>OX419734.1:3037500-4287500 GCA_948477245.1 Thumatha senex
TATATGCTATTTTAAGTATTATATTGTCCGGTGAAGCTTTAGATTTGGTATGCATCCTATCACGGTTCCTAATACATTTTAGTATACCGGGTGTTATCCAAGGTTTTATTGGTCTATAAAGGCGAGGTGTGGTTTTTTGAATTCTATTGTTTGCTATAACAGATGTCACAATCTCAATAAATTTATCCATAGCGGTATCAGCGCATTCCAATGAATATATACTCGAAAAGTTAGTATTTAGTAGTTCTAATTTGAGAGTTTCAAAATTTATAAAATAAGAGCATGAGGGAGGTTTCTTTTTTAGTTTAACATCTGAAATAGCCAATATGCTTCTAGTACCAGAGTAGTAGACGGCAGACTCGATTTTAAAAGTACATGATCATAGCATTTTGCAAGCCGAGTTGCAAAAGTATGTGTAGGTAATAGACTGTGGTAGGCGCTTAAAAATAAGTAGTCTAACGCGTTGTTGTCTCTGTTTTCTTGAACTATGTCCACATTCAGATCTCCAACTAGTGTGATGTTAGAGTTATCCAAGACAAAATAATTGCTGTGTAATGATAGTAATTTTTTTTCTTTAGGTTAACTGTGTAATGACTGTAAAATACTTTTTAATACTCTTGAAACTACTTAAAATTGACTGCCTCTGTGGCGCGGTGGGAGTGCATCCGACTGCTATGCAAGAGGTCGTGGGTTCGATTCCCACCCAGAATAAAACTTTGTGTGATGAGCACGATGGTTTATTCTGTGTCTGGGTGTTATTTATCTATAAAATGTATGTATGTAGAAATATATAAGTATGTTTATCAGTTATCTGGTTACCATAGTACAAGCTCTGCTTAGTGTGGAATCAGATGGCTTTGTGTGAGTTGTCCCAACCATATTTATTTATTTATTTAATATTTTAATAACAAAGAAATGTATCCTATTTTTTAACGAATTTAGCCTATTTCTTAAAAAGATTTAGATAATATTATTATACTCTTTTCGTCATTTTATTATGATAATGACAATTTTTGTACACAATACATAAATTCTAAAGTAAAAAATACCTAGGTTTTATATTTTAAAAATCAACATTTTATTAATACTGATCAACGTAGTAGTGGAGGACGGAGTGCAGGGTAGCTGCGTGGAATTTTAGGGGAGGAATGACAGATAAGATGAATGAGTTGATGAATGTTATGAATGAGAGAAAGTTAGATGCAGTATGCTTGACAGAGACCTAGCGCAAGGGCAGAGATGTCTTGGAGCTCCCGGGTGGGATGCTCGCGCTTTGGTCTGGAGTACCAGAGAGCGAGCATGGCAGTCGGGGGGTTGAAATTTTGCTGTCCTTGCGATTGGCCTCCGGTATGTAAGAGTACAAGCTGGTAGGTCCTAGAATCCTCTGGATCCGTGTAAAACTTGGTTGGCGAAGATTTTCCTGGTAGCTGCTTACGCGCCAGTATCTTCGTCGAACGCGAGTGAGCTAGAGGACTTCTGGGAGTATGAGAGAAGCTCTAAATGTGATAGAAGGAAATGAAAGACTTATAGTGTGTGGAGACTTGAATGGATGGGTGGGTACCGCTCGCGATGGTTTTGAGTCGGTACTCGGGAAGTATGGGGATAAAAGGGTGAACGACGCTGGCAAGCTAATACTGGCATTTTGTAAGGTATGTAATGTATACGAGGAGATGTAAGTCAAAGAGAAGCATGATAGATCTATTCCTAATGGATAGTTGGCTCCGTAAACAGGTGATGGACACAAGGGTTTATCGAGGCGCTGAGCGTAGGGGTCTGTTCGCGGGTTGGCGTCATCGTACCGGGTGTCCTGAACCTGAGCCGACTTATAGCATCAAAAGCTGGAAGCTGCAGGATGCATCCAATAGGGATAAATATAATGAAAGGGTAGCCAAAAAGCTTGGCGACGTCAATGTAAGTAGTGGGAATGTGAAAAGTGTATGGCAGAACCTTAGTGATAGTATGATAAATGCCGCTGTGGAAGTGTGTGGAGAAACGAGAAGAGGCAGTAGTAATAAGCGTGATGTATGGTGGAATGAGGAAGTGAATGAAGCAGTTCGAATGAAGAAGAAAGCATGGCTAGACTACTTAGCCTTGCGGAATGATTTTAATATGAAAGAGAGATACAATCTGCAGAAAGTTAACACAAAGGCACTGATAGAAGAAGCTCGTGAAAGGTGCAGAATGAAAGCGTATGAAAGGTTATCGTCCAATTTCCGCGATAATGCCAAGCTCTTCTGGAAAGAGGTCGGCAAGACCCGGAGTTGTTCGGCAATCTGCAGTATGAATAAAGTGCTTAGTGTTAACAATGACGTCCTAACAGACTAAACTGACATCCTGCAGAGATGGAGTGAATATTATGGAAAGATGTATGCAAGAAAAGACAGAGATGTCACATCGGGAAGTGGAGCTCACTTCGATGCTCCGGATCCCGATGTCATTGAAGTCATTAGTATGAAAGAAATAGAACAAGCGATAAGAAGCATGAAATGTGGTAAGGCTGCGGGAAAAGACGGAGTTACTGCTGAGTTGATCAAGTACGATGGGTCGCGTGTCTGGGACACACTATGTCTGTTATGCAACTTGTGCTGGCGGACGGGTGAGGTCCCAGATGACTGGCGAGTAGCAGTTGTAGTACCTATTTACAAAGGGAAAGGCTCGCGCCTAAACTGCTTCAGCTACAGGGCGATCAGCTTGGTCAGCTTAGCTAGTAAGGTGTATGAAAAGGTTATAACGGCACAAATGCAAGAAAAGTCGGAAAGGTATTTATGGAAGGCTCAATGCGGATTCCGACGTGGAAGAGGTTGCATGGATCAAGTGTTATCTCTCCGCATGATCGCTGAAAAGTTTCTGGCTGTTAGCCAGAAGGTTTTCTGCACTTTTGTGGATCAAGAGAAAGCATTTGATAACGTTGTGAGAGAAACGCTATGGGACTTGCTGCCCGGATATGGTGTGGACGGCTCGCTACTGCGGGCAATACAGTCGCTTTATAGGGACTGTAAGGCTTGCGTGCGAGTAGGGGGGGATGTGTCACCCCTTTTTGATGTCTGTACAGGCGTCAAACAGGGATGTGTCATGTCCGCCTGGCTGTTCATAGGGTATCTGGACAGATGCCTGCAGAAGTTGAAAGATTTTAATATGGGTGTTAATTTGGGTGACTTTACAGTAATTTGTCTGCTGTACGCTGATGATGCGGTGCTCATGGCCTCATCAGAAGCCGACCTTCAGGCATTAGTCACTAATATGAAAGAGGAGTGTGAAAGTAAGGGTCTTCGCTTGAATGCAAGTAAAACTAAGGTTCTAGTATTTGAAAGAGGTGACGTAAGAAATAAATGCGATATTATTAACGTCTAGAGCAAGTGAATGAAATTGTATATTTAGGAAGTATGTTTAGCGCGGATGGAAGATGTGATTCGGATGTAGAACGGCGAGTAGATGCCGGAAACAATGTTAACGGTGCTTTGTCCCAGTTAGTAAAGCGACAAAGCATTGTAAAAGAAGCACGAATGGCGATTCATAACGCAGTGCTAGTGCCAACTTTGCTTTACGGTAGTGAAACCTGGGTATGTCAGCAGATGCATGAAAGTAAATTGAATGCTGTGGAGATGCGATCACTTCGAAAATAACTTTGGCCGACCGACTACGTAACGAAGTAAAATAAAAATATAAATAAATATCCATCACGCCTTATCCCCGAAGGGGTGGCAGAGGCATATTATATGCCCGCTTTTCACCGTGTGGATTTCTGTCCCACGTAATAGGTGGTGAGCCCATTGCCGTGTTGAAATAGAACGTAACGAAGTGATACGCAATATGGCAAGTTTGAATGAAAGTGTCAGCGTTAAGCTGGAAAAGGGCGTGCTCCGTTGGTTTGGACACGTCCAACGAATGAATGAGGAACGATTGACACTTGTTCAGAAGTAGAGGGTAGAAGGAGTCAGGGTAGGCCGAGCCTTACATATGAAGACCACGTAAGCAGATGGCTCAAAAACGGAAAGGTCAAAAGTACTCGGAAACCCAGACGTGCGTGTATGAAGCGATTGATGAATCTCGAAGAAGCGGAAGAAGTATGCATGGATCGCGAAGCCTGGCGATCTGTCCTCTCTGACCACCCCGTCAGGGATACAGCGTGAAGATAGTTAGTTAATCGTAGTACCTAAACGGAGTCCATAAATTACTTATTCGTGATACACACGGGATTTCTTTCAAATCTTACTGTGGCATAGATTTAACTACTAAATTGGTTTGCCATACAAGAAAATAAAATAGAACTTATTTAAATGAAGGATGAAAGAGGATAAATTTAACAAAAACTCTAATGAAATACTCGTAAAAGTCACTTTAAAAGAGAATGAAACATCGCGAAAGAAAATCATTTTGAAAATCAAGTTTATTGTCAAGCACTTGATAACGATTTCATTGGAAGCGCCACAAGATTACAGACTCATAAACGTAAACATCAACTGGCGTTAACTGTTTTCAAAGCTCTCCAATCTCCATTCCAAAGTAAATGTTCCAAAGGTTAAACAGTTATAACACGAAATTGAATAGTAAATTGCGCTTTACTAACCGATTTTGTGAAAGCTTTAAATCACTTTTTAATGAAGTTAAAATACCTTCTATTTTTAAACTAATTACCTATCTTCAAGCTGTATCCCTGAGGGGGTAGTCAGAGAGGACAGATAGTCGGGCTTTACGATCCATGCATACTTCTTTCGCTTCCTGCAGATTCTACTCGTATAATCGCTTCATACATGCACGTCTGGATATACGAGTACTTTTGACTTTACCGTTTTTATGTAATTTGCTTACGTGGTCTTTGTATATAAGTCTCGGCCTACCCTGATTCCTTCTACCCTATACTTTTGCACATTCGTTGGACGTGTCCAAACCAACGGAGCACGCACTTTGCCAGCTTAACGCTGACACTTTCATTCTTATTTCTTGCCAATTTAAAAGAATACATATTTAATTGACATGCTTCGATTTTAAATCGGGTGTTGTAATAGTAAAAAATCATGTGCACTGGTAAAAAATTCCAGAGTGCAGCATCATCTGGAATTTTTTGAACACTAAATCTTGAACCGCCCAACCTGCCAAACCTTTTCCACCTATAAGATAATCATCTGTAGATCAGTTCCACTCTTACAGGTGGAAAAGGTTTGGCAGGTTGGGCGGTTCAAGTTTCGTTAATTTAGACATTAGTTAAAGACTTGTTAAATTAGGTACATATTATATCAGTTTTTCATCGCGTTCCAACAAAAAGATAACTTCTCATGGAACACGCATAAAAGAAACCAATATGTTAGTCCGTCTGTAACGCTGTAATCGAATCGTGTTTTGGGAGTAAGCCAACAGATAGATATCTATGATAAATATGAAAAAACACGTCGTAAATCTTTGTGGACAGATCAATAAATAAAAAAATATATCAAGAACTGAGTATCAGTAAGGTACTTTTGATGTATTTTTAGTTCTTTTTTATCCTATAGAGAAATGTCTACAGTATATAACAGCAAACATTCTAATGTCCCAAAAGTATACAGATGTTTGGGACAATCGTGGCAGAGAGCTCATTTTAAAATCTGAGTGTCAGCGGAAGGAAATTTCCTTTGCGCAGAGCTCTCTGTACGCGACCAGTCGAGGTATATTGTGTGAGGAAGAACAATATCTTAGTGCACATTTTACTTTCACGATGGATAATTAAGCCTATAAACAATTGGCAAAGCGCCAAGGGACTTTTTTCATCTTCTCCTACATTTCTAACGTTCATGTGATGTTAAACTTTGTTCCATTTTGTTTCCAACGATCGATCAACTGAGATCTATCTATCTACCTATCTTTACGCTGTATCCCTGACGAGGTAGTCAGAGAGGACAGATCGCCGGGCTTCGCGATCTATGCATACTTCTTTCGCGTCCTGCAGATTCCTTCCTTGTTTCACATATACATTAAATTTTATTATTAATACATTATGACTTCAATCGTCGCTAGTGTCTGTTTCAATTCTGTAAATGCATATTTTCTGCTTTTTATTTCATATATTATTTATTTATTTATCTTTCACGCCTTATCGCCAAAGGAGTGGTACATATTGTATGCCCACCGGGACCAACGGCTTAACGTGCCTTCCGAAGCACGAAAACGCTCGCAAATGTAAATGCCACAAAGTGGTCACCTATCCGAGGACCAGCATAGTGAAAGTTGCGTATCTCAGTGATCGTTTACAGAACACTGAGTCGGCGGGGCCACGAGCGCTTCAATTTATTTTATCTATTTATTAATTTTTATACAGACAAGAAAAGATCTAGAAAAAGTTTCTAACGTTCATGTGATGTTAAACTTTGTTCCATTTTGTTTCCAACGATCGATCAACTGAGATCTATCTATCTACCTATCTTTACGCTGTATCCCTGACGAGGTAGTCAGAGAGGACAGATCGCCGGGCTTCGCGATCTATGCATACTTCTTTCGCGTCCTGCAGATTCCTTCCTTGTTTCACATATACATTAAATTTTATTATTAATACATTATGACTTCAATCGTCGCTAGTGTCTGTTTCAATTCTGTAAATGCATATTTTCTGCTTTTTATTTCATATATTATTTATTTATTTATCTTTCACGCCTTATCGCCAAAGGAGTGGTACATATTGTATGCCCACCGGGACCAACGGCTTAACGTGCCTTCCGAAGCACGAAAACGCTCGCAAATGTAAATGCCACAAAGTGGTCACCTATTCGAGGACCAGCATAGTGAAAGTTGCGTATCTCAGTGATCGTTTACAGAACACTGAGTCGGCGGGGCCACGAGCGCTTCAATTTATTTTATCTATTTATTAATTTTTATACAGACAAGAAAAGATCTAGAAAAAGTGGCAGATCCAGAATAGATCAGAGTTGCAAGGAACAGAGAACAATGGAAATCATTAGAGGAGGCCTATGTAGAAAGACAGGCTGTTTCTAAAAATTAGTGACTCGATCGCTGATAATACAAAACACTTTTTTAATATAAAAAAAAAAATTAAAAGTATAAGTTTAACAGCAGCAAAGGCTAATTTAATTTATTTACTCACAAGAAAAAATACAAGGAAGACAACATTTTACAAATTATTTTAAATTTCCATAATTTCCATTAATTTAAATTTCCATAATGACGGAGAACTATTATGAATTCCAGTTTACTGCACACGAAGCTACCGGCTAGTCTTGTATGCTACTATTTCAGATGTTATATGCTTATTTACATACTTCCTATATTAATAATACACCTAAACATATACATGTAAACCAATTTTATATATATATAGTTATATATATATATGAAATGATCGAAAACCGTAGAAAGCTACCCGCGAGCTACATCGAATAAATCTTACTCCTAAAAATAAAATCTATATCAGTGTATAAAACAACATTAGTGATTAGTTTTTATAAAAACTTTTCGAATAAATGTGTAAACCATTAAACTACAAAGAAAGTGAACTGAATTAACGTGAATTTAAATAGCATTTTGTGTGTTTTATTCACATTTGAGAAATCAGTTACCGTCATCAAATACACACAGAGTGTTTGTCATAAAAACGCGTAAGCGACGCTGTTTTCACGGCGCTTACGACGTTCTTCTCGTCATCTTATTCAAGCGGCTCAAAACATCGGACAGACTTCTATTGGAATGATAAACTGAATCACTAGGCGACTTGTAAGTGCATTTTATTTACATTAAATAATACTTAATTATGGCAGCCGATTCTATGCTCTGGGGGTGCTGTACCAAAGAGGGACTGGACGAAAAGGAGCAATTTATTCATTGTATTAAGTGCAGTAAACCTTACCACTTTCTTTGCTTATCTATACCGGAAATTTCAAGTGATTCTGATTCTTACATTTCTTGGAATTGTCCGCGATGCGTCAGCTCAATCCCGAAGTTAACAAGAACAGATTCTACCCCTTTACGTAACGTCTGCTCATCAAGGGGCAATAAGCGACCAGCGTTAAATTCACCGCCTGAAACGGCTTCCGTTACGGCCGAAGAGGTACGATCTATAGTGCAAAACGTTATACAGACAGAATTTACTATAATGCTGCAGAACATTAATAAAACTATTGTCAGTATTATAAATGGAGAACTAGCCCCCCTAAAAAACGATATCCGGGAGTTGAAAGAATCATTAAACTTTCACACCAAAGAATTTGAACATTTTCAGTCTGAACATGTGGAGACAGTCAACAGTTTGCAACTATTAAAGGGTGAGAATGTACAATTAAAGAACACTGTGTCTGACCTGAGCCAGAGGCTTAATTACCTAGAACAGCAAGCTAGGTCAAATAACCTTGAGCTACAGTGCCTACCAGAGAATAAAATGGAAAACTTATTTACCATTGCCAAGCAATTGGGTTCCGTGGTGGGAATTGCGCTGAAGGAGAGTGATGTTCTACACTGTACCCGGATAGCCAAACTCAACAATGCAAATAGCCGTCCAAGGTCCATCGTGATACAATTTGCATCACCGAGAATCCGCGATCAGGTGTTGGCCGCTGTTATTGAACATAATAGAAAAAACCCTAAAAATAAGCTGAATAGTGCTGATTTTGGTCTAGCTAATAAAATATCTCCAGTTTATGTCACCGAACATTTATCCCCGGGTAATACACAGCGGCAAGGTTAAGGGCTAAGGAGAAAGAATATAAGTTTGTTTGGATACGAAGCGGAAGGATTTTTGTGAAGAAAAATGAAGATACGGATCATATTCTAATTAAAAGTATGGACTCTTTGTATAAGATAGTGTAATTTATTTATTGGTTGTTTATTTTTTTTTTTCTTTATAATATTGTTTTAACTATGTTTGCATGTATTTGATTCTTTCTACTTCAGAATTCAATCGTCTAAAAATATACTACCAAAACTGTGGTGGTTTAAAAACTAAAACACATACAGTATACCGCAGTGTATCTTGTAATAACTATGATGTAGTTATTATCTCAGAGACTTGGCTTAACAGTTCTGTGAAAAGTGGTGAATTATTTGACAACAGATACGTGGTTTATAGAAGAGACAGAGAAACATCTACTATAACAAATTATGAAGATTGTGATAAGGAAGGGGGAGGGGTACTAATTGCAATCAATAATAAATTTAAGTCTAAACGCTTGATTAACTGGGAAAGTACGTGTGAGGACCTCTGGGTGGCAATAGATATATCTGGGTCACGTGCTGTTCGGCGCATAGTTATTTGCGCTGTTTATTTGCCTCCACCAGTACCTCGACAAGTTCTTAAATGTTTTATAGACCATGGTAATGCAGCCTTTGAAAAACTTACAGACACAGTTGTATGCTTAGTGGGGGATTTTAATTTGAGTAGTATTGATTGGAAACTAGTTAAAAATTCATCAGTCAATCTAGGATTGTCTGGCAAATGTAATGAGTTTATTGATTTTTTAAATGTTAATAGACTAAATCAGTACAACTATATTACCAATTCCAGTGGACGATACTTAGATCTCGTTGTCTCCACAAATACATCAACAAATGTAAGTAAATCTATTAACCCCATAAGTAATGTTAGTCCATTGCATCCCCCTCTCGATATTGACTTTCCTCTAAACTTTGAAGCTAAACTTCCTTTTAAAAATATTTTAGTTAAACCTAATTTTCATAGAGTAAATTATGATTTGATTCGGGAGGCTTTGCGGGGAGTTGACTGGGATAACTTATTTGGGGGAAATCATATTGTTGATGAGATGTTAGATGTTTTTTATAATACTCTAAATTTGATAATTCAACAGTATGTACCTTGCCGCAGCATAAATAATGCCAAATTTCCCAGGTGGTTCAATAAAAGACTAATGAAAATGTTACGAGAAAAAAACAAGCTTAGGATTCGTTATAAAAAGTACAAAAATCCGCTTGACGTAATATATTTGCGAGATCTTACTAAACAATGCGACAGATTGGCCACTAAATGCTATAATAATTATATTGCCTTACTGGAAGAAAAACTAACTAATAATCCTAAACTGTTTTGGTCATATGTTAAGGCTAAAAGGGGAGGCTCGGGTGTTTATCCGATGATCATGACCGATGGGTCTAAAACCACTTCAGATGGGTTAGAATTATGTGAGCTCTTTGCTAAATACTTTTCTTCTGTCTATAGTGCCGGTGCCAGCCCTCATAATTGCTTTGATTCAGAATACTTGCAGTTATTGGATAATTACAGCACGTGCCTATATTGCCCAGAGCTTGATGATGAAACAATTTTGAAAAAGCTGAAAGGCTTAGATATTTCAAAAGGTGCTGGTCCAGATGGTATTCCGCCTTTGTTTATTGCGGCATGCTCTGATGTGTTAGTGCGGCCGCTATCACAAATTTTCCATAAGTCGTTAGTTTCTGGCATATTTCCTTTAAAATGGAAAGTGGCCAAGGTGGTACCTATTTACAAAACAGATTGCAATGCTACTGTATCTAATTACAGGCCCATATCTATATTATCTACCTTTTCTAAGGTTTTTGAATCACTATTATATCCATATATACAAAACCATCTCAAAACTTACTTAAGCGATCACCAGCATGGATTTGTCAAGCGTAGATCGACTGAATCGAATTTGGTTCCATTCACCGAATTATTAATTAAATCTGTGGATGCGGGTTTCCAATCCGATGTTATCTATACTGATTTTAGTAAGGCTTTCGATAAAGTTTCACATAGTATCTTAATTTTCAAACTACGTGCCCACGGTATAACTGGGTCTTTGCTTGACTGGATGAGCTCATATCTACATGATAGACAGTTCTTTGTGGTGGTTAACGGGTATGAATCTGGATTACAAAAAATTACATCGGGTGTACCTCAAGGTTCCCATTTAGGGCCTGTTCTATTCAACTACTTCATTAACGACATCTCAACTTGCTTTCAACACTCTGACATTTTTATGTTTGCGGACGACCTGAAGTTTGTGAGATTAATCAAGTCTCGAGAAGACTCAGAACTTCTGCAGAGCGACATCAATAGACTTATTCAGTGGTGCACCAATAATGGCATGCACCTTAATTCTAAAAAATGCTACCATCTTAAATTTACACGGAAAATTAACCTAACTTTATACGATTACCACATAAAGGATGACAAAATAAATGAAGTGAGTCACATTCGGGATTTAGGTGTGATATACGATGCACAGTTGACGTTTGTACCTCATTTAGATAACATTATTAAAAATGCGTCTAGATTATCGGGTTTTGTATTAAGAAATTGTAAATCTTTTAGGAACAATAAAACTAAAATCTTACTATTTAATAACCTTGTTCGCAGTATACTAGAATACTGTAGTGTAGTCTGGCGGCCGCACTATGCCACTCACTCATTGCGCATTGAACGAATACAAAAACGCTTTGTTTGGCATTTAGCTTATTCGAATGGCGTGGCTAAGAAAATGTCTTCGTACAGAAGTCGCCTCAAATATTTCCGCTTAATGTCTCTGACTAATCGTAGACTTCTGAATGATGCTGTGTTTGCCAGCAAGGTCTTTGCGTCAAGGGTGGACTGTTCACAAGTTCTGGGTCTAATAAAGCTGCGAGTGCCGGCTAGAATCCCGCGTTACTCAATTACACCACTTGTACCACCTCTAAGGCGAACTGTTTTGGGTGCCAGTTCGCCATGTTCGAGGCTGTGCAAGATAATTAATAGTTATAGTGATCAAATTGATCTTCACTTTGACTCTGTGGCAAAGATTAAGTCAATCGTTCTGGGCCTGATTTTGAGTGAGTAGAATTTATTATAGATTACATAGATTATTTAAATATAGATGTTATGTTTTGCATTTTATTTTAATAGCTTAAGCTTACTACTTGTGACTTTTGATTTGTGAGTGCGGTGTTTGCCTCTAAGTGATTGGAACATTGAGAATGTAATTCTAAATGTACTTAGTGTAAGTTTTGATGTTAACAATCGTTGGTAGACCTTAATTAAATAAATAAAAAATAAAAAAAATATATATATATTGTGGGACACTTTTCACACAGCGCCATCTAGCCCAAAGTAAGCTCATATTAGCTTGTGTTATGGGATCTAGATAACTGATAAACATACTTATATATTTCTAAATACATACATATTATAGATAAATAACACCCAGACACAGAATAAACCATCGTGCTCATCACACAAAGTTTTATCCTGGGTGGGAATCGAACCCACGACCTCTGCGTAGCAGTCGGATGCACTCCCACCGCGCCACAGAGGCAGTATTCCGCGTTATATACCACAGAAGCACCAATAAAAATCCATACTATGTTAGGAATGGCAATACTTTAGTGATGTCATAAGTAATAAATTTTACTATCGATAATAAAAGGTAGCATGGCTGAATGTCAATTGAATATTTGTGACAATTCAGATACGATAACCTAGATAAGTCATACGCGTTACTAAGTTTTACTCGCGTTTTCACCCTCAAGTTATTTTGATGCCGACCTCGTGATTTCTAGCAAACCTATACATGAATAAAAAGTACCTCAAATGGAAAGATTACCATTCTGAAACATAAAATAATATATTTTTGAAGTGAAACTTCCTTATCGACGTTTAGACAAATTTTTTAGCTGTAAAAAATAATTTGTCACGTTTATCGTTCTTGTCCCATGTTATTTTGAAGTGATACTTCTTTATGATGTATCGATGTATGAGAGAAATTTTATAGCCGTAGCAAAATTTCACAAAAGGAAGTTTCACTTCTTACCTGTGTACTCTGGAACACACACATATTTTTATTTACTCAAGATATTTTGATGCCGACCTCGAAACTTTTAGCAGCCTATACCCGAATGAAAAATACCTTAAATGGTAAGGTTACGATTCATAACATAAAATTATAAAGAGGGAAGATTTCTTAGTTTGTTTGAAATTAATAGGCTTAGATACTACTGGGCCAATTTTAAAAATGCTTTTAACTTAGAAAGCTACATTCTTTGTGAGTAACATAGGCTACATCAGATTTTCAAAAAGTTTAGGGTTCCGAATGAAATCCTGAATAGGTAAACTTCACCACTCGGGCGAAGCTGCGGGCATCAGCTAGTAATATAAACATTGTGTGTCAGAAAATCGTGAAAACCTATTAAACCGTTCTTACATGAAAGATTAAATACAAATTATCAGTCAAAATTTTCCATTAATAAGAATCAAGATGTACACCACATCGCGATCACTAAAATAAGACTAATGAACGTCGCTCTAGTGGAGTCATTTGTATCATATGAGCCGGCTATTCAACAAACAAACTTTTACAATACCGAACAATTGAGAAAAAAAAATACAGCCAATCTCTAAATTAGACGTTTTAATTATAAAATGTAATTCAAACTAAAAAACTATTCAAACTTATAAAATAAGTCCAGAATTATGCTAGCTTAAGTTTTGATTCCATGAAATTTATTATTTTCAATTTTATATATATCCATCACGCCTTATCCCCGAAGGGGTGGCAGAGGCATATTATATGCCCGCTTTTCACCGTGTGGATTCCTGTCCCACGTAATAGGTGGTGAGCCCATTGCCGTGTTGAAATAGACAGACGCAGGTTGTGGCTACCTGCTGTTGAAATTTTTCAAGCCGCCCATATGGCATTCAACCAGGCTTAACGACTGCCATTTTACTGGCAACCGGGACCAACGGCTTAACGTGCCTTCCGAAGCACGGAAACGCTCGCAAATGTAAACGCCACAAAGTGGTCACCCATCCGAGGACCAGCCATAGTGAAAGTTGCGTAACTCAATGATCGTTTACAGAACACTGAGACCGCGGGGCCACGAGCGCTTCGAATTTTTAATTTTAATTATTATACACAATAAGAAAACCACAAATATCATAATTTTGTAACATATCCTAAACATGACATGGGATATACCTCAGATGAAAATAATTGGAACATTCCAATTATTTTCATCTGAGATACTTACATGTAACTCAAAGGAAATTAACACAGAAATGATATTCGCGTATCGAATACCCACATTATATTAAATATCACCAAATAAATTCGGAAGTCAGAGAATGTAAATCTCAATTCAGACAATATCAGTAGAATGGATTTATGTTCCTAGTTTCAATATCCGTGAATTAAGGTCTTGGTGTATTAAGATATATGGAAATGGCGGTCTGGCTCACCATACATCAATCTGAGGAGAATTGAATGAAATTGAATTTGGTGCCAAAATTTTCCAAGTTATAATGGACATGTTCAAATGTTATTTATGTATCTCAGGTAGTAATTCGTTTATTGCTTTTGTATTTTGTATTCTTACAAATCAATTGTTGTTAAATACGGAGTAGTTACCTAAACAATTTTTACAGAAAAGTTAGCCGCAATTCTGACCACCAGAATGAAGGGTGTGTGCTATAATTCAATGTTATAGATATCTTATGGTTACCTAATATTTACCTACGGAATGTGCCTGCAACGTATCTATCAAATGTGTATTTTCAAATATGCGACTATCTTAAGTTTATGTGACCAATATGAATGAATGAAAAACTTAAAAACTTACAGGGCTGCAAAAAATTTAAGATTGGCATCTGACTTACGAAGTTTTTTGACGTGCTTCTTAAATTTGGGGCATCCCAAAAATACTTACACTAAAAGTATAACTTTTTAATAATGTGTCACAATGACAAAATATTAACCATTCTAGACTTGACCTAGCAATATAAGATACCAATAACATACACATGGATAACTCCATTAAATCAGTCCATTCGGAGAGCTTTTACGACCTACTTTACGTCACTAGGTGAGACGCTTTTAGTGTCAAATTTTATTTTTATGTGGAGGGAAAATTTGTTTTCTGGTTGCAGAAAGTAACGTTATATATTTTTCTAGTTGAAAATTTATAACTATTACATATACAAGTCAACTTTACTGTACCGTGACATCGATTGCGACATTAAGGCACGCATTGCTGCCGCATGGTCCAAGTGGCGGGAGATGACTGGTGTCATTTGTTACCCAAGTGCCGGTCAGGTTGAAGGTACAGGTAAATAAAACCATTATTAGGCCTCTTCTTTTAAATGGCAGTGAGGCGTGGCCACTACTGGAGCGACACAAGCAGGAGCTGCATGTCACGGAAATGAAGATGCTGCGGTGGATGTGTGGAGTCACGCGGATGGACCGTGTGAGGAACTCTCGCAGACGCGGCAGACTTCACGTCCGTGACAATGCAGATAAGCTGCAAGAATGTCGCCTTCGCTCGTATGGTAACGTCTTGCGGCTAGCGCCGGGCGACGTGGGAAACAAATGTCTGGCCATATTGGCCCCGCCGGGTCCCGGTAGGAGGGGAATACCCAAGAAGTGATAATAATATTTTTATATATGATATAGTGATAATAATATTTTTCTATTTTTGCCTGCAGAAATCTGTGCTTTTAATGACGCACGGCCAGAGGGTAGTCGCTCTTTCAAATAAAAGTAGATCGAAGTGGCAAATCCATGTTTTGGTAGCAACTGGGGATACACTGGTCTGAAGAAAACTAGTTATGCACCCGAGTTGAACTTTGAAAAAATCGTTCCTAGAGGATGCCTAAGGTTTTACATTGATAAATTATTCAATCAGTTTCCTTTTATCTACGCAAAATAATAAAGTAGATACGAGAATGATGGTAAGCAATTGTGATGACGAAGACCAAGCAGATGAATAGAGTTGTCGATTGATTATAATGGGATATGCGACCATCTATCGCACTCCTATTTACGAGCTTTTCACTTTTTTTATACCACTGAGGTGGTAGTTAAGCATACCTGATGGAAAATGGTCACTGTAGCCTATGGACGTTTACAACACCAGGGAGCCGAGTCTGCTATTTCAATCGTGTCGAAATAGAATCGACATCGTCGCTCAATAGAAAGCCATCGGTATAATTTTGAAAGTATTTTGTAGTCTACTATTACAATTATACTCCAAGAGACTTCTATCGGTCAGCTGATAGAATTCTACTAACACTTACCCCGCCAGTGGTTAGTGCTAGTCAGTTGCATTTTTGATAGTCTACTAACATTTTGTCAGCTAAAAATAGTGAATCTGGTTCTATTTTACGGCTTGTCAATAGTAGACTCGGCCCCCAGATGTGCGACACTCGCGCTGCCGAAATGTCTTCATGTTTCCTGCCTTCTTTTCGGTTCTCACTTGTCTGTACCAAGAAAGTCGTTGATTCAACTTGGAACCCATAATATGGACGGCTTGAATAAATAAAATGTCAATAGTTGATACCTACTGTCAGTCATCTCAAACAATGTTCTATTGACGTTTTTAAGGTTCGCTTAAAAACGTCAATAGATTTTCCGTGGAACTACAGACAGTTGGTAAAATGTATTGCAGTATGTACATTCCTTAATTCATCTTACAGGCCGCAATAACATTTTGTATGAGCAAAAACGTGTCAATTATTGAAATTACGACCCGTGATTGATTTCCGTGATAGATTGCGAAACATGTGTCTGGTTGAGTGTATGTAGAATGTTGGTAAAATCAGGCATTCATTCTCACTTTGTCTTTTTCTATAAAACGCAGGTACTATTTGTAACAAGTTCAATTCAGTACGATATAATCTTGTTTACATTCTCAAGTACCAAGGATTTCCTCTCAGTATTTTCATGAATTATTTAATTTTAGGTCGTCCTTATTTGTTTCTGTTAAAGCATAAAATCCTATTACCACATTTTGTTATTGTGAGCAGAGAAATCAAATAGCATTGAGAGTTTGGTAACAAGATTATTTGTACATGTTTTTTCATCGTGGATAGCTACCATTATGGGTTATAATGTCGTAAATAGGGTACTTCGGCATCTCAAAGAGATTTTATGAGTTTATTATTTCCGGCATTCAACCTTTGAGCTCGGTTCGGTTACCAATCCTTGGTATGTATTTTGTTTGGATAAATATTTAAAGCAATTAATATGCTAACTTTAAATTTTAACTTACGTGAAAAAGATATCTTGGTTCGATACGGGGTTGGAACACATGACCTTTGCCTAACCAGGGCAATTTAAGGTAATCCGGTAATTTAAGGTCACGGGTTCAATCCACGTTTCAACATATTTATTTTTAATTAAGATTGAGGACCCAATCATTGGATTGAGCTACATACGCCAAAAGTCCTGTCAACTGATCGACATTACTACCCAAGGATGGTTCGGGAAGCAATTGAAATAAAAAAGCACAAAAATTTCAACCGGGAAGACGGATATAAGCTTTCAACATCTTGGAATCCGATAATTAATACCTTAAAGTCCCGCAATAGATCAGTGAACGCGTCCGCGGATACGGTCAGTGTTGTGTGTCGTGTGTTTCCAAAAAATAACAATTCCGAGGGTACATTAAAAACTCTCGGTGCATAGCGGTCGCTCCAGCCTACGTGCATCAGTTGCCTCGGGACCACGACAGGTGCAACCCTGTCGAAACGTCGAGGAATAAAAAGGTATACTTACCTTTTAGTTATAATATAGTGCAGCGCGAAATCCCGTTCAATACAAAATTATAAGATGAAAAAAATACAACTTAGTTAGTTGTATTTTTTAATTTTAATTAAAAATTAAAATGAAAGTTGGCACAGGTACTAATTGCTTTACATTTTTTCCATAGATTGAGTGGTGCCCATCGCCATGAATGTTTAAATATGGTTGTAACACTGTTCATTGGTATCAGAGTTGTTAAGTAGCTCGATAGATGGCGCTGGTCATACTCTTAAATGACGATTGAAATATAGTGAAGAACTTCAACTTGTTTTGGTACATTTCGGGTAGTTCAGTGGCTAGAACATTGCCCTGGTTAGTCAAAGGTCACAAGTTGTCTTAATCCACTTTTATTACAATTTATGTATTTTGTAAGCGCTCGTGGCCCCGCGGTCTCAGTGTTCTGTAAACGATCACTGAGTTACGCAACTTTCACTAAGACTGGTCCTCGGATGGGTGACCACTTTGTGGCATTTACATTTGCGAGCGTTTCCGTGCTTCGGAAGGCACGTTAAGCCGCTGGTCCCGGTTGCCAGTAAAATGGCAGTCGTTAAGCCTGGTTGAAGACCTTATGGGCGGCTTGAAAAATTTAACAGCAGGTAGCCACAAATCCGTCGGTCTATTTCAACACGGCAATGGGCTCACCACCTATTACGTGGGACAGGAATCCACACGCGGAAAAGTGGACATATAATATGCCTCTGCCACCCCTTCGGGGATAAGGCGTGATGGATATTAATATTTTGTTTTATTTTAGATGTTTGTTCCTTCCTTTGAATCAATCAAAATAACAAAAAATATTATATCGATGTGGTTCCTTCTACATCAACATTTGATTCAGTTTTGAGAGATCTACAAAATAAGCCAATAAGAACAATGGGCTCACCACCTATTACGTGTGACAGGAATCCACACGGTGAAAAGTGGGCATATCATATGCCTCTGCCACCCCTTCGGGGATAAGGCGTGATGGATATTTATTTATTTTATTTAGCCAATAAGAAACAAGCATGAAATTGTTTTTCTAAAATATGTTGGGTCAGAGTTTAATATAAAGTTTAGGAACTAACGAATTTATACCAACATACAAACGTTGACACATCCAACAGATATCTACTACTGTCAAAGTTTTACTGACTTGACTGACGCTGCATTTTATAAAATACTTGTTGACGCCTGCGGCTCCGCACGCTTGGTGAAGTTCCCGTTTCCCACAGGAACTTGTTCCCGAGATAAAAAGTAGCCTATAAGTTATTCTGATGTGCAAGCTGTGTAAATTTTCATCAAAATCGTAACAAAAAGTAACAAACATCTATACTTACAAACTTTCGCGTTTATAATATTAGTAGCATGTATACCATACCTATATATATACCATATATACCATAATTGTGCTCATGACAAGAGAGTATACTTAGCTGTAGCAAGCTCAAAATACGCAGCCTTACTAAGGTCTATAACTAATTGGCTTTACCGCGCATCCATCATGCGGTCAAACATCGTCAATCTTATGAGTAACCGCTATTTGGTTATGAATAAGGCTGAAATAGTGAGATATATTAATAGATGTTTGCAGATTTAAATATAGAGACATAGAACTCAACTTATTTGAATTCAAAACTTAATAATATTCTAATGTTTTAGGTATAAAGTGTTTGTATTAAATGAACAAGCGAACGTATTCGAGAGGTTTTTAAGGTGGGATGTGCAAATTTAGTGTTCATGTGCAAATCAGTTAGGTCGTATGCTTGTTTGCAATCTTAGTGGTATAAAAAAGCTAAATATTACCTTATAGTTTTCTATTTTGTGTATTTATTTTCGTCTATAGGTCTTATTTCTGTACAGATTTTCATGAAACTTTCATAACGTGAACGTCGATTGTTTGCATGTTTTTCGAATTAGAAACGTTTGATTGAAAATGGGGGCAAACAGGAGTATATATATTAATATATTCTTAGTAACATTTCCAACTTTTTTATCTATACTAAATACAGATTGGTACGACTCTTAATCCTATGATAATATTTTAAAACTAATATGGTTTCAAATTAGAATAAAAAGATAAAAAAGTAATATAGATTCTCACTTGAAATAAATTATGTGGCTTTATCTAAATGAAAACTGATAGAAGCATATTAAGCTAGAATATATTTTATGGTATTAAACGTGTGCTTCCATCCAAAAGCGTCGAAATACGCACGGCTGCCTTTAACACAGTCAGTGGCAGTATTTGGAATGAAAAACCATTTGATTTGTGTATTACTTTTTTTACGATGTTTGATTTGACAGTCATAATATTTACATTCCCGTTGACCCGAATGGCGACATGATAAAATAGTGATGTCATATTTCATTTTCATCCCGTAAGCGTTAAAAAATAAAAAAAAACTAATGTATTTATCCAGGACGCCTTATCCCCGAAGGTGTGGTAGAGGTATATTATATATTCCCACTTTTCACGTAATTAGTATTCGACGACGACGTAACGACTGCCATTTTACTGGCAACCGGGACCAACGGCTTAACGTGCCTTCCGAAGCACGGATACGCTCGTAAATGTAAATGCCACAAAGTAGTCACCCATCCGAGGACCAGCCATATTGAAAGTTGCGTGTTCTGTAAACGATCACTAACTCAGTGATCGTTTCAGTGTTTTGTAAACGATCACTGAGTTAGTGATCGTTTACAGAACACTGAGACCGCGGGGCCACGAGCGCTTCGCGCGCGTTTATAATATACTAGCTGTCCCGCCCGGCTTCGCCCGTGACATACTTCGAACCCCGTGGCACCCATTTAATCCCGTTGTTTAATAAATTCACATTCACAATAATGTATGAACATTTTCCAAATTCATTGATTACTTCTCCGCTCTCCAGTACCTAGGTACCTACCTACCCACACGGCCCGGTCGAATTAAATTAATTTCTTTGCGCCTAATTTTGGAATTTGCGATAACTCGTAAGATATTCATTTAATTTGCAAGATGTAAATGGACAAAATAATGTTCATGAAATGCTGAAGCCAACTAACGTAGTAAAAATGATAAGGATTAATAGCATATTTGTGTAAATAGCCTTCAAATTACCCCTTAATAATTGCTGTTTATTTAAGTATTAAAATGGATATAGTATGTTTAAAAGGGTTTAGGCAGCGTTTTTGTTGAAAGCTCCCAGACGGCTTATTTTTTGCGACATCCCCAACAAATATCGTTATAATTTGGTCAATATATACAAAAACTTAACAAATTATATTTAAAAACCTTCTATGAGAATCATTCTAACTATTAAAAAAACCGTATCGTAATCCGTTGCGTAGTTTTAAAGATCTAAGCATACATAGGGACAGACAGCGAAAAGCGACTTTGTTTTATAATATGTAGTGATAACTAGCTTCCGCCCGCAGATTCGCCCGCGTGGATTTCGGTAACCGTGATCCTTTTTTCGCCTAGTTTATTTTTTGCGACCTCTTCACCAATAATCGTTATATTTCATTCAATTTACATAAAACCATCATAAATATACACCTAAGCCTTAATCATACTATTTATTGGTGTAAAACGTACAAAAATCTGTTCCGTAGTTTTGAGTTTATCGCGTTCATACAGACAGAGAGACGCGGCTGGGAGACTTCATTATATAATATGTCTAATTTATCCCAAATTTTTCTAAGAACGTGACAACCCTATATGTCAGTCAGTACTTGTCAGAACCAATAGACGGTCACCGACTACTTATAACTACTGTAGGGCTTTAAGGATATTATATGATGTATGCGGATAATAGCTTTTAACTCCATATTTTTATAAACTCGATAAAGTTGTTGGAAGACTTCAGGTTAATGTTTATCAGACTAAAGTTTCTCTGAGTCTTTATATAAAACATAAGGATTAATAGCGTTAGTAAAATAAACGCGTTTAAATATGGTCCAAAAAAAAAAAATTCAAGATTTTTAAATAAAAAAATGGTTGTTGTGCCTCACTCGACATAGATAGGTATAGTGTGTCGCGGACTTTTTTGTAGATATTTATAAGATCTACAATAAATAGAATATTTAATGTATCTATCTTTTATAGTATCGGCAGCGTACGCAAAATAAGTAACTTTTCTGGTTGCTTTTTACACCTTGTGTCCGAAAAACCCAAATATCTTACGGAACCCTATTGTTTTCCAAAATAAAATATAGCAATGTTACTCGTGGATAATGTAGCTTTCAAATGGTGAAAGAATTTTTAAAATCGGTTCAGTAGTTTTTGAGCCTATGCAATACAAACAAACAAACAAAGTTTTCCTCTTTATAATATTAGTGTAGATGTGTGATACTCGTAAGATCCTATTATTACGCATTTACTTGCCTGAAGAAAATATTAATAAGCTGTACGAAAACTAAGTAGCTAAACCAACCCACTTGTAACAATATAGGTAAAATTCTAAACTAACAAACTAACTATCTTCGCGCTGTATCCACGATGGGGTAGTCAGAGAGGACGGATCGCCAGGCTTCAGGCATAATTTAATCATTCCAAATGCCAATAAGAGAAAAGAAAGCATTTAGTGAGAGAGTCTATTATCAAGTAATTCAATTTCCAAATATTTTACATTTTTTTTTAAATACTGTTTATTTTTTTATCGATATAACATTATTGTTTCATGCCAAAATTCTCACAGTATGTGAGTAACTGCATGTAAACTCGAACAAGAATATTCATGTTTACTTTAACTCGATTCGATGCGTCAACACGCTCACACTTGACTGATTCTGAGCTCAACGGCTGGCAGATTGCTTCAGAGGCGAATATGCCTGACTGAAATTGCAGTGTCTACATACAAGAACCGACAGATTTTATTTCGATAGGACTTTCAAGACCGTATGTATAATAAAACAAGAGAAATCAGGTATGACTAAAAATAATGACCTACCGAAGGACATGGCGAATGGGGGGGAATCTTAAAACAAAATCCTATACTGAACTAGCAGGCCATTAGATCGTAAGGTCAATCAGTCCTCAAAAAGATATTCCGACAGGCCTACGGCCAGCAGTGGACTATTATAGGATTTGTTTTTATTAATTGAAACGCTCGTGGCCCCGCGGTCTCAGTGTTCTGTAAACGATCACTGAGTTACGCAACTTTCACTATGGCTGGTCCTCGGATGGGTGACCACTTTGTGGTATTTACATTTGCGAGCGTTTCCGTGCTTCGGAAGGCACGTTAAGCCGTTGGTCCCGGTTGCCAGTAAAATAGCAGTCGTTAAGCCTGGTTGAAGGCCTTATGAGCGGCTTGAAAATTTCAACAGCAGGTAGCCACAACCTGCGTCTGTCTATTTCAACACGGCAATGGGCTCACCACCTATTACGTGGGACAGGAATCCACACGGTGAAAAGTGGGCATATAATATGCCTCTGCCACCCCTTCGGGGATAAGGCGTGATGGATATTTATGTTTTTATTGATTTTATGATTTGTTGATTGATTTACTGTCAAGATCTGCAACACAATTTTACCTGTCAAAATAAACAAAATTTTGTAACGAATTGTTTCAAGGTGGACCCTCTGTACACGTAAAGTAGGAACGCCATTATATTAATGACAATAAGATTGCTAGATCTAAGTCTAGCTAGCTGTAGAAATCAAGACTAGAAGAATAAATGTGATAAATTTATAATTAAAATTTCCCAAAACATTTTTTTTAATTTAAACTACAGAAACTACTTGTAATTTTTACTGTAGTTAAAGTATTACATCAAGTGCATTAATTTTAAACGAAACATATATTTCTTTTCGGTTTTCTGAGTTGTATTAGAGTTTTTCTGGCGTAAAATCTCTATATTACAGAATATATACACTACTGTTAATTACAAAAAAGTCTATCAAAAAATTCTGTCTAAAACTGGTAATGGTTGCATATTGTACGTAGTGACCACGGACTGAATAAATTTCCCAGAGACAGCGACAGCGCAATTCAATTTATAGAATATTGTTACCGTGTAGCCACTGATAGTTTTTGAATAGCAATAATGAAAGCGCTCTAATAGGTTGTTGTCACAGACATTTTTAACAAAGGTTATTTTTGTATAAAATTCCTAAAGCACTGTGTAACAGTAGGCACTTCCCTAGTGACCGAGAAACTATCTCATACACAATAATAGAAAACAAATTTACCAGCAATTGTTTAAGATTTAGCCTGCGGAGAAAATACTTTTACAAATAGTAGAATATTATATAGATATAAATATCTTATGGATTGAATACGGGTTGGCTATGAAAAGGGTATCCCACTAAAGATATTTTGAAAGATGAAGAATAATCTATGAAATGATAGAATCCACGTCGAACTATTTCTACCTGCGCGGAATATTATCAATATGAACTTATGTTTTTTACAAGCTTGCAGGCTAAGCTTAAAATATGAAAAGTAAGATTTGGTTATACCAAAGGTGTGTACTCTAGTTTCTTTTCAGGTTAAACCCTATCTTTATGCAAAACACTTACTGTTTTGTGATGCGTGTAGAGGCAAATATTACTATTAATTTACATGTCTATTTAGAGACTAGACAGATAAGACATTCTTTTTGGAGAGGCCTACCTTCAGAGAGATTGCGATAGGCGTGACAGTCCAACAGTCAGTAAACGTAAAACTGAGAGTAGCGAGAGCACTCTATAATCAAGTATTGTTTTTAGTTATTCTAGAAACTGCATTTTCTTAATGCGTGACAATATTTTAGAACGAAATAGGTATTTTCAAAAAAATACAATCCATATTTGACAAATAATATATAGAACAGTCCACGTTAATAATCTATACAGATACATAGAATTTAAGAGTCTGTTTGCAACTTTAAAATAACAGCTGTTCTAAATGCATATGAAATAACATTAAATATATTTATTGCCGGCCGGTCGTGGTGTGAGCCATGGCCGGCAGCCTATAATGCGGCGCTGCCGTCACCTCCTTCACCCGTGAGGTGTACGCTTGTCTGCCACCTCAGTAGTATATAGATCTGTTTGTTCCAACTAATTCCTGAAACGGCTGGACCGATTTGAATCCGATTTTCACAGGCAGATAGCTGAAGTAATTTGAGCTTCATTTCATTTCCGTTTTTCCATGGTAACGGAAACTACGCGGGTGAAACCGTAGGCAGTCCGCTACTAATAAATAAATATTACTGGGCTGCTGTCTCAAATTAGTATACTGTATCAAATTAAGGTTTGAATTCGATTGAATGTAAGAAACACTGGAACAGTCTTTTAAACAATCCCTGTGTTAATGTTGTGGTTAAATCTGAAATGGGTGACCAAGTCGAAGGCCTTCCTGGAAAAAATGTTACTGCCCTTATCAACAGGGTCGGGAGCGCGAGTTATTCTATGGTAACTACTTACGATTAACGGCCGGTTTCAATAGCCTATCTTTTTTAACTACATACATACATACATATTGTCACGCCTTTATCCCCGAAGGGGTAGGCAGAGGCATATTAAACGCCCACGTTTCACCGTATGCACTTTCGTCCCACGTAACAGGTGGTGAGCCCATTGCCGTGTTGATATGGACAGGCGCAGGCTGCATCGACCCGTTGTTGAAATTTTTTAACTATTGTCTAAAATAATGTCTAAATAGTAAATATAAAATATTGACGAATATTTTGATTTCAATAACCAAAGGTAGATAGAAATATTTACCTACAACATTGAACTACCCGTCACAATAGTTAAAATCAATTGTTATCTAACTGTGGTAGCGATCTTTATTACACTTTTTTTTTTGATAGAATATTGAAACCGGCCATTAGTGAACCGTACCCTTATCTGCCACCTCAGCAGAACACAAAATTATCCAAATAAAACGTATTGGAGATGCAAGCGTTCTCTAAATATAATCTCACACAATATGATTAGACCTAATTGATGAAAACGCTTATTTTTTTTGGTAATTTTCAAAAATGTTATTCTTAAAATTCATAAAGAAACTTAAGTGCCGTTCATAAACGAGTTTTTAAAGAAATGTGCTTTTATTAAAATAAAAAGCTGAATGTGTCTGATATGAATATTGAAGAAAGAGCATTAAATAATAGTGCTGGTGAACAACCTATAATGAGATCTTAGAAAATTTTGTCTGAAACATAATTGAAATCAGAGAGGTCAATACACTAAAAAATGTTGATATTGAACTAAGATAAATATCTATGTATTCAGAAACATATATAAGTATGTTGATCAGTTGCCTAGATCCTATAATACAAGCTTATCTTAACTTAATTTGATACAGTATACTAATTTGAGACAGCAGCCCCGTAATATTTATTTATTAGTAGCGGACTGCCTACGGTTTCACCCGCGTAGTTTCCGTTACCATGGAAAAACGGAAATGAAATGAAGCTCAAATTACTTCAGCTATCTGTCTGTGAAAATCGGATTCAAATCGGTCCAGCCGTTTCAGGAATTAGTCGGAACAAACAGATCTATATACGCGGCGGCGCCGCATTATAGGCTGCCGGCCATGGCTCACACCACGACCGGCCGGCAATAAATATATTTAATGTAATTTCATATGCATTTAGTCAACAGCTGTTATTTTAAAGTTGCAAACAGACTCTTAAATTCTATGTATCTGTATAGATTATTAACGTGGACTGTTCTATATATTATTTGTCAAATATGGATTGTATTTTTTTGAAAATACCTATTTCCTTCTAAAATATTGTCACGCATTAAGAAAATGCAGTTTCTAGAATAACTAAGAACAATACTTGATTATAGAGTGCTCTCGCTACTCTCAGTTTTACGTTTACTGACTGTTGGACTGTCACGCCTTTTATCCTCTAAGGGTAGGTAGAGGCATTACAAACGCCCAAATTTGCCGAAATTTTGATTGAACTCATTTAAACTTTTCTGCCATACATATTACTGGAATCAAACATAGCTCACATAGGACCCATACTATATCTACTATTACCGTGGTGCTTCCCTATTTCTATAGGATTTACACCTAGTTGCATTCCAGGTCTCCCGCTTTTCAAAGGAGGGAAGGGGCATTACGTTCTTTTCCTACTTCCTCACATTATCTTCTGATTAATTTCGCTGCGGGTTCCAAGACATGCTAACTTCTCCTGGGACTTCATCGAGATCGAGCTCGGTGTAACTTTTCTGGTGTTTTGGTCATTGCTGTAGATCCTGGTTTACAGGAGTCACAGTAATGGGCATGAGGGTGGGATTAGTCCCAAAAAAAAATGAACTCGTTGCCGAAATCTTTGCTTAAGTTATAAAGCTGATTATAGTATATGATAAGTTAGATAGTAGAAGCGCTCGTGGCCTAGCGGTCTCAGTGTTCTGTAGAAGCGCTCGTGGCCTAGCGGTCTCAGTGTTCTGTAAACGATCACTGAGTTACGCAACTTTCACTATGGCTGGTCCTCGGATGGGTGACCACTTTGTGGCATTTACATTTGCGAGCGTTTCCGTGCTTCGGAAGGCACGTTAAGCCGTTGGTCCCGGTTGCCAGTAAAATGGCAGTCGTTAAGCCTGGTTGAAGGCCTTATGGGCGGCTTGAAAACTTCAGCAGCAGGTAGCCACAACTTGCGTCTGTCTATTTCAACACGGCAATGGGCTCACCACCTATTACGTGGGACAGGAATCCACACGGTGAAAAGTGGGCATATAATATGCCTCTGCCACCCCTTCGGGGATAAGGCGTGATGGATATTTATTTATTTATTTTATAAGTTATAGAGCCGGGTTCGATTCCCGGGTCAGAAGAAATATTTGTGTTATCCACAAATGTTTGTTACGGAGTTTGAGTGTTTCCTATGTACAATATGTATGTTGATCTGTCGTCTAGATCCTATAGCACAAGTTTATATTAGCTTACTTTGGTCAAGACGGCGCTGTGTAAAAAAAATGTCTCACAATTTATAAAACGCTGAAGAGTTTGTTTGTATGTTTGTTTGATTAAACGCGATAATTTAAAAAAAAAATAACTTAGTGGTATTCATTTAAAAAAAATCTTTAGATTTGGTTGAAAAGCTGAATAGAACAGTAAAGTTATTGAGAAGGGTTTTAGCCTCTATTACTATATTTCACCACGCTACTACTTAGGAGAGCGGAGAAGTTATCATAAATGTCAAAAAATTGGGCATACTTGGGGAAATGTATGTCATGGAGTTCAAAGTACGTCACGACAAAGCTGCGGGGCAGTTATAAATAATAATAATTAATCTAAGGTGGTGCCATGATTTTCCACTTTAAGGTACTTATGTACCTTTTTTTTTAGGCCTTACCTTACAATAAAGCCAAAACTATCTACTCCAAAGAATAATTAAACAGCAAGGAATCCTTATTTAATACTAGGTGCTGCTCGCAGCTTTGCCCGCGTGCTGAAGTTTTCCTATATGATTTCGTACGGAACCCTAAACTTTTTGAAAATCCAATATAGTCTATGTTACTCACCAGGAATGTAGGTTTCTGATGGTGATTATTTTTTTGAATCGTCCCAGTAGTTTCTGATCCAATTCATTTCAAACAAACTTACAAATACTCTTTCTTCTTTATAATATTAGTATAGACTTCCGATCTTAATAATATCTCAGTTACCGTTCATTAGTAACCTCAATATGTCCTCAGACAGGGGACACTACAAACATTTACTTTAAGATTGACCTTCTGTTAACGCAATAACAAAGCTTTGATGTCAAAGCGAACATAAACATAGGTGACGGTCGGTTTAATGATGGGCGGGAGCAATTTTGAAGGGTAGGCCAGCATGTCTCATTAATATGTTTTAACAACGTGCGAGATATAAATTTGATAGTGTAGGTGCTCATTATTGACAAAGACTTTGATTAAAGGTGAGACGGGTTATTTGATAATAATAGCAAAGTAAAAAGTTAAGATGCGGTTCAGACTAATGGTGTTACACAAAGATCTTCAGGTCAGCTGCTACGGAACCAGATAAAATGTGCTGATGATAAATAAAGTGTAAAGGACTGTTGCAACTTGCAAATAAACTTATGTCTTGATACGAATATGTTGTTTTAGATAATATTATTTAACTAGTCTGGTCAATACAGAACTTTATCATCCCAGTTTAAATAGATTGGAAACTTCAACACAGTGTACCTTGAGAATGAAAGGGGCAATATTTCTTCTTACTACTTGGTATCATTTGTCGCTTACGGTCAATACACCACCTCAGGGACTAGTGCCACCGGTAACGCCTGGAGAAGTCCTGACTGCGCTTCGCCGCATGAAGAATCGGAAAGCTGTCGGACCCGATGGAGTCCCCATCGAAGCCTGTAAGGCGATGGGTCCTCGCGGTGTGGGCATCTTAGTAAACCTTTTTAACCGCATACTGCGCAGCGGGCAGATCCCAAACCAATGGAGACAGAGTATTATTACTCCAGTCTTCAAAGGTAAGGGGTCAGTGCAGGAGTGCGGGAGCTACCGCGGTATAAAGGTGATGTCCCACACCATGAAGATCTTCGAGAGGATTATAGACTCTCGGATCCGGCAGGAGTGTACTCTCTCGGGGTGTCAATATGGGTTTCGCCTTGGTCATGGGACCACGGACCCTGTTTTTGCCCTGAGGGTTGTCGCAGAGAAATACAGGTCGAAGAACACGCCTCTGCACTGTATGTTTCTAGACATGCAGAAGGCCTTCGACTGTGTTCCTCGCGCGATGATCTGGTGGGCACTGCGGTCCAAAGGGGTTCCCGAGGTCTATATTGACACTATCCGGGACATGTACTGTGACTCCGATTCCATGGTTCGGACTGCTGTTGGCGACTTGAAATCCTTTCCCATCACCGTCGGTGTACACCAGAGTTCGGTCCTTAGTCCGCTTCTGTTCAGCGTAATATTAGACGAATTGTCGGACAGCATCAGGAACTCGCATGAGCAGGCTCCATGGTTGCTCATGTATGCTGACGATATTGCGCTGGCAGACGCGGACAGGAGCAGATTGGTGCGACGTGTGAAGGTGTGGAAGGCGACACTTGAGAACGGTGGTCTAAAACTAAATGTGGCGAAGACCGAGTACTTGGCACTAAACTCGACAGATCCCACATCCGTCCGCTTTGGCGGTGATTTGGTCGAGCGGACGGACCAGGTTAAATACCTGGGATCTGTTTTTCACACGTCCAGTGACATCGATTGCGATGTCAAGTCACGCATTGCTGCCGCGTGGTCCAAATGGCGGGAGATGACCGGTGTCATTTGTGATCCTAAAAT
Source organism: Thumatha senex (assembly GCA_948477245.1). NCBI lineage: Eukaryota > Metazoa > Arthropoda > Insecta > Lepidoptera > Erebidae > Thumatha > Thumatha senex. The sequence goes on from OX419734.1 coordinate 3,067,210, forward strand.
GCCGATCCGGTGGAAGGGACAGGTCTACAAAACCATCATTAGAAGTGTCCTTTTACATGGCAGTGAGACGTGGCCAATATTGGAGCGACACAAGCAGGAGCTGCGTGTCACGGAAATGAAGATGCTGCGGTGGATGTGCGGAGTCACGCGGATGGATCGCGTGAGGAACTCTCGCATCCGTGGCAGCCTTCATGTCCGTGACATTGCAACCAAGTTGCAAGAGTGTCGCCTTCGTTGGTATGGTCACGTCTTGCGGCAACCGCCGGGCTACGTAGGAAACAAATGTCTGGCCATGTCAGCCCCGCCGGGTCCCGGTAAGAGGGGCAGACCCAAGAAGTGCTGGCTTGACGTCGTAAGGGATGACATGCGTGCCAATGGTCTCATTACTAATAAAGACTCAAGCAAAGTATAAAGAATCAAACTTTGCAAGTCTTCGTGTCTCTGTTGTCGTTTTATCATATTGAGCTTATAAACATACGATTTATCATTTATTATCTTAAAGACTCTTCTGTTAAAGATACACAATTTAATTCATTGTAATACAAATCCGGTTATCGTTACATCTGTTGAAATTTTAAACACTGTTTTTTCTTTGAATAGAATACTAATTTATGTAAACGTCTGTCTCCGAGAAAGAAAAAAGAATAACATTTTTTTTCTGTCACGTAACACGTGTCAACTTCTTAAAAGCGATTTAATGAATCTGCGTTAAAAAGGCATAATTAAGGTTTAGGTATTTCGGCCACGTTTCGAGGTCCCGATAATTTTGCTTCCGTTGCTTCTCATTAAAGATTTCTCGCTTTTGTTGATTTACTACGTTTCAGATCGTTCGGCATTTTGATTAATACTTTTCAACGGAGCAGAAAGTTGGATGAAAAATTTTCTCACTAATTACCCGAGATTAAGAAACGTGCCTCTTTTTTCACGAAAAAATTGATGTTTGACGTTTGGAAATTTTAGCGGGATATTTTAGTCACGCCCCGAACAGATTTTGTTTTTAATACTTTAAAGTTGTCAGCAGTTTTGTGGACAGTCCTTAATTAGGATTTTTATTAGTGCCAGTCAGTGTGCCTTGAACGTGCAGTGGGTGTGTAAGCAACGTTGTGACGTGACCAGCAATCATGAGATTTTAGGTCCGAATTAATATTAGTGCGATCTACAATTTTAACGAAATGTAATTAGACTGTCCATACTATGCTTAACACCCTTGTTCGTCACTTTAGATTGTGAATATTCAAAAATTTGTTCTAGGTAACCGGTAGCGCTGACTGACGGAGATACAAAATAAAGAACGCCCGCCGCATACTTAGTTAGTGTCGAAGATCACAAGATAGTGGACAAATTTAAAACTGTAAAAGAGGTAGTTATGAAGTGCCGATTCCTGAAAAGCTCTTCGAGTCTAAAATTTGATAGTATGGACACACGAGAAAGTGCCTTTCCATTGCAACATAAAAAAGAGGAAGAGGAGGCCAATTTTAATGACAAGTTCCAAGAGGGGATACTACAAAGCGCCGCATGATATGAAAAATCTACTTCATGTAATTGGATGGAGTGAAGGCATAGAAAAAAAGAAGAAATATAAAAAAATTATGCTAAATAACATTACAACTAAAAAAAGTACTCCAAACAGAGATGTTTACCTTATATTGTTAGCTAAAGTGTAATTTCCAACTTACACTAGCTATTTTTGTAGTCTAGACTAATCTAGCCCTGAGGATGTTTTTAAAGCTAGTGACTATGCTCAGCTTTCTGCAATTGTGTTTAGTGTAATGCAGTTGAAATTCCTTGTCTATTTGATTTGTTTTATTTCTTAAAGTATACTGCATTCTGTGAAATGTATTCATGTTATATTAACTAAATTGATTGTGCCTTGACATTTACTTAAGTTCATTAGAAAATATCTCACTTTATGTGGAGCACAACTTGGAGGATAAAATTCTCATACTTTTCAGAAATAATTTCCTCACTATTTTGCTTGCAAACTAATAGTCTTTGTAAGCATAATATATTTTTATATATTCCGAGATGTCATACAAATTATAGGTGTTTTACAAAATTAGTCGTATAAATCCATAACATTATTTCATTTTGGCACATATTAATTAAGTCTTGATAAAATTATGTAGTCTTTTTTACTTCATTAACGTTATCAATCGGTATGGGTGACTTGTTCCTCAACATTTAAATCAATTTTGATATTTTAGTAAAACGATTATTGAAATCCTATATTAAGCCTTTTAGGTTCTGCGACTGCTCCTATTCCTCACTTGACATGTAACTCTAACACTCTAAGGAAAGTTTTGTTAACGAGGTATCTCCTCTATGGAAACAGGAGATGCATGTGTAGATGAGTCTTGGATAGCCATGCTGAATTTAAGAATGAAACGATGACGACAAAGTGAGTAATGTAAACAGTAATAAGAGAGAAAGAAAGAAAGATATTCGCGGAACGTGGCAAACAATGTATCCTAGAAGAAACATTCTTGGAAACCCGAAAAAAAAAAAAAACTTAAACTTTGTACTTAGCAAAGTCCTACCGATAAACAAGAAATTTTTCCATACCCGTTTTCCAAAGAAACTTATTCCTGTAAGAGTGTATGTCTAAATTCTGTCAGCTATTTGTGTTGTAAATTGGCCAAGAGGTAAGATCGTGATTGAGTAACAAACATCAAACATCGTCCATAGACTTATGCTTGTCTGCCACCTCAGTGCTATAAAAAACAGCTTCACGATTTTTTACATTTCTAATATTAGTTGAAGTTTCCTTATAACCTGCTTTGAACAAAATAGATCAAAGAAAATTGAGGAGATAATTAAACAAACTCAGAGATTATCTGCCTTTAATATCCTTTCTTAACAAAAATAAAATGCTAAAATAATATTTTTATTTACGTATTTTGAGAATAGAAAGCAACTAATGGTGCCCAAGCAGAAAGTAAATATTGATACCGTACTCCATCATCATCCGAGCGTCTGTCCCAGTTGCGTCTCGCGACGCCCGGGGTCCTCTTTCCTACCTTTATTATTAAATATTGATACCGTACTAACATTTAAAAAGAGTGCTTAAAATATTATATTATATCCATCACGCCTTATCCCCGAAGGGGTGGCAGAGGCATATTATATGCCCACTTTTCACCGTGTGGATTTCTGTCCCACGTAATAGGTGGTGAGCCCATTGCCGTGTTGAAATAGACAGACGCAGGTTGTGGCTACCTGCTGTTGAAATTTTTCATGCCGCCCATAAGGCATTCAACCAGGCTTAACGACTGCCATTTTACTGGCAACCGGGACCAACGGCTTAACGTGCCTTCCGAAGCACGGAAACGCTCGCAAATGTAAATGCCACAAAGTGGTCACCCATCCGAGGACCAGCCATAGTGAAAGTTGCGTAACTCAGTGATCGTTTACAGAACACTGAGACCGCGGGGCCACGAGCACTAACACCAAAGATGTGTGAATGAGAGGAACAAACAATACACGACGAAGTCGGGCGGAAACAAACCATGCAGTTTCATTAGGAACGTCGGTAATTAGTTCGTGCCACACGCTTGAGATGGGACATTTTCCATATAATGCTAATTGTGCAGAGAGATTTTTAAGATAACTTATTAAATTTATTTGAGCCTTGTTATTAACTGACTTTTGTATAATCAAAATTTTTGCAAGTTAATGATCGTACCGAAAGGCGCAAAAAGATTTCCTTCGGCATACACTTGCATTGTGCAATGAGCTCAATAGTTTCCCTAACATCTATAGCATAAGGCTTTAGAAGGCTTTGGTAGAGTCGGAAACGCAAGTGCAATACTACGGTGACTACTTTCCTTATTTGCCACCATTCATGTATTTATATATATACTGGAACCTTGTTTGGTACTAGTTTCAGCTGTATTTATAGGGTGTTAAAATGCCGTTTCGCCATTACAACCACCTGAGGTAAAACTTATGGGACAAAGATCTATGTTTCAACTTTGAGTCCGCAGAACTAGGAACTTGCACCATCCAGTAATGTTTTAATTTGCTGTGTATTCGATCGTCGAAATTGAATAAAGTAAATGAAGTGAAAGAAAGGTTGTTAGAATCTATTTTCGTCTCTGTGTTGAATTAAAGTCTTATTTTCAGTCAAATAAGAATACTTAGCGGCATTTATTGTTTACTTCCAGAGTATCAACCCAAAAGTTCGCCCACGTAAGCTATCCTTAAAAAACAAAGGTAAGCTATTCTTAAAAGATATCATTATTATGCGACAGCAAACTTTTCTACTAAAATAAATAATGTCGTTGTACATTGCTGTGTTCTCAGAATATGGAAAACGTATAATTGTGTGTTACTGTTAAGTTTTTCATATCTCTCAGAGTTTAGGCACCGTTTTGGTAAAAACTCTGGCCACTTTGTTTTTCAGAAATCTTGAATGATTTTATCATCATTTTCATCATATTAAAATCAAATTACAATAAATATTTCCAAATTATATACTTATACCTTCCTCAGGTATCACTCTATCACTTGTCCAAACTCTCATAATAATCCGTACATTAATTTTGTAAGATTTTTGCTAACAGACAGAGACACGCGGCGGGCGACTTTGAATTTTTATTATTATATTATCGCGATTTTATTCGTGATATTATTTTTTTAGCGACGTTGAAGACGCGTGTTTTGGAGACACCCTTACCGTGACTGATGTTTTTGAGAGTACTATGAGGAATAAAAAGAAGAAGAATGATGAAAATGAATAGCTTCTAAAAAGCGACTAAATCAGACACCGATGATAAAAGTAGCTAATAAGCGGTGTCCCTTACTGCTGGGGTGTTCATTGATAAAATTTATCAAATATCCTTGAAAAATTGCAAAGATTAGGTCAATAAATAAAAAAATATAATACCGTTTAGACTATTCATTAAACTTAAGTGGAAGTTTTTCCTCCAAAGTTACCAAATTTACCAAAAAAATAAGTAATCACAGTATAAAAAGTGATCGGGTCTTCATTTTGGCCAAGAACTTAATTAAATTTCGTTGCTCTTAGGCAGAAGCGGTAAGTTAAATATATTCGACCAAGTTTCAACCTCAATATGAGAGCGGTGTAGTAGCCAGTGCTTTGTCATAGTAGAGTAATTAGTTTAGTATCGAGGTTCGATAGAATAATGATTAAGTTAAAGTTTTATTGTTGACGTTTTAAGGTAAAGGTACTTTTAAACAGATTAAATAAAAAATCTCTCTTTTTCGATGATATTTTCCAGTTCATGTTTCCCACATGAACATATTCCGGGGTTAAAAAGTAGCTAACTAACTAACTATCTTAACGCTGTATCCCTAACGGGGTAGTCAGAGAGGACAGATCGCCATGCTTCACGATCCATGCATATTTATTTCGCTTATTGAAAAAAGTAGCCGTATTATTAAATGTGTTATTATTGTACATATATTGTTATAATTCTTCAATATTCATTCTGTAGTTTTTGCTTTAAAGTCTTACAAACTTACATCCATACATTATTACAAATTTTTGCAGTTACAATATTTGTAGGATTTATTCACTTTTAACACTATCATTAGAGATTAGACCCAATACAATAGCGAGGATTTAATATACAGGGGTAGGCAAAGGCATATTAAACGCCCACATTTCACCGTATGCATTTTTGTCCCACGTAACAGGTGGTGAGCCCATTGCCGTGTTGAAATGGTCAGGCGCAGGCTCCGGTAACCTGCTGTTGAAATTTTTTAAGCCGCCCACGAGGCCTTCAACTTGGCTTAACGACTGCCGTTTTATTGGCAACCGGGACCAACGGCTTAATTATATATTCATATTTTATATTTTTTTTTATTTATATATTTTTATATTTTTAAATATATTTTTATATATATTTATATATTTATTTATTTTATTTATTTATTTTTTTTCTTATTTATTTATTCATATTTTATATTTTTCATATTAGGTATGCCAGTTCATGTCAATTAGATGTTTTTTTATTTTTAGTGTAAGTTTTATATTAACTTAATATTATATTTTTTAAGTTTGAAGATGTTTTCTCTATTCCAAAATTATTTTTTTTAAAGAAGTTACTTTATGAGCCTGCTATGTTTTATTGTTTTAGAATTTGTTTGTATTTTTGTGTTCTGTGATTCATGCGTGGAGACGTATAATGGGCTTTCAGGTATTTATTATATAAGTCTATTGGTGTTGTTATTAGCTGTTGGTCTTCCGAAAATAATTAATAAATAATAACATAAAACATTTTGATCTATTGCGTTTTTAGTGGCTTTACGGAGATTCCATAAAAGCATGCACCAATTGGTGGTTCCAAAAATTAGAATAATATATGAAATATTTATCAAGTAGTTGTGACGTCATATGTAAATGCTCCATGGACTCCAAGACATAAATAAAGTTTCACTTTGAATAACAGATGTCGTTGGTATTAATATATGGTAAAATCAGTTATTCAGAAATAACATATACTAATATATATAACTGAAGAGTTTGTTTATATGTTTGATAGTTTGGTTGAACGCGTTAATCTCAGGAACTTCTGATTTGAATTGAAATTTTATTTTTTGTGTTGGATAGTTCATTTTGCAGGTAGCCACAACCTGCATTTGTCTATTTCAACACGGCAATGGGCTCACCACGTAGGACAGGAATGACACACATGGTGAAAAGTGGGCATGTAAAATGCCTCAACCACTTTGGGGATAAGGCGTGATGGAAAAATAAATAAAAATATAAAATGTATATTTTATATTTTTATTTATTTTCAGTATGATTGCGAACCAAGTTAGTATTAACTTGGTTCGCAATCATACTGTTTATAATAGTTATAATGAAGCCGTTATTAGGTAAGACAAGATCTGCAGATAATGCGTCTTCTGCTGCTGTCAGTTTAGAACAACGGTTCAATGTGAAAAAATGAAAATGACAGTTTATAAACCTGACTTAGAAACAACATGAAATGAACAAGTACTCGTACATAAAAAGTTGTGGAATTATCAATTTTAAATGAATTGTGGAAGTTATAGAAGTGAAACTTGATAGCTGTAAAAAAAATCGTTAAGTTTCTCGGTTACGCGCCATGTTGTTTTGAAGTGAAACTTCTTTATCATAAGTGAAACTTCTTTACCGACGTATGAGAGAAATTTTATACATGTAAAAAAATGTCGCTAAGAAGTTTCACTTCTTACCTGTGTACTCTGGCTAACAATTTTTTTTACAGCGTTGTCTAGTTTAAATTCAGCAAATACAAAAGTGTTTTATGGGATCTAGATAACTGATAAACATGCTTAAAATTCTAAATACGAGAAACTAGTAAACTCCACCCACATGGTGAAGTTTTCCTGTTCGAGATTTTGAAAATTCAATTTAGCCTATGTTACTTACGAAGAAAGTACCTGTAGATTCGTGAAAAGAATTTTTAAAATCAGATCATTAGTTTCTGAGCCTAGTAATTACAAACATACAAATCTTTCCTCTTTATAATATTAGTATAGACAAAAGCTGTTCATAGTGTATCTGGACAGTTGCCTGCAGAAATTTAAAGATTTTAATATGGGTGTGAATTTGGGTGACTTTACAGTAAACTGTCTGCTGTACGCTGATGATGCGGTGCTCATGGCCTCATCAGAAGCCGACCTTCAGGCATTAGTCACTAATATGAAAGAGGAGTGTGAAAGTAAGGGTCTTCGCTTGAATGCAAGTAAAACTAAGGTTCTAGTATTTGAAAGAGGTGACGTAAGAACTAAATGCGAGATTAGGGTAAACCAGGAACGTCTAGAGCAAGTGAATGAAATTGTGTATTGAGGAAGTATGTTTAGCGCGGATGGAAGATGTGATTCGGATGTAGAACGGCGAGTAGCTGCCGGAAACAAAGTTAACGGTTTTTTGTCCCAGTTAGTAAAGCGACAAAGCATCGTAAAAGAAGCACAAATGGCGATTCATAACGCAGTGCTAGTGCCAACTTTGCTTTACGGTAGTGAAACCTGGGTATGTCAGCAGATGCATGAAAGTAAATTGAATGCTGTAGAGAGGCGATCACTTCGAAAATTGTGCGGCGTAACTTTGGCCGACCGAATACGTAACGAAGTGATACGCAATACGGCAGGTTTGAATGAAAGTGTCAGCGTTAAGCTGGAAAAGGGCGTGCTCCGTTGGTTTGGACACGTCCAACGAATGAGCGATGAACGATTGACGAAGAATATATATTGTTCAAAAGTAAAGGGTAAAAGGAGTCAGGGTAGGCCGAGACTTACATATGAAGACCACGTGAGCAGATTACTCAAAAACGGAAAGGTCAAAAGTACTCGGATACCTAGACGTGCGTGTATGAAGCGATTGATGAATCTCGAAGAAGCGAAAGAAGTATGCATGGATCGCGAAGCCTGGCGATCTGTCCTCTCTGACTACCCCGTCAGGGATACAGCGTGAAGATAGTTAGTTAGTTTTAGTTAGTTAGTATAGACAAACTTTTCCAGATCACACAAATATTTCAGATTCCGATTAGTTCCGACCCGAGATTTGAACCTGAGACCTCAGGACTGTGACAGTCGCATACAACTACCACTACAACGGTACAGTTACATAAAATTAAATATCCCGTGAGAATACGTGGATAAAATGTTGCTTAAGTTATTTCATATACTAGCTAACAGTCGTTCCAGATATAAACATTATGATTAAAAAGATGAACAAGCAGACAGACAGAAAGAGCTTTTATTTTTTTATGTACATATGTGTGAATTTGGAATTACAGACGGACACTTTTATGTAATTTATCTGTATTGATATAGATTAAAACATTACACATTTTCGTTTATATTATTATTATCTAAACAAAGAGTGTATTTAATTTTCAAAAAAGGAACTTTTCATTACTGCGCAAAGTTACTAAGCGTACAATTTAATTCTGTCAAATTACATTGCTAATCTGTATTCGCTAACGTTTTATATATTATGTCCGGAGACAACTTCTAGAGAGCCAAGTTAGCAAGTCGACAACTGCAGAGTGCTACTAAAAAAGTTTCCAGGACTCATGGAACTCTTCAGACTCTTTTCAAGTTTGTTATTTGTTTTTTTAATTAGTTTTAATAGTTTTTGAAACATTGAATTTGACAGCATTCTTCTTTTTTTTCATTTCGACTTTTTGATTTTAATAATAATAATTAATAATAATAAAAAATAAAAAAATAAAAAATTATAAAACCCCTCGAGGACAGTCGTTATCTTTTATAGGATTAACGCAACCCTATGAGGGCATAGTAGATTCGCTTTTTGAGTCATCCACTTTCTGATATCAACAAAAAAATGTATCAGAAAGTTATTGAAAAGCTCACATCCGCAGGGCAGCTTGTGGCGAGCTGAATGTGCGTGGCTACACATCGGTCCCGATTCCTCAGAGTTTTGTTGCCCTTCTGCACCGGTTAGGATTTAATGGCCTAACGGGAGAGCAGTGAGAGTGCTACTCCCGGGAGTGCAGCAAATCTTAACTCTGGCTTGCCTTAATTGGCCGGTCAGAGGGAGGGAGCCAGAGCTATATGCTCGGGGGTGGAAGTGTCATTTTCAAGGGCATAACTACGGGGAAGCCCGCTCCGGGCCTGTCCCGCGAAGGTGAAACCGGCGCCGCACCGCTCGACACCCCAAGCCTCTCACACCGGTGTTGCCCTCTGTCGCCTTACAGGCTTATTTTGCCTATGGCGACTGTATAGGGGGCCCATCTAGTGAGTTGGCAAGTCACCGTCTGCCACTATTTTATATAATAATATATTAAAAAGGCAGACGCCGTTTTCATCAATAGCTTAAATCACCCAATCCATTTAACACCCAACCCAATAGCCCATTTCATAGTTAGCACATTTCACAATAGTTTAACTCCCATTGGAGGTGATCCATTACCGTTCTTCTACATAAGGCGGGCGTGGATTGCCTGTAGTGGGGGTCCCATTTCCTATTAGATTAAAATTCTCAAAGGGCCTCTGCGTGTTGGACCAATATGTCCCCATGTAAGCCTACCAAAAGACCGGGTATCTTCACAAGAAAAAAAAATAGAAGATACCCGTGAAGAAGAGACATTAATAATAATAATTTATTCGGCGCCATAAAACTTATTTGTTAACTTACATGGTACTTAACATTAATAACATTTTATATAATTCTTACTGTGACTTGGCCATTAATTAATATATTTATGTAATTATTGACTTTGTCAAAAGAGTTCAAGTGAATACATTACAATCTAAATCTTAGCTACTTATCTGAACTAGGATGAACCTGTGTCTCAGACGATCGCTTGACAGACTTGAATGTAAACATGAATCTATTGGTTTCCAAAATAAAAAAGAAAATTACCACATATTTAAATATACAAACAGAATATTAGCTTATAATTTCTAATATTTTTTCCGTGTCATCATAATTGAGTTTACGCAAGTAATCAGACAGTCTTGTTGCACAATTACTATGACTATTGTTATAAATATTCAGTAACGCGTTAAACTTGTTATAAAGAAATGGACCTAAGAATATGTAAAATCTATTTACATATGCATGTCTAGTTTGAATACTGTTACAGACCAAGTCCTTTTTTCTTCTATCTGGCGGTATCATAATGAGAGGCAATTCAGCGTGTTTTTTTAGTACAAGTTGAAGTATAAACAACTGTCGCACTGTTAAAACTTCACATTCCTTATACAGTTGATGTGTTGGGAATAAATAGGGGCGGAATGTTGAAACCTTTAGTAGTGCTCTTTGTGCACTTTCCAGAGGAAGTAAAATCACCTTTGCTGCTCCACCCCAGGAGGTGATACAATATGATAATATGGACTGGCACAAAGCATAGTACACTTGTCTAATTAGAGAATAGTCAGCAATATTGCGCAAATTTTTAAATTTACAAATTAATTTACGTACTCTGTTACATAGCAAATCAATATGTTTACGGAAATTTAAATTACAGTCTAGAGTAATGTCTAGATATTTTACATCGTCTGTTATATCTAAAGTAGGGCAAGTGCATGTTATGTCAGCAAACCTGTTGCAATTATGCGCATATATATGTTTAGGTTAGTATTGTGATTTTTATTGTTCCACATTCTAAAAATAATGTACTTAGTTTTATTTGTATGCAGGGTTAGTAAGTTTTCTTGAAGCCAATTAAATACCGTATCAAAACCTTTCTGAGCGACTTTATAGACATCCTCGCGTGATTCAGCTGAGAAAAGCAATGCAGTGTCGTCTGCATATGACATTATAATCCCCTCTTCTAGTGTAAGGTTGCATAAGTCATTTATATAGATAAGAAATAGGGTCGGTGATAAAATACTGCCCTGCGGCAATCCATAACAGGTATTTTTCAATTGAGTGCTTGTCCACTGGCCGATTTTTACACATTGATATCAATCACTAAGAAAATCCGAAATCAGTTTTAGTTGAATTCCTCTTATCCCCAGTGCTTCAAGCTTCCGTAAAAGAATAGTACAAGATACAGTATCAAAAGCTTTAGCAAGGTCTAAAAAAATTCCAATGGTGTGCATGCCCCTATCCAGATTGCTAGTTATGTAATTGGTCATTTGATGCACTGCTTGATCAGTTGATCTTTTTGGGTCGAAAACCAAATTGATTTTCTGAGAGCAGTTTTTTATCTTCGAGATATCGGATCAATCTATTGTTTACTATTTTTTCTAATATTTTTGATAGGCCCGATAGTATTGAAATTGGTCCATAGTTATTAATAGTTTTCGGATTTCCAGATTTTAGAATAGGTATGACCATGGTCTTTTTAAGCAGTTTAGGGAAAGTGCCTGTGTGCAAACAAGTTTGAAAAATGTGCGTTAAGGGAGGGGCAAGTATAGCAGTTCACCACAGCACTGGTCTTTTACGTTTCAACATGACCGTTCTGACGCGATTGAATTAGCAGACTTAGCCCCCAGCTCTACTACCCACGATTGATTTCTTGCATATACATATAGATTATACTATATAACCACACATTGTAGCAACCTAGTCGACAATTTGATTAATTACGTGAGTTTCAAAGGCCCAATATTTCGAAATAATGAGGTTTGAGGCCGTAGTAGTATTACAACAATAATCAATCTATCACTAATTTCAAGTTCGATATAGATTTGGTTTGTATACATAATTATTTATGTATATATATTCTATAAGTTACATTATTGTTTACTTGCTATATCAGTATTATAATATATTCTAAATCACGTGAATAAGTAGGGTCAAAAGTACTCGGATACCCAGTAAGCGTATGTATGAAGCGATTAATAAATCTTCAAGAAGCGAAAGAATTATGCATAGATCGCGAAGCCAAGCCATGTGTCCTCTCTGATTAGCCCGTCAGGGATTATGCGTGAAAATAGATAGATAGACGTGGCTAGCTCTAATAGAATGTAAAAATAGAATTTAAAAATAGATCTTTGAACGCGGCGACCAAATTAAGAAATTCCAAAAAATCGAAACTTTTGAGGTCTAAGGCCGTTTTTATTTATTAAAGGGATTTTGAATGGGTCTGGCAAACGTTTTTTACTTTAATTACCAAATAAATAAAACCAAAAAAATAATATACGAAAAAAACGGTGTTATTACTTTTGTATTTCAAGAAAGGTAGAAAAATGTACGATCAAAGTGTGTATAACGCGGATGACCGCATACGTCACAACCCTGCTCATTCGATAGTTGCGCTCTCGTTCGCACTCAAACGCGGCGCCACGCTTTGTTGCAATCTGTGCTACGCACTAAAAAAATTACACTTGAAAATTTTAATTTAGAAAAAGTTAGCATACTAATTGCTTATTAAATTAGTTTCAAATGTTTAGGCAGGTGTCATCACAAATCGAATGACCATACCAGTAACATGGTAGTTGTTAAGTCAAGTCGAATCCTTATAGCTTTGAAAATTTCAACAACAGGTAGCCACACCGTGCCATTTCTAGATTGATGGACTCGTTACCTATTTAAGGTAAGTGTTTACTCTTTTAGTAGAACTGACTAATGAAATGAAAGAAATGGATAAAAACAGTACAGGGGCGTAACAAGGCGGAAATCGATCGTGATATCCATCAAGAACGATAATAAAGGAGACGAGGCCGACCCACCACACACCCTTGATTCCTCAATCCTAACGCACAAGCGAAAATAACCTCTACTAATTATAACGGAGGATTGACGAACCGAACTCCTCAAGAAAAGGGATGTAGGACAGGGGGCCGAGTCGGCTATTTCATTCTTGACACCGTCTGACAGTTTTCGTTGTCTGTCACACTTCAATAGACTTCTATCGGTCGGCCGATAGAATTCTACTAACACGTACCGCACCAGTGGCGGCTAGTCAGTTATATTTTTGATAGTCTACTAACATTTTGACAGCTAATAGCAGCGATTTTGGTTCTATTCTACGGCTTGTGAATAGTAGACACGGCCTTCTGGTAATAGGTAACCTTACCCTTCAGGTTTTTTACATTTAGTCGACACGTGTTTCTTCTACAAACGAGGCATCCCTAAAGACTGCTTGGCAGCAAATAAATACATCATATATTTTACTGCCTCAGAGGAGCAGAGTAGGTAATGCAAAATACGTTTTCAGTTAAGGTCTCGGTTTCATATATCAAGTCAGAACTACCATTTGTAATTTCGATCCTAAAATATTTGTGTTGGGTTTGGATAGTTTTTGTGTATTACTATGTATTTAGATATAAATGAGTACTACAAACAGTTTTGAAAAGCAACTAGTATGCTAACTACATATATCCTGAATTTAAAAAGGTGTCGAGTGAGTCTCGGCAGCTTAGTTACATAAGCGTCTTATCCGGCAAGTCAGGAGATGCTGATTTAAGTCCAGCACGAGATTCAAAAACATTCCACTTTTAATTTACCAATAAATACGTTTGACAATTGTCTAGATTTATTAGCACATAGCAATTTAGGCTAGATGGCGCTGTGAAACAAAAATGTCTCACAATTTAATAGTTTTACACTACTGTTACGATTTCATATATAGCTAACTCATGGCTACGCGAAAGCTTTATTTAAAAAAAAACAGTTATCTGAGCCGATCGCTGGCTCGATTCCCAAATCAATTCCACGACCTTTACTCTCGTAGTCATGGTCAGTAAGCCAAGTCACTACTTATATATTCATAGGTACCTAAATAAAAAGAATACAATCCAACATTCAAATAGGACACGTCTGCCGTAATCCTCTTATATTACATGTCTTCTTAGATCTCAGACGACATCTGAAGGCTTTTAGATCTGTACTTCAGAGAACTGTGCCAATATTTTGAGAAGATGTCAGGTCAAGAGTACCCTTGTGCGTGTGTGTATTAAAACACACAAAACATGGAAGAAGCGAATATTGTATGCCAGGATTGTAGAAAGTGGAAAGCCATAGTCTTTGCCTACCCCGATGGGAGACAGGCGTGACGATATGTATGGATGTATGTATGATGTCATGTTATAATTCCCACCAGTTTTTATAACACCATTGTTGTAATGTTAAGAGTAGTCATAGTATCATCCTGATGAGATGGCAGAAGCATTTTATACGCCCACTTTTCACCATGTGTATTCATCTCCCACGTAATGGGTGATGAGCCCATTGCCGTGTTGAAATAGACAGACGTAGATTGTACCTGCTATTGAAATTTTACAAGCTGCCCATTAGGTTTTCAACTTGCTTAACGACAGTCATGTTACTGGCAACAGAGATCAACGGCTTAAAGTGCCTTTCGAAGTATGGAAACACTCGCAAATGTAAATGCCATAAAGCGGTCACCCATCTGTGACCAGCTATAGCGATATTGCTTAACGTTGTGATCGTTTACAGAACACTAAATCAGCGTGACCACGAGCGCTTCTGATGATCTAGTTAGTGAGTCAGAGATATAGTTTAATCTTAGGCTATGCACACAGTCGTCGTTATACATCTAGATACCTATACCTATAGATAAATAATAATAAAGCGATGTGGCAATAACAAATAACCAAAAAAAAACAGTCTTTCTAAATTTATAGCAGAATCTCTGAAATGCAGTTTCAGAGATTCTGCTATAAATGACCGATTTAAACGAGAATTTCACTGATATATAGCTTATATTATAAGGAGTAACTTAGGCTATATTTTATCCTAGTATTCCCACGGGAACGGGAACTACGCGGGTGAAATTGGCGTCCAATAGTATTCAATGATAAACTCAGATATTTTTTTAGAACATCTTAATACTTCGTTACACTCTATTGATAACAATAACGAGGGATCTATAGTCAAAAAAATCATTGAACCAACACATTCATTGTTCGAACGGAAATGTGGCAATTTTAAATGCATTGACACAGTTCTAATGTATCTTCCAATGGAACTTAATCGTTAAATTTAATGCAGTTTAAAAATAACTTTATTGAATAATTGAAATGCGTATATCACTAATAGGTGGATAACGATAAACGGTTCCTAATAGACTTTAGGATATTAGGAACCGTTTAATAAGGGAACATTGCGGTATAGTAGACGATGTAGTGACTAAGATAGAAAAAGGTATGCTTAGATGGTTCGGACATGTGGAGAGAATGGAAAAAAGTAGACTTACTAAAAAGATGTACCAGAAAAGAGTAAATGGGCAAACTGGTAAGACATTTTGGAAAAGGTCAGGTCAAGAGTACCCTTAACCGGCGTGTGTGTATGAGAACACTTATTAAAGTTGAAGAAGTGAAAGTTGTATGCCAGAATTGTAGCAAGTGGAAAATCTCTGACTACCCCGATGGGAGACAGGCGTAAAGATATGTAATGTAATTGTTAAACAACAATACAATATTCTTGTAAACAATGATAATGTATCCTAATTGGCTATATCAAATGTCCTTGATAATAATATTAAAATCATTTACATATTTTTTATTAAAAATCTATGCGTGTGATACGACATAAATAATTTTAACGAGTATTATAGTTTTTCGTTATCGACAATTTCTACATAATGAACAAAATTTTAATTGCTTATTAGATGTACCTTTTTAACAGAACTATAGCTAATTATATTTCTGTAGGTTTTTTTTATATAGTGGTGAAATATATTTTAAAGCGCTAGTGGCCCCGCTGACTCAGTGTTTTGTAAACGATCACTGCGTTAAGCAACATTCGCTATAGGTGGTCCTTGAATGGGTGACCACTTTGTGGAATTTACATTTGCTAGCGTTTCCGCTAAGGCACGTTAAGCCGTTGGTCCCGGTTGTCAACAACATGGCAGTCGTTAAGCCTGGTTGAAGGCCTTATAGGCGGCTTAAAAAATTTCAACAGCGGGTAGCCACAACCTGCGTCTGTCTATTTCAACACGGCAATGGGCTCACCACCTATTACGTGGGACAGGAATCCACACGGAGAAAAGTGGGCATATAATATGCCTCTGCCACCCCTTCGGGGATAAGGCGTGATGGATATAATAAATAATTTTATTTTAGAGTAAAGGTTGAATAACAGTAACTTATATTAGTATAAAATAGCAAAATTCACGACCAAAGTTGGACAGACTACACTCTAAACCACGATGGCGTCCACCTACAAGGCTCTGGATGTCTCAAATTATGGCTCTATCCAAAGAGGTTCAGACGACGATTCCCCAGCCTCCAATAAGAGCAATTTATGCTCTCAGCTCGGTTGCGTATTGATAGGAAGCGGCAATGCTACCCCGTCGTGAGAAAGGCTCACCCCATATTTAGGTACATTAACTATTAACTACTATATCCTAATAACCATAAAAAATGATTCGTAAGACTATAAGTGTTGCTTTCATTATCAATAATTATATTCTATGTTGAATATAGAAATCTGCTTTAAGAGTACATTAATTTTCCAACTGTTTTTTTTAATACAAGGCGAGATCCTACTTACAGACTACCAACTGCTGGCTAGCAATGGGCTTGTGTGGGGTCGCCCAGCTCCTGATCGTGGTGGTACTGGGAATACGGACTAAAACTCCTCGGCTACCTTTCTGCCCTAATGGAGGTGTTTTGGGACCTGTTAAACTCATCTAAACAATTTTAAAATAGCAGAACAATTTATTCACTCAAAACACGAGAGAACATTATTCACTTGACCTCGACATGAAGTTATCCAAAACCTCAATACTGCGCAAATACTGTGCCAAACTGCCAAATATACAAAGATAGGTACTTCAACTTTGTGAACATCTATTTGAAAAATATCGTTAATATCAAAGCACTAACCGTACACACTAGATTACAACACATTTTATAAAAGCAATCCTATCTTAAAGGAATAAGAGTGAATATCCAATGCAGACACAACCACAACCTAAAGCACCTTTTCACCGTTTCCCTCCATTAACATTTTACAGAGAGTTTCAATAAGCTTTTGCTTTGGAATTGGCTTTTTCGTAGTTATTTTCTACTATTTTTTTTTTTATAACATTATATTACTTCGATAAATAACCTCATTATTCCTTGTATTCATTCCTGAAGAACGCGACCCTTGTTCAATTGTTCATTTTGTGAGGCCTTAATGTGTTCTTGTTGAATGAAAATATTTCAATGGGGCTATCTTTCTTGAGATAAGATGCTTAATACTCATTCCTTATAAATAATGAAACAAAACGGCGTTGTGAGGGTTGTTTATGTTTACATTGTATGACTCTGTTGAAGAAAATGTATTAACATTGTTTTACTTGTTGCAAAACAAGTCTTTTTATGACTTTTTATACTTACATTATCCATTTTCTAACTAAACTTGCCATAAATGATGCACATTAGCGGTGATTAAACTGATATCTTAAGAAATAAAGAAAATTTAAATAATTTTGTATTTCCCATTTACCCTTTATAAAATACTAGCTATCCCGCCCGGTTTCGCCCGTGATATACTTCTAACCCCGTGGCACCCGTTTAATCCCGTTGTTTAATAATTTCACATTCACAATAATGTATGAACATTTTCCAAATTCATTGATTACTTCTACCGTACCTACCTACCAGCACGGCCCGGTCGAATTTAATTAATTCCTTTGCGCCTAATTTTGAATTTGCCATAACTCGTAAGATATTCATTTAATTTGCAAGGTGTAAAGGGACAAAATAATCTTCATGAAATGCTGAAGCCAACTAACGTAGTTAAAATGATAAGGATTAATAGATTAATAGCATATTTGTGTAAATAGCCTTCAAATTACCGCTTAATAATTGCTGTTTTTTAAAGTATTAAAATGGATATAGTATGTTATTCTTAAGAGATAGACATATGTTGTCACGGACTTTTTTGTAGACCTTTAGATACACAATTGCGCCATACCTTATTTTGTTATATCTCAAAGGGTTTAGGCAGCGTTTTTGTTGAAAGCTCCCAGACGGCTTATTTTTTGCGACATCCCCAACAAATATCGTTATAATTTGGTCAATATATACAAAAACTTAACAAATTATATATAAAAACCTTCTATGAGAATCACTCTAACTATTTAAAAAAACCGTATCGTAATCCGTTGCGTAGTTTTAAAGATCTAAGCATACATAGGGACAGACAGCGAAAAGCGACTTTGTTTTATAATATGTAGTGATGATTAATTGATGGTCGGGGATTGGCCTACGTGGTGAAATGTTCTCGTTCCTGTTTCATAAAGGGACTTGTTCCCACATCAGTTTAATGAAAAGTTTCATTAAAATCTATTTTAGTAATATTTGCGTGAAAGAGTAACAAACATCTATACGAACTTTTACATTTATAATATCAGTATTATGATGTATGTCTATGATTGATTTATATTTTAGCTAATTTAAAGAACATAAGAGTAAGTATAATAAGTAGTGTACTCTTAAAAATTGTACCCTCGTGGAGCATCGAATCAATTTCTCATATAAACTTAGGGCCGTATTTTAGAACGTTACTCAATACTCAAGAAACACTTGAGAGTAGTATTTTAAGGCAAAACCTAGTCTCAAGCGTTTCTTGAGTATTGAGTAACGTTCTAAAATACGGCCCTTAAATTGGTATAACGCGAGATAGAAAACAATATAGATATTTACATGAAGGTACTACTTGGAATCACGTTTTTAACAACTTTAACCAAATTATAAACTTTGTTAATGTTTCCAAGCAACGTAGAAGGTACTACTCTTTTATAAAAGATTAAGCCAATACCAAAAATAAAAGCCAGTTCGAATATAATGACAAATTCTTAATTCAGTAGAAAGTTTAGAGCTCGGAAACCTTTTACCACGACGCCAAACTCACAAAGTGATTTAATTCCAATTCATTCATGACCCACTGAATGAGTCCATCTTAATTCGTTCTCTGCTCTTCACTTCAATAAAAGTTGCAAGATGCCGAAAATTACTTGTTCAATTGAAAAGTTTTGTGATTGCCAGCGAGAAAAATAATTATATTTAGCTTAAAAAAATCCCAGAAAAAGGCTAAGTTATATAATGGTTTATATAAAATGGACTTAAGAATTTTGTATCGTGAATAAATATGGACAATACTTCGATCAAAGAACGAAGAAACTTGGGAAAACAAAACTTATACAACACAACGTGGGTGACCCAATATGACGTAATATTTTATGCTTTTGTAAATGTACTTCATTGTTATTTATTTCCTTATTGATTATACTAATAATGGTTACTAAGTATTCTTTTTTGACAATTAGATGAATTAAAGACGTTGAGATTAAAATTATATATTTGAAGAAGTACTACATGCCTCTTTTTACTTAAATAAAATAAAATAAATAAATATCCATCACGCCTTATCCCCGAAGGGGTGGCAGAGGCATATTATATGCCCACTTTTCACCGTGTGGATTCCTGTCCCACGTAACAGGTGGTGAGCCCATTGCCGTGTTGAAATAGACAGACGCAGGTTGTGGCTACCTGCTGTTGAAATTTTTAAGCCTTCTTTTTACTTAACAGGACAATCTCAATTCTACTGGAGGTATATAATTATTTTGTATTTTATGTTTATTTATAATTTTATGCATTATCTGTTTTTGTTTCTTTAATGGCTGTAAATCTTTAAACTAGCAAGACTTTAATCCGCTTTTATTAGGTTGGTATATTGTAAAGGACAAGAAGCGCTCGTTGCCCCGCGGTCTCAGTGTTCTGTAAACGATCACTGAGTTACGCAACTTTCACTATGGCTGGTCCTCGGATGGGTGACCACTTTGTAGCATTTACATTTGCGAGCGTTTCCGTGCTTCGGAAGGCACGTTAAGCCGTTGGTCCCGGTTGTCAGTAAAATGGCAGTCGTTAATCCTGGTTGAATGCCTTATGGGCGGCATGAAAAATTTCAACAGCAGGTAGCCACAACCTGCGTCTGTCTATTTCAACACGGCAATGGGCTCACCACCTATTACGTGGGACAGGTAAATCCACACGATGAAAAGTGGGCATATTATATGCCTCTGCTACCCCTTCGGGGATAAGGCGTGATGGATATTTATTTATTATATTGTAAAGGAATCTTTGGCCGTGATTTTTGCCTCCTTAAAACGACGGATTGATTTGAAAATTTGCACACTTATCAAGGACAATGCATTAATAAATAATAATTAATAAATAAATTATATTCATTTTTTTACACACCGTCGTCTAGCCCAAGTAAGCTGATATAAACTTGTGTTATGTGATCTTCGCGACTTATGTATTTCTAATACATATTTAGGACACTTATATATTTCTAATACATACATATTATACATAGTAAACACCCAAACTCCGAAACAAACATATGTGGATCACATAAATATTTTCTCCGACCCGGGAATCGAACCCAGGACCTCATTCTCGACAGTCGCATACACTATCACTGCGCCACCGAGGCAATATTTAATGTTGAGTTAATTTATCACATCGTATTATTTTTAACCAAATCCCACAATATAATATTTTGTGAAAAATAATTATGTACTGGACTTAGTGAAAACATTAATAAATACAAATAAATATCGTTGGGACAACTCACATAACGCCACCTGATTCAAAACTAAGCAGAGCTTGTACTATGGTAACCAAATAACTGATAAACACTTATATATTTCTAAATACACACATATTGTAGATAAATAACACCCAGACACAGAATAAATCATCGTGTTCATAACACAACGTTTTATCCTGGTTGGGAATCGAACCCCTCTTGCGTAGCAGTCGGATGCTTTCCCACCTACTTAACTTAGTTCAGCAGTTATTCCTCAAATCACAACTTTTTGTGAATACTACTGAAGTCATTTTTAAAAATAAATATATAAATGTCCATCACGCCTTGTCTCCGAAGGGGTTGCAGAGGCATATTATATGCCCACTTTTCACCGTGTGGATTCCTGTCCCACGTAATAGGTGGTGAGCCCATTGCCGTGTTATAATGGACAGTAATTTTTCAACTTACAAGTTGAAAAATTAGTCTTAGTAACAGTACTTAGTCGATTATAAATTAATAAGCTTTTGAAACTCAGACAAGTACCACTTTTTAAAATACTTATACAAACGCTCTTTTCATTTTATTATTCTTTTGCACTTAAATAATATAATATAAAGCTTAAATTATAAATTAACCAATGCGGCTTCGCCCGCACAAAGAAATCTTCCCGTTCACGTTTTTCACAAGAACCTGATCACGGGTTTAAAAGTAGCCTATGTGTTATTCTGATGTGTAAGCTATAATATCGTACAGTTTTATCAAAATTCGTATGGTAGTCTTTGCGTGAAAGAGTAAAAAACCTACATTCATACGATATATTCAAACTTTCACGTCCATAATATTAGTATCTTAAAAAAAAATCAATAGCAGGTAGCCATAACCTTCGTCTGTCTATTTCAACACGGCAATGAGCTCACCACCTATTACTTGGGACAGGAATACACATGGTGAAAAGTGAGCATATAATATACCTCTGCCACCCCTTCAGGTATAAGGCTTGATAGATAAAAAAATTTTAAAATATTTTATTTTACACTTAAACTTAGCGAAAATGAGTTAAGGTAAGTTTAATTTTATTCTATTACAGTGTAAAATTTACTAATAGATTTTTGTACCTTTTCATTGACACTTTGGTCCATATTCCAGAACGTTTCTCAATACTCAATCAACGCTTGAGGCTAGATTTTGCCTTAAAAATCTACTCTCAAGCGTCGATTGAGTATTGAGAAATGTTTTGGAAACCGGCCCTTAGTATTATTGACGACAATCGGTTATCAATTTCCACAATGTGGTCCGTGTACTTCTATGCCACCATTGTGGAATAAAAAATAAAAAAGGGTAATCAAAATTGGTTTATTCACATTGAATTATAAAAGGTCAAACCTTCATAAAATTGGTAATTCTACTTATTAACGAATGAGACCACTCTGCAAAAGTTCGTTCATAATGTACATCAGACCAGACAACAAATTAAGCAGAGTCCGATTTTCAAAATAGAGTTTTGAATGACAGAGAGAGGAAAAAGAAATATTACTAATAATGAACAAAAAACAAATACTAAAAAAGTTTAGAATAAGATTGTAAATAAAGACCCAAATGGTAATATCTCACATGAGCTAACTGCAGTTTAATTTTAAAGAGTGGGTGTACATAAAAGCTTATACTTTAGAGATAAATGTTGAAAGAACATTACTCGTAGTAATTACTGCCAGAAGTAATTAATTCAGCCTCAGTCGCTTCTCGCTTCATTTGAAATACTATCAGGGAACACAGTTTTCTGTCGGCTAATGGGCTTATGTTTGATTATTGTTATATGTTTAGAATCCATTTTGAATACTATATCATATTATAGTATTTAAGTATTATCATCATTATCAAAATATTTAACCTAGTTGTTAAAATCTAAGTTTAAACTTGGAGCGCGTTATAAGTTTTCTCATTATTAAATATCGTAACGTCCAATTCACAGTAAGGGCCGTATTCCAGAACGTTTCTCAATGCTCAATCGACGCTTGAGAGTAGAGTCAAGTTTTGTACGGCAAAAACTAGCCTCAAGCGTTGATTGAGTATTGAGAACCGTTCTGAAATATGGACCTAAGACTGTAAGCGACAAATCTGCGTCAACTTACAGGTATTATTGAATATCATTAAATAATATGAATGATCTCAAAAATTGTATAATCGGTTGGAATAATTAAGTTTAGATATAAATATTGTGGGACACTTTTCACACAGCGCCATCTAGCCCAAAGTAAGCTAATATTAGCTTGTGTTGTGGGATCTAGATAACTGATAAACATACTTATATATTTCTAAATACATACATATTATAGATAAATAATACCCAGACACAGAATAAACCATCGTGATAGATAAATAACTATAACCACTATTCTTATTATAAAAGTGATATAAATATTATTTTCAAACTTTCGCGGTGTGTACTCATAATTTTAAATACTACTGGAGACTTCAATCGGGAATTCAATTCGAGATCGGTGAATGTAAGTGACTTTATTCGCATGAAATCCCGAGTAGTATATATAAAAATGTTAGTAACATAAAAATTGTGTTTTTTTTACACGACTACACCAATTCGTTCCAATCGAATATCTGGAAATAAGTTTGTGTTGAGAGATACAGACCCAGTTGTCTATATGGAATATTACAAGCTACTTATCATTATAAGCATAAAGTATTTCTTAAAAGCATGCATACTAAACATCCAAACTCTAAAACAAACATTTGTTGATTACATAAATATTAGCTTCGACCGGGATTTGAACCCAATTCCTCATCAACTCCAAATCAAGGCAGTCGTTTATAAAGCAACCTCTAGTGAATAAATTTCCATACTAACAGATACAGATATCCATCTGCTTCAATATCAATCGGCGCTTTAATTAAAAGATCAAGCGAATTCTAATTAAGTTGGCGCTACATTTACACAATATAACAACTCACCGTAAATCATTGAAACGAACAGCAGTATAGCATTCAATACGTATGAATGCCTCTTTATTCTCTTCGGATCTCCGGCCATTTTGTTGTAATCTATTAATTTATTTTACTATTTAATTTGACACTTTTCTTCTTTTCATTATCACTCAACACTTAATAATATTGTTCGCTACTAATATTGATTGTCTCATCTAAGTATGTTTCTTGATTCCTGAATAGACTAACATGTCGTCGTCATCTATTTATTTCTATATAACTTTACGGGGTTTCACTAAATATCTCTAGTCTACATTTATACTACGCAATAAATAACACGCTGACAAATTAATAGTTTTATGACACTTAGTTAAAACGAAGTTATTAGTTTTTACTTCTCGTTGTCTATTTTTACTGTATAATATCCTTAACCGATGTTTGACATATAAATAGTTTGGTATTAGTGACTTCAGCAACGCGTGCTTGGATTACGTTAATGAAGATAATGATTTAGGATCATCTAAAATTATTCTGAAAATCTCTGTTGTTTTTGAGTATAAATCTTGTTTAATCTCGGCGCGTAACTTTAAAAGAAAATTTTAAATTGAATACGATAATTCTATTCTTTTATTTTGGTTTCACTTGTCTCACAATATTCACTCGTGTTCATCAAAGTTTTTCATCACCAGAGGATTCACTAACATTATTAAGGTTAGAGAATAAGTTGCACATCGGCATCGTAGCTGGTGTATTTTCAGTAACAGAGCACGCGTCCGTTTGTGGAGGTAGCCGCGAAAGCACTGAGGCACTGACTTACATAAGGTATTCGCCCGGTTCCAACCGAGCGCCAGTCAGAGAGGGATGGCAAACGATTTTCGTTAAGGGCTGCAGGTCGCTTGTGGTGCAAAATGAGAAGGCCAGTAGAGATTTTCACATTCAGGCCAAAGTCCACTGTAGTGTAACGTTAAAGCCTTGTGTAAGCGCGCAATTAAAATGTACATAAATCTGTGAGATACACGTTTCACAAGTAACATATTCAATTTAATAAGTATTTGAAACAGCAGTTCTTAGAACGTCTTCGTGAGAAATCTCAAAATATTTCTAGTTCCATATTTTTGTACCTGGTAGTTTATTTTTAACCTATAAAACAGTTTTTAAGGACCAAAATATTAACTTATCTCTAATGATAGTGATTTAATGATCATTAAGGATTGTTTTTATTTTCACTTATTTTTAAGTAGACCTATATATTTCGGATATTATTTGCGATGATTACTATTAGGTAATCTCTAATTGTAAATTCACAAATAACTGGCATAGAGGTGTGCATACGAGTACATGCATATTGACATACGCCACATATATAATGAATTACTCAATATCTAAGTAATAAAATAACATGCTTGTACCTCAGTTAGCATTTCAAACAGCCAGTGGTTAAAAAAGTCGAGGCTTGATGTGAATACAAAATTGTAATCAGCTCTTATTCTTTTCTTTTTCGGAGTCAAATTATTTAATAATTTGTCACCGCTTGTTTCAACAACGCAATAAGATTTGAACTTCGAACTATATCCCCTTTATTTTTTATGTAAATTTTGAATGCTCCTTTCTGTATTTACATAAGAAATTCATTTTACATTTTGTAATTATCTACAGTATTTAAATATTCACAGTATACATTTTGGTTTTAATTTTTATCATTGAATGTCTATCGAATTGAATTTCCATTTTCTTTTCGGATCTTTTTTTCCGACCTTCTTTTCTCAGGTCATGTTATTATCACCTAACTCTTAGACTGTTTCATAATTGTATCTAGGTAGTACTACAACGCCCGTGTTGTTTGATTAATGCATAAGTGTGTATTATCCAAAAGAATTTGGTGTTTTTTTAGGTTCACCACCTCCGTCAAACCCTTTGCTTCCTTTCAAAGTGAAAAAAGATCATATACTATTATATTTTTTTAATGTATAATATTATGGTATAAGAAGTGTGAAGTGTGGATTTATTGCAACATATGAAAACAAGAATTACATACATACTAACCTAGTATAAATATACGTTCAATGTGTTAATAAAAAGCCATAAACTAGCGCAATTGAAGCGCTCATGGTCCTGCTAAATCTGTGTTCTGTAAACGATCACTGCGTTAAACAACTTTCGCTGTGGCTGATCACGGATGGGTGACCATTTAGTGGCATTTTTATTTGCGAGTATTTCCGTGCTTCGAATGGCACGTGTAGCCGTTGATTCCAGTTGCCAGTAACATGGCAGTCGTTAAGCAAAGTCGAATGCTTTAAGTGCGGCTCCAAAAATTTTAACAGCATATAGCCACAACCTGCATCTGTCTATTTTAACACTGCAATGGGACAGAAATACACAAGGCATGATTGAAAAACCATAAACTAGCCACTAGCGCAAATTTTGAACTACAGTAGGTATACTACTATGTGTGTTTAATATGAAAATGTAAACTGCATTTACACTGGGTTATTTGCTCTTGTCCTTAGCATTTTTTCATTACCTGTAGCAGCAGGTTTGGTCAGACTCAGAGAAGAATTAGTGGCATTCTCTATGCTAATGAATTGTTTAATGCTTTTAATATCGATAAAGCCAGGAAACATGTATCTGTGCTTCAATAGGTATAATTATCTAAAACAACTAATAAGAGTAAATGCGACTATTAGGAAGAAAGTAAATAAGATAGATCGCTAGTCTTTACAATCCACACACTCTTGTTTCGCCTTCTACAGATTCATCAATCGTTTCATACATGCACGTCTGGTTTACGAATTATTATAACCTTTGTTTTTGAGCAATCTGGTCAACTGATCTTCGTATGTAAGTCCGGGACTACCATGACCCTATCTATGGAAGAAAATGATTCACGAAATATAAAATATTACAAAAATAAGCAATTATAAGCGGAAGTAATTTCCTAACTGCTCTGTACACTAATTTGGATTTGATTTAAGGCTGGTGTACTTTCGAGAACTTAAATTTACAATGTCATTTAGTAAAATACACTTTATTCTATCGGCTAAAAGAATAAAATTTAAATGTACAAAAAGATTCCGACAAAAATAGATACGACAATAAGAGGGGACGAATTTATAATTAACTGCAATCAACACTGACGTATAGAATTTCGAATATTTGTACAATCGTCGACACATGGGTGTGTAGATGTTTATTTTAACATGTTAAAAGTCAAATTCAATTATTATTTAATATTTGACTTGTGTTTAGACAATTTGGGATTTTACTGCTCTATAAGTATGGTCATCTACTTTATTAAATCAGAGAAATTTGTAAAATCAAAAGCACAACTTGAGGAAATGAATAGTTATTATTAAGATTAGTATAATATCATCAACATAAATCCGGGTTGCGTCCAAGAACCCATTTTGGTGACTTGGTGCAAATATTTACTTTAAAATTAAAAATTTTATTGTTTTTTCTTGGTGATTATGACAAAGACCCTTTTTATATCCTACTAATATTATAAACGCGAAAGTTTTTTGGATAATTTGGATGGATGTTTGTTACATTGTCATAGGATAGATTTTAATAAAACTCTACAGTAATATAGACTAAGTATACAGTTTCAAAATAAGACATATGCTATTTTTCATCTCGGAGACAAGTTTCTATGTCAGACGGGATTTGGAAAACTTCACAATGCGGGCGTCGCCGTCGCTGCGAGTATCAACTAGCATATAATAATACTCTATATTACATACGCTACGCATATATTATTTTCTCATTTCTTAACATTTCAACCCTATCAAACTTACACTGGAACATTTATAAAATCTATTCACTTAATTATTGTACTTAAATCATTGAGACCATGCTTAAATGTGGAACAACAAAAACTCACAAAATGAGGAGCAATAATTCATCGAGTGTACGTTGCTCGTGCTTCTCCGACAGATGTTAACACACGTTGTTTGTTTTCCTAGTTCGAGAGATATGTTTGTTATTTCCCCTCCAAGAAGCCCCTTCTCCGATCTTTCTTATTTATGTCACGAGAAATTAACTGTCGTTTTAGTTTTCTACGTTAAATTTCTTAATACAGTTATTAGTTTGCGTAGCACAACAATATAATATGTTTACATCTTTGACATTATGTTTGTATTTTTCATTCTACTTTAAAGGTATTCTCAAATTTAAATGCAGCTACAGAAACTAACTTTGATTTTGCCTTTTTTACACTTTCTGAGTTTATTGTTATTACAATAACATATTTTATTTTAATTAAATTAAAACTAAATTAATCTTCACCAATTAAAATGAAAACCATTATAACGATTTCTGCCTACTGAAATTACATACATTGCTTTTTTTATACTTTCATCTTTATTCACATCAAGGTTTTTTTTTTTCGTTTTTTTTTTGTCGCGGGGAATGCGTTTACGCGCCGTCAACCCAGCTTGGGGGGCAGCACGGATGGTGTGTGGGACTCCCAGGCCTTTGGGGGCCGTCCTACCCACTAAACCCCGCGGTGTTCCACCTTCTTCCCAACCGGGTCGCAGGATAGGCCTGAGGGCTATTCACTGCGACCCGGCTAAGGGAATGCCCCAAGATGAGGCTCTCCTCGGGGGGTCAGATGTGCTGTCCCCCACGATCTCCCGGAGGAGATTAGTTTGTGCCCGCTTCGAGCCGTCCCCTAACGTCCCCGTGAGAACAGAGAGGGGTGGAGAGCGATCGAGCGGGCACTTGAAGGCACCCCGGAACACGAGGGGTGCCAGCCGCCTGAAGGACATTGTGAACGGGGTCCCCCGACCTTCCGTCCACGGTCATTATCTAGTCTGCGGCGATCCGGGACTACACCCGGCGCCGTCCTCGCAATTGCCGGTGGGACGGGAGCGTGCGTCCTGCTCGCTCCCGAACCCGCAGCTCCTCTCTTTTTGCCGCCATCACCTCGCTGGCGAAGGAGGCGACGGTGGCCCAGCATTGTCGGCTGCCGGCCGTGGTGACAAATCCATCCCAACAATGCCCCTGAGGGCATTGCGAGGCCCGTCCCAAGCCGCACACACGGCGAGCGTTTGCTCCGCCGAGTCCACGACCCCACTTGGGCAGTGACGGCACACGGGATCCGGCGGGAAGCGGCCGACCTCCAGTTTGACGCACCAGGACGCCCTCGATATACACGCGTCGTAGGACTCCAGCCTCGAGATCCCACGGGAGGCTCCTAGCTATAAGGTACGCCGCCTCGTAAGAGACGGTGCGATATGCCCGCACCACCCTCTGCGCTAATGTCCGCTGCGATCCGCGCAGCAGCACTATATTGGAAGCGCAGAGAGAGTCCGCCCAAATAGGTGCTCCGTAGAGCGCCTTGGAACGCACTACACCGTCGTAGAGACGACGGCACGTACTACCCGGCCCCCCAGTATTGGGGAGCAGTCTCGCGAGCCTTCCGGCGTATTGGATCAACTTTGGAGCCAATAGCCGGAAATGCTCAGTGAAGCCCCATCGGTTGTCGAGAATAAGACCCAAATATTTTATGGTTTTACCAACAGCGATGGGGGTACCGCTCACCACAATTTGGGAGCCTCGAGAAGGCCCTCGCCGAGGTCCGTGGAAGAACACGGCCTCAGATTTTTCGAGGGCTACCTGTAGTCCCAGTGCCCTTATGCGACTCACAACTTGGGAAACGCCCACCGTGCCCAGAATCTGGACGTCCCTACATGAGGGGCCCCGCGCGGTGACCAAGGTATCATCGGCGTAGCAGATTACGCCGACTCCCGGCAGCATGGTACCGCGCAGGACCCAGTCGTAACCGATGTTCCACAGGAGCGGTCCGAGAACCGACCCCTGCGGTACACCACACGACATTTCCCTGCGGACCACCCCAGTCCGGGCCGGGTAAAAGATGGCCCGATTCACATCAAGGTAGTCATTTTATTGAATCCTAAATATTTTAAGAGAAAATGTAAAAAAAAGGGAAAAGGGGAGGAAGTCGAGATGGAACAATGCACAAAACTGTTTAAATCTCGTCAAAGAATTTTTCTCCGTCGAAGTCAATCGGTAAGGGTCTAACAAGGCCTACCTACTTATAAAAAAGATATTAAAAAGTTTACCTAATACAAGCTTATTTTCCAAATTTTAATTAAGTTTTGAATCTTGCTTCTAAATATCTAAGTTTTATATTAACTTAACTATCTTCACGCTGTGCCCCTGACAGGGTAGTACCTAAGAGAGAACAGATCGCCAGGCAGTGCGATCCACGCATACTTCTTTCGTTTCCTGTAGATTCATTAATCGCTTCATAATGCACGTCTAGGTATCCGAGTAGTTTTGACTTTTCCATTTTTGAGCAATCTGCTCACGTCAAGTTTTATATTACTTTTTGATATTATTTATAATTATATTCCAAATGTCAAATAATATAACACAATATATTTCCCTTGCTCTCAAGTAATAACGAGGTTAAAATTGATGATATTTTTAGAAAAAAATAAACGTTATACTTTGACAAATGCTCAACATCAAACATGACTAAAATCAGTATGGAGGGGAGTTTTAAAAATGACTTTATCTCAATGCGACATGTACATTATGTTATTTTTGTGCCCTCGTTTGGTTCAAATTTAGGTAACAATTTGTCTTTGTGAGTCAGGATTTTAGGGACTTATTCTGTGTATTTTGTGTTTGAGGGAATATTTTGACAAACTGTTATTTCCAGTACAGTAATTAGCTATTGTCGGGGCTGGATTATAAATAGAAATTATCTTAGCGCCCGCTCGTGGCATAGGATAAGGAGTACTGTGTCCGTGGTACTAATCAAAATGTAGCTTATAAATGAATATCGTTGTATTTTTATTATTGATAGTTAAGAGACAAACTAAGAAGATGAGTAATGAAGATGTTTGGAGTTTTAGTCAGACCTGTAGATTAATTTATTTATAATATGTATAAATTTATTTATCAGGTATCTGGTTAACAAAGTACAAGCCCTGCTTAGTTTAGAATCAAATAGCGTTGTGTGAGTTATTTATATTTATTATAATTTACTTCTTCTATTTATTGGAATTAAATTATTGGACATCAAATTATTTGGCATTGCAGCCATAATTTAAATGTTTACGACATGTTTTGGATGAACATGGAGTCCGAAGTCCGAGTCCACGTTAGGAGCAGCTCTTGTTCATTTATTTATTTGTTTAGAGATTTAACAGCTATGTTACATATCTCATGGATGAAGTTAAACATTGCAATGGACTCTTAGCCTATAATAAAGAACTAAATAGGTATATTACAAAGTATATAACTAATTACAGTATGTTGTACAGAGACAAATATTTGTAATGGAACGTAGATTAACAATCATGAATATTGATTTTAAATCTACAAATATGATTGCAGGCTTTCAGTAACTCGTTTTTTAAAAACTTTTTTTGAAAGATGGAGGGTATCAATTTCGTCTCATCTCATCTCAATCTGCCAACAAACTGTAATGCAGTTTGGCGGAGGATAAATTGTTTTGATATAATATTTTATAAGTATATAAACGATTTCATTTCATTTTAAAATTATCGTTGTAACAGTTAGTTAATCGAGTGAGAACAGAATTCTTCTCATAATTAGTACGGTGCCGAGGAACACCGAACAGGCGGGTGTGCCTAGTGCGGGTTTTGGGTGCATTTAAACTAATATTTGAAAGAAGCTCGATACTGTCAATTTAACCTCTAATAATAGCGAATAGAAAGCCCATATCTAGTAATACGCGTTGTTAGACTTTTAATTTTCGTAATTATTGGGAGCGACTGCCGTCTGACGTCCTTACCCTGTAATGATGTCTGCGTCAGTGAGGCAACAGCTTCGTCATTAGGTGCACCGCTAGCAGGTGAGGTAACTTGGATCCCGGAGATCTGAGGTAACTTTGATACCTATAAACTATCTAATCTAATAGAGATCATTCACACGCTGAGCATCAGTTTGTTTTAAATTGATACTGATTGCCTCTGTGGCATGGTGGGAGTGTATACGACTACTACGCAAGAGATCCTGGGATTTGATTCCCACTCAGTATAAAATATTGTGTGAGCACGATGGTTTATTCTGTGTCTGGGTGTTATTTATGTATAATATCTATGTATTTAGAAATATATAAGTATATTTGTTAATAACGGGGCTAAACGCGGTTATTTCACATACCTTTTGTTGCCTTTCTCTTAAATAAGGATGTTTATCAGTTATCTGATTACCATAGTACAAGCTCTGCTTAGTTTTGAATCAGATGGCATTGTGTGAGTTGTTCCAACGATTTATTTATATTTATTTTAATACAAGTATGTTCGCCCTTACCTTTCCACCACTTTACTTCTAATATAATCCACATATACCGAGGTAGCTTACAAATCGTCGTCTCGGTGACTAAGCCTATAGTTAATCCTACGGCTTTGCACGGACAAAGTGAAATACCATAGAATTTTAGTGGGAACTTTGTCCTCTATCCAGAGCTGGGAAACCACGCCCAGCAGCCAAAAATCATTAAACAAAAAAAAAAATTGAAACGTCCGTCTTTTAAGCGAGCAATGATCATCATGAAGGGTATTTACGAATACTTCACCCAAATACAAACAAATCACCAGAAATACCCAACTAGATATCCCAAATCGTTCAGTTGTATTTAACATTACACTTAAAGTTCCTAAAATGTTTATTGAAGGAAACAAATCCTAAATGGAAGGCATTAAATGCACTTTATAGCTTTTTGATTTGTGTTTGATGTAAACAATAGTAAACCATTCACAAAATGCATTAGATTTTTTACTTTAATTAATGTCCAATAGAGTTCTTTTTACAATATTTAGTTTTAACTTTAGATATGTTATATATTAAACTACTTTCAATTAGTTAACGTACGTTAAAAATGTGTCATTATTTAGATTGGGAAAGTTATAAAAAAGAAGGAAATCACGTTAATCTAAATAGATTTATTTTATGATCAAGTATTGAGGTAATCAGTGTTAGAGCGATCATCAAGTTTGGGCAAATGAGTTGAATAATCAAGATATAAACCAGCATGTAACTACTCAGTAGATAGACAAAAAAGTCCAACCCTTCTTTATCGGTTATTATAAAACTTATGCCCTAGCCCGGTGCAATGTACATACTAACATGCTTTTAATGTCTTTAAGCTTTCGTGATATTCACTCATATTAATATGATATTTCGGGTCTTATTAGCGCTTAAAGAGTCCACCCGTGACCACGGCTGGTGTAAACCGGTCGAAACGTCGGGATGTATAAGGTAGGCTTTGTACCTAATAATAAACGTTGTGAATAAGACCCGAAATATCATTTTTAATATAATGAATTATAAATGAAAGCCTTCCTCTTAAAGAACTGTACCTATTGATAGAAGCAATATAATAATCTGTTGCGTACTTTAAAAGATCTAATCGTTCATATATACAGACAGCCAACAGCGACCTCATTTAAGATTATTACCAAAGAAAAAAGAAGTGTTTAAGTGACAGTCAAGCTGTCACCCTAAAGGGAACAACTTGAACAGTTGTGGATGTCTAAGATGGAAAATAAACGGAGCTTATCACTTCATATATTATAACTACGAACTAGCTATCTTCACTATGTAATTCTGACGGGCAATATAGGTCTGATTCATATTGTAAATGCTTAAAATTATTTTAACTACTCTGATACTATAATACAAAGATTATAAAACTGATAACAAAAATCTTATGACAAACATTACGTACAGGCCAAAAATAATAAAAAAAAAAAGTTTAATTACGATACAGGTCTTGTATGGACACCTGTATCATAATATAAATTTTTAATGATAACGTTACACCTATACAACCTCCAGCTGGACCAAGGAGGTAGAACCTCTATTTAAAAAAAAAAAGGTTTCAATCATTGGTTTCAATGAACGAGTCCGCGACGCAAGCGCGCATGCGCAATCAATGTTTGCGCCTTGGCGCCAACATTTGACATTTAAAAAATTAATTTGTTGTTATATTCATCATTTTATTTGCAATATTGTTTTACGTATTATAGTATGAGAGTAGATAAAGTAGTGTATGACACTGTACATAACTTGGTCTTATAACACTCGTGTGATACTATAAAAATACTCGCCTACGGCTCGTTTTTTTAAAACACACTCATGTTATAAGAACCCTTATTATGCAACAGTATCATAAACTACTATAAATGTACTAAATTTAAGAATACAAAATTTAAGCATATAACAATATCATTTTCTAACAAGATGCTAACGCTATCTACCGAAGATCAGGAAAATTTTATAATTGTTATCTCTCTGTATACTCTGTGACTTATGCACTACACAGTATCTATACTAATATTATATACTAGCTGTGCCGCCCGGCTTCGCCCGTAAGTCGCCAAAATAAGTAACTTTTCTGGTTGATTTTTGAAGCGCTCGTGGCCCCGCGGTCTCAGTGTTCTGTAAACGATCACTGAGTTACGCAATTTTCACTATGGATGATTCTCGGATGGGTGACCACTTTGTGGCATTTATATATGCGAGCGTTTCCGTGCTTCGAAAGGCACGTTAAGCCGTTGCTCCCGGTTGCCAGTAAAATGGCAGTCGTTAAGCCTGGTTGAAGGCCTTATGGGCGGCTTGAAAAAGTTCAACAGCAGGTAGCCACAACCTGCGTCTGTCTATTTCAAGACATTTACGTGGGACAGGAATCCACACGGTGAAAAGTGGGCATATAATATGCCTCTGCCACCCCTTCGGGGATAAGGCGTGATGGATATTTATTTATTTTTACACCTTGTGAAAGACCCAAAATTGGCAAAATTTCCATACATTATTGTAAAATTTATAAGCGACGGGTTTATTTAGCTGCGACAGGAGTTTGAATTATGTCACAGGTAAAGCCATGGGAGTCAGCTAGGGAATCAGGTCAGCATGTTGAAAAATATGGTGTCATATTTTTCGGTTTTGAAATTAAAAAAGAAAATGGGGGCGTTGGTAGCCCCGCGGACTCGGTGTTCTGTAAACGATCATTGAGTTACGACACTTTCACTATGGCTGGTCCTCGTATAGGTGACCACTTTGTGGCATTTACATTAGCGAGCGTTTCCGTGCTTCGGAAGGCATGTTAAGCCGTTGGTCCCGGTTGCCAGAAACATGGAAGTCGTTAAGTTAAGTTGAAGGCCTTGAAAAATTTCAACAGCAGGCAGCCACAACCTGCGTCTGTCTATTTCAATACAGCAATGGGCTCACCATCTTTTTTTTTTCTACGCCGCCTACCTCGGCAGAAAGGAGGAACACCAGGAACGCATCAGCGGCTTCTGGAGTCCTCCCTGCCATGCCCCATGCTTGAGGCACGTCACGGGGTGATTAAACCCCGGGTCCCGCCCGGGGTTTAATCACCATGCCACCTCACACTAATCATTATGTGATAGTGTGTTAGGAGGAAGCTGCGTCCCTCCTAGACTACACCACCGCTTACATCGGGGTATTTCCTGACTCAGGTCACTAGTAGCGACCCCAGAATGGCGCCTGAGAAGTTAGCGGGTGCCGCGCCCTCCTCTACGCCGCCGTCTCCTTCGAGCGGGATCGGCTCTCTCACGACCCCACTTGGCGGCCTCCTTCTGGAGCAAGACGGTCTCACAGAAGGAGTCCACAGCCCTCCACCCCTCGTCACTTACCAGCATTGCCGCGATCAATGCTGGTGGAGACAAATCTCCTCCGATTTGTCCAACCAGGACCTGTCGTTCGGACTCCCATGCGGGGCAGTCCTCCAGCGTGTGGTGGGCCGAATCTTCATCAATACCACAGTGGTGTCCTATCCTCCCGCCCGATTCGACACAAATACTCCCCGAAGCAGCCATGCCCGGTGAGTACCTGAGTCAAACGGTAGGTGACGCTGCTTGACCTCCGTCCGAACCGACCGACGCTTCAAAGTTCGGCAGAACGGTTCCAACGGCACGTTAACCCCATGTTTCAAGCCGCGCCCGCCATGCCTGCAGAGCATGCTGATGTGCGTTCCGCCGTAGTATTCTGAGCTCACCACCTATTACGTGGGACATGAATACTCATGGTGAAAAGTAGGCATATAATATGCCTCTGTTACCACTTCGGGATAAATAAAGATAAAAAAAAAAGTTGTTTTGTTGTTTTGTGTAGATGTGCCCTATGGGTAAGCTTCCGATGGCTCATCGAAGAGCACAGTATCGTTTTCGTTGGTATTAGTCTGACATGGCATCCATCGGCGGTTTTCTACAGAAATGCTAAAATTTGTGGTAAGTACCATAATAATAATTTCAAGTTAATAGGTTTTAGGTTCTCGGCTTGGCGTTGATACATGATGAAATAAATAATATAATAAAAAAACTACTATTTTAATATAAAAGGTAAAATAAATTATGTGAATGCTGCGGGGCAATCCAAAAGACTAAGGGCAACCCGGCATGTAACTACATTTGGTTAGGATTGTCCATATGAAAGCTCTAGACCAGTTGATGCTCAAGCCAACTCATAAAATATGAAACTCTAGCGTAGGCAGAAGGTTGACCAGCATCACAACCCGCAGGAGACCCAAACGACGTCACGCCAACCTAAAAATAAAAGAAAATCAATTATAAAACTGACTATAGCCTATGACTATATCGAACTTCAGTTACATCCATCAACTCTTGATTGTATAATTTAAACTACTATATAAGGGTAAAGAGTTTGTTTCTTTGGTTGATCGATCGCGCTAATCTCCGAAACTACTGGTAGGATTTGAAAAAATATTTTTGTGTTTGATAGCCCATTTATTGAGGAAGGCTACAGACTATATATCATCATGCTACTACTATAGAGAGCGGAGCAGTAATCATACATGTCGACAAATCGGGCAAATTTTAAACAGTATTGTAGAATTTATAAACGACAGGATTACATAGCTCGACGAAAGTTCAAAGTTTGTCACGGGCACAACCATGTTGATGCTATATAAAATTGCCATCAGCACGTTCACATAAACAAACCAGTTCTGACATAGTAATCTGTTAGGTGCAGGCGGTACACGACTGATCGTTATGGCGATATTAAGGGGAGACTAATGCACAATTATGGGACTAAATTTCTTAGTAGATCTCAGTGATGATGATGTAAGATGCTGGCAAACCTTTGAATCACTCTAATCTCTCCATCCATGGATATAAATTATATTATCATATCATAATAAAATTATCATTATATCAAATGATAACCTTTGGCGGTGATTCCACGGTTAATTCTACTAAAAGCGCAGCTCAGTTGCTTCCACCCCGAATGTGTACCTATACACCGTCTTTCCTATCCACCGGGGGATGTTTCAAAGGCTTGGAAGGAGGCGAACGTACAAGCGATTTCCAAGAAATATAGCTCGGTATAAATCAAAATTTGATAACGAAAATTGAGTATAGCATGCATTGTCTTTCCAAGCTTTCGGAATGTGGTCAACCACCTTGACTGTGTAGCTAGATGGACTGCTTTCTACACATTTATTCTGGTGTACCATCTCTTTTATCATCAACTCAACAGAGTAAAGTAGAGAAACATCTCTTGTATATCAATGATTGCTATCTCTTAACAGCATTTATAGCTATAGAGATGAGAGTACTACGCCTTTGACTCATTATGCCCATCCAGCGGCAAGACTGATTTCAACTGGGACTTGAACCGCATTCCCCTATGGGATTCCAGGTCGATTTAATTATCCGCAAAAAAGGCATATTCGTTTACGGCAATAATTCTCCTGTCCTACCCCTAACCTCTTTTGAAATCACTATAATGCCGTTGAAAGATAATATTAGGGTAAACCAGGAACTTCTAAAGCAAGTGAATGAAATAGTATATTTAGGGAGTATGTTTAGCGCGGATGGAAGATGTGATTCGGATGTAGAACAGCGAGTAGCTGCCGGAAACAGAGTTAACGGTGCTTTGTCCCAATTAGTAAAGCGACAAAGCATCGTAAAAAAAACACGTCTGGCGATTCATAACGCAGTGCTAGTGCCAACTTTGCTTTACGGTTGCGAAACCTGGGTATGTCAGCAGATGCATGAAAGTAAATTGAATGCTGTGGAGATGCGGTCACTTCGAAAATTGTGCAGCGTTACTTTAGCCGACCGAATACGTAACGAAGTGATACGCAATATGGCAGGTTTGAATGAAAGTGTCAGCGTTAAAGCTGGAAAAGGGCGTACTCCGTTGGTTTGGACACTTCCAACGAATTAGTGAGGAACGATTGACGAAGAATATATATTGTGCGAAAGCAGAGGGTAGAAGAAGTCAGGATAGGCCGATACTTAGATATGAAGACCGCAGATTGATCAAAAACAGAAAGGTCAAAAGTACTTGGATACCCAGACGTGGTGTATAAAGCGAGTGATGAATCTTGAAGAAGCGAAAGAAGTATGCATGGATCGCGAAGCCTGGCGATCTGTCCTCTCTAACTACCCCGTCAAGGATACATCGTGAAGATAGTTAAGTTAAGAAAGATAATATTGGCATGGACGTTAGTCATGAGCTCAAGTGTAAAAACATAAAGAACTGTATCGGGCTAGTCTCAAGGAAACTAGCAATCCTGAATAAAGTTATTTAAGGCTACCGCGGTCTGTACAAGAAGCAGATTCATCACTTTTTTGAATACTGCTCATCTTTGCGCTGAATTCACGATGAAATAAAAGTTTGAGTAATAGTCTTGTGTGTGTGACCCTTATTTCGCTGTCATGTCACCATAGTTTTCCGTCGGAGGGACGGGGTCATTTTGATCAGCTAAATATATTTTAACGTGTGCATGTTTTATATAAAACATACATGACATATATTTTTCGAATTATATCACTTTACTTCCCTACTAACACTATCATCATCATCATTTTATCCAAACTATGTACATTAGATCTTTTACCACCCACAAAAGCATATTATACACGTCAAATAATGTTCTAAAACATACCAGCAAAGGCCTGGCGTTCCATATAACTGCTAAAGGCCCTCCAGAGTCCGCTCCGCACACATTCCTGCCTCCCGCTCCGCTAGTACAGATATTGCTAGGAACGACATGAGCTGGGTACGTGAACAAACACTCCTCATTGGATATCACAGGTAATTCAACGTGACTGAGAACTTGCTGAGGAGTGACTGGAGCATCTGTAATATTTTAAGAAATTTTAGTGTTGCCGGTTTCTCTAAACGTCTACAGTATCGAGATTCGCAAAAGGTACTAAGTTTTTTAGAACCGGTAACGACTGTGCTGTAATATTGTTAATATATGTTCTTGATTAAGCAAACGTAAGCTTGTTTGCTAAATTAGGTTTCTGATTTACATCCTACTTAAGACATCTTTCCGGGAAAAGGAAAGTCATCAAACATCCCCGCGTTAGTGTGTGTTCTATTGTATTTTCAAACCACGTACAGTTCTGATGCCTGCTCGCTTGTTACCTTGGAGAATGTATGGAAGTGTGAAGAGACTAAGCATAAAACTAGTCTCACCGTCCAAAGGATTTTCAAAATTTAAGCATCACTTACTATTAGCAGTGCGGCCAAATCCAGAAGCAGTACCAATCAGCCCGACGAAGTTCTCATTTAGTAGATTTCCTCTGGGTAGAGTAATAGCAGCCACATTGTCTGTGCGTAAAAATGTTTCCTGTTACACTCATTCTTAAATCCATACTGTGATATTTTGTATTTTTGTTCTGAGTTCTGAGTAAAAAATAATAATTATGCGAAATACGGTACCTAGAGATTTGTCTCTGTTTATTTCTCACTTTATTAATTTTTAGATAGTTCAATAAAATTTAAGTTTTTGTTTTTAATTCCAAATTTACAACTACTGACTAGTATCCATAACATAATTATACGGTAATTATATAGGAAATCAATTTGTAAAATCAATTATTCTGTATTTTTGGTTCAGCTAGTCTTTGAATCGATGGACTGATTTTAATGGGAATATAACTGGCAGATGCTGATAACTTGTGTTAAAATTTATTCTCACAGCAACGCACGGCGGATAGTGTACTCATATTATAAATTTATAATTTTAAGCCATAATATAATAAACCATGCCATATCTGACGGAAGATATTTTAACACGACTACGTAAACTGTTTTAAAGTTCCAAAAAGTATTTTCAAGAATTTCTCGCTTGCTCCTAATAGAGAAGAGAGAGAGTTCCTATTGGTTCCTTGCTCTGTGCTGTACAGTAAGGGAAAAGTTTTACTCTAGTAACAAGTGTATTGACGGGTGTAACCAAAAAAATAGGGACTGCCATAATCGCCTTACCGTTTAAATGGATGAGTCTTAAAGTAGTTTAAACTCTAATTACGGTTACAGTAATCGAAATAATGAGTTTATTTTCGATTACATACATACACATTTTTATCCCCGAAGGGGTAGGCAGAGGAACATTAAACGCCCACATTTCAACGTATGCATCTTTGTCCCACGTAACAGGTGGTGAGCCCATTGCCGTGTTAAAATGGACAGGCGCAGGGTGTGTTTTCGATTACTGCGACTTTAATTAAATCTTTTTTTTTACTTTTGTCTTTGCTTATTTCTCAATTAATTATTTTTTAGCTATTTATATAAAATTGTATAAAACAATTATATGGAATTACATGATAAATCTATTTATTCAAAATTTCAAACTTACTTGAAAATTGGAGAAACGATGGCAATCGAATGACGGCAATGTCGTTTCTAATCATCTGTGGTGTCCAATCTGGGTGCATGACTACATCATTAGTCCAAGTTCTCTGTCCACCGAAAAATAGTCCGACTGTACCAGTGACAACAGTAATATCAGATGCTTGATTAACACCGTCAAACCAGCAATGGGCAGCCGTAAGCACTCTGTGTGGATTGACAATACAACCACCACATACACCTTGGCCTATTGTGAAGTTAAGAAGAAGTCCAGCCTGAAAAATATTGTTACAATGAAGTGTATAATAATATTAAAATTATTAAAATTTTACTTTAAGATATTTTTATGAAATATACAATTGTAAACCTGGTAAGGAAACTGCCCGAGGCTAGAGTTATTGCCACCGACTATTCTTGATCCTAGTTGCTGAGATTCAATTGCACGGATCTTTTCAGCTAAGGGAATGCCAATTTTTCTGTGATAATCGTATGCTGTGTTATTCTCTAAATCAATCATATCTTCATCGTTAATATTGTTTGTGTAAACAAAAGTCACACATGCTAATAATGTTATAAGAACAAATTTCATTTTAATGGCAACAACGTAGTGTGCTATAAACTCAATACAGTATAATCACTGTTGTCTACTATTTATATGCCTCAGTTTGGAAATGCCGGATTAGTTAACATAAATTTCAAGTTTGATTAGATAATGTTTTCCAGTCTTATCTATAGATTAACTACTTACTAATGAAGTAGTTAAAGTATTCATAATCAGAATATTCTATCTTCGGCTTAGATAGATTACGTTTTATTTTGTATTTGGCTTCGTGTGAACTACCAGCCATTTATAAAGACCAGACTACTCTCTAAACCACCACTGTGTTTTGCCTTACCTCGAGCGGGCCGTAGAAGACACCTGGTGTTAATTCATTGCGACTCGGCAAAGGAACTGGAAGTGGCCCATGCTCTTCGTATAAATTCGAGAAACTCTAGCCTCGTCTTCCAACGGTATTATCAGATTATGTTATGAGATGTCCACTGGAGTACTTCCATTCATTTTTCCTTCTGGATCAATCGCAGGAGTAAACTACATAACAGTCGCAAACTCACGATATTTATGTATAGATAAGAATAAAGGATTTTATTAATCTTAAATGTAATTTATAGCAGATAACTATATTTAATACAGATATAATGAAGATATAGTAGACAGTTACATGATAAAGAAACAAATAAGTCTATGATGGGTATTTCGGGAATATCACACAACTTTAAAATTATATAAACATCAAAGTGCAAAACGTAAGAACCGCTGTTATTTTAAAGATAAATACTTATTTGAGTCATACTTTTTAAATGACTTTTATTGAGTTTGATAAAAAGTCACAACCTAAAGCAGCCAGAATGACGCGGAGGCCACTCCGTTATTAATTTTTCAAACTAGTGTATTTTCGGTTGTTTTTATTTGTAAAAATGACGGTGTTTTAAACATAAAAGCTTAGACAACGTGCACAAGTGTTGTGAAATTGGATAACTTAGTGGAACGCGGTATTTTCTGTTACCTTCCAAAATCCACATATAACTGCAGTAAAATTTACTATCATTTTACTGCAGTAGAACTTTGAAAAAACCTATATATGAATACGCTGCTATTAATAGTAATAATTTACTACTTTTAAATGAAGAAGATTCATTATCTACTTTTAAAGAAAAATTTAATACGTAATGGAAGATTAATAAATTTTGTTGTTAGCAATCGCGTAGCCAAAATTAAAAATAAAATAAATAAATAAAATGATACTAAAATGACGTCAGTAAATAGGCCCTAGTAAGATAGTAATCACAAAATACTCACTAAAAGTTGAGAAAAATACATACTAATACGTTCAAAAAAAATATGTTAATGTTTATGTAAGATGTTTAATTATTAAAAAAACCTATAACGATGCTTTTGGATTTTAAATTAACTAAAAAACTATAAGAACAAACACAGTGCACAAAAGCGTGTCTTTATAAACACA
This sequence comes from Thumatha senex, assembly GCA_948477245.1. NCBI lineage: Eukaryota > Metazoa > Arthropoda > Insecta > Lepidoptera > Erebidae > Thumatha > Thumatha senex. The sequence continues at coordinate 3,109,723 of OX419734.1, forward strand.
TCTGCATAGAATATTGCAAGTACGGGTCGCTGACGACTGTACAGTATATGAAAAAGTAAGTACCTAAAGTATTCTGAAGAGCTCGTGGTCCCGCGGACTCAGTGTTCTGTAAACGATCACTGCGTTAAGCAACTTTCGCTATGACTTGTCATGGATGGGTGACCACGTTGTGGCATTTACATATGCGAGCGTTTCCGTGCTTCGGAAGGCATGTTAAGCCGTTGGACCCGGTTGCCAGTAACATGGCAGTCGTTAAGTCAAGTTGTAGGCCTTATGGTCGGCTTGTAAAATTTCAACAGCAGGTACTCGTAGCTACAACCTGCATCTGTCTATTTCAACACGGCAATGAGCTAACCACCTATTACGTGAGACAGAAATACACATGGTGAAAAGTGGGCATATAATATGCCTCTGCCACCCCTTCGGGGATAAGGCATGATAGATAAATATTCTGATTGAGCTTTTAAAATTGCTGTTCCTAAACTAAAAACGATATATCCACCCACTATTAGATACGAAAATAATGTTTATTCACGATATAATCGCAGCAGCACGAAACATACATGTTCAAAATAACGAGGCTAGGTGTACATTGATTGGCGGCCATGTATAAAACGAGTCAGAGATAGTCTTTTAATGTTGGGGATTGTTCCTATAGTTGCAATAGTTGGGTTGGTAGTTCAGGTTACTAACATCGAAATATTTGAAAACAAATGTTTTATCTAACATAGAACTATTGGAATTCTTTTCTACCAAGGTCTTGTACAAATATTAAAATCATAAATTGAAATACCAAAATGTTATCAAATTAAAATAATTATTTAATTTTACATAAAGAGCAATTTTACATTTTTTTACACGGCTATGGGTTCACCGCCTGTTACGTGGGACAAAAATGCATATGGTGAAATGTGGTCGTTTAGTATGTCTCTGCCTATTTTTAAATTAAACGTCGCCAATGATCAATGCATATTTTTCAGCTAAAAGGATAACGAGTACAGGCCTAAATGTAAAGGAACAACCCGTGGTCTCTGAGGGTCGACCCCACAGATCAAGGAATGTAGCTCTTTCCCTAGGTCGCGCGTAACATTGATTCCTAGCTCTGTGGTTCACTCATTACCGGGTTCATGGGTAAATAAATGAATGTCGGTAAAAAAATAAGATAAAGGAACACCGATGTTCATTTCTTTCAAATAAATTCAGGATCAAATCAATTGAACCATGGTAAAGAAAGAAAAAGATTTTTTTTTCTTTCATTTCATGGTAAATTTTTCAGGTCACAGGGAAGCTTGTTGTGAGGAAAGTGTACCTATACGTTACCCTGGAAAGAATAGTAGACGTATTATTGGTAGTGTGGTATACTCGTAGTAGTAGTGTGTTACCTATACGTGAAATGTGATCCCTGTTTTTGTAGACCCAGCTGCTTTCCTGTTACCAGTAGGTACGATACACGCAAGTAAAAAAAATACATTTGATTATCATGTATCATTATATGTGTGTCATTGTATAGTGTGTCGCGGCCCTAATGACTGTTTGTGAATGAAATGTAGGTACCTGACAAACGTACAAGATGATGACGCCCGCCGCTTTCCCCAGTCTACTCATGACCACGGCTATTGCAATATATATCCGAAAAGTCGAGAGGTGAGAAAAAGTTAAAAATATTACGCGAAGAAAACCCGAATAACATTTATTTTATTTATTTATATATTTATCTGAACCGTACATTTATCATGACAGGCAGAACCCAATGCGACAGAGTAGGCATATCAAAATACATAAAATAACATTTAATGTACTAGGTAATATAACTTATTACATACAATGCTACCTTAGTGAATTCACTGAGAGAACAATAGAATATATCGTAACATAAAATGCATACATTTGATAATCGTTTAACACGTCACGAAGGTCACATATCGCAACTAATCGTACTCATGGAAAACTATGCCATTTCAAAGTAGTTTTTATTGCTTCAGTTGCAGGCAGGTATACGACTTTATATATTTAAACTTTCCTTATGAATCACTCTATCCATTAAAAAAACCGGATCAAAATATGGTGCTTAATTTTAAAGATCTAAACAATCAAAATCAATCCGTCGCGAGCATTGGTCAAATAAGCACGACATCAATTTAACCGGTTTGACAACATTTTTACCCTCGACTGTGAATTATTTGCTATTTGTGCTGAAAATTTCAACGCTGGTGTGGTCCATGTAAAAAACATCTTGATTTCACTTGTGCTAACATATCGGACAGTGGTTGGAGGAAGCTTGGAACTAATCGAAGATCTCAGTGGAAGTGTCCAGCTTGTCGTACTTTATCTCCAGCTCGAGCTACCCAACTGCTACCTGAACCTGCCTCTCTTGAGAAAGTGCTCATTGAGCTACGTGATATTAAATGTTAACTGGCCAGTTTACCGACACTGATGCAGAACCTTCGTAGTGTTAAGGACGAACTTAAGGAACTTAAAGTAAGCTGTGAATTTGTTGGAAACCAAATGGACGATTTTGGTCGTAAAGTTTCAAAAAAAGTCACCACTCTCAATTCCATTTTTGAAACATTACGACGGAGATAAAGTACGACAAGCTGGACACTTCCACTGAGATCTTCGATTAGTTCCAAGCTTCCTCAAGCAAATTATTCACAGTCGAAGGTAACAATGTCGTCAAACCGGTTAAATTGATGTCGTGCTTATTTGACCAATGCTCGCGACGGATTGATTGCTCTTAACAGGAAATGACAACTCTGCAGCAGCATTAATAACAGAAACAAGACCTTCGCAACAGATTTGAACATGGCAGTAAGCACTGTGAGAAGGAGAATGTTGATCTAGTCTCGGGAGGGATTCTATTTTAGATTCCAGTTTAATTCTATATTTTAGTCAATCTGGTTGAGTAAGATTATATTTAAGCAGGGAAGGAGGGATTTTCTGTAAGGAGAGTCTCTCTGAAAGGGAAATAATGATAGGATAATGGTCACTACCATGTTTGAGATCTGTACATTGCCAGTGGGCTGAGGCCGCAAGGTCAGGAGTACAGAATGCTATGTCGACACAGATCTTCCGCTCACCAGGATTGCCTCTACGCGTAGGGCTACCGTTGTTAAGAACACAGAGGCCAAGGTCATCCACAACGTCCACTAAGGCCATTCCTTCAGAACTACAATGCTCAAAGTCAAATCTATAGTGATGACAATTCAAATCTCCCATAACAAATAGTGGGCCATTCACAGATTTTAGTATGTCTTTTAGGACTGAGATGGAATTCAGGTTAGGGTGTGCAAGATAAATAGAAATAACTGTAATGTTTTGTACTATAGCAGCCACTACATTTAAATCCCCTACCAGAGCTGGTAGAGGAAAAGGGGACGTAGGTACATTATTTTTGATGATGACGGCAGATCCGCCATATCCATCTAATCTGTCATACCTAAAAATTCTATAAATTGAGCCTTGGCTCCGACCAAGTCTCAGTAACCGAACAGATGGTGGGCTTGTATTTACTTAGTAAGAATGTGAGGTCGTGCTTCTTATAGAACACACTCCTCACATTCCACTGAAGGAAGATCAAGTTTGGAGCCATCCTTATTATTAGAGAAGCGATATCAGATTTAAGGCAGCGTTGGACGGTGAATTATAGTTATTAGATCTAAGAGAGGGGGACTGGGAATTGTCAGAAGAGATGTAGGATGACAATAGTTGTATTAAGAGGTCAATTATTGTAGATCTGTTGTCTGAGGATCGCAGGGTATGTCCATTAGGTTGAGTGGAGAGGGAGAAAGCTGTGATTAGGTTGTGTGAAATTTTATCATATAATGGGGAAAGAGGTATACGAGTACGGGGCTTGGTTTTTAGAAGTACTGTTTTGCGGGACGATTGGTTTGGTAGATTAGATATAGTAAGCGTGGCATAGGTGGCATTATTTGGTCTAAGAGGAACTGATTTAGATGCCTCTGCATATGAGCTTTTTCAGTCATTGCAGTTTTGATCGCTCTCTGTCTTCTAAACTCTGGACAATCTTTGCTGTAAGCAAAATGACTGCCCGAGCACAGAACACAGAAAGCGTTATTAATATTTTATTATATTAATTAATTATAGTTAGCGTTATTATATTAATTATCACAACCATTACAGGATGTTCCTGCCCACTTCATAAACACTTAGGCTTCGATCTACAAAGGAATTCTATATGTCCAAACCGACAACACTTTCTACACTGGATTGTAGGGTAGACATTTTGTGCCACTGGAAGTGACGTGTAACATAGATAAAACCTCATTGGTAAAGTTTAGCCATCAAATGTGAGGACACACGTCTCCGTAGGTCTCCATTCTACAGAGCCATCAGTAACTACCTTTCTATTAATGCGTCTAATTTTAAGGACTTCACCACAGCCCTGGGTCACAGCCCTCGCCTCTTCTTCTGACATGTCTGTTGGGACACCAGATACAACTCCCATACGGGATACATTAAAGGATGGAACTGTAGCAGTGACCATAATATCTACTGAGACAAGGGTTCATGAGGAAAACATTAGCATCCCGGTATGTTAAAAACTCGACAGACCCACAATTCCTACCAACTCTTTTCACTCCGTCTTTAACAATATTCACTATGTTGTTTTTAAAAAGCAAGGTTCCAAAAGTAACTAGATGGAAAGTGGAGCCTGTGGTCTGTTGAGTTTCAGTTCTACTCACATGAATGACAAATGGACCTTTATCATCACTAGTGTACTTATTTCTAAACATTTGACTCTTTAGTTGTTTTGAAGGGTGTATAGGTAGGTTGTCGTCAACTACGGGGCGATTACGCGAAATAATTGGGGGCTCACGTAAATCTATGGAAGAGTCGGAGATCGCGATTTTGTAGCTGTAGCTAATTACGAGAGCGGGCTAGATGAACTCGAACTCATGGAAGGGGAAGTAGAAGGAGAATAAAACACTGGAGTATGGCGATCCGGTGGGTCAGGGGGATCAGTAGGTTTGGCGGCCATAAATATGATATTTCGGGTCTTATTCGCGACTTATATTATTAGGTACAAAGCCTACCTTATACTTCCCGACGTTTCGACCGGATTACACCAGCCGTGGTCACGGGTTGGAAGATGTCACGAGGAGGCGACGCTGAATGCATCAGCCAACCCGTGACCACGGCTGGTGTAATCCGGTCGAAACGTCGGGAAGTATAAGGTAGGTTTTGTACCTAATAATATAAGTCGCGAATAAGACCCGAAATATCATAAATATGGGTTCACATGTTTTCATTATTAACTCAGAAAAAGATTTAAACAAACTAATCTAATCAGTTGTATGTTTCTAATAATGTATTTTGTTTACTATTTGTTTACATTAATATTTATAGTGTTCTGGACCTGTACATATCTTCTTAAATTATGCTTATTGCTTATTATTACTTTCATACCAACCAATCTTTGTAAATCAGTAAATGCTGTTAATATTACAGCGACAAGCTATAAATACTATATTCATCGATATACTTGTTTATCAAGTTGCGCTATCCTGCTTGTATTCATATCATGGAACGCATACCGTTACCCACTCGCACATGCAATAGCTCCGCCTTTCATATTCTCTAACTCACAAGCCTGTTCATTGTTTATTAGATTTATAACCTACCTAGTTGCTTATTTACTTTGCCTGAGTTATGTTCGGTGTCTTAGTGCTATTTAATACAAATTGCAATTATATAAATACTTTAACTATTATGCATATAATACTGTTGGTGTTATCTACAAATCTATTAATGGATAGTTCAAATCTCAATAGTTACTATCAAAATACTCGTGGGCTAAGAACTAAAACAGAAAGGTTTTAACGTCAACTCTGTCTTGCTTCTTATGATTTTATTATATTAACTGAGACTTGGTTGGTGAATAGTATTAGTGATTTAGAGATATTCAGTGATAATTATGCAGTGTGGCGGCGAGACCGTGACTATGAGGCGACACAACAAGTATATGGCGGAGGCGTTTTAATAGCGGTACGTTAACAAATATTAGCTATTGCACGTCCTTCTTTTCATTCTACGGCTGAAGATTTGTGGTTAACTTTAAATTTGCGACAAGTAAACACCGATACAAATATAGAACTAAATTTATGCGTCATTTATCTGTGTACTCAAAATTGGGGATGGTCATTTTCTGCTCAATTGTCAAATTATCTGTCTAGTTTGTCTAGCACAATGTTAAGTTATCCTAATGAGAGGTTTTTAATCATAGGTGACTTTAATTTAAGTATAATATCATAGACTCGAAAGGGTAATATTATGTTGCCTGGTAACATAAGTAGCTGGGATGAGTATAGGCTTACAGATGAATTACAGGATTCAGGTCTTTTTCAGTTTAATTGGGTGTTGAATGCCGAGGGTAGGCTCCTAGATTTAGTCCTGTGGAATGAGGTAGCTGTAAGTGTATTGGAATGTACAGATCCCCTTGTACCCATTGATGTATTACACTCTTTAATTATAACTGCTAGCTTTGTTGAACTCACGTATATATCTCAGGCACCATATACGCAGTATATCTATAGGAGGGGTAATTTTGCAGCAATTAATAGGGAAATTTCATCTATTGAGTGGTCCAATGAGTTTGTTAGTAGATCAATGGAGGAAGCAGTGAAATATTTTTATAATTCTGTTTCTGAGCTACAAAATAAATGTATTCCTACTAAGAAAATAACGCGAAGCACTTATCCTGTCTGGTACTCCGGAGCGTTGAAATCTTTAATAAAAGAAAAATACAAATATTTTCGTAAATATAAACTATATGGAAGACTTTCTCATCTAGCCACGTTTAAACTTCTACGAGATAGGGTCAGCAGATTTGAAGCCGTTTGCTATGACACGTACTTGAGATCGACAGAGGAGGCTATTGAGAAGAATCCTAAGCGCATTTGGAGCTTTGTCAAACATCGAGTGAAATCTAATTTGATACCCAGCCATCTTAACTATGGTGATGAAACTTTCGTGTCAGTTGAAACTATATGTGATGCCTTTTCCTCACATTTTTACTCAACATATGCTGAGGCCAATAGCCTCATGCCAATATCATCTGGCATGTCACATATGCATCTGCCCAGTGATGATGCGTACTCCAATCCATGTTATTTTTTTTTTATTTTTTTTTATTTTTAGCTCGCCAAGTTGACGTCGCCCGCCTGATGGAAAGCCAAAGCGACATCTAGCGAATTGAAAGCCACTGTCGCAGTCCAAAACAGGACTAATAACAGTGGACCTCAAGTTGGCGGCCCAATGATGTGCCTCTTCACGCTCCGCTTGAAGAACCCGGGATTATAAGATGAAGCGAATTATAAGATGAAGAGAAGCATTCAAAATTTTTATTGTGCGACAGAAAAACGATCTTTTAAACCGCTCAGTTCTGGCGAAAATTCTTTCCACTGTATGCGAGTGGCACCTCTGCCCGGCACGCGTTGTTCGGGATCGAAAAGGAGAGGGTGGGATTAGGTTGAAAAGCTCTTTAGAACACTCGCCGTAGTATATACGGTAAAACGCAGCCAGTGAAGCTATCATTCTACGCTGCGCCAGCGGTTCAAGGGTTTTTGTTACCTCAGGACAATCTATTATACGAATAGCACGTCTCTGCATAGCGTTTAGTGCGTCCAACAGGTACCTCGCGAAATCAACCCAAAGGTGAGAGCAGTATTCAATGCATGGGCGAATCTGCGTCTTGTACAGAAGACATCTCTGGTGCGGTGTGAAAAACCGCCTCACCTTATTTAATATTCCGAGCTTCCGCGAGGCCAGCCCAATACAACTCTCAATATACGTTTTATGATTGAGCTCTCGACGGACGTCTATGCCGAGGATATCTAGATTGTCCTTCATTGGTATTGAAGCGTTCTGAAGAGAGAGTAGAGGAAGGAAGGGGAATTTTTTAACGGTAAACGAACATACCTGTGTTTTGCGAGCATTGAAATCGACCAGGTTTTCGGAACCCCATTGAGATATGCGGTAAAGGTCCCGGTCGAGATCAGCCACAAGTTGTCGTCTCTCTCCCTCGATGTCGGTTCGCCTCGCCGCTGGACGGGCAGATTAACTCCTATGTAAAGTGCTATCATCTGCATAGCAATGAATGTTCCCGAGGGCCAGCATGTCATTGATATGCAGAAGAAAGAGAGTTGGCGACAACACGGACTCCTGTGGTACTCCGGCATTAACCTGCAAAAAGCACGAAGCCTGGCTAACAGAGGGGACCCGTATACGTCGCCCCTGCAGGAAGCTGGCCATCCAGCTGCACAATTGAGGCGGTAGACCGTATGCCGGGAGCTTGAAAAGAAGCGACGCATGCCAAACTATATCGAACGCTTTGGCAATATACAGGGTGATAGCCAAGGACTCGCCGTGCGCTTCCATAGCCTCACCCCAAACATGTGTTACGTACGCTGAAAGATCACCTGTAGATCGTTTCGGCCTAAAGCCATATTGCCGATCATTGATTAGCGAGTGATCCTCTAGGTAACGCATGAGCTGCTTGTTGATGATAAAATAAAATAAAATAAAAATATCTTTATTTTGCATAGACCATTTTAACGGCGCTTACAAAATGTCATACACTATTTAAAATATTTAAAGCGACCACCGGTTCGGAACGCGGCCCACCTGAGAAGAACCGGCAAGAAACTTAGGAAGGCTTTTTTTTTTGATGGCCTATTTACAATTTAATATTATTTCACTTTGCCAGCAGATCATTTCCAGGCGTCCCTGTAAAAACCTTTTTCACAAAGCTTGTTTTTAATAAACTTTTTAAATTTATTTAAAGGTAAATTTCTCAGGTCACAGGGAAGCTTGTTGTAAAAGCGTATACAGTTACCCTGGAAAGAATCGCCAATCTTATGTAGTCGACTGTGGTGCACTGAAAGATTATTTTTATTTCTAGTGTTTATATTATGTTTATCACAGAGTTTAGAAAACTGTGATAGATTTTTCTGGACATACATAAGATTGGCAAAAATGTATTGTGATGAGCTCAAACACCTTGCATATAACTGAGGTGATGGCTATGGGGCGATAGTTGGCCGGTCTCCTTTCTTGGGGATGGGTTCGCCTCCTTCCAAGCCTCCGGCACGTCCCCCGATGAGTACGACAGACGGTACAGACACGTTAGCGCTGGAGACAGTTCAGCTGCACATTTTTTCAGCACCACCGCCAAAATGCCGTCAGGGCCACCAGCTTTCCGCGTGTCGAGTGACCGTAGCACTGCCCGAACATCACATTGCCTGACAACTATGTCAGGCATAGTGTTACCACAGTTGGTGATAGTAGGAGGATGTGTGCCACAGTCGTCGACCCGGGAATTAGCCGCAAAGAGGTTAGTAAGCAAATCCGCTTTCTCTTGGGCTTTGTGAGCTAGTGACCCATCTTAGTGACGCAGCGGTGGCAGCGACGGTTGGCAGAAGTTGGTCTGCACGGCTTTGGCCAGTTGCCAGTATCCACGGCTACCCGTTGGATGTGACGCAAGCTCCTGGCCAAGCCGTGCGATGCGCCGGGCATCCGCTCTCTTAAAGGCGCTCTTGCTGGCCCTGGTGGCTTTATTGTATGCCGCCTTGAAGTGGCGCGCATTCGGACTGCGCACAGCCCGCGCCCTGATCCAGGTGCGATACGCCGACTGTTTCTGTTGAACAGCCTCAGCGCACTCACGTCCAAACCAGGGGCGAGCTTTGTTGATGTTGGCGACATCAGTGTAAGGAATGTGGTATTCCATACCTAAACTGACTCGCCAACAATGGCAGAAGCGCTGTCCGAAGGAGCCTTATCTTCAAAGCAGCGCTGGCTCCATGGGACGGACGCAAAATAGTTGCAAAGCCCATCCCAGTCTGCCGACGAGTAATGCCATAGTCGCCGTGTCATTTCTACTGCACGTGCAGGAGGTGGCCCCTGCATGTTGGCATGTACCATACAGTGATCGGAGGTACCCAGTGAGGCGCCCACCGACACACTATACAGGGCTGGGTGACTCTTCAGCAGTAAGTCCAACAGATCGGGAGTGTGATCTGACCGGTCTGGTATCCGCGTGATCTCGCGTACCATCTGGGTCAGACCATGAGAGAGAGCGAATGTGTGGGCAGCTCGACCTGCGTGATCGGTCTTGAGGGACCCCATCCACTCAGTATGGTGGCCATTGAAGTCCCCCAGAAACACCAGATCAGCTTTCGGGAACCGCACCTGCGCATCATCGGCACCCTCGCTGAGGTACTGAAATAGTCTTACTGTCTCAGCATCCCCTGTGTGGGAACGGTAAACGCACACGTAGATCTGACTCGTGGAGCCATGATCCACGTGCAGCCAGAGGACAGAATAGGAGGGGTTCTCAAGGCAGAGCAACCGGCGACAGCAAACATCCGCCCTAACGAAAACGCACACCCCAGCTTTATCTCGAAAGTGCTCTTCGATGATATAGCCAGGGTAACACAGATAAGACGAATCGTCAGGGCGGCGTATTTGTGTCTCCGTGAGGAACATCACAGCTGGCCGAGCCGTCTCGAGGTGGTGGTGGACGGTATTGAGGTTTGAATGGAGTCCACGAATGTTTGTGAACTCCACCTCGAATGTAGATTTTGCGGGGTTTTGGACGGCCGCTGTGACTCTCTTTCTTATTTTATGCGCTGCCATGATTTGTAAGAAGGGGAAAGCGTGAAGACGAGGCGACATTCGTTGCAGCAGTGAGTGACAAAGCGCAGGAGCTAGCTTTGTCTTGGGCTGTGTGGATTAGACGGAAGCCAACCCGCCGGACGGAAGGGCCCCCGTACCCCTCCGAGTGTGGTCGCCAGGACCCGCGCCGGTCACCATCCGGCATGACGATCCACATCGGGATTATGCGTGACCTGGTGGGGCAGCCTCCTGAGTTGGTTAATCCCAGTTGGGCCCCTGTACTATGCCGCGGGCGGCCAGCGGCACCACCATTTCTACAGGTCTCCCTGGCCGGCGGGTCGACCCACGTCTCCCACACTAGACTCCACTAAACACTTGCTGGTCCCTCGCCTGCTGCATCGAGCATCGCCTCGGGCCCGGCTATGCAGCTGCTGAACCCCTAACGCAACCCAACCGGGGTTGGGTTACTTGGGGGGCTTGTCACAGCAGCACGGTGGTACCCCCCCGGACCAACACATTGTACCACCTGGCACCCACATGGGAGTCATATCACCACGTGAATACCTTAATGCGTCGTAGCCTCGTCCGTTGGTCAGCAGGTGCGCTTGCAGGTGAAGTCGCTTGGGCCCCAAAGATCTTGGTGGGACCCCTTGCACCTCATTGTTATGATAAATATATCAACATAATCGAGAGTATACAGAAACGTTTTATGAAATTTCTATGTTTTCGTCTTCGCATACCGTATCGCTCTGAAAATTATGTAAGTCTTTGTAAAATGTTCCATTTACAGCCTCTATCCTATCGCCGAAGACTTACATACTGTAGTTTTCTTACAAAAATAATAGGTAATGTCAATGTCATTTTATGTATTTAGATGTGTTGTGCTTGAATAACGCAAGTGACTTATTAGTTTTATATTCTATAAATTTAATCGTGAAAACCTATTATTGGCATTCTGTCACTTATTGCTTAGTTTATAGGCTGAAATATTGCTGTTGGTTTTCCTATGGAAATAAATAAACATATATAGTGACAGACAGACAGGAAAGCGACTTTGTTTTAAACTATTAGTATTTAAACTATTTATTTGTCTGCCAGCAGCAGACTGTCCAGCCGCGACCACGGGCGCTGCAACGCGCTCGAAACGTCGGTGAATGTAAGTACAAAATTGTTTCGCGTGAAGGCCCGAGTAGTATATAAAATATGAGTATAAACCGCGAAAGTTTAAAAATAACATATGTAGTGATATGTTAGTAGTTGTTATGTACTACACTGCACTGCTACAGTTTGTGTATGAAATAAAAGCGCTTGCTTAGAATAAATAGAAAATTAAACTACCGTCACACTAAATACGCTTTCAGTTTTTATGTATTCCTATCATATTATGTGTGTCAAATAAAACGACTTTTTTCGACTCTAAAATTATTGTCTTTAATGCATTTAAACAAGTTGTTTTAAAAAAGATTTTTACCTATTAATTCTGTATTCTGTGTGAATTTCTTACGAACCGAGTTATGTTACCTTAGGTTACCTGCATATTTCAACGCTCAGATTGATCAGATTTGATCACATTGTGGTCACATTGTGGCATTGACTTCACTTTAAAACCACATATCATATACGTCACATATCACTTATAAATATTATTATAATAAATATTTATTTAATGATATATAGACGTAAAGTTAAAATTATTCACAACTTAAAGGTTTCATTTCTATAGATTTTTTGTTTAAGTTTGGAGTTAAAATAAAAAAGAATCCCTAAAACAACTTTATCAACTTTATCCCGAAGCGGAGGGCACGCGCGGATATTTAAACTTAGAACTTACTGTACTCACCAGTACCGACAGATGTTAACATATGCTTGTGTTTTCTTTATTTAAGAGATGTGTTTGTTACTTTTTGTTACGTATCCGCGGCGCCTCCGGTCTCTCGCTTATTATTTATGGCGGTGAATGTACTGAGAATTGCGATGTATCTACACTGGTAGTGTATAAGTATTAGAAATAAGGCGTGTATCAGTACCTAAATGTTTTTTATAACTATAATTTCCTGCGTACATTTGCTATTTAGGTTTAGTTTTTTTTTTCGTGTGAGGCTAAAGGATGCTATGCCAAACTCCTTCAACTATACACACGTTTTCCTTCCATCTGCCTATGACCGGGAGTCCCAGGTCAGCTTTAAAAATAAAAAATAAAAATAAAATAAATAAATATCCATCACGCCTTATGCCCGAAGGGGTGGCAGAGGCATATTATATGCCCACTTTTCACCGTGTGGATTCCTGTCCCACGTAATAGGTGGTGAGCCCATTGACGTGTTGAAATAGACAGACCCAGGTTGTGGCTACCTGCTGTTGAAATTTTTCATGCCGCCCATAAGGCATTCAACCAGGCTTAACGACTGCTATTTTACTGGCAACCGGGACCAACGGCTTAACGTGCCTTCCGAAGCACGGAAACGCTCGCAAATGTAAATGCCACAAAGTGGTCACCCATCTGAGGACCAGCCATAGTGAAAGTTGCGTAACTCAGTGATCGTTTACAGAACACTGGAACCGCGGGGCCACGAGCGCTTCAAAATTAAAAATATTTTTATTAATGTAGACTTAGACCATTTTAGGCACTTATGAATAGTCATGACAATAATTAAAATGAGAGCGATTCTATATGCCAGTTCCAAGGGCAGCGTACCCTTTATAGAGAAGAATCTGGCAAGAAACTCCATGGATGCTCTTTTATAATGTGGGAATTGCTTACAATAATTATCTTACATTATTCTTTGGAGGTATGTAAGAACAGTCGACTAAACTTAGTTTGCCTTAAATTTAAATAATATTATTTGCTATACTTCATATTATAATAGCAATAACAGCTATGAGCTGACCAGCCAAAAGTACCTAGTTCCTAAGATTAGCGCTTGAGCCAAACAAATAAACACTTCGTCTTAATAAAATAACTTACTATAGATAGCAAGCAGTAAAACTAAAAATGAAAAAATAATCCTTCTATTAAAATTCGTTAATAACATAAATACATTTTAATTTAAACCTTTTGTAAAGCTAAGCTTATATCCCCTGTAAAGGATTAAAAGGTAAAGGGTTAATTTGAATTGGATAGTAAGTTAAATTGTTTATTTTGTTTACGAAATTTAACAATTTAAAGTAAAAGATATACTGCGAATGAAAACCTTTCTAATAGGGTACAAAGGTGTTTATTATGTTACTTGCCATTGGATCGTTTAGCAGTTTGCACAGGAGAAGGAGTCAATGTTACTCGTGCGCTTTTCTTTACTATTTTTCACTAGGTGACCCAACCCCAGACTACGCCCGTGACATACTTCGAATTCCCGTCGCACCTATTTAATCCCATCGCTTATAAATTCTACGATAATGCGAAAAAAATTGCCCGATTTGTCGACATTTATGGCTACTGCTCCGCTCTCCAGAGCAGCAGCGCGATGATATATAGCCTATAGCCTTTTTAGATGAATGGGCTATCTAATACAAATATAATTTTTCAAATCCGACCAGTAGTTCCTGAGAGTAGCGCGTTCAAACAAATCACGCGTTGCCCTTTACCCGGGACTATCGGCCATACATCTGTGTATGGCCGGTAGTCCCGGGTAAACACGGATGAACAAGGATAGCACCAGAGCCACCGATAATATAACATTATCTCTATAATTGTTTTGTCTTTGAGTATCACTGTTTCTTGTGAGTATTTATGTACCAACAATAGAATTGCTCTAGCATTTTTTTTTCACTGCTGCAAGTCTTTAATGCAAGATTCTTTGTTTATGCTGGAATATAACAAAGGTATAGAGGTAATATAAGGTTGTGATAAAACAAGATATAATATGTATCGGGGAACACAAATAATAAACTGTGCTACCAAATCGAGTGGCTTGAGTTATGTGAAAAGTTGTCCGACCCTCGCGAGCTTAAATTTCGAACAAGCAGCTATATACAATGGCAAGGGTACCTTGAATGCTGAATGACTTTTGTAAGTGTTATACTAAATGTACTATGTAGAGCTCGCAGCTTTTAGTGCTTAGCTTAGCTCTTAGTGTTCTGTAAACGATCACTTTCGCTATGGCTGGTCATCAGATGGGCATGTTAAGCCGTTGGTCCCGATTTCCAGTAACTGGCCGTCGCCGTCGTTAAGCCAAGTTGAAGTCCTTATCTGCTTGTAAAGTTTCAACAGCAAGTCGTCACAACCTGCTCCTATCAATTTCAATACAGCAATGGTTTATTATTATTTGAAAATAATGTGATGTCACTTGTCTATGATTTTCTACTTGGAGCGTCCCGCAAATGTATAGAGACCAATGCTTCTAGAAATCTTATGCCGAACGACAGTAAAGGTATAAAAAATATTTGAGTTATTTGCAAATAAATGTAAATATCGTAAGGACAACTCAAACAACACCATCTGATTCCAAACTAAGCAAAGCTTGTACTATGGCAACCAGATAACAGATAAACATACTTATATATTTCTAAATACATATTATAGATAAATGACACCCAGACACAAAATATACCATTGCGCACACAAAGTTTTATCCTGGGTGGGAATCGAATCCACAACCTCTTGCGTAGCAGTCGGATACACTCCCACCGCGCCACAGAGGCAGTCGCCACACAAATTACGTTTCCATCTCAAATATTTTTACAAATCATTTCCACACGAAATCTGATTATACCGCTTATCAAATTTGAATAACTTTAATTGATGTAGATCAAAGGTATTACTGTGTCATACACTTATGTATAATCAAAAGCTTTATATATAGCCTCACGGAGGTAAAAAAATGGGTCAACATTATACAGGAATTTCGTTTAAGTCCCCAGAATTTTCTTATATACTCATATAACTATATATATATTTCACACATGTTACGTTTCGTCTTGGCCAACCTTGGCCTGATTGCTCCGATCAACGTATTTCCTCAACCGCGAGAAACGATTGATTTATTTCCTGTTTCTTTTGGTATATTACATTACCGTGAATAATATATTTTTTTATTGTAATCAGCAAAGGCTAATTTTGTAACAAATATGTATTCTTTGCCTGTCGTTCATGAAATTAGATATTGGATCTCTGTGCTATTGCTAGTATAAAAATTATTGAGATTAAGCGTTCACAAAGATTTATAATGCAGGTATCGGGAATGGTTTTAATTTTTGTTATTCACATCGAAAGAAATAAATATGATATTGTATACCAGCAGATAATTTCAGGCGTCTCTGTCCTGAAAATAGTATTTAACTGTCAGCATGTAGAGTAGATAGTGTAGACTCATTTATCGAATTAACCTCGTCATAGGATACTTAGACGCGACCAGAGACTACTTACTAGAGTATGAAACAGTTATACTTATATAGTTTTATTTCTTTATTTATTTATTTTGCTACTTAGCCTATTTTAACATAATACAATACAAGTACTTATATTACAAAGCCGAAATTTTGTGTTTTTTTTACTACTACAGGCTTAAACAGCAAGACATATTTATTTATTTTTTTCATTTCAATTCATTTATTTGCAAATATGGGTACATAAAAGATCTTACATACAAATTTAGGCTGCCATATTTTACCAAAAGTGGCATGCAAAATAAGTACTAATTAGCTAACTTATCTTAATAATGTGCTCTTTATAGTTTATTATTGTCATGCAAATATATCTAGTACACCCAATCAATAATCATACAGAAAGATAGATAGAAGACGATTACAATTTTGGAATTACATCATTTCATTACAGTTTAAATCGATGTCATATTCTGTAATATCAAATTCAATGTCAATAAAAATTAAAAACATAATCCATGAAAATTAAATGAAATTGGTGTAAACGTTGACGATACCTTGGATTGACACTTATGCTAATTTATATCCCGGGTACAGGTTCTTGTGGGAAACGAGTACAGGAATACTGAATTGGTATAATGTTGCGAGGTAATCCAGAAGACGAAGAGCAACCCAGCAAAAATGTTGCTCTATAAGAGTAGAGGTTCAAGCCAACTCATGAAAGATGTAACTCTAGCATAGGCAGAAGGTTGACCAGTCTCACAGCCAGCACCAGACCCAAACGAAATCACACCGATCTGAAAATAATAAGTAACTTTATAACACTAGTCATATTCTATGGCTAAGGTACAGGGAGTGAGGGGAGTAAGGAGCCACAAATAGATCCCTGGGACTCGAGCGACCTCACCAGCTAGCGGTGCACAAGTTGACTAAACAAAGCAACGACACAGGCGCCCTAATAGGGTTGGAAGATTAGGTGGTTGTCGCTCCCAACCATACTGAAAATTAAAATATAGCAGTCATATACAAGGGGACACCAGATTCCTAATTTAGGCAGAATTTGGAAGCAACTGGGAAATATTTAAGACGAAGAAGGACATCGCCTGTACAACGGGCTGTGCTCTGAGGAATTGTTTGATATGATGCCCACGGCTACTTTCTATCGTCGCCCCGCTCATCAAAGAAAGGGTGTTCACACTCACACTTTGCTTCCAGAGCGTTCGCACATGGTTAGGCACTATAGGCTTTATTCCGCGTACGCTTAGATTGTGGACTGAGCTCCCTGCCTGGGTTTTCCCGAATTTGTATAGTATGGGGTTGCTCAAAAGGGGTTTAAGAATGTTTTTAAAGGTCGATAGCGCGAGTGCTGCACCTCTGGTGTTGTAAACGACCATACGCTACAGTGACCACTTTCCATCAGTTGGGCCGTATATTTGTCAGTCGCCTTAGTTGTTATTGTTATGTAAGTAAGTAAAATATTCTGAGACGTACCAATAAAGGCCTAGCGTTCCATAAAACTGCTAGAGGCCCACCAGAGTCCGACCCGCATACATTCCGACCGCCCACGCCACTCGTACAGATATTGCTAGGAAGGATATGAGCTGGAAACGAGTGTAAACAGTCATCATTGCTGATTACAGGTAAGACAACGTGACTGAGGACTTGCTGAGATGTGATTGGAGCACCTGTAAAAATGCAAGATTTTGTAGTTACCAGTTTTCTCAAAAGTACATCCCACTATGTAGCTTATTGAATTAGGCAGTTACTTGACAAATAAGGAGGGGGAAAAAGTCACCAAATATCCATAGTTTGTGTATTGCATCGTTTCCCGTTCACGATCAAGAATAAATGGAAACTGCAAAGCTGCATGCTCGCTTACCGCAGTGAAGGGTATATGGATTTTCGAAGATACAGTGCAGCGCGTAGGTATCCAAGCATGAACCTAGCCTTAGCCTCAAATCAGTAATATTCAAAATATGTACTTGAATACTACTCTTACCATCAGCAGTGCGACCGTATCCAGAAGCAGTTCCATTCAGGCCGACGAAGGTTTCATTTAGTAGATTTCCTCTGGGTAAAGCAATTGCACCCACGATATCTGTGAATAAAGATTTACCATCCTATACAAGCGGAAATGTTTAAGAACTATAATAATATTGTTTTTAATTTGCAATATTCGGCTTTTAAATGTCGCATCATGTCAACACGAGTTTCACCTACACCGGTTCTTTTTTCGACTCCCTTAAACCATCTTCTGATTAATTTCTTTGCGGGTTCCAAGACATTCTAACGTCAATTCAATCAATAACAGTTGCAGCCAAAGTACAGCAACTGTTAGTCGTCGCTTCAGGGTACAAAAGTGATCCTGCTTATACTCTCCAGAACATGCCTAAAGTGAGAGAAAAGCGGAATGCAAACGATGAGGTTTTTCAACCTGCACCCCAAACTTGGTATAAATTCGTAAATTCCGAATTTAAGAAAATGTTAGTATGGAGGTAATGCAAAACACGATACTACATACACATTTTATCATTGTGTTTCTTTTCTGCATTTATTTAACTATATTTCTACTTTTATATATTGCCGCGACAGAAAGCTGATAGAAGTTTTATTTAAACAACTATGACTTAAACCTTCTTATTTTATACACAGTTCTTAAATTCTTTCTTTACTGTTCTTCGCACTTCTTTAGTTTCTAAAACATTTCAACCCACATGGCGAAAGAAAAATCTAACAAAGCTGAAGAAAGCGAAATTATGAGCTTATATTTAATTTGAACTCATTACTTACTTGAAAACTGGAGAAACCATGACAAACGAATGACAGCAACATCATTTCTAATCATTTGCGGTGTCCAATTTGGGTGCATGACTACATCATTAGCCATGACTCTTTGGCCACCTTCGAACAGTCTAACCGAGCCAGCCACAACAGTAAAACTAAATGCCTGACTAACACCATCAAACCAGCAATGGGCAGCAGTTATTACTCTTTGTGTGTTAACGATACTACCACCACATACACCTGTGCCGAATGAAAACTCAATGAGAAGTCCAACCTAAACAAAAACAGCAAAAATATAGTATAATTCTCATATAATTACAATTTACTAATGTTATAAAATAAACAATATTAAACCTGGTAAGGAAACTGTCCGAGGAGAGAGTGAGCACCGCCAACTATTCTTGACTCTGGTTGATGAGATTCAAAATTACGAATATTTTCTGCTAAAGGCATACCAATTTTTCTGAGATAATCGTATGCCGTGTTTTTCTCCAAATCGATCACATCTTCACTGTTGATACTTTTTGTATAAACTAAGCTCACAGACGCCAATAACGTTAAAATCACAATTTTCATTTTGATGGCAACAATCAGTATGCTATGAACACAAAACGTTGCTATCACTACTGTCTACGATTATATATGCCTTAGTTTGGAAATGCCGAAATCATTAACAATATTTTTAAATTTGATTAGATAATTTTTCATCTTTATCTGTTAATTAACTACCAATGAAGCAGTAAGTACTACAATGGATATCTTTGATGTTTGTCATAATTAGATCACGTTATGAGATTTCCACCAAAATACTATCCTCCACTTTTATTCTTCTGGAGAATTCCAGAAAAAGGAAAATTTTGAACTAGATTATGCACTCGTGATTCTAAATTTGAATTGCAGAAATAAGGTAATATCAAATTGTTTGAGCAGCTGCAGCTGGAATCCTTCTCTTTCTGATCAAATTAAGTTATACTACCCCCTTATAGTTAAAACTAGGTAAATAGTGATAAATTTCTGCATTTATTTGTAACCAGAAACAAACACCCAACACCCCTAACCCTTGTCCCTTATTAGGTTCAGTATGGTAAAAGCCGCTGTGGAAGTGTGTGGAGAAACGAGAAGAGGCAGTAGTAATAAGCGCGTAACATGGTGGAATGAGGAAGTCAAAGAAGCAGTTCGAATGAAGAAGAGAGCATGGTTAGACTACTTAGCCTCGCGGAATGATTTTAATATGAAAGAGAGATACAAGCTGCAAAAAGTTAACACGAAGGCACTGGTAGAAGAAGCTCGTGAAAGGTGCAGAATGAAAGCGGATGAAAGGTTGTTTTCCAATTTCCGGGATGCCAGGCTCTTCTGAAAAGAGGTAGGCAAGACCCGGAGTTGTTCTGCAATCTGCAGTATGAATAAAGTGCTTAGTGTTAACAATGACGTCCTATCAGACCAAACTGACGTCCTGCAGAGATGGAGTGAATATTATGGAAAGATGTATGCAAGAAAAGACAGAGATGCCACATCGGGAAGTGTAGCTCACTTTGATGCTCCGGATACCGATGTCATTGAAGTCATTAGTATGAAAGAAATTGATCAAGCGATAAGAAGTATGAAAAGTGGTAAGGCTGAGGGAAAAGACAGAGTTACTGCTGAGATGATCAAGTTTGGTGGGTCGCGCGTCTGGGACACTCTATGTCTGTTATGCAACTTGTGCTGGCGGACGGGTGAGGTCCCAGATGACTGGCGAATAGCAGTTGTAGTACCTATTTACAAAGGGAAGGGCTCGCGCCTAAACTGCTCCAGCTACAGGGCGATCAGCTTGGTCAGCTAGCTAGTAAAGTGTATGCAAAGGTTATAACGGCAAGAATGCAAGAAAAGTCTGAAAGGAATTTATGGGAGGCTCAATGCGGATTCCGACGTGGAAGAGGTTGCATGGATCAAGTGTTTTCTCTCCGCATGATCGCGGAGAAGTTTCTGGCTATTAACCAGAAAGTTTTCTGCGCTTTTGTAGATCTGGAGAAAGCATTTGATAACGTTGTGAGGGAAACTCTGTGGGATTTGCTGCCCGGATATGGTGTAGACGGCTCGCTACTGCGGGCCATACAGTCGGGGGAGATGTGTCACCTCTTTTTGATGTCTGTACAGGCGTCAAACAGGGTTGTGTCATGTCTGCCTGGCTGTTCATAGTGTATCTGGACAGTTGCCTGCAGAAGTTGAAAGATTGTGATTGGGTGTGAATTTGGGTGACTTTTCAGTAAACTGTCTGCTTTCCGCTGATGATGCGGTGCTCATGACCTCATCAGAAGCCGACCTTCAGGCATTAGTCACTAATATGAAAGAGGAGCGTGAAAGTAAGGGTCTTCGCTTGAATGCAAGTAAGACTAAGGTTCTAGTATTTGAAAGAGATGACGTAAGAACTAAATGCGAGATTAGGGTAAACCAGGAAAGTCTAGAGCAAGTGAATAAAATTGTGTATTTAGGGAGTATGTTCAGCGCGGATAGGATATGTGATTCGGATGTAGAACGGCGAGTAGCTGTCGGAAACAGAGTTAACGGTGCTTTGTCCCAATTAGTGAAGCGACAAAGCATCGTAAAAGAAGCACGACTGGCGATTCATAACGCAGTGCTAGTGCCAACTTTGCTTTACGATAGCAAAACCTGAGTATGTCAGCAGCATAATATGCATGAAAGTAAATTGAATGCTGTGGAGATGCGATCACTTCGAAAATTGTGCGGCGTAACTTTGGCCGACCGAATACGTAACGAAGTGATTCGCAAAATGGCAGGTTTAAATGAAAGTGTCAGCGTTAAGCTCGAAAAGGGCGTGCTCCGTTGGTTTGGACACGTCCAAGGAATGAGTGAGCAACGATTGACGACGAATATATATTGTTCGAAAGTAGAGGGTAGAAGGAGTCAGGGTAGACAGAGACTTACATATGAAGACCACGTAAGCAGATTGCCCAAAAACGGAAAGGTCAAAAGTACTCGGATACCCAGACGTGCGTGTATGAAGTGATTGATAAATCTCGAAGAAGCGAAAGAAGTATGCATGGATCGCGAAGGTTGAGCGGGCGAGATAAATAACTTCAAAGTGGACTGTATTTGCGGGGAAAGACAAAAAAGAAATTTACACGCGGTTGTGCCAAAAAGAAAGAAATGGAAAACAGGAATGGGCACACTACCTTGCTTTTGCTGCGAGATGCTGAGGTGGAGGCTGCCGGGGACGTCCCTGGACTTGGATCCCTGGTACCATTGCACGAAAACACTATTTATCCATGGAAAACACAATTATTGCGAATGCAGCAAGCAAATGTAGTAGTCCATATCTTGACTACTACATTTGCTATTGCAACACAATTACAATATAACAGACGTTATGAACCTTATACTACCATAAATATTTATCAGCCAATGTGTACCATTGAACTCAAAACGTGCAGTAGGAGATATAGTAACAAAGAGTTAGTACTCAGCTTGGAGGAGTGGTACTATCCACTGCTGTGTGTATACATCAATAACGAAAGATTATGTTATAGATATGCCAGTTCTCTGATTCCTTTGAGAACTTACCTATTTGATAGGTGAAAGAGTGACGATAGTTGAATCCCATGACAATAACTCATATAAACATTTATTATCTCGACGTCCATTGTTGCTTTTGTTACGAAAAATATTTTGTGACAACTGATAGATACTAAAACGAAAGTTTTTTACTCATTCAATTTACTATATAGTAAAGAGATTGCCATATCTACCTGACGTCACTTGTGTAGACCAGTCATATACACACTTATTTAATTTGCTTAATGATGAGTTTGGCAAAGTTTTTACCTCAAAAACTCTACAGATTGGCGGTCGTCCTGTTTTTAGTGACTGGGCTACACCAGCTATCTTTAAAAGTAGAAACAAATTATTTGAATTATATTCAGAAAAATCATATAATTTTAATCAAACCTTTCAGGAATATGTTAAAAATTATTCTAAGATATTTAAACAAACATGTTATCTTGCAAAGTCAAACTTCATTAAAAATAAAATTACTAATTCTGTTAATAAAATAAAAATGACTTGGAATATCATTAACTCGGAATGCGGTAGATCTATGGTGACAGAAAGGAATTTCCACTTAAAAGTAAATGGTTGCCATGTTACAGGGGACCTGGAAGTGGCGACGGAGTTTGAACATTTCTTCAAAAATGTACCTATTTTGACGACTAAATCTCTCCAAGCGTCTTCCAGTTCCTCTGGACATTTATTAGAAGAATCTGTTCCTTATTGCCGGGATGCATTTGTATTCACAGATATTTGCGCTCAGGATATGATAAAAACTTTTAAATGTATTGAAATTAAGAAAACCGCGGACCTTTGGGGATTATCAGTCAAAACTGCATCATGTATAATTGAAGTAAATGCGCCCCATCTAGCAACTGTGTTTAATGACTGTTGTGACTGTGACTCTAGTGGTATATTTCCTGATTTAATGAAACACAGCAAAGTCATACCCTTGTTCAAGGCTGGCAGCGCTACAGACCCGTCTAATTTCCGACCAGTGTCAGTGCTGCCAACTTTGAGCAAAGTATTTAAAAAAATAATCTTGAATCAAATGCTATCCCATTTTAATGTTCATAAAATATTTCATACGAAACTGTTCGTACGCTGTGCAAAAAATTACATCACTATTGAATAAGAGGCAAAGCTCTCGACCTTTCCATGCTTTTCATATTTAATAAACAATAGAATACAAAGGGTCGATATTAATGGTACACGTTCGATAGGATCCACGGTTACAATGGGTGTGCCACAAGGCTCGATACTTGGGCCATTCTTGTTCCTCAATTATATTAATGATTTACCATTTTATGTAGGGGATAGGAATAGGATTGTTTTGTTTGCAGACGATACCTCATTGATTTTTAAAATTAGAAGACTATTAGATAACTATGACGATGTAAACAATGCAGTTGGAAGAGTAGTTCATTGGTTCAGCTCAAATAATCTTTGCCTAGATGAAAACAAAACTAAATGTATTAAATTTACTCTACCAAATGTAAAACAAGTTACGGCCAATGTTCAACAGAATAGACAAGTGTTAGAGTTTGTGGAATCAACTGTGTTCCTTGGTATAACTATTGATGCCAATTTGCAGTGGGGCCCACACATAGAAAAGACGGTATCTAGGTTAAGTTCGGCTGCATACGCTGTAAAAAAGATCAGGATTCTTAACAGATGTGGATACGGCTAGAATGGTTTACTTCAGCTATTTTAATAGTATTATGTCTTACGGTATTCTCCTGCTGCTGCTGCAGATGTAAACATTTTTGTTCTTCAAAAGCGGGCTGTACGCGCAATTTCTAACTTGGGCCCCAGAGTCTCTCTCCGAGAAAAAATCAAAGATATAAATATTCTAACCGTAGCATCACAAAACATTTTTGCCAATCTTATGTATGTTCAGAAAAATCTATCACATTTTACTAAACTCTGTGATATACATAATATAAATACTAGACATAAAAACAATCTTTCTGTTCACCACAAAGAATCGCCAATCTTAGGTAGCCCATAAGATTGGCGATTCTTTCCAGGGTAACTGTATACGCTTATACAACAAGCTTCCCTGTGACCTGAGAAATTTACCATTAAATAAATTTAAAAAGTATATTAAAATAAAGCTTTGTGAAAAAGGTTATTACTCTATTAAATACTATTTACAGGACAGGGACGCCTGGAAATGATATGCTGGCAAATAAAATATTATAGTCATGAAATACATAATTAAAATATTAAATTGTAAATAGGCCATCAAAAAAAGCCTTCCTAAGTTTCTTGCCAGTTCTTCTCAGGTGGGCCGCGTTCCGAATCGGTGGTTACTTTAAATATATTATATTTTCTTTAGTTTTAGTGTATGATATTTTGTAAGCGCCGTTGAAATGGTCTATGCAAAATAAATATATTTTTATTTTTATTTATTAAGTTTAAAAAAAAATCTCCAGGTAGTGCTATACGCTGGCGTTTGCTGTTCACAGGATGCTTTTTGGACAGAAGATGATTTATGAGTACTAAATATACGGTTATAGTAAAGCTCAGAAGCAAATGACTAGATTAGATTAAAAGCTTTACGTGGATATTTTACAAACTTATCGAAGTTGTGTGTCAAGTTAGATCTCGTCTTTTAGGTCCCAAATAAAACATCAAGCCGTCAAGTTGAGGGTCGCTATCAAAGCCCTGTGGGTTGGGATAGCGGCCTTCAATCACGGGTCGTAGTCTTTGCTTATCATTAGGCGGACGACGCCATTTAGACGTGCCAAATATAAATAAAAGGACTGCAGGACTGGTATGCCACCCTGATATACTGAAAGGAATGGTACCCCGCATTTAACAATGCAATAGATCTCTTTTTATCATATCATATAACTTTGGAACTCGTATTACCTTTTTTAAGCTATTGCATAGTTTTATCGCGGGCTTTGAGCGCGGCGACCTAATCAAGAAATTCCGTAACGAAAAAAACCTAACACCCGGGCTCACACGAACTTCACCGAGCACGGCCAAGCGTTTGCTTAACGTGTATGTATATAATACGACTGTACGAAGCTCGCACGGATCGAGACGAGCTGTAGAAATAATATATATTTTATATATTAATAATCTATATTTATAAAATTCAATGACACTTTACGTTGTAATTTTATAACTCGAGAACGGGCTCACCTATCCAGGCTTTTGACTTGTGTATACATATTATTCTCTATTCTCTGTTTACGTAGTAGAAAAGGTCTAAGACCCAAGATGTTGCTAAAAGTGTTGTGGCATAAATTGGGAGATGCCTGCGTCCGACTGTGACAACATGATTAAAGATTTTGAAAGCAAATTAAATATTTTTTAAATAGTGTCTTATAATATACATTTTCACATAGGTGTATCTCAACCTATGTCAAAATATGGTTCAATATGGTCATGAAATGGTTGCGCCGGTATATGATAAAAGAGTAGCCGCGTTATTTTTTCTATGTTGCATCGCTGATATGCATTTGTTTTTAATTAATTAGTTGGCGACACTCCCCCCGCTCCCCTTTATTCCATTTCTCTTTCGCACCTACCTTGTCTCGCATAAAGGAGGAGCGAGACAGCTGTATTACGCGCGCAAGTACCTACGCTCGCGCCGCTAGCCTCTCACGGGCAGCGACCACGACTGAAGACGCTCAGTTTGTCCTACACCACGCGCGTTCGCCCGCACCAACTATCGCAATAATTGTATTTTCCATGGATAAATAGCGTTTTCGTGCAAGAAAACCAGGAATTCAAGTCCAGGGACGCCCCCGGCAGCCTCCACCTCAGCATCTCGCAGCAAGCAGCAAGGTAGTGTGCCCATTTCTGTTTCTCCATTATTTTTTCCGTCGACAACCGCGTGTAAATTTTCTGGTCCTAACAATGCGGATTTTTATCCACACGCTTTAGTAGTTTGCCAATAGAAACGCAATAGTATTTATTCCACCACGGAATAAACGCATAGGTATAGGTTATAGTTTTTACTCCATTCGGAATAAACGCATAGATTAGGTAATAGTTTTTATTCTATAGGGAAAAAACGCATAGATAATAGTTTTATTCTATAGGGAATAAACGCATAGATAATAGTTTTATTTCATTAGGGAATAAACGCATACTTACCTGCTGTTTTTCGCATAGGTAGGTACTGAATAGTTGGTAATTTCGACTGCACCGCATAGTAATAGGTAGACCACGCGGGCAGGTACCTAGGCCCGCGCGCGCAAGTAGGTACCTACGCTCGTTCGTGTCGCGTCTCACTGCTTACCACCGCTGCCATTTTGATCGTTCGTTTGTTTTGCACTGTAGGTAGCTATAGTTGTTTTGTTTTAACAATGCCTCCGAAAGAGATTCCGGATCCACAGTTAAAACTATTACACGCTAAGAAGGATAGCCTTTTTAAGCGTATGCAATTAATTTGTGATTATTCATCGAGGATCGCAGATAAATCAATAAAAGAATTGTTTTTATCCTCGAACGAAACCGTAGATACTTTGCGCTTAGATTTCGAAAATGGTCTCGATAAAATTAACTTGCTTGAATTAAAATTAAATCCGGATTTCTTATTAAGTTATGACGCCATGTCATCTTTCGAAGATTTAATTTGTCGCATAAAACGTGTCGCTAAGTCATTGTAAGCGCCCGTGCCCGTAATAGTCACCGATTCGAAACCCGGGCCAGCCGGTTTTGATTTGCTGAAACGGGACCGATCAAAATTACCGGCCATACAAATACCCGAATTTGATGGCGAAATTAAAAATTGGCCTTTGTTTTTCGCTAGTTTCGAAAATAAGATCCATAATAATAATTCGTTATCGGATTACGAAAAAATACATTACTTAGTTAGTAAACTAACCGGGATAGCAAAAACCGTTAACGCCGGTATAACGCTTTGCTCCTGTAATTTATGTATCAATTGTCTCAGTGGGAGGCATCGTGTTTCATTCTGTAATTCGAATCATTTTTGTCGCAAGTGTAATGGTAGACACCATTCATTATTACACTTTGAAAACAATAATGCAGCTTTCAATTTAAACTCAGTTGTTGCCTCGCGCGTTAATCCTAACCTAACCGTCCACTGTGACGTCACAGCCGCCCGCGCTGTTGAATCGCGACGGGGAGCGCTCTCGCGTGTTTTCGTCCCCGTCCGCGCCTAGCGACGGCGGCGCCACTGCCACGAACGATGTCGCTTTGTGCTCGCTATCAAGTTTGCACACAAGCCCTACTACGGTACTTCTAGCAACCGCTCGAGTTGTTGTTTACGATTCGCATGGTAGGGGACATAGTGTTCGCGCACTTTTAGATAGTGCTTTTCAATCTTCATTTTTGACATCAATTTTGAGCAACACGTCAGGTAAGTTAGGAAAGAGCGTAGGGCATGGACGGCTGCCTCACACCCTCCTTGTACACCGAAGCCTAACTGTACGGGTTGAAATTTAATTTTGGTAAAATATGTCGAACAGCAATTTTAGAGGCCAGAGGTCGTAGTGTTGAGCCAGCAGCAATTGGTCTCACCCCTCCGTCATTTTTGGTGAGCAATGAGGCAATGAGTTTCGCGCCGAAAAGGATGGGAACAATTTCTGGATTGACATTACCGGAATACATAAAGTTGATTAATTTAGTGATTGAATTTACAAGTTGCTCGCCTGCATCACCCACAGAATGCGATGTTAAGTCTTTCAAATGTTGGGGTGAGATTCCATCCAAACCTGCAGCCAAAACCTGGTTTAAAAGATAAAATGGCATCCTTTACATCTTTGTTTTGAATTTGAAGGCATGCTTGCCCTGCTGTTGGTGGGTCGAGAAAATATGGGTCAAAACATCCTCCAGCTCCAGTAAGAGCTGGAGGATGTTTTGACCGTAAGGCCTGAAGGGTGTCAGGAGTATCTGGTGATAGCACGTCGTTTGAGAACAAAAGGCGAGCGGCACCTTTGAGATCCCCGTCACAGATTTTGTTTTCGATGAGTTTTTGCGATTATGAGGGGCATCATGTTTAATTAGAGGTGCGGGAGAAGGCGAGGAGCTTACAGCACAGTTATTCTTAATCTTTTGTGTCAAGGATAAATTCGGTTCAACAGTTTTTATTATATGTAGTGTGCTGTATGAAAATAAAAATAGGTTCTGCCAGTCTTGCGTACAATTGCTTATGTAACATTTCTGGATTAATTGTGACAAATGTGTAGCAACGGTTATTCGAGCTCCTCGAGGGATTCTTTTAACTATGGGTATACTATTTTTCAAATGGCTTAGATATGTGTGAAAAGGAGTTGGATCGTTGGCTACCAAAGTAGGCGCACTCGGAATAATGGGATGGATGTCTAAAGGGGAACTGTTTTGGCTAAAACATTTCCTGTGTGTTTTTGTAGTGTGTATGTTAAGGCCATTTAAAGATTTGAATGATTTATTGCACTGTGTACATGTATGGGTCGCGTTCGACGTGCTATCACAAGATTGGTTCACGGACTGCATTCACAACAGTTAAATAGATTCACAAAAAAGAACAACTTAAACCAAATTTAAAAACACAATAAAGAAACTTAAAATGTACACTAGAAATATAAAAAAGACAAAGTCAAAATATGAAGGCTGCTTGTTTTGGTAACAACACGCATGCGTCGTTACGTAGGTGTCACAGGATGGTCTTGCAATTGGACGCTGCAGTGGAAGAGACCTAGCGACGCATGCCGTCGCCAGGACAACCGATAGCGGCCTTAGCAACCGCGTCTGAGCCTGTTTGTCACTGTTGATATTACAGTGACAGCAAATTAATTCTTTAAATTGCACGTTTATGTGGGCTATGTTATGTGTATTTATTTATCGTTAGTGAAATGTGGGCGTATAGTATGCCTCTGCCAACCCCTTGGTCTGTTTAACATTTCTGATAATAGATGGAGTTACAAGCTGCAACAGAAATCGCTTTATCATGTTTTGTGACATTTTGGGAGACATTTTTTTTCAACTTTATTTTTGTGACATATATTTGAATATATTTCAAAAGAAAACAACATTATTCATTATAAACCAAAATGTTTAGTTTTGGTTTATAATGAATAATGGTATAATATGGTTACTTTATAGCATTTATGAGCAAATAGAATAGTTGACCGCCGGTAAAGCTTTTGACACTATTCGTAATCTACTTTCCTGTATTTGCATAATCAGCATGAAGGAGTGAGGTAAACTGTAGGTATATGCTAAATACACAACTAGCTCAATCGATGAATAATGTATTGGTAGTCAAGAAACTGTGTTTGATGATATTTCTTGATGGATCAATTGATTCCGTTTCAGTATACATGTCAATTCAATGTAATAAGCTTATACTTTTTGAGACTTGGTTGACATAGATTAAAAGTATCTCCTACAGATTTATGTATATATATGTATATACATAAATCTGTGTCTACATTTGAAAATAAGGCGAAACCACTCAGGTTATAAATTATATGATGTGGATAGTAGAAGTGATTGTATTCAAGATGTTCTTCTTAGTTCCAATTATGTTTATAATTTCCATATCTTGACTACTACATTTGCTATTGCAACACAATTACAATATAACAGACGTTGTTAACCTTATATTACCATAAATATTTATCAGTCAATGTGTACCATTGAACTCAAATCGTGCAGTAGGAGATACAGTAACAAAGAGTTAGTACTCAGCTTGGAGGAGAGGCACTATCCACTGCTGTGTGTATACATCAATAACGAAAGATTATGTTATAGATATGCCAGTTCTCTGATTCCTTTGAGAACTTACCTATTTGATAGGTGAAAGAGTAACGATATTTGATTCCCATGACAATAATCGACGCCCATTGTTGCTTTTGTTACGAAAAATATTTTGTGACAACTGATAGATACTAAAACGAAAGTTTTTTTACTCATTCACATTACTCCAGGTAGTGCTATACGCTGGCGTTTGCTGTTCACAGGATGCTTTTTGGACAGAAGATGATTTATGAGTACTAAATATACGGTTAGAGTAAAGCTCAGAAGCAAATGACTAGATTAGATTAAATGCTTTACGTGGATATTTTACAAACTTATCGAAGTTGTGTGTCAAGTTAGATCTCCTCTTTTAGGTCCCAAATAAAACATCAAGCCGTCAAGTAGAGGGTTGCTATCAAAGCCCTGTGGGTTGGGATAGCGGCCCTCAATCACGGGTCGTAGTCTTTGCTTATCATTAGGCGGACGAAGCCATTTAGACGTGCCAAATATAAATAAAAGAACAGCAGGACTGGTATGCCACCCTCATATACTGAAAGGAATGGTACCCCGCATTAAACAATGCAATAGATCTCATTTTATCATATCATAAAACTTTGGAACTCGTATTACCTTTTTTAAGCTATTGCATAGTTTTTACCGCGGGCTTTGAGCGCGGCGACCTAATCAAGAAATTCCGTAACGAAAAAAACCTAACACCTGGGCTTACACGAACTTTACCGAGCATGGCCGAGCGTTTGCTTAACGTGTATCTATATAATACGACTGTACGAAGCTCGCACGGATCGAGACGAGCTGTAGAAATAATATATATTTTATATATTAATAATGTATATTTATAAAATTCAATGACACTTTACGTTGTAATTTTATAACTCGAGAACGGGCTCACCTATCCAGGCTGTTTAGGCTTTGTTCGGACTATTTAGTAGATAGTTTATGTGAAGTTTGCACAAAATCGGTCCAGCGGTTTTTCATTTATCACATTTTTTGTAACAAATCTCTTAACTGGCGCTAACGAAGTTATTCGGGTAAGCTAGTACAGTATAAATAATTTATTATAATTGCATAAGTTGACATAAAATGCTATGCCATAGCTTTACCGCGGCAGTCCCCGAGTGCCACAGGATTTTTTTTTAATTAGCTCGTCAGAATTACCTTTTCCTGATGGAAAGCCTAAAACATCTAGTGAATTAAAGGCCCTCCTCACTGTGCCCAAGGCTACTGATACAACGATCACTGTATCTGAGACTCAATTAATATTCCACTTTGACAGTGATCCTCGAAGGAAGTCATGACTTTCCATCCAATAATCAACGTATTTATGTATATAAGATCTTCAATTGTATGTAGTCTTTTAATATTCCTTAGGTATCTACTAACTATTATGTAAAGTTACTAGATGACCCCCCCCCCCCCCCCCCCACAGCTTCGCCCGTGGAATATTTCGACCTCCCGTCGCACCTATTTAATCTAAATCTAAATAAATTTTACAATGATCCATAAAAAATTGCACAATTTGTTGACTTTTATGACTACTGCTCTGCTCCCCAGTGTAGTAGCGCAATGATATATAGCCTATAGCCTTCCTCGATAAATGGACTATCTAACACTAAATGAATTTTTCAAATCTGACCAGTAGTTCCTGAGATTAGCGCGTTCAACCAAACAAACAAACAAACTAATACATTAATAATAATAATAATAAATAATAAGAAATATTTAGACTTGGCTCATGAGGTTGTCGACGTGTGGGGTGTGGATTCAGCGATCATTGTACCGATAGTCATATCTGTCCATGGACTTATAGCCAAGAGCCTTGACCAACACCTACAAAGGCTCGCGTTAAACAGCTGGATCAAGGGCCTGATACAGAAAGCAGTTCTTCTCGACACGGCACGTATTGTGAGGAAATTCCTTTCTCTGGAGCCCTAACCACCGGTAGCTTGGTCCCTGTACCCGATACCGGTGGGTCACTATTTTTTATATTTTTAAATGTATTTTTTATTTTATAGATATATTTAAAAATGTAATTGATATGTTATATAAATAAATAAAGAGAATAATAATAACTTATAGCCAAGAGCCTTGACCAACACCTACAAAGGCTCGCGTTAAACGGCTGGATCAAGGGCCTGATACAGAAAGCAGTTCTTCTCGACACGGCACGTATTGTGAGGAAATTCCTTTCTCTGGAGCCCTAACCACCGGTAGCTTGGTCCCTGTACCCGATACCGGTGGGTCACTATTTTTTATATTTTTAAATGAATTTTTTATTTTATAGATATATTTAAAAATGTAATTGATATGTTGTATAAATAAATAAAGAGAATAATAATAAACCCCTAACCCAATAGCCCATTTCTTAGTTAGCATATTTTACAATAGTTTAACTCCCATTGGAGGTGGTCCATTATCGTTCTTCTACATAAGGCGGGCGTGGACTGTCTGCAGTGGGGGTCTCATTTCCTTTTAGATTAAAAGTCTCAAAGGGCCTCTGCGTGTTGGACCAGTATGTCCCCATGTACGCCTACCAAAAGCCCGGGTATCTTCATAAAAAAAAAGAAGATACCCGTGAAAAGAAGAAACATAATAATAATAAAAAATGGCAGACGCCGTCTTCATCCATAGTTCTAATCACTCAGTTCATTTAACCTCCAACTCAATAGCCCAATAGTAGTTAGCATATTGTACAATAGTTTAACTCCCATTGGAGATGGTCCATTACCGTTCTTCTACATAAGGCGGACGTGGATTGTCTGCAGTGGGAGTCCCATTCCCTGTTACATTAAAATTCTCAAAAGGCCTCTGCGTGTTGGACCTCTATGTCCCCATGTAAGCCTCCCAAAAGACCGGGTAACTTTGTAAAAAAAAAAAGAAGATACCCGTGAAGAAGAAACAAATAATAATAAATAAAATTAAATAAATAATTATTATAAAATGTATCAGTAAGTTATTGAAAAGCTCACATCCGCAGGGCAGCTTGTGGCGAGCTGAATGTGCGTGGCTACACATCGGTCCCGATTCCTTAGAGTTTTGTTGCCCATCTGTACCGGTTAGGATTTAATAGCCTAACGGGAGAGCAGTGAGAGTGCTACTCCCGGGAGTGCTGCAAATCTCAAGTCTGGCTTGCCTTAATTGGCCGGTCAGAGGGAGGGAGCCAGAGATATATGCTCGGGGGCGGGAGTGTCATTTTCAAGGGCATAACTACGGGGTAGCCCGCTCCGGGCCTGTCCCGCGAAGGTGAAACCGGCGCCGCACCGCTCGACACCCCAAGCCGCTGACACCGGTGTTGCCCCCTGTCGCCTTACAGGCTTATCATGCCTATGGTGATTGTATAGGGGGCCCATCTAGTGAGTTGGCGAGTCACCGTCTGCCAGAAGTTTAATAATAATATATTAATATGGCAGACGCCGTTTTCATCAATAGCTTAATTCATCCGATCCATTTAACCCCCAACCCAATAGCCCATTTATAGTAAGCACATTTTACAATAGTTTAACTCCCATTGCAGGTGATCCATTACCGTTCTTCTACATAAGGCGGGCGTGGACTATCTGCAATGGGGTCCCATTCCCTATTAGATTAAAATTCTCAAAGGGCCTCTGCGTGTTGGACTTATGTGCCCATGTAAGCCTATCAAAAGTCTGGGTATCTTCATGAGAAAAAAGAAGAAGATACCCGTGTAAAGAAGAGACATAATAATAATAATATTAGATTAAAATTCTCAAAAGGCCTCTGCGTGTTGGACCAATATGTCCCCATGTAAGCCTGCCAAAAGACCGGGTATCTTCATAAGAAAAAAAATAGAAGATACCCGTGAAGAAGAGACAATAATAATAATAATAAACTCTTCAGCTTTATAATATTAGTATAGATTTCGGTACGGTTGTGTAGCTAAGTGGTTTAGAGCATTGCCTTAGTTAGACAAAAGTCATAGGATCAAGTCCAATTAGAACCGTATCGCCTTTTTTCAATTAATTATAATTAATATTATTAAATAACATTAAAACTTTCAGTTATATATTTGTTCACATTAATAATTTCCAAATTAATTATTAAAATAATTAAACAAGACTTAACAAATATACATACTAATCATGAATTAAATAAATAATTATTAAATAGAAATAGAAAGGTAAGAAACATTTTTTTTTATGTTATTTTTAAACTTTCGCGGTTAATACTCATATTTTATATACTACCCGGGACTTCACACGAAACAATTTTGTACTTACATTTACCGACGTTTCGAGCGCGTTGCAGCGCCCACGCCCCGCGACCACGGGCGGCTACTTGGCACTTTCGCATGAAGTCCCGAGTAGTATTATATATAAAATATGAGGCTTTTCTTTGTTTTTTTTTATTGTCTACAAACAACTTAGTCTATGATCGTAATATATTAGGTCTAACTGGGCACCGTGTCGCTACACGCAATATATTTGGGCAAGTGTACCTTACAGACCAACGCCCATCGCTTATCTGTGTTGCTATAAAACCGCTTTTGTATCGTTTAGAAATGTTCAAGATAGCAGCTAATCTTCTCGTTTTCCGAATACCTGTTATCGTCTTCCCAGCTTTTCTTTCCATCTTCAATTTCTTTGGATAAAAGTGCCATCGCTAGCTTGTTTGTAGTCAAAGTAACTCCTGTACTGTATTATGTATTTCGTTTTGTACTGGTTTGTATTATTATTGATCCAATAAATTTTAGTAAAAAAAGAAACCTTATAAATATAGTAACTGAAATCGAAGACCTTTGCAAAAAGACCAGGTCAAGAGAACCCTTAACCAGCGAGCGTGTATGAAGATACTTATTAAAGTAGAAGAAGCGAAAGTTATATGTCAGGATTGTAGTAAGTGGAAAGCCATAGTCTCTACCTACCCCGAGAGGAAACAGGCGTGATAATATGTATATATTTATGTATAGATATAGTTAATCAATATACGAGTATATATCTTTTTCCCTTTGGACCGCGAAAGCGTTTAAACGTGTCCTCTGTGCTTATATTTGTCTCAAGTATTTATATAAAATATAAATAAATATAAATATCCATCACGCCTTATCCCCGAAGGGGTGGCAGAGGCATATTATATGCCCACTTTTCACCGTGTGGATTTCTGTCCCACGTAATAGGTGGTGAGCCCATTGCCGTGTTGAAATAGACAGACGCAGGTTGTGGCTACCTGCTGTTGAAATTTTTCATGCCGCCCATAAGGCATTCAACCAGGCTTAACGACTGCCATTTTATTGGCAACCGGGACCAACGGCTTAACGTGCCTTCCGAAGCACGGAAACGCTCGCAAATGTAAATGCCACAAAGTGGTCACCCATCCGAGGACCAGCCATAGTGAAAGTTGCGTAACTCAGTGATCGTTTACAGAACACTGAGACCGCGGGGCCACGAGCGCAAAGTTCAAATAAAATTTGAACAATTTTTTATTTTGATTTATATAAAATCAAAATAAAAAGTTGTTCAAATTTTATTTTAATACTTTCGTGACAATATTTTGTTTGAATACTGGGTGCACAGGCGATGCAAAGAGGTGGATTCGTGAACAACAAGTAATAGTCAACATTTTATCGACTACACCAACTGGTAAAATATTCATAGCAATTTCGAATCTGAGTACCAGGCACTCATACCCATCAAAGACGTTAAAATTTATCAATCTACCTTAGAACGCCTACCAAAAAATAATATCAAGCTCACATCTTGCTGTCTGCCTAAAGAAAGTAGCGCCTGTGGGAATTCTCAACCCTGAAAATTCCTGTCAACGCCTGCTAAAATATATATAAAAATAACAATTTTAAAATAAAATGCAAAGATCCCCAATTAAATCAGGATCCGAGTCGGATCTACGCATGCATCAAACCACTATCTCAACTTCATTCGCCTCCACTAGAGCTAAACGAAAGCATGAGGATGTCATGCGCGACGATTTTGCTAGTTTCAAACAGGAGATTATGAATATGCTAAACTCGTGGAAAGCTGACCAAGATACAAAATTTCAAAAGTTCGATAACACCCTGACGAACCTCCAAAAATCGTCCACAGATATTGAGAAGGCTCTTGAATTTTTCTCTGGTCAGTACGAGGACATGCGTAAAAGGATTGGCAGCCTAGAAATACAATTAAAAGAGCAAGCCCAACGCAGTGAGACCCTTGAATTCCAATTGGATGAACTGCAACGAAACACGAAGAGAAATAACATTGAAATATGTAATATCCCATCGCGTCTACCGCATACCGGGCATAGCTTGTTAATTAAAGAAAACTTTTTGGGCGCGGTGAAATCCTTTAATAAGTCAAACCCAGCGGCAAAACTCAACCTTTCACACCTAGATTTGTGCAAAAGCACTACACCGGTCTACATTCGTGAACACTTAAGCAATAATACCAAAAAGCTCTTTTTCATGACCCGGGAAGTAGCAAAACAGAAGAGTTATAAATATTGTTGGACCTCCAATGGAAGAGTTTTATTGAGAAAAACAGAAGGACAACCAGCAAAGGTAATTAAAAATGAGGCACAATTAGAAGACATAAGAGGAGAATGACTGTATAACCTAAATTATTGTAAAATTTATTTTTATTACTATTATTATAAGCATGGCATGTTAATGTTAAATGATAAGTTATATTCATCATACAGTAATACTTTAAATTTCATACATATACATCATAATGTATTAAATTACCCTACTCAAAGATTCATACACAATAGCAAAATTACTACTTTTCTATATTTACATCCGTATACAACGAAATACATACTATATAAATATTATTTATTTATTCTGGGTTCTCGTGCTATACTATCTGTCACGGCATATTTTAATACAAAAGTATTAGGTTTATTAAAATCAGTTAAAATAGATTACAATTTTATTGCACAGTTAATAGATTGTATAAAACACTTACTCAATAAAAACTGTCGAATACTTACTGCTCCTAATATAAATTCCAATGCAAACACCAGTATCAAATACACTTACATCTTGGCTATTCTCTCAGAAAGCAGGGCGGATGGTAGTATTTTATTTTATAATTGTAACACAGTGCTCAGTACATTATATAATTTGTTTTTCTGTTGCAGTATTACTGTGACGACTCATAGGGTGCAGTTTCTGAATAGCTATCCCCGATTTTTCACGGTGCTCATGCTAACCGATTGCTGAAACTTTATTTTGCTTAAAATTCGCGGACTTAAACTATGTTATCTCTGATCTGAACAGAGTATCCTTTTGTGAATCATTTAAGTGTAGGCCTGAGGACTCTAACACGCTGATACCCTTGCACCACGTCCATCCCACAATCCTATCACAAAATATCTGGAGTATTGGTGCAAACTTCCAGGGGCTCTTAACATTAATGCTGAGAATTAATATGGAGTGTGATATTGTGGTGCTGTCTGAATGCAGATTATCCGATAATCCAGTCATCCCACACTTGGACGGTTACAACTCACACCAATAGTTAATAACCCGTAATCAAAATGACGGTGTCGTAGTTTATATAAAGTCAACTATAGATAATATAAGTATAGGGGAACCGAATCTCGCCGAGGCTAGTTGTCTTTCTGTAACTATAGGAGCGGATCTAGTGATAATTGGCATTTACCGGCCTAGTCAGTTTAAGGATCCGTCAAAGTTTATACGCTCTTTAGATAGGGTGCTTTGTGATTTTAAACCTTTTAAAAATATTGTGCTCACGGGAGATATTAACATTGACATCTCCGAAAACTGTCAAAGGCAAAGCACGTTAGATTATCTTGAGCTCTTGGCGCATCACGGCCTCTGCGTAGGGCATACTCTTCAGACACACCATCTTACATGCCTCGACCACGCTAATATAAAGTCTGTTTCCCAACCAAAGTACTGGTTTTGGAATCGACAATCACGGACCACAGTGCAGTTATGGTAACGAGGTCTATGCCTAAACCTAAACCAAACCGTGCGCACTTTTTTAAAATAAATGAAGAAAAGCTTGCAGTTGATTTGTCATCTATGGATTTTACGCCAATATACTTGACAAGAAATCCTAATCTAGCAACTCAATTTCTTGTTGAATCTATCCTACAAACAATCGATAACAATACAACAATGATAATTCTATCTCGACGAAGTAGACCAATAAAGCCTTGGATCTCTGCTGGGTTGCATAGGTGTATGCGTCATAGGGATAACCTGTATAAGCAGCTTAAGAAGGATCAAAGGAACGAAATTCTACAAATTTCATATAAAAGATATCGCAATTATTGCACTGCACTGCTTAGGAAGAGTAATCTCTTACGATGAAAGAATAGAATTGATAGACTTTATTACATTCCAAAGCTGTTTTGAATTCTTAGGCTGGTAAGAATTCAAAACAGCTTTGGAATGTAATAAAGTCTATCACTAATACAAGCAAAACGCCGAGTCTTGCCTTTGCTCTCTTGGATCCGAATACTCGCAATCAGTGCACCGTCGATAAGATAAACCAATATTTTGCTAACGTAGGTAAGTTACTCACAGAAAAACATCATCCGAGTTCCTCGTTTTTAAGCGTTTCAGCCCGCCATAGGGATTCTTTCGGGCTCCTTGAAACCGACGAAGAAGAGGTGGAACGTTTAATAATGTCTCTCAAAAATAGCTGTGGTACGGGATGGGATGGAATATCTTCTGCATTTTTGAAAAGACATAAATCCATTATTGCTCCTACACTCACTTATATTTGCAATCTCAGCATGAAATCCGGTATATTTCCTGACCTTTTCAAAAAAACACTTCTTTATCCCATCTACAAATCTGGTGATCAACACAACGTCGGGAATTATAGACCTATTTTTGTGCATCCAGCTATGTCGAAGGTATTAGAAAAAAATCTGAATTCTAGACTTGCAACTTATTTAGAAAAGCATAACTTGTTGTCAGCAAACCAGTTTGGTTTTCGACTAAACCTTTCCACCCCCGATGCTGTGCATAGTGTAACGGATCATATAGCCCGAAGTCTTGATAAGAAACAGAAGTGTGTTGGCCTATTTCTAGATCTTGCTAAGGCATTTGACACGGTATCGGTTGCCATTCTACTGTCCAGGTTAGAGTCACTGGGTGTACGGGGAAAACAGTTGTCCCTGTTTCGAAACTATCTTAGTAATAGAAGGCAGTGTGTGAAAATTGGATCACACACAAGTGCTGAAATGTCTATCAAGTACGGGGTACCACAAGGTAGCATCCTGGGTCCTAGTTTATTTCTGGTCTTTATTAATGACTTGTGTAATATCAACCTTAAAAATGGAAAAATATTCTCATATGCTGACGATACAGTAAGCACTGTATCGTCAGCTTTATCATGTTTACCTCACATACCTGGGCTGATGCGTTCCACTCTGTCCAAGTAGGTCTCAACACCATTAGAGAGTGGCTAAATGACAATCTGCTCACTCTCAATATCAGCAAAACTAAACTGGTTGCATTTAGTATGAGAGACAATGCTGCATTGATGGATAACACCTTGCAGGTGACTATTCAGAACTATTCAAACCCCAGCCATCAAGCCTCGTGCGCAGGTAGCCCCATACAATTAGAAAAAGTGAACAGTGTAAAATACCTTGGTATTGTGATTGACAGTAACCTCACTTTTAGGGAACACATGGTCCAGCTGTCTAAGAGAGTTCGAAAGATAATATATATTTTTAAACTATTGCGTCACTCAGCTGAAGAACAGGTCATAAAGATGGTATACCTGGCACTGTGTCAATCGATTTTGTCATATTGTATAGGTACATGGGGGGAGCAGCAAGAACTCACATTATCTTAGTTGAACGTGCACAAAGGACACTTCTCAAGGTATCCTGCTTTAAGCCACGCCTCTTCCCTACGTCTGAACTCTACGAATACTGCCAGGTACTTACTGTGAGACAATTGTTTGTTCTGGCTTCAGTGCTTAGACAGCACACCCTGACACAGTATGACAAAGACTCTTCGCGACGTAATCACCTTGTTGCCACTTCTACACCTATACGAACATCATTTATTCGCAGTTCTTTTGTGTTTCTCGGACCCTTTCTATACAACAAACTTCATCAAGATTTGAATTTAAATGCTCTCAATTACCATAACTGCAAACAGAAACTTCAATCATGGCTACTACAGCAAACTTATGATGTAACAGAGGAATTACTAACAGTTTCTTCGTAGCCGGTTGATTTCACTTCTTTGCCCGTTTTATTTATTAATTTTATTTTATTTATTTAGTTTATTACTTATTTTATTTATTTATACTTATTTTATTTACTTAGTTTATTATTTCACACACACATACATACACACAGGCTTTTTAATATTATATAACATGTCGTAATTAAAAAAAGAATCAAATGTTCTCTTTCACAAATGTTTTTGCTATTATCAAATTTTTACTAATGGATTTGTTTCGCTATATTATAATTTCGCAATTTTCCAAGTTGTGTGGGAAACTGGTGACCTGTAATACAGGTTTCTATTACCTACCACAGGCACCAGCGATCCATGACCCAAATTTGCATTAGGTCATAAGTTTGAGTAATGTAAAATTGTTAACATTTTGGTTTGTGGTGAGAAATAAATAAACATTTATTATTATTATTATACTGTATTTATTTAATTCTGTGCCCGCCGTGCACAAAAGGGTTGGGGAGGTTTTATGGTAGTAATTTACATATTAAGTGCGAGTAAAAAGAACAGTTTCTAGTCTACTCTAGAAGTATTCGTTAAAGCCTCAAATTTGTAGATCAGACAATTCCATTAGGCTATCAGTTCAAACATTTTTAAAATTCGAAGTCTTTTAGAGATTCTCTCGTCCATTATAATAAAGATTTATGGTGATTCGTGAACGCTCGAATCAATCAATAATCTTTTCTCATTGAATTACCATAATTTATTTTCTTATCGTCTTACAGAATAATGTGAAAATGATTTAAGAATATTTTGTCTTCGTCTACGTTTCTTTAGATGAACTGGGTACTAGATATAACACTAAACTAACTAACTATCTTCACGCTGTATCCCTGACGGGGTAGTCAGAGAGGACAGATCGCCAGGCTTCGCGATCCATGCATACTTCTTTCGCTTCTTCGAGATTCATCAATCGCTTCATACACGCACATCTGGGTATCCGAGTACTTTTGACCTTACCGTTTTTGAGCAATCTGCTCACGTGGTCTTCATATGTAAGTCTCGGCCTACCCTGACTCCTTCTACGCTCTACTTTTGAACAATATATATTCTTCGTCAATCGTTCTTCACTCATTCGTTGGACGTGTCCAAACCAACGGAGCACTTTTCCAGCTTAACGCTGACACTTTCATTCACACCTGCCATATTGCGTATCACTTCGTTACGTATTCGGTCGGCCAAAGTTACGCCGCACAATTATAGAAGTGATCGCATCTCCACAGCATTCAATTTACTTTAATGCATCTGCTGACATACCCAGGTTTTACTACCGTAAAGCAAAGTTGGGACTAGCACTGCTTTATGAATCGCCATTCGTGCTTCTTTTACGATGCTTTGTCGCTTTACTAACTGGGACAAACCACCTTTAACTTTGTTTCAGCCAGCTAATCGCCGTTCTACATCCGAATCACATCTTCCATCCGCGCTAAAATAAATAAATATCCATCACGCCTTATCCCCGAAGGGGTGGCAGAGGCATATTATATGCCCACTTTTCACCGTATGGATTCCTGTCCCACGTAATAGGTGGTGAGCCCATTGCAGTGTTGAAATAGAAAGACGCAGGTTGTGGCTACCTGCTGCTGAAATTTTCAAGCCGCCCATAAGGCCTTCAACCAGGCTTAACGACTGCCATCTTCGAATCACATCTTCCATCCGCGCTAAACATACTTCCTAAATACACAATTTCATTCACTTGCCCTAGACGTTCCTGGTTTACCCTAATCTCGCATTTAGTTCTTACGTCACCTCTTTTAAACACTAGAACCTTAGTTTTACTTGCATTTAAGCGAAGACCCTTACTTTCACACTCCTCTTTCATATAAGTGCCTAATGTCTGAAGGTCGGCTTCTGATGAGGCCATGAGCACCGCATCATCAGCGTACAGCAGACAGTTTACTGTAAAGTCACCCAAATTCACACCCATATTAAAATCTTTCAACTTCTGCAGGCAACTGTCCAGATACACTATGAACAGCCAAGCGGACATGACACATCCCTGTTTGACGCCTGTACAGACATCAAAAAGAGGTGACACATCACCCCCTACTCGCATGCAAGCCTTACAGTCCCTATAAAGCGACTGTATTGCCCGCGGTAGCGAGCCGTCCACACCATATCCGGGCAGCAAGTCCCACAGCGTTTCTCTCACAACGTTATCAAATGCTTTCTCTAGATCCACAAAAGCGCAGAAAACCTTTTGGCAAACAGCCAGAAACTTTTCCGCGATCATGTGGAGAGAAAACACTTGATCCATGCAACCTCTTCCACGTCGGAATCGACATTGAGCCTCCCATAAATACCTTTCAGACTTTTCTTGCATTCGTGCCGTTATAACCTTTGCATACACCTTACTAGCTAAGCTGACCAAGCTAATCGCCCTGTAGCTGGAGCAGTTTAGGCGCGAGCCTTTCCCTTTGTAAATAGGTACTACAACTGCTACTCGCCAGTCATCTGGGACCTCACCCTTCCGCCAGCACAAGTTGCATAACAGAGATAGTGTGTCCCAGACATGCGACCCACCGTACTTGATCATCTCAGCAGTAACTCTGTCTTTTCCCGCAGCCTTACCACATTTCATACTTCTTATCGCTTGTTCTATTTCTTTCATACTAATGACTTCAATGACATCGGAATCCGGAGCATCGAAGTGAGCTCCACTTCCAGATGTGGCACCTCTTTCTTTTCTTGCATACATCTTTCCATAATATTCACTCCCATCTCTGCAGGACGTCAGATTGGTCTGTTAGGACGTCATTGTTAACACTAAGCACTTTATTCATACTGCAGATTGCCGAACAACTCCGGGTCTTGCCTACCTCTTTCCAGAAGAGCTTGGCATTATCCCAGAAATTGGACGACAACCTTTCATCCGCTTTCATTCTGCACCTTTCACGAGCTTCTTCTATCAGTGCCTTCATGTTAACTTTCTGCAGCTTGTATTTCTCTTTCATATTAAAATCATTCCGCGAGGCTAAGTAGTCTAGCCATGCTTTCTTCTTCATTCGAACTGCTTCTTTCACTTCCTCATTCCACCATGCATCACGCTAATTTCTACTGCCTCTTTTCGTTTCTCCACACACTTCCACAGCGGCATTAATCATACTATCCCTAAGGTTATGCCATACACTTTCCACATTCTCACTACTTACATTGACGTCGCCAAGCTTTTCGGCTACCCTTGCATTATATTTATCCCTAATG
Source organism: Thumatha senex (assembly GCA_948477245.1). Lineage (NCBI taxonomy): Eukaryota > Metazoa > Arthropoda > Insecta > Lepidoptera > Erebidae > Thumatha > Thumatha senex. Next base: position 3,153,122 of record OX419734.1, read on the forward strand.
GATGCATTCTGCAGCTTCCGGCTTTTGATGCTATAAGTCGGCTCAGGTTCAGGACACTTGGTACGATGATGCCAACCCGCGAACAGACCCCTAATCTTAGTTATGACTAGGTAGTGGTCTGATCCCAGCTCAGCGCCTCGATAAACCCTTGTGTCCATCACCTGTTTACGGAGCCGACTATCCATTAGGAATAGATCTATCATGCTTCTCTTTGACTTACATCTCCTTGTATACATATTGTATACATATGAATTTGTTTGTGGTTGAACATTGTATTCGCCACAAACAAATCCTTTTCCTTACAAAATGCCAGTATTAGCTTGCCAGCGTCGTTACCCTTTTATCCACATACTTCCCGAGTACCGTATCAAAACCATCGCGAGCGGTACCCACCCATCCATTCAAGTCTCCACATACTATAAGTCTTTCATTTCCTTCTATCACATTTAGAACTTCTCTCATATTTACCAGAAGCCCTCTAGCTCACCCGCGTTCGACGACGATACTGGCGTACTGGCGCGTAAGCAACTACCAGGAAAATCTTCGTCAAACCAAGTTTTACACGGATCCAGAGGATTCTAGGGCCTACCAGATTGTACTCATACATACCGGAGGCCAATCGCGAGGACAGCAAAATTCCATCCCCCCGACTGTCATGCTTGCGCTCTGGTACTCCAGACCAAAGCGCGAGCATCCCACCCGGGAGCTCCAAGACTTCGCTGCCCTTGCGCTTGGTCTCTGTCAAGCACACTGCATCTAACTTTCTCTCATTCATAACATCCATCAACTCATTCATCTTATCTGTCATTCTTCTCCTAACATTCCACGCAGCTACCCTGCACTCCATCCTCCACTTCCCGCCGTGTCGGGCCGCGCGTGTAGGGTGGCGGTCCCTTACGCGCTCTGGCTCACACTTTTCGCACCAGCGCAGCGGGGACGAACTGGTGCGCGTCGCCTCGGGGGCACGCCCTAGCATTATTCGTCCTGGTGGCACTCGTGTTGGAGTAGAATTGCAGCCGTAGCTGGCAGGGATGGCGACGTGCACGGTTCTACTCTTCATCCCCATAGATATAACACAATAAATTTTTCATTTTGTATTTGTATTTACATTTGCGTTTCCGAGCTAAAGCTTAAGAAAGCCTTAAGCCGTTGGACCCGGTTGCCAGTAAAATGGCAATCGTTAAGCCAAGTTAAAGGCCTTATGGGCGGCTTAAAAAATTTCAACAGCAGGTCGCCACAGCCTGCCGATGTCTATTTCAACACAGCAATGGACTGACCACTTGTTACGTGGGACAATAATGCACATGGTGAAATGTGGGCGTATAGTTTGCCTCTGCCCTTCGGGGATATAGGAGTGATTGATAAACAATGTAAGTTTTAGATAACTAATTGAATCGGGCTTTACATGGCGGAAAAATTGTTGCGTAACGGGAAAACGGTGTCCTCCCTCCGTAAGTACTAGTAACCCCAGCTGTGTGTTCTGTAAATGATCTTTCCGTTAAGCATCTTACGATGCAGCTAGTTAAGTTGTCAGATGGGTCATTGTTTGCTGTATACTAAACAATTAAGAGAGTTAGTGCGCTTTGAAGGAGAAAGAAAGCCATGGTCCCAGCTGCCGGTAACATGGTAGACGTCAAGGCAAGTTTAAGGCCCCGGCGCGTTTGTTTTCGGCGCCTATCTGTCTCAACACGGCAATGAGCTTTTCATCAGCATTATCATGTGGAACAAAATACAACTAGTGGAGTGGAAAGTGCCAAGAAAGCGTGACTTGTGTATACATATTATTCTCTATTCTCTGTTTACATAGTAGAAAAGGTCTAAGACCCAAGATGTTGCTAAAAGTGTTGTGGCATAAATTGGAAGATGCCTGCGTCCGACTGTGACAACATGATTGAAGATTTTAAAAGCATATTAAATGTTTTTTTAATTGTGTCTTATAATATACATTTTGACATACCTATGTCAAATGTATACTATAAGATACAAGTTTGACATAGGTATCGATTTTAAACATACATACATACATATTGTCACACCTTTATCCCCGAAGGGGTAGGCAGAGGCATAATAAACGCCCACATTTCACCGTATCGGTCTAAAACATATGAAATTAGTCTATTTTTAAGTTTAAGCATTACTGACCAATGGGTAGAATTAACGAAATGTTTCGTATTTCTAATGAAATATAAGATTTTTAATACTAATGCTGTATTTTAATATGACTAGATTCGCTCTTTGCCCAGAGGTTCTAGTTAAAGAGGTTCGAGGACTATTTTAAATTTCTATCATATCATGATTTGCACACGGACGAAGTTGGAGATAACAGTTAGTGCTATTTAAATTCTATTTTGCTGTAGTGATTGCTGTGTTTCCCCAATCAACCTTATGTCCATAATTATTTTTGACCGATACTTCAGTTATCAAGAGCATTATAAAATACGAGTTGACGCCCGCGACTTCGCATGCGTACAGAAGTTTTCCGGTTCCCGTTTCTCACAGTAACTTGTACCCGGGATAAAAAGTAGCCTATGTGTTATTCTGATGCATGAGCTATATTATTGTAAAGTTTAATTAAATCTATTCAGTCGGTTTTCGTGAAACAGTAACAAACATCCATACAAACTTTCGCATTTATAATATTATTAAGATTAAGATATATTGGATATCTAACTTTACACGAATAATACTCTAGAGTATAAAAAAAGAAGCATCGAAAATGATAAAGCGATATTAAATAAGTAAATAATTTGTGGGACACTTGTCAAACAGCGTCATCTAGCCCAAAGTAAGCTAATATTAGCTTGTGTTATGGGATCTAGATAACTGATAAACATACTTATATATTTCAAATAAATACATATTATAGATAAATAACACCCAGACACAGAATAAACCATCGTGCTCATCACACAAAGTTTTAACCTGGGTGGGAATCGAACCCACGACCTCTTGCGTAGCAGTCGGATGCACTCCCACCGCACCACAGAGGCAGTCATATTATATAATAGATATTCAAGAAAGTCTTGAAGCCATATTAGACGGAATACTTGAAAATAGCATTTCAATGAAGAAGATCACGAGGTATAAAGGCGTTAACGTGAATATTTTAAAAATACATGAATTATATCTCGGTTTCTGGTTCCAAAAGGCAGAATGAACTTGTTTTTATACTGCTGAAGTGACAGACAAGCATACGGCTCACGTTTCGAAAAAGGTTCTCGTAGCCAATAGACGATTGCAACAACAAAGGTGTTACACTCGTGCTGCAGACCCTATTGCCGTATTGAAACACATAGTGATAGATAGTGGTCAAATTTATCAAACCGTCGATAAGAATTTTCACTTCATTTAATGTTTTTTTTTTCGCGTATAATGCGTTTACGCGCCGTCATTGCTACAGCGGGGCCAGCAGGAATGGTGTGTGGGACTCCCCGTCCTTTGGGGGCCGTCCTACCCACTAAACCCCGCGGTGTTCCGTCTTTATCCAACCCGAGTCGCAGGATAGGCCTGAGGGCTATTCACTGCGATCCGGCTAAGGGAATGCCCCAAGATGAGGCTCTCCTCTGGGGCACTTTATTTAATGCTGCCAAGTTACAGACAACCGGGAAAAACGGTTTAGCATGCCTTCAAAAGCATGTAATCGTTCGTAAATAGAAATGCCTCAAACGGACATCCATCTCACAAGCAACCGTAGCTTAACTTGATTATCATAGAGATAATTATATTTTACAGAAAACATAGCTAGCAGGCCTCCGAGTGTTTTAATACTAAACAACTAAAGTTTAGCTAAGAATTTAGCTGCCAAATGACCTATCTGTCTGTGAACTAGTGGCATCATGTTGCTATTGAGGTGTACGTATTCAATCAGATCCGCTTGAGCACGCTAGAATTTACTCGCTTGAACTGTCACACACACGCATACTCAAACTGAATCTTCATACATGAACCAAATTATCGTATCTATCGTTCAAATCTGTCGTGCAAAACATAGTCACAACTTCATTTTATACCTTGTGAGGTGAAGTACGAGTATGACAGAGTTTCTTCAAATAAAATATTTCTTAAACAGATTCTATCTAGAACAGATAAATTTGAAAGCTGTGAAAGTATTCGCCAATTTTCAAAGTACACTGTATCTTACGATTATTATGCTTTGGATAAAAATATAGATTGGAATCTAATTAAATACATTATACTTATCATTGGCACCTTTAACCCTTAAGGCACCTTTTGGCGCTAACATTAGCAATGGTGTACGTAGATTATTTTCAAAAACTAGTGTAAAATTCGTGTTTTTGTGTTTAATAATGGTAGAATAATATACATAAAGAGTTCGAAAATGTGCATTAATAATGGAAAGTTATATATTTCAATGACTAGCGGTGTTGTTTGTGTTAGTGCCAAATTTCCATAGAAAGCTTCAATAAGGGATCCACTGCCTTATTGGGCCAAGGACCAGGACTTGACCTAATACTAAGAAATTATAAATACTGAATATCAGGCTGTATAGACCAAGATTCCTTTGCCTACCTAAGATGGGCGAAGACAACCAACAACTTTAACCCTGAAGACGTATAAACATTTTTACATAGCAACATGGCACACCACATGATGCACCATGTTGCTGTGTTGAAATTGACAGAAGCAGGCTCCATGCATCGTGTGGTGATCCCTGTATTACTTTTTAAATTGTTAAGCCTATAAATTCTTCAATTTGGCTTAACAACTGCCATATTACTGGCAACCGGGACCAACGACTTAAATTGCCTTCTGAAGCTGCTCGGCGTAATTTATGATGATAAATTACGCTGAGCAAGTCAATGAAGCATACGGGCCTACCGATAAGACTGATCCAAATATAATACTAGTAGGATCGTAGCTCCGCTAACTCAGTGTTCTGTAAACGATCACTGCGTTAAGCAACTTTCGCTATGCCTGGTTCTCGAAAAGGTAACCGCTTTGAGGTATTTCTATTCACTCTAAATTGCAAAAACTGCAAAATTTTGCAGTTTCTATACCTTATTCAGGCTAGCTATTTGTCGAAGAAGTAGTCAGAAGCAAACTATAAGGACCTAAGCTATAGGTACGTGCCATAACTATGCATCACTGTATATTATATAAACTTTTTTAGTCCGAGACTACCAGGACTTTAATTGGTCGTGCTAATTAGTGTCTAGCACATAAGACCTTTTAGCCTTTTCGTTACCACCTCACTAAAGAGGCAACGGGTTCAAAATTTCTTCCAAATTTAACATCTAAAATAGACACATTTGATTAAATTTATTCAGCCCTTTAGACCCACCCCAGTTCCGTGCTTCAGAAGGCACGTGAAGCCGTTGGTCCCGGTTGCCAATAAAATAGCAGTCGTTTAGCCAAGTTGAAGGCCTTATGGGCTTAAAAAATTTCAACAGCAGGTCGCCACACCTGTCCATTTCAACGCGGCAATGGGCTCGCCACCTGTTACGTGGAACAAAAATGCATACGGTGAAATGGCGTTTAATATGCCTCTGCCTACCTCTTCGGGGATAAAGGTGTGACAATATGTATGTATTTATGTATATATATATATATATATTATATAAACTACTAGCTGTCCCGCGCATCTTCGTTAGCGCCACCAATAATGTTATAAATGAAGAACTGCTCGACCGATTTTGTGCAAACTTTACATAAACCATTTACTAAATAGTCCGACCAAAGCCTAAACATTTGGTTTGGATAGGTGAGTCCGTTCTTGAGTTACTCGTATAAAATTACAACGAAAAGTGGCATTGATTTTTATATATATTACATACATATTACATACAGTGGGCAAAAGACATAAGTATAATGGGCCAGACCAGGTACAAGGATGTTTTACTTAACATCTTTTATATTTTTGCTATGGTTAATTAATAAGTTTAATTGCGTAAAAATACAAAACTTTATAAAAAGTTATACATCAATCCTTTACACCCGCTCTTATAATATTTGCCAATTGCCTTACTTACTTGAATTAAAATTAAAGTGTCTGTGTATAATTCCAAATTAACAGCTTTTCAATAAATATACTATAAACTGTACCTAAATAAAAAAAAAATTTTGTCACTTTCTGTCTGTCCGCTTCTGGTTAAACTCCGAAACGATTATCAATTTTGAATCGGTATTTGTGCCAGTGAAACCGCGGGGCGTCTGCTATTTTAATAATATAAAGAATAATAATTGATTTTTGTGCTTTTTCATGAATTCTTTTCAATTACAATTTAAAATTGCAAATTAGAGAGCCAAGTAGGCTTGCAAAAAAGACATGTATTGATAACTTTGCCTGTAACATACGATCTAAATGTAAATCAGAGGTGATTGAATTAGCTTTATCTCATCACACTGCTCAGTTTTTAAGATATCCAGTGAAAAAAGTATGTGTGATCAAATATTGGCGAATGTGGCGACGCAATATAAATTCCGAAAATCTCAATAAATTTAAACATTTTTTGAGTGGCTTAAAGTTCACAGACGTTTACGGAGTCAGTGACCCAAACATAGCATATAATGTCTACTTAGAAACATTTCAGCTATTTTATAATCTCTGTTTCCCATATCAGGAAAAAACAGTTCACATCAATAAAAAACCAACTTGGGTATCTCGTGGTATAATAATCTGCAGTGTTAGGAAACGTGAATTGTTGTGGAACTATAGAAGATGTACTAGCCAAAATAATAAAGAGAAGCTTACACAGTATAGTAAAAACTTAAAAAAAAATTATTAGATTAACAAAAAAGGCACAAAACAATTACAAAGTACGCTCTTCCACTAACAAAGCCAAAACTGTATGGCAGATTATAAATACTGTAAAACAAAATATACCACCAAACACTATACCATTTATTAGGCTTAATGATGATACGTTAACAGATCCTATTGACATTTCAAATGCTTTTAATAATTATTATACTGATAAAATAACAGAGGTATGAAATAATAATTACATGGTTATTAACAAATTAAAATTTAACATATTTACATAAAACAATACAAAAAGCTCGTGGCCCCGCGGTCTCAGTGTTCGGTAAACGATCACTGAGGTACGCAACTTTCACTATGGCTGGTCGTCGGATGGGTGACCACTTTGTGGCATTTACATTTGCGAGCGTTTCCGTGCTTCGGAAGGCACGTTAAGCCGTTGGTCCCGGTTGCCAGTAAAATGGCAGTCGTTAAGCCTGGTTGAAAGCCTTATAGGCGGCTTAAAAAATTTCAACAGCAGGTAGCCACAACCTGCGTCTGTCTATTTCAACACGGCAATGGGCTCACCACCTATTACGTGGGACAGGAATCCACACGGTGAAAAGTGGGCATATAATATGCCTCTGCCACCCCTTCGGGGATAAGGCGTGATGGATATTTATTTTATTTATTCAATACAAAAAGAAGGGGGCGGGTGGTGGGAATTATTACAAGACTGACAATGATGCCCCGACTAGGTGTCGAAGAATTCCTCCCCATCAAAATCAACCGGTAAGGTTCCCATAAGGCTGGCCGCATTGCCACGTTGTATGGTAATGCTTATTCTCTGAGCGAGAAAGAGGCCAGCCCTATGGTCACGAGAAGTATCGACCAGTCGCTTTGCGATATCACTATACAGTGAACGAGCACTTGGGCCCCACGAGCCCAGTGTCTCGACCCCAAACGGCTCAAAAATATAATTACCTATTAAATTATTATATTTGCGCCGCTTGAGAGTCTCGGCGGATGCAGCAGCAGCACAAGCGCAACTCGCCGTGCTATGAAGATGAGAAGGAGCCAGGGTGTCAACACAAGTTGCATCCCAAACTAAAGGCTTTCCCATCTTCCATGGCACCAATGACATACCGTCTGGCCTCTTGCCATCGTCACGCGCCAAACCATTAGGTTCTAGAACGGCTGGAACACCGGCGGTGACAAGAGCCCGACGGATAATGTCATTAAGGTATGCATGACGTGACCTGCGACCTGCACTCCTGCTGCATGAGAGACCGTGATGCCCAAGGCTGTCGACTACTTCACCACATTGACAGCAATGCGGAGAAACGCAGGGAGCACCTAAACGAAGACAGACAGCAATTCTGAATGTAGTGTCGTCCAACATAGTACCTATGTTGGGCGATGGAAGAGCTTGAAGCCAAACTCCTGACTCCCATTTTCCCACAGCCAATAGGCGAGCACGTTCTGCAACATTCGAACACGTGTTCAATAAATTTTTTCTAACCTCGTTGCAGAGCGGCCTATCCCACTGCCTCTGGGAGCACGGGTTGGTCGGTAAAACAGTATCTGGGCACTTAAGTTTCCAAACATTTATGGCTTCAATCTTGCCTGGCACTTCAGAATTGACCAGTGTAGGAATTAAAATTTTCCTGGTCAATTCATCAGTAAAATAAATAAATAAATAAATAAATAACAGATATAAAAACCATACATAAACTTCAATACCGAAAATATTTGACATCGCACCTTAATTCTATGTTTATGAAACCTTGTTCCCCAGATGATGTAAAACATATAATTACAAATCTCAGAAATACTGCAAGTGCTGGCCATGATGACATCTGCACTAAAGTTATTAAATATGTTACTGACTACATAAAAACTCCTCTAAGCTACCTTATAAATCTATGTATAGAATCAGGCGTTTTTCCTGATAAGTTAAAAGTAAGTATTATTAAACCAATACATAAAAGAAACAGTAAAGAAGACATTGTAAATTATAGACCTATAGCGTTAATATCAATATTTGCTAAAATTTTCGCAAAATATATACACAGCGCTATTAATAATTATATGGAAATTAAGAATATTCTTGTAAAGGAACAAAAAAGTTTTCGACGAGATAAGACAATTAATCTAGCAGTATATGACTTTCTAAAAATAATCATTTCTAATGTTGATAAAAGAATTCCTATATGCGGCATATTCATGGACATGACGCAAGCATTTGACTATGTGGACCATAATTTTTTACTGTATAAACTTCAAAATTATGGCATAAGAGGTAACATATTGCAGTTAATTGCATCTTATCTTGAAAACCGCACCCAGTTTACACAAATAAGTAAGGTGAATTTCAGATCGAAACTGGAGAGTATGTACCACTGCAACGTACGCAAAGTATACTACGGTGTGCCACAAGGTAGTGTTTTGGGCCCTTTGTTGTTTATAATATATATAAATGACCTCCCGAAAGCAACACCAAACCCAATGACGCTCTTTGCGTACGACAGCACGGTTGCTATCAAGTGTAACAACATCGAGACTTATGAGTACGAGATAAATGCTACGTTGAAGGTTTTGGTCGAATTTAATAGCTAACATTGGTAAAACTCAGTTGATGCACTTTAGTCAACGCAAAACAACCTTAATGCCTAAAGTTAACTACAAAAATGAACCAGTGTCTGAAGTTCGGACCGCTAAGTTTCTTGGGATATGTATAGATAGTGCGTTAACATGGAAACCACATGTGCAACAACTTTATAAAAAACTTAATAAATCTGTCTATGCTCTGCACGAATTAGCATATCGTGTAAGTTTAAGTACACTTCTAACAGCATATCATGGTTTGGTGGGATCAGTATTGCGATATGGAGTTCTGTACTGGGGAAACTCAACAGATCGTGATTTGGTATTTAAAGCCCAGAAACGATGCATTAGAGCTATGTTTGGGATGCGGACAACGGATACATGTAAGCCAATATTTCAAGAGCATAATATCTTAACTTTACCAAGTCTATATATTTATGAGGTTGCCGTATTTGTAAGGTTGAATCCAGACTTGTTTACGTTGATTTCAGAATATAGTAGTAGATCTCGGCGTGATGTCTATCGGCTCTGCACACTTAAAACAAATACTGCTCTGATGCATAAAAGTGTATTCCATATGGCAGTTGTTATATATAATAAAATACCAAAAGAATTAAAAGCAATAAACATAGGTATAAACCTATGTTCATTGCTTTTAATTCTTTTGGTAACCACACAAAGTCATTATATAAATAAGAAACATCTAAAACGACTTTTGATAGACAAAACAATTTAAATGATTATTTAAACGACAATTTACTCAATGTGCGATAAAAAAATATATAGATAGAAACTTAAGATATTTAACGGATGTGATTTTATTTGTAGTAGATCTTATGCTTATTTTGACATTTCATATTGAATGTAAATGAAATGATAATTGTGTATTGTCTAATTTTAGAATAATATTTTTGCATGCCTAACCTAGGGTAGAAACACTTGAAACATGTATTTTATAGAATAACATCATTGTAACAGTGCTTTCTGCAAAATAATAAATGATTATGATTATGAATTCATAGAGTGGTTCTCGAGGAATATTTTAGTATTTAATTAAATAAATAAATAAATATCCATCACGCCTTATCCCCGAAGGGGTGGCAGAGGCATATTATATGCCCACTTTTCACCGTGTAGATTTCTGTCCCACGTAATAGGTGGTGAGCCCATTGCCGTGTTGAAATAGACAGACGCAGGTTGTGGCTACCTGCTGTTGAAATTTTTCATGCCGCCCATAAGGCATTCAACCAGGCTTAACGATTGCCATTTTACTGGCAACCGGGACCAACGGCTTAACGTGCCTTCCGAAGCACGGAAATGCTCGCAAATGTAAATGCCACAAAGTGGTCACCCATCCGAGGATCAGCCATAGTGAAAGTTGCGTTACTCAGTGATCGTTTACAGAACACTGAGACCGCTGGGCCACGAGCGCTTCAAGTATTTAATTTATTAAGATTTTATATATATTGGCTATAATATAACGGTATTTGTTAAGGTGTCGAAAAAAAAACTACTTTTAACGAAAACTCTGCCCAAGACTTTTGAGATACAACAAAATAATGTATGGTGGAATTGTTTATCTTTTTTAGTGCTACAGAAATGTCCGCAATGACATATGTCTATCTCTTTAAATGTTGTGGAACAAATGTTAATTTTTTTCTGTTATTTATTCCGATTGTATTCTATTTAATCTTGCCCCAATTAATATAAAATATGATCATATAAATCATATAAAATGAAATATGATCGTAAGTAATTCGTGTAAAAGCTACCTCGACAATCAGTACCCAATCAAATTAAACAGGTATCTCATTATCCAAACAGTGGATAACCAACCAAAATGTAAAGTGTTGTTTATCTAAACATAGATCTACGTTAACGAGTGGTCTGCGGCCCACTGCGTGTTACAGTCAGATTGCTTTTTGCTTTGGTCGGATATTTGGTTTAGTAAGATTGGCTTCATGGTAATGTGTTACTTGATTTATAAATACTTTATTACATTTAGACAAGGTATTTTTTGGAATGACGTGGGGAGAGCAGTGGTCTTTCGCAAGCTCTTAAAATGAAAAGAACGGGCGCTTTACAGAATATTAGGTGCAATTTTAGAGATTCTCTTGCTTCGGAAGGCACGTTAAGCAATTAGTTCTGGTTGCCGGTAACATGGCTGTCGTTAAGCCAAGTAAAAGGCCTAATGGATGGTTTGAAAAATTACAACAGCAGGTAGCCACAACCTGCGTCTATCTTTCTTGCCCATAAGGCATTCAACTGGCTTAACGACTGCCATGTTACTGGAAACCGGGACCAACGGCTTAACGTGCCTTCCGAAGCACGGAAACGCTCGCAAAAATAAATGCCACAAAGCGGTCACCCATCTGAGGACCAGCCATAATGCAATTTGCTTAACGCAGTGATCGTTTACAGAACACTACGTCCTCGGGGCCACGAGCGCTTTACAAGGAAACAAACACGTTATTTATATACATAATACAGTACAATATAAAGAGCGTAGGGCATGGACGGCTGCCTCACATCCTCCTTTTACACCGAAGTCTAACTGTACGGGTTCAAATTCCGAAATTAATTTTGGTAAAATATGTCGAACAGCAATTTTGGAGGCCAGACGTCGTAGTGTTGATCCAACAGCAATTGGTCTCACCCCTCCATCCTTTTTGGTGAGGGCAATGAGCTTCGCGCCGAAAAGGATGGGAACAATTTCTGGATTGACATTACCGGAATAATGACATTACCGGAATAATGACATTAGGAAGACAATTTCTTGTAAAATTAAAAAATATTTTACGAATTCTTGTCTAGAAAATATTATGAAGTAGTTAACCCCCGCGGCTTTGCTCGTGACATACTTCTAACCCCAGTCGCACCCATTTATTTCCATCGGTTATCACTTTTACAAAAATGTATGAATGTTTGTCCGATTCGTTAATATTTATGATTACTGCTCCGCTCTCCTGGGTAGTAGCGTGATTATATATATATAGCTTTTTTTTTATACCACTGAGGTGGCAGACAAGCATACTTGAGGGAAAGTGGTCACAGTAGCCTATGCATGTTGGCAACACCAGAGGAGCAGCACTCGCGCTGCCGACCCTAACTTATAACCTTTCTCGAAAAATTAGCTATTCAACACAGAAATATTTTTCTGATTCCTACCAGTAGTTCCTGAAATTATCATTTTAATTTAGATATATCCTTCAATTATGATTCATATCTGTTTACAAATAGTTTCCCTTTTAACTCTCATTTTCCCTCCAGTAAAAAAGTTCCATTGGGTCAATTAACATAACCCTGGAGAGCGGAGCAATAATCATAAATGTAGACATAACGTGCAATTTTTTATGGATTATTGCAGAATTTATTAGCGACGGCCCCTCACAAGCCCATTTGTCACCCAGTTCCTGATCGTGGTGGTACTGGGAATACCCACTAAAACTCCTCGGCCAACGTACCAAAGATGATTGAGAGAGGCCTGCGTCCAGCACTGCTTTGCGATAGGTTGATGTTATCGATTAGTGCTTCTATAATATACATATATTGACTGCTTCTGTGGCGCGGAAGGAGTGCATCTGACTGCTACGCAAGAGGTCGTTATTATAGGTTATTTATCTAAAATACGCATGTATTTAGAAATATATAAGTATGTTTATCAGTTATCTGGTTACCATAGTACAAGCTCTGCATAGTGTGGAACCAGATGGCGTTGTGTGACTTGCCCCAACAATATTTATTAAATTTATTTAATTATTTTAAAAATAAATCCACGAAAATCCATATTTACATGAGCAACTGCCGCCTCCGTTATTTTATTTTTGTCGAACAATTTCCCTTCGATAGGTATCACTAATTATATAGGTATAATATGTTAATCACCAGTTTAAAAGCAACGTTACGAATTTATAATTAGCCATATGACTATAATCAAATTATGTTAATAGTTAATTAAAAATTTCATAATGTTTTACCCTTTAAACTGCTGATCTCACTGTAATCACATTCCAATTATCTTTAACGATTAGGGACTAAACATATCTTTTGTTTACATATTTGCTCTATATGTAAGGAGATATACCATTATTAGTCCGATATCCATACTCATACTAGTTTTATAAATGTGAATGTATGTTTGTTTTTTTCTCTCAAAGAAATATTAATAATAAATAAATATTGTTGGATACTTTTTACACAGCGCCATCTAGCCCAAACTAAGCTATAAGCTTGTACTATGTGATCTAGACAACTGATATACATACTTATATATTTCTAAATACATACATATTATACATAGGAAACACCTAATCTCCGAAACCAACATTTGTGGATCACACAAATATTTGTTCCGAACTGGGAATCGAACCCATTCATGCGCGGCAGTAGCATACCCTACCACCGCGCCACTGAGGCAGTCTAGATAATGGAAATATGTGATTAATATGAGGTTTTGGCTTGCCCACTGGAATTAAATTTGAGGGGTAACCAAATTTCACACGAGTGTACTTCTTTTGAATATTAGAAAAAAATAGATATCTTATAGTGCTGCTAATCAATAGGGATAAATTATTTTATTAGTATGAATAAAATAAATCATTACTGTGAAAGTGAAAGTGAAAAATCTTTATTCATGTAGGTCACAAAGTAACACTTTAAACGTCAAGATTATTGCTTCTACATTTACATTTACTGCCAGATTCGCAACGCAATTGGTAGAGCCTGAGGAAGAACCTAGCAATAAAACTCATGGCCACTCTTTTCTAACTGCTAGTAAATTACATTAGTTTTATTTACATGATATTTGAACAAATTATATAGTAATGAGTCTATAAAAAAGAAACAAAATCAAATCAAAATGAGATTGTTTCTAGTTGCCAGTTTTAAAGGTAGCCCAACCTTATGAGGAAGACTCCGGCAAGAAACTAAATGGCTGCTATTTTAAAAATGCAGGTATGGCTTACAATATTAAACTTACATTGTTCCTTTGGAGTTACGTGAGAACAGTCAACTAAACTTAATTTGCCTTAAATATAAATAATATTATTTGTAATAATTGCTATAACAGCTATGAGCTGACCAGGTCCAACAGACGGCACCCGTTTACGGGTATGACGCATATATCAGCCATCGCCCTACTCAACCGTATTATAGGGAATAAGGCGACCCGATACATGCACCACCACTGCCAGGACACTTAGGCGAGCATGACATACTCAAACTGCACAGCAACCATCATGTCAATTTCTAAAATAATAAAAAGTTATATGAACGGTGCTCACACAATAACAAACTAAAATTACATATAATTATTTTAATTAACCTGACGTTTCAGATCACTTATGTTGAACAAATGTACATTATATTTATAATATTTCTTTATTATTATTATTAATTATATTTGTATATTTTTGTGTGTTGACTTAGAGCGACTTACTCCCATGCATTTTTATAATTTATATAGTCTGAAATTTTATAATATTCCTTGTTACACAATTTGGCCTTGACTGTTGTCTTAAACATATTTATTGACATTTGTTTAAGATATTAAGTTTGTTATAGAATCGTATACATTGCCCCATAAAATAATTGCTGATTATTTCGAGACGAGTAGAATGTAATACAAGATTATCTTTATGCCTAGTGTTTACATTATATATATCACTTTTTTTAAGAAATGTGTTTTTGTGCACATAAAGTAAATTCTCATATATATGTATTATGATATAACGGTAAGAATATTAATTTTGAATCTTTCTCTTAGAGATACCCTGGGACCAAGCTAGTACATTGATTGCTCTCACAGCTCTCTTCTGTAAAATAAATATCGTATTAATGTCCGCTGAGTCTCCCCAGAGAAGAATTCCGTATGACATAACGATATGGAAATAAACTATTCTAGCCATTTCAACATCAGTGAGCCGTCTTATTGTTTTTACTGCATATGCAGCAGAGCTTAATTTGCCTGACAATTTTTCTATATGTGGTCCCCACTGCAACTTTGAATCAATAGTGATACCCAAAAACACAGAAGCCTTAACAGTATCTAACCCTGATCCATTAAGTTGCACATTGGTCGCCACCTGTCTCACATTAGGTGTCGAAAACTTGATTACTTTAGTTTTTTTACCATTTAAAAGAAGATTTTGTTAAACCAAATGAACAACTTTTGAGAGTGCACTGTTAACATCGTCATAATTAATTAATTGTCTATTCATGTTAAAGTTCAAAGAGGTATCATCCGCAAACAGCACAATCTCATGTTTATCCCCAACATAGTAAGGTAAGTCATTAATGTATATCAAAAAAGAAATGGACCAAGGATTGATCCCTGTGGAACACCTATTACAACTGAAGATCCTGCTGATCGTTTACCGTTTACTTCAACCCTCTGAATTGTATTGCTTAAATAAGAAGTCATAAGGTCGAGAGCTTTATTTCTGATACCGTAGTGGCGTAATTTCTTTACAAGAGTTTCGTGATGAACGCAATCGAAGACTTTAGATAAATCGCAAAAAACACCTAATGCATCCTGCGTATCCTTCCAAGCCGCATAAATACTTTTGAGTAAAGCAAACCCTGCATCCACCGTTGAGCAACCCTTTGTAAATCCAAACTGTTTCCTGTGTAGTAAATTATGTATATTAAAGTGACTAAGCAACTGTCCAAGCATTAGCTTTTCAAATATTTTACTTAATGTTGGTAGTACGGAAACAGGCCGAAAGTTAGAGGGATCTGCATTATGGCCGGCTTTAAATAAAGGAATTACTTTACTATGTTTCATTAAGTCAGGAAATAACCCAGACTTGACACAGTAATTGAACACAGCTGCCAGATGTGGAGCTATTACAGTGATAATATGAGAGACAGTTTTAACAGATACACCCCACAAATCTTTAGTGTATTTCATATTAATTGCCTTAAAAGTTTTTAAAATATCTCTAGGACTAACAGCTGAAAATTCAAAGTCTGTGCCACATTCCTCCACGCCATGTTTTATAAGTTGTTTAGCATCGTTAGAGCAAGACGAGAGAGTTCTTGTAATTGAAAGAGGAATGTTAGAAAAATATTTTTCAAATTCAGTTGCAACTTTAAAATCTTCTATAATATTTACGTTATTTATTTTTAAATGAAAATCATGACTGCGCACTTTGGATTTACCGGTTTCAATATTTATAACATTCCAAGTTTCCTTGGCTCCAACTGGCTCTTTACCTTTTAAACCTCGAATGTTTTGTTGCACCAGGTTGAGACACTTCTTCATATTGTTACAATTCACAGATATGTTTGATGCGTTCATATTTATATTTGAAACCTGAGTTATTCATTTTTTTTCTTTAGCCCCAAAATAGGAAGGTACATATATTGGTACTATGCAAGAAAAATTATCTATTGTCTTATTACTCAGTTTAAATTAAATAAATTTGAATTGTCAGTAGTAAAATTACTGACATTGTGAATGTCATATAAACATTGCTCAATAGGAGCAACTTGTTTAGTCAAGTTCTTGGCTGATATATCTAATAAATATGATAGCGAAGTAGCTATTTGTCTTATAGAATAATTGGAAAGATAATAATAATTATCTTTTGTCAAATAAAATGATTTTCTAACATAGTTGTTAGTATCAATAAAATAAAACTTTTTATTATTCATACATAATGTATGCAAAGTCATATTTAACTTATACCTAGTAATATTTTCATCCTGTGACAAACTGTTACTATAGGGGAGTGTGAACACTATAATTTTCTTTACATTTAAAGAATCTAGTTTATTTATATAGTTTATCAAAGTGGACTTGTTCAAATTCCCCCTATTTCCCAAAAATATCATTAAGGTTTTATTATTATTATATACATACTCAATAGCTGATTTTAATATGTACTGGTGGGAGGCACCAGGTATACAACAGTTGATTGTGCAATGTCCCATCTTAGTTAATAAATAACCTAATTTTTTTCCTATTTCATCACTAAATATTACTATATTATGCTTGCTTTTGAAATTTTCATTTTTTTATATAACTTAGTAGCAAGGTGCTTCATTTCTAAAGACAGTGATACACTCGAGGAGTCTTTACTATTACTGGATTTATTTTGCAACATAGCCAGAGAATCAGCTTCCAAAGAGAATTTCTCACATAACCGTTCATCGCTTAAAAGCTGACACTCACAAATATGCTTGTTTGATAAAGATTGAAACCGTTCATTGTTATAATTACTTAACCGAATTAGTTCATCCATAGCAATAATGTGCTGCTGGATTTGTAGTCCAGAAAGCTCCTATTTTTTGGTTAGTGAATGGAGTGAATCTTGGAGTTGGCTGATTGTAACTTGTTGAGTATGCACATCCAATGTATGTTTTGAAATAATATTTTTTAACCTCATTGAATGTGCCTTTACTTTCTCTCTAAGTTGCAATCTCTCTCTATTAAACTTTTCATACTTAAAGAAAAACTTGTGTTTTTTAATTAATTTTTGAGTTTTCCTAATATACTTATTAATTTTAACATATTTCTTTAATTTGTTTACAGTCGGCATATAACAAGCACCAGAAATCATAGAATCGTCCTCAACTAACAATTCATCATAGAGGGTCTGGTTCGTTGAAGCTACTAACTTATGTTCTGATTTATCTAATTGCGATTTTAATCTTGATATTTCATTATTTGCTTCGTGAAGCTCTGTTTCTAACCTTGAAAATTGCTGCAACCCAAAGTCATACCCTCTGCGACATTGGTCAAACCCATCTATCACAGATTGCAGCCTATTCTGCTCATCAATGGCATCACTATATTGATTATATAATATAACCAATTGGTATTTAAGAGATTTTATTTTCTCTGAAGATTGATTTAAAACTATTTCATTATCCTCCATTTCTTTGCTGTACTGGTTACATAATTGTTTGGAGGTCTGTAGTTCCTTCAATACAATTTGTAACTTTTCCTCTGTATGGCGAGCCAAGTCCCCACGGGTAGTAATGCCAGCCATTATTGTTTAGATTAAAATATAAAACAAAACTAAAACAATCATGTAACTAGACAATCGAGGTAGGAGGTCAGGTTAGGTATGTTCACGCATTAACCAGTGCTATGTTATACTATTAAAACTGATAAATACAATAATCACTATATGTTACTTTGATTAAAAAAAGAAATAAATTAAGGTTTACGTGAAATTGAGTCCAAATACAGTATTTTTTACCTTACAAATCCGTTGTCAAACTACCGGTAATCTTCACACAATTAGTACTGTACATCCAGCAATTTCACACCAAAAAACACTAAAATAAGACGTATTGATACCTTATTACACTTTTTATCTTTATATTAGGTGGCTATTATTAATAAATGGAATAAAAAATTAAATTTCATTTAAATAAAATTTGGGACAATTCAAAATCAGCTGTTAACGATAGTGTTCTCTATAGAGTACATTAGCCGGTGAAGGATTACTGAATCATACATTCATATAGTCAGACCTTCCAACAGGAGTAGGTAGAATTAGTATGCCCGGAATTTACCAGATCTATCAACCGATTTAGTACTACGTTGTAAGCGACGAGACTTTTGCCGTGTTGAAATGGACAGGGGCAGGTTGTGACTACTTTCAGATGAAACTTATCATAAGGCCTCCAACTGGATTTAGTGACTATTATTTTACAGGTAGATCTCACTATATTCGAAACCAACGGTACTTTAAAGTAAAAAGAATTGCCATAAACTGTCATTAGATGACTTGATTATTTACAAAACTGAGCGAACGGGGCTATGAATAATATAATTTTGGGAATTTAAAAAAAGTCAACTTTTTGGGAAATCAACTTGCTCTCAGCAAGTTGATTTCCCAATTTCCCGATTCCCATTGAGTTGATTTCGCATGCAACTTCATGCGAATTCAACTCAATGGTCTTAAAGGATCCTGAGAACAGTCAAAAGTATTTCGATCGATTAATGTTATGCAAGCAATCCCTTTAAAAATTGTCATGTGAAAAGTTATTTATTCCAAACAGATTACCCAACATATCTAAACTGTTTAAACAGACATCATGTTGGTTTAAATAGTTCCTTTTAAAGGATTTTATTTATGTTGTGGAGGCGAAACGACTGGGGCGAGCTTCCCTTTCCACATGCCCTTCGCCAAAGGAAATTGCTACCATACATCGATGTTTATCTGAGAAATTCACCTCTTAGCTTTGTCGCGACGTCGTTCCTTCCGGTAATATACTTAGGATTAGTTCTTTCCATCTATTTCGTTTGTAAATACATTTTTCTTTTCGATAAATTCCTTTCATCGACATTTGTGTCCTTTATTTATTTGTATTCATAGTTTCTGTTTGTTTACAAAATTCATTCCTTCATTCTATATACACTGCTGAGTTAAGGAACTAATGGTGTTCCACACAATAAAGCTCTTAGAAGTGGCCATGATCTCACAGGGTCCATGAAGATACAATTTTAACATATTTGTAGGAAGTACGTCCCTACTTTATTATATTAATAGTTTTACTTGCCCATGCTATTTGAATTATAAATCCTGCTTTTGGCAATAAGCACACTAATGACCAATACAGAATGGAAAGAAACAATAATTAAAAATACAACTAGAATTAATATATATTAGTTTCAGAGTGTTGTTGAGATTGCCCCGT
Organism: Thumatha senex; assembly: GCA_948477245.1. Taxonomy (NCBI): domain Eukaryota; kingdom Metazoa; phylum Arthropoda; class Insecta; order Lepidoptera; family Erebidae; genus Thumatha; species Thumatha senex. The sequence continues at coordinate 3,173,085 of OX419734.1, forward strand.
TATTGCAGTAGGTACTTCTAGGATGTTTGCGAATTCAACATTGCAGATTACTTTGCTTTACTTCGGAAAGAAATATTAAAAAGGGTACAGGCTATACACATAATAGTATTCTATATGCCTTATGTGGTAGATTCAACAATTCTTTGTCATTAAATAAGTTGATCTATAGAGAACAGATCGCTAGGCTTCGCGATCCATGCATACTTCTTTCGCTTCTTGCAGGTTCATCAATCTGGTATCTGAGTACTTGAGTTTTCAGTTTTTGAGCAATCTGCTTACGTGGTCTTCAATGTAAGTCTCGGCTTACCCTAACTCCTTCTACCCTCTACTTTCGCACAATATATATTCGTCGTCAATAGTTCCTCACTCATTCATCCGACGTGTCTAAACCAACGGAGCACGCCTTTTTCCAGCTTAATGCTGACACTTTCATTCAAACCTGCCATATTGCGTATGACTTCGTTACGTATTCGGTCGGCCAATTTACGCCCTTACTCCGCACAATTTTCGAAGTGATCGCATATCCACAGCATTCAATTAACTTTCATGCATCTACTGAGCTACCCAGGTTTGGCTACCGTAAATCAGCGTTGGCACTGCGTTATGAATCGCGTCTTTTACGATGCTTTGTCGCTTTACTAATTGGGACAAAACACCGTTAATTTTGTTTTCGGCAGCTATTAGCCGTTCTAAATCGCAATCACATCTTCCGTCTGCGCTAAACATACTCACTAAATACATAATTGCATTCACTTGCTCTAGACGTTGCTGTTTTACCCAAATCTTGCATTTATAGTTCTTACGACATCTCTTTCCAATACTAGAACCTTATTATTATATTATATACAATTAAACATTACCACGGCTGTACGGTGTAGCCTCAACTTTGATTTTCAGAGTCGTCAAGTAAAATCAGTCATCAAATAGGACTAAGTTTTGTTCTGATTCTGATGATGATTATAATGTAATGATTTTTAAGTTCTAGAAGCAGCAGGGGTGCAGATTGAGGTCGGTCTTTTCTCTCCAACCAAAATCCAAGAAGCTTGGGTAATATAAAGTCAACCCGGGTAAATCTAGGTTAACTCCATCTTCTAGCATTACCCGTAACATATATATTTTTAAAGTAAGTATTGATAGCACAGTAACCACACGGTTTCATTTTACTGTATGATGTTTGTTAACCTCATTTATTTTCGGTGAAAAATAATTGTTATACATAAATAAAACCGTATATAGGTACGTGAGAGGGTGAGCAATTTGCAAAAAGCAATTGCCGCTATACGCCAATGTCTTATCGGTAGATCTGTGCGTCGATTGTTATGGACACTATAACAGCAAGTCGGCAGTAAACTAAGTCAAATACATCCACTTTAAAATGTCGCAATTAAAATAATGTATACAGTACAATTAATTTACAGTTACTCAGTAAAAGTATGACTTCTTTTTATAATTTTTGCTACCTGAGAGTTGACTGTTAGTCCACTCCCTAGTCATAACTAGGATTAGGGGTCTGTTCGCGGGTTGGCATCATCGTACCGAGTGTCCTGAGCTTGAGCCGACTTATAGCATCAAAAGCTGGAAGCTGCAGGATGCATCCATTATGGATAAATATAATGAAAGGGTAGCCGAAAAGCTTGGCGACGTCAATGTAAGCAGTGAGAATGTGGAAAATGTATGGCAGAACCTTAGGGATAGTGGAGAAACGAAAAGAGGCAGTAGTAATATGCGTGATGCATGGTGGAATGAGGAAGTGAAAGAAGCAGTTCGAATGAAGAAAGCATGGCTAGACTACTTAGCCTCGCAAAATGATTTTAATTTGAAAGAGAGATACAAGCTGAAAGTTAACACGAAGGCATTGATAGGAGAAGCTCGTGAAAGGTGCAGAATGAAAGCGGATGAAAGGTTGTCGTCCAATTTTCGGGATAATGCCAAGCTCTTCTGGAAAGAGGTAGGCAAGACCCGGAGTTGTTCGGCAATCTGCAGTATGAATAAAGTGCTTAGTGTTAACAATGACGTCCTAACAGACCAAACTGACGCCCTGCAAAGATGGAGTGAATATTATGGAAAGATGTATGCAAGAAAAGCAGAGATGCCACATCGGGAAGTGGAGCTCACTTCGATGCTCCGGATTCCGATGTCATTGAAGTCATTAGTATGAAAGAAATAGAACAAGCGATAAGAAGTATGAAATGTGGTAAGGCTGCGGGCAAAGACAGAGTTACTGCTGAGACGATCAAGTACGGTGGGTCGCGTGTCTGGGACACACTATGTCTGTTATGCAACTTGTGCTGGCGCATGGGTGAGGTCCCGGATGACTGGCGAGTAGCAGTTGTATTTACAAAGGGAAAGGCTCGCGCCTAAACTGCTCCAGCTACAGAGCGATCAGCTTGGTCAGCTTAGCTAGTAAGGTGTATGCAAAGGTTATAACAACACGAATACAAGAAAAGTCTGAAAGGTATTTATGGGAGGCGCAATGCGGATTCCGACGTGGAAGAGGTTGCATGGATCAAGTGTTTTCTCTCCGCATGATCGCGGAAAAGTTTCTGGCTGTTAGCCAGAAGGTTTTCTGCGCTTTTGTGGATCTAGAGAAAGCATTTGATAACGTTGTGAGAGAAACGCTGTGAGACTTGCTGCCCGGATATGGTGTGGACGGCTCGCTACTGCGGGCAATACAGTCGCTTTATAGGGACTGTAAGGCTTGCGTGCGAGTAGGGGGGGATGTGTCACCTCTTTTTGATGTCTGTACAGGCGTCAAACAGGGATGTGTCATGTCCACCTGGCTGTTCATAGTGTATCTGGACAGTTGCCTGCAGAAGTTGAAAGATTTTAATATGGGTGTGAATTTGGGTGACTTTACAGTAAACTGTCTGCTGTACGGTGATGATGCGATGCTCATGGCCTTATCAGAAGCCGACCTTCAGGCATTAGTCACTAATATGAAAGAGGAGTGAGAAAGTTAGGGTCTTCGCTTGAATGCGAGTAAAACTAAGGTTCTAGTATTTGAAAGAGGTGACGTAAGAACTAAATGCGAGGTTAGGGTAAACCAGGAACGTCTAGAGCAAGTGAATGATATTGTGTATTTAGGAAGTATGTTTAGCGCGGATGGAAGATGTGATTCGGATGTAGAACGGCGAGTAGCTGCCGGAAACAAAGTTAACGGTGCTTTATTCCAGTTAGTAAAGCGACAAAGCATCGTAAAAGAAGCACGCATGGCGATTCATAACGCAGTGCTAGTGCCAACTTTGCTTTACGGTAGTGAAACCTGGGTATGTCAGCAGATGCATGAAAGTAAATTGAATGCTGTGGAGATGCGATCACTTCGAAAATTGTGCGGCGTTACCTTGGCCGACCGAATACGTAACTAAGCGATACGAAATATGGCAGGTTTGAATGAAAGTGTCAGCGTTAAGCTGGAAAAGGGCGTGCTCCGTTGGTTTAGACACGTCCAACGAATGAGTGAGGAACCATTGACGAAGAATATATATTGTTCAAAAGTAGAGGATAGAAGGAGTCAGGGTAGGTCGAGACTTACATATGAAGACCACGTGAGCAGATTGCTCAAAAACGGAAAGGTCAAAAGTACTCGGATACCCAGACGTACGTGTATGAAACGATTGATGAATCTCGATGAAGCGAAAGAAGTATGTATGGATCGCGAAGCCTGGCGATCTGTCCTCTCTGACTACCCCGTCAGGGATACAGCGTGAAGATAGTTAGTTAGTTAGTTAATACCAATCTAGTAAAGTAAGCAGGTACCCATTTAGTCTTCATTTTATCTCTAGTGTTTTTGCTGAACCGTCCTAACTATCTCACTTAAATATATTGGCCACTTTACAACTGTTCTAAGAAATTATATTTTGATATCAGCTACAAAATTGGGATATTGCAGTAAGTAGTATGAAGGCATTACGTACATAGGTATTTGTTTTACAAATCGTAGCCGAATTATACTACTGCAAAGTACTTACTATATGCGAAAAAGTCACCCTATTTGTTTTTCTAGCATTTTATTCAAACGGTCGTAACATTTTAACTAAACGTTTTAGCTTCTCAATAGAATTTGTACCAAGAATTTTTATGCAGTTAAAATGAGCTTTCAGTCTGCTGCGGACGGCCCGACATGACTTTATTTGGATTACTTTATAAAGTGGAAGTAGAAACTTCAAATACCAACTTTTTTCTTCTACATTTTCTTACGAGATATTTCGATATCTCGTACAAGATATCATAATTACGTACTGGAAGACGGGTGGCTCTAATTTTTTGATGTTGTGGGGAGTTATTTAAACTTACAAAACCAAGCCAACCAGACGCGTTGATACAGAGTTTTATTTAGTTTCCTTCTCTTTTCTTCTTTTATAAACAGGCATATTTGTGCAGGAAAATTTAGACTTGGCCTGAAGATAAGGGCAGGATGTCATCTCTCGCATCATTGCAGCATTAAAAAAAGGAATTAGTAGGGTACTTTTCGTATCTGCCGTGTTTTCTACTAAATCTGATTTAATACAAGCACTTACTGACTGCTCTGTGGCGCGGTGTGAGTGCATCCGACTGCTACGCAAGAGGGTCAAGTCGGATCGTGGGTTCGATTCCCACCCAGGATAAAACTTTGTGTGATGAGCACGGTGGTTTATTCTGTGTCTGGGTGTTATTTATCTATTATATGTATGTATGTATTTAGAAATATATAAGTACGTTTATCAGTTATCTAGATCCCATAACACAAGCTCATATTAGCTTACTTTGGGCTAGATGGCGCTGTGTGAAAAAGGTCCCACATTTTTTTTTACTTACTTAGCAAATTATTATTACTTACTAGAGACCTCACTCGAAACAAAATTCTACTTACATTCACCGAATTTTCTCATTTTATTTTATTTTTGTCTTCACAAATTCATTTTGCGTAAAGTCCCGAGTAGTATATAAAACATGAGTATACACCGCGAACATTTCAAAATAACATAAACTGACCAGATACATTAAAGTTAGAAAATCAAAGTTGCTAATACGAAGAAAATCATTATCAAACATTTTCCCAACATTTAGGAGAGTACATTAAAAAAGGTCAAATGTTTGCTCAGTCCTTAGTAGGGGTGTCAAACAAACATGACGGGACAAACCTTTTTAAATAATTACCAAACAAATCAGCTAATTAAAGCGTTGGGTAAGATGAGCCTCTACAAACACAAACACAGCAAAAGGTCGGCAACATTTGATTTACAATATTAATACTTTTTTAACAGACTACTGATGTGGGCGGGTTGTACAAGACCGGACTTTGTGGTGAATTCTGGGTAGACCGATTAAATAAATATTATAGGGCATTTTTTTACACGGCACCATCTAGCGCAAGGTAAGCTAAATTTAAGCTTGTGAAATAGAATCAAGACAATTGATCAGCATACCTATTTTACATATTGCAGAATACATACACATTATACATAGGAAAAAAGGAGTATGCAGGGAAATTTTTAAAACACTTGCAACTTACCAGGAATGAATAGCTCAGAAATAAAAACGTTTGGTCTACGACTTTGACAATTCCTTACGAAACGAAGTACTGTCCACATTTAACCGTCGAGCCGCCTCATAGATACTCGCTATTATGCTCGTTTCAAAGAACTCCTGGGTTGAACTGAACGCCCTTAATGCATGCCTCGATGGACGATTGACGCACACGCATTGAAAGAAGTCAAGGTCAACATCCCTTGTAGTGAGACCATTGGAACGCATTATCATCTCTTGCATCTCTTACGACATCAAGTCAATGATCTAGTGGGGACGGCATAGCCATACATTTGTTTTCCAGTTAGCCCCCGCGGTTGCCGCAAGACATGCCCATACCAGCAAAAGCGACAGTCTTGAAACTTATCTGCAATGCAGGCTTAGGATAATAAAGTCGTAGAAGAAGTTATTACCTATGTTCAATCAAAATATATCTTAGAATACAAATTACCTTATTTTATCCAAAAATTCTAATACTCTCAATACATAATTGACTAACAGTAGTATAAACTGAATGGCAAAATTTTATCTAATTCGATTCCTAATACAACCTTGTAAACTCAATTTGTATCTGGAGTTACAATTACAGTTGAGTTTTAAGTGATACGCGTTTGCTGAATTTACCTGAGGCAGAAAACTTTGATGAATAGAATTGCAAACGGTAATGGAAGGGAGGACATAACCTTGATAAAATTTTGTTCAAAAAAAAAAAGTTGATTGAAAAATGGCGGAAATCGGGAAAAGCAATCCAGTAGTAGACTGCAGTGACCTGAATTGATGGATTAGCTGTGTTAAAATATTTATATTTTTTTTTTCTAGCTACGATGTTCTTACTCGTATTATACACTAAATACATTTTTTTATTAGTTCGTTTTCCTCAAAATAAATAATTCGAAGAATTGACTTACAATAAACAGTTTTCTGAACAACGAAATAGTTGTATTATGTCATCACATAAATCATCATGAGGCGAAATTGAACTATAAACTTAAGTAACATATTTTTTTTTTGCCTCTCTATTCTTCATATCTCGTTTATCTACGTTTGGAGACCTTTATTTCGAATTATTTAGGTAAAGTATACTGTGGCGCCACATAGCGTAAAGCTATCGAACTACATCGAAACTATCATACATCGCGTTATAAGAGTTCTCGCGCTGAAAAATGATACACGCCACAATACAATTGCATAACAAGCAAACTATTATTGTGTCTCGCGGGTAGCCTACATGGTGTGCGGCAAGAATCAACGGAAATTTTGAAACTGTGAAGGCAAATTTTATAAGAGCTGCTTTTGCACGTGTATACCTGTGTTTATTACTACGTAGTGATAATTTAGTAAACGGCAGTCGTTAAGCCTGGTTGAAGGCCTAATGAGCTGCTTGAAAAATTTCAACAGCAGGTAGCCACAGCCTGCACCTGTTTAACGCGGCAATGAGCTCACCACCTGTTACGTGGGACAAAAATACATAAATTGAAATGTGGGCGTATAGCCTCTGCCTACCCTTTCAGGGATAAACATACATACATACATACATATTGTCACGCCTTAATCGCAGAAGGGGAAGGCAGAGGCATATTAAACGCCCACACATGCGCGTTGCAGTGCCCGTGGTCGAAACGTCGGTGAATGTAAGTACAAAAATGTTTCGCGTGAAGTCCCGAGTAGTATATAAAATAGATGGCTCTGGTCATACTCTTAAATGACGATTAAAATATAGTAAAGAATTTCAACTTGTTTTGATACGGTTCGGGTAGTTCAGTGGCTAGAACAAATTCCTAGGCAAAGGTCACGCATTGAATCCCCGTCTAGAACTAAGGTGTCGTTTTTCACTTTAATAAAGTTTATTTTCATAATGTTTTTACGAATAGTAGCATCATAGTTTTATATTGCAAAACTCCTTCCGCTACACTTATATTAGTCTTATAACTTATTTTACGCCGATAGTGTAGTGTACCCAATAGTACTGATCAAACTCAGGACTTCTTATCCAAAACCGACATCTTTTCAGCTCGATCTTTGTTTTATGCATTTGCTTCTTCATGCTATAGATACAAAAAGATAAAACTTCTTAAGGCTGTGCTTTTTCCTCATCCCTTAATAAAAAAAACGTGAACAAGTTATACGACAGCTTTAATTTTGATTATGATATTCATCCAAATGAGGTAGAGATTTTTTATTATTGACACTGGCTGTACAGATTTTCTTTCACAAATTGTATAACTGCATAAAAAATTAACACAAATTACAATTTATCTTTGTACTAATTACAATTTAACATTGTAATTAAAATAAATTAAAATAAAAAAATCTATATAACCAATGTAGATCCATATCTACTTATGATATAAAAGGGTCCTTCTTAATTTTCTGATTTTTTTTCTAAGTCAGGATGGTGATAAGGCTTAAATGTTATAGTCGAAGTTTCTAGACTAATTTTCGTTCGAATGTCTCAAGCCTGTTCTACACTACAAAAAGTTCTCTTAGCTTCAGTCTGTCTAATCACTTAACTAATCTTCGCTACATCTTATCACTTGACCTAATATCTTAAATAGGAGTAAAGCTCAATAGAAGGCCATCGCCTCAGGAGCTACGACCCTTATCAACAATGTCGACTAACTTGGATTCCGAAATACACACACTGTCACTCAAGCTGTAGCATAACTTGTAATTATAAACCTTAGTGCACACATTTTAAAGTGTAATTTTGTTTGGTTTAAAATCGATTGTTCGGTCATTTATAATAAAGTGTTAGCAAATTTACTATCGCCTTGATACTAACTCAGTTCTCTTGTATTGTTTGGTGTTACCTTATTTTCAATCTATGTGGTAGTAAATAATTTAGTTATAAAGGTCTCTGTGAGATTGGTTTGATGAAAGCTCTATTTAGTTATGATTTGGAATAGTGTTAACTAAGTATTCAGTGATATTAGCTTTGAATACATGTCATTACACTGTTATTTGTTGATTTTAATTATATTAAAGTTCATAAACTACACAGTATTTCAAATTGTAACGTTCTATAAGTTAGGTTATTAATAAAAAACATTTCGGTACCTTTGTGAATGCTTGTCCAATTTCGATAAATATCATACTTCCTCTAATATAATAAACGCGAAAGATTTGTTACTATTTCACGCAAAATTACAGAATGGATTTTGATAAAACTTTACAATAAATTATCTTACACATCAGAATAGCATAAAGGTCACTATTTATCCTGGGATCAAGTTCCTGTGGGAAATGGGAACAGGAAATCTTAAGTACGCGGGCGAAGCCGCGGTTGTCAATTAGTAGGTATTTTAATATTATTCACAGGACAACATATGCATATTTTTTAGAGAAATCAGTATTTTTATGTGCCCACTAACCCCTGGATATTATTTTATTTACTTGTGTCAAATGTGGGTTCAACTCGTTAGTGTAATGGTAGGATATCGAATTCAGGCAGTGAGAATATTAGTTCAGTCGGAGACTACCAGGACTTTAATTGGTCGTGCTAATTAGTGTCTAGCACATAAAACCTTTTAGCCTTTTTGTTACCATCTCACTAAAAAGGCAACGGGTTCAAAATTTCTTCCAAATTTAACATCTAAAAAATAGACACATTTTATTTAAATTTATTCGGCCCTTTAGACCCACCCCAGTTTCGTGCTTCGGAAGGCACGTTAAGCCGTTGGTCCCGGTTGCCAGTGGAATGGCAGTCGTTAAGCCAAGTTAAAGGCCTTATGGGCGGCTTAAAAAATTTCAACAGCAGGTCGCCACAGCCTGCGCCTGTCCATTCAACACGGCAATGGGCTCACCACCTGTTACGTGGGACAAAAATGCATACTGTGAAATGTGGGCGTTTATTATGCCTCTGCCTACCCCTTCGGGGATATAGGCGTGACAATACGTATGTATGTATGTATGTAGAATATTAGTTCAAAAATGTTACCTTTAATACTTTAAGAATAATAACTTTCGTGAGCGTTGTTCTTGATTACTTACTAAACGGTTATACTCACGTGTAAATTTCGGGATAGCCTATAGAAGTCTTTGGGATAGCCCGACTAGTTTCGTACCTAATGGAGGTCCTTTTCAAGAGGAGTGTCAAGTTACGTCGCAAACTGCGCTGGCACTTCATTGCCAGCGACCTCTCTGGCAAAGAGCACGCTGTGTCAGTGTAGGTGCGCGTGCCTCGTCTTGAGTAGCAGATGTGGAGATTGCTGTGGTGTCACTCAAGTCAAAGTAGAAGGCGCCAAAGGTGCAATCGCACACACTGAACTGGGCGTATCTCTTTCCAATACTGGAACAATATTTGGCGGAACAAGCTTAGCAAGCAATACCCAACCAGAGTCTCTGTTGAAGTTTGGAAGACGCCTGATTTCGATAGTCTCGCGTACTTTACGTGGAATGAAGTACTTCTCTGTCTGCAATGATCCGTGTCCACTCTCACGCCAAAATTACCAAGCTACATATTTTGACAAAGGTAGGATTTGTAGAGAACAGATAAATATTTAGGAAGAAAGCTATAGGCAAGTCATGATTAAAACTGTAAATTAAGGGAGTTTACAGTTAGCAGCTTGACCCTACATAACAATGAACCTTTTACAATTAATGTATTACTTTTCTAGTTCCCTTAAACCCTACCTAGATTCTAGAGTATCACTTATTTTGCAGCTAGGTGCAGCATTTCTTTATATAATAATATTGCGGGACACTTTTCTTACACAGCGCCCAAACTAAGCTATAAGCTATGGGATCTAGACAACTGATATACATACTTATATACTTCTAAATACATACATATTATAGATAGGAAACACCCAAACTACGAAACCAACAATTGTGGATCACACAAATATTTGTTCCTACCCGGGAATCGAACCCGGGACCTCAGCGCGGCAGTTTTAAATTTGTTTGGTTTTTAATCTTAATAAATTCGGCCTTATTGGAAGCGACGGCCGTACGACCTCCAAATCCCATAATAGCGACTGCGTTGTTGGTTCGTCCGTTAGCAGATGCAGCGCTAGCAGTAATAAGCCCTAACTTCCGAAAAAAAAATTAATGATTGTAATGTATCAATCTATTCTCTCTATCTACCGCGTATCATTAGACATACAGCATAAAGTTAGATGAATTACCAATTGAAGAGGACATCTGTGTATAAAAAATTACACAACCTGACAGATAAAAAGTCAATGACTGAACCAACATCTTTGTCAAAACACATAAACTTTTACTAAAGAATATTGAAATGGGTCTACAATTAGGTTAGACGTCAGTTTACCGAATCCAAAACCACAGAACGCAGGGTTTATGGGATTTACCGTTTTTAGTTAGAAAATCTTACCTTTGAATTTTCCTTTCATTTTGCAACTAAATCCCTACTTAGTAGAGCGTGTATTTTATTGTTATTTCATGTATTTGGCCTTGGCACTGTGAAAGCACCTTTACTATTTAAAAAGTTACAGTTTATATAGTGTTAATATAGTTAGTAGACTTGAATAAATAAAAAAAAACTGTGGGACACTTTTCACACAGTGCTATCTAACTCAAACTAAGGTTTGACCTTGTGCTATGAGATCTAGACGACTGATAAACATACTTATATATTTCTAAATACATGTATATTATAAATAGGAAACACCCAAACTCCGAAACAAACATTTGAGGATCACACAAATATTTATTCCGACCCGGGAATCAAATTCGGAACCTTAGCGCAAGGTTATTCTGGCACAAACCGAGGCAGTCAAAAAACACTGGTACTATTTCATATTATTTACTTTTTAACCTGACTGTTTAAAATACGAAAATTTTCTATAGAGTTCAATACTATTTTAACGTTAAAGTATTAAATATGTACACTGTCCAAGTAAAGTCCCAGGAGACGTTAAAATGTGTTGAAAGAAACCCTGCATCAAAATTATTTAGAGGTTAAATTGGTGGAGTTGGAAAAATAAATTGGCGCCTCTTCCCTCCTTTGCAAAGCGGCATACCTGAAAAGCAACTAGGTTATATCCTGTAGAAAAATTCTGTAGAAAAAGCTGAGCTATGTCTGATTTAGAATTTTATATGACAGAACGTATTATATTGCGAAAAAGTTTCGAAATACCACTTCAATCATCTTCAGAGGCATACTATGAGCTCACATTTAGACAGTTGTGTTAAGTTCCACATACCCCCATAGGTAGCGAGCGTATTGCCGTATTTGAAAGGACTCCAATTTCAATTACAACCTCCATGATATAGACAGCTGGGACTAACAGCTAGCGTGCCGTCCAAACAAGGACGATTTCGGTTAATTCGTCCTAGCGTCCAAAGCACACCACAAAGCAAATTATTGAACCCGGTGATTGTTTAGAGTGTGCTTTGTGAGAATTTGGGGGTTTTCTATCACTGACGTGACAAATTTCCGCGTTTGCAGTTAGACGGAGGTGGTATCTCGATTTCAACAACTTCAAAATAAAGCGCTCACCTCACATAGTACAGTCTTACATTTGACAGTCGTAAAGGCGCTTTAAACAACTTTCACTCTAAGCCTGCACTAGACACTCGGAATAACTCTCACCAGGTAAGCGGGGAATTCGATCGAGCTTTTCCATTCGAATTTTGAATTCTAAAAGTGGCCATATTATCAATCAATCACGCCTCATCTCCGAAGGGGTGGCAAAGACATATTTTGCGCTCAGTTTTCACCGTGTGCTTTCCTGTTAAACCTAATTGGGAGTGAGCCCATTGCCGTGTTGACATAGACAGACGCAGGTTGTGGCTACCTGCTGTTAAAATTTTTCAAGCCGTTCATAAGGCCTTTTACTTGGCAAAAAGTCTGCCATTTTACTGGCTACCGGGACCATCAACTTTACGTGCCTTCCGAAATAGGGTAAAGCAAACGTAAATTCTACAACGTGGTGATACACCCATGCGTGACCAGACATAGCAAAATGTACTTAACGCAGTGATCGTTTACAGAACACTGAATTAAGTAATTTCATTTATTTAAACATCTATTACACCAGGTGCTCAGAATATCAAATAATTATTTCTCTGTAAAACATCCTGTTTAACAAGCGAAAGTCAAAGTCGAGGATTTTTCTAAATACCAATTGCCCACATTTCCAGTGAAGCGATGTCGGAATGCCGTTCGTGTCCAAGCTTAGACATTGACGCGGGTCGACTGTTGTGCTTGGAGTAAATCTGATTTTGTTTTATATTTCATGGCTGGTTTACTTGTCGTTGAATGTTCAAAATATAAAATGTATTTATGTGAAAGTGTATATTTTAAAGGTGTTTCGTGGAGAAATATAGATCGAGGATTGGTATAGTTTGACCACGACCGCTGTACCGCTCATTGCTTACAATTTGGTACGCAGTGAGCGGTACAGCGGTCGTGGTCAAACTATAGTAGTTATCTCTCCATTCAAACTTCCAATTTTACAGCTTTTGAGGTGAATAAGACCCGACGCTGATATTATCACGCCTTTATCCCTGAAGGGGTATTCAGAGGCATACTATAAGCCCCCATTTCACCGTATGCGTTTTTATCCCACGTAACAGGTGGTGAGCCCATTGCCGTGTTGAAATGGTCAGGCGCAGGCTGTGGCGACCTGCTGTTGAAATTTTGATTAACGACTGCCATTTTACTGTTAACCCGGTCCAACGGCTTATTGGCCTTCCAAAGCACGGAAACGCGCCAAGCACCAGTAATAAAACACGAGCAACCTGCGAAGAGTGGATAGCCTCTACCACTTTTAGCAATTCGTTACGAAACGAGTGCTATCATACATTGAACCCTCGAGTTGCGTTATACGTTTACGGTCTTGGATTCGCTTCAAATAACAACTCGATATCTTTTTCGTCACGTACTACATGCTTCGATGAACCATGGACGCGCGCGCATCAATGCGGTTGAAAAAGGACAAGGTCAATGGAGCTCTTACTGGCCCACCCCCATCCCCTGCGATTTTCACAAGTTGCTTAGTACTGTAATTCAAAATTCAAGTTGGTTTAATTTATTTATTAATATTTTTTTCAAAAAATAAAAGAAAATTTGAACGAATTTGACACTTAAATAATAAGCATCTCCGATCCGTCGTTAAGAAACCATCGGAACACACCATTTGTGACGCAGCAGTGAGTGACAAAGCGTAGGTGCTAGTTTTGTCCAGGGACGTGTGGTTAGGCGAAAGTCGATACGACCTGGTGGGGCAGCCTTCCGAGATGGTTAGTCCCAGTTGCACCACCAACCCAACCACCGTTTCTAAAGGTCTCCTGGCCGGCGGGTCGACTCGCGACACACGCCACTTAGCACCCATTGGTCCCACACCTGCTGCTCAAATCTCGGTCCAAGCCCGGCTTGCAACCGCCGAACCCCGAACATAACCCAAGAGTTATTTATGGACTTCCCGCGGGCTGCATAGTGGAACTCCTGGGTCCAAAAAAAAAACTGTATATTTATTTTTACTTAAATTTATTTACTCTATTTTTATTTTTATGCCACCTGGTACTTAATTCTGAGTGCCTGGCGCCGTAGCCTCGTCCGTCGATCAGCAGGTGCACCACGTGCAGGTGAGGTCGGCGTGGGAACAAAGCTGTCAATAGGCCCCAAAAAGTCTCCCGTCCACATTTTATCATCGCACCGCTCGCCATAGACAGGGTGTTTACTCTCACATTTTGCGTCCGGAGTGCTCTCATATGGTTAGGTCCGATAGGGCCTTTACTCCGCGTACGCTTAGATTGTAGAATGAACTTCCCATGCAGGGAGTTTATTCCACAATCTAAGTCCAAACGTCTACAGTATGGGGTTCTTCAAAAGGGATCTTAGAAGGTTTTTACGGGATCAGCAGCGCGAGTGCTGCACCTCTGGTGTTGCAAACGTCCATAGGCTATGGTGACCACTTTCCATTAGGTGGGCCGTATGCTTGTCTGCCACCTCAGTGGTATAAAAAAGAGAGGTTATAAACATACCAATATCTTCAAAAATTAATATTACTAACCACTTACTGCCAAATACCCTAAAGCCCTTTCTACAACAGTGCTCAATTAACTGCCGAAGCATTTATCGTTTATCGTAATTAATCGTACCACCGTAATATACTTTTGTTAATGTTGATAATAGGACCCACTCGTACAGTCCCTTAGGGTCGGATAAAAAGGGTCATCTATTGACTTGACTCCATATATGTTGTGTATGTATGTTGAGTGCCTTTTGCGTGTTGCGTAATCTGTATTCCATAAACTTCTAAATATTAATAATTGGTGTACAATAAAGTATATTTATATTCTATTCTACAAATATTAAAACTAAATAACTTTTACTATTCTATTTTCAATTGGTTTTGAAATGATTTCAGTTGCTATACATACGCCATACATACAAAATTATATGCAAAGAGATAGACGAGAGAGCTTCAGATTTAAATGGTAACACCGTTAGGACGGTGATTTAAAAAAAAAGTAAATGTTGTCCATTAATTATCAGAAACTGGAATAATTTACCTAATAATTGTAATAATAATTACTCTTAATCCTGGCTAGGGAGTAAAGGGAAAGAGTTAAGGGTAATAATTTATACTTTAATGAGAGGAACTAAATAATCTAAATATGTATAATTTAGATTTGTCAAAAATCTAACAGCAAACGAGAAATTCTTGTTAACAGAAGTATTATAATTTACTAGATGACCCCCATAGTTTCGCCCGTGGAATATTTCGACCTCCCGTCGCACCTATTTAATCCCGTCGCTTATAAACTCTACAATGATGCATAAAAATTTGCCCGATTTGTCGACATTTATAACTACTGCTCTGCTCCCAAGTGCAGTAGCGTAATGATATATAGTTTATAGATTTTCTCGATAGATCTATCTATCTAACACAAAAAGAATATTTCTAATCCGACCAGTAGTTCCTGAGATAAGCGCGTTCAACAAATAAACTCTTTATAATATTTAGTATAGATTAATAATTTTAAAGTATATTTTTATTATATGCTGTTAATACTGTTGATTGTTGGTACTTGGAACTTACTACATATTTTAAATGAAAACACTACAACTAAGTATTCCACTTATTAATTTTTAACCTGATCCCATTTACCCACAGAACATGTAATAACAGACCATATAAAAATAATAAGCGCACGTGGCCCCGCGGACGTAGTGTTCTGTAAACGATCACTGCGTTAAGCAACTTTCACTATGGCTGGTCCTCGGATGGGTGACCACTTTGTGGCATTTATTTGCGAGCGTTTCCGTGCTTCGGAAGGCACGTTAAGCCGTTGGTCCCGGTTGCCAGTAACTTGGCATTCGTTAAGCCTCTGACTGCCTCTGTGGCACGGTGGGAGTGCATCCGACTGCTACGCAAGAGGTCGTGGGTTCGATTCCCACCCAGGATAAAACTTTGTGTGATGAGCACGATGGTTTATTCTATGTCTGGGTGTTATTTATCTGTATGTATGTTTTTAGAAATATATAAGTATGTTTATCAGTTATCTAGATCCCATAACACAAACTAATATTAGCTTACTTTGGGCTAGATGGCGCTGTGTGAAAAGTGTCCCACAATATTATATTATAATTAAAAAAAAAACATGTTGAATGCCATATGGGCGGCTTGAAAAATTTCAACAGCAGGTCACCACAACCTGCACCTGTCCATTTCAACACGGCAATGGGCTCACCACCTGTTACGTGGGACAAAAAAGCAAAGCATACGGTGAAACGTGGGCGTATAGTACGCCTCTGCCTACCCCTTCGGGGATAAAGCCGTGAAAGTATGTTATGTTTATGTTATAAAAATAATATTAAATGTTCTGTGGTTTTACCTTAAGGCATTTTCAAAGTTTAGGTATACCCATAGGTATCTTAATTTACTTAAAAAATCTATGGTTCACACTCATATTGTCATAATCATAGGCATCTAAGATTACATTGAGTAGAATATACGAGAGTCTTACAACTGTGTCACAGTAGGTACAAGTGTTTTCATTCAAGATATATAATTATGGTAAATCAGGAATGTCTAGAGCAAGTGAATGAAATAGTTTATTTAGGGAGTATGTTTAGCGCGAATGGAAGATGTGATTCGGATGTAGAACGGCGAGTAACTGCCGGAAACAAAGTTAACGGTGCTTTGTCCCAATTAGTAAAGCGACAAAGCATCGTAAAAGAAGCACGACTCGCGATTCATAACTCAGTGCTAGTGCCAACGTTGCTTTATGGCAGCGAAACCTGGGTATGTCAGAAGATGCATAAAAGTTAGCTGAATGCTGTGGAGATGCGATCACTTCGAAAATTGTGCGGCGTAACCTTGGCCGACCGAAAACGCAACGAAGTGATACGCAATATGGCAGGTTTGAGTGAAAATGTCAGCGTTAAGCTGGAAAATGGAGTGCTCCGTTGGTTTAGACAGGTTCAACGAATGAATGAGGAACGATTGACGAAGAATATATATTGTGCGAAAGTAGAGGGCAGAAGGAGTCAAGGTAGACCGAGACTTACATATGAAGACCACGTGAGCGGATTGCTCAAGAACGGAAGAGTCAAAAGTCCTCGGATACCCAGACGTGCATGTATGAAGCGATTAATGAATCTACAGGAAGCGAAAGAAGTATGCATGGATTGCGATGCCTGGCGATCTGTCCTCTCTGACTATCCCGCCAGGGATACAGCGTGAAGATAGTTAAGTTTTTAAGTATATATAATTAGACATTTTCATGAATTCTTATTAACTAAATACATCTCGAATTGCATTGTTATTGTTGATTACATTTACTTCAGGTTTGATAAGTACTAAATTTAAATTTTAAAGTAGACCTTAGTTTCTGTCACCAGCTGGAGTCGAACCGGAACAGTGCCGGTCGATGGCGCCTTTCGTCGCCTTAAGACTTAAAGAGGTGGATTAATTCGTCAGTTTCGAGGTGGTGTAGTTGATAAACGCGTCTGGTGCGTTGAACCAGAAGACGCTGGTTAGTGTCTGAAAAATTTTACCTCTTTAAAATTTAAATTTAGAAAAAGTTAGCATACTAATTGCTTTTCAAAATTGATTATAAGTACTAACGAAAACTTTTTTATAATATTTTAGGCTTCATAAAGGTTAAATTCCATATAACATCGATAATAACCACTAAGTTAATTTGCTCGTGGCCCCGCGGACGCAGTGTTCTGTAAACGATCACTGCGTTAAAAAACTTTCACTATGGCTGGTCCTCGGATGGGTGACCACTTTGTGGCATTTATATTTGCGAGCGTTTCCGTGCTTCGGAAGGCACGTTAAGCCGTTGGTCCCGGTTGCCAGTAAAATGGCAGTCGTTAAGCCTGGTTGAAGGCCTTATGGGCGGCTTGAAAAATTTCAACAGCAGGTAGCCACAACCTGCGTCCGTCTATTTCAACACGGCAATGGGCTCACCACCTATTACGTGGGACAGGAATCCACACGGTGAAAAGTTAGCATATAATATCCCTTCGGGGATAAGGCGTGATGGAAATTTATTTTAGTTAATTTGCAAAAGTGAAAGAGCAACACCTCATATTTTCATTTATATTATTTCAGTAATGAAATTAATTAGACGGAAAGTGGATTATCTGAGCTGTGTGTAGCACGCAATTGTCACCAGCTGTTTTTATAATAAGTGATACATACTGATGATAAAGTTGGTCAACTAAGCAAAAAATAACTAAAATTATTATTATAAAGCTGAAGAGTTTGTTTGTTTATTTGGTTGGATGCGCTAGTTTTAAGAATTACTAAATTGTACGAATTGAAAAATAATAATTATTTTTGTTAAATAACCTATTTATCAAGATGGTATAAAAAAGACCTCGGTACCTTAGCTAGTAGTTAACCCTTGACTACTGAAACGACTATAGTTTCAGGCGAATATGTGACCTTGAGAGATGAAAAATATTTCGAATAATTTTACAAATAATTTATTGATTATTCAAGGGCCGTGAAAAATATGCAAGTTAAAAACGTTAAGTTAATGTCAGGGTCGTGGTCGTAAATTTAAGCAGCAGTTTGTAAGACTCCCGTAGTGCGGTGACGAGGACTGGGACTTATCTCGTAAGGTGAAGGATCCGGTAGCTGGAACCTCCGTGCCACTCCAGCTGTCTGCTTCCTTCGGTATGCTCGTCACGTTCGCTCTTGGGTCGGATCAACGGTATCGCTGGCCTCCGAAGCTCCCTTCCACTCCTGCTTCCAAAGCCTCAATTACAACGTTATATTTGGACCCTTAAAATTTCCATATGCCCCATGTTTTACAAAATCCTCGCCTTCACCCTCCAATCCCAGTCGGTAAGGTGAAAACCCTACATTATTTATACACATAAGGAATCACATATTTAAAGCTTTGATTATTCTATTTGGTACGTTACAATTTTCGAATTAAAATTGTTACATTTATATTTTTTCTTTGACACTTCTGCATACCCCTCACAGACTGAAAAATATTATCTTAAACGGCTACTGTTTAAATATTATTTTACTCACCAGAAACTGGGTATACTCTCGTGTAATACTCTTTTGAAGATATTACAATTTATATTACAAAATTGATTGAAATTATAATAATATGCTACCAACTATCTTTGACTGAGTCGTAAGACGGCAATCAATAAGGACTCTTTATCCTTCGTTTACTTTGAACTGTGGAGATTTTAGAATGGTCTTACCCCCCCCTGTAACTTTGTGATTTATACTTATGGTTCCAAGCTCCTCTGTGTAGGACCCTGTGTACTCACTAAACCTTTGTGATAGGAACTAATATTTTGTATCCAGTATCTGATTTGACTATTACCTCGCAGTTAGTCCCAGTCATCTTCACTAGATGGCACTTTTATTTGTTTAGTGCTAATTTTTGATATATGTGTTACTTATAACAGGGCAGGCAGAGATTACAACATTACACTACCTACCGGGATTCTCTCAAACTCCAACACTTTGAACTGATATAAAAAATAAATGAAGGTGTAGGGTATCAAATTGAAACTAAAAAGATATTTGTTATTATTTTAGCTTTAATAATAAACTAAATTCCATGAAAAAATATACATTTCTTTTTTACAGAGTAAAAAATAAATCAAGATTATGATGCTTATAAAATTAAACCGTATACTGGTTTAATTTTATAAGAATATCATAATCTTGATTTATTTTTTACTCTGTAATATTAAAAATAAATAGTTGGAGTTTGAGAGAATCCCGGTAGGTAGTATAATATTAAAAATAAATCAAGATTATGATATTCTTATAAAATTAAACCAGTATAAATAATGAAGACATATTATAAAATTTCTTCATTAATTTTTAATACTTAAGTAATCTTATGTCCTATTCGATATATTTTTACAAAATTGCAATAGTCACAGTTCCCAATTTTTCTCTGCACAGTAACCATATTAAATAGTAGCAATCCACGCAACAATTTTTGTGATTATTTATACTGTTGATTGATGGCGCTTGTCGAAACTTGCTACACATATTAAATAACACCACTTCTACTGTTCCACAACATTTACTTTGTAAACCTGACCGATTTCGCCTCACGGCATTCTCAAAGGTACACAATATGACGACTGAACCCAGAAAGTATACTAAAGCTAATAACCGTACAATGTAGGTATATCGACATTACAAGTTCAATTTCTACACTGGTAAACATCATATTCTGTACCTTTGAGAATGCCGTGAAGCGAAACCGGTAATGTTTACAAAGTAAATGTTGTGGAACAGTACAAGTGGTATTATTTAATATTTTTTGTGATATTATTAATTTTCCTCGGTCTTGATCGCAACAAATTGAAAGGAACGTCATCGATTGGCGAATAATCAAAAAGTGTGCTCTAGGATAGAGATTCGGCATTGCCCAGTGTTAAAATCGTCTCTTCATCACTCCTTATGTCGGAGTCAGATGCGGAGGTACAAGATTGTACAAATCCTTTAATTTTCAGCTAAAACTAAAAAAATGACGTTTCCTGAAAAAGTCACGTAACTACCTCTCTCAGACTCCATGAGAAAGATTTTTACTCACTAAAATGCAGCGCGAGTGCATGTGATCTCGACAAACACTGGTGCGGTTCTTTGGGTAGTGGCGCGAAGGTACATGAAGGTATGAAACACGTAGAGATATATACAAAAATACTATTAAGAAAAATATGACGAATGGTTCTTAAGGTGATGTTACTGGCAACCGGAACCAACACGCCTTAACATGTCTACAACAGCACGGAAACGCTCTTAAATGGAAATTCCTCAAAACAGTCACCTATCACAAGGTTAACCATAACATAAGATACTTAACTCTAAACTATAATAAATGAGGGGAGAGCCTTCCGCTTATTTCTCATTATCATTCTACGAGGAATTTTTGCCATGTTACGCCTGAAAACATTAGTTATTGTTTACAGAACACTAAAAGAGCTGGGCTAAAACCGCGGAAAATACTGTCATGTACCTAATCAATATACACTACATAACAAAAAAAAACATTATATTAGAAGCTTTATATCCTACATTACCGTGTGTAACGAAATAGCCGCCATCGTGGACGGCATTACCATAAGACATTACCATAATTCGCGACATCCATTCCGACTAAGCGCAGTTACGTAGTAGCTATTTGCCGGCCTATCATAACGGTAATGTGTATCTCAGTTATTACATTGATTAGTAAAACTGAATTAAACTACAGAAAGGTACTAACGAAGACAAGTTTAAAACGAAATAGTATTGTTTTTGTCTATGACAACAATAGTAATGCGATCTGGATAGTGTTAAAACTTTAGTTAGTAATAATACGTAGTGACGGACTTTATGACAAAGTTAATACCTGGTACTATACTGCTAACAATATTATAAATTTAGAACAGTAGTAACAGCAAATTAATTGATTATCAAAACTGTTTCTAATATTTAGGCAGGTATCATCACAAATCGAATGATTATAGATGCAATTTTGTACTTTCGTACACGGAATGAAAGTACAGAATTTGCGAAGTACCTTAAGACAGGAAGAAAAATATTAATTTGTCGGTTTCGTGTGGGTCTCGATAGTCTAGATAGTTAAAGCGTCGGACCCGGTAAGTCAGTAGACGCTGGTTCGAGTTCAGCTCGAGACTGAAAAGTTTCCACTTTAAATTTAGTATATAGTTAGCATGATATACGATTAGCGGGATAACCTCCGAATCCCCCCCCCCCCCCCCTCCGAAGACGTTACCACGCTTGCGGATAAAGTCTGCTGGGAGCCCTGGGGCTATCCTCCCGAAGGGCTTACCCGGGACTCCTGGCCATAGACAAATGGAAGAGCGCCGTGTGCTTTTAGTCGGTAAGAATCTCTATAGCATCCATGAGGATTTCCACACAAAAAAAAAAAAAATATATATATATAATTAGCATACTTAATATTTTTCGAAATTGTGTCTAAATTATGAATAAAATAAATAAGAGAATATCTACTGTGCGAAGGTAGAAGTATACATAGATCGGGAAGCCTGGTGTTCAATTTTCTCTGACTAGGTACGTCGGTAGGGATACAGCGTGATGATATTTAGTTATTTAATACTCGTAATAACGTATGAAAGTTCCAAACTAATATGAATACAGACCGGACATAATTACTTTATATTATCTCTATTAGGTTGTGTTGTGCTTTCTGGCAGTTGTAAATAAAATAACCCCTCTCTCTAATGTATAGTTCTGTCAACCGTAGATTTCGGAGTTTTTCTTTTCAATATTTTATCGATTAAAAAAAATATTCAACATAGCTTTTTTTTTCGTCTTGAGCGCTCTTGCGCCAGTATTTAAATAATCAGATCAGGCCTCTGATTGGAATAGTACTTTATTGATGTCATTGCAAATTTTCGTACTAGCAGCTAATTATATTTTGTTAGATAAATTTAATTTGTTGTATAAAATATTATAAGAGTATCTTATTTTGTAAGATAAAGTATTTTAAAATTTCCAAATCTTACTCCTCTTCAAGCCAGGTAGTACGTACCATAGCACTACAGAAAAAATCTTTGCTAGTAGCTTAAGAAATTAGCAAACTAATTCTTCGTGAACACGATAAGTTGGTAATAATCAACAATCAACATGTAACAATCAAACTTACAGTAGCTAAATTGACGAAACTGAGCCTCTAGAACCAAATATCTATGATTGAAATAGAATATTATTCCTTATTACACACTATTACCATACACTATATACTCTATAACCATATCATAAAAGAGTACAATGTACCAAATAAGACACAAAAAATATTTTATATCCTTTCTTACCAAATAGAATTTCTTACGTTATGCCAACAATATATTTTTCCTTCCGTACGATAAAAAACGCAGACAGCATGAATATTTTAATCAATAGAATTCCTCGCACACCCCATCGCACCTGATATAAATCCGCATAAACCTCACTACTCTTTACAACTACAATAAGTCAGGAAAAAACTTCCCCTTTCTCTTGCTCGGAGATGTAGA
The DNA here is from genome assembly GCA_948477245.1 of Thumatha senex. Lineage (NCBI taxonomy): Eukaryota > Metazoa > Arthropoda > Insecta > Lepidoptera > Erebidae > Thumatha > Thumatha senex. The sequence continues at coordinate 3,196,051 of OX419734.1, forward strand.
GACAAAATGGATACGACCCCGAACAATCCATCAAAAGGTTTGAAAACTAGACGGTGAGCTTGCCGATATCAAAATGTAGTTACCATTGTCCCCAAGTTGATAAAATATGAGCTGTGACATTGACAAATCGGCGAAGCACACGCGAAAGAAACGGGCAAGTTGCTTTAGCTTACTTATAAGGGAATAACGATTCATTGAGGGATTGAGATGTTTGAGCGATTACACTTCTGTCGACGTTGTTTTTTTTTAATATTAGCTTTGATGTCGGGCATAGGAAATGGTAAAGCTGGGTTTAGACCTTCATTATATCTTAATATTATTATGGATGTGTTTTATCACATTTTTTTTAGACTACTAAAGTGAAGCGCTAGTTAAGGAACCCCATTCCCACAATATTTGCTTCACCAGCTAATATCGTTCTAGAACGTTCGATGCACATCAGCATTTTCTAGGATATGCGTCACTTCCGATGAAGTGCCGAGTTAGCAATAAGTTAGTATATAAGATCAATAATTTGTTAAAATTAATTAATTACTGTTTTGTATTACTACTTTGTAACTCTGTCAGTTAAATAAATATTTTCTTATTTAAAATCCGGGTTTTGAGATCTTAAATCGCTCGTGGCCCCGCGGTTCTGTAAACGATCACTGCGTTAAGCAACTTTCATTATGGCTGGTCCTCAGATGAGTGACCACTTTGTGGCATTTATATTTGCAAGCGTTTCCGTGCTTTGGAAGTCACGTTAAGCCGTTGGTCCCGGTTGCCAGTAACATGGCAGTCGTTAAGCCAGTTGAAGGCCTTATGAAACATTTCAAACTGAAAAATTTCAAAAGCTCGTCGCCACAACCTGCACCTGTCCATTTCAACACGGCCATTTCATCACCTGTTACGTGGGGCAAAAAGTAAAGTGGGCGTATAGTACGCCTCTGCCTACCCTTTCGGTGATACAGGCGTGACAGTATGTATGTACTGAAGTGACTGTGTAGAAACTGTCATTGTAATCTTGTAATTATTGACAAACTAAAAGTCCCTACACCCTTAGTTAATTAATCAAATCAGAAAGTTGCAATTTGAAGTAATAGATTGTGTTAAAAAGTAATGAGGGTTCCCTCATTGGGGTTGCGTTGAGGGTTCAGCAAATGAACAGTCTAGTTTGGGGCGACAAATGCTATCAACTGTCTTCCAAAGCTCGACTGTCGACCCTTATTACCAACCCTGGCGACTCCTGAGTTGAGGTTGGTAATGGTACAGCTGGCTAGGATCTTGTAAAATTCTTTAGGAAAATATGTATGGCTTTTTAATAGTAACAATTTATAGTTTGTGGCAATTATTCAACAATTTAAATTTTAAAGTGGAAAATACTTTTCATTCACAAGCTGGACTCGAACCAGCGTCTTCTGGTTCAACGCACCAGACGCTTTTACCAGCTACAGTTTCTAGCAGGTCACGGTGGACCTGCTAGAAACTGACCAATTTATTCACCTTTTTACGTTTTAAGGCGACATAGGGCGCCGTCGACCGGCACTTAGCAAAGTTGCATGGTACAAATTTATATTTAGAAAAAGGGAGAATACTAATTGCTTTTCAAAATTGTTTCTAAATATTCAACACCTCATTGGAGAAGAATTGTTTGAATAAAGCCAGTGTTGTCTAAACACATGACTGGCTAGCCTCAGTCTTAGCTAACCATTCCTATGACGTTTTTAGTAAAAAGACAGATGCTGATGATGAAGTCATAGAACAGAAAATGAACAGAAGTAACCCTTATGGATAATTTACAAATAAATAAAAAAAATTGTGGGACACTTAGCAATTCCAACAAAATGTATCGAGTGTTATAGTCATCATAATCATTTCTCATTCCAACGGTTTTACTGAGAAATAAAGTTATTGGTACTAACAGGAAAAATGAATCATTGTGTTTTGTCTTCTGCTAAATTAGAACTTCATACATAATATGTTTAGGTGAGAAAATTGGCGCGGGTTAAGATAGTGATTATAGTACGTAGTACGCTGTATCCCTAATGGAGTTGTCAGAGACGACAGATCGCCATACATCGGTTCAATGCTTACTTCTTTCGCATCTTGAACTTTTATTAATCGTTTCATATATTAGGCACGTCTGGGTATCTGAGTATTTTTTACCTTGCCGTGTTTAAGCAATTACAGCTATTATATCCAACAATGCTAAATATCAAAAGCCATAGATAGTTGAGATTAGCAGCAGCTTATACCTTGGAAGTAGCTGGGAATACACAAAGATGAAGAGCTTCATTGCTGTGTATGGTTAGGGAATAAAGTTTCCAAAATATTCGTCATCTCATTGAAATATTCACACATACATACATACTGTCACGCCTTTATCCCCAAAGGGGTAGGCAGAGGCATACTTTACGCCCACATTTTACAGTATGCATTTTTTTCACACGTACCAGGTGGTGAGCCCCTTGCCGTGTTGAAATGGACAGGCGCAGGCTATGGCGAACTGATGTTGAAATTTTTGAAGAAATGAGGCCTTCAACTGGGCTTAACGACAGCCATTTTACTGGCAATCGGCACCAACGCCATAATCTGCCTTCCGAAGCACGGAAACGCTCGCAAATGTAAATGCTAAAAGTGTTCACCAATCTAAGGACCAGCCATAGCGAAAGCTGCTTAACGCAGTGATCGTCTACAGAACACTCATCAGGGCCACGAGCGCTTCAAATATCCATTGTATTGAAATTCAGAAATTATAGAGGAATATTTGAATATTTCAAACTGGGAATCGACTTCATTCAAATTATACCTATATAATAACATCCAGGATCGAAAATCTATCATATTCCCTGTTTACAACAATTACAACTCCAATCAAACACATCCCTATCAATCCCTTCTGGTACTAAATCACAAGCGTACAACCGTTTGTCATGCCATAAAACCGACTACATAAATGTTTTAGACGTATCCAAGCATTAATCAAAGAGCAGAACAATAAAAACTATCGCGGTACCGTCATAGTGGCGTTTGTGGCACAATGTTTACAGTTCTCACTCTTATCACGTTCCGCGAGTATTTATCTTGGCATGAATAGGCTGTGAGGCTTTGACAGATCGTTTGTCCCGTGTTTTGTTAAATAAGTCAAGATTTTACCCTGTTGACTTTTTACATGATAGGTTTTGCGCTAGCTTCTAAAATGTTTGGGTAAGAAGCGAGTTGATAGTTTGTACAAGGTTTTATTTATTGCATGGATATAGGTTTTTAATTTAATATGAATTACAACGGGTCAACACTTTTTAGAATTCTCAAGAGTTGGAATGCCACCTCTATCGCATGCCACCTCATTCCGATGCCCTATGCGATGAAGAGCGTCGTTTCTAAATATCAGGCGAGCACTCATAGTTTAAGTGCACTTAATTAATATTACAAACAATTTTATTCTCTCTGTCTATGACATTAGAATGCACTATGATTATTGAGTCTTCTCGCGTAATATAATTACATTGTACTCGACTCTCTAGCAAAAGTACAAGTCATTAGAGTTTATAAACAATTACATTATTGCTATCTAACAAAGAATTTATGTTTGACAGATATTCAAAATTTTTATCCCAAAAGACTATAATTTGCAATAAGATCATTACGAACGTTTGTAGCAGCGAACTCCGTTATCTGTAAACGATCATTGCGTTAAACAGATTTCACTATGAATGGCCCTCAGATGGATGACCGCAGTGTAATTTTATAATTTAAGTGAGTTTCCTTACTTCAAATGGCAGATAAAGTCCCGGTTGTCAGTAATAGGTCAGTCGCTAAGCAAAGTTGAAAGCTTTATAGGTGGCTTGAAAATTTTCAACAGCAGGTAACCTCTCTTTTCTGCGCCTGACCATTTCAATATGGCAATTCGCTCACTACCAATTACGTGGGACAATGCACACTTTAAAAGGTATGCGAATAATATGCCTCTGCCTACTACGCGCGATCCCTTTCAGTCTCAACTATATGTATTAATGTATGTATGTAAGATTTTATAAAAATCTGATTGCTACTTAATAACATATTCTAATCTATTTCCACTTTATAATTAGTACAAAATATTCATGAGCTACACTAGTTTCCAACCACCCTCATAAGTTCATGTCTAATTGGATGTCAAAGACAGTATATTAGAAGCCTATTCGCACAATATCACCTCGGGGGGTAAATAATTGCTTCTCACATTAATCATACTAAATCGAAATCCTCATTGACATATTAATGATTCATAGCAACAGTATGGTATATAAATCTAGTTTATATGACTTTTATTGACCTGAATAATATACCGAGTAAAGGTAGATCTATAGCGGAGACTGTTAGCTGTGTGAAAGAAAGAGAAAAAATAATGTGTGTATACCAGATTTGTGTACTCTGGTACACACAAAAGAAGTGAATCTTAACGAATTTTGTTTGCAGCTATAAAATTTCTCTCAAAACGTGACGATTTTTTTAAAGCTAAAAAATTTCTCCCAAAACGTGACGATTTTTTTAAAGCTATAAAATTTCTCTCATACGTTGATAAAGAAGATTCACTTCAAAATAACGTGGTGCGTAAATAAAAAACGTGACTATTTTTTACAGCTATAAACTTTCTCTCATACGTCGATAAAGAAGTTTCACTTCAAAACAACGTGGTGCGTAAATAAAAAACGTGACTATTTTTACAGCTATAAACTTTCTCTCATACGTCGATAAAGAAGTTTCACTTCAAAATAACGTAGTGCGTTAATAAAAAACGTGACTATTTTTTACAGCTATAAACTTTCTCTCATACGTCGATAAAGAAGTTTCACTTCAAAACAACGTGGTGCGTATCCAAAAAAACGTGACTATTTGTTTACAGCTATAAACTTTCTCTCATACGTCGATAAAGAAGTTTCACTTCAAAAACGGAACCGTTATAGTATTACTTTGTTGTCAATCCGTCGAACTGTCTGTAAAACCCTTTTTCTCAGAAAAGCGTAAAGGTATTAAGCTGAAATATTTAAATTATAACTCAAATAAGAAACATTTTTTTACGGAACTCTCGGCGCACAAATTCGACACGTGCTTAACTGGTTATTTTTGAAAGGCTTTACTAAAATGTAATGTAGATATTACTGATAGTGTTAAATCGGCTAAAATCAACGTTGGCATAACGCAAATAGCAAGCAAGAAATTTAGATAATTATATTATTACTACCTGATGATCTGTTATACACGTATTAGAGACTTTAAAAAGGACAATTAGAGTATTAGGACCGTATTCCAGAATGTTTATCAACTCTCAAGAAACACTTGTGTGTAGATTTTATAAGGCAAAATCTAGTCTCAAGCGTTGATTGATTATTGAGAAACGTTTTGAAATACGGACCTTATAGACTATTGTTTCAACATGTTGATTGTATTTATGAATTTAAATGTTTAATCATAGAAATATATAGCCTTTTTGGCTATTATCAGTTTTAGCAATATTTATTTTTACACAATCTGCGTCTATCTATTCCTACACGGCAATTTGCTCACCACCTATTATATGACACATATATAATACGTGGGACAGGAATACACACGACAAAAAGTGACCGTGTAATATGCCTGTGCCATCACGTTGGGAGATAAGGCGTAATTGATAAACATAATCAAGATTTTTTAAGTCAAAATCATTGAAGGAATATTACCTACGTGAAAGCTGATGTAATCATCATTGATTATGGTCTACGAGTATTGAACTGTATTGTGGGTATCGATGTATATTTATGCATTGTATGTATTTAAAAATAAATAAATAAATAAATATCCATCACGCCTTATCCCCGAAGGGGTGGCAGAGGCATATTATATGCCCACTTTTCACCGTGTGGATTCCTGTCCCACGTAATAGGTGGTGAGCCCATTGCCGTGCAGTGCCCATTGCAGTGTTGAAAAAGACAGACGCAGGTTGTGGCTACCTGCTGTTGAAATTTTTTAAGCAGCCTATAAGGCCTTCAACCAGGCTTAACGACTGCCATTTTACTGGCAACCGGGACCAACGGCTTAACGTGCCTTCCGAAGCACGGAAACGCTTGCAAATGTAAATGCCACAAAGTGGTCACCCATCCGACGACCAGCCATAGTGAAAGTTGCGTACCTCAGTGATCGTTTACCGAACACTGAGACCGCAGGGCCACGAGCGCTTCTTGTATGTATTTAGGTATGTTATTGTATGATTATATATTGGTATAGTTTGTTAATATGTATGTATTATTCGTATATATGGTATGTATTATATGTAAAGTGTATACTTATTTTTTATATTATTATTAATATTTCTTTTTTTTTCTGCTCACTTTCTCGCATTGCATAACTAGTTAATAATAAGAATCGTAAACTGTCTGCGTACACCACACTGCCCCTAATAAATTTACGTATTTTGTCTTCTTCCCATGGTTTGTCGTAGTGCCATAAGGCCACCAATTGTACCCATAACTTGCATATACAATTTAGTTTTCATGTTCAATTTGGTGTACAATAGAGATTTATTTTTTTATTTGCAAAACACGGTACCTGGAAATGGCCTGCCTTCTCGTTTATTTAACCAACAGTATTATAACTGACTTTGAGCTGTTAGTATTTTTTTAATTACCCTGTAAAATACCCGTCATGTTTCTTGACAGTTCTTCTTGAAACATGGCTGCGTTTGATCATGACAGTACTTTATAATCTTATCCAATTGTTGCCTACAGGCATAGAGGTGAGGCCTACTCATGCTTTTTTCCCAGTAAGCTGGGCGGCCACTAGTAAAAAACCGAATAAGTGCGACTCGAGAGTTTCGTAAAACCGGCCATAACTGATTTTACTTTAACTTAGAAGTTTGCGAGCAGATTGGTCGAAAACGGAAAAGTCAAAAGTACTCAGATCTCTAGACGTGCATGTATGAAGCGATTATTGAATCTGCAAGAAGCGAAAGAAGTATGCACGGATCGCGGAGCCTGGCGGTCTGTCCTGTCTGACTACCCCGTCAGGGATATAGCGTGAAGATAGTTAGTTAGTTAGTTAGAAGTTTGATTTTTTCACAGCATCAAGGGACCTATCTGAAGAGGAAAAACTAAACTCTCTGTTTTGTCTGTCAAAACTCTTTGCCTAAAAACTTTAAATCTACGTAGATTTGAGTATGTAGTTTTAACTTCACTTCGATATCTTCACGCGTTCCAGAGGTAAAAAGTCTAGACAGACAGGCAAATGAACGGACGGACGGAAGTTGGACACCAAAGTAATCTTATAGGGCATTTTCCTTTTTAAGTACGAAACCCATAAGAATAAGTCCAGTCACTTAAAACAACATAAATCTAAGAAGTCACAGTCGTATACGTGCGTAATCACATCGAAAGAGTTTTCTAGTGCAGATCGAATTTCAAAACAGCTGAAAAAGAAACACTTGGTGAACGTTGAACGAGTTAGTGCTTTATAGTGTTGTCCTGTGCTCGGATTATGTTGTCCCGGACGTGGAACGTTCTCAAGTTTATCGAATACTTCAGTGAACGGCACAGGGCTGTCGATATTGGTAATTTATTGTATTTTCCTATGTTTAGTACTGGAGCTTTTTTATTATCACTTATTATATATATATAGATACATATAACAATAATACTTTATTAGATAGAAAAATAATATCAACCTTACAAACTATTTAAATACCCGCTCCTGACCGTTCCCGGTGGAAAGGTGCCCATCACACTTGCCGCGTTTCCACGCTGGATTGCGATGGCCAGCCTCTGCACCAGATATATATATATATATATATATACTTATTACTTTTGGGTAGTGTTCTCTTATATATTATAACTAGCTGACCCGCGCAACTTCGTTAGCGCCACATAAGACAATCCTCTTTGGAATGGATTTGGATTCAAGCTTCTGAAGCAACATTTTCATTCTAATGACACACGGTGCTAGAAGCCCTAAGGGATCGAAAATACGAGCAACAGCTGCGAGCTCTCTTTTAAGTACTTTCGCTCGTATTAGGTGAATTGATTGGAAAACATAAGTGATCAGTTTGAGTTTGCCAACCCAGTCCTAAGGTTTTGTTCAGTAGACCACCGTCGATATTTAAATCGACGAGGGACTGCTCCGATTGTCCGGCGATTAAGTTAGGCTCATTGGACTTTCACTTTCTGAGTGGCATGCAAGCAGAAGCAAGAGCTATGGTTACCTCACGACCTAAATTGTAGGCATCCTCAAACTGGTCAGCACCTGTCAGAAGATCGTTTACCAAGAAGTCGTTTAAAAAACTTCAGCGACCTTTGGATCTGTACATTCGAGTCCTATTTGCTTGAGACACCTTGTTGCTAAATAAGGGGCGTTAGCGGTGCCGTAAGTTACCGTGCATAAAGAATAGGTTTTGAGTGGCTCAGACGGATCAATACGCCATATGATTTTTAATAAATGTCTATCAGATGGATGTATGTAATATATGTAATAAATGTCTATACATTTTCTCGACGTCGACGTAAGAAGAAAAGAAATTAAGTCGTCTTGAACGGTCGGGCCAATCATTTGAATATCATTTAAAGATATTCCGGACGACGTAGGAGCACTTGCATTAAAAACTACGCGTAATTTGGTAGTGGTGCTGCTTTCTCTTAACACTCCGCGGTGAGGAATATAATATGACGCCGTATCTTCATCAATACGACACTCGGACACGTGCCCTAAAGAAATGTACTCAGCCATAAAATCTTTGTACATTTTGTCGAGTGAAAGGTTATTCATATTTCTACGTTGAAGAGATAAAAAATAACGCTTTGCACGAGAAAACGAATCGCGATCAGAAGCGGCCATCGGAAATACGAAAGGTATTTTTTATAAAGTGTTCCTCACACTCCTTTTGTTCGGTTGAGTAAATAGATAAGTCACGACAAATCTCTTCCAATTGCCAAAACCGCGTTAATTGGGTTTAAAAATCATCTATCTGGGAAGTTTTGGATTTTCCAATGGATTTTTCTGGATTTTTTATAATCCTGTCTTAAGGGATACCTATCTGATAAAAGGAACCCACATGCGAAATTAGGGCTTTGTAGCTGTGGTAGTTTCAGAGGTGCCGTGATGCTATGTTTGAAATTGAAGAATTTTCCATATAAACTTAGAACCCCTGTTTACCCTGTTTTAAATAAAATTTTGCGAAACCGCGATATATTTGCCCATTTATTTGTAACCAAAAAAATAAAGCTTTTAAAAGTAAATTCACGTTTCTAAATTTGAAAATGACGAACTTTCATACAAACGTTTATCGCTTATTTACGTTTTTAGAGGTATAATTTCGCAAAAATCCCTTTTTACCCTGTTTTAAATAAAATTTTGCGAAACCGCGATATATTTGCCCATTTATTTGTAACCAAAAAAATAAAGCTTAAAAGTAAATTCACGTTTCTAAATTTGAAAATGACGAACTTCCATACAAACGTTTATCGCTTATTTACGTTTTTAGAGGTATAATTTCGCAAAAATCCCTTTTTAGCGGAAACCTACTTATTAATATTTATAACATGGCCAAGCCATGGACTCACGACCATTTACGTGGACAAAATGCATACGGTGAAATGTGGGCGTAAAGTATGCCTCTGCCTACCCCTTCAGGGATAAAGGCATCTCAATATGTATGTATGTATATATTCTCCTATAGTGTTTTAATCCAGGTTATAAATTCTTCACGCTGTATCCCTAATGGTATAGTCTGCGATCTATGCATACTTCTTTTGCTTCCTGCAGATTCATCGTCATTCTATTATATAGTTATCGTAGTATTTCTAAAGTAAAGAAAGTCTTATGAGATCACTATTTTGTTAAATGAATACATTTGTGGTTGTATTAGGTGTGTATGGATTGAGTCTGTGGCATTTATCTGACTTTTGTATAATTTTATGTAATTGAATAATATTAATATTATTAGTGAAAACTTTTAATTGGCCTTCATTTTGTTACTTATCTAATAATTGTATTGTGTTAGTTGTAAGATTTCCAAAAACATAAAAAAAAATTAACATTATCATCAATCATCATTAATAGTTTTATACATGCACGTCTGGATATCCGAGTGCTTTTGAATTTTCTGGTTTTGAACATTTGCTCACGTGGTCTTTATACGTAAGACTCTAACTCTACTTTCGCACAATATAAAATTTATATTCATACTGATTTTTTCTTTCCAGATTTATCAGTTGCACGTGAAAAGTTTATAGAAGATACGCCAATTGTCAATCATACCTACTCTACTTCATACTAATACTTATATAAACGCGAAAGTTTGTAAAAATGTATGGATATAGGTTTTTTACTCTTTCACACAAAATTAAACACATAAGCTATTTTTAATCCCGAAAAACAAGATCCGATAGAAAACGGGAATGGGAAAACTTCTCCACTCGGGCGGAGGCACGGGTGTCAACTAGTATTTCGTATTTTTAATGTAGTCCGTATTTGTAATTATAAAAGACCGGATTTATATACAACATAAAATGCTTATTATATTTAAATGTACATGGAAATATTAAGAATACTGGAAATATGAAATTTTACTGTTTTTAATTCACAATTAGCATACAATTATAGTGAATTATCCATTGTTTCAAGATAACAGTTTCATATTTTTAAACTGTTTATCATGGTAAACAATAAAGTATTAATCCAAATAAATAATTAATATTCTTTACACATCACCGTCTAGCCCAAAGTAAGCTAATTATAAGCTTGTGACGACTGATAAACATCGTTAAATATTTCTAAATACATACATATTATACATAGCAAACACCCAAACTCCGAAACAAACATTTGTGGATGAAACAAATATTTTTTCCGACCCGTTAATCAAACCCGGGACCTCAGTCGCGGCAGTCGCATACACTACTACTGCGCCACCGAGGCATTAAAATGATGAGTTTTTTGGAATATTTTTGCTATTAATAGAATTGTATTATTTTTCTACATGAGAAACCTTTTTCTCTCAAAGTCGACAGTAGAATACATTTGCGTTGTAGGAAAATCAATAATTTAGCTACAAAGGCACAATTTTTTTTTGATACCATCAATTCAACTTCACCCAAAAAATAAAGATCTTTCGGTTTTTTGGGCCGATTGCTCAAAATCGGAAAGGTCAAAAGTAATCGGATACTCAGATGTGCAAGTATGAAGCGATTAATGAACCTGCAAAAGGTACAAGAAGTATTTTTGCATGGATCACGAAGCCTGGCGATATATCCTCTCTGACAGCTCTTTCAGGAATATGGCGTGAAGATAGGTAAAAATAAATTATAACTAAACTGCCGATCAGTGAGCACGTCACGCACGTCAACTCTGAAAACAATAGACCAGGTAATAATATAAATTAAGGACTGTCTAGCTTAGTCTATGTTATATTTCTTAATTTGCATATTGTTAGTATTGTGTTTTTAACTGGTATAAAGTATTGTGCTGTGCCTTTATTGCTTACATCTTCATAAAATTCTATGTTGTTAATAAAAATGGATGGAACTAAAACTCCGGATACTCCAGTTGATCCTACTTTCTCGTCCTCTCGCCTGTTTAGTAACACACCCAGTACCACAATCAATTTAAAATCTCAAATTGCCGAATATCATACTTGAAAACGACACGTCAATGAGGTCTCCCCCGTAAGCCCACCTTCCAAACAATTAAAAAGTCAGGTTGCACGGGAATACTATACGGGAGACGATAAGGCGCCATTCACCGTCTATGTCTCTCGTATAGAACCAAAGCCTAACTATGGCGCTGTCCTTCACACTGTTTATTTCGGTATGTTCTTACTCTCTGTGTCCCTTCTCTTCTATTTTCTATGTTTATAAACTTTATAACTTTAGAACTTCAGTGTGCGTATAACCTGTATGCAGACGACCTGCAGTTGTATAGCCAGGCTAGTGTGGAAATCTTAGGGAAGCTATCACTAAACTAAACATCGATCTAAATGTAACTCATGTAACCGCTTTGAACTTACCGTTAATCCTGACAAGGTTAGCATCTTAACTAAAAGTTTTATTTCCGAATGTTGGCATAATTTTACAGTCTATATTTTTTTATTACCTTCAACACAAAAACTATTCCAGTTACTAATAGTGTTAGGAACTTAGGACTGCATCTTGATGATACCTTCAATTGGAGAGCTCAGGTTGTCAAAAGGTTACTGGAATACATCTCTCTTTGTCAAAAGGTTACTGGAATACAAAGTGCTTTTTATCGGCTGAAGAACTTTCTTCCTTGTTCAGATCTATTTTCCCGTAATAGACTATGGTTATGTGTGCTATGATGCGGTTGCTGAGTGAGTACCTACAGACCTTAACTGTCATTTTTGTATATCTACAATAGCTATAAAAATATAGAAACTGTATTTGGTAAAATATTTCATTCCCATGAAAATGGATTAAATTCGCAAATGCATTATGCAAATATGCAAATGCATATTATTTCGGTCTCTAGTCAATAAGCTTCACGAACATAATAAGATTTGATCTCAGTTTAGTTATCGTATAACTCAGTTTTTCCATTATCAAATTTCTCAGTGGTATGTGAGATTTCAATAGACATTGTCAATTATCCCGTAGTACACATATATTTCCGTGTTTCTAGTTCTTCTTCTTATTTATGTTAAAGTTGCTAAACAACAATGCAACAAATCTATTCCTCTTTAAAAACATGGAACAAATTTTTTACCAAAAATATAACGCAATAAACAAATATCACCTATACCATTGTGTGAGTGTACCCAACAATACCATAAATGTTTTTAAGTCGATCGTAGTTTCAGTACGACAAACACACCCTCAATCCATATTGGCTATAATGTAAAAAATAAAAATAAAACTATTTCAACAAAATAAATAGCTTCTAGTCCGTAAGTTCTAGTTCTAGCCGTTGTTTATAATTATCCACTTCGTAGAAGAATATTTTGTTGGAAAATGTATCAAAGTATTTTTATTTACTATTTTAATTTAAAATATTTTTTAGTTATGCTAAGTACCAACCTACTAAGCAAAAAGTTGACAAAACTACTTGTTATGCTTTTTACTTTTGCTTTTTTTGACTGAAAATCCTCATGGATGCTACGCCAGACTCCTATCAACTCAAACCATACATTCCATATGGCTAGCCAAAGGGATTTAATTTGTCTTTTATTAGTTAGGTACTTATTCCTTTTGTGTGTGGAAATGTCCCATTGATGCTATGCTGGACTCTTTCCGACTAAAATCACACTATGTCCTTCCATGTACCTATCAGCTGTGAGTCCCAGGTGAGCCCTCAGAAGAAAGCTCTAAGGCAAGTTACTTTTGCTTTAGATATTTATAGGCACATAAGAAGTATTTTGTGATTAATTTTCTAACACTATCGAATCGTATAAAATTTCCAACGGTGTACTTTATAATTAGTATTAAATTATAATTATGACTACCCCGTCAGAGATACAGCGTGAATATAGTTAGTTAGGTAGTTAAATTCTACATGCTTTTGAAAATTTCCAAGTCGCCTTCTATTTGAATGCCTCTGTGGCGTGGTGGGAGTGTATCCGACTGCTACGCATGTGGTCGTTGGTTTCGTTTGGTGATGAGCATGATGGTTTATTCTGTGTCTGGGTATTATTTATCTATAATATGTATGTGTTTAGAAACATATAAGTATGTTTATCAGTTATCTGGTTACCATAATACAAGCTCTGCTTAGTATGGAATCAGATGGCGTTGTGTGAGTTGTCCCAACGATATTATTATTTTTATTATATATATATATATTTATATATATATTTATATCCAGTGCGTAGATTCGTTTTGATGAAGAAAATAAAATAAAACCTGTACATGGCTGAACTTTGTGATTGATATGAACAGCTGAGATGATCATTATAAAAATTTAAACACGTGGAATTCTTTATTCAGTGTTTTTTTCTGCTTCTGTAAAAACTATTATCCTGTTAGTCGAAAACACTTGAATGTTTTATCTCCACAATGTTTTTGCTTCCAAAACAAAGTACGTTTTGAAAACAATGAGGTGACTACAAGCACTGTGTGTGCCACATTAGTGTTGAGAATTTACATTTTGCTTTATTAGAGCTACTGAATTATGATTACTAATTATGTGAACACATGGCTGGCTTCTCATTGATATAAATGTCATAACTTGTATAGTGAGGTTTACGCGTAATAAGATAATAAGCATCTTGTACTTTTTTAATAGACATCTTTAACCTATCTAATTATTTTGATAAGCCGTCCACATATCAGTCATAAACAGAACAACTTAAATATTATTTACTTAGATTTTGTCTATTGCAGTCCACTGCTGGAAATAGGCTTTTCTCAAGTTTCACCATATTGAGAGAGTTATTGGTACAGGAGTTTATGTCGAGCCTAAAAACCTTGATTAAGCCACATTGCACTTACAAGTTGTAAACTACTATTTAAATAAAAATCCAATATTCTCTTATCAAGTTAATTGTACAGAGCTGTACTCAAAAATAAGAACTTTAATTTTATTTTTCACGTTTCTACAAACCATCGACCAAGTTTTGCAAAGTTAAATATTGTGTTACTCTAACTGTGTTTGATTGTGTCAAGAAACAATGCTGGTTTGTGTATGTTTGGTGCTAACTTCAATAGCAATCTGGACGCGCAATAATTCAGTAGATGGTGGTAAGTTTTTGTTGTTTACATCGGTGTAAATCTATGGTTTACATCGAATGGTTTCCTATTTTTGTTGTTTTGGCGAAAGCCAGTTGTCTGTATTTTCTTTAAAGGATTTACATACTAAAGTTTTGACTTAGTGTTCATCCTCGCCTTTTCTGTTTTAAAAATAACGTTCATTAAGCTGGCTTAGGTTGTGTATATGGTTCTGATATTTCTTAACTTCCATTATGGAATGTTCAAAATGGGCCTTGGAACATCCTTAATGTTGCAAACATTCATTCATATATTATGGGGATCACTGTCGACAGTGTCTCTCACAGTGACTGTCACAGGTGAGCCGTTTGCTTGGTTGCGTAAACTATTTTACTTTCAAATTGAAATTCCATTTATCATTAGTGGTAAATCAAATTAAAATTTGGAATAAAAAGACAAAAAAGGCAGGAAGCTACGAGCTCGCGGCTAACATGGCTCTGGGGTAGCAGTCAGTAAAAGGCTTAAAATTAAAGCAGTTCACTATTAAACAAAGTCAGAAAACGCAGTCATTTCCTTATCCCATACGACTTGATTACCACAGAATAATTAGTACTAACGTACTAACTTAACATACCACAGAATAATCAATAGCAGTAATAGTAGTGACTAGACGATACTCAAATTATAAATGCGAATGTGTGTTTATGTAACATACACTTCAGCTTAAAGCTAAAACATAAGACTGCTTTTCCCGATAAACATCTTATGAATATTTTTTTAAAGCATTTGGTCCCATAAATTTTTATTAAAGTGAAAAAGGACAACCTGGTTCGAGACGAGGATTGAACCCGTGACCATGAAAATTAGCATACTAATTGCTTTAAAAAAATATCCATAGATTGAGTGGAGTCCCTCCACTCAATCTATAAATGCTAGCATCAATGTTTAAAAATGGTTGTAACACTGTTCATTGGTACCTAAGTTGTTGATTAGCTCGATAGATGGCTCTGGTCATACTCTTGAATGACGATTAAAATGTAGTGAAGAATATCAATTTGTTTCGGCACGTTTCAGGTAATTCAGTGGCTAGAACATTGTCCTGGTTAGGCTCGGCGGGTTTAATCCCCGTCTCAAACCAGGTTGTCTTTTTTCACTAAAATGTTTTTGAAGCATCTTATTTATGTCCGTGGGAAGTCTCTTTTTCTAGAAAGTAAAGCTGTAGGCGTCCTTCAGTAGGATTTAATACTAACGCCATTTTCTTCTATAGATTCGATAGACACACACAGATTATAGTTAGTCCCCCATAATATGTGATGAGCAGCAGCGTGTTAAAACGAATAGAGGCAAGTTACTGCCAGTCAGAATAAGGGGATAAACGTACCTTTCGAAGTAAACTAAATACCATAAGCGTTCACCTACCTCAGGACTAATCAAAGTATAAGACGCTTAACGCAGTGACCATTTACAGAATACTAAGAACGATTACGAGCGTTTCTAATATGTACCAATACACCTGCATCTTATAAAGAAGCTAATTGTAAACTTATTCTTTATTATTTTCGTTACAGTAATGCCTGAATATATCAAGAAAGCACTTCATGAAAAAAAACAGTTCAGGCCTCCTGTACGGCACTCCACGAAGACAGTAGTAAACGTCTCTCTTGATGAAATATTAACCAAAATCAAAGCTATCACCATGAACTTAAATAAAGACGCAAAAGCACATGGTTATAAGGTAGATTATAAGTTTAGAGTTATTAAAGGAACTGGTTGAGATGAGAAAATAAAAATTGTTTTCTTTTTAATCCATCTTGTTTAGTCTTTACAATATTATAAAGAGGAAAGATTTGTAAGCATTTTTGTAATGAATAGGATCAGAAACTACTGGGCCGATTTGAAAAATTCTTTCACTATTAGAAAGCTACATTTTTTGTGAGTAGCATAGACTATATTGTATTTTCTAATAGTTTAGGGTTAAATCGAATCGAAATCTCGAATAGGAAAACTTCACCACGCCGGCGAAGCTGCGGGCATCAGCTAGTTTTTCATAATTTCATAAAGGTGATGTTTACAATTTGATTACAACATTTTACACTATGTATTTGCGAATAGTTTTGCCATCTGATGAATAATTTGTCGCTTAAAACCATGTTTTTTTAATCTGATATTTTTTTATCTTATTCAGCCTGTTGACTTCCGAATTTATAAATGATAGCAATGTGAAAACAAGCTTATTATTTTGTAATACGTATTATTACCACAAATATTATCTTTACCAGATAACTCTGAGAAAATAACATATTTTTCAGAGCAAACATTTGCAAGTGTATTACGAATAAAATCAACAGTAGATGGGCTGGTACTTTCACCAAACTTTCATACAAGATTACTGACTCGCAGATATTGTATTATCTCATGCAATGTATAAAACAACAAACATGATTTAACGTCTTATAAAGTAATGTTGTAGTAAGTACTATGAACTTAAGTCACAGGAAAGACACAACTGAATGTATGCTGAAAAAACATTGTATCAACAATGTTTAATTGACAAATAAACGATACTTTATTCGCTCAGTTCTAGTAAAAAAAATCTCTACCGTATGAGAGCGACACCTCTACCTCCACGCGTTCTTAGGGATCAAAAAGGAGTGGGCAGGATTGGGTTGAAGAAATTTTCTGAACACTCGCCGTGGTAGATATATGGTAAAATGCAGCCAAGGAGGCTATTGTTCTAAGTTGCACGAGCGATTTAAGGCTTCTTTTTACCTGAGGACAATCTATAGAGCGAATTGTACGTCTTTGCTTAGAGTCAAGAACAGTAGTCACTTTTTTTAAACTGTAAATAAAAATGCTCTTAGGCTACCATCTACATAGATAAATAGATAGAGGGTTTTGAAGCTTTAATGGGTGTATACTATTTTTTGTATCTATCACGCCTTATCCCCGAAGGAGTGGCAGAGGCATATTATATGCCCATTTTCCACCATATGTATTCCTATCCCAAGTAATAGGTAGTGAGCCCATTGCCGTTTTGAAATTGACAGAAACAGGTTGTGGCTACCCGCTGTTGACATTTTTTAATCCGTTCATAAGGCATTCAACTTGATTTAAAGACTGCCATGTTGCTGGCAACCGGGACCAACGGTTTAACCTTCCTTCCTAAGCACAAAAACGCTCGCAAATGTAATTACCACAAGTGGTCACCCATTCGAGGATCAGCCATAGTGAAAGTTGCGTTACTCAGTGATCGTTTACAGAACACTGAGTCCGCGGAGCCACGAGCGCTTCGGGTGTAAACTATGATCTTTGTAACGCATACACAGCCACAGTGACGTAAACACCCAAAAAATTAATACGAAAACCACTATCGAGAACTCATAGTAATATATTCAGAGGTGAGTTATGTTATTTCGAAATACCTAAATAAACAATCTACGTTGAAGCCCAGCCTTGGTTAAACAATAATTTCTGTTATTAGATTTGTAGAGAGGGATGAGACCAAAAATTTACATCCACCATTGTATTACAATAGAAATTTGTATGTAAAGGTAGTAGCAGGGGCGCACAAGTTTTAATCGTTTTTGTTTCCATAGATCGCTCACAGAAACAACTATTATAATGACGAAGACGATAAGGAGTTGATAGCCTACTTAATAAACCACTCTATATTAAACCATTGAATTTCATATTTTCTTTAACTAAAAATAATATTTTTATTCAATAAAACGAGAAGTTGTGGAATTATACATTATTTTTAGATCAGTCACATTGCAAAGGTTAAGCCAGTAAGTAGTTGGCGTGGCAACATTTGTCCACGATCCAGCCGCCCCCACGCCATATATTCAGTAATTCCTTTTGATAGTAACATCAAAGCCCAGACAAATGTAACAAAAATATATTTTTTATATCATCGAATGTTTCTATACAATAAAACGCGTCTGTCAAAACCACAATTTCAAACAAGCCATATACAATCGGAAATTGCTCGCAAACCCATCCAGTACATAGAACAATAATAAACAATAAAATAAAGAAAATGTCCTAACAACTAACCTCGGGGTTTGTTTTTGACACAAAAGGGAAAACCGGGAGGTACGGCTCGTAAAGTTGTCAGAGGCACTCAGCAGTAAATATTGTCCTCTATAGGTATGAACACAGCCGTTAGGTATAGTTAAGCCAATAAATACTTTATTAACTTAATTTAGGAGACAGCTAAAGTGTTAATGATAGCAAGGGACCTATTTTAAGGGTGCGACTCACCGTTACAATCATACTGGTTGGGTTAGTAATCAGAGAAAATTTTGATAGAAATCGGGGTTTTCGCAAAAACTCAATATCAGTTCTAGTTTTTATGAAGGCGAAAGTTTGTGACAGTGTATGTTCATTATTTCTAAAATGTACGTACAATATTGCTATCGCAGTATTTCGGACTCTGTATGTCTACAGCAGAAGCTATAAAACTACATGTATCTATGTATAAGTCCCTAAGCTCTGTATAATTATAACATTGCATATTGATGTGTATTAATGATTTTAATATTTAATTTACTCTTATAATCTAGTTTGACGAAACAGTATTTGTGGTTATAATCTTGTTTAGGCTCTATGGGGCTGTAACTAGTTAGGTACTGTGCCTGAAATAAACGTTTTTTTTTACTTACACGCTCAAATGGCTGGACCACCTTAAGAGAAATTGGTGTGAACGTAGCTGTTACCCTGAATTTAAAACATAATGTTTTTATTCCTGGATCAGTTTCCAGTGGGTAATGCCACGGAAAATCCTCACCATACGTGTGAAAGTCTGTGAGTGTATATGTTTATTACTTTTACAGGTTCAAATGACTGGATCAACTTGAAAAAAATTAATAAAATGGCAATCGTTAAGTCAACCTGAAGGCCTTACTTAGGAACGAAAAATTAACAACAAGGCGCTACAACCTACGCTTGTCTATTTCAACAGGGCACATATACATACAACATGAGCTCACCACCTGTTATTTGCGACTAAAATGCTTACCGTGAAATGTGGGAGTATCATATGCCTCTGCCACCGCTTCAGACATAAAGGCGTGGTTGATAAATTTTAATAAAATTGTGAAAGTAGCCGACACGCTCGAATAGCTCGGGAACAGGTTCTTGTAAGAAACAGTTACTGTAAAATTTCACCACCAGTCAGAGCTATCGTCCTTTAGTTTATAATATTCTAGAATCTGAAACTAGATGTCTATATGACTGTAGGAAAGTGGACCTCGGGCGTCCCGAGACGCAACTGGGACAAATGCTCGGAAGATAATGATTCTAGAATCTGGAACTGGACATCAGTTTTAGTGGTGGTCATCTTATTGTCACATGAGGTGAAACCGGTCAGATTCTCAAACAAGACGTTTGAATAGTACAAATTGTTTAAGTAATGTAGGAAGTTTCATCAGGCTTCTAACATCAAGTCTCAATAAAAATAATTAATCTTTACAACATATGATTAAAACAACATATTTATCAATCAATCAATCCTATAGACACTGTACAAGAACATTAAAACACTTACAGTTTGCCACAGGATAATAAGTACATATCTATAATCGTACTCATGGTCTCTATAAGTATGTACCTAATATAAAGTTCAAAACTTTATTATAGGTACATACAAAACACCACGCGAGTGTAGCCGCCGTCAAAAGCTAGTTTTGTTCTAAGAAGGATTTCGATATTATAAGCTCAAATGTCACAAGATACCTCTTTATTATTAGATAGAAAGATTTCTCCTATTCACCTTTATTGTGTTAACATAACTATCTCCACTGTGTATTTTTTGGCACTATTAAGGAGTCCAGGCGATTAAGAGCACCTATACAAGCGGCACGCTATGATGGCCGTTTTGACATATTACAACAGTGATGATATTTTACTTGTTTTACATAAGTACTCTGTTTTCTACCGTAGTATAAATTCCCTCTAATATGGTCGACTATTAACATAAATCTACAAATAAAATGTAATTAAAATTAATACGAAACTTCATGAAAGGACAAACGTCAAAACGGCTATCATAGCGTGTCGCTAGTATAACCACCACTCATTCCAAAAGCAATAAATATGGTATTCTAAAATCTTTTACCACATCACGTGTAATTACAATCTTAATATTTTGCCCAAGGTAAACCCGTTGTTCCATAGTTTGCCCAAACTATAATAATAATGTAATCGACAGTTTCAATTAAAACTTCCGTACAAAGGAACTACCTATTTAATCGTAATCACTTTAGCAAAGAACACATATACATGCGAAGTGCAATAACATGGAGTCGCTCGAGTTGCTCTTTGGAAGTTACTACACTTTACCTTATATCGCTGCACAGTGTTACAGTTCGTATTCAACTTTTGAAATAAAAATATATAATTTGTTATGGACTTACTTTTTTAGTGGTGTTGCGCCGATTTGGATGGAGAAGTACTTATTCTCTTCAATTGTTTAAAAAAAAAAGTTTATAACTCTAGATTGCATTGAATCAAAAATCAAGGAAATCAAAGAATTTCCTAGTAGAGTTAAATAATATAGGAAATATTACACGATTTTAATTACGAAACCAATTTTTGGATAAAGCAACAGTTGCATGGAAAAATGGCTCTTATACATACCTACCTAATTTTGAGAGCTACAAAATGTAACATTATTTGGGCAATAAGATTATTCCATTTTTCTTTGCCTTATATTCTTTTATATACAACCTTTAAAGGTACTTATTAAAGTACCTTTAAAGGTTGTACCAGTACCTCATTCAATCAACAAGGTAGCTAACAACAAATCCGTTAAAAATGTCAACACATAACACCTCATTTGCAGCTTGCAAATGAGGTGTTATGTGTTTTATAAAGTTTTATATATATTTATAAAGTATATATGTTAAGTAATTTTATAACATTTTATTACTTAACCTTTTTACCTAAAGCATCAAGAATTTATTATTTATTTCTCTGAATATACTAATCTTTACGGGAGATCGCTGAATATGTTTTTTTTGTAGATCATCTGCAAGTGGCCACTAAATGAGTGGCAAAATTAGGAGAGTCTACGTCAAGAGGTTGACTGCGATAAACTATACAGATTATACGGTTTATCTATTTACTGTGAAGAATGAGTGAAGAACGATTGACGAAGAATATATATTGTTCAAAAGTAGAGGGTAGAAGGAGTCAGGGTAGGCCGATACTTACATATGAAGACCACGTGAGCAGATTGCTCAAAAACGGAAAGGTCAAAAGTACTCGGATACCCAGACGTGCGTGTATGAAGCGATTGATGAATCTCGAAGAAGCGAAAGAAGTATGCATGGATCGCGAAGCCTGGCGATCTGTCCTCTCTAACTACCCCGTCAAGGATACAGCGTGAAGATAATTAGTTAGTTTTTTTTTTAATTTACTGTAAATGTTAGGTTTTTATGATTTCCATCACCAAAATATCATTATGTAATTTTCAATTTTTATTCCCGTACTCGCGAATCGGCGCACTGTGCAAGAGTTTAAGATTGATAGCTCCACTAAGTGTTCCCCCGGTATTGCCTGGCAACTACGCTGGTTAACTCTTTGAGAAAATTGCAAGTGCGACACACAAGAGCAAATAAATAGCCAATAGAGAGCATGCTTGAGTTCTTTCGCTGCTTATATTTATAAACAATGTTAAAACGTTGTTTTTTACGTTTGATCTGCCTGCATAAAAATTTATAGATAAGCTTATGTTAGATTTTTGTTCTGGTTATTGGAAATTTGGTTACGTCATATACAGAATAGTTATTAGTTTGCCACATTGATATACGTTATATAGTCTGATTAAAGAATGACTCTAAGAATGATGTAGTTCGAAAATGGATGGGTATATGGAAAAATATGTATGAAATTAAAGTTGTAGAGAATTATAAATAAGTAAACGGGATTACTCACGTTTTTACGACCAGTAATAGACCGACCGGTTTCAGCTGTATTTAGACAGCCTTTTTCAGAGGTGCGAACCGTTCGCCGAGCACTCTTTACGCACTCTTTACTGGTGAAGCGAGATTCGAGTGGTCGACTATCTCACGGGATATACAGAAAGCCAACTCACACAGATAGGTATCTGAGAGCGGATTCACATCATCACCCAGCGCATCTCGCTTCAGTTCCACGGACGCTTATTAACAGGGCTTTGAGACTGTGTGACCCGGAATACCTGGATACTGAGCTGGAGCATGTGAAGGGTGTGTTGTGCAGCAACGGATACAACTGGAGACAGAGTTGGCGGGTGGCTAATACGTGTGCACGGACTCGGCCTGCATCGGTGGAGAGAGCGGTGGCTTTCCTCCCATATGTCAAAGGGGTGACGGATGTGGTAGGACACTTGTTACGCCGAAGATACAGCATCAAGACTATCTTCCGTCCCTTTACACAACTTCGACATCTACTGCGCTCTCTAAAGGATAAAGGAGACCCTCTGGGTGTCCCCGGTGTTTATATGATTCCCTGTGATTGTGAAAATGTTACGTCGGGGAGACAAAGCGGAACGTTTCTACGAGACTCAGCGAGCACATACGTTCCATGAAGAACCAAGATATCAACGGATCCGCGGTGGTGGAGCATGCACTGAGCTCTGATACGCGTCACTTTATCCGGTTTGATAAGGTGAAGATCTTGTCGCGGAAGAAGCACTTTGTACCCCGGAAAATTCGAGAAGCCATAGAGATAGGGAGGCGGCCGAATTTTAATAGAGATGGGGGCTGGAGTTTTCCTCCTACATGGAAGCCGTGCCTTCGTGGTGCTCGTTGTTATGTGGAAAGCGAGTCTGTTGAAGACACAGTGAGCTATGCATGCAGAGACGCTCCAAATAGTTTGGGTGGGAGCGATAGTGAAGCGGATCTCACGTGTGCCTCGGCGCAACCCTACGTCCACCGAATACCCAAACAACAAAACGCGGGCAGCGCGCGAGCGTCGAGAGCGGATGCGCGCAGTGTGCGTAAAGAGTGCTCGGCGAACGGTTCGCACCTCTGAAAAAGGCTGTCTAAATACAGCTGAAACCGGTCGGTCTATTACTGGTCGTAAAAACGTGAGTAATCCCGTTTACTTATTTATAATGTGTAATAATAACGTTAGTTTTCTAGTTAAAATTGTAGAGAATTTTATAAGCTTTCATTTTATTTTTTATTATTTTTTCTACAACGCACCATTTTTGAAATATTAGCGAAAAACCCAAAATTGAGACCATTGTCACCACCTCTGAAAATGAAAATGAAAATTTTTAACGTTTCGTTTGACGTCAAGATCTCTCTCCCTCCGGCTCGCTATTCTTTCTAAGTACCCTGAACCAGTTTCTAAAGAAATCACTTAAGTTCCCACTCACGAACTCTATAACTACTTTATTGATTGGACAAATATATTAATTGAAAATAGAAAAATAAACAGTGAAATTTGGTTTAATACCTGTACTAAGACCTGGTCAAACAATATATTTGCTTCTCCATAACGTAATAACTAAAGCTCTCCTGATTCATAACAGTTTTATATATAAATGTAAGATGGAAACGAATTCTAAGTAATTGGTTATATCATTTATCATGATCCATCTTCCAAGGAGTGGTTCCGCGTTGGCGTTACGCTAAATGTGATACATCGTACCGTTTGCTCCAAGAATTATGTCACTGTTTTTAACTTACTTTCTTAAAGTGCTTCATGTGCTCAAGTTTTGTAAGGATTTATATCGTTACTATAAGTACATATTTTTAAAAACATTCTTTAAAAATCTTTTTAATAATTACAATGAAAGAATAGAAAAATACTTTAAACTTGTAATGACTACGTGTTTATGGAAAGTAGATGGACAGTGTAGTAAATGACTTGAGAGAGACTTTTGAACGCTTGACTACAATGATTGATGAAAAGAAATGAAATTATAATATCTTTATTCATGTATGTCACATATTTAAACTTATAAACGTAGAGATTATTGTTCCTACATTTACTGCTAGATTGCTAGATTCGCAAAGCCATAGGTAAAGTCTGAGGAAAAACCTGCCAATAAAACCTATGGCCATTCATTCTGCCATAAAATCTATGGGCATTTTTCTGTGATGATTTGGTTATTTATGATGGTATGAGACCTAACCTTTAAGCTAGGTGCATAATTTTATAGAGTACTCATTGTTTTTATATAGCAATGGCAGCCTTAGATCAGCAAGTTTGATACCCTTTGATAAAGGGTATCAAAATCTCGTAGCCCCGTAGAAGCGCTCGTGGCCCCGCAGACTTAGTGTTCTGTAAACGATCACAGAGGGACACAACTTTCAATATGGCTGGTCCTCGGATGGGTGACCACTTTGTAGCATTTACATTTGCGAGCGTTTCCGTGCTTCGTAACGCACGTTAAACCGTTATTCCCGGTAGCCAGTAACATGGCAGTCGTTAAGTCAAGTTGTATGCCTTATACGGCTTGAAAATTTTCAACAGCAGATAGCCACAACCTGCGACTGTCTATTTCAACACGGCAATGGGCTCACCACCTATTACGTGGGACTGGAATACAAGTGGTTAAAAATGGGCATATAATACGCCTCTGCCACCCCTTCGAGGATAAGGCGTGATAGATAAATAAATAAATCAAAATCTCCGGGGTCCCAAGAGATTTTACAGACTACTCTGAGCCTACTGACCAACGGACAAGTCGTCCTTAAAGGGTTGATAGGTAGAATGACAGTCCCACTCAACAAAGCAGAGTGTAAACAGCTTAACATGACTGAAATTACGTTCTGAAGTTGTTTGCACTTGATGACAAAAGGATTCCAAATGTTAAATATCAAGTTCATAGGGGAAACCCGTGACCTTTGCCAAACCAGGACAATACCCTATGCCATTAAGCTACATATGCTGTATACAATCCTATTAATACGCATCTTAATATCTTAATTAATACGCAACACAGTTTCCATTAATACGCGATCAAGTGTTGATATCGATAATTATGTTTGAGCACTGCGAGAGTTAAACTAAATTTATGAACTAGTAAATTGATATATTTTAATTATAAATATAACAATTTAGTTATTATTTATATTAAGCTGGAAAATGGCGTGTTGGTTTGAACACTCCAATGAACGAACGAGGACCGATTGACGAAGAATACATATTGTATGAAAATAGAGGGTAGAAGGAGTCAGGGTAGGCTGAAACTTACTTATAAAAACCACTTGAGCAGATTGCTCAAAAATGGAAAAGTACTCGGATACCCAGACGTGCATGTATGAAGCGATTAATATTTCTACAGAAAGCGAAAGAAGTATGCATGGATCGCGAAGCCTGGCGATTAGTCCTTCCTCTCTGACTACCCCGTCAGAACTACAGCGTAAACATAGTTAAATTAAGATTAAGACCTATTATATTAAACCAAATATTTGGTTTTCAACATTATACTCATAGTTTTGCATCCATTGTTTCTTCATAGGGTTTAGCAGTCTATTAAAATTAGTTAAAATAAACGGAAAAGCCTTTGATGTGCTTAAAATATAAACATAGTTAAAACATTTGCATTAATAAGCACTTTATTTTACATATACATTTGTGGAAGTTATACACCATCCATTCAGTTCCTCACATAACAGGTTTCTTACACAACGACATTTGAATTCCAAGTTTGAAACTACGTGACTTGCAATGCCCTAGGCGTGCCAACTTATAATTAACTGCTCCTGCATGCCGCCGTTTGAAAACATACGCTTTCAAAACACAATGTGTGTGCAGAGTTCAGTGCCTATGCTAGGCTGGACATGCTGCCAGGCGTATATTACTAACTAACTATCTTCACTCTGTATCCTTGACGGGGTAGTCAGAGAGGACAGATCGCCAGGCTTCGAGATCCATGCATACTGTTCTTTCGCTTCTTGCAGATTCATCAATCGTTTCATACATGCTATTACTTTCGGCTTTTCCGTTTTTGAGCAATCTGCTCACAGGTCTTCATAATTATGTAAGTCTCGGCCTACCTTGACTCCTTCCACCCTTTACTTTCGCACAATATTATTCTTCGTCAACCGTTCTTTACTCATTCGTTGGACGTTTCTAAACCGACGAAGCCCGCCCTTTTTCACTGACACTTTCATTCAAACCTACCATATGGCGCATCACTTCGTTACGTATTCGGTCGGCCAAAATTACGCCGCACAGTTTTCAAAGTGATCGCATCTCCACAGCATATAATTTACTTTCATGCTGATTACTGGGTATATAAAGCTACACCGCAAGAGACACAGTGGTCTATTACAATCAACCATGTCACCAAACAACATCAATGTCATTGCGCTTTACTACATACCCCTGGGACATTCGAAACGACGACCTCCACCGTGATCTCATCTGGATACAGTCAACCAAACCATCCAGAAGTCTTCTGAAGCCCATGAAAGCATGCCCCTACGCCATGTGAATATCGAAGCGATTCAATTGCTTGATACCACGAACTTAGTAAGAAGATTAAATAAACCTAAACCTTTTGAGTTAGTGTAGTAATAGTGAATCACGGGTCACTTCCTGGGAGTGATCTATGTAGTGAACAAACAATAGTGAAGTGCTATAGTATAATACACGTTTACAAACTGTTTTCATTGGTTTTCATACTTATCAGGCTCTAGAGGGTGCAATGAACACGACTCTTTATTAAAAAAACAATACACTTGGTAAATAAAGTTAGATTTAAATTACTTATTAGCCTTATCGACGTACATAGGGGCTAGAAAGTAATTAATAATTAAGAACCTAGTTCTTTTTAATAAAGAATAAAAAAATAACTTGCGCTCTATTATAGACGTCTTACTGCAAACATTAATTTTTTAAATCAAGTGTGTCAGACGGCGTAACTCTTTACTTATACGATTACACTATTGCTACAGATTATTGGCAGATTAATGAAAGGCTGCGTATATGATTTTCGCTTACAGCCGAATCTAAACTTACCACTTATTTTCGTCTTTCTAAGGACGCATTTCTTGCTCTGTGTTGTGTGTGTGTGTGTGTGTGTGTTTGCGTCTCTATCTTAACAACCGATGAATATAATACATATACAGAAACAGCGCAAAGGTACAAACATTAATTATCCCAAAAACATCACAATAATTCGCCATCTTAATTTATTACAGGACCAGACATTTTCTGCGGGACAACACCGAATCTGAGTGGGTCATCGGGCCCTGTAAATGTACCCACTATCACTCAAAGTCAGACCTCTTATTTATCACAAGACACGTTACTAAATTACATAAACACTCCATATTTCAAATTACAACCTTATTTTGAATAAACAAAACCTATTTCAGCTTGTTTGTTGCATGTTGTTGTGAGTTGTCAAAAGATGGTAGAACAGTTTCGATATTTTTATGAGGCATCTATGGTGTCTAAAGGTTTTGTTGATTCCCGTTTGGTCATTTAGGCTTTTTGGTTTATTATATTGAATTTATTATAACCCTACATTGTTCAGTGCAAGTAGAATTGGATATTTATGTACATTTCTAGGTTACTTATCTACTCAACGTCTACGTCTACAACTACTACGTCTACAACGGGTGCCGTCTGTTGGGACTGGTCAGCTCATAGCTGTTATAGCAATTATTACAAATAATCTTATTAAATTTAAGGTAAACTTAAGTTTAGTCGACTGTTCTCACATAAATCCAAAGGAACAATGTAAGTGTAATTTTAATGTTGTAAGCCATTCCTACATTTTAAAATGGCATCCATTGACTTTCTTGCCAGATTCTTCTTCTTCAAGGGTAGGCTGCCCTTGGAACCGGCAACTATAATCGCTCTAATTTTGATATGATTTAAACACAACATTGATTTTGTTTTTTTGTTTGTATAAATTCATTACTATATAATTGGTCAAATACATGTTAAACAAACTAATGTAATTACTGGCGTTTAGAAAAGAGTGGCCATGAGTTTTATTGCCAGGTTCTTCCTCAGGCTCTACCTATTGCTTTGCGAATCTGGCAGTAAATGTAAATGTAGAAGCAATATTCTTGACGATCATAAGTGTTACTTTGTGACCTAAATGAATAAAGATTTATTATTATTACTGAAGTTACGCGTACTGCGTAGTTGCCTTTAATGAATAATCAGAAATGTAACTGTTAAGGACACTTATTTTCAATCGTAAAGTAACTCCAAAAAAATTCATTCATCTCACAAGCACTCTTTTTTAGCTAGGATTAGAACCGAAAATCATCTTTTCCATTATAAAAATATGTGTTCTGCAACTAGCAATATATACTTATAGAAATATTCCAGCAAAACCTGAACCAGTTGTTAAATAAACCCATATGTTTCAAAGTGAGGAAGTGCAGTACATTGTCGCCGCTGTTCATGAATATTCTTACAGGATAATGTCTGTGTGTTTAATATCGTCAAACTGAAAACTGAAACACATTGTTCACATTTAAAATTCAAATACTTGACCTAGTTTTTCCTACGTACCTCTCTCCCAATGGGGTAGGTAGAGATTGTGTTTCCATTTGCTTACTTGTGAATTTCACGTTTGGTATTCATATGATTCATGTACATCACTTTCAAACACTTCTAACCCATAATACTACGACATAATTTGGTTATAGTATGTAGACCAGCCTATACCTGTTTCTACGTTGTTCTTTATATTGCTTTGTTGAGGATGGATTGAACCTTAGAGTCCAAGGTTGGGTTTGACGGAATGCTAGTAAAAATTGAAATTTTATTTTGCCTATTTGGAACCGACTGCTATTTTACCTCTCATCCCCGTTATTTATTCGTCTGATTAAGGAATAACTCGAAGGAGGCTATAGAAAACGGACGAGACTATAGAAACGTTTAAATAATCAAAGTTATAGGTAAATAATTAGAACATTATTTGCTACAACTCACCATTT
The DNA here is from genome assembly GCA_948477245.1 of Thumatha senex. Lineage (NCBI taxonomy): Eukaryota > Metazoa > Arthropoda > Insecta > Lepidoptera > Erebidae > Thumatha > Thumatha senex. The sequence continues at coordinate 3,225,599 of OX419734.1, forward strand.
TTGAGATATTCGCGAAATATCAAAAAAAAATGAGACTATCCCTTCCTCCGCCTCGCCTTCTAGATGTCAGGATATTTAGTAGGTTTTCTTCCTAAATAGGTGTCTTCAAAATCCTTCATATGGTAGCAGATACATTACTTGCAGGCGAAGTTGGTTCAAGTTCCTGAGTATTTGATAAAGGCTCTTACACCCTTAACCATCAGATCATCTCCATTTAAAAAACAATCGACTGTCTGAAAATTTTCTCTCTAACGTTAAAAGAGCAATGAAACCGAATCTAAGACACTTAGATTGCATTTGACGAGTTACTTTTTTCTGCAGTAATTTAAGACGACTCAACTAAAGTGAGCACTTAACGGGTGATCCTTCGGTTACAGAACGGTGTTGAGTGTAGACCCTTAATGTCAGTCGATTTGATACTACGTGATATTAATGGTAAAATATTTAAGTAAAATACTTACTGTGACAAATCATACGCGGATTAGTAACCAGGCGGTTCTACCCATGTGGCAAAGTTTTCCCAAACCCGTTTCGTACAGTAACTGGTCGCGGCATAAATATAAAAAATATTTATTTAGCATAGACCATTTTAACGGCGCTTAAAATATTTAAAGCGAGCACCGGTTCGGAACGCGGCCCACCTGAGAAGAACCGGCAAGAAACTTACGCTTATTTTGATGGCCTATTTACAATTAAATATTATTTCACTTTGCCAGCAGATCATTTCCAGGCGTCCCTGTCCTGCAAATAGTCTTTAACGGAGTAATAACCTTTTTCACAAAGCTTGTATTTAATTAACTTTTTAAATTTATTTTATGGTAATAAAAAGCCTATATGCCGGCTGTTATATATTATTTCAGGTTGTCCGCCTGCTAAAATTTCAGCAAAATTGCTTTAGAGGTTAGATAGTGATTAAAACTATCACACTAATTATAATAGTTTATAATTAGTGTGATAGTTTAATAGCTAGTTATACCATAAAACATTATTTACTTTTTAACCCGACCGGTTTGCCTGACGGCATTTACAAAGGTTAACACAGATTTTATCTATACTAATATTATAAAGCTGAAGAGTTTGTTTGTTTGTTTGGTTGAACGCGCTAATCTCAGGAACTGCTGCTGCGGATGTAAAAAAATCTTTTTGTGTTGGATAGCCCATTTATCGAGGAAGGCTATAGGCTATCGCTCTACTACCCTGGAGAGCGGAGCAGTAATCAAAAATAAAACCGAAAGAAGTATGTATGGATTGCGAAGCCTGGCGGTCTGTCCTCTCTGACTACCTCGTCAGGGATATAGCGTAAAGATAGTAAGTAAGTTAAAAAAAAAAAGTCCCTCCAAGCTGAAAGCGGACCTAACTAAGGCAAGGTTGGAAGTAACTGGGAATACGCTAGAAAAAAGATTTACAATCATAGGTACTTTCTTAAATAGTCATAAATATCAGACTTACAATAATGTTTGTTCTAAAATTGATTTGTTTCTAGTCCTTAACACGAGTAAACCAGATGGCTGGGTAAATAAGAAAAAATTCCCACCCTTCTAATGGCGACCTACAATGGAATTGTACGCGTGGTAAGGCAAATATACTGTATTCAAGATTATAGGGGTCCAGTTGACCTTGTTACGTTTCTGAAGTGTGAGAATATGTACCACTTGTTAAGTTTCAGCACCAAATCAAGGGTTCCGTTGTCGTTTTTCTCTGGAAATGAGACATATTTATTGAGAAATTGACAGATACATACATTTTATATCAATATAATGTGTCTTTTAAATTACTAGCTGATTCTAAATACATAAATAGCCCCGCTTGCTTAAGGGGCTTATGCTACGGTTATTTATGCGATGGGGACCGTTTGTAGTATTAATTACCCTAATCGTCATCATAATCATCATCATCGTCGTCTTAAGTCTTCCAGTTGCTTCCAAACCCTAACGGCATTCGCTAATGCTGTCTGACCTATTTATCCCGCCTCCGTCATTGCCTCGTTCGTTAGTCAGCAGATGATAGACTGCTTGGGCTACCGAGATCTTGGTTGGACTCCTAACCTTACAGCAATCTGGTAATATGACCTACTAGTATAGTAGTGCGGTGAAGTTTTCGCGTTAGTTTTATGATAAAGTTTCACTAAAATTCATTCAGTAGTATTTGCGGGAAAGAGGCACATCCATACAAAATTTCACTTTCTAAACATCATCATCCGAGCGTCTGCCCCAGTTGCGTCCTCTTTCCTACATTTTCTCCCCCACTTCGCACGTTCGTCGGCATCCCCTGTAGTAAGACTGTTGGCACGCATGTCATCCTTTAAACTTTGACATTTATAATATCAGTAGGTTTCTACAGATTACAATTAGTAATAAACATCATGATTCCGAATCAAAATGTACTCTTTATAAATAGCTCTCAAAAAGTATAACTCCACCACTATATCAACTTATGTCACTGACATTCGTAAGTGCAGACCTTTATCCAGCAATGATGGATCAGGGAACGATTCCAATTTATTACTTGATTTTTTTTGTGGTTTCTATGTATTATTATTTAGCCATTAATTTTATAGAGTTACTAACTAACTAAACTAACTATCTTCACGCTGTATCCCTGACGGGGTAGTCAGAGAGGACAGATCGCCAGGCTTCGCGATCCATGCATACTTCTTTAGCTTCTTCGAGATTCATCAATCGCTTCATACACGCACGTCTGGGTATCCGAGTACTTTTGACCTTTCCGTTTTTGAGCAATCTGCTCACGTGGTCTTCATATGTAAGTCTCGGCCTTCCCTGACTCCTTCTACCCTTTACTTTTGAACAATATATATTCAAAGTCAATCGTTCCTCACTCATTCGTTGGACGTGTCCAAACCAACGGAGCACGCCTTTTTCCAGCTTAACGCTGACACTTTCATTCAAACCTGCCATATTGCGTATCACTTCGTTACGTATTCGGTCGGCCAAGGTAACGCCGCACAATTTTCGAAGTGATCGCATCTCCACAGCATTCAATTTACTTTCATGCATCTGCTGACATACCCAGGTTTCACTACCGTAAAGCAAAGTTGGCACTAGCACTGCGTTATGAATCGCCAGTCGTGCTTCTTTTACGATGCTTTGTCGCTTTACTAACTGGGACAAAGCACCGTTAACTTTGTTTCCGGCAGCTACTCGCCGTTCTACATCCGAATCACATCTTCATCCGCGCTAAACATACTTCCTAAATACACAATTTCATTCACTTGCTCTAAACGTTCCTGGTTTACTCTAATCTCGCATTTAGTTCTTACGTCACCTCTTTCAAATACTAGAACCTTAGTTTTACTTGCATTCAAGCGGAGACCCTTACTTTCACACCCCTCTTTCATATTAGTGACTAATGCCTGTAGGTCGGCTTCTGACGAGGCCATGAGCACCGCATCATCAGCGTACAGCAGACAGTTTACTGTAAAGTCACCCAAATTCACACCCCACACACACATATAGAGTTACAACAGTTTTAAGTACTCACTAAGTCCCCATGGTAAAGTTTTCCCGATGCCATTTCCCAGAGGAACTTGTGCACCGAATAAAAAAGGTATCAGCTTTCGGTTTACCAAATGTTTGGTAAGTCACAATGGATCAGGGCATAAAGTTGGTTTTTATCTTGAATAAAAATACTTGTGCATTTTCACATTATTTAAATATACATAACTTATGTGTCATATATTTTAATCGAATTAAATATACATAAATTTTAATCGATTTTATTAGTCTGTAACCTTTCTGTTAAACCAAATAAATAAATGTGGAATAATACCAGTGCTTTGTTTTTCAAAATGTAAAACAAGTTCCACCAAGCGACATCAATCAACAGTATAAACAGGTAATAGGTTTTATAACGGCCTTTACAATATTAGTAGGTTATTTAACGAACATTTTCTATTTGTGAAGTTCATATAGAGATTAAAGATCTATCATACATAGATATATATGTTATTACTGATTCCAATATGGCAGTAGGTATATAGAATCTATTAGGTAATAGTACAATACAATATTTAAATTCTAAATAGGTAAATCAAGACACACATTATATACAGAGAAACTTCAACGTTTCTTTGATAGCAAACATATTAGGCACGATAAAAGTAGAAATAAAAATAGAAGAAACTATTAAATAAAACACGGAAAAGTCAAAAGTACTCACTCACTACAAGTACAAGAGACCCAGACGTGCATGTATGAAGCGATCGATAAATATGCTGGAAGCAAAAATCTCTAACTACCTCGTCAGGGTACAGCGTGAGGATGTTACTGAATAAATAATGTGAATCTTTCTCTCTCTCTCTCTCTCTCTCTCTTATTTTAATAAAAACGGCCTATTTCTTTTTAATATTGTGTGACTTTACATTTAATTCTTGCTTAGAAATACACATTATGTTTAACAATTACAAAATCAAAAATATCGGAAAACATTCAGCAATACGAACTTTTTTATTCCGATTTCAACATGAAAATTTGCACATTAATGTCCCAAAATATTCTCACGTTAACGTACCCACATTATGTTTACGTTACACAATGGAAAAAGGTTGGTATTAAAGCATAACCTAATGGTGTGAGACGTCGGGTATTACAAAAATGTGTTCAACACAAAAATCTCTGAACTGAATGAAAATTCGGCGACAATACCGTCCCTATCCATTTTCCACTTCCTACGTTGCATATAAGTGTAAAAGAGATTACGGATGAATAACTAAATAATTTTGGAAAACCCAAAAGTGCACGCCTCACACGAATAGAATTTCATATATTACAGCTTACAAACTTTGCTATGAATTATCGCGTAGAGATTATGAAATAAATAAAGTAAAGATAATAACAATTAAACCACATCGAATCAGACCGTGAAAATTGAAAGGGTTCTATTCCTAATTATACTGAAGCGTAAGAGAAAAAAAAGACTCGATTAGTAAAGTATTTCGGTCGTTATCGTGTTAACAAGAAAATAATCCGTAACATACAGACACACGGACGTCCAAGACGGAAGTTTTTTAAACAGTTTTTTAACTAGTTTAAATAACAAAAATGGCATCAAAAATATCATGAGTGTTAAAAATTGTGTTTTTTCTTGATATGTGTGTGTACATATTATTTTACAAGTGCAATATATGATAGATAGAGACATTTTAAGTTAGAATAATCAGATGTTTTGCGCGAAGTGACAGTAGTACCCACCTCAACGCTTCGCTTATGAGGCGTGCAAAATGACAGCGTCAAAACACTAACTTATTCTGAATTTCAATATTTCGTATTCAGTACCAAAGCTTATGGCCACGGCCTGTGCTATGTAGTTATTCTTACCTGCTTAAAATAAGTACGTACATAAATATGAAATGTTTGTTTAAAAGTTAATATGTCATTTGACAAAATACTTATTAATGATTACAACTAATATAACTAACAAAACACTGGGCTCGTGGGGCCCAAGTGCTTGTTCGCTAAATAGAGATATCACAAAGCGACTGGTCGACTCTTCTCGTGAAGGGGCTGGCCTCTTTCTCGCTCAGAGAATAAGCATTGCCATACGAGGCAATGCGGCCAGCCTTAAGGGAACCTTACTGATTGATTTTGATGGGGAGGAACTCTTTGACACCGACAGTCGGGGCATCATTGTCAGTATTCTTATAACTCCAAAAAGGGTCTTAGAAGATTATAAAGGATCTGGGTTTTAAAGAGTGCTGCACCGCTACTGTTGCAAACGTCCATAGGCTAAGGTGACCACTTTCCATCAGGTGGGCCGTATGCTTGTTGCCATCTTAGTGGTATAAAAAATATCCCACTTTTTAAACTGTTTTCAGTTAATATGCTAAATTTTATATTTTAATATGTTAACTGTTTATTAGTTATAATTACTAAAAATAAATACAAATAACAATTTGTAGCTGAAAAGGGCCCCACTTTCCCAGCAATACTCGTATCTCCGCGGCCTAAGTCACCTGCTAATGATGCTTCTAAAAAGTGACAAGGCAACGTATGCACTCTTACGGGGTTTTATTCAAATTATTAGACCTTTGACATCAATCAGTAACATCTCTATGTATTGCTGTTTTGCTTCAATCCATTTTCAAGGTACTTTGTACCTAATCGCAACTGTGATAAATTGGACAGTCGTACATTATTATTACTGAGAGTTACTCATTATCATTCGAGCGTTTGTCCCAGTTGCGTCTTGTGACGCCTGTGGTCAACTTTCCTACTTCTTTTCCCCCATTTTGCTGGTATGGTCATCGGCACCCCATTTAGTGAGACCATAAGTAACAAAAAGTGTATTCTGATATGATAATAGAAGTAATTTATTAAATAAATTAAGACTGATTTTCTTACAAAAATATATTCAATTATATTCACACAAAACTACGTAAGAATAAGAATCACCATATAAAAAGCCTAAGAGTCCAATGAAAGTAAATAAAATGGTGAGCATAAGTAAATATTTTCGTATTCTTTTAGCACGGAATAATATTCATAAAAACATTTCCAACCACCAATTTTCCAACTATAAAGATAACACAGCCAAAGAATCTTTATAAAAAATATCGGGCGCTGTCCCATATGTGTGTATGATAAAAATATCACTTCTTGTTACGTGTTGGTATGGTCGCAATATGCTCCCATTTATATTACGTCTTACTGGTTTCTGCGAACCTTTCCTATTGTATGAAACTGTCGGTGAAACTCATAAAAGATACTGAAAAATGGCGTTGTCGATTTCTAAACGTTTTCTGTTTGTGTTGATTGTTATTTAGAAGTATGCTTCCGACCGCACTATGCGTTTTCATTATTATGTTTGGAGTATCTTCCATTACTGTAAAATATCATATTTATAATGAAGGTATTCCAAACTCATCACAAATTTATTCCACCCTACACTCTCTTTCCAAAGGTATGCATTTGATTTTCCGTCAGTTTTTATATTAACTAATCTTATATAACTTTGTTTTGTGTGCAGTAATACTAAGAAGCGCACGTCAACTATAGGCAAAATTATTTAATTATCAGGGTTTTCCGGACATTGAAATTTTTGGAATAAGTACTTGTTTTGGGATCAGTTGAAAAATACCTTATATGACGGCTATTTTACCTAATGTGCGTTATGCGCGTACCTTACGAAAGCAGACACGGCACATACACGCATACGTGTATGTGCCAGCTTTCGTGAGGCCTAAATTTTAATCTTATTATTATATGAGATAACATGTAATTGGGCATCACATTATTAAAGATTCTTTGTACTGATATAAATAAAATATAATATAATTATTTCGTTGAATTGTAATTCAACTAAATAATAAATTTTACGAGTTTTCGAAGTTTAACATTTTCACGTTCTATCTATGAGATAATTAGAACTGCTGTGCATAGAAAATTGCACTAATTTATCCATTCTATTTTCTCTTTATCCTGATCAACAAACAGGATAATAACTTTGTGGCCCAACAAAGCAAAATTGTTAAAACCGAAATAGTGAACAAAGCCTTTGTACTCTACCAAATTGTGGAACTACAAAGGATTGTCGAGTTTATTTTTAAAAGTAGCTCAAACAATTCTTAGGTAAGCTAAACAGCATTGGCACAATGGCCACATGAATCTAGCCTCGAGGCTTCCACTTCAAATCGATTTGGCTACTGCTTGACCTGACTTGCACTGAGATAGGAAGTTTATTAAGTGGGTCTTTTTTCGTGAAAGCTGTACATTGCAGCTTGGACGTAAGGAAATAATAAAAATACGGACGTAATCTCACCATTATTAGATGAATCATTATTAGAAAAATCATCAGATAGATACAAAAATTATATAAAATATTACTCTAATTTTACATTCGGGTCGTAAGGGCCTACCAATTTTCATCTGCTAATGGTGCGCTTGCTTACGTAACGGACGAGGCGACGATGCTGGCATCTTACAGCAATCCCGATAATCAAAAGCTCAACGATAACTGTAGGGGCAGTTATCGTTTAGCTAAACACCTAAATATAAATAGGCGGTTTGGAAGCAACTGCGAATACTCCACGATGAGACACGGTGATAAGAAATACTCAATTGTGCGCACACCAATTATGACAACTACCGGTTATATACATAGTTTTTCTTTCATACTTAAATTGGGCCTACTAGCTAAGGATAAATTAAATGACAGAGCATTTATAAAATTATCCTGTCAGAACTTTCCCTATAAGCTATAAAGAGAATCACAAAATTAGTCAACTTTGCTAATAGAATCGATAATGATAGTTTATTGTAGTACACAGATAACATAAATATAGATAAACCCAGCAATGGACGCCACTTTTTAAAATAAAATCTCTACACAACATGTGTCTCTGAAGTTAACTTCATTCAAGGTAGCGGAGTAGCAAGACCGATGGAAGCATGCCAATAGCCCGCGACATATGCTCGGCCTTTTCTCGATTCCAAAGCTATTTCCAGTAAGAGAGTGACTGTAAAACGTTTTGTTAAGACTGAATTTTGCTGACCAATTGAATTGAATTGATGCTTGTACTTTTGGCTGCTTGCACCACAACAATTTGTAAATAAATTGTGTAACTGTGAGTCTGTTGAACTGTAACCGCGATATGGATGTAATGTTAATTTTAGTTTTGCTTTATCGTCATTATTTTCACTGATTGACGGCACAGGACTAGTGGTGAGTTATAGTATAATGTTTGACTTAGAGCCACCGCACACTGGCTTTTTTTAGTATCCGCAACCGGCGATGTTGAGACTCTCGATGCTGCGTCGCGTTTGGGCGACTTTCTGTCATCCGGCCGCAGCATCGGAATTTTGCGTCTTGGCGAATGCTTGAATAATGTTTCGCTATTTGAATAGTATTTCAGTCACCATTTATGACATTTTTAAGTGTGCGGGAGGAAGGATTCGGTCGCTTCTAAAACGCTACTAAATCGCCGGTTGCGGATACTAAGAGGCTAGTCTGCGAAGGCCCTTAGATAGAGTTTGACCTCTTACACCTTTAAAAATGTTTAAATGATCAAGAACGATGTATATATCATGTTTTGCCTGTGCTAAATAATACTATAAATAAGTGTTAAGGTTTGTAGAGATATTTTGGATGTTTGTTAAAGCGCTCGTGGCCCCGCTAACGTGAAGAAGCTTTCCGTGACCACTTTATGCCCTTTTAACTTTTGAGCGTTACTGTGCTTCGCAAGGCACATTAAGCCGTTGGTCCCGGTTGTCAGTAATAATGGCAGTAGTTAAGCCCAGTTGAAGAACTTATGAGCGGCTTGAAATATTCCAATGCATATTTAAGAAATAAAGAAAACACCCAAACTCCGAAACATACAATGCGGATCACACTTAAATATTTAATTTTGTTCCGAGCCGGGTATTGAACCCGGGACCTCAGCGCGGCAGTTACATACACTTCCACTGCGCCAACGAAGCAGTCATTATAGTCAGATCTGTTTCACGCTGTCCACCACCCACTTATTTATAGTTTTACGAAGCAATATTGTTGATCAAAGTAACTATAAGATATATAGTTGAAGCTAAGAAATTAATTTTAAGTTTAACAAGTAATTTATTCAGTAGTTTGTTGGCTAACTACAGTTTGTTCTTCAATGAAGCTAGCATATCTTCGCCTTAACGGAGCACCTACAACGTTTTAAATTATGAGTTCTTACTCTCAGAATACTAATTCTCAAATCCTGAATATTAATAAAAGCCAATCCCTAAATAAATATAAATCTTGAAACCACAACAGACAGCTTCGTTTACACATAAAGCATGAGGTTTTATCGCTCATATACACTTGTAAAACTTGAGCATTATACATTCAGTTGTGTCTGTGGAGGCTGCGCGTATTTCAAACGCATATTTCATGAGGGTTTGCGGTTTTGCGTACGTCATAACGTTTCGGGTAAAGGTGGAAATACATTGTATTTGAAGTAGTATGTAAGAAGTGGTAGTAGGTACTTTTTGAGTATAGAATGAGACAGCTTTTGAATAAACTTTTTTTATACACACTAATAAAAAAATTAAATTACTCTCTATAGCATATATGTGTGTGTACCCGAGTACACGGAAGTGAAACTTCTTTACGACATTTATTTTTTACAGCTATAAAATTTCTCTCAACGTAAATCTAAATTCAGGGGGCATATTTATTTTAGAAAAATTACAGCTGCGTGGAGTTCTTGGAGAACTTTTTGATGAAACAAAAGCAATACTTATAGAATCTACAAGTTGGTACATGAGTATAGTATTATAACAAAATGTTCCAAAGAGGTTATTAATTTTTGGCATGATGGAATGCATTTAGGCCATAAAAAGCGGTTAAAGTACCTACTAAATCAATGCAGTTATCCATTTCGGTTCCAACGAGTCGCAGAATAGACCAGAGGTTAATAATCTGCTTCTCGGCAAAGAGACTTCCCGAGATGGGGCTCTCTTCGGGTAGAAGCAAGTTTTACTCGTGACCCATCAAAGAGAGGTCTTACATCAATAGCTTGCCACGTAGAAAAAGACTTTTATGTTTTATCCTTTATGAACAATTCCTTTAAAATTATTTATTTGGTTTTTTTTAATACATTACTGATATTATCTACTATGAAGTCATATCAAATCTGCCACGGATAAAAAACTTATTGGGCCTAATTTTAACGAATAAAAAATCTTAACAATGTGTACAAACCCTAAGCTAGAAAGGTACTTACGCACTGGCGTGGAATAAACGCCGCGTTTGTCCCACGATATATACTGTCACAAAAATTCCCAATTCTGGAAAATCCCTGAACATTAAATGGATAATTTCACTTACACAACGATTTAGTGTAATGCGTTATGACTACCAATGACTTTAAATCGACTTCATCTTGTCGAGTTAAGTATGATATTATGTAATTGAAATATTCATATCATTGTTACCAAGTGAAAGTGTTAATGGTTTCATATAATAAATACCTTTTTTTCACCCACATGAATGGAATTGGGCGCTCTAAATATTTTACAAAAATAAGTGGGAATTAGCTTTTTATCATAGAGGTAAAAAAGGTAATATATTGTAACAATGTTGTATGTGTACATATGTGGTTATTTAATTAGTCGATTATTGTTGACTGGTGAGGTCAATTCATTCCCAACACTATGGGATCAGTTGTGTCTCTTCACTAGTCTACCGAGTAGGGGTGTGGGTAGTGGCCGAATAAAACGGTTGACTCCCAGCACATCAACCTCTTTATCTCGCCACGCTCTCCACTTACACTGATCCGGGTAAGCTCCTATAAGGAAATTTAATAATTGCATTTTTACAGGGTTTTAACATTTTAGCATTCACAGGGCATCCAGTAAATCACGCTATGTTCGAAAACAGTGGAATTCTACAAATGCTATTTAATACTGCAACATACTCGTTGTATGTTACCGGTTGCCTACCCACCTTCTTGCCGTGTTGATGAGGGTACATCACAAGGGTTCCTGTGAATGCAATTTAAAAGGGAGTTAAAGAGGTACTCCATCTGTGTCCCTCTTAGCGGTATGTAAAATGACATACTGACACTTTTTCCTCTGTTCACAGGGTCTCGTCTTCTATCTTCTTTTCTTCCCGTCTTCGCCCGCCGTCGTGTCCGGTCGCACCAGCGCCGCGCCTACGCCGTCGCCTCCTAGTGCAAGCTAAGTCCTTCCCTCCATCTCGGATACGCGGAGGGACTTCCAAGTGTGATAATTGACTGATATTCCTCGGAACCATTACATCGAACCCGGCCCTAAATGAACCTAAAGACTTAAAACATCTAATATACTTACTTTTGTATTTAAATTGTCTCATCGCTTAATTTATCTCTCAAGCTCTCACCCATCTATTCTTCCTTAACTTGCCACTTAACGTGACAATATAATATATAAAATCAACAATGCTTTTTAGCATCAATTGAACGATATTCCTATATCCCAGTCTTTGTAACCCTGCTTACTCAGTATTCTGTAGACGATTACTGCATTTTACGATTTAGTGAGTCATGTAGGTAATCGTTTTTCATATATTTATTTACGAGTATTTCCATATTTCGGTGTAGAATCACTACGGGTGTTAAGAGGAGATCTTTAGTGTCCCCATCAAGATCTTGAAGCGAACCTCCCTACAGCAACAAAATATAGAGGTCTAAGTCTAGCAGTGGACTGCGATAGGCTGACGTGATTGATACAATACAATATGCTTTATTGTACACCATAAACTTAAAGTAGAAAATAACAGAATATTAAAATTATGAACTTCAGATTACAGGGTACAATCGGCGGTCTTATCGCAAGACGCGATTTCTTCCAGACAACCTAAAATGGACATCGTTCAATGAATTTGTGTCTATATGTAGTTCATTGGTGCACAAAATTAGTATGATAAGTATACACGACTAAACTTAATTCTTATAATACCTACACATATGTAATCAATAAATAGGTATAAATAACTTCATAATTTTATACATACATAGATATATACATACCACTTAATATATACAATACACATACATAAATAGGTACACACATACAAACTCTGTCATTATAATCTACTTAATACACTCTCAATAAATAAATAGCTCAAATAAACTAACCGACAAACGTCTTATAATGCTAGAAGTGTTAAGTGAGTAAGGTAAGAAGTATTAGAGGAGTTACAGTGATAGATAGTAATATATAACCAATTTCTTGAAATTACAAAGAGATTGTGCACGTCGCACAGTTACAGGCAAAGCATTCCACAAGGGAATTGCCTGTACTGTATGTTCGAACCAACTATAGGTGAACGGGGTGGTCAAAACTTCCCTGTGTACTAAGTAGCTGACTCACACAATAAAAAATACTCGTACTGTTCCACAGCGTATATTTCGACAACAAAAAAAATACATTTCCAAACACTTAATATAAAACCGACGACACCTGTAATTGCGGTTGAGCCGACAGGTACAACGCCATCTATCGAGGCTCACAAAAAACTTCTCTAAATATAACTTAAAACACTTAATGTAAAACCGACGACACCTGTAATTGCGATTGAGCCGACAGGTACAACGCCATCTATCGAGGGTCACAATAAACTTTTATAAATATAACTTGCAAGTTATACATCCTCCCCCCTATTAAGGGCGTAAGCCTTAATAATGAAACAAATACAAAAAGTGACTACAACCAAAATTAACAAACTTATTCTAGTATTACGTATGTAAAACTTATTCTAATCACTGACTGGTAATAAACATAGCTTAGAAACTGGCCTCTTAATCAATGAAGTTTTTGTTCGGATTGTGACCACCCTAGTGATTCCGTCACTGCCTGGATGAACTAAAGTTACCAAACCATATAACCAACGACAAGGAGGAAGGCCATCTTCCTTGATTAAATCTACGTCCCACTCTCTCTCTGATCTGATCTGATCGGGACTCTGATTTTGTGTATTCCACCGATACCTATGAAAAAACTGCCTCAAATACTCTTGAGACCACTTATGCCAAAACTCTTGCAACATTCTTTGCATGTATTGCCAGCGTTTTAACGACGAAATATTACTGGTCAAATAATTATGATCTGGTGGCGTCAAGAGGGTTCACCCACCAAGAAATAACCAGGAGTTAAAACGAATGGTTCGTCAAGTACATTTTCCAATCTAGATAGCGGCCTGGAATTTAAACCAGCTTCCACTTGCCACAAGACTGTGGCGAGCTCTTCAAATGTTAGAGTCGAACTACCAATAACCCGCTTCAAATGGTACTTAACGGATTTTATTCCCGCCTCCCATAGATCACCGAAATTTGGACTTTGAGGTGGAATGAAGCGCTAAGTAGTACCATTAGTGGCCAATGAATCAGCAATTTCATTCACCATACTATTCTTTTCTTCACGAAATAGTTTACGCAATTCAGCCGCAGCACCAATAAAATTTGCACCATTGTCGCTCCATAGCTCCTGGCAATGGCCTCGCCTAGCAACGAATCTTTTGAAAGCCTGTAAAAAACCATTGGTAGTCAGGTCTGATACCGCTTCCACATGTACTGCTCGAGTACACAAACAGACAAATAAGCATATATAGCCTTTGGTAGACTTGTAACCGCGTCCTTTGGATGTATTTGAATAGGTCCTGCGAAATCAACACCACTCCGAACAAATGGTTGAGATGGAGTAACTCGCGCAGAAGGCAACTGTCCCATCAGGGGATTAACGGTAAGTCCCTTATTTTTCACACATGTTACACACTTTCGTATATGACCTTTTACTAGCTGTTTGGCTCCCAGAATCCAGTATTTATTATACAAATAATTTAATGTTAACTGTATCCCCCCATGAAATGTTTGCATATGGGCGTCAGCAATCATCAAAACTGGTCAGATGCGAATGCTTTGGCAAAATTATAGGATGTTTTCTGGTCACTTCTAAGTTTGACTTTTCTAATCTGCCTCCAACTCTTAAAATATTATTTGAATCCAAAAAAGGATTCAATGATTTTAAAGCTCCTTTTAATTAAATATCTTTACTACCTTTTAGTATATTAATAATTTCGGAAAAACTCTTTTCTTAACATATTTTGATGCAAATCTCTACAGCCTTATTTATCTCATCTGCCTTTAAATAATTACCTTTTTTCTTTTCAGGTGAATTTGCTGCCAACCAACGTCTACAGTAAGCAATGACTCTTGACAGTCTCGTCAAAGAGGAAAATCTATCCCAAATGTCTGGTTCATTCACTAGATGATGAACTTTTATGGTTTCCAAGCTGGTGTGTAAATTGGGTGGTTTTTCATAATTAATTATCAATTGTTTTAGAAAAGCAGGGCCTTGAAACCACAATGAGTGGCTTTTCAGTTCTTCAGGACTCATGCCTCTGGATGCACAATCGGCAGGATTATGCTTTGAAGTTACGTGTGACCATTGCCTTGGCTCTAATGATGTGATTATTTCAGACACACGATTGCCCACTAAAACTTTCCATGTATTTGGTAAGCTATTAAGCCAAGCAAGGACTATAGTAGAATCCGTCCAGGCGTGAATGTCATTCTTTTCTATATTAAGCACCTGTGCTACCTCTAGCAGTAGACGTTTCAGCAATACCGCTCCACATAATTCTAACCTAGGAATAGATATTTGTTTAATAGGGGCGACCTTAGATTTAGCGGCAACCAAAGAGATGTTTCAATTCTTTATCCCTTTTAAGTTTATTTTTCAGCACTTTAAATCTTCGTTCAGCAACCAATTGGCTGTTGCTATTTATAAAATCAGGATTTTCTTTAAAAGGTAAGCGTACTACATATCTATTTGATTCATCTCTTTTAGTATTGGAGACATACATATTTTCACATTGTTTTTCTTGTGTAGTCCACCAGTCCACAGTTGAGCTTCTGTTAAGTCACAATCTCCTTCTAATTCCCAAAATTTCTTTAATAGGTCTTCTTCTTTTTGTATCTGACGATGAAGCGACAATACACCTGTGAATTGTACCTCCGATGAACCTACCACCCCAGATATTATCCAACCCAAATTTGTTGATTGCGCGATAAGTGAACCGTTAGGACAACGTACCAAACCTTCTTTGATTATCTGACCATACACATCGGCTCCTAGTAAAAGATCAATTTTACTAGGTTGATAGTATTTAGGATATGCGAGCTCCATTTTTTCCAGATCTGGCCAATCCATTGCCTCTACTTTTCTCACAGGAAGGAAGGTAGAGATGGAAGTCAGAACATGAGCCTTTAAGGTAATTGAAAAGTGTGGATTAACACTTGACACTAGTTTTAAGTTTACTATTGCCTTTGAAATCACCTCTCGCTCACCTCCCACACCACAAATTTGACTTTTAAGCGGAATCTTTTTTAATTTCAGGTCCGTAACAGTGGTCTCTGTCACAAAGTTTCCCTGAGACCCTTGATCCAACAATGCTCATATAGTATGATGGTTTCCATTCCTCGACTCGACTCTGACTAAAGCGGTTGCTAGCAAAACCTGTTTAAATATTTTTCCTGTCGAGAAGCAAGTAACTACCGACCCAGATTGCCCTGCTTATTCTGTGGTACTGTTAATTTCCTTCGCTAAATTTTCTGTGTTCTGAGCAGCAGTATTGCAACCAGTGGTCTCAAGTGTATTTGAGTGTTTAGGATGTAATAAAGTATGGTGCCTACGATGGCATAGTTTACATTTAATCGTACTTTTACAAAACTTTGCTCCGTGGTTATTGCCTAGACAGTTGAAGCATAGACTTTTAGACATGACAAAATTACGACGTTAATCAGTGGTTTCTTGTGCAAATTTCTTACAAGCACTCAATTTATGAGTTTCATCCGAGCAAAACGAACAAACATTTTTTAGCGATATGCAGTGACTTAATCTTAACATTAGAACTTTGACTGTTAGAAAATTTATGGCTCGGTGACTTGGTATCAAGAAACTCTAGGGCTCTGTATCTATTAGTAATAAAATCTCGAAACTGATTGAACGTTGGTAATTCATCGGTACCATTATCTTGAGTAATTTTAAATTCCCACTGTTTTCTTGATTCCGAGTCCAATTTAAGACACAATATATGTATAATCATTATATCCCAATACTTAATATCTACATTTATATTTTGTAAGCCACTTAAACAGTCATTTGTGGTATCCAATAACTCCTTTAAACTACTTGCAGATTCAATAGTAATGTTTCTGTGACTTAATAAACGCTTCAAAATATGATGAGATATATAACGCCTATTGTCATACCTAGATGTTAACAATGCCCAACACCTGTCATAATTTGCATCGGATATCGGTATCTGCCGTAGCAACTGTTCTGCTTCACCAGTTAGTGAACATTTTAAGTAATGCATTTTTGAACATTACATAGTTTATCATTGTTGTGAACTAACGATTTAAATAAATCACGAAAAGTTACCCATTCACTGTACTGTCCTGAAAATTTTGGTATAACTATTTTTGGCAAATCTATTTTTGATTTATATGACACAAATTCAACTTTATTAGAATTGTCTGAACGATCTTTAGTATTAGAACACTCTTCTAACATAGTTTTTAACTCACACTTGTAATCAATATAAATGTTTTCCGCCTGTTCATACAAATCTCCTTTGACATAAGGTGTATTACCTAATTCTTCCCCAAACTGTTCTATTAAGTCCTCATGGGTGGAGGTAAACTTTAACCATAACTCTTCTAAGCGGTTTAATCTTACTTGTGTATAGACTTCAGTAAGTCTAGCTTTAGGAGATTTCTTATAGTTTTTATAGGCTTTAACAATATTGTTAAATGTATCTGTTTGTAATAACAATTTAGATTCCATTGTAAAAATAAATGCACAATTTTCATTAAAACAATTTGATAAACCTAAATTATTTCCAACAACAATTTTTTACTTTAATTTTTTTTTATTACTTACTAAGTTCATAAACGACAATGATATCTGTGTTATAACCGACATTATTCTAAGTCAATAAGCAAAACTTCGGAAATTTTAAGTGTTTTAATACTTTTATTCTATCTGAATTTAGACGTAGGTTCCCCGTTAGAACAACTTTTTCCTAAACTATAAATTATTCTAAGTTAATAAACTAAAAATTATTCTAAGTCAATAAACTAAAAATTATTCTAAGTTAATAAACACTATTATGCCAAGACAATCCCGCTGCTGCGGCGTCCGCAGCGGTCGATTGCGCAGAGGGCGGCACGAGCGTACTGCACTGTCTCCTACGAGGCGGCGTGCCTAATTGCAGGAAGTCTCCCCTGGGATCTCGAGGCTGGTGTCCTCAAAAGTGTATACGAGGAGAGCGCCCTGGTGCGAAGTAACGGTGGACGGCCCCTTCCGGACGAGATCGACCGCTGGAGAGAGTCGGCTCGCGACGATCTCTTCCGGAAGTGGGCCGAGAGGTTGGTAGGCCCCTCTGTTAGCCCCCGGCTCGTGGGGGCTGTCCGGCCCGTCCTACGTGCTTGGGTAGAGAGGGCACACGGCGCGCCTACGTTCCAACTCAGTCAGCTCCTCACAGGGCATGGTGTATTCGCCAAGTACCTGTGGGAGGTGGCTGGGGTGGAGCCGGACCCCGTGTGTCGTCACTGCCCGAGTGGCGTCGTGGACACGGCGGAGCACACACTCGCCGTGTGCACGGCGTGGGACGGGCCGCGTATCGCCCTCACGGGCCTTGTCGGTAATGATTTGTCGCTGCCGGCTGTGGTGCAAGCCATGGTCGGCAGCCAACAGTGTTGGGCCGCCGTCGCCTCGTTTGCTAGCGAGGTGATGGCGGCGAAACGTGAGGAGCTGCGGGTGCGGGAGCGTACGGGACAGACGCTCCCGCCCCGCCGTCCTGTTCGGGGGCGTCGACGTGCTCAATACATGCGCGCCCCCGAATAGTGTCTGGCCGAGGGCGGAAGGTCGGGGGACCCCGCCCAACTGGCCACTTGGCGACGGGCACCCTTTCTGTGTTCCAGGGGGTGCCCACTTTTTGCGCACGCCCGTACCGGCCGCTCTCACCTCCTCTGCTTACAGAGGAGCGCTCGAGAGCGGTGGAGGTGCGGGCTAGTTCTTCAGCTCCTTAGGGAACTCCGGGGTGGTCGCTTATCGACCGCCCCGAGACGGACCCCTCCGTTCTGGGGTGCCCCTTGCCGGCTCGCAGTGATTTATCCTCAGGCCTACCCTGCGAGTCGGTTTTAAGGTGAGGCGGAACACCGCGGGGTTTAGTGGGTAGGACGGCCCTCTCTCACGGGCCGGGAGCCCCACACACCGTCCCTGCTGCCCCCGCAGCAGGGATGACGGTGCGTAAATACATTCCCCGCGAAAACAAAAAAAAAAAAAAAAAAAACACTATTATTTCTAATGTCTTTAACTATCTTAAAACTAAATTCAGGAACTTTCAATCAGAAATTTCACGAAACTTGACTTTCCTCAACTATTTTATTCATGACTTGTACCACAGTACAATTTTATTGTACTTTAATAAATGGATTGACTCTTGATATAGATGGATAGAAACTTTAATGAATGGGTCTCGGACCAACAATAATAACTTGAAATTTTGATGGAATAACTGTGACTCCAGTCAGCTATATGAGCCAGGTCTCTATTTATAAAATTAATAGCATCAGAAATCTGAGCAAGTGGAGCTTGTGTGTAAATTTGTAAATTATCTGCATAATTGATCACGGGTCATGGGCATCTGCAACTAGTCTAAGTTTTAAGTGTGTGTGTACTTATGTATACGCGTTAGAAGTTATACTACTTTAGTCTAATAAGATTTCATCAGATATAACACAACTCTTTGTTTGTAACAGGAATGTTTACTTAGTAAGAAAAAAAAACATCAAAAGAATGAAAACTACTTTGAATGTTTTGAATGGAAACACTTATCGGCTAACTTCATAGCTTATAGGCTTTTCGTGACAGTCTGCGCGCGCATCGTAAAAATATATTCTCATCATTTTTCGCTAACGCGCCAAAAGAAGTAAGACTTCAAAAACTATAACTTGATCTGACTTTCATTGAGCATTGCTCATCGGTAAATTCTAATCTCAGCTTCAATAAAATAACTAAAATCTTAATTTAGAGATCACTATTCAAATTGCTGCAAAGTACTGCTCCAATTCAATAAACCAGGTTACTTTGTGAGATATAACATTACCTTTTAGAGTACAAACGAGAACGTACGACCGAGCCGTTAAACCATGAAGATTTAGATACAAAATCAGGATACAATGTAATAAATAATAAAGTTTTATGCTAGCCATCAGAGTTTAAATCTGACTGGCCATTGTGGTATGATAGTGCAAGGTGTTTTAATGTTGAGCTGTTACTTAAACTTTACTGTCTTGAAATAAAATGAAATGATTTTTTATTAGGCTCATAGCACTTAAATAACAAAAGCAATGTTGAGACCTCCTTTTAAGTAAGGACAATACCTGTAACAGAGGGCCTCACTCTTCCACAAGTATAATAAAATAAATACACTAATAAAAACTGCTTACGAAAAATATATAAATATTTTAATTTTGTGTGTGTGCGTGTATGTGTGTGGTTGTATGTGGTTGTTGTAATGATGTGTACAACATCTTCACGCTGTTTCCCTGACGGGATAGTCAGAGAGAACAGATCGCCAGGCTTCACAATCCTTGCATACTTCTTTCGCCTCCTGTAGATTCTTTAATTGCTTCATACGAGTATATGCACGTCTGGGTATCCAAGTACTTTTGACTTTTCCGTTTTTGAGCAATCTGCTCACGTGGTATTTATATGTAAGTCTCTGCCTACCCTGACTCTTTCTACCCTCTTCTATCGCACAATATATATTCTTCGTCAATCGTTCCTCATTAATTCGTGCTGTGTAACCTAAGCCAATCGAATACTGCCTCTGTGGCGCGGTGGAAGTGCATCCGGCTGCTAAGCAAGAGGTCCCGGGTTCGATTCCCGGGTCGAAACAAATATTTGTGTGTATATGTACTGTACATATATGAGTATGATGTGTGTTTCGGAGTTTGGGTGTTTCTATGTATTGTATAATATGTATGTATTTAGAAATATATAAGTATGTTTTGTTTTTAATGTTTAGATGATATTTTTTAACATAAGATCCTTAAATTTTTGGGACATATGATAATAATTATTTAAATTATTCTATTAATTGTTAATTATAATGATTATTTTTAATTTTTTATTATGTTTGTATGTTAATTTATTTATTAATTTATATTTATTAATTTATATGTTATTTGATTTTGTTTTGAATATTATTTATTATGCTATGTTTCAATGTTTCTATTTCATTTGATTGTGTTTTAATTTATTTAATTGATTTTGTTTTATATATTATTACATGTGTGTGTGTACAATAGATAATGTTTCATGTAAGTTACTTTCAATGTTAATTTTGTTTATGAATAAATTGATTTGAATTTAATTTATCAGTTATCTAGAGCCCATAACACAAGCTAATATTAGCTTACTTTGGGATAGATGGCGCTGTGTGAAAACATTCCCACAATACGTAACGAAGTGATACGCAATATCAGCAGGTTTGAATGAAAGTAATAATAATGGTTAATAATAATAGTTTATTGTTACAAAAATATAATAGCTTACACAATCGTTGTTTACATAATTTCCTACGTACTACAATGAAGAGGCGAGCTCCGTTAGTTTGGACACGTCTAAAGAATGAATGAGCTGTTACTTAAAACTATCTTCACGCTTTATCCCTGACGGGGTAGTCAGAGAGGATAGATCGCCAGGCTTCGCGATCCATGCATACTTCGTTCGCTACTTCAAGATTCATCAATCGCTTCATACACGCACATCTGGGTATCCGAGTACATTTGACTTTTCCGTTTTGAGCAATCTACTCACGTGGTCTTCATATGTAAGTCTCGGCCTACCGTGACTCCTTCTAACCTCTACTTTCCCACAATATATGTTCATCGTCAATCGTTCCTCATTCATTCGTGTTGTGTAACCTATGCCGATCGAATGCGTAACGAAGTGATATTGCATCAGCAGGTTTAAATGAAAGATCACCAAATTATGTTGTAGGATTAGTATTGATTCCTAAACTACCGCATTGGCAGTCATATACAGACATAGCAAGAATCTGCTTATAGTTGTTTATTGCATAGACGAAGCCGCGGGCAATTATTAATGTACCTAAATACATAAAAATGAAAACGTCGACGACAGTTCTTTTTTTCCTTGAAGGAAGAATAGTTCCTTAAAATCGTGTTGGATAACTGCAAAATTATATACTTCAAGAGAATATAATGATAATAATATAATAATAATTCATTTATTTCAATTAACTCAGACTTATATCTAAACATTTAAAAATAAATCCCTATTTCCCTTGGTCACGCCATCACGCGTGAACGGCTGGAATGATTTTAAAAATTCTTTTTGTATTGGATAACCCATTTATTGAGGAAGGTTCTAAGCTATATATCATCACGCCACTACACAGGAGAGCGGAGCAGTAATAAAAAAATATCAACAAATCGGGGATACTTTCATACATTTTTGGAAAAGTAATAAGCGACCGAATTAAATGGATGCCACGGGGTTGGAAGTATGTCACGGATGAAGCCGGGCAGCTAGTATACCATAAAAATTTACATATCACTAACTCAGTCACATTATGCATTTCATTATACTTAAAATACATTCTATTATATAACACTTACATTTAAGAAATGGCTAGAAACCCTTCCCCATCACCGTCGGGGTACACCAGGGTTCTGTCTTAAGTCCGTTCTTGTTGTGATAATAGACGTGATGTCAGACAGCATCATAGACTCACATGAGCATCCTCCGTGGTTGCTCATATATGCTGATGATATCACGCTGGCAGACGCGGACGGGGGCAGGTTAGTGCGATGTGTGAAAGTGTGGAAGGAGACGCTTGAGAACGGCGGTCTGAAACTTAATGTGGCGAAGACCGAGTACCTGGCATTAAAATCTACAGATCCTACATCTGCCCGCATAGGCGATGATTAGGTCGAACGCACAGTACCTGGGATCTGTATTTCACGCGTCCAGTGACATCGATTACGACGTCAAGACACGCATTGCTGCCGCGTGGTCCAAGTGGCGGTAGATGACTGTTTGTGACCCAAAAATGCCGTTCAGGTTGAAGGGACAGGTCTATAAAACCATCATTAGACCTGTCCTTTCACATGGCAAAGAGGCGTGGTTACTACTGGAGCGACACAAGCAGGAGCTGCGTGTCACGGAAATGAAGAAGCTGCGGTGGATGTGTGGAGTCACGCGGCTGGACCGCGTGAGGAACTCTCGCATCCGCGGCAGCCTTCACGTCCGTGACATTTCAGATAAGCTGCAAGAGTGTCGCCTTCGCTGGTATGGTCACGTCTTGTGGCAACCGCCGCCGGGCTACGTGGAAAACAAATTCCTGGCCATGTCGGCCCCGCCGTGTCCCGGTAAGAGGGGAAGACCCAAGAAGTGCTGGCTTGACGTCGTAAAGGATGACATGCGTGCCGATGGTCTCACGGGGATGCCGACGACCGTGCGAAGTGGAGGAGAAAAAAGTAGGAAAGCGGGCGTCGCGAGACGCAACTGGGACAGACGCTCGGATGATGATGATTTAAAAAATGGTAAAATTATAAAAGAAATTATAATAAACATTAATTTAAAAACTCGTTTAAAATTTCAAATTTCAAAATTAAACCATAATAATAAATATCAAATATACTTAATTAAAATTTAAAAATCTAATTATTAGATGAAACATGAATGTCTGCTGCAATACACCGCTGCACGCGACACATAACATGTAGACTATTAAAAAACTTTCAATATAATGAAACCGTAAATAAAATGTGACACAAAAGTATCGACCAAATTAAAAAGTTGACAGTTTCGTACAAAATGACTTCACAAACAATGGCTCTATAATAAAGTCAGAAAGGTTGTTATTGAGCAAATATGAGAAATAATATTGCGTTGATGAAAGATGGATGAAAATATAAAATAAATTTACGACTCATCAATTTCAACGATAATAGGAAAACATTTAATACTTCTAATGTATAAAAAAGTATTTATTTCTACACCATAAACTTATTCACATAAACAGTCCCCAAACGTTGGCCTAACCAGAGAAATTCACACACGCCTTACGCCCCAAGAAGAGTGTAACACCCGAACCAAGCTCATAGATGCGAAATAAATCCAGAACTCTTAGACAAGTCTGCGGTGATAGGTAAAGTCTTCTAAAATCCGAAAAAACTGATCAGTTATCCCTGACGGTCGGGTCGTAC
Organism: Thumatha senex; assembly: GCA_948477245.1. Classification (NCBI taxonomy): domain Eukaryota; kingdom Metazoa; phylum Arthropoda; class Insecta; order Lepidoptera; family Erebidae; genus Thumatha; species Thumatha senex. Next base: position 3,249,366 of record OX419734.1, read on the forward strand.
CACATGGTCGCATCTTTCTAGCGCCGGTTTTAGTCGATTCAAATCCCGCAAAACATTCGTAATTTCCACACGATGAAAAAGGGGTTACTCAGAGGAATATAATATTTAATAGACCAAAATATGCTTACAGTGAAATGTGAGCATACAGTATGTCTCTGCAACCCCTTCGGGGATTTAGGCATGACTGAAATAAAAACTATATTATAACTTGCAGCATCATCTTGTAACATTAAGTTGCATCTAAAAGCTTCACTGTAAATCCCGATATCTGATTTCATAATCGCGCGATGTGCATTGTAAAAATCGTACGTAAATCAATTTTCTCTCCACGACTTCGCAAATTGCCTCAACAAGTCGCATAATTTGCTTGAATTTTGACTCAGTTTTTAAGGTTTCAGACTATCACTTTACCTCTTCTCCAGTTTTAGAAAACATTAACTACCTAAGGAGAATCACTGTGTAACCGCTAAAGGTTCGGCATTATGGTTGGGTAATGTTTTTAATTGTTACCATTATAAAGAAAATTTTAGTCAATTCTATCTGAATTACAGCAATAAATTGTTTAATATCTTCTAAAAGAACTTTAGCAATTAAGATAATATAACCATACCTTGTATCTTACGTAATTTATTGATGTCACTCCAGAATAATCAATCTTATTAGGTTATAAATTTACTCTAATTTCAACTTTAATCCATTAGGTTAAAGTTCAAACTAGTATTAAATAAGACTAATAAAATAGATTGCCGAGTCGACAAATGTATTAATGGTTGTATTGATTGAGTTTTATGACGCCTGTGTGCAGACTTTGAAATTGCGTCGTGGACAAAAGTAAGAATCATGTAGTAGTTCAACTTTGTCACAACTCTTAAATTTCTTTTGATTGCTTTGAAAACAATACTAACATTTCAATTTTCAACTATGGTCAGATGTGATTGTGATTAAGCTATATTTATTTATTTTTTTTTGAAGTGAAAACTTCTTTAGCGGCGTTGAGCACTTTTTCTGTAATGGGTATAAAATCTTAAACTCGCGTCAGGACACGTGACCTGATCGAAAAAGCGTAAGACGGATGGAAAAAAAAATGAATATTGTTTTTAAGTGAAAACGCCTCTTAGCGTGGTAGACATATTTTTAGAGGAGATAAAATCTCTGGATTTGCGACTATAATCATCATCATCATCTAATGTTGATCCCGGTCATCTACAGGTCTTATTAAATAATATTGTGTAATCAATTAGGACTCTTTCAGTGTAGAATTATTTTTGAAGTGAAAACTTCTTTAGCGGCGTTGAGCACTTTTTCTGTAATGGGTATAAAATCTTAAACTCGCGTCAGGACACGTGACCTGATCGAAAAAGCGTAAGACGGATGGAGTTTTTTTATCATCATCATTAACGTCCATCCCGGTCAATTTTTGAAGTGAATATTCTTTTAGCGCGGTACGCATATTTTTTAGATGTCCTCCCCGTTACGATACGCAGCTATAGTGTGTGCATATATGTATGTACCAACGCGTCTAGATAAATAAATTATTAATAAATTTAATAAATATTAAAAATTATTATTATTTATTATTATGAAGCGCTCGTGGCCCCGCGGTCTCAGTGTTCGGTAAACGATCACAGAGGTACGCATCTTTCACTATGGCTGGTCGTCGGATGGGTGACCACTTTGTGGCATTTACATTTGCGAGCGTTTCCGTGCTTCGGAAGGCACGTTAAGCCGTTGGTCCCGGTTGCCAGTAAAATGGCAGTCGTTAAGCTTGGTTGAAGGCCTTATAGGCGGCTTAAAAAATTTCAACAACAGGTAGCCACAGCCTGCGTCTGTCTATTTCAACACGGCAATGGGCTCACCACCTATTACCTGGGACAGGAATCCACACGGTGAAAAGTGGGCATATAATATGCCTCTGCCACCCCTTCGGGGATAAGGCGTGATGGATATTTATTTATTTATTTTATTATTTATTATTATTAAATTATTATTAATTTTTTATTAGTTTTTTTTCATCATCATCTTTACGTCGATCCCGGTCAATTTTTGAAGGAAAAACTTCTTTTAGCGCGGTACGCATATTTTTAGATGAGATAAAATCTCTGGACTCGCGACCATAATCATCATAATCATCTAACGTTGATTCCGGTCACCTACAGGTCTTATTAAATAATGCTGTGTAATCAATTAGGACTCTTTCAGTGTAGAATTATTTTTTATCATCATCATCTTTACGTCGATCCCGGTCAATTTCTGAAGGAAAAACTTCTTTTAGCGCGGTACGCATATTTTTAGATGAGATAAAATCTCTGGACTCGCGACCATAATCATCATCATCATCTAACGTTGATTCCGGTCATCTACAGGTCTTATTAAATAATGCTGTGTAATCAATTAGGACTCTTTCAGTGTAGAATTATTTTTTATCATCATCATCTTTACGTCGATCCCGGTCAATTTTTGAAGGAAAAACTTCTTTTAGCGCGGTACGCATATTTTTAGATGAGATAAAATCTCTGGACTCGCGACCATAATCATCATCATCATCTAACGTTGATTCCGGTCACCTACAGGTCTTATTAAATAATGCTGTGTAATCAATTAGGACTCTTTCAGTGTAGAATTATTTTTTATCATCATCATCTTTACGTCGATCCCGGTCAATTTCTGAAGGAAAAACTTCTTTTAGCGCGGTACGCATATTTTTAGATGAGATAAAATCTCTGGACTCGCGACCATAATCATCATCATCATCTAACGTTGATTCCGGTCATCTACAGGTCTTATTAAATAATGCTGTGTAATCAATTAGGACTCTTTCAGTGTAGAATTATTTTTTATCATCATCATATTTACGTCGATCCCGGTCAATTTTTGAAGGAAAAACTTCTTTTAGCGCGGTACGCATATTTTTAGATGAGATAAAATCTCTGGACTCGCGACCATAATCATCATCATCATCAAACGTTGATTCCGGTCATCTACAGGTCTTATTAAATAATGCTGTGTAATCAATTAGGACTCTTTCAGTGTAGAATTATTTTTTATCATCATCATCTTTACGTCGATCCCGGTCAATTTTTGAAGGAAAAACTTCTTTTAGCGCGGTACGCATATTTTTAGATGAGATAAAATCTCTGGACTCGCTACCATAATCATCATCATCATCTAACGTTGATTCCGGTCATCTACAGGTCTTATTAAATAATGCTGTGTAATCAATTAGGACTCTTTCAGTGTAGATTTATTTTTCATCATCATCATCTTTACGTCGATCCCGGTCATTTTTTGAAGGAAAAACTTCTTTTAGCGCGGTACGCAATTTTTTAGATGAGATAAATTTGGACTCGCTACTCCCCGTTACGATACGCAGCTATAGTGTGTGCATATATGCATGTACCAACGCGACTAGATAAATAAATTATTAATAAATTGAGTTTTCACTTCTGTCGGCACTCCCGGAGTGCAACCCGTATTTTTTTTTATTAAGCTGTAGCCATGCATAATTTTTTGTCTATAAGGAATAAAACATTTTTCTGTCTTTCATTTTTCTTTACTGCAGATTCTCTCTAAAGATCTTGGTGTATCTCGTAACACCTGGTTCTGTACATTTCCTAAGTATTTACGTATTTTTGTTATTAATTAACAGGAAATATTTGTTTGTACCAAATTAAATTGATTATCTCTAGAACTACTGAATAGACTTTATGAACTTTTATTTTACTTAACCAGCAGTAACTGTAGTAAATTATTTTTATTTTATAATGGTATTATTAAAATGGCACTAAAATGAATACACATGGTGAAAAGTGGGCATATAACATTCCTCTGCCACCATTTCGGGGAAGATAAATAATAATAAATAATGAAATGAAAATGCTGGCAATCAAATTAATTATAAAATAGTTTAATATTTATATTATACACTCGTTTATTAAGGTATACACTTTTTTATACACTTCAATACATTTTATTAAATATTATAAGACACTTTTTTTATTGTGGGACACTTTATTTTACACAGCACCATCTAGACCAAACTATAATCTATAAACTTGTACTATGGGATCTAGATAACTGATATACATACTTATATATTTCTAAATACATACATAGTCCCAAACTTCAAAACCAACATTTATGGGTCACTCAAATATTTGTTTCGACCCGGGAATCGAAAATCGAAAGCGGGACCTTATGCTCGGCAGTCGCATATACAACGAGGCAGTCGTGTACATACGGTTTTACTGCTTTACTTTCTACTTTGTGTATAACAGTACATTTTTTACAACGAGCCGAATGAATTTGACCCAATTTACTTTGAACCACTTGTCTCCACCAGCTATATTTTTTAAACAAGTAATATGTGAGGAGCCTATTGCTTTATACTCAAGAAGCCCATACACGCTTATTGGAGCATTCTCAGCTGCTTCCAAAACCAACCATGATTTGAAACCTTAGGATCACTTCTATTTGGCTGCTGGGAGCACCTAAAGTTCAGCTTTTGATTTTTGGCATTGTTGGGAGTGACGGATGTCTGACCTGTGACCTTCAACCCTGTGAGCGTGCCTGCATTGTTGTTTCATCTTTTAGTCAGCAGGTGAGGTCGCTTGCTCATCGGAGATTGGGACCCTTGTATTAGGCCTTGAACTTGGCCTACCTATTACGATGTCACTGGAAACCACAACCAATGGCTCAGCGTGCCTTCTGAAGTACGGAAACATTAGTAGATGGTGATACCACAAATGGGTACCCATCTCGGCATTAACCGCGGTGTAAGACAAACTTAGCTAACTGGGCTACGAACTAACCAGTGTTAGTATTAGTATATTAGAGTACGGAATGATGTATTAAATTATGGATTATAATTAGACACCTTTTAATTTATAAACAAGTGTCTTCATTTTATGAAAAAAAAAAGAATATTTAACCTATCTAATGAATATTAATAAATCTTGTAAGACATTTATAATTTCACAGCGACATCTGTCCATAATATGCGATGAGATCTAGAAAACTGATAAACATACGTATTTATACTGTTTACACTGGTGGTTGATGGCACTTGGTGGAACTTGCTACACATCTTGAACTAAAACACTTGTACTGTTCTACTTATTTATTACCTACTTACTTATTACTTAAACCTGACCGGTTTCGACTTACGGCATTTTCATGTGCTAACCTTTGAAAATGCCGTAAAGCGAAACCGGTCAGGTTTAAGTAATAAATAAGTGGAACAGTATAAGTGTTTTAGTTCAAGATATACTTATTTATTTTTATATAAATAACAGATATAAATAGAATACATGCAAAACACCCAAACTCCGTAACTAATAATAGATTTCACTAAATTCGTTCCACTTATGACCCGAATCCACTCACGAATCCAGACACGACTACGAGATGAGTAACTAAATTAATACGCTTTAAAACTTCGTTAGAAGGTATAGAAAAACAGCAGGATACATCGCTAATATTGCAGGAATAAAGTTGGATAGGTACCAACTTAAAACTTTAAAAAAGTAAATTTTACATTATGAAGAAATCATAATAAAAGTGCTATGTACATGTTTTAAAAAATAAACATTTGATATAATATAAATGGTTAAGGAAACGTAAGTTGGCAGATAATATTTTCTCGTTGCTGAAATTAGAAGAGTTCTTTTCATCCATTAAATACTAAAATCCGTCATTTTGAATGCACTCGCAATTTTCTCCCGCCTTCTATTTATAACCCGACCAAACATGAAACACGTTCTGCTATAACGCCAAGTGCAATTTCATTGCATCCCAAATTTGGATGTGTAATCTCGAGTATAAAGAGCAAAATTGAACTGAAACGTGAATATTTACAAGTAAGCATAGCAATATCTCGTGTGAATATACGTGCAACACTCTATACGAAATTAAAATTGGCTAGGGGCCAATATAATCTTACAGTTAGGCTGTATTTATCGCTTTGGATAAGGCAAGGGGAGGCGTTATGAAAATAAGCTATGAACTCTCTAAGCTTACGTGAAATTATGAGTAGGTTACAAATATCATATTTTCTTCCACAGTGGTGACTCCGACATGACGTAGGGGATGTGAATGAGAATGGGTGAAAGAGCCTAACGGAGTGGCCTAGCAGTTGATGTTCTTCAGCGCGTTCTTGCGTTATCATCGACATCGTTCGCAATACCGAATTCGTGGTAAAAACTTTCATATCGCGATGCAAGAATGCTAATACCGATGTCGTTTGATAGCTTTTTGCTATGTTGCACTTTCCACCACAATTATTTTCTTTTACAATAAAGTTTCATTTCCAAATATTATTGGTATTCTATAGTACGTAATGATCAAATGCTTTTCTGATCTTTACATGTTTATCAACATGCTTTTGAAGATTTCTTCAATGAAAATAGTAGTTGTACTGCTCATACTCTTCTTTCGAGCTACCTTTTTCTGTACAGACTCTTTCGCATTGCATAGTTTAGTCGACTGTTCTCACATAAATTCAGAGGAACTATGTAAGTGTAATTTTAATGAACACAACATTTATTTTGTTTTTTTTTTTGTATAATTTCTTTACTGTATAATTGGCCAAATATCATGTTAATCAAACTGTGTCAAATGGCGGTTAGAAAAGAGTGGCCATGAGTTTTATTGCCAGGTTCTTCCTCTGGCTCTACCTATTGCTTTGCGAATCTGGCAGTAAATGTAAATGTAGAAGCAGTAATCTTGACGTTCATAAGTGTTACTTTGTGACCTACATGAATAAAGATTTTTGATTTGATTTGATTTGATTTGATAGATATAGACTTTATGTCTCTATCTTAACAAACAAAAAACGATACTATGCGTATGAAGGTAACCTATAATGTATATAAATTTAATGAACATTAAAATAATTTAACAAAATAATTATAACACTTGTAATTCATTACCCATTAAAACAGCTACTATCACAAAAGTTGTAGAACTTAGATTTGTTTACATAAAATTAATATCGAAACTTCGATAATTTTTCCCTATCAAACTAAACATTTTAGCAGAATCCTCTAAGTAAAACACCATTTTCCCGCATAAAGAAAGCATTCGTATAATATATTTGGTTATAAATAAAGTTTGATCTCCTACTAGCTGGCTGTTATAACATTCTGATGCGAATGTTATGGTACGTCTATATGACAGTTGTATATATACAGATACAATTTGCTGATTAATGATGTAATTTTAGGAGGCTTGAGAACATGTTACAAAGACTAATGTAATGGTATATTGGCTTATATTGGTAGTAAATATTTGTAACTTTCATTCGATAATTTTAATATTTTCCTATAAGTGACTTATGTAACACACCATTGAATTTTGCTTACGACGTAGGATTTTAGACGCTAAAATATAGGGCTAATATTTTGCTGTCTGATTTATACTTACTGAACTAGGTCTCATTTTGCATGCTTGAAAGGATGCATTTACTGCCCTAATGCAGAGTGACTTTGAGTGTCAGTTGACTATCCTGGAGAGAGACCAGAGTACTCACTTAAACAGTCAGGGTCGGCCCAAGGTTAAGTCGATTTGCAACATTTTTTTTGGTACTAACCACACCCACATTTCCTAATGGAAACACACAACATTAAATCAGTGATAAAAAGTAATCCCCAAAACGTGGTCGCCAGTTACTTTAGCATTTATAATATTAGTAAGCATTAACAATAACAAATTAATATAAATTCTGAGCATGAACGTATGTAGAAGTATTGAAAACGCACGTTTCAAACATGCCCCTCGAGGAAACAATATATTGGGATATAACCTAGAATAACTCATTTGATATAACTATTTTGAATCACGCCTTATCTCCAAAAGTGTGACTGAGGCATATTAGGTATAGGCCTAATTTTCGCCGTGTGTATTACTGTGCCACGTAATGGTGGGGAGCCTATTGCCGTGTTGAAATAAACATACACAGGTTGTGACTACCTGCTGTAAAAAATTTTGAGCCACCTAAAAGGCCTTGAACTTGGTTTAAAAACTGGCAACCGAGACTAATAGCTTAACGTGCCTTCCGAAGCACGGAATATTACTTACGTTGAATTCAGCACAAAAAACTGCAAAAGAGTGCGAAAAGATTATAATTTGGGTGCAGCTCCGTAAGCGCATGAAGATCTTGTTTTTATACCTATATTTAATTGTTTATTTATATATTTAATTGTTTGTATTACTACTTTATAAATATAATAAAAAATACTAAAAATTAATATATTAAAGTCAAAGTGTACTGTAACTTAATTAAATAAAAACCTACAAAGAGACATGACATGCATTTGTTACAGTTTCATACTGAAACCAGGAATTAATACAAAATTGTAACCAACGCTCTGTAACATATAATAGTTCACAGCTAATAAAAGAGATGGCGCTATGATAAAAGTCCTGCTTAAAACGCGACAAGCATCTAAATAGATGCACTCCTTGTAGGTAACGTACGATAAGAGGAAGCACTATTTAACCCCGTCTACTTACTGATATAATTGTATTGGCGCTAAGCCAGCTCGTACAGTTTCATCTCTAAATGGCTTCGTATATAATTTTTATTACAACGCTTATGTCTGGGTGGCTGCTGCGGCGTGAAATGCACACGATTTAGCCAAGTCTATCTTATTTATTTATTTGAAGTTGCGAAAAGATTATTTTTAGTATTTGTCACAACTAATGACGTATAGCCTTCCTTTAACCCTGCGGGTTTGCTTCATTGGTTCGGACACGTCCAGTAAATGAGTGAGAAATACGCAGACATGCCTGCATGAAACAGTATAATGAAACTTCCACTTCAAAAGTCAAGCTTCCACCCAAAATTAAATTGATGGGTGATGTTCGGCAGTGGATTATGATATAAATATGCTGATTTGATTAATTGACAGAGCGTTTACAGTGCTAGGTATTGAGGAACGTGATGCATTTGTGGTAAGGATTTATGTGACAGCCTACTATTGCGACAGCTCTCCAGTTATTCTTCCTTGCGACGGTTTTACAGACAAGTCTGTGGTGCATCACAAGTTTAGTACACAAGTCGTTCCTTGTACTGTACTATGATTTCCAGTAAGAAGACCTTACTTGAATAATTTTTATCCTCTTTTTCAACTTACTTCGTGTTGACAGAAAACATAAGATGCTTAAACTATTACAGATTAGCTTAATTAGATACTTTAGTTGTTCAAATGATGAAACGGATTTCTTTTGGGCATCGACGCTGAAATCCAGCCAATCCAATGATATCCGTTGGGACATGGAGAAAAAGGTCGGTCACGGTCATGGTTGTACTGGATTTCAGTAGTGCAAACTTACACACACTTACATGGCTACATATATATTTATTTAGGTATTTTTTATTTATGTAAATCATAAATAAATATCCATCACGCCTTATCCCCGAAGGGGTGGCAGAGGCATATTATATGCCTACTTTTCACCGTGTGGATTCCTGTCCCACGTAATAGGTGGTGAGCCCATTACCGTGTTGAAATAGACAGACGCAGGATGTGACTACCTGCTGTTGAAATTTTTCAAGCCGCCCATAAGGCATTCAACCAGGCTTAACGACTGCCATTTTACTGGCAACCGGGACCAACGGCTTAACGTGCCTTCCGAAGCACTGAAACGCTCGCAAATGTAAATGCCACAAAGTGGTCACCCATTTATGTAGCCATAGCTTATGTAAGTTTATTAACCTGCACACATATTTTTTATTCTTCGTTTACTTCTCCTATCCCAGGCTTACTAGAAAAGATTTCTTTAGAAATATGTAGTACGTAAAGAAACCTATGTACGTAATTTACGTGTTTTTTTGTGTGTATGTACATAAATAAATAAAAATAAAATATATAAACCTAATTTATACATAATAAAATAAACAACCTCACACATACATTTGCGACCCGGGCATGGAACTAGTGAAATTTGCAGTCATATCCCAACTTCTGTTGCAAGTTCAAAAACATCTTAAGTATGGGCCATAAATTTTCGTTATAAATGATCATGATTTGCAATTTTATTTATTTCACACAATCTTGTTGTAATTTCAAATCCAATAAAGCTAATTTGTCTTCAATCCACGGCACGTCACTAATGGTATTCAATAAAATCGATCCCAGTCTCATTTCGACAGCTGTCTAATAAAAGCGATGGCATACTATTCTTCTTCGTCATGTACATCTTAGTAGTTCGTATGTATATATAATATGTCTTATTCATTATTATTTTTTTATTAATTATGCACGACCAAAAATGTTTTTCTGATACATAATTCTGTAAAAATAATTGCCTTTATTTTATGAAAACAGTGGTATTACCGTGATTTTTCTTATAAAGATTCCTGAAGGTGATAGTCACAAATCACAATAAATGGCTTATTATCTACTTTTTCTGGGTAGAAATAAGGAACTGTCCATATTCAAATAGTACTAGTAATAATATAGTCAGATAAAATTATAACTGAAAGGTCAAAATTCAAATCATGTATTTTAATAAAAGTATTCAATAAATTGTCCAAGCAATTGTCCAATTCCTTCAATAAATTGTCCAAGCTATTGTCCAATTCCTTCAATAAATTGTCCAAGCGAAGAGCAATTTAAGACAAACATTTAAAAGTGTTTCCAAAATGACTTATGTGACTCTGGCATTATTCATAGTAATTGGTAAGTTTTCTAACATATATGGTTAGTACGTGCGTGTCCCTGTACAGAAAATATTCATGACACATGACACAACAGACTCCATACACGTTTTCAACAGGGAACCTAATTTTATTTTGTTTCTAATAAACCTAGAATCATAAGCTCAGATTCTGACACGTCACATATAATTTGACAATGACATCATTATAAAGCAAGATAGCAGGTCCCTTAGCAGTGCTAAGTATATGTATGTCTTATTTCAGAAAACAATAACGATAAATGGTCTGAGAAATAGCAACTGTCTTATAACTAAACCTTACACTATTAAATCTACTCTCCATCTTGCCTTTAAAATAAGAAAAGAAGAAGAAGATAGCAGTCAGATAGTCGGCTTTACTGACTAGTCGGTATATCTCTCAATTTTATACTTTAATTGTCAATGTACAACATGTAGTAAAAAGATATTTAAGAAAAAGAATCCTTTTCTTTAACATTACCAAGCAATACATTACCACAGGAAAGTCCTGTAAAATATAAACAACTGCAAATAAATTCATTAATCTTGTTATCTTATTCATTCATCATCCCTTTGAAATTGAAGGCAGACGCCCATCAAACCGAATTCCTTTACCAACTCTAATTTCGTGATAAATTTGGTAAATAATATTTCAAAACTTCATTACTTAATAACATAGTTCAGAATCTGGTTTTATATTTAATCAGGTCCATGATTAACCAGATACTGACGTTAAATAGGCCTTAGGGATTTCGTGATCCCAAATGATGTTGAATTATCTTTTCTTTCTTACTTTAATTAACACAATCTTCAGCCCGCTTAATAAATATGCCGCATTTTCCATCTTGAGACTAATTGATAATTTTTTATTAAAAAATTGAGACTAATTCTTCATCTTAAACTTTAGTATAGTTGTTCCTGCTATCATGGGCGTACCCATTCAGCTGCCCATACCCTGGCTTTGGTTTCGTCTCCTACTTTTGTCGATGATAGTACAAAAATTACTTTTTGCCATTTGCAATACCCTATACATCTTTTAAAAATCATGAGGCACGCTTATTTAAACAGTTTGTTGGCAGCGTTAAACCGGATATAAAACGACTAAAAAACGCACGATCTCTACGTATCAGTTTAACACCGGCTCCCCCAGTAACTCCTCGCAAATCCTCCCTTTGTTCCCGGTAGAGTTTCGCTACCATGGCAGCATCTCTTAATGGTTTAGGCATTATCCAGCTTCTTTGGAGTTTAGTTTGGATCCCGCTTTTTGCGGCGGTAAGGCGAGCGTGAAATTTTAAGGTCAAGCAGCCGTCTTGGACTTGCTTCTGTAAAAACAGTGGGTCACCCAGCGTACTAAACATGGTTATTTAAGAAATTATTATAAAAAATACCTGGTTTAATTTCTATGTATTTCTTATTTACTAGTGTACGCACAGCGGTTTAAACTAAATAACTGGATAAAAGTAGCCTAAGTTACTTCTTCTATATACTAGTGGTTCTGTGAACCATAGACTTCAGGGTATTTTTTTTTAAATTTAATTAAGGTTTTTCGTTTTGAGCGCTCTTGCCAACCACTACGGGACCATTTCCCCTCCACTGCCTCCATTTCCCCTCCGATCGAAAAACCGCCTCGCCAAAAATTGTTGTTGTTTACATCAAGGATTGTCCTTGCCAAGTTCCATGGTAGATCCGATGAAAACTGCGAGCTGTAGACGAATGGACGGATGGACGGTCGGACATCAATAGCATTTTTCCCGTACCAGTGGAGTTAAAACGGTGCCAGTGAAAGTCCCGATTAAATCGGTTCAGTTGTGTTAGAGATTAGCCGGTACATACAGACATAGAAACATTTTAAAAATAGTTTTTTTGTTATGTAAATAACGTTTTGATTTATCAAAATCTGAAGATAAGCAAGATGCATTAGGTGTATTCTGCGATCTATCCAAAGCTTTTGATTGCGTTCAGCATGAAATGCTGTGCAGAAAATAAGGTACATCACTATGGAATAAGACGTTAACTTTCTGTTAATTAAAAAAAAGCTTTGTGAAAAAGGTTATTATGCTGTTAAAGACTTTTTGCAGGACAAGGGCGCCTGGAAATGATCTTCTGGCAGAGTATGATAATATTAAATTGTAAATAGGCCATCAAGAAAAGCATTCCTAAGTTTATTGCCGGTTCTTCTCAGGTGGGCCGCGTTCCGAACCGGTGATCAATCTAAAAATATTAAATTTATCTTTTATTCTAGTGTATGACATTTTGTAAGCGCCGCCGCCGTTAAAAGGTCTATGCAAAATAAAGACATTTTATGTAGTTAAAATGTGTTAATATTGAATTACAAACAGACACTTCAATTTCATTTATCTATAAATATAGATTTTAATTTAACGATTAAACTTTGTCAAATAAAAAAATTACTTATAAAATAAATTAAATTTCAAATTCCCCCTATGGCAAAATATACTTGTATTTTAAGGAACAACCCTAAAAAAGTACTATTGAACCCAAACACCATGTCTGCTATGAGTTTTCGAACAGTCGGGTTCTCTGAAGATAATTTTCATTGCAGCATTAGGTCAAAGTCATCAATTAATTGTCATTTAACGATTATACTGGCACGCGTTAAGCACTTAACAGAGTAATCATACGACAAAAATGCCTTACATTATTATGAAAAAAAGCTGATACTCCCGTCGCACCTTAAATAGGTGTCCCGTCGCTTATACTCGTAATTTCTACAATGATGCATAAAAATTTGCCCGATTTGTCAACATTTACGACTACTGCTCTGCTCTCCAGTGTAGTAGCATAATGATATATAGTTTTAGCCTTCCCCGATAACTGGGCTATATAACACAAAAATATTTTTTCAAATCCGACCAGTAGTTCCTGAGATTAGAGCGTTCAACCTAAAAAAAAACAAATTTAAGCTTTATAATATTAGTATAGATAATACAGATAATATTTGATTATCGATAGATGCCGTTTGCCTCGAGTCTGCGATAGGTGATATTATTATCTAGCGGTTTGGGATAGCCTTGTAATACGCATCGGACCTACAAATTCGATCAGTCATAAGTCATTACACTACTGACTGGAACACAAGCAATTTAGCTTAGCTTGAGGGATCACCAGAAACTTAATTACCTACTCGTATATATACATACTACTCGTCCTGATTTCAGTTGCATAAGTGTTTGGTTTTTTTTTTAATTTTGTTGATGTGAGTTTATAAATAACATTTTGTAGGGCTACAGAAATACTAAAAAAGGGTGAATATTACTGACCGCGGCAGCACCAAGTTTTCGTAGCGAGTCATTTCATGGACATTACTTGTTGCAGACTATGGTCCGAGTTGTCTTTTGCGAGATTATGAGCGCGAAAGAGGCGGCGTTGCACTAGAGTTTACTTAATTGAAATTACGTACGTCAGTCAGGTTGATACACGATTTTCCTACTCAATAAAATTAGTAGGCTAATCTATACTTTTTACTTATACTTATTAACTTCCTAATATATAACGCTGAATAGTTTTTTTGTTTGATTGAACTCGTTAATCTCATGAACTAGGTACTTACTAGTCGGATTTGAATAAACATTTTAGCAACAAATCGAAATTTTTCATGCCGCCCATCAGCAGGTAGCCACAACCTGCGTCTGTCTATTTCAACACGGCAATGGGCTCACCACCTATTACGTGGGACAGAAATCCACACGGTGAAAAGTGGGCATTTAATATGCCTCTGCCACCCCTTCGGGGATAAGGCGTGATGGATATCTCAAATCGCTAGATAATAATATCACCTATCGCAGACTCGAGGCAAACGCCATCTATCGATAATCAAATATCATCTGTATTATCTATATTAATATTATAAAGCTGAAGAGTTTGTTTGTTTGTTTGTTTGGTTGAACGCGCGAATCTCAGGAACTACTTACTGGTCGGATTTGAAAAACACTTTTTGTGTTAGATAGCTCATTTATGGAGGAAGGCTATAGGCTATATATCATTACGCTACTACACTGGAGAGCAGAGCAGTAGTCATAAATGTCGACAAATCGGACAAATTTGTATGCATCATAGTAGAATTTATAAGCGAGGGGATTAAATAGGTGCGACGGGAGTTCGAAATGGTTCACGGGCAAAGCTGTGGGGATCTTCTAGTAAGCAATATAGTTATCAAATGTTGTTTTTTTCTGCTCTGTCTCTTTTGGACTGAACACAATAGCTATCACGCCGATGTTTATTTAAACGATAAATAAACGAAATGGCTCTTGAAAAGCACTATTTAGGTCAAGTGGTTATCAAATCGTGTTGTGTTTTGAACTCATTTATCGTAAGACATTTAGGTACAAATATCTTACGTCGTGTAGTGGCATCAATTCAAATAAATCGTTTGAGTTTATTAACGCTGTCAGAATGAATACAATGAAATTTGTTGTAAATATAGTAACAATACGTAGGATTGTTGTAGGACAATGTATATAATCTATATACTAATTAGATATTGTGACATACAATGTACATTATAAATAATGTTTATTTACAAACTATGCACCATTTGGTATTTTTTTTACATTTGCAACTATTTTTAATGTACATAGTATAACAAGTTGTTGTAATAGCGCACTAAAGTTACACATAAACAACCCACACAAAAAAAAACATTTTGTCTAGTAGCTCTCGCCAATTCGAAAAGAGGTGGAAATTGTAGTGGTTGCAAATTGTATCCACTACTCTTAAGATTGCAGTTTTTAATAATCGAAACCAAACACGCTTTAGGTATTAATTTTAGGAGTAATGTAGTAATGTATAGCTGTTCTTTTCATTTGAAAAAACCTGGTTAGAGGCATAAAAAGGTTTAAGCATTTTGAAATAAGAATCATTAGATAAACTGTTTTAATGAAATAATAAAACCTGGTTAGAGGCGGTGATGAAGAGTAGAAGCGTGTGGGGATGAAGAGTAGAAGCGTGCACGTCGCCATCCCTGCCAGCTACGGCTGCAATTCTACTCCAACACGAGTGCCACCAGGACAAGTGATGCTAGGGCGTGCCCCCGAGGCGACGCGCACCAGTTCGTCCCCGCTGGTGCGAAAAGTGTGTGCCAGAGCGGCGTAGGGGACCGACACCCTACACGCGCGGCCCGACACGGGAAGTGGAGGACGGAGTGCAGGGTAGCTGCGTGGAATGTTAGGGGAGGAATGACAGATAAGATGAATGAGTTGATGGATGTTATGAATGAGAGAAAGTTAGATGCAGTGTGCTTGACAGAGACCAAGCGCAAGGGCAGCGAAGTCTTGGAGCTCCCGGGTGGGATGCTCGCGCTTTGGTCTGGAGTACCAGAGAGCGAGCATGGCAGTCGAGGGGTTGGAATTCTGCTGTCCTCGCGATTGGCCTCCGGTATGTATGAGTACAAACTGGTAGGTCCTAGAATCCTATGGATCCGTGTAAAACTTAGTTTGACGAAGATTTTCCTGGTAGCTGCTTACGCGCCAGTATCTTCGTCGAACGCGAGTGAGCTAGAGGACTTCTGGGAGAGTATGAGAGAAGCTCTAAATGTGATAGAAGGAAATGAAAGACTTATAGTATGTGGAGACTTGAATGGATGGGTGGGTACCGCTCGCGATGGTTTTGAGTCGGTACTCGGGAAGTATGGGGATAAAAGGGTGAACGACGCTGGCAAGCTAATACTGGCATTTTGTAAGGAAAAGGATTTGTTTGTGGCGAACACAATGTTCAACCACAAACAAATTTATATGTATACGAGGAGATGTAAGTCAAAGAGAAGCATGATAGATCTATTCCTAATGGATAGTCGGCTCCGTAAACAGGTGATGGACACAAGGGTTTATCGAGGCGCTGAGCTGGGATCAGACCACTACCTAGTCATAACTAGGATTAGGGGTCTGTTCGCGGGTTGGCGTCATCGTACCGAGTGTCCTGAACCTGAGCCGACTTATAGCATCAAAAGCGGGAAGCCGCAGGATGCATTCATTAGGGATAAATATAATGAAAGGGTAGCCGAAAAGCTTGGCGACGTCAATGTAAGCAGTGAGAATGTGGAAAGTGTATGGCAGAACCTTAGGGACAGTATGATAAATGCCGCTGTGGAAGTGTGTGGAGAAACGAAAAGAGGCAGTAGTAATAAGCGTGATGCATGGTGGAATGAGGAAGTGAAAGAAGCAGTTCGAATGAAGAAGAAAGCATGGCTAGACTACTTAGCCTCGCGGAATGATTTTAATATGAAAGAGAGATACAAGCTGCAGAAAGTTAACACGAAGACACTGATAGAAGAAGCTCGTGAAAGGTGCAGAATGAAAGCGGATGAAAGGTTGTCGTCGAATTTCCGGGATAATGCCAAGCTCTTCTGGAAAGAGGTAGGCAAGACCCGGAGTTGTTCGGCAATCTGCAGTATGAATAAAGTGCTTAGTGTTAACAATGACGTCCTAACAGACCAAAGTGACGTCCTGCAGAGATGGAGTGAATATTATGGAAAGATGTATGCAAGAAAAGACAGAGATGCCACGTCGGGAAGTGGAGCTCACTTCGATGCTCCGGATCCCGATGTCATTGAAGTCATTAGTATGAAAGAAATAGAACAAGCGATAAGAAGTATGAAATGTGGTAAGGCTGCGGGAAAAGACAGAGTTACTGCTGAGATGATCAAGTACGGTGGGTCTCGTGTCTGGGACACACTATGTCTGTTATGCAACTTGTGCTGGCGGACGGCTGAGGTCCCAGATGACTGGCGAGTAGCAGTCGTAGTACCTATTTACAAAGGGAAAGGCTCGCGCCTAAACTGCTCCAGCTACAGGGCGATCAGCTTGGTCAGCTTAGCTAGTAAGGTGTATGCAAAGGTTATAACGGCACGAATGCAAGAAAAGTCTGAAAGGTATTTATGGGAGGCTCAATGCGGATTCCGACGTGGAAGAGGTTGCATGCATCAAGTGTTTTCTCTCCGCATGATCGCGGAAAAGTTTCAGGCTGTTAGCCAGAAGGTTTTCTGCGCTTTTGTGGATCTAGATAAAGCATTTGATAACGTTGTGAGAGAAACGCTGTGGGACTTGCTGCCAGGATATGGTGTGGACGGCTCGCTACTGCGGGCAATACAGTCGCTTTATAGGGACTGTAAGGCTTGCGTGCGAGTAGGGGGGGATGTGTCATCTCTTTTTGATGTCTGTACAGGCGTCAAACAGGGATGTGTCATGTCCGCCTGGCTGTTCATAGTGTATCTGGACAGCTGCCTACAGAAGTTGAAAGATTTTAATATGGGTGTGAATTTGGGGGACTTTACAGTAAACTGTCTGCTGTACGCTGATGATGCGGTGCTCATGGCCTCATCAGAAGCCGACCTACAGGCATTAGTCACTAATATGAAAGAGGGGTGTGAAAGTAAGGGTCTCCGCTTGAATGCAAGTAAAACTAAGGTTTTAGTATTTGAAAGAGATGACGTAAGAACTAAATGCGAGATTAGAGTAAACCGGGAACGTCTAGAGCAAGTGAATGAAATTGTGTATTTAGGAAGTATGTTTAGCGCGGATGGAAGATGTGATTCGGATGTAGAACGGCGAGTAGCTGCCGGAAACAAAGTTAACGGTGCTTTGTCCCAGTTAGTAAAGCGACAAAGCATCGTAAAAGAAGCACGAATGGCGATTCATAACGCAGTGCTAGTGCCAACTTTGCTTTACGGTAGTGAAACCTGGGTATGTCAGCAGATGCATGAAAGTAAATCGAATGCTGTGGAGATGCGATCACTTCGAAAATTGTGCGGCGTTACCTTGGCCAACCGAATACGTAACGAAGTGATACGCAATATGGCAGGTTTGAATGAAAGTGTCAGCGTTAAGCTGGAAAAGGGCGTGCTCCGTTGGTTTGGACGCGTCCAACGAATGAGTGAGGAACGATTGACGAAGAATATATATTGTTCAAAAGTAGAGGGTAGAAGGAGTCAGGGAAGGCCGAGACTTACATATGAAGACCACATGAGCAGATTGCTCAAAAACGGAAAGGTCAAAAGTACTCGGATACCTAGACGTGCGTGTATGAAGCGATTGATGAATCTCGAAGAAGCGAAAGAAGTATGCATGGATCGCGAAGCCTGGCGATCTGTCCTCTCTGACTACCCCGTCAGGGATACAGCGTGAAGATAGTTAGTTAGTTAGTTAGTTAGTGGTTAGAGGCATAAAAAGGTTTTAAGCATTTTGAAATAAGAATCATCAGATAAACTGTTTTAATGAAATAATAAAACCTGGTTAGAGACATAAAAGGGTTTTAAGCATTTTGAAATAATAATCATCAGATAAACTGTTTTAATGAAATAATAAAACCTGGTTAGAGGCATAAAAAGGTTTTAAGCATTTTAAAATAAGAATCATCAGATAAACTGTTTTAATTAAATAATAAAATGCTGCTTTAGTTCTCTTATAAGTATTTGTAGTTTTTAAAGAATTATCATATCTGTTAACTAATTCTTGAAATTAATCTTGTTATAAATCAAACTTAATTAAGTAGTTTTTTTTTATTTATTCCCATTCCTATTCTATTCACTTTATAAATGTATAAAAAGATTTACATAATCATCTTTTAACGACAAGTTGTTTACTAAATGCAAGCTGTATGGCTATAAAATATGTCGCCCTTGACCACACAAGCAAATATCTTTGAGCAATTACAAAGTCAACACCTATTTTATGTTTGCAAATACAATTGCTTTCTTGTTTTTTACTTACCTAAGTACCTTCAGTTAAATATATTACCAACGTATATTGTATTAAATACATAAATTAAAATTATAAGTGGATTTTTTTTCAGTCAGGAGCTTGACTCGAACCAGCGTCTTCTGGTTTAATGCTCCAGACGCGTTTACCAACTACACCACCAATTCGCCTCTTTACGTCTTAAGGCGACGTAAGGCGCCATCGACCGGCACTTAGCAAAGTTGCACGGTATGAATGTATAGAATTGTATATATAATCATTCGATTTGTGATATCACCTGCCTAAACATTAGAAAATTTTGAAAAGCAATTAGTATGCTTACTTTTTCTAAATTTAAATTTTAAAGTGTATAAATGTTTTATTCACGAGCTGGACTCGAACCAGCGTGTTCTGGTTCAATGCTCCAGACGCGTTTACTAACTACACCACCGTAAACGTACACCACGTGTGTTTATAGGGTGCGAATGACATTGACTCCTTGTTCTGTAGTCGCGAGATTTTAAACTTATCACTATCATTCATATCGAACCAAATATAACATATAAGAAATTACGTTTACTTATACTCAACTAGCGACGGGGCTTCACACGGGTGCAAAGATACAAGAAAGTGTCGGCAGCGCGAGGCTACACCTCTGGTGTTGCAAACGTCCATAGGCTACAATGACCACTTTCCATCAGGTGCAGGCCGTATACTTCTCTGCTACCTCAATGGTATAAGAAAAAAAACACAAACATGCAAATATTGTAAACTAGTTGACGCCCGCGGCTCCGCACGCGTGATGAAGTTTTCCCGTTCCTGTTTCCCACAGGAACTTGTGCGTTAGGATTGACGATTGCCGACGAGGGTGTGTGATGGGAGCCTTCTCCCCTCCTTTATTAACGTTAACGATGGATTTCCGCCATGTAACGCCCGATTCAATTAGTTTCATCAGATTCATTTTGCGTGAAAAAGTAACAAACATTAATACCGACTTACAAACTTTCGCGTTTGTACTATTAGTCTTAATCTTAATAATATTATAAATGCGAAAGTTTGTATGGATGTTTCTTACTCTTTAACGTAAAAAGTACGGAATAGATTTTAATGAAACTTTACAATAATATAGCTCATACATCAGAATAACACATAGGCTACTTTTTATCCCGGGAACAAGTTCCTGTGAATACGGGAACGGAAAAACTTCACTACGCGGGCGAAGCCGCGGGCGTCAACTAGTAATATTATAAATGCGGAAGTTTGTATGGATGTTGTCACGTAAAAAACTACTGAATGGACTTTAATGAAACTTTACAATAATATAGCTTATACATCAGAATAACACATAAGCTACTTTTTATCCCGGGATCAAGTTCCTGTGGGAAACGGGAACGGTAAAACTTCTCTAGGCGGGCGTAGCCGCGGGCGTCCACTAGTAGGTTATAAATCTTCTTCTAAAATGAGTCTATCTATTGATAAAAAAACTGTATTCAAATCCGATACGTAGTTTAAAAGATTTATATAAAAAATAAATAAATAAATATCCATCACGCCTTATCCCCGAAGGGGTGGCAGAGGCATATTATACGCCCAATTTTCACCGTGTGGATTACTGTCCCACGTAATAGGTGGTGAGCCCATTGCTGTGTTTGTAACAGACAGACGCAGGTTGTGGCTACCTGCTGTTGAAATTTTTCCAGGCCTTCAACCAGGCTTAACGACTTCCATTTTACGAGCAACCGGGACCAACGGCTTAACGTGCCTTCCGAAGCACGGAAACGCTCGCAAATGTAAATGCCACAAAGTGGTCCCCCCTCCGAGGACCAGCCATAGTGAAAGTTGCGTAACTCAGTGATCGTTTACAGAACACTGAGACCGCGGGGCCACGAGCGCTTAGATTTAAGATTTAACTAAATATTAAAAATGTTCGTATAAATATATAATAAATTGACGTATTATTATTATACTAGCGGACCCCCATAACTTCGTCCGTGACATACTTTAACCCCCGTCGCATCCATTTAATCCCGTCGCCTTTACTTTTACAAAAATGTATGAAAATTGGCCCGATTTGTTGACTTTTATGATTACTGCTCCGCTCTTCTGAGTAGTAGTGTGATGATATACAACCTATATCCTTCCTCGATAAATGAACAAATAAAACAGAAAAAAAAATAGGAAAACCTAAAAGTGCACGCCTCACACGCTTTTATTATATTATAAAAATAAAATTGAATTATATTACAACTTACAAACTTTGCTATGAATTATCGCGTAGGGGTTATGAAATAAATAAAGTATAGATAATAAAAATTAAACCACATCGAATCAGACCCTGAAATGTGAAAGGGTTCTATTCCTAATTATACTGAAGCATAAGAGAAAAAAAAAGACTTGATTAGTAAAGTATTCGGTCGTTATCGTGTTAAGAAGAAAATATTCAGACGCACATACAGACACATGAACGTCCAAGACAAAACTTTTTTAAACAGTTTTTTAACTAGTTTTAATAACAAAAATGGCATCAAAAATATCATGAGTGTTAAAAATAGTGTTTTTTCTTGATATGTGTGTTTATATTAGGTACCTATATTTTACAAGTGCAATATATGATAAATAGAGACATTTTAAGTTTGAAAAATCAGATGTTTTGCGCGAAGTGACAGTAGTACCCACCTCAACGCTTCGCTTATGAGGCGTGCAATAATATTTCTATTCGGACCAGTAATTATTGAGATTAGCGCGTTCAACATACAAACAAACATATACTTTATCATTATATATTAGTGTAGTATTACTAACATTTTACAGAAAAGATTTTTTTTATGTATATTACTAGTTACGCTTAGTTGAGCTTGACAGCAAAATGGTATCTCTCTCGATCTTTTCCTTTACATTCTTCGTCATTTTTGAGATAATTTTTACTAGTTTCTCGTCATCGTCTCTGCTTCTCAGCAGGAGTAAAAGGCATTTTGAAACCACAAAGAATCATACTACTACTACTAATATATAAAACTGAAGTTTGTTTGTTTGTGTGGTTGAACGCGCTAATCTCGGGAACTACAATTCTGAATTTTAATTTTTTTGTATTTTAGATAACCCATTTATCGAGGAAGGTTCGATAGTTGGGAATAAAATGTATTAGCCATTTAATGGATGGAAAGAATGACACGCTCAAACATTTTACTCAGAACACTAAGGTCCGTATTCCAGAACGTTTCTTAATACACAATCAACGCTTGAGACTAGATTTTGCCTTATAAAATCTACTCTCAAGTGTTTCTTGAGTACTGATAAACGTTCTGGAATATGGGTCTTAGTATAGATATTTATTTTTTATGTATCGGTACTATTAACGCTCTTTTCCAAATATTAGGGAGGTATCACACAAACATCTCTTGAACATTAGTTCAATATGATTGGCTATAGTTTCAGCATATTAAAAAGAAATATGGGAGGAATTCTAACTGACCCTGTAACTTTAGCGACATTCAAACTGCGGATTAATTGTTCAATCTACTCTCTGTCGATTTTTGCTGCGAGTATTATGGTATGGCTCGCATTGTGTTGCAAGATCGAGTCGTGACTCGTGACCCTCGAATCATGAGGCACAATCACCCTAAAGTTCGCTTTAAAGAATGAATTGAATTCCGTACAAATACATGGTGCGTATATATTAATGTATAAGCATATAACATTTGTTGCAGGTAGCCTAAACCCACGGAGTAGAGAATTCTAAATCCCTTTACTTTGATCTAACAGAAAAAAATTCTTTAACAAAAACACTTGCACTGTTCCACTTATTTTAAGATGTGTAGCAAGTTCCACCAAGTGCCATCAATCAACAGTGTAAACAGAAAAAAATTGGTTGTTTTTATTATCTCTCGTGCATGTTTTACATAATCGTTTAATCATATATTTGGTCTAATAATAAAATAATAATAAATAAATATTGTTGGGACAACTCACACAACGCCTTCAGCAGAGCTTGTACTATGGTAACCAGATAACAGATAAACATACTTATATATTTCTAAATACATACATATTTTAGATAAATAACCCAAACACAGAATAAGCCATCGTGATCATCACAAAAAGATTCTGTTTCATTCTAAGTTTAGAGGTTTTTATGTGTCTTCCAGTCTCTGTGCTGTTTTACGCACGCGTGCTTTATGCATCTAAAATCTATGAAATGAGACCCACTTTACGAGTAAGTGTTTTGAAATGATACTTATCTATTTTAAGACATGTTTTAGTAATATAAACAATACTCCGTTTATGGTATAGTTTATTTTAGGTGGATTAAAGCAGTAAAAACGAATTGATTCGACGTTTTTTATAATGGTCCGGTACCAGGGATACATAGACTTTTAAGGAAAATCATTATGTTACCAGAAATGAACATTATCTTACTTCAAAAGAGAACTAAAACATCTAAACTAAGTGATTTTAGACTTACATGGTTATTACAATTCAAATAACTACTATTAACGGGATATTTACCATGTATATAACGGGATATATTGTATTGATGAGTTTCCGATATTTTGGCACTGTTGCAGTTTAGTACATCCGTGATCAAAGCGCTTGCAAAAAGGCCGAAATATTGGAAACTGAACAATAGGCTGAAATATTGAAAACTCAACAATACAATAAATACAATAACAATACATGGTAAATATCCTGTTAATAGTAGTAATTTGAATCTATACTAAGTATTTATTTCAGTAATGACTGTGTAGTGATGAAAGAAAATAAAATTAGAATATGTATAAATATGGCTAATATTAAATAACATTGGATACATTTTTAAAGCAATTATTATGCTAAATCTCTCACAATTTTTTTAATAAAGTGGAAAAACACATTTCAAGTCGAGACGGGTATTGAACCCGTGACCTTTGCCTAACAAAGGTCATGAGTTTTTATCTTAGGCAAATTATCTTAGACAAAGGTCACGGGTTCAATCCCCGTCTCAAATAAAATTGTCTTTATCCACTTTATAAAAAAAATGTAAGATAAAATAACATTGTTAAGGTTTACCTGCGCAAGATTGACAATGACCGTGTTAACTTTTAGTTGTAAACGAATCAAAGTCGACTAAGCACGTGCACGTAAGTCGATCATATTTAAAACCCGTGCACAATTTTTAAATAAAGCTGTTTCAATATTCAATTTCTTCATTAATTGCCATTCAATTTCATATTATTTGAAAAGTGAAAAATTGTGCTTAAATTAAATTTTTAAATGGTAGTTCACTAAATTGTGCATTGAGGAAGTAAATTTAAAAGTTTCATTTAATATTGTGTACTTAGTATAAAATTATTATTTTTATAACATAAAACTGTAAAATATGTTGTGTCATAATTTTTTTGTGTCTGGGTGGTAGTAGAGTATTAGTAGTTAGTAGGTAGGTACCAAAATTAGTAATCTTCACGCAAAAAGTGATATCTCATGTTTTTTAACTAGGCATTTCTATTTAGTTTCAACAGCAGGTAGCCACAACCTGTATCTGTCTTTTTCAACACGGCAGGCTTACCACCTATTACGTGGGATAAAAATACACACTGTGAAACGTGGGCGTATAATATGCCTCAGCCAGTCGATCATATTCGTTTAATTATAATTTTAACTAATTTTTTTATAATCCGCTGTATCTCTGACGGGGTAGTCAAAGAGGTCATATCGCCAGGTTGCGTAACCCATGCATAGTTTTTCGATTTTTACAGAATCATTAATCATTTCAAGTGTCAGCGTTTAGCTGGAAAAGGGCGTGCTCCGTTGGTTTGGACACGTCCAACGAATGAGTGAGGAACGATTGACGAAGAATATATATTGTGCGAAAGTAGAGGGTAGAAGAAGTCAGGGTAGGCCGAGACTTACATATGAAGACCACGTGAGCAGATTGCTCAAAAACGGAAAGGTCAAAAGTACTCGGATACCCAGACGTGCGTGTAGGAATCGATTGATGAATCTTGAAGAAGCGAAAGAAGTGTGCATGGATCGCGAAACCTGGCGATCTGTCCTCTCTGACTACCCCGTCAGGGATACAGCGTGAAGATAGTTAGTTGGTAAGTTAGTTTTAGTTATAAATCATTTCATACATGCATAAAATTAATGGATATCCGGACGGGTATCCGTTAATTTTTAACCTATTCGTTTTTGAGCAATGTTCTCACGTAGTCTCGACCTACAACTTTATAATCTACGGCAGTACTAATTACTATGAAACTCTTACTAGATAATTTTCAAGGTTTTTTCAAAAAAATTAATTTACCCGCTACTACATTTGAGTTGCGTACAGAGCCATCTATTGCTACACAAAAGAAAACTACGGTACCGTTCGATAAATCTTTGGATAAAGTTTTGCTTAAAAACTATTTATTTTACTGCTTTTTTTAATTTTTATAACCTGTGTTTAAAAGTACATAAGTTTAGCATGAGTATACCTAAAAGCTGAAATATAAGTTTGTAAGTAAGATTATTTACACATAAACTAACACTATACGTCATTCCCCATCGATATTAATTGAAATCTACATGAGTAATAAAAAAAACCTAGTAATGTATAGTACTCCACCTACATAGTCGTTATTTTCTCGAAGAGGTAGACAGACACAGTACGCTTACATTTCATCATTTTTGTCGCAGTTGTCGATTGCGTATATTGCGTATATATGTAGTATATTATAAAGCTAAAGAGTTTGTTTGTTTGTTCGATTGAACGCGATAATCTCAGTAACTATTGATAGATTTGAAAAATTCTTTATGTGTTAGTTAGCCCATTTATCGAGGAAGGCTATAGGCTATATATCATTACGCTACTACACTGGGAAGCAGATCAGTAGTGATAAATGTCGACAAATCGGGCTAATTTTTATGCATCATTGTATAATTTATAAGCAATAGGTGCGACGGGAGGTAGAAATATTCCACGGGCGATGCTGTGGGGGTCTTATATTGCGAGTTTATAGACTTGTTTAAACGGAAGAGGTTACGGTTACGGGTATTAAATGCTTGAAAAATGCTACAAACAATCTCCTATGTTAGGACACTCAGAACGTAACTCTGTGATCGTTTACAACTGTAATGCCCGTATTCAGGAACGTTTCTCAATACTCAATCAAAGCTTGAGGCGAGATTTTGCCTTATAAAATCTACTCTCAAGCGTCGATTGAGTATTGAGAAACATTCTGAAATACGGACCTAAAACAATGTGCAACTCAAGGTATTATAAAAGATATCTCAAGTATCGTTTGAACTATGATCAAATGAAATTACATCCAGGCGTTCTTTTCCCACAAATATTAGCAGTCGCATATCCTAATTTTTTTTTATTCATACTATCTTAGTTTCACTATAAATTATTACAATCGCAATATAGCATAAGGGCAAATGAGTAATTTTACTGAAACTTCTAAAATTCTTATCTTTTTTAACGGAATTTAATTATTTAAAAACACTTGTAGGTTGTTAATATGACTATAATAGTTTTTTCCGGTTGTAATGTTTAGCCTTCACAACATAATAATTATTTTCAAATCGTTCATAATGATGTAATCTTTATCGAAAACATTATACTCGTACATACTCACTCAAGCGTTGCATTCAAGATTATTGCGTAGGTATGTACTAAGACTTAACCTTCAATCGACTATAAGGTTCTATTGTGGATTAATAGCCTATAACTATTAAGCATAAAAACATGAAATTTGGTGAAAGTATTCATTAGGTACTTAATGAAAATCAGGAACTGAGTAGCTAAAACCAAAAATAGCCTAAGCTATTAAACATAGGAGTCGGAAATTTGGTGAATGTATTCTTTAGATATTTTGAATAAGCACTAGGAGACAAGTTCCCGGTATTCCCACGGGAAATCAAACGATACGGCTCAAACTAGGCACAGGCATTAGACATAGAAACTTAAAATTAGGTGAAAATATTCTTTAGGTACCTTAGATGAGCACCAAGAAAAGTATTCCCACGAGAATGTCATCATTACTTCCATTATAAATGTGACAGTTTATGAAGATTTTTATATGATTGGATGTTTTTACTTAATCATATTTAAATGAAATTCGGCATATAGATAAAACATTTTCTGGATTAACACATAGGGAGTTTTCTATATCGGGAAAATATCTTATTCCTACGGGAAACACTTTTTGTGTAATAACCAAATTTCAGGGGGGCGTAGCCGCGGGCATCAGCTAGTTTTATCAATAAAAGGCAAGCCCTATCCGCGTCGGATAATAAACGTATTTATTTTGAGCTAAAATTAATTAATTTATTATTAATTTAAAAGCAATAGTTTTTATAGGTCGAACCACGTCAAACTGCGCTGTTTCAAGGTTATGTTAACTGTTTGTTTTGTAGTGATGTGACGTGGGCGTGTGTCTTTACGAGACCATAAAATTGTAATCGATTTTTTTTGGAATCTTAATATAACCAGTCGGTAGTTATAATATAAAATAAAACGTTAGAAACAAATTACTAACTACTTTTGCTCAATAGATACATCCATGTACAAGATACTCAGGTTGGTTTCCGAGCTGGGTTATCAACGAAAAGTGCAATTTTGGCTCTTAAGCGGACTGTCAGGTACTACGCGGATAGAAATACGCTATACATGCCTGTTTTCTTGACCTTTCCCGTGGTTTTGATCTGGTTTCTTACGATATTCTCTGGCGTACTTAAATATTGGTACGGGAGCCAAATCAACCAGATAAGGTGGGTGGGTATGTTGTATCGGAATCATACAGATTTGAATGTGGCGTGCAGCACGGGGGGAGGGGTTAAGCTCACCGACACTCTTCTTCAATCTGTATGTTGATATACTTGTCGAGGTACTCAGCAAGGAACGAATCATGTGCATTGAAATGCGGACTAAACAAATAAATAAATATTGTGGGACACTTTTCACACAGCGCCATCTAGCCCAAAGTAAGCTAATATTAGCTTGTGTTATGGGATCTAGATAACTGATAAACATACTTATATATTTTTGTGGATCACACAAATATTTGTTCCGACCCGGGAATCGAACCCAGGACCTCTTGCGTAGCAGTCGGATACAATCCCACTGCGCCATGAAATAAAAAATGATAAATGATAAATGAAAACCATCTGTGATCAATATTATAAATTGCATGGGTACAATGCTAATAAGAGCATAATCATGGTCTTTGAGGCCAGAGGTAAATTCTACATGTAATGCCCTTGACAAGAGTACAAATATTTAAATACCTTAATAAAAATTAATTGATTAGAGAGGGAACGAAGGGCGCTGTCAGTTAAAGCTTGCATAATTGCTCGCAGGTTTGCACGTTGTTCTAATCAATTTAAGATAACCTTATTTAAAGCCCACTGTTCATCTTTTTACATGGTGTAAGTGGGCAAGTTATGTCCAAAAACCATACAATGCCCTTCAAATTCAATATAATCAAAGGATAAAATTTGTCGTTAATGACGATAAGCTAGCAAATGTTCAATTTGAAATAGATGAACTGATCCTGAAGTACGGTCATGGCGTTCTTCGAATTCCCACATTATACCACTGCCAATACAATGTTATTGACCGAATTTGGGCTCAAACTAAAGGTTCTACACACCACCATAACACTTCTTTACCGTATGACAAGAGATAAGTGACTGACTGACTGACAAGAGGTAATGAAAAAGCTGAAAAGATTATATTTGATGACTTTGACCGCTTTGATTCTATGATTGACAATAATATGACTATACACATAAATGTTAGTGAAAATGACAGGAACTGCTCAAGTGAATTGGCGTCGGATAACATTTTGATTTGACGTAGTCATCATTATTTACGGCTTAAAACTACACTTGTACTGTACGTGCACGTGCACTGTACTTCATAATAAACATTTCTCAATAATAAGGATTTATATTTTCTTTTATTTATTTACTTTCAGATATAAAGATTAAATTCAATTTATTTATTTATTAACAATTTTATTTACATAGTCTTTGAACTTCATTTTAATCTATACTATTATTATAAAGCTGAAGAGTTTGTTTGTTTGTTTGGTTGAACGCGCTAATCTATGGGACTACAAGTTCGATTTGCATAATTCTTTTTATGTTGAATAGTCCATTTATCGAGGAAGGCTATATAGCATCACGCTACGACCAATACATGCAACAGCATGCAGGAACAGCAATGATAAATGTGGCAAAATTGGGGACAATATATTCCTTTTGATAGCTTCCGTTGCGAACGCTGCGTAAACGATTAAATTTACGCAAAAACTATGTATTACATAATTATTCCCCTTTAAAAGTTCTAAAATAAAGTCCGCTACAGCATATGTCTATCTTTTAAGGTTAACTTATTATAATTATTTTAATGTGAAAAAAATTGTTCTTAAGATGACAAGTGAAAAATATGGCCGATGATTTGCGATTTACGCATGTGCGACCGACGTCGCGGCTCTGCGAAATCCTCGCGTCTCCTGTGTAACTATTGTTACACAGACACGAGGATTTCGCAGAGCTCGCTCGCTATTGGCTAGCTATTATAATAATTATTATATTATAAAACAAAGTCGTTTTTCACTGTCTGTCCCTATGTATGCTTAGATCTTTAAAACTACGCAACGAATTTCGATGCAGTTTTTTTAAATAGATAGAGTGATTCTTATAGAAGGTTTTTATTTATATTTTGTTAAGTTTTTGTTTACATTAATTTAATTTTAACGATATATATTATGTTAGCGGTGTCGAAAAAAATGAGCCGTCTGGGAGCTTTTAACGAAAACGCTGCCTAAACCCTTTGAGTTAAAACAAAATAATGTATGGTGGAATTGTGTATCTAATATAGGTCTACAAAAAAGTCCGCGACGGTATATGTCTATCTCTTAAGGATACCGTACTATATCCATTTTAATACTTTAAAAAACAGCAATGATAAATAATGCGGTAATTTAAAGGCTATTTACACAAAAACATTATAAATGCTTATCATTTTTAATATGTTAGTTGGCTTCAACATTTTATGAAGATTATTTTGTCCCTTTAAACTTTCTAAATTAAATGATTATATTAGGCGATATGGCAATATTAAAAAATGCGCAAATAAATTAATTTCGTGTAACAATAATTCGACCGGGCCGTGCGGGCGCGTGCGTAGGTACTTGAGAAACAAAGTCTTTTTTGGCTGTCCGTCCCTATATTTCGATGCAGTTTTTTTTTAAAATAGATAGAGTGATTCATAAAGAAGGTTTTTGTGTATATTTTGTAAAGTTTTTGTATGTATTAACTTAATTATAACAATAATGTTGGCGGTGTCGGAAAAAATAAACTGCTTTTAACGAAAACGCTGCCTAAACCCTTTAAGATATAACAAAATAATATATTGTGGAACTATGTATCTAATGTAGGTCTACAAAAAAGTCCGCGACGGTATATTTCTATCAATGCAATTTCAAAAAAATGCGCAAAGAAATTAAATGTAATTAAAAAAAAAATGTAACAAAAATTCGACCGGGCCATGCGGGCGCGGTCGTAGCACTTGAGAGCGGAGAAGTAATTAAGTAATTTGAAAAATGTTCATACATTATTGTGAAATTAACAAACGACGGGATTAAATGGGTACCGCGGGATTCGAAGTATGTCACGTGCGAAGCCGGGCGGGTCAGCTAGTAATAATATAAAGTTAACTATACTAATATGTGTTGGATAGCGCATTTATCGTGGAAGTCTATAGGCTATATCATCTGCAACCCTACGTCCACCGAATACCCAAACAACAAAACGCGGGCAGCGCGCGAGCGGCGAGAGCGGAGGCGCGCAGTGTACGTAAAGAGTGCTCGGCGAACGGTTCGCACCTCTGAAAAAGGCTCTCTAAATACAGCTGAAACCGGTCGGTCTATTACTGGTCGTAAAAACGTGAGTAATCCCGTTTACTTATTTATAATGACAATCTTCTTATTAGTACAATATAATTATTATTTTTGGTTTCAGAAAGGTTAAGACTTAACAATTCAAAATGGTGATAGTCAGTAAGCCCCTCTTCGACTCTGTGTGCAAGAGTCTGCCATGTTCCCAGATGGGACACCCGTGGACAGAAAGCTGCTGGAGAGCGTACTTAGATATTTACAAATCAGCGTTTTTTGGCAGCGCTAAGTTCTATTCTATAGTTTATCTTGTGAGTATAGTACTTTTAAGTATATTTCTAGTGCTGTAGTCACAAGTTGACTGTTAAACTGACAGTTAATCTGTGACTACAGGGGGTCAATCAGGTGAGAAAGACTGGCAACAGAAAATTAAAACAAGGCCATTATCTAGATTATTATCTATCATAGTATACATACATACACATTGTCATGCCTATTCCCGAATATTTTGTAGGCATAGGCATACTAGGTTGTCTAAAAATAGTGACTAAAAACGGTTGGAGAACATAAGGATTGATATTCCACTACAAAAATAATTAAAAACCGTAAAAAGAGGAGCAAGAAGGATAACAAAGTAGAGGGTAACAAAGCGACGGCTTCATATGCAATCGAGACTAACAATCATGACTTTATCATGAATTTATTATGACTTCTGAGCTTTTCTCTGCACTTAACAAGGTCCTGTACTTTGTGATGTTGTTGGTAACTAACTTAATCAGACATAATAAATCCCTCTAATGATGTGTACAGGTATAATCAAAATTAGTTGCTTAAATGATTATGTCAAATTACGATTTCAGGCTCAAATTTTATTGCGAGGTAAAAAGATGGCGAAAATGAAGGAATGGCAAAGAATGGGTGAATATTACGTGCGGTCAACCGCGTTTGGATTCTTGGTTTCGACTGTAGGACTCCAACTAATGTGCTTGTTTAGGTAAGGTAGGTGAGACAAAGGTTCGTTTCTTATCTTTAGCAATTTCATTTTATTTAAGCATATTCTCATACTGTTGAATCATAAAAAACGTTTGCTGTTGACTAAACACTCTCTCTCTCTTTCTCTCATGCTCTTCTATTTAACTACACATCATGGTATCACATGTCAATGGACCTCTTCTATAGAATGTAGTGCTTTAAGTCGTAGGTACATAAATTTCTACTTTCAATAATAGATTGAACTTTAAAATTACACTATAAATAGCAGTTATCCTTTATAAAGAAATAAAATTAGTAATTTCATTTTCAACAAACACGTTTTGTTTTCAGAAAATTATTCGGCCAATTTACGCTTCATTCCTTTGGACTGCTTCCTTATATGTTAACTGGAGTTTTTATATATTTAGAACCGCCCAATAGAAGAGGATTAGTTATAAATCTCTTTTGTAATTTGGTGAGTTACTCTTTTTACAATCATCTCATTTCATATAGTTTTCTAATCAGACTTCGATTAGTTGGTTAGATGTAATCACCTGCATGATATTATTAAAATCAAGTTTATAATTGTTAATTTTTTTTTTAATAGGCCATCGAGTATCACTTAAGACTTATGCAAAGAGCTGGTTATCTATCAATAACCAAATCTAAACAAGTCCTCATGTTCATGATCGGTAGCTCTCTCTTGTTCTACTTGATGAGGTTAGAAGGTGACAAAAAAGAAAGAACTCCTTTGTTCTGGTAAGTTCTTGTTGATTATTCATCCATTTTTAGCATATATAACTCTTTCAAATCTTATGGAGATTAATTAAATTAATATTAAACAACGTGCTATGATGATAAAATTGAAACTTTTAAACCTACCCTTTTAGACCCTATGTGGGTCAGCAGATTATACATTGTTTTACTTGTATGTATTTTTACTTGTATGTATTATAGATTGTTTTACTTGTATGTATTTTAACTGAATACATTATTGTTACTACAAAGTTTATATCTTTCATAACGTGTCAAAAAAACAGATTTTTGTCATGGATCAGGAGTGTCAGCACAGCAGTAAATAAAGTGTGTATAAATTCGACTTGCATAGTTGAAGCATGAATATGCGGGAAAATTTATATGTGCTAAAAGAAGGAGATGATTTTGCTTCTATGCCAAAGTCATTTGCTTCTTTTAGCACGCATACATTTTTGTTAGATAAATTAAATTGTGACACAGTCACAGTTACAGATTGCTTTCATAATAATGCGATACTCCATTCATACGTTTTTATGGTCCTTGATCTTCTTCTTCTCCTCGGGGCAAATATTTTCGGCATTGATAAGAGCACTGTCAACAGTGCTGATGCCTCTACTATTATTGGTCAGCAGGTGTACTGCTAGCAGGTGAGGTCGCTTGGATCAAAGAAATATTGATGAGGCCCCTTATACACAATTAGGGTCTGTCAACATTATATCTATGATATATTGAAACAACTGTATTACTTACTTATTCACATTACAATTAAACTTATCCACATTTGTGCCAAATTCCTAAATTTGTTAACATATTTTCTAACCAATTCGTAATCTGCTTGCCTTCAGCAAGTAATACAATTGTAGGTAGACACCGATTGCTATTAAAGTCCTGAATTCAGAGACTGTGACCTTTCACGTATCACGTTATTGTGGTATTTAAAGTTAATATTATGCAGAGTTAAATAATTATCATGACGTCTAAGAAGTATCATGACGTTACCCCAACTTTTCTTTAAAACTAAGTTTCACCACTTTTACTGATCACTCACTTTACTCATCTCTTTTTATTTCAGGTTCTTCACCTCCGAAAAAGTAAGAATAAAGTCTGACGATAGTTCCAAGGTTTGCCCCCATGAAGGAGATTGTAAAAACTATATATTTAAGGTAAGATTAATTAAATACATTTAATTAAATGCATAGGTTTACTTGTTGCTGACACTTAAAAAACTAAGTTAATTGCTCTAAGCTCCACTTGCTCAGTATACTCGATTACAGAATAAACGAAAACTGAGATGGGTGACCAGTATTGCCATTTACGAGCTTGTAGTCATATTATGGTGTTGTTCCCGGTCAGTTAAAAAGTTTGTTTATTTAACACCTAAGCTAAAAAGCTGAAAAATCTATTTGAAAATTCAATAAATATAGATAATTGATAAAATTTTCAGGGTGCTTCTATGTACTTTGGAATTGGTTTGGCAGTTTCCTTGGCCAGACTTATTCTGCCACACATCAAGAATCCTGTCAAGGCTATATCTTCAATAAGAAGCAAACATATCAAACTGGCGTTGTTCTTAAGCAGCTATATTGGTATTTACAGAGTACGATATTATTTATTTAGTTTGTCTTCTATGAATTTGATTGCCATAAGCATTTTATTCTCATCAAAATCTTATTGGTAAGATCATTTCCAATCATTATTATTAATTGACTTAAACTTTTTACTATTTTACATGAATGGGTAAAGAATCCAAACTTAAAAAACAATATGGAATGTTTCATCTTATTTCTTTATAAGACCTTTTTTTTAATTGCAGGCTGTGATATGTTATTTATGTCGCAAACATGGCGTTGACTCAGCCTTGTACGCCTTACCTGCAGGATATGCGGCTGGATTATCATTCCTTTTTAAACCTGACTTAGGATTAGCAATCGCTTCATTGACAGGAGCGTTCAAGGTATTTTACATTCTTACATATCAATCAGTATTATTAGGAGCAGCATTATATTGAAACGCATCTAGCCTTACTAACTTACTAACTAACTAACTAGCTTAACGTAGTGGTCTGTATACGATTACTGAGTTACACAACTTCACTATGGACCTATATTTCGCGGTATGCATAAGCCGCCCATAAGGCCTTCAACTGGGCTTAACGACTGCCATGTTACTGGCCATGTTACTGCCATGTTATTTTACATAACACAAGCTTATATTCGCTTACTTTGGGCTAGGCGGCGGTGTGTTAAAAATAAAAAAAAGGTCCACAATTTATGGCTGGTTCTAGGATGGGTGACCACTTTGTAGCATTTACATTTACGAGCGTTTCCGTGCTTTGGAAGGCACGTTAAGCCGTTGGTCACGGTTGCCAGTAACATGGCAGTCGTTAAACCCAGTTGAAGGCCTTATGGGCGGCTTATGCATACGGTGAAATATGGGTGCATAGTATGCCTCTGCCTACCCCTTCGGGGATAAAGGCGTGAGAGTATGTGTGTTTGAGCGCTAAATTAGGATAAATGGAAGTTGGTAAGTATAAGTGTATGGTTATAACTGATACAAACTAGTTTGGATTAAGAAATTAGATCGATCACAAGCACTGGTTTATTTACTCGTTTCTTTACTTCCCCATAATCTTCTTCAGGTTCGATTTAACGGTTATTTGTTTTATTTTTATCTGAATAATTTATAGTATCTGAATTATTGCAAACTATTTCCTTTATTTTTTATTCTTTATGGTATTTTCTGAATATTTGGGAAATATTCTTAACTATTGTTACTTGATGCAACCTGTATGTACCTACACCTATACATGTATGCTGTAACAATAAATTTCATCATCACACATCTATTTATCTTTCAGTTATACTCAACGATACTGTACGAAAAGAAAATCCTGCCTTCAAATATACCTTTGCCAGAAATACTGTTTTGCTGGTGCCAAGGCACGCTGTGCAGTGCCAGAGTCATCGATCCTGATGTATGCCCACACTATGTGTTCAATCTTATGAATACCATCAGTGGTGGAAAGTAAGACTTTTAAATATTTTATTAACAGATCGGTCTAAGAGATAACTTATAAGAATGAAAATGTTAGTGGCAAGGAAATAGATACGTACATTTTGCAGAAACCAACTTTTTGCTAATCAGCTAAAACACTTTGCGTTTTCAGCATACAGTGTCTCCTACTAGGCAATATTTAGTTATAAGTAATTTGGGTAGAGTTTTCTTGTACCCGTTTCTTACAGGAACTTATTAAGGATAAAAAAACAACGCCTTTGTAAAATAAACTAAAATGCTGTCTGTAAACCAAAATTAGATTTTCAAAAGTTGAAAATGTCCCCCTATATATACATAACATGTCCAATTATCATAGACCTCTAAGTTGTATGAGCGCTTACACAGATTGGAGGGATACCACAAATAAGGGATTAATTATAATTTTGGAGGTAAAATGACCTACCCATTAGATTACTACTGAACCTTTGGCTCAAAAGTTTAACTTGCGTTTTATTATTTACTTGCTGTTTATGTTTATCAGTCAAACTTTTATCCCCGAGGTGGTTAACTCGTTACCGTTTTAAAAACAGATAGGCGGAGGTTGTGGTGTATGATATGTCCTTCAACTTGACTTAATGACTGCTATGTTACTGGCAATCAGGAATAACTGCTTAACGTGCCTTTCGAAACACGGAACCGCTAGTAAATGTAAATGCCACAAAGTGGTTACTTTTTTGTAATTGTAAATTATGATAGAACAAAATTAATGACTAATGAATTATTAATTAATAAGTCTTAAATTTATAACACAGTCAATAAAATTCTTTGTTTCAGAATTAACGATGTTGCAGACAATTTCCAGAAAATTATCAAAAATGCTTTATAATACTTACTTCCAACGATTCAAAATATGTAAAGAGAACAAATAAAAGTTCTGCAATTATAATCCAACTAGATTCCTACCTCGGATCTAAAAACTTGCTCTCTAAAAAGTATTGAAACAAACAAACAAAAGCAGCAATAGCTACATTGTTTTTGGTCTGTTATTCTATAAATATCTTTTACAAGTCTTCTACTAAATGTCTGTAGTCACAATACCTTAATGTTGCTGATACTTACGTAGATCTAGCTGATAGGCTGTGAGAACTGAGGGACCACACTTTAAGGGCTGTAGTTTTTGCTATATTTCTTTACAAATTCCCAGACTTGTTCTACATTTTTTTCAAGACTACTACCAAAACATACTATTTCAGTTTTGCGACAAAAGAGCATGGTCCCTCAGTTCCACACATACATGAGTAGACTTTTCCGTTTTTTGAGCAATCTGCTCACGTGGTCTTCATATGTAAGTCACTTATTATTATTAATCATCGCAATTTAGCGTGACATTTGTCGTGGTCCGAACTCCCAAATATACTCGATATTTATCTTTATTGACTCATGAACAACACTGAAACGAAAATATAAAG
Source organism: Thumatha senex (assembly GCA_948477245.1). NCBI lineage: Eukaryota > Metazoa > Arthropoda > Insecta > Lepidoptera > Erebidae > Thumatha > Thumatha senex. Next base: position 3,286,785 of record OX419734.1, read on the forward strand.
AAAAATATAAAATAGGATATTAAAATAAGTCTAAATTATATTATCTTATTTGTTTTTTTTTTTCATCATTGTAGTTCATTATTGTTTTGTTTAAACTTTTCTTTGGTATAGTCACAGAAATTTTGCAAAGACCGAGTCCTTCATTTGTAATTGTTCAACAAAACTACTGCAATTAAGTACAAGTAAAGAAAATTGTTCTTAGAATTTAATATTTCTTCATCCCTACTTAGCTCTTTCTTCTTTCCGGATCAGAAGTCAATATTATAAGTATATTATAGGTATATTTATTCATTATAGTAAATAATGTTTATAGATATTATTCCACAAACAACGCAAACCAGCCAATTGGACTCTTTTTTTGTAAATTCTTAATGAAATAGAACTTTTTTACACATTTTTATGTGGAAATCCTGACGAATGCTATACCGGACTAGAACCGACTAAAACATACGATCCTTACCTACATGTCTAGCATTGGGCACCCCAGTCAACTCTTGGGCAGGATGTCCCATGCTTCTCGACAAACTTTGGCTACCACTGTGGTGTTATCCTTAAGGTGTGAGACGTGCGTGAAATTCTTAAGTCACACCCTCTTCTTGGGCCTGCTTTTGTAAGGACGGCGAACATTCAACCCGCCATCCCCAGGACTCAGTCATAGAGGCCGATAGCTTCATAACTAGGTCGCAGATAAATGTGGTGGCTGCCGTTAGGTACCATGACTCGCTCCATGGCTTTCAACGAGATAATCTCTACGTCCAGACTCGCCAAGAGGACTTGGCGCTGTAATATTAATATGTGGATCGCTGTGCCTCACTGCGTTTTACGCAGTACTGTACAACAGTAACCAAGGTGGATGGTTGCTGAAGTCTAATGATCTATGTCTCCATGATTTCCTGGTAGAGCTGGGATCGCTAAGCCTCAATTTCTCGGGGCGTACATACAACATTTACCAGATATAAGTCATGCATTGTCATCGCTAGTAATAAAACTTGCTGTCGCGTTATAGAACTATGTTCCGATCGCTCGTCTGTGAATTTAAGAACAAAGAAGTATTATCAAATCCACTTGTGGATCTGAGCTGTGAATCGAAGTGTACAGAGAGTGCGAAGGTTACCACTAATATTATTATTATTGTTGGTTGGTATTTACAACTAATTATTAATTATTTAATGTCTAAAATGTTCACAATCGCATCGATGGCTTGAAATCACGCACAAAGTCACACCGTGACTTGTGAACACGTCGTCGCTCCGCTCGCCGCATTCGTCGTGAACAGAGCCTGAGATTACAGTAATAAAGCCATGTATTGTAACAACATTATGCGTAAATTTACAGCTCCTAATTGGTTTAGATAATTAATTATTGGTTTGTGTAGTAGTAAAACTTCAGATAAGAATTTTATTTATTTTTGTATTTATCTATCACGCCTTATCCCCGAAGGGGTGGCAGAGGCATATTATATGCCCACTTTGCACCATGTGTATTCCTGTCCCACGTAATAGGTAGTGAGCCCATTGTTGTGAAATATACAGACACAGGTTGTGGCTACCTGCTGCTGAAATTTTTTAAGCCGCCCATAAGGCTTTCAACTTGACTTAACGACGGCCATGTTACTGGCAACCGGGACCAACGGCTTAACGTGCCTGCCAAAGCTCGGAAACGCTCGCAAATGTAAATGCCACTAAGTGGTCACCCAACCGAGGACCAGCCCTGGTGAAAGTTGTGTAACTCATTGATCGTTTACAGAACACTGAGTCCTCGGGGCCACAAGCGATTTTTTATTTTTGTTTATTTTATATTTGGATTCTAATATCACGTTTCTTTGCTAAAGATTATATCGATTCTTTTAAACAACCAGCGATGGCTTTGGATGAATGCAAAGATACATATAAATATGCTTGTACAATTCATACTGTAAAATGAGGGCTTATAGTATTGCCTCTGCTTATTGCGTTTCGCTAACAAAGGCATGACGTATGTATGTATGTCTCATACACAACATTTTCTCTTAAATCTCTATCAAAAAAGTAAAAAAATCCATCTTAATCCCATCGCTTATAAATTCTACAATATAAAATAAATATAAATATTGTGGGACACTTTTCACAAAGCGCCATCTAGCCCAAAGTAAGCTAATATTAGCTTGTGTTATGGGATCTAGATAACTGATAAACATACTTATATATTTCTAAATACATACATATTATAGATAAATAACACCCAGACACAGAATAAACCATCGTGCTCATCACACAAAGTTTTATCCTGGGTGGGAATCAAACCCACGACCTCTTGCGTAGCAGTCGGATGCACTCCCACCGCGCCACAGAGGCAGTCATTTTCTACAATGATGCATAAAAATTTGCACGATTTGTCGACATTTATGACTACTGCTCTACTCCCCATTGTAGTAGCGTAATGACATATAGCCTATATCCTTCCTCGATAAATGGGCTATCTAACACAAAAATATTTTTTTAAATCCGACCAGTAGTTCAAAATAAAATAAAATAAAATAAAAATATGTTTATTTTGCATAGACCATTTTAACGGCGCTTACAAAATGTCATACAATTTAAAATATTTAAAGCGACCACCGGTTCGGAACGCGGCCCACCTGAGAAGAACCGACAAGAAACTTAGGAAGGCTTTTTTTTTGATGGCCTATTTACAATTTAATATTATTACACTTTGCCAGCAGATCATTTCCAGGCGTCCCTGTCCTGCAAATAGTCTTTAACGGAGTAATAACCTTTTTCACAAAGCTTGTATTTAATTAACTTTTTAAATTTATGTAATGGTAAATTTCTCAGGTCACAGGGAAGCTTGTTGTAAAAGCGTATACAGTTACCCTGGAAAGAATCGCCAATCTTATGTAGTCGACTGTGGTGGACTGAAAGATTATTTTTATTTCTAGTGTTTATATTATGCTTATCACAGAGTTTAGAAAATTGTGATAGATTTTTCTGGACACACATAAGATTGGCAAAAATGTATTGTGATGGTACGGTTAGAATATTTACTTCTTTGAATTTTTCTCGGAGAGTAACTCTGGGGCCCAAATTATAAACAGCGCGTACAGCCCGCTTTTGTAGAACAAAAATTATATTTAAATCTGCAGCACTCCCACAAAGTAGAATACCATAAGACATAATACTATGAAAATAGCTGAATTAAACCATTCTAGCCGTATCCACATCTGTTAGAGTCCTGATCTGTTTTACAGCGTATGCAGCCGAACTTAACCTAGAGGCTGTCTTTTCTATGTGTGGGCCCCACTGCAAATTGGCATCAATAGTTATACCGAGGAACACAGTTGATTCTACAAACTCTAACACTTGTCCATTCAGTTGAACATTGGCCGCAACTTGTTTTACATTTGGTAGAGTAAATTTTATACATTTAGTTTTATTTTCATTAAGGCAAAGATTATTTGAGCTGATCCAATGAACTACTCTTGCAATTGCATTGTTTACATCGTCATAGTTATATAATTGTCTTTTAATTTTAAAAATTAATGAGGTGTCATCTGCAAACAAAACAATCCTATTCCTGTCCCCTACATAAAATGGTAAATCATTAATATAAATGAGGAACAAGAATGGCCCAAGTATCGAGCCTTGCGGCACATCTATACTAACCATGGTTCCTACAGAACGTGTACCATTAATATCGACCCTCTGTATTCTATTGTTCAAATAAGAAGACAGAAGGTCGAGAGCTTTGCCTCTTGTTCCATAGTGGTGTAATTTTTTGCACAGCGTTTCATGTTGAACGCAATCAAAAGCCTTAGATAGATCGCAAAATATACCTAATGCATCGTGCTTGTCTTCCCAGGCTTCATAAATGCATTTTAATAACTCAACACCAGCATCGGAAGTTGAGCGCCCTTTTGTAAACCCAAATTGATTCGCATGAAATATTTTATGACTATTAAAATGGGATAGCATTTGATTCAAGATTATTTTTTCAAATACTTTGCTCATAGTTGGCAGCACCGACACTGGTCGGAAATTAGACGGGTCTGTAGCGCTGCCAGCCTTGAACAAGGGAACGACTTGGCTGTGTTTCATTAAATCAGGAAATGTACCACTGGAAACACAGTCATTAAACACAGTTGCTAGATGGGGCGCAATGACCTCGATTATACATGACGCAGTTTTGAACGATAATCCCCAAAGGTCCAAGGTTTTCTTAATTTCGAAACATTGAAATGTCTTTACAATGTCCTGAGCGCAAATATCTGTGAATACAAATGCATCCCTGCAACAAAGAACAGATTCTTCTAATAAATGTTCAGCGGAACTGGAAGACGCTTGGAGATATTTTGTTGTCAATATAGGTACAATTTTGAAAAAATGTTTAAACTCCGTCGCCACTTCCAGGTCCCTTGTAACATGGTAACCATTTACTTTTAAGTAGAAATCCCTTTCAGTCACCAAAGATCTACCGCATTCAGAGTTAATGATGTTCCAAGTCATTTTTTTTTATTCACAGAATTGGAAATTTTATTTTTAATGAAGTTTGACTTAGCAAGATAACACGTTTGTTTAAATATCTTTGAATAATTTTTAACATATTCCTGAAAGGTTTGCCTAAAATTATATGATTTTTCTAAATATAATTCAAATAATTGATTTCTACTCTTAAAGATACCTGGTGTTGCCCAGTCACTGAAAACAGGACGACCACCAATCTGTAGTGTTTTTGAGGTAAAAACTTTGCCAAACTCATCATTAATCAAATTAAATAAGTGTTTATATGACGGGTCTACACAAGTGAAGTTAGGTAGATATGGTATCTATTTAATACATTTTCTAAAATTATTCAAACGACTTTGGTTTATTGGTACATATTTAATTTGTTTTTTGCAGACTTTGTTACTACTTTTAGGAAACTTTATCCATTGGCCACGATGATCTGACTCTAAGGATCCACAATACCTTTATCTATAGGTTTAATATCAGTAAAAATATTATCAATACATTTTGCACTGGTGGCTGTAATACGAGTGGGTTCTAAGAATGTAATATGCAGATTAAAGGATTTAAATAAATTTTTCATTTTATTTCTCTCTGATGGAGTTAATGATGTATCTAATATATCAACATTAAAATCTCCACAAACTATTATAGATTTCTTAGTACATTGGCATTTGAACAGTGCTTCTTCAAGCTTTTCTTCAAATTCAATGTAAGAAGCATCAGGGGGACTGTATACGATTAACAAGATGAAACTCTCAAACTCAATACTGGCAATCTCAATAACTCGCTCAATGGAGAGGGCTACTAAGTCTTTACGTTCTTTAAATTTTAAGTTTTTATTAATTAATATTAAAGAGCCTCCACGTTTAGAATGTTTTCTATTGAACGAGCTAGCAACCTGGTGATTTACGAAGTTCAACAATGTGATTTCATGATCTTTTAACCAGTGCTCTGTAGCACAAAAATTATTAATAGAATTTGCATTAATGTACAGCTCTAACTCTAAATCTTTACCATTTATTAAACCTCTAACGTTATGGTGCACCAGGTTTATAAAACAATATTTTTACTAAGATTATTCTCAGGGGCCAAAGTCAACTGGCCAGATTTATTATCTGTTGTCCTATAAACTAGTTTTTTGGAATTTCATTTTCCAAATGTGAAGTGTCAAAACTATCCTGCTTAATAAAAGCAGTTGTACTTGCCAATAATTTGGCTTGAAAAATTAAAACATTAGATAGCAACAGAGCTACCTTTCGTTGTATATCTATCTAATATCTATCTAATGTCAACAAACTATTATTATTGAAAATTGTGTTCCAATCGAACAATTCATTTTTTTAGGAATATGATACCATGGTATGTAGTTTCATATTTAATTTGTATCTTAAGTGATTTTCCTTGTGGCTCATAGCAGTGCTGTATGACAAGGTGGACAAAATTACTTGCTTTACTTGCAGACTTGATAACTTATCAAAAATTTGTAAAAGTTTGTCATTATTAATATTGCCTCTTCTACCAACCAGCACCACTATAGTAGACTGCATGCAGTGTGTACCAGTTAATATAAAATCTATAATTTGAGAGTATGAAGCTCCTGGATATGTATGATTTATTACAGAATGACCTAACTGTGATAAATAATGTCCAAAATTTTTACCTATTTCATCGCAATAGACTATGGTCTTTGCATCACTTTTTATTTGCAACTTTTCTATTATAGATGCCTCGCAAGTACTACTTGAACTTAATATACTATTATCCACACTGCACTCAGTTTTAATTGGTGAAAATTCATCATTGCATCTAATTCTTTTACAACTAAAGGGTGAGGAGGGAACATGGCCTGCGGATATCAATTGATCATTTTGACAATGACATGAATTTACTTATTTACCTATGGCTAACACCTATTTCCTACTCTGTTCCTCTGCTGTTTCATATTTATATGAAATTGATTTCAAAGGGTCTTGAAGTCGGTCAATCTGACATTGAAGGGCCTGTGTATCAGTTTTGTACTGTTGTGCGACAGTATCAAGTTCTAACATATACATATTTACCTGGTCAATCAGTTGCAATCTCTGTCTATTAAGTGACATGCTATTTATAAAAAACTTGTACTTATGTATCATTTTTTTAGATTTAGTAATAAACTTTTTTATTTTTATATATTTCTTTAACTTATTCTTACTACACTTAATAATTTTTAATGATTTAGAACAGTCCCCCGGTTTCATCATCAGAAGTGAGGTCTATGACAATGGAAGAGTGAGCTGTAGCAGTATTTAAGCTTGTAGCCATCAGTTCATCGAACAAACTCTGATTAGATTGAACCACTGTGCTCTGTTTCTTGTCTTCTAGTTGCGATATTTTGATATCCGATCGTTGTAGCTCCTCCTTTAGTATTCTAATTTGGTGCAGAGTTTGTTCATAATGATCCCTACATGAGTCAAAACTGTCAACTATAAGTTGTAACCTATCCCGATCCTGTAAGGTATCAGTATACAGCGAATGCAACTGTGCCAGTTCTTTCTTGAGTTGTCCGTTCTTACTTAAAATACCTAGCAGTTTTAACTCATTTTCGTCAATTTCCTTGTTCACTTTATGGCACTTCTCACTCAAAATCCGTAACTCTTTCAACGTTAATTGAAGCCTTGTCTCTTGCTGATTAGCCTTACACGTCATTACCATGTTAATAGTATTCGACATTTTGTTATAATTACGTACTACAGAATCAGAAATTATTAGCAAAGTAGACTCAGAGCAAAGAAATGCGAAACAAAACAAGGTTATGTTTTATTCATAGAAAATTACAAAATCGCACTATTAATGGACATATGAGGATGTAAAAGTAAATAAACTCACAAACCTTGATTGAAAAAAACTATTAGTTTTATAAATCTTGCCAAATCCAAGTAATCATTTCAAATATTGAAAATTTTTCCGATGTTCTAACTACACCGGTACAATTTTTAAGTTTATATTTATCTACTTTTAGCACAATAAATAGTGAAAATGATTATTTAACACTCAATATGGTATTATTTGGCAATGATGAATTGGTTTTTAGTTAATATTATAATTATTTTTGCAATATTACAATATAAAATAAGGAGCCAATTCAAATCAGCTGTTATGCCTGGGGTTGCCACAAGAAAAAACTTTCCTGAGATTATCGCGTTCAACCAAACAAACAAATAAACTCTTCAGCTTTATAATATTAGTATAGATTTTGTTGAACTCATACAAACTGACTGACAATACTGTCGCGTCTACATTGATAAAATTATCTATTACGCGTGCATTCATTGTCAACTTTTAGTTGTAAACGCATCGAAGTCGACTACGTACGTGCGCATGAGTCGATCACATTTTAAAATTCGAACACAATATTTAGATTCAACTATCTAAAAGTTAATTCCTTTAATCGTCATTCAATTCATGTGAATCAAAGGACATTTGAGAAGTGAATAGTTTGTGTTCAAATGGAATTTTTAAATGGTAGGTAATTTATTTTCCATAGAGAGTTCCATATTGAATTAATTTAAGCAGTACCATTGTACCTATGACTCCTCCTTCTGTTTTTACTATATTCTTGTGTGTACATAAATAAATAAATAAAATAAAATAAATAAATATTGAACTCAATTTAAAAAAAAAATCCTATTGATTTAAATTGTTCATAGTTCATTTAAAATTGCATTTCATTTAATATAGTGTTATGCTGTGTATGTACTTTATATTAGATTTTTTTTTGCATTTTTAATCAAAATTTGTTTGGTGTTTATTGGTAGACCATTAGTACCTAAGTAGTCTATATAAAAAGTTAAATTATTTTGGCATTTGGAAAATATCTTTATTCATGTAGGTCACAAAGTAACAATTATGAACGTTAAGATTATTGCGTCTACATTTACACTTTTTACTGCCAGATTCGCAAAGCCATAGGAAGAGCCTGAGGAAGAACCTGGCAATAAAACTCATGGCCACTCAGGGCTTTTTTAATCGCCAGCAATTACATTCGTTTTCGTTTACATAATTAAAATGAAACCTTATTTTTTTATTTTAAACAATATTTTCTATTACATACACTTACATTTAACATAAATTATCTTCACGCTATATCTCTGACGTGGCAGTCAGAGAGAACAGATCGTCAGGCCCGGCAAAAATAACATAAATAAAGGTTATTAAAAGCTCATGTTATGAGATTTAAACAACTGAAAACGGGTCTATGGCATGTATTTATAAATATTTACCTAAACAATTTTTAAAACATGTTTAATTTAAATTTTTAAATTTAAAAAACAAAAATTACAGGTTTTTTTTACTAAATTTTAAAGTAAACTATACCGAAAATGTGCTAACCTTTATATTAGAGAATTAAGTACAAGGTACCTATTAGCGAGTGTTCTATAATAAGCAGATCATCGCCTGAAACCGAACAGGCGTGACGCTATGTTTTGTTATGAATAAATATCCATCACGCCTTATCCCCGAAGGGGTGGCAGAGGCATATTATATGTCCACTTTACACCGTGTGGATTCCTGTCCCACGTAATAGGTGGTGAGCCCATTGCCGTGTTGAAATAGACAGACGCAGGTTGTGGCTACCTGCTGTTGAAATTTTAAAGTCACCCATAAGGCCTTCAACCAGGCTTAACGACTGCCATTATACTGGCAACCGGGACCAACGGCTTAACGTGCCTTCCGAAGCACGGAAACGCTCGCAAATGTAAATGCCACAAAGTGGTCACCCATCCGAGTACCAGCCATAGTGAAAGTTGCGTAACTCAGTGATCGTTCACAGTACACTGAGACCGCGGGGCCACGAGCGCTTTATGTTGTGTTATGGAATAGTGAATATGTATTGCATACATGTACGCTCACGGCAATCGCGATTATTTTACTGTTTGTTATTGAAGAGTTCTGTTGTATATTTCCGTAGATCTTCATCAGAAAATCGCCTAATTAAAATGTGACCATCTTAAAATGTTATTATGATCTTCCAAACCATTCTATATAGTTATTCTTGTTTATGAAGCGACTATATTACTGACGAAGTAAATTAAAATTAGCATTGTTTGGTAAAGTTTAAAAACTACTAGTCAGATTTTGATAAAATTTATATGAGACCACACGAGAAGCATTTGCTTGGATATCACCCAGAAAAAAGTTAACACACGTAAAAAAGAATTTTAACTGATTGTTCTTTTAAATATATTTTTTCCTATATAAGATTTAAATCCAAGATCTAAGGATTGACGTCATTAGAATATAACTATATATAACGTGTTATATACTAATATAACGTGAACGTTGTTCATTATTACTAACTAAACCGTTGGGACTAATCCCACCCGCATTCCCATTACTGTGACTCCTGTAAATCTACATCAATGATCAAGACCACAAAATTTACACAGAGTTCGATCTCGGTGAAGTCTCAAGAGAAGTTAGAATGTCTTGAAACCCGCAACGAAATTAATCAGAAGATAATTTGAGAATGTTTGAAAAAGAACGTTATGCCTCTTTCCTCCTTTGCAAAGCAGAAGACCTGGAAACTAAACAGTTATACTCCGACTTATAGCCCGACTAGTTTCGGACTTAACGGACGAATCCTGACGTGGTAGACAGAGAAGACAGATCGCCAGGCTTTGCGATCTCTCCATACCTACTTCTTTTACTATTTGCGAATGACTATCCGAATACTTTTGAACTTTCGGTTTTAGCGATTAGTTCACGTGGTCTTCGAAGGAATCTGGACCCACAACATTTATAGTCAACGCCAGTATTTATAAAATAAATTTAGTATTTATTACTATGGAACTCATACTAGATCATTTTCATGAGTCATTTCCATTTCATGAAAATAGATTTTTTTCACAGCCATCTATCGCTACACAAAGGTCATTATAGTACCGATGATTCCACTCAATCTATGAATAAAGTTTTACCAGTAAAATATTTAGTTTACTTGCTTTTTCATATTTTACTGTAAAAGTAAAAATAAAAAAAGTAAAAAATAAATAAATATCCATCACGCCTTATCTCCGAAGGGGTAGCAGAGGCATATTATATGCCCACTTTTCACCGTGTGGATTCCTGTCCCACGTAATAGGTGGTGAGCCCATTGCCGTGTTGAAATAGACAGACGCAGGTTGTGGCTACCTGCTGTTGAAATATTCAAGCCGCCCATAAGGCCATAAATAGGCCTAAAATTTAAAATATAAGTTTAATTATTTACGCAATATAAAATTATACGCCATTCCCCGTCGATTTTGATGAGAACCTAGTAAATAATCATAAAGAACCAAGTAATACATGAAACTTCACCCTACATAGTCACGGCATCTTCCCGAAGCTATCTATCTTCACGCTGTATCCCTTACGGGGTAGTCAGAAAGGACATATCGCTAGAATTCGCGATCCATGCGTACTTCTTTCGCTCCCAGCAGATTCATTAATCGCTGCATACAGGCACGTCTGGGTATCCGAGTAGGTACTTTTGGCTTTTACGTTTTTGAGCAATCTGCTCACGTGGTTTTCATATACCCTGACTCCTTCTACTCTCTCCTATACTCCTATATAGAGATATACTATACTCCTAAATTAACTCGAGGGAGTACTTCGGAGCATTCCGTTGTCACAGGGAATCGTTGAGGAATCGTTTTGGGCGGCGACCTAAACGGTCATGTGGGTGAGAGGTGTGAGGAGTTTGAGCGTGTTCATGGTGGTTTTGGATACGGCACCCGCAACGCTGAAGGAGAAACTATCCTTAGAACGTGTGCGGCTGCCGATCTGGCCATTGTGAACACGTATTTCAAAAAGAAATCCGAACATCTCATCACCTACAAGAGCGGGAGGCGTACAACTCAGATCGATTTCCTACTCACTAGGCGACACAGCATCGGCAAGGTGGCCAACTGCATGGTCATACCCGGTGAGAGTCTTACTGCACAACACCGTCTCCTTGTCATGGACCTCTGCGTGAAGCCCAAAGGCAAACGCATCGAACGGTGCCAGCGCCGCATCAGATGGTGGCTGCTTGATGAAACTAGGTCCCAGGAGTTCGTCTCAGCTGTCGGTGACAAGTGCACCGACACTGAAGGCGAACCAGTTTAAGATTACTGGGACAAAGTTCAGGCGGCCATCCTTGGAGCGGCGAAGGTGGTGCTCGGTGTGTCTAAGGGTGGACGCAAATGTGACAAGGAAACTTGGTGGTGGAACGACGCAGTCCAGAGGGAGACTAGGGAGAAGAAAGCCCTCTTTAAAAAGTGGCAAGCGACCGGATCTCCTGAAGACCGCGACGCGTACAGGGCTGCCAAGCGTGCCACAAAGAGAGCTGTAGCCAGAGCCAGACGTGACCACTTACAACCTCTGTATGATAAGCTGGAATCGTCTGAGGGGCAGAAGCTCATCTATAAGCTGGCGCGCTCCAGGGTCAAAGCGGCACAGGATATATCCAAGTGTCGCTGTGTAAAAGACCCTGAGGGCAACCTGTTAAGCGAGGACCTCGCGGTAAAGGAGAGATGGCGCTCGTACTTCCACGAGCTGCTTAATAAACAGCACAAAGAGGTGCAGCCTCCGGACCTCCCTTCGAATCAGGGACTAGTGCCACCGGTAACGCCTGGAGAAGTCCTGACTGCGCTTCGCCGCATGAAGAATCGGAAAGCTGTCGGACCCGATGGAGTCCCCATCGAAGCCTGGAAGGCGATGGGTCCTCGCGGTGTGGGCATCTTAGTAAACCTTTTTAACCGCATACTCCTCAGCGGGCAGATCCCAAACCAATGGAGACTGAGTATAATTACTCCAGTCTTCAAAGGTAAGGGGTTAGTGCAGGAGTGCGGGAGCTACCGCGGTATTAAGGTGATGTCCCACACCATGAAGATCTTCGAGAGGATTATAGACTCTCGGATCCGGCAGGAGTGTACTCTCTCGGGGTGTCAATATGGGTTTCGCCCTGGTCATGGGACCACAGACCCTGTTTTTGCCCTGAGGGTTGTCGTAGAGAAATACAGGTCGAAGAACACGCCTCTGCACTGTTTGTTTCTAGACATGCAGAAGGCCTTCGACTGTGTTCCTCGTGCGATGATCTGGTGGGCACTGCGGTCCAAAGGGGTTCCAGAGGTCTATATTGACACTATCCGGGACATGTACTGTGACTCCGATTCAATGGTTGGGACTGCTGTTGGCGACACGAAACCCTTCCCCATCACCGTCGGGGTACACCAGGGTTCGGTCCTTAGTCCGCTTCTGTTCAGTGTAATATTAGACGAATTGTCGGACAGCATCAGAAACCCACATGAGCAGCCTCCATGGTTGCTCATGTATGCTGACGATATTGCGCTGGCAGACGCGGACAGGGGCAGATTGGTTCGACGTGTAAAGGCGTGGAAGGAGACGCTTGAGAACGGCGGTCTGAAACTAAATGTGGCGAAGACCGAGTACTTGGCAATAAACTCGACAGATCCCACATCCGTCCGCATAGGCGGTGATTTGGTCGAGCGCACGGACCAGGTTAAATACCTGGGATCTGTTTTTCACACGTCCAGTGACATCGATTGCGATGTCAAGTCACGCATTGCTGCCGCGTGGGCCAAATGGCGGGAGATGACCGGTGTCATTTGTGACCCTAAAATGCCGATCCGGTTGAAGGGACAGGTCTACAAAACCATTATTAGACCTGTCCTTTTACATGGCAGTGAGACGTGGCCGATATTGGAGCGACACAAGCAGGAGCTGTGTGTCACGGAAATGAAGATGTTGCGGTGGATGTGTGGGGTCACGCGGATGGACCGCGTGAGAAACTCTCGCATCCGCGGCAGCCTTCACGTCCGTGACATTGCAGACAAGTTGCAAGAGTGTCGCCTTCGTTGGTATGGTCACGTCTTGCGGCAACCGCCGGGCTACGTAGGTAACAAATGTCTGGCCATGTCAGCCCCGCCGGGTCCCGGTAAGAGGGGAAGACCCAAGAAGTGCTGGCTTGACGTCGTAAGGGATGACATGCGTGCCAATGGTCTCACTACAGGGGATGCCGAAGACCGTGCGAAGTGGAGGAGAAAATGTAGGAAAGCGGACCCCGGGCGTCGCGAGACGCAACTGGGACAGACGCTCGGATGATGATGATGACTATACTCCTAAATATCATTAGTTGTATTTTGTTACTTGTAGTATCTAGTTGGTAAATTTATTGACTTGTCATAATAGACTGGGACAGATTGTGGGCATAAGCATCCAAAGCACGAAAACGCTTGTAAACATTAATAGCACAAACGGTCACCTATGTCGGGACTTAACGCAGTTATCGTTTACAAAACAAAAAGCAACTCTACGAGCGGTCTTTGTATTTAAATCTACAATTAAAACCGAAAGTCGATTGAAGGTCAAGTTTTAGTACTTGATTGTAACGCTTGAGTGAGGATGTATAATGTTTTCTAGAAAGTTTACATATTTCAAAATATTTTTCAGACGTGAAGGCTAAACGTAAAAGAAACAGAAAAAGAAACCATTTTAGTCAAAACATCCTGCATGTGTTTCTTGTTTGAAAATAATGACTGTCAATTATAGAATTGTTGTAACCTGAATAGAATTGTTTTTATACTACCTACTGACTAAAGGATTATAGTTCACTTTAAACTGTAGGTAATTTGTAATCAATGTTTGTAAATCTGCGAACATCAAAGAAGGCAATATGAAATAGAAAATGGAATGTATTTGCGGTCAGTTGGGATGTGCAACAGCATACTGTCAGTACCTTCATCGGATAGAGCGAGGGGACTATATGCAATAGTTAACTAGTGCTTAAAACTTAGAGAGAGAAGAAAATGAAAACTTAGAAGACATTTTTATACGTTTGTAATTCCTTATATGGGTGTCATGTCACCTTCTATTTGGAAAAAAAAAATAAAAATAAACATGCGTGCTTCGGAGGGCACGCAGCTTGGTCTCGATTGCCAGTAACATGACAATCACTTAGCCAAGTTGAAGGCCTTGTGGGTGACTTGAAATTTTTTTACAGTACGCTACCAGTTGCGGGAAATGGACATATTTCAACACGGCAATGGACTCCCCACCTGTTACGTGTGTACAAAAATGTTTGTATTTGGAATACTTATGTCTGCCTACCCTTTTGGGCATAAAGGCGGAACTAATAAGTAAATATGTCACAAAACCTGATATATATCTCGCCAGCTCTTCTCAGACAACTCACCTCACGGGTTAGTGGTTATGATAGCATTCAATTTCGTTTTGTTTTTAACGATAGTGACAATTTTTATTAAAATAATACGTTTAAAATTCCGTTAGTTTTAATACTTAGACGACGTAAATATTCACAGTGACCTCGGTGAACCTACTTATAATACCTTATCACGACTTAACTTAAAAAAAAATATGATTGGGCTGTGATAATCTCTAGGTATATTATTTTACTTAACTGTATATCATTAGGTTTGTTTGTTTTTTATTTTATTTTTATTTATATATACATGAAATATTAATATATCTTCTACCATAAAGACCTCTTCGGGTCTATCAGGGTCTAAACTTGGTGTATTATTATATCAACCATCTTTTAAAGCACTACGGTTGATGTTCATAGCACTAGCCGACTTGGTAGTCGGTTATGGATTGAGCAGCTACGGCAAAACTCATAAGAAACACATTCGGCTTGAAAAAATGTACTTCAGCGCATAACAAAGGTTTAGGTATTTAGTTATTTGTTTTAGTTATTGTTATTTGTTCATCTATACCTTTGGTGAACTGTGCATTCACATACCATAACATAGCCAAAAATGTAGTTTTAAATATTATTGTCTGTCTGTTTGTCTGCGTTAGGCTATGTTAATGCCAGGATAATAAACACACAGACACTAAAAACTGGATTTAATTAAAATTTTGCACGGACATTAAGAGTAGGTCGGGTCTACACAGGCTATATATTATCACGCTTCATAACCTAGGAGTGTGGCAGAGAACAATTTGGTAGGCTTGTCTGCCACATCAGTGGAATAACAAAAATGCATGTTCGCGATAAACTCAGAAACTACTGTATGGATTTCGTTAAAATTAATAGAATATTAACACGAGGTTTGTGCTACCCTTAAGTTAAGTAGTGTAAATATATATAGCCTAATTTTTATCATAATAAAGATTAAAAATATTAATATTAAGTCTAGGCATTACTTACATTACCACTATTTAATTTAATCTCTTGTTTATATTAAATACAAAGTACAAAATGTCATATATTCTTATCATTAATATATTCATCAATTGAATAATATGTCTTTTTAATTAAAAATGTACGTAGTCTGTCTTTAAATATAATTCAGTTAATATAGTCAAATAGGTACCTATTTTACAGCTTACCGCTCATTCCAAATATACTATTTTTAAATCGTTGATTCCTACACCTATCTATGTAAAGTGTACTTTTATGTCTATCACTTGACAGAGTTTTATATTTTTTATTAAATCCCGCATTACTTATATTACGGCCTCAAAAATATATATAAACTAAGTTAATTGCTTACTGCTGCATGTAACATTGCTCACCGTAGCCAAAATGTACCACACGATAAACTCGACTGATGATGCAGGAGAAAGTGGGTTACAGTTGTGGGGATAACTGAACATCGCTTTCTCCAGGTCATATGAGTATTTGTGAGGAATGGCGGAAATCAACTATATATTAAGGTTAAGGTCACTATGACCTGTGATTATATATAGCCTATTTGGCCATATATAATCACCCTATTCAACCTAAGGGTTCGGCAGAGAACAATTAAGTAAATGCCGCATATAAATCCAGGCAGAACGCAAAAACTACTGACCACATCTACGAGTAGTTAAATCAAACAAGAATTTGTCTCTATATATAGGCTATAATATATATTATTATGCTACGTAAGCTAGGGGTTCTGCAGAGAACAATTAGGCTCATGATTATGTTTGGCAAAAATGCCAAAACTACAGAATAGGTTTATTTAATGATTCTCACCAATAATAACAATAGTCTTCATGTAGGTTTTAAATAATCAGGCTCCATAGCCTAGGGGCTCGGCAGTATTAGGTACATAAATTTCGATAAACCAAAAAACTATTGAATAGATTTGGTTGAATTCTTACACGAATATAAAAAAGATTTTGGATCTACAAAGGGGTTCTTCAAGATGCATGTTTCGTCCCTAAGGCTCTCGTCTTTGGATTGCTCAGCGAAGTTCTTACTAGACTTCCTCGACGCTATGCATCGAAGTGGTATTAGAATTATTAATGACTCTAGGTAAGGGGAAGCCTTGAGCCGCTGGCGTAAAACAATAACTTCTATGACTGCATTTTACAAAATCTACCATAGCGAAAAGAAAAAGCACCGAAACTCCTTTATAAGATATCGCGAAGAGATAGAGCTATCCATAGTGACCTGAGAAATCAGGTCTGACGAGGCGAATGTTTCTTTGAAACGATCTGATTTCATTGATTCTTTAGAATTACAAGTGCATGACTATCAATTTGATAACTTAGCTGGGCGATAATTCACACGCTCATGAATTTGAAAGAAAGAAAAGAGTGGCACAGTGCGTTCCAAAATATAAAACCCTATCAAGTGAAAGACATAAAAGTACACTTAACAGGTGTAGCTTACAGATAATCTTGATAGAATGATATCCATCGTAGTTAAACTCATACCTCACCTAAAACAAGACCTGGCTTAACAAAAATGATCAAACTTCACACACCACCTAAAATATTCTACCGGAAGTTGATAGAATTAAAGTAGTTTACAGACATTAAATTCGATCAAAATGACGACACAAAATTATTTCATAGTTTCTCTTCTCTTAAACAGAAAGTGAACTGCTGGAGTACACCACCAATTGAAGGTCGTTCTTTCAATTACGCCTCTTCGAAATCTGTCTCCTTCGACGATGAGTTGTGGCGTCGGTGAGCCAGTGATTATATAGTTGATTCCCGCCATTCCTCACAAATACTCATTTGACCTGGAGAAAGCGATGTTCAGTTATCCCCACAACTGTATCGCGCTTTCTCCTGCATCATCAGTCGAGTTTATCATGTGGTACATTTTGGCTACAGTGAGCAATGTTACATGCAGCAGTAAGCAATTAACTTAGTTTATATATATTTATGAGGACATAATAAAAGTAGTGCAGGATGTAAAGAAATATAAAACCCTATCAAGTGAAAGACATAAAAGTACACTTTACATAGATAGGAGTAGGAATCAACAATTTAAAAATAGTATATTTAGAATGAGTGGTAAGCTGTAAAATAGGTTAGGTATTTGACTATATTATCTGAATTATATTTAAAGAGAGACTACGTATGTTTTTAATTTAATAAGACATATTATTCAATTGATATTAATGAAAAGAATGTATGACATTTTGTACTTCGTATTTAATATGAACAAGAGATTAAATTAAATAGTTGTAATGTAAGTAATGCCTAGATTTAATATTTTCAATCTTTATTATAGCGCTCGTGGCCCCGCGGACGTAGTGTTCTGTAAACGTTCACTGCGTTAAGCAACTTTCACTATGGCAGGTCCTCGGATGGGTGACCACTTTGTGGCATTTATAATTGCGAGCGTTTTCCGTGCTTCGGAAAGCACGTTAAGCCGTTGGTCCCGGTTGCTAGTAACATGGTAGTCGTTAAGCCAGTTGAATGCCTTAAGGGCGGCTTGAAAAATTTCAACAGCAGGTCGCCACAGCCTGCACCTGTCCATTTCAACACGGCAATGGGCTCACCACCTGTTACGTGGGACAAAAATAAAAAAGCATACGGTGAAACGTGGGCGTATAGTACGCCTCTGCCTACCCCTTCGGGGATAAAGACGTGAAAGTATGTTTATGTTATGTTATGTTAATTATAATAAGAATAAAAATATTATTGTACGCCTGTAAGCATGTTACGGAAGGGCATTTGTATTAAATTTATTACATTTATGTAACAAATCTGTAACAAGCTAGGTATAAATTAATTGAAAATTAAAATTGAAATTGAAAGTTTTAAATACATTTACTTTTGTTATAGTATGAACTAAAAAAAGTGCTATGTGAGGCACTCATTTGTAATTCCACACTAATTGTTAGGGACCAAGATGATGGTAGTCCCTAAAATAGGTGGTCACTACGGACGGCGAGAGCGAGTGGACTGTATAGAAACGATGGAAACAATATTTCGCTCACGTCACCAGTAGGTTGATGAATCTGATTCGGTCTAAAGTACGCACCGTCGTCCGTATGTTCAAGCTGATGGCTTCAGGGCAGGGGTTCCATGCAGAGAAACAACTTCGGATTATTCTTCGTTTATTTTCTTGGCCTCTAGCTACCTACAGATGGACTTGGAGTACGTTAACACCGTTAGGTTTCGTCCAAGACTATGAACCGTGTCATAGATTTTCCTAACGGGAGGTCCCTAGCTACAATCCTTTGTGCAAGCCGCGTACGCAAATCTAACTCACTGCAAAAGAATTATACGAAAGGTAACTAAACAGAAAATTAATAAACACACACTAGCTAGCTAGCTATTAATGCATATAAACTTCCATCTATCGATATAGAAACCGAAGAAGAAAGCATTTAAATCCTTTGAGTAAGCTTTAATCTTACATACATACAGACGATGGGCAGTGACTTTAACTTATACCTTAAGTAAAGATTTATTTTCACCTACTATTAAGTATTTCAAACTCTTGTTTGATACCCTAAAGGTTAAAAAGAATAATGTTACTTTAATTCGAACTCGTAGTTCTTCAAGATCTTACCCTTAATAACCTAAATTCGTAACTCCTTAAATTTGACACTGATATTTATTTTTAATATATTAATCTATTTTACTGTTTATAAATTCCACCTCAGTACAGGGATGCGATTCACTATCACAAAACATCCTTACAAACAACCGTACAACGTTAATACATCTGTGAAGTAGCTCATCGGCATTCTTTAGTCTTGTATGACGTAAGCTACGCGATCCCAGCGCTTTACCGATGTAAACGGCGCTAGCGATAACTAATCTTAAGATTCAAAATATATGAAGTTCGTATTCTTTAAGCCAAAACATCTTTGCGGTCTACGACCACATGTCATAACCTTCAATTTTATCTGTCAAATCACAAAGCTATGACCGTGATATCTAGGATGAAACATCCGTGAGCACATCGTTGTCAACATCTTTAACTTAATGATTTGACATAGAGGCGTAAACATGTAGCTTTTTTTTTCAGCTGCATCGTTTAGAAAGTAGCATTAACAACCTCAAATTGTGTTAAAATAACACCCTAGTCATATCATAAAATAAAACAATTGCATCCCATTTAGAAAGTAGACAACACAGGATAAAATTGTGTGACCCTTTTTTTACAGCTTTACGACTTGCACGTGTGCTAAGAGTTGCATAAATGGCATGCCAGCTATCAATAGAATATTTGTACTTAAGAAATTCTTACTAGAAACAGTCATAAATAACCCATACTCTCTAAAAACTAAAGGGTCTTGGGAAACGTCTCAACTTATTCCTTTTTATCAGTATTGCTAATTTACAACTAAATATCTTGATTTATGATATTCTTACATTCTAGTTTTATTTACATTATGCGTATTGGGTGACGTAGCTAACACTAATATACTAAAACTTCTGAGCTAAATACATGGTAATTAAATATGGTTTTAAATGTAACTGAATATTATTGAAAAAAATGTATTTTGTTTGAATTATGTAGGTATACATTGAGTACGGCATACCTCAAAACAGCAAAATTATATATTTGTTTAACTGTCATCGAAAAACCAATGGTCTGGTTTTAATTATTTGTCCTACTACAAATTAGATATGGTTGAATGTAGCTTACGTATTGTAGGGGCTTAGTAGAAAGTAATTTTAACTTTGCGTCATTTTAATAGCTAGTTTATACATAAAATATTAGATGACCATTACACGTTGCACTTAGATCAACCGCCGTCCTAGGCAAAACATAGAGGCACAAAACTATATTTTATATTCCAGCATGTATTTCCTATGTTAACAAAATGAAATAAATTTGAATTTGAACCAAAACTCCGTTGCTGAATATCATAGTCTCAAAAGGCTGCATTTGTAAAATATGTGTTTTACGAAAATGGTCTTTATTTTCACAAAAAATATCACAATAACCGGTCAGCCAATGCCGAGCAGTACAATAACAAACACTGTATTGTACATGAGATAAAACAAAGCTGTGTTACTTGGTTATATAATTTACGATTCAAGTACCGATCGGCCGATTTTATAATCCTAGATTTGTTATAAAATTCAACAATTACAACATATTTTGAAAAAAAAAAGGCATTTAACACATTAATGAAGAACTCGTTGCCCTGGTTGGTAGTGTACAAACGATTCCTGTGTTTCGATTCTTCCGCTACAGTCAGTGCTGAAACAGGTGACCATTAAAAATTTGGTGCATTGCCATTTACAAGTGCTATCAGTTTTGGCTTATGCCACAGATTTATACACTCTTAAATTGAAATTATTTTTAATTTATGTATTTATATATTATTATTTTATGTGTATATGTAATCACTTGTCAACATTTATAGCATCGTGAAGGAGTTCTTATTTACAAAGACAAATATAATGCAAGTTCAAACGTAGCAGAAGAATTTCTTCATCAAAAATATAAAGTAAGTAAATACACAAAACACTCAAATACTCTTACTGTGAATAATGTCAAATGAATAATCAAGTATATTTAACCTTTGTCAGTTAAAGATAAATAACTGATACGAAATACAAAGTCATTTATTTAAAATAAACTAATATCAGACGACGACCGTGTCTCAAAAATAAAATCTCCCGAGATTAAAATATTTCACAGAGACAAAAAGTAGTCTTCAGTTCCTATTCTTTTACAAACAATCACGTAAAAATAGGACAAATAAACAGTAATTCTATCATGGTTGATAAAATTATTAGATAATTCAATTGGAACTAAGTTTTTATTGGTCGTCAAGACGATAAAACCTAATCATATCTAAAAAAGGCGCTTAGCATTATTTTCTTGTACATCAGTACACTATTTGTAGTGATTAAAATAGATAAAAATAAATGAATATTTACAATTTTCATTTGTGTAATCTTGTTAGGCTTTGGCTAGACATGTAGGTGCATGTATTTTGTTCGATGTTAGGCTTGCTCATTGTAATTCATAAAAGGTATATTGTAGTTTTGGGTTTCGCAATTATTTCACTGTATCGAATTAGTAAAACGAAACCCTAATGCGTGTATATAACAAAATTTGTTGTTGTACGTAATCATCGAAATCAGATTTACGAAAATTATAGTGTTAGAGGTTCCAGTTATATTCCACTATATTGTCTGAGGTAAGTTAAACCTAGATATTTATAGATTGTAATGACATAAGTCAGTATGATACGTTAGTAAGTTTAATGAAAGTCTTGTTAAGAAGCCATACTGTACTAAATTAATAAGTCTTGCAAAATAAGTAATCAAAATTTCCACAGCGTTATCGTATTAGCACAATTTACCTACATTGTCAATTTCAACATGGCAATGAGCTGACTATCCGTTAGTGGGACAAAAATCGTACGGTGAAATGTGTTTCTATCTGTACTATGCATCTGCCATCCCTTCAAGGTTAAAGACGTTACTGAAAAAAAATACCAATCCAATTGAAAACCTCTTTTTTGTCAATTTGCTACTTTAGTTTGGTTTTTTTAAATTAAAATAAAATTAATGTCTTTACTTTGCATAGACAATTTAAACGACGTTTACAACATGTCATATACTAGAACTAAAGATAAATTTAATATATTTAAAGTGACCACCGGTTAAGAACGCTGCCCACCTGAGAAGAACTGGCAAGAAACTTAGGAAGAGATTTTTAGGGCCTATTTACATTTTAATATTATTTCACTTTCAGCAGATCATTTCCAGGCGTCCCTGTCCTGCAAATAGTCTTTAACAGTGTAATAACCTTTTTCACAAAGCTTATTTTTTTACTAAAATCTGTAAAACTTAAAACAATTATTTTTATTGTATTATAATTATTGTGTTTGAGTAAATTTTAGTTGCAATATCGAAAACATACGATGTCTTTTAGTATTTGGGCTAGCATAATCCAATCTCACCTCAAATTGGCCCAACAGCAGACCAACGGATAAGGCTCTAGTTTAGATCTAGGCCAGAAAGTTATATAAAACAGGTAATAAACCTCAGGCTTCAAATCCGGGTTGTGTTGAAATCAACCCGCAAGATGCTAAGAAAAAGTCAATTTTACGACCTGAGTCAAAGTAACGATTGGGTAGTTTTGGCCTACGTAATGATTGTATGACTATTATGGACTTAGTTATATCTGATAATATGACCAGCGCAGTCGAACATGCATGATTAATGGTCAAAGGCCAAGGTCATAACTAAAACCAACAAAAAACCTTAGTGGTAAAATGTTGGCGTAGAAACGTCCTTGCCATTATCTTTAGGACTGATAATATATTTACGTTTAATATTTGATATTGATTAAATACTTATAACAACAATGTACAGCCAGTCTAAACTCCAAAGTTCATTGCCTTAAGATGAATGAAACAAGTGTAAGTAGAGGGTCTGCATGGGTACCTACAGTAAAGGTTATCACACAAAACTGACTGCCTCGGTGGTGCAGTGGTAGTGTATGCGACTGCCGCGACTGAGGTCCTGGGTTCGATTTCCGGGTCGGAACAAATATTTGAGTAATCCAGTAACGTTTGTTTCGGAGTTTGGGAGTTTACTATGTATAATATGTATGTATTTAGAAATATACAAGTATGTTTATCAGTCGTCTAGATCCCATAACACAAGCATATATTCGCTTACTAAATGCTGAACGGAAGTGTGTAAAAAAAAATATAGAGAAAATAATGTTTTTACTATAGACCAAATACTGCCTCGGTGGCGCAGTGGTGTACGTGACTTTCATTGTTAAAGTTACAGATTCACAACAATATTTGTATGATATGCAAATGTTTCTTTTGGAGTTTAGGTGTTTGACCATGCCTTATTTTTCTCTCAGAATTCCTTCTCATTGAAGTCAACCCGGGGGCCAAGTCTAATATTGACAAGCCCTAGAATAAAACCAGAATCGATGTTTTTAGCTGTCAAAATGTTGTTAGACTATCAAAAATGTCATTTACTAGCGCCCAGTGGCGCGGTACGTGTTGGTAGAATTTTATTGGCCGACTGATAGAAGTCTATTGGAGTACGATTAAAATAGTAGACTACAAAAATCTGTCAAAATTGTACCGGTGGCTTTCTATAGAGGGACGATTACTGGTGAAATGTGATATAGTCGAGAATTGGTTCCCAAGCTGGCCGCATTGCTATATGCTATGGCAAATATGAATGATTTAACTACGTATAAAATGAATGTAATATGCATGTATAATAGGCATGTAATTAGAATTTTATAGTTAGATTGCTATAAACTCTATTTCTAGTTAATAAACAAAATAGGCCACACTATGAGGTTCGATGACACTATGTAAAAAAACGTCTCATAATAGGTATGTTTATTTATTAACCGTAAAATTACGTTGCAGACTGAAACGATTAAAGTATTGCAGTAATATTGTACCAATAATAAAGGATTAATTTATCCTAAGAAATAAAATTAATAATGAAAAACGGTAGGTTTAATATACATAAGTAGTTATGAGTATTGTGATTTACTCAATGGTGCATATCAATATATTAAAACGTGTCAATGAACGTGTCAATATAATATACTGATATCGGTAGCCAGTATTTTTATACAGATTATATTATACAGATACACTACCAAAACTTTAACGACATTTCATTTAAGTAATGTAGTATTATTGACAATATTAAATAATATGGCATCATTTTAACTACAGTTAAAATGATGCCATTATCGAAGGATAAGGACTTTGACTGCCTCGGTGGCGTAGTGTTGGCGTATGCGACTGCTGTACTGAGGTGCCGGGTTTGATTCTCGGGTCAGAACAAATATTTGTATGACAGGAGTTTGGGTGTTTCCATGTATATATTTAGAAATATATAAGTATGTATATCAGTTGTCTAGATCTCATATCACAAACTTTTACTATAGTTTAGACTAGTTGGGGTTGTGTAAAAAGTGTCTCATTATATTTATTTATTATTTATTGGTTTCACCCGCGTAGTTCCCATTTGCATTGGAAATACAGGGATAAAACGTAGCCTAAGTTGTTCCTAACAACAGCTATCTGCCAATAAAAGTTTCCTTAAAATCTGTCCAGCCTTTTCATTAATTAGCCGTAACAAACAGACAAAAATAAGTTTTTATGTTTGTATCGTATATGTTAAATTATGCATTTATGAAAAGCCACGATTGGGATAAGAAAGTGACACTTCAATATTATTTATAATATGTACGTTGAAATATTAATTTACATACTTTGTCAACTGTATTTTAAAATAGAATTGACAAATAGATGCGTAATTGTAAGAGAAAACGTCAAAATGTAAATCAGGTCACCGATTTCTATCGAGAACTGCACTCACATTCCTAGTAAATTTAGAAGAAAAGTATATTAGTTAGCCTGATAGAGTTTGATTGGTACATAGGCCAATCAAATTTTACATAGTGTCATCGAATCATCATGAGTGCATGACTGTATTTTTTACAATTTGATACTATTTGACAATAAAAGACTTAACGTCATCCTTTTTCAAAGCTATTTATTCACATTTATTTATTTATTTGGCCGATCGAATACGTAACGAAGTGATACGCAATATGGCAGGTTTGAATGAAAGTGTCAGCGTTAAGCTGGAAAAGGGCGTGCTCCGTTGGTTTGGACACGTCCAACGAATGAGTGAGGAACGATTGACGAAGAATATATATTGTTCAAAAGTAGAGGGTAGAAGGAGTCAGGGTAGGCCGAGACTTACATATGAAGACCACGTGAGCAGATTGCTCAAAAACGGAAAGGTCAAAAGTACTCGGATACCCAGACGTGCGTGTATGAAGCGATTGATGAATCTCGAAGAAGCGAAAGAAGTATGCATGGATCGCAAAGCCTGGCGATCTGTCCTCTCTGACTACCCCGTCAGGGATACAGTGTGAAGATAGTTAGTTATTTATTCACAAATCAATGTGCGTCTTGATAAGGTTTTCGTCGTTGGTCCCGGTTGCCAGTAACATGGCAGTCCTTAAGAGAAGTTAAAGGCCCTACGGGCAGCTTGAAAAATTTCAACTGCAGGTATCCACAACCCGCGTCTGTCTATTTTATCAAGGCATGATGAAAAATGGGCATTTAATATGCCTTTGCCACTACTTCGAGGATAAGGCGTGATAGATTAATAAAATAATAAAAGATAAAGTGTTATAATATGTTGTTGTGCAGACAGAGGCATACTATACACTCATATGCATGTTCATTGTACACGTGCATGCTGTAACCTGCCCCCGCCACGCTACCTCGTGTTCTGTATACGATTATAATCATGGAAAACGTAAAAAAAAATCTGTTGCCATGTTTCGGCAAAACAAAAATGTTGCCGCAACATGATTAAAATATGATTAAATCCTTCACTTAGACTTCCGCTTACGCAGGTTTTAAATTCAGTTTTACATGAAAAACGCTGTATTTTAGGCAAATTTCGCAGTGGGGATCAAAAGAACACTCTGTGTCCAACACTCTTCGCGAATATTTTCTATTTTGCGACATTTGTAATTTACCTAATTCTGCTTATTATTGAAAACTGTGTAAGCCATTGGCAGATTTGGAGAACTTATGTGTTATTTCTAAGATCTTTGTACCCACTTCACTCATAAATATGTAAATAAATAAAAATAAATAAATAATAATCTTCAGCACGTGCATGGGTGGCCACACAGGAATGTTTCCACATGCTACTTCACCTTTTGAAGTTTTACTTCTTTTGGCGCGTTAGGGAAAAATGATGTGACTAATTTTTTTACGTTGAGCGCGCAGACCGTTGCGAGAAAACGACACCATGAAGTTAGCTGATAAGTGTTTCCATGACAACTTACATTCAAAGTAGTTTTCATTATTTCAATGTTTTTCTTTCTTACTAATTTATAATTCCTGTTACAAACAAAGAGTTGTGTTGTGGTATATGTGATAAAATCTTATTACACTAAAGCAGTATAACTTCTAACGCGTGTACATAAGTACACACACACACTTTATTTTACGATTTCTATGATCATAACACTAAGCATCTTTCGCAATGGCTGGTCCTCATGTGGGTGACTACTTTGTACCATTTCCATTTACAAGCGTTTCCGTGCTTAGGAAGGTACCTTAAACCGTTAGTCCTGGTTGCCAGTAACATGGAAATCGTTAAGTCTAGTTGAAGGCAGGCCTAGGGAAATAATTTCAATAGCTGGTCGCTACAACCCGTGTCTGCCTATTTTCAACACGGCAATGGGCTCAGCATCTATTACGTGAGACAAATGTATACGGGAACAGTATGCCTCTGCCTACCCGTTGAATGACTAAATGGACTCTAATAATAAGTGTAAGTAAAGAAGCCAGTCATAAGTTACTCATAAGGCTAACAAGTTACTGTGAGGCGACACAATTAATCCAAAGCACAGAATAAAAAAAAACTCACTCTAATATTTATTATATATATATATATGTTAAATATAACCTTTCTACACGTTCTTGGAATTCGTAACCTTAGAGTTTTGGGTTGACTTTCATATAACGTCTGAAGGTCACAGATTTGATTCCCAATGGCAAATTTTATGAAATTGTATCGCTCTGGTTATGATGTTGCAGGTCATTTCGTAAATAAACTTAAAATGATATACAGAACATTTGGGATAGAACAGAATATAAATTGGTTTTGCCCTTGATCACACAAGACTCGAAATATGTTAATAGGGTTGGACGAAATCTTATTCAGTTTATTATAATAATATTTATAATAAATATCTTTATTCCATCACGCCTTATTCCCGAAGGGGTGGCAGAGGCATATTATATGCCCACTTTTCACCGTGTGGATTCCTGTCCCACGTAATAGGTGGTGAGCCCATTGCCGTGTTGAAATAGACAGACGCAGGTTGTGGCTACCTGCTGTTGAAATTTTTTAAGCCGCCTATAAGGCCTTCAACCAAGCTTAACGACTGCCATTTTACTGGCAACCGGGACCAACGGCTTAACGTGCCTTCCGAAGCACGGAATCGCTCGCAAATGTAAATACCACAAAGTGGTCACCCATCCGACGACCAGCCATAGTGAAAGTTGCGTACCTCAGTGATCGTTTACCGAACACTGAGACCGCGGGGCCACGAGCGCTTCTTTATCTTTTTATTTATTTTTATTTTATTTATTTTATCTTTATTCATGTAGGTCACAAAGCAACACTTATGAACGTCAAGATTATTGCTTCTACATTTACATTTACTGCCAGATTCGCAAAGCAATAGGTAGAGCCTGAGGAAAAACCTGGCAATAAAACTCATGGCCACTCTTTTTTAACCGCCAGTAATTACATTAGTTTGATGATGACATGATGTTTGACCAAAAATAAAGTAATGAACTTATACAAAACAAAAATAAAATCAATGTTATGTTTATATTCATATCAAAATTAGAGCTATTCTAGTTGCGAGTTCTAAGCGCAGCCTACACTTTAAAAAGAATCTAGCAAGAAAGTCAATGGATGCTCTTTTAAAATGTAGGTGTGGCTTACAACATTAAAATTACACTTACATTGTTCCTTTGGATTTATGTGAGAACAGTCGACTAAACTTAGTTTGCCTTAAATTTAAATAATATTATTTCTAATAATTGCTATTACAGCTATGAGCTGACCAGTCCCAACAGACGGCACCCGTTCACGGGTATGACGTATATATCAGCCATCGCACTACTCAACCGTTTTATAGTAAATAAGGCGACCCGATACATACGCTACCACTGCCACTTAGGCGAGCATGACATACCCAAAAACTGCACAGCAACTATCATGTCAATTTCAAAATAATAAATAAGTCTACTTGGTGCTCACACAATAACAAATTCAAATCACATATTTGTATATTAGTTATTACCGGAACTAAACGCAGCCAATTTAGAAGCCTTTAGTACTCGTAGTCTGACGTTTCAAATTATTCACAATGTAGAAATGTAAAAATACAACATATACATATGCAGATTCAAGACAAGTACAAAATAACACAAGATTCATTCGAATCCTAAATAGCTCGAGCGAAGAGCAAGCAACTCATTTCCATTTATTTTTTTATTTAAATAATCATTAATTCTGTAATAAGCCCTTTTCAAGAGGTGCGTCTTAATTTCCGCCTTAAATTTATGTAACGGCAGGTTCATAATGTCTAAAGGAATATTATTATATAGGCGTACGCCAATTCCTGCAAAAGAGTCATGAAACTTTTGTAAACGATGATGCAGTTTGCTATCTAAAGTGATCCCCAACAATACAGTTGATTCTACAAGATTAAGGGTATCACCGTTCAATGTTATATTTGTACCGCAATTCCTGACATTAGGCATGCTGAATCTGATACATTTTGTCTTCTTAGCGTTTAGTAGCAAATTATTGGTCGTAAACCAATCTACAACTTGGGCAAGTGAACTATTTACGCCGTTAAAATCAGTAAGCGTGCGATCAACTTTAGAAATAAGTGACGTATCATCAGCAAATAGAACAATGTCGCACAAGTTCTGTATGTAGAATGGCAGATCGTTAATATAAATTTAAAATAGAAACGGAACTAGAATTGATCCCTGCGGTACGCCCATAGCTACAGATGCTCCAGAGGAGCTAATTCCATTGACATCAACATGTTGTATTCGATCGTTTAGGTAGGAGGCTACGAGGTTCAGTGCAGAGTCTTTGATACCATAATAAAATAGTTTTCTCAATAGTGTTTTATGGTCTACGCAATCAAATGCTTTATAGAGATCGCAGACTACACCAATAGCATCTTGTTTATGTATATGTGTATTATTTACTAGTTGTGAGGGGCACTTTGCCCGAAACATACTTCGAACACCTATTGCACCCCACACCTCTTAATCATGCCCCTTATTAGTTTTCTAATCTTTTTATACAAACTTTGATCGTTTTTTAGAAAATGCTGAGTCATAATTATATAGAGTACTTGAAATTGGAATTTTTGAAAATATAGAATTTCTCTTATAAACTTACAACCCCTATGTTACCCATTTATGTGTATACAGTAGCCTATGACCAAGGCCTATGCAACCTGGTCAAAACGTCAGGCAACAAAAGGTACCTATGTGAAATAATCACGTTTAGCCCTGTTAGTCAGAAATGTACTCGTTATGCTAAGGCGAATGCCTCATGGACAATTCCAACACGGTAATTTTGGATCTACTAGAATTGGTAAAGTATGGATATGCAGATTGCCGCCATCTTTTTGAAAAAAATAGACGACAATGGCTTTATATATTTTGAATTTGCCAGTACAATAAATGTTTTTTTATTTGTTTCAGAATAATTAAGACTGAAAATAATTCAAAATGGTGATAGTCAGTAAGCCCCTCTTCGATTCTGTATGCAAGAGTCTGCCATGTTCCCAGATGGGACACCCGTGGACAGAAAGTTGCTGGAGAGCGTACTTAGATATTTACAAATCTGCTTTTTTTGGCAGCGCTAAGTTTTATTCTATAGTTTATCTTGTAAGTTTACATTTTAACCTTTTTCCTAATAATAATCGAAATACTATTTTGGTAAAAGTTTAAACTCATTTATATCTGTGCTGTTTGTTACATACTCATTAAGAAAAAATATTTTCTTTTGTGGTTATAGATAATTTATATAAATTTATTTTTACTGCCTGTGGTCGAAACGTCAGTCAGCAAAAAGGTGTGAAACCTTAAAATAACCGCATACTTATCAGATAAGTAGTGCATTTATAGCAGAACAGCAGGGCCGCAATTCTCAATCATACGACCTGAAAGCGTAAACGTACCACAGTAAATCTACTGGTGACATTTTTTCTTGGTATTCACTGTTTCGAAATATAAAATGTCGAAAACCATAAAAAGTGGAGGAAGAAGAATATCAAAGCACAGGGTACCTACGCTACGGTTTAGCTACCTACGCTACTCAATAGAGACTCTGGATCTCTTTTGATTTTACATACATTATGCTGTTGTTGATCAAATATGATAAGTTTTTGCATGATTGACTATGAACGCAGTAGTAAAATACGGAGCGGTGCACCAAATAGACGATGATCAAACTCAGTCCTAAACGTTGTGTCATATTGCAATTTCAGGCTCAAATTTTGATGCGAGGTAAAAAGATGGCAAGAAAGAAGGAATGGCAGAAAATGGGTGAATATTATGTGAGATCAACCGCGTTAGGATTCTTTGTTGGGGCTCTAGGGTTCCAACTGATTTGTTTTTTTAGGTAAGGTAGGTGAGAAAATGGTTTGTTTTCT
Organism: Thumatha senex; assembly: GCA_948477245.1. NCBI lineage: Eukaryota > Metazoa > Arthropoda > Insecta > Lepidoptera > Erebidae > Thumatha > Thumatha senex. The sequence continues at coordinate 3,317,748 of OX419734.1, forward strand.
ATCTTTCACTATTTAATGTTTGAGAAAGTTGGTGTGATAGTATTACACTAACATTTTAACACTATCTCGTGGACACTATTTCAGCATATTATCATAAAACTTTGTTTAACCACTCTGTCTCTCTTCTCTTGTCACTCCGTCACTCTGTCTCTCTGCATTTAAACACTCTGTCTCTCTGATGAGTGCATCATTAAAAACAACATGGCATCACGTGGTAATGGTATCCCTGCTAAAGAATGAAATGCTTTAAGTTGTACATACATTTTAATTTTCAACAACAGAAGCGCTCGTGGCCCCGCAGTCTCAGTGTTCTAAAATAAAAAAATAAATAAAAATATCTTTATTTTGCATAGACCATTTTAACGGCGCTTACAAAATGTCATACCCTATTTAAAATATTTAAAGCGACCACCGGTTCGGAACGCGGCCCACCTGAGAAGAACCGGCAAGAAACTTAGGAAGGCTTTTTTTTTTGATGGCCTATTTACAATTTAATATTATTTCACTTTGCCAGCAGATCATTTCCAGGCGTCCCTGTCCTGCAAATAGTCTGTAACGGAGTAAAAACCTTTTTCACAAAGCTTGCTTTTAATAAACTTTTTAAATTTATTTATAGGTAAATTTCTCAGGTCACAGGGAAGCTTGTTGTAAAAGCGTATACAGTTACCCTCTGTAAACAATCACTGAGTTACGAAACTTTTACTATGGTCCTCGGATGGGTGACCACTTTGTGGCATTTACATTTGCGAGCGTTTCCGTGCTTCGGAAGGCACGTTAAGCCGTTGGTCCCGGTTGCCAGTAAAATGGCAGTCGTTAAACCTGGTTGAATGCCATATGGGCGGCTTGAAAAATTTCAACAGCAGGTAGCCACAACCTGCGTCTGTCTATTTCAACACCACCACTCACCACCTGTTACGTGGGACAGGAATCCACACGGTGAAAAGTGGGCATATAATATGCCTCTGCCCTTCGGGGATAAGGCGTGATGGGTATCTATTTATTTATTTCATTTAACATAAGATTGATTTCTGTACCAGCCAGCTGTTCAAATGAAATCAGTGATTACATTTAAAACAATCAAGTCTTTTTTCAGAAAATTATATGGACATTTTACTCCTCATTCATTTATACTGCTACCATATACATTAACTGGAGTTTTTATATATTTAGAACCGCCCAATAGAAGAGGATTGGTTATAAATCTCTTCTGCAATTTGGTAAATAACACTTTTTTATAATCTCTCTTATCTAAATTCAAATCATTTTCTAATCAGACTCTGATTAGTTGTAATCTGCTTGATATTGTAAACATAGCTATTTTTTTCTAAATAGTTCATCGAGTACCACTTAAGACTTATGCAGAGAGCTGGATATCTATCGATAACGAAATCTAAACAAGTTCTCATGTTCATGATCGGTAGCTCACTCTTGTTCTACTTGATGAGGTTAGAAGGTGACAAAAAGGAAAGAACCCCTTTGTTCTGGTAAGTTCTTGCTACTTATGTATTTGCTTTAAAAAAATCAATAATGCATTCAAAACTATTGATATCTATCGAAAGGTTAGTGTGGGCTAGATAGCGGTGTATGTGGCACAAAATATATATTGCAATGGGCTCACCACCTGTTTAGTGGGACAAAGATGCATACGGTGAAACGTGGGCGTTTAATATGCCTCTGCCTACCCCTTCGGGGATAAAGGCGTGATATATATGTATGTATGTATGTATGTATTCATTCCCCGCTCCCCCGCGGTAATGAGCGGACGTGTCGATGACCTATCTAACGGTTATTTTTTGTTTACAAAAATAAAAAATGGCTAGCGAAACGATTCAATCGAGTACAGTAAAGTGTGTTACGTGTAACATAGTGATAAATGAATTACTTGCATACATTCAAAATAAAATGGATGTGATGGATGAAGTGAGTTTGCATCAGATCTGTGCCTCCACTTTCTCGTCGGAGGAGATAGTGAATGCCAAGAACCTACTGTTTGAGTCTATACCATCTACCAAACAGAAGAATATAAAAAGAAGAGAAGGTAAGAAAAAGATGTCAAGAGATTTGGACGACATTATCGGCTTGTTGAAAGGTACGGATCCCGAATTGTTTCCAACATTTGCAGCCAGAAATCTTTATAAGCTCCCACCGGTGAATTTTAACAGTGTTGACGTAACAAGCTTATTACGTAATATTTACTCGCTAAAAATCAGATTAAAACGATGGAAGATACCATGAATGAGCGATATCAGCTGTTGAAGGTAGACGTTGATGATCTAATATCAAAGCGAACAGGTGAAATAACAGATTTTTGTTTGACTACTCCAATAATGTTTGAATGACAGTAAAATCATTAGCGACAACGGAGATGGAAATAGTGGGCAGCGTACGAGTTTGAAGGACACCGCGCAGAAATGCAATGAAGCAATTATAACCAGACGGGTTATACCGGCCGACAGATCGAGCGATAACGCTGTGACTGTTTCCCCTACTATGAGTCGAGTACAGTACGATCGAGTAATACACTCGTGCGAACGTCGAAATGACGTCAAAGTTGCACAAAATCAACGTGAAAAGGTAGCGAGTTCGGTTCGAGCATGTGAACCAATAGTAATAAGTCAGCTGAGCGTTCAAGATGCACAATCGGTGACGTCACCTACAGTATCAACTAATACTGATACTAAAGAATATTGGCAGACGGTATCAAAACAGCGAAAAAGACCACAAGCGTATAGGTACAGAGGCAAGTCCGGTGTCGCAAAAGACAATGAATGTAATTTCAAGTCAGCTATTAGGCAAGTACCTATATTAATTACAAATGTTCACTATGACACAAAAGAGGAGGAAATAGTGAAGTACATACAAGCTAAAACACAAGTGAATGTTGTATTGCGTAAAATAAACATGAGAACACAGAGGTTACATAAAGCGTTTAAATTTTTTGTGGATGAATCCAAAGATTCCGTATTTTTAGACGAAAACTTATGGCCCAAGGGAGTAATATTTAGACGCTTTGTGAACTTTAAGTCAACACATATGAACAGAGTAACAACGTTGAACGGCCTTTCTAGAAAACAATATGGATAATACACTTGTAACATTTATTACTTCAATTGTAAAGGCATTAAACGGTCTACGGAGGATGTGAAACGCCTATGCCGGTCAGCGGATGTCATTGCTCTTCAAGAAACGTGGCTCTTTCCTTGCGATGTGCCATACTTGGGAACAATTCATACCGACTTCGAGTATTATGGAAAATCAGCGATGGACATCTCTAAAGGAGTACTGAGAGGTAGGCCTTATGTAGGAGTAGGACTAATGTGGCGAAAAGGTACGTTCAAATCTGTTTCTGCTATTGAATGTGATAGTGTGCGTGAGCGGCCATTAAAGCGGTGCTTAGTGATCGTGAAATAATTATACTCAGTGTTTATATGCCGACCGATAGTAATGAAAACCTAGCTGAATTTATTGACTGTCTAAGTACGATTAATGCAACTGTAGCGACTAGTGATATAGATTCGGTATATATGTTGGGGGATTATAACGCACATCCGAGTAGGATTTTCGGGCACGAGCTTATACATTTTTGTAATGAGCAACAATGGGTTTGCGCCGATATTGACAAGCTAAACTCGGACTCGTATACATTTGTGTCCGATGTTCACGGTAGTAGGACTTGGTTGGATCACTGCTTAGTGACTAAGTCTGCTTTAAATACAATTTCTAATATTTACATAAATTACGATGTTTATTGGTCAGACCATTTGCCTATGACTATAGAATGTGATTTATTTACTTTTAGGACTAAAGTCATATATAGTTCAATTCCGATAAACAAAGATGTATGGGGGACAAGGAACTCTGAACAGATAAAACAATTTTCGACATCATGTAATGCTAGACTCCGAGAGGTTAATTTTCCTGAGTCGTTCAGACATTGAGCCGATAGGTTTTGTAACGAACCGGAACACATGAGGGAACTGGATAAACTTTACTCTACTATTGTTTCCATTCTATCGGAAGCTGCAATTAGAAGCCATACAGTTTTGAATCGTGGAAATGGCAATAATCGAGTCTTAGGTTGGAACAGACATGTTCGAGACGCATACCATACAGCGCGACTAAAGAATAGGATGTGGTTACAAAACGGTAGACCTAGGATTGGAGAGATCTTTGAAAAGATGAAAGAGAGTAGAAAAATCTTTAAAAGTAGACTGAGTTGGTGCATGAAACAGCAAGATCAATTTAAAATGAATAACATCGCATCTCTTCACTCTTCAAAGAAGTTTAATCAGTTTTGGATGGCCAAAAATAAATTGAATATAAAATCGGGTCGACCAGAGTGTGTGGACGGAGAAACTAGGGAGCACTGCATTGCTGAAGCGTTTTCCCGACGCATCAGAAATGTGTCTCCCTTAGGCCCTTTACAAGGAAAGCTCTTTAGCACGGACGGCCATGGTACGGTTCTACTGAGGTTCTCAGCTAGAGATGTTGCCAAGAGAATAACTAAGATGTCTAAAGGTAAATCGCCGGGTCATGACGGTCTAAGCATTGACCACCTTAAATATGCAGGCTGTCATCTGCCTCGAGTTTTATCTATGTTTTACTCGTTATGCCTGGGTCATTCCTATCTGCCAGCAGATTGTATAAAAATGATTGTTGTACCGATACCGAATAACAAAACTGGTGATATGACGGATGGTAATAATTACAGGCCTATATCACTGGCTACCATAATAGCGAAGGTACTGGTCGGTCTGCTTGTTGCTCAGCTGGATAGATATATCGAGATACATGACGCACAGTTCGGGTTTAGACCAAATCTTTCAACAGAGAGCGCGATAATAGGTTTCAAGCATACCGTTCAGTAATACACGTCTCGACGGACGCCTGTGTATGCATGCTTTTTAGATCTCTCCAGGGCGTTCGATTTAGTGTCATATGAACCTCTGTGGAAGAAGCTAGAGTGTAGAGGTGTGCCTACAGAGCTGTTACGTATACTGCAGTTTTGGTATGGTAATCAGTCAAATATTGTGAAATGGGTTCAGGCCATGTCGCGGGCATACAGGTTGGAGTGTGGGGTAAGGCAGGGGGGGCTTAGCTCTCCAAGACTTTTCAACCTGTATGTCAACGATCTTATCGTTGAGCTTAGTAGTATGCGAGTCGGTTGTCGCTATGCTACTGACGATATGCTACTACTGAGCCCAACGGTAGGAGCCCTCAAAAGCTTATTGCAGGTATGTAGTAAGTATGCTGGGGAGCATGGGCTGGCTTATAATACGCAAAAAAGTGTGTATATGGACTTTAAGTCTGCCGGCACATTACCCGAATACATACCTCTAATTAATCTAAATGGAGAGACTCTCAAGAGGGTAAGTCAGTTTAAATATCTAGGTCATTGGGTCACCGACATACTTGGGGACATGGATAGACAGCGTAGAGCGCTGGCTGTTAGAAGCAACATGTTAGCCCGCAGATTTTCCAGATGTAGTGAACAAGTTAAAATTACACTTTTTAAATCTTATTATCAAAATCTATATTCTGGTGGTTTGTGGGCGAACTACACACAGCAGTCATTGAATGCATTACGAGTGCAGTATAATAACGGTTTCAGAATATTGTTGGGATTGCCTCGTTACTGCAGTGCGTCGGGAATGTTCGCAAATTATTACACGGCTGAATTTTTTGCTATACTCCTCAGAAAGACGGCCTCCTTGCTGAACAATGTACGAGGTAGTCACAACAGTATTCTGAAAACAATAGATGACAGTTATGACTCAATCATTTACCGTCATCTTCTTAGGCGAACGAGTGGAGTGATCATATAGGTAATGATGTGACTCCCATAACATATTGTGTAAAATAATGCTACTAATATAACTAGCATACATATAAAAAAGAATTGTAAATAATAATACTAACAGAATTTGGATTTTAATTATCTGAAATAAATAATAAATAATAAAAATAATAATTATAGAGATAAATCTAATTAAATCCATTTTGACAAACTCATTTGAAAACAACCATTGTCCCAATATGTTCAAAAGTTTCAAGTGTATCACAACATGATACACTTAAAACTGTTGAACATATTGGGTCAGTGGAACATAATAATATTTTATTGTCTATACTTTGGCAGATTGTTAACAGAAACTATAATTCTGTAAGATATTCCAAGGAACATATGTTACTTTAAGACAGTTAGGTAATATTTTATTGATAACTTGAATGTTCTATCTACTTGTTATCACATTATGAATTATATGTTGAATACAAAGTTGTATATTATTATCACGGATCTAAATAAAACATGAATATGCTGGCAAATATAAATGTGTGCGTGCTATAAAATGAAGATTGTACGTCCTGAATTAAACCGATTTTTTTCTGAGCCACTCGCACACTTGTTTAAGAAATAAAAGTGACACATTTACAATAGATAGATATATTCTCGTCTTGATATTTAAAAAAAAACATTTCAGTATTGTTGGGTGCAACGACAGTTAGACCTCAACCCTGTTAGGGCGTCAGCATCATTGCTTTGTTCATTGGTCAGCAATTGCACCGCTAAAAGTTGAGGTCGTTTTGACCCCGGAGATGTTGATTACACCCTAATAAGATCCGTGATCATTATAGATATCAAATAGTGATAAATAAATCTATAGAACAAGTGTCTATTTGTAATTACAAATTAAAGGCTTTTCACTATATGCATTTGAAAGTATATTCGGTAACTTACTTAAATGTTTTTTTTTATAAGTACCTATTACATTTAAAACATTTTTAATAAGTTTTGTGTTGTCTGTCTGTCTATTTATTGCGGCTAATCTCTGAACCTGCTTTTTCTGTGCCAGATAGCCGTTGTTATACATTTTATCCCCGTATTCCCACTAGAACAAACACTATGCGAGTAAAACCGCTGCGAGTCCGTTAGTATTCGAATTACTACTATGGTGCGATACAAACAGTATGAGAAATTGAACACAAATTAATACCTTGAACACATTTATTTTATCTTTCGTAGTTCATTCTTCGACGTATCTTATCTGTTTGTTATTTATTTTCCAGTCATCGTAGTTTGTTGGCACAATGACTTTAAACTGTTTACCTAGATGATTTCAATAGAGATTAAGGAGAAACTTCAAAATGTCGTTATCTAAAGTTTAACGAATTCATGTTTTAATCAGAGATAAGACTAATATCTATGTATCTTCACGCTGTGTCCCTGACGGGTTAGTTAGATAGGTCAGATCCCCGGGGTTCGCCATCCATGAATACTTCACCTTCTGAAGATTCATTAGTCGTTACATAAATGCACGTCTGTGTGTCTTGAATACTTTTGAACTTTCCCTTTTAGAGCAATCTACTCACGTGGTCTTCGTATGTAAGTGTTAGTCTACCTTGGGTTCTTTTACTCTTTACTTTCGCACAGTAAATATTCTTCTTCGATCCTTTCTCAATCGAAGGACGCGACCAAATCAACGGAGCATTGAGCATTTTTACTTTAGTGAGTTTTTCACTTATCACAGTATTTTGGTATTCTTAGTTAATGTTATGCAGAGAGCTGGATATCGTGACGTCTAAGAAGTATCATGACGTCATATTTTGTGTTTTAAACTGCTTTTCACCATTTTTACACCATCCATCCTTACATTGAGTATTTAAATCCCTTTGTTCTAAAAAACGTTTAATTTTTCAGGTTCTTTACTCCCGAGAAAGTGAGAAAAAAGTCCGACGATAGTTTCAACGTTTGCCCCCATGAAGGAGGATGTAAAAAATATATATTTAAGGTTATTATTTTTTTTTGAAAATGAAATCACTAAATTATATAAATACAAATTTACTTGTTGTGGTCACTAAAAATATCATAGGGCCACCACAGACTAGCTACTTTCAATCTCTGGAGCCGGCAATTTCAAAACTGTATCGATGTTACCTATTAACTTAAAAGTTGACAAAATTGCCGGTTAAAGATTCTAAAATTAGATTCTCTGCGGTGGCCCAAAGTGCTCGTAGTTCCACTGGCTCAGTGCACATGATTAATGTGTAAACGTTAAGATCATCGGACTAAAAATACCGTCACATTCAACAACATTCTTAGGCAAATCCTTTATTGTATTGGCAATATGATTATCGGATTGTTGCGTTGCCATGAAATACATGTCATACGTAGACATATCTTTAAGGACAGGGTTAACACTATTTTTTGTTATTTTAACTGAGTTTTATATGTTTATCTTATTTTTTTTAAACTTACTGTGTACGACATAACTGTTATGTTTGGATATTACGTTAGTACACCATCATCTACCTCTTTTTTTCTTTCTTGATCATTTCTCTTCACAATAAAGTTGTCTGACAGCAAATACTTTTTTACATAAGACTGACCATTGTACTCTCATTTTTAGTTTTTATGTCGTAAAAATACTGAATGTAATGGTGTGCAATGAATAATTATCTATCTATGTATCTAAACCAAGACTGATATGAGAGTCAGTTTCTAGTTTTTTAATTTACGAGGCTTTTATGTGTATTTTATTCACGTTATGCTGCTGTTCTTCAGTTATATCATTGTCGTTAAGTTAGTTTAAATAATCTTAAAGTAAACTTAATTTTTTTTTCGAAAATTTACTTGACACACTTTCACGCCTTTATCCCTGAAGGGGTAGGCAGAGGCGTACTATACGCCCACGTCTCATTGTATGCTTTTTGCTTTTTGTCCCACGTAACAGGTGGTGAGCCCATTGCCGTGTTGAAATGGACAGGTGCAGGTTGTGGCGACCTGATGTTGAAATTTTTCAAGCCGCCCATAAGGCATTCAACTGGCTAAACGACTGCCATGTTACTGGCAACCGGGACCAACGGCTTTACGTGCCTTCCGAAGCACGGAAACGCTCGCATATATAAATGCCACAAAGTGGTCACCCATCCGAGGACCAGCCATAGTGAAGGTTGCTTAACGCAGTGATCGTTTACAGAACACTACGTCCGCGGGTCCACGAGCGCTTCGAAAATTTATGAATCTAATATATCTGATTTTATTTTTCAGGGTGCTTCTACCTATTTTGGAATTGGTTTAGCTGTTTCCTTGGCCAAGCTTATTGTGCCACAAATCAAGAATCCTGTGAAGGCTATATCCTCAATAAGCAGCAAACATTTAAAACTGGCGTTGTTCTTTAGCGGCTATATTGGTATTTATAGAGTACGATTTATTTAGTCTTTCTCCTATGAATTTCATTGCTTTTCTTTATTTATGAACATTATATTCAGATAGAGAGATGAAGAGATTTTGTTAGTGAAATCATGATAATTATTTCACTTTGACTTTCTGCTACTTTACATGGATGGGTAAAAATATAAACTTTCATCTTTTTTTTTTAATTATAACATTTTTGATAGTAAGAACTTTTTTTTTTGTCAATTGCAGGCTGTGATATGTTATTTATGTCGAAAACAAGGCGTTGACTCAGCATTATACGCCTTGCCCGCTGGATATGCGGCTGGATTATCATTCCTTTTTAAACCTGACGTAGGATTAGCAATCGCTTCATTGACAGGAGCGTTTAAGGTACTTTACATTCTTACAAATCAATCTGTATTATTAAGGGTAGCACTATATTAGTAACGAAGTTGAACTTAGTACATGTGAATGGTGATTACTTTTGCAGACTAGTTAAGATGAGGAAATTATATCAGACTATAAGCACTGCTTAATTTGGTTGATTGTTACTTCTCGTAATTTTCTTTAGGTTCAAATCAAAGGATTATTTTATATTGAGATTTTGTTGAAATCTGGATATAGTATCTGCATTCTTGCAAATTATCTTCTTAATTTAGGCTTTTACTATTGACTTTTCCAAGATTATGGATAGATTAGGGAAGTCCAAAAATTAATCCTAAGTTTTTATTTACATCTAACCACCTTTCTTCTAGTTGTACTCAACGATACTATATGAGAATAAAATCCTGCCTTCAAATATACCTTTGCCTGAAATACTGTATTGCTTGTGCCAAGGCATGCTGTTCAGCGCGAGAGTGATCGATCCTGATGTAGTCCCACACTATGTGTTCAATCTTATGAATACAGTCAGCGGTGGAAAGTAAGGCTTTTTGCTATAATATTTATAGATAACGTGAAAGAATAAAAAGGCCAGTGCCAAAGAATAAGTTAAAACCATTTTTTAAGGAACCAACTTTTTGCTAATCAGCTGATCATCAATCAGGTACTTAATATGATTTTAAACATTACTGGGGATTTCGTAATATTTCTTTTTACGCATTTTGCGTTTTTAGCTTTACAAACATCTAATCGTAAAGGAGAGGGGCAAATTATATGCCCACATTGCACCGTATGCGTTTTTGTCCCTCGTTACAGGTGGTGAGCCCATTGCCATGTTGAAATAGACAGATGCTGTTCGTGGCGACCTGCTATTGAAATTTTTCAAGCCGCATATAAGGACTTTAACTGAGCTTAACAACTGCCATGTTACTGGCGACCAAAATCAACGCCTTAACGTGCCTTTCGAAGCCCTGAAACGCTCGCAAATGTAAATGTAAAGTAGTCGGCCATCCGAGGACCAGCCATAGTGAAAGTTGCTTAACGCAATGATCGTTTACAAAACACTGACTCCGCAGGGCCACGAGCGCTTTAGAAGCTAAACTATTGCTTAATTATGTTAGAACAAAAACTGAAAATTACAACCCATTCAATAAGTTTCCTTGTTTCAGAATTAACGATGTAGCAGACAATTTCCAGAAACTTATCAAGAATGCTTTATAATATACTTACTTCCAACGATTCAATATATGTAAAGTGAACAAATTATTTATCATCGCGACTTTGAGTGGCACTTGTCCTGATCCCGAACTACCGAATTTAGTCGATATTTATTTATTTATCTTATAGGACTGTCAGATAAATAAATAAATATCGACTAAATTGTCATTCTGTCATTACGTCGGAAAAATCGGGTTACAAATGCAAATGAACCGAGATAGCCAAATTTTGGATATTACGTGGGGGGCGGGTACGTGGCGGGAATCCCATCAGGTTATTTTGGTCGACAATTTGAACTTAAGCTTTTCTAGCCCACCCCCCCCCCCACGTTATATCCAAAATTTGGCTTTCTCGGTTCATTTGCATTTCCAAATGTATATAATGACTGCACTATTAATAAACTCGCCAAAAAATTTTTGACATATTGGTGCTAATTCTGTTGTTGAGATCACTAAACTAAATTTCTCTAAAATTTTCTAATTTTTGTTTAGAGATTGCCAAATGCTATTCTGTTATTAAGTCGAACTAAAGTTGGTGCTATCATAAATAGCACTAAATTTTGTGTGACGTTAAATTTGTATCTGACATCACTAAAGTTAATTTTATGTGATAAAATAACAAAAAGTGAAAAATTTACATAGACAGTTCAATCACTAAGTTAGTCGGCATCTAAATACATGTTTTGTTGAATTATATCACATAAAAGGAATTTTAGTGATGTCAGATACAAATTTAGTGCTGTTTATAATATCACGAAGCTTAGTTTGACGTAATAACAGAATAGCATTTGGCAATCTCTTAATAAAAATAAGATAATTTTAGAGAAATTTACTTTAGTGGTTTCAACAACTGAATTAGCACCATTATCTAAAAAACAAGTTTTGTGCAGCGATTTATCACTGCTTGCCATAAAATATTCATTCTTACAATCTAATTATCTATATGCTAAAGTGTTTCAATTATACAAATAAATATCATCATTATTATCAGGCTACTAGCGAGAAGAAAAGAAAAAGTGAATACAATCTACAAAAAATAACTCAAAATAGTATAAAAGAAGTCTAAATAATAATATCAAATTAGTTTTTGCATCATTGTAGTTAAATGTAAGAGAAAGAGAATGTGTACAGGAGTCCGAAAGGCGTTGTCTGATAAGAAGATAGCATGGTTGGACTGGTTGACTACAAAAGTCAATCAAAGAATGCAGAAGGCAACGGATGTGGGCCTAAAAATGGCAAAAGAGGAGTACAAAGGGTATAAGCGTGTTGCAAAAGAGGTTATGAAAAGAAAGAAAGAGAATGACAGAGATGAATTTGATAAAAGGTTATCTGATGACATCCAACAGAATATGTAATTCTTTTGGAAGTCCATAAGAACAGTGAGGGGTTAACAGACGACATCGCATCTCAACCATATCAGAAACCATGATGGTAGTCTTGTGAAAGGAGAAGAATGTGTGTTAAAAAGATGGAAGCAATATTTTGAAAGCTTGTTTGAATAAGAGGATATGCAAGTAAAGACTAGTATCTGGGAAATGAACGAAATTGGTAAGGAAGAAGTCATAAGTATGGAAGAAATAGTGGAAGCATTGAATAGCATGAAAGTGAGAAAATCTGCGGGACTCGATAGGATCTCTGTCGAGATGCTGAAAGCGGGACAAGGCATGGTTGCTTGCCAGTTATACTGTCTTTTCAACCTTTGTTGGAGGAATGGCAGCGTACCAAGAGATTGGTGTAAGGCTGTCATCTTGCCGCTTTATAGGGTAAAAGGGTCACAGCAAGAGTGCAAAAACTACCGCGGCTAAAAATCTAAAAATCTTGATAAAAAGTGTGATGAATGAAACTGAAAGAAAAATGTGGGATGTACAAGCAGGATTTATGAAAGGAAGAGGATGTACGGATCAGGTCTTTTCCTTACGATGCGTAGCAGAAAAGTCAAAAGGTCTATTGCGTATTTGTAGACTTGGAAAAGGCCTATGATATGATGGTGAGGAATAAACTGTGGTCAATACTGGCCAGGTATGGAGTAAACAGTCACTTGATACGAGCACTGAAATCTCTCTATGAGGGCTCCAGTGCTTGTGTCAAAATCAACGGAGCATGCACAGACTTTTTTCACATTGAAAAAGGTGTGAGACAGGGTTGTGTAGCGTCGCCGTTGCTGTTTAACCTATACATGGACAGTTGCCTGAAAGAACTGCAAGAGAGTACGTATGGTATAAAAATGAATGAACTGACCGTCAAGTGCCTCCTATACGCCGATGATCAGGTAATACTAGCATCATCGGCGGAGAAGTTGCAGTTGATGGTTAAAATTAACACAAAAACAAAGGAATGAAGACATTATGTATGATGCGTTAAAAAAAGTGAATGTAAATAAGTCGAAAGTAATGGTTTTTGAAAGAGAGGCAAGTATGACGGATTGCTCAATTGTTGTGGAAGGAGAAAGAGTAGAACAAGTAAAAGAGTTTGTATATCTAGGTACAAAATTTGCGAGAGATGGAAAGTATAACTATGACATTGAGCGAAGAGTATTGGCAGGAAATAAGGTGAATGGAGCCATGTACGCCTTTATGAGCAGTCAGAACGTTTTGAAGAAGGCACGACTGGCTGTACATAGAGGTGTGCTGGTCCCCACACTTATGTATGACAGTGAAAGTTGGGTATGGCAGAAAACGCATAAAAGTAAAATAAATGCAGTGGAAATGAGAAGTCTGCGAAGTATAGGTGGAGTGAAGTTGATGGATAAAGAAAGGAACAGTACGATAAGGGAACATTGCGGTATGACAGAAGATGTAGTGACTAAGATAGAAAAAGGGATGCTTAGATGGTTCGGACACGTGGAGAGGATGGATGAAAGTAGACTGACGAAGCAGATTTATGTGGCGAGAGTGAATGGGCAAACTGGTAGGGGTAGACCTCGGCGTACGTATGTCAATCAAATCGAAGACCTTTTGGAAAAAGGCCAGGTCAAGAGTACCCTTAACCGGCGAGCGTGTACGAAAACACTTTTGAAAGTAGAAGAAGCGAAAGTGGTATGTCAGGATCGTAGCAAGTGGAAAACCATGGTCTCTGCCTACCCCAATGGGAAATAGGCGTGATAATATGTATGTATGTAGTTAAATATGTTTTTGTTAAAACATTAGATATTACAAATATTTTTTATCATATTTAAAATGGTTAAAAACGCAAAAAAGTTTTACTACTTCAACGTATTATACGGCTAAAGAAAATTGTTCTTAGAATTTAAGATGGGTAAAGGTTATTCTAAATTTATGTATTTTTGGTCTCTACTCGGTTCTTCCTTCTTTCCAATATAAGTCAATATATTGGTGGTTTTTTGTTATTTCCAATTCAAATTTCTTTGTTACATACGACATCTAACAGACATTTGTCAAGTTTGTATTGTAATCGCAAGTTATAGAAGGTTGATCCGATCCCATCCTAAATCCATCCATCCATTGAAGTAGATATTTTTTTTTTTATTTCCGCCGGTCCTTCGTCCAGACATCATGTATGGTATGTAGTTGCCGATATCAAGAAGACCAAGTGCGGGTAGTCGAAGTTCGCGAGTTCTGCTACTAGAAGGAGTTATATTTTGGGTTAGGAGCACTACCAGATCTGCCGAACCCAACAACTCTCAACTGCTAACTGTGCACCTGCAGAAATCAGACTACAGTCGCATTCAATAATGCCGAAAATTAAAAGCCAGACAATAGTTGCTTCTAGCAGCAAAAAATAAGAAAACCCCGGTCTCTAATCCAAGTAGAATTTGAAAGCAATTAGGAAAATACAGAAGATGAAGAGAAGGGCAATTATAACAACCTAATAATAATCTAGTGTCTAAAATGTTCACAATGGTGTAAATGACTCGACATATACATATACATATACATAGACGATAAATAAACTCAAAGAAAAGTGTTTGCTGACGTGATGCACCTACGTTTGAAATGGTTACCCATCCAAAATTAGGCCGCACTTAGATAACTTAACTTTACTCATCGTGTAGTCATCAGTGAAGACAACTCGATAGGAGTATGTGCATCACTTCAGTATACTTGTGAAAATTGGTGTCTTAATTGAAACCTAACTAACTAACCAAAATACTTTGACTTGTTCTATGTATAGCTCGTCTAGTAAGATGTAGTTCAAGCTGTACTATCACTTCTGCTGAACCGATTTTGATGAAATATAGCGCAGTGTTGAAGCTGGAAAATGAACCACAATATTCTTGTAGCAGAGTTGTGATCAACCGCCTGGATTTTGCTCCAACCCCGAACAAACAAACAAACAGACACGAAGAAAAAAAATCACAGTTTCAGACTCAGAATCCCTTCCAATATTTTTTTTTAATTTATTTAATATGTACGTCACAACTAATTTTACAATTTTATAATAGTATAGATAGTTATTATATACTCATGCACACCACAAATACTTACATAAATAAATTATATATTATACTAATTATCATGGATAGTATGTTATATACAGTAATTGTGTTGAAGCTTTTTATTATTATTTATTTTGTTTTAATATTAGCCTAGCCTAGCCTAGGATGCAATATTTCATACAATGTCTCATACTAACCATGCACACGCACAGATATATAAAAAATTCCTTAAACCCCAAAACAACTCACAACATCCTTACCCATAACACAACCCAAAACCATTGAAGGTACATTGTCGGACGTATAAAATCGCGTTACTTTGCAGCTTTCAAGGTAAAACTAAAAAAAAAATAAACACTTTTGGCGAGCTCATAGATCTGTTAAGGTCGCAGTGCTACAAGACTTTCTAGCATGCCACAGCCTCTTAATATTTATAAAATATTCTAAATAATTGTAACGGGCAGGAAAAAGGAATCGAATTCCTCAAGGAAATGAATATAGACAAGCAATGAGTACCTAAGGTTAGATATGTGCAATATTTAGGTAAACCCGCTTTCTTTAATCCTACAATGGATTTCTGACGTATAAAATATGAACGATTATATTAGTAAGAGTATTGAATTACTTTCGGCCACTCTTTTTTGGTCAATCGATTGAATAAAAGTAAAGGAGTAGAACGGATTTTGGGGCAAATAAAAAGAAACAAAATTTGTTTACAGTTTTCACTTCAAAAGAAGTCAGGCTGGCTGAAAAATAAATCATTAGGTGTCACCTCATTTGGGGTTATTGCCATTAGGATTGATAATGACAACTTTTTTTGGCCCGGCTTCGCCAGTTGTCCTCTGTTTGATTACTCCTTTGCGGAATAGGCATATCGATTCACACTGTAACAAATCACACTTAAAAGTAAAGCATTTTATATTAGTATCTCAGTAGCGTCATAAATACAAAGGTCTGTTCATCTTTATAATGTCATCATCTACAATATAATCATCTTTAAAATAATATTACTAAAAAATTAAAATTAAATATCCATCACGCCTTATCCCCGAAGGGGTGGCAGAGGCATATTATATGCCCACTTTTCACCGTGTGGATTCCTGTCCCACGTAATAGGTGGTGAGCCCATTGCCGTATTGAAATAGACAGACGCAGGTTGTGGCTACCTGCTGTTGAACTTTTTCAAGCCGCCCATAAGGCCTTCAACCAGGCTTAACGACTGCCATTTTACTGGCAACCGGGACCAACGGCTTAACGTGCCTTCCGAAGCACGGAAACGCTCGCAAATGTAAATGCCACAAAGTGGTCACCCATCCGAGGACCAGCCATAGTGAAAGTTGCGTAACTCAGTGATCGTTTACAGAACACTGAGACCGCGGGGCCACGAGCGCACAATAATATTACTGATCACCTTATCCATTGCTGGATACGTAGTTTGGTGGTAACCCCTTGCCAGACAGCTAGGCGAATTCCTATAGATGGCGCTTATTGATATAAATAAAGGTTATGGTTTGGCTTCTATATTTGCATTATTCAGTTTTTATGCTTACTGCTACTGTGCTGAGAAGATAAGAATTATAAAGAAGTTTCTATAAATTTTGCTGTTGATAATCGCGTTGCCGTGCGTGGCCAGAATTAAGAAAAGAAGGCTGTTGAATACTAAAGACAAATAAGAACTTTATGGTAAGAACATGGCTAAGAACTGAAACTTTGGTTTCAAAGTTTTTTTTAAGCGCTCCTAAGTTCTGGGTTCTAGTCCTAGTAAAGTAGTTTGACCCCTTATTTCAAATTGGAGATTTTAGATGCAGTCAAGAAGATACGATAAAAATAATTTAATTACGTTAAGATAAGATAAGAAAAAAATTAATGAATTAAGGAATGAATAATGAATTTTATGAAATAAGTTTGTTCTACTACATTAGTGGTAGTTCATAGAGGACACATAGATTTTAGACAAATTGTAAGAACTTCTGTAACCTGTGCTCCACAAATAAATAAATAAAATGAAAAAAAAATTTGATATTGATACTGATGTCAGCCTGACTGACTTTGAATATTGGAGAAAACAATATTATTTAGGGCAATTTAGACTTCTATTTCATTATTGGAATTGGCTATTGTCAATAATATAAAAAGTATTACTCACTTGTTCTTTGTAGATGAAGTTGTTTTCGTTACCCCCACAGCCTGAGTAGATTGCTTTTTTGCACGTTTTCCACACATGATCGTAATACCACCGTTCAGCAGATCCAAAACAATATCCATAGTCATAAGTAAGTAAACAATAGTTTGGACGCTGCCCTGAAAATATTAAATGCATTAAGTTTTACTGAATCTAAAGATCAAGATGATTTTGCTAAAATATACGCAAGTAATCTGAATTTAGACATATTGCAAAGGTATGCATTGAAAATAAAAACCTCATAATTATCTAAATATATCAGTAACCATTATTATATTACCATTTAGGTATTTACCATTGAACCTAATTGGAACGAGGTCCCTTTACGCGACTTGGATTAATTGCACTACCCTATTTAGTAGAAATCGCCATGTTACGAAATGCTGTCTGCGTATACGTGTGTGTATTAAGCCTACTAGGGCAAATGACCACACGAGCTATTGTGCAGCCAGAGCGATTCTGTCGAAACGAGTCTTTTTAGATTATATAACCTCAATACGATTTTTATTTTATAGTATTTTACGATTAAATTAAATTTATTGCATAGTTATTTTCTTATTTCTCAAATGTTATTTTATACGTAAGGAGCTTCGTTCCTCCGATATTTTATATCAATCTTTTATCTTTCGTCCTATCATTTACCTGTCAGGGTTGCTATGTCACCCTCGGCGTTTCACACATACCATCAACAATGTTTAACATGCTACCATGTATTAATTACTACATTTTTTTAAACTTACTTGGAGCATCTTTTTTGCTTAAACATTTATCTAGACATTCTTCTTCAGTATCAAATCTATTGCCGTTGCCTTGGCAACCTCCCCATGTAAAAGTATTGCAAGCTAAATCATCGTTATTATAATAGTACATTTTGATACCACCTCTACAGGGACCTTTTTCTGGCTTTAGCATGCAGGTCTCTGAGATCACTACAATACAAAATAAAAGAAAACTTAAATAAATAAAATAAATATCCATCACGCCTTATCCCCGAAGGGGTGGCAGAGGCATATTATATGCCCACTTTTCACCGTGTGGATTCCTGTCCCACGTAATAGGTGGTGAGCCCATTGCCGTGTTGAAATAGACAGACGCAGGTTGTGGCTACCTGCTGTTGAAATTTTCAAGCCGCCCATAAGGCCTTCAACCAGGCTTAACGACTGCCATTTTACTGGCAACCGGGACCAACGGCTTAACGTGCCTTCCGAAGCACGGAAACGCTCGCAAATGTAAATGCCACAAAGTGGTCACCTATCCGAGGACCAGCCATAGAGAAAGTTGCGTAACTCTGAGACCGCGGGGACACGAGCGCTTCAAAATTATAAAAAAAACTTAGTCTTATGAAACGTTTTTTTTTTAGAAATTATACATATATAGATGGTATAGGACCTATTTTTTGGGTGTTTAGTATATTGTGAGTGTAAGAGGCTGCACCAAGATCTCCAGTGCCCAAGTGAAATCACTAGCTAGCGGTACACCTGGTAACCAACGGACGAGGCAAAGACGCGTGTGCCCTTACGGATTTGTGAGCTGTCACGGCAATCGCTCCTAATAATTTAAATTTCAAAGTGCAAAAAGTTTCTATCTCGAGCTGGACTCGAACCAGCGTCTTCTGGGACAAGCTGGTCCCGATAATGCACAAGACACGTTACCGAGACCTGCTTGAAACTGACGAATTAATCTAGCTTTTTTTTATTTTGAGGCGACATAACGCGCCATATCCCGGCACATAGCAAAGTTACGAGGTACGAATGTATGGAATTTCACCTATAAAAGTGGCAAAATTATCCACTTTTTAAATTAAAATTTGGGATATAGTTAGCATACTAATTGCTTTTCAGAATTGTTTCTAATATTTAGGCAGGTGTCATCACAAATTGAATGATTACATTTGTACCATGTAACTTTGCTAAGTAGATGATGGCGCCTTACGTCGCCTCAAAACGAAAAGAGATGGTTTTATTCATTTCAAATAATGCCGCGAATCAAAAATCAAAAGATATCTGTTTCCACCAGTCGAATAAAAGATAACCCTCCAGCTCCAATTCTAAGTATGATCTGGAAGTAACTAAAAATACACTAAGATGAAGAAGAAATAGAAGGGGTCCTACAGTCAGATGTAGACGCTCTTGTGATGATTTTTTTTCACTGCCTTACGTCATTATGCGATTACGTTACATTACAATACTGTATATTATTTTGTTTTTGTTTTACTGAATTATAGTGTATTGCGTAGTGGTGTGTATTTGTAGAGACTTACGTCCAGCAGTGGACTGCTCGTCATTTCTGGTTTGATTAATTGATTGACTGAATGCCTTGTATCATTTCATTCACATAAATAAAGATTATCAAACCTGTTTCTTTTTAGAGTAATTTTCTATCTACTTACTATAATCATCTTACTATAAGTATATCCGGGTATAATATATCTACTTATTATACGTATATCCGGGTATAAGATTAACTCGTTTACTTTCACCAGTGAGTTCACTCGTCATTTCTCAGTAACAAATAAATAATATGGTTCTTACCGTGTGCCTTATATGGAACGTGCCTGGTGGGTAACGTCTTTGGAATTACATTGTTGAAAATTCTCACACTAAGTCCCTTGTGTAGTATCCAAGCATAAAAACACAATTGCCATATTGAAAATGCAATCATTTTTAAAAAATAAGTGTTACGAACATTTGTGATCGTTGACCGGCAATCGCAATAAATATCTAGCAAATAAAATATATCAATTTATCGTACAATTTTATTGAAAATGTATTGTAGACTTTTAAATTTATTTCGGACATTCATTTTTTATTGTTTCCAGATTTTGCGTGTAATATTTTTTTCTAGGCGGTTTATTTTGCAAGCTTTTTATTTCCATTGTTATGGTTGAATTTGTTTCACAGTTACTAAAATATCAATTTGTATTATAACACTAACAATAAATATCATAATCTCAGTCATAAAATGAATTTTAAGTGTATATCATGTCGATAGATTGTTCTTTGTTTATTTAGTTTTAGGAATTAATTATAATTAATTAACAATAATATATAATTAGTTTTAGATTTTACTTATTTAAAATGACACTAAAAAGACAAACAATCTAGTTATATCAGCAAAATAATCAAACCATTGAATAATCATCATTATCCACTTTACACTGAAAGATTTATGAAACAAAATTTTTATAACGTCAAGTATTTCAGGAAAATGTTGCTTAAATTATTTTAGTTGTTGTATGTATGGGGATGAAGAGTAGAAGCGTGCACGTCGCCATCCCTGCCAGCTACGGCTGCAATTCTACTCCAACACGAGTGCCACCAGGGCGATTACTGCTAGGGCGTGCCCCCGAGGCGACGCGCACCAGTTCGTCCCCGCTGGTGCGAAAAGTGTGTGCCAGAGCGGCGTAGGGGACCGCCACCCTACACGCGCGGCTCGACACGGCGGGAAGTGGAGGATGGAGTGCAGGAAATGTTACGGGAGGAATGACAGATAAGATGAATGAGTTGATGGATGTTATGAATGAGAGAAAGTTAGATGCAGTCTGCTTGACAGAGACCAAGCGCAAGGGCAGCGAAGTCTTGGAGCTCCCGGGTGGGATGCTCGCGCTTTGGTCTGGAGTACCAGAGAGCGAGCATGGCAGTCGGGGGGTTGGAATTTTGCTGTCCTCGCGATTGGCCTCCGGTATGTATGAGTACAAACTGGTAGGTCCTAGAATCCTCTGGATCCGTGTAAAACTTGGTTTGACGAAGATTTTCCTAGTAGCTGCTTACGCGCCAGTATCTTCGTCGAACGCGAGTGAGCTAGAGGACTTCTGGGAGAGTATGAGGAAGTAAGGAAATGAAAGACTTATAGTATGTGGAGACTTGAATGGATGGGTGGGTACCGCTCGCGATTGTTTTGAGTCGGTACTCGGGAAGTATGGGGATAAAAGGGTGAACGACGCTGGCAAGCTAATACTGGCATTTTGTAAGGAAAAGGATTTGTTTGTGGCGAACACAATGTTCAACCACAAACAAATTCATATGTATACGAGGAGATGTAAGTCAAAGAGAAGCATGATAGATCTATTCCTAATGGATAATCGGCTCCGTAAACAAGTGATGGACACAAGGGTTTATCGAGGCGCTGGGCTGGGATCAGACCACTACCTAGTCATAACTAGGATTAGGGGTCTGTTCGCGGGTTGGCGTCATCGTACCGAGTGTCCTAAACCTGAGCCGACTTATAGCATCAAAAGCTGGAAGCTGCAGGATGCATCCATTAGGGATAAATATAATGAAAGGGTAGCCGAACAGCTTGGCGAAGTCAATGTAAGCAGTGAGAATGTGGAAAGTGTATGGTAGAACCTTAGGGACAGTATGATAAATGCCGCTGTGGAAGTGTGTGGAGAAACGAAAAGAGGCAGTAGTAATAAGCGTGATGCATGGTGGAATGAGGAAGTGAAAGAAGCAGTTCGAATGAAGAAGAAAGCATGGCTAGACTACTTAGCCTCGCAAAATGATTTTAATATGAAAGAGAGATACAAGCTGCAGAAAGTTAACACGAAGGCACTGATAGAAGAAGCTCGTGAAAGGTGCAGAATGAAAGCGGACGAAAGGTTGTCGTCCAATTTCCGGGATAATGCCAAGCTCTTCTGGAAAGAGGTAGGCAAGACCCGGAGTTGTTCGGCAATCTGCAGTATGAATAAAGTGCTTAGTGTTAACAATGACGTCCTAACAGACCAAAGTGACGTCCTGCAGAGATGGAGTGAATATTATGGAAAGATGTATGCAAGAAAAGACAGAGATGACACATCGGGAAGTGGAGCTCACTTCGATGCTCCGGATCCCGATGTCATTGAAGTCATTAGTATGAAAGAAATAGAACAAGCGATAAGAAGTATGAAATGTGGTAAGGCTGCGGGAAAAGACAGAGTTACTGCTGAGATGATCAAGTACGGTGGGTCGCGTGTCTGGGACACACTATGTCTGTTATGCAACTTGTGCTGGCGGACAGGTGAGGTCCCGGATGACTGGCGAGTAGCAGTTGTAGTACCTATTTACAAAGGGAAAGGCTCGCGCCTAAACTGCTCCAGCTACAGGGCGATCAGCTTGGTCAGCTTAGCTAGTAAGGTGTATGCAAAGGTTATAACGGCACGAATGCAAGAAAAGTCTGAAAGGTATTTATGGGAGGCTCAATGCGGATTCCGACGTGGAAGAGGTTGCATGGATCAAGTGTTTTCTCTCCGCACGAAGGTTTTCTGCGCTTTTGTGGATCTAGAGAAAGCATTTGATAACGTTGTGAGAGAAACGCTGTGGGACTTGCTGCCAGGATATGGTGTGGACGGCTCGCTACTGCGGGCAATACAGTCGCTTTATAGGGACTGTAAGGCTTGTGTGCGAGTAGGAGGGGATGTG
The DNA here is from genome assembly GCA_948477245.1 of Thumatha senex. Classification (NCBI taxonomy): domain Eukaryota; kingdom Metazoa; phylum Arthropoda; class Insecta; order Lepidoptera; family Erebidae; genus Thumatha; species Thumatha senex. The sequence continues at coordinate 3,340,498 of OX419734.1, forward strand.
TCACCTCTTTTTGATGTCTGTACAGGCGTCAAACAGGGATGTGTCATGTCCGCCTGGCTGTTCATAGTGTATCTGGACAGTTGCCTGCAAAAGTTGAAAGATTTTAATATGGGTGTGAATTTGGGTGACTTTACAGTAAACTGTCTGCTGTACGCTGATGATGCGGTGCTCATGGCCTCATCAGAAGCCGACCTACAGGCATTAGTCACTAATATGAAAGAGGGGTGTGAAAGTAAGGGTCTCCGCTTGAATGCAAGTAAAACTAAGGTTCTAGTATTTGAAAGAGGTGACGTAAGAACTAAATGCGAGATTAGGGTAAACCAGGAACGTCTAGAGCAAGTGAATGAAATTGTGTATTTAGGAAGTATGTTTAGCGCGGATGGAAGATGTGATTCGGATGTAGAACGGCGAGTAGCTGCCGGTAACAAAGTTAACGGTGCTTTGTCCCAGTTAGTAAAGCGACAAAGCATCGTAAAAGAAGCACGAATGGCGATTCATAACGCAGTGCTAGTGCCAACTTTGCTTTACGGTAGCGAAACCTGGGTATGTCAGCAGATGCATGAAAGTAAATTGAATGCTGTGGATATGCGATCACTTCGAAAATTGTGCGGCGTTACCTTGGCCGACCGAATACGTAACGAAGTGATACGCAATATGGCAGGTTTGAATGAAAGTGTCAGCGTTAAGCTGGAAAAGGGCGTGCTCCGTTGGTTTGGACACGTCCAACGAATGAGTGAGGAACGATTGACGAAGAATATATATTGTTCAAAAGTAGAGGGTAGAAGGAGTCAGGGAAGGCCGAGACTTACATATGAAGACCATGTGAGCAGATTGCTCAAAAACGGAAAGGTCAAAAGTACTCGGATACCCAGACGTGCGTGTATGAAGCGATTGATGAATCTCGAAGAAGCGAAAGAAGTATGCATGGATCGCGAAGCCTGGCGATCTGTCCTCTCTGACTACCCCGTCAGGGATACAGCGTGAAGATAGTTAGTTAGTTAGTTGTATATATTAAGTAAGTTAACTAGACTACCAAAACCCGTGCGAAGTAGTAATTTACAAGAAAACTTGATAATGTTTACAAAGAAAACAAAAGACGACTAACGAACTCAAAACTTAGCGCAAATAAGATAGACGCCGACGAACCATCTTATGTGGAAGATCTTAACGAGCCTCAAATTCTATACTATAGAGTTTTTCTCATGCTTAAACCCAATTACCATATGTATTCTTGGTATGAAATTCAGAACAGCTTTCGCACTTAGCGAATTTGCATTGTTAATTGTGGCTTCTAGCGTTGCCGCCTTCGTTGTGCGGAACTCCAGTTTGGTGTATGTTAATGTCACTATTTCAATGCATCTTAAAATTTCGTCTAGCCTACGTTTCTCTTCCTTGTTCTTGTACTTTTGCGTACTAGCGTGTTAAACTTACATAAAGATAAACGTGAATGTTGGTATGCTAAACAGATTTTGCATATCACGACGTTTTCGTAATTAGCATTGTGGTTTTATGTGTGGAAGTGTTAAAAACATCAACCTTATGCTGTTTCATTTAAGTTACTAGGGTTATTTTTTTGGGGCATTAGAGCCCATCGTCTGAATATTTTAAGTTATATTAGTCCTGGTATCTTTAAATTATGATACCCTATGTTTAACAGATTTAATAATCGTATGCTGTATTGCTAGATCAATCTGACGTCCTTCAGAGATGGAGTGAATATTATGGAAATGTGTATTTTATTTTATTATTATGTAAGTAAAGACAGTAGAGATGCCACTACAGGCATCAAAGAGGGTTGTATCATGTCCGCCTGACTGTTCATAGTGTACCTGGACAGTTGCCTGCATAAGTTGAAAGACTATTCGTGAGACGCACACCTGTACTTTATGGTAATAAAAACTATAAACTACAAGTGTGCGTACGGATTATTTGGTACGTAATTTTAGTTACGCAGTAAAATTATTGAAATACGGAATCATCTTCTCATATCCCTCTGGCAGCAATAAACAAGCTTTTTAAATTGGGACTAATCCCACCCACATTCCCATTACTGTGACTCCTGTGACTATGTATGGCAGAAACGTTTAAAAGCACGAAAATTCACCCTCGAGATCTGCATAGTAAACTACTCCCGACTTTACTTGTAAACAATTAAGCATATTATATCGCTCATTTTGCCAAATGCTACACTCCCAAAGTATATGATGGGCGGTCTGATCATAATTGGCGTCAGCAGTTGAACACTGACAGAACGGTGACTCAACCAGTTTAAACGAATGTAAATTGCTCCTAAAGTTACCATGTCCCGTAAGAAATTGAGCAACACAGTGATCAACCTCCAGCCAGCATTCCCAGGCGTTCACGAACGTCTGGGAAAAACTAGTAGAGGTGGCGCCCTTTGATGGAAGTGTTCCAATACAGCTGCCATTCGTCTAAAAGTTCTTCACGTACATTATCACGATACAGTCTGGCAATTCTATGGCGATCTCTTTCTAACAAAAACCTACCATCCATGCCATCCTTAGCCGAATAGTATAAAGCCGCGCGTCTCTGAATTTCGAAATCAACCGGGAGGACCCCTGCCATCACCGGCAGAGCCTCCGTGCTAACCATCCTGTAGGCCTTGCATAAAAATATCAATGCAAGGCGTTGACTTTGCAGTAACTTTAAACGTGTAGCACCAATAGTAGCCTTATCTGCCCATACCAGCGCCCCGTAACACATACAGCCTAGATAAGTGGCCCCGTAAACGACCTTCAGTGTTTTGAACAAAAGTCCCCATGTAGCAGTAGATATTCTCGACAACGCATAAAAGCTATTTTTAGCCTTTTCACCTAAAGTTTTTATGTGCTCAACGAATGCAAAATTTCTCTCTAAAATCAATCCTAAATAGCAAACCGAAGTTTTATTTTTAATGCAAACGTTATTGAATTTAATGCGCGGTGGTACATTCAAACTTCCTTTTAAAAGCAACTGAAATGTTTTGTTGGGTGCAAAAAATAACCTGTTTCGTACGCCCCACTCCGCAACGACGCGCAAACACGTGTGGGCCAAGCTCTCGAGTCCCGCACGAGTATTCGACTGAACGAGCAACAAACCGTCATCGGCGTATCCTGTCATTGAACAGCCCTCCGGTAATCGTAAACTGAAAAAGTCATCAAATCCTAAGTTCCACAAGTGTGGGCCTAGCACAGACCCCTGAGGACAGCCTATTGTTAACGTTTTGGTAGCAGAATAATGACCTAATTTTAAAGTTTTTGTACCTTGTGAAAAATATGAATAAATAAGAGAGTAAATATTTCTATAGCAACCGTGAGACTTTAATTTCATTAATAGCATTGGCCACCAAGCGTCATCGAAAGCCCCGGAAATATCTAGGAAGATGGCCAGCACATATTGAGAAACCGATGAAGTGACAGTCTTTCGCACTGATATCTCTGCGTCAATAGTAGATTCTCCTACTGTAATTACAAATTGATTTTCGTGAAATTTAATACCACCCGGCAGGAGCCGTACGCGGTACGACTTAGGGTCTTCTGGCGGCTTGTCGCCTTTTTTTAGAAATAATCCGATATAGCCACATCGCCAAATACGGGGGAACACTCCCTCGTAAATACATCGGTTAAAAACATTTAATATTACTTCACCCGACAGTTTGCAAGCCTCCTTTATCATTTTGTTAGATATTTTATCGTCACCCGACGCCTTACCTATGGACAACGACCTAACAATTTCGAGGAACTCATCAGAAGTTGGTAGGTCTGACTGGGGTGAGTATGGTAGCTCAAGAGCCTACTGTCTTATCTGTCGGTGATAATCACTATCGTTCTCCGAGCAGTCGTTGGGTATAAGAAAATCCAAGAGGTAATCCGCGGTTTCCTTCAGACCTATAGTATGCGAGTTGTTAATTTTGATATTTCGTACATAGGCAAGATCAACAGAACGGTTAGCCCTAAACTCATGGTATATAGGCGACCACGGTTTTTCAATAGCCGCCCTGTAATGGGACCTGGCAACTCTAAGAGCAACTAAAGCGCTATTGTATTCCGCACCGGCACTAATTTTATGCTTTTTAAAATAATTTATTTTTCTACTAGCTCAGGAAACGCCTTCGAAGCTCAGCCAAACGATCACTCCACCAATCGCATCTCCGAGTGTTGTATGTGTATATGTAATAGATCCACGACCAAAGGCCACGTCGGCACAGTAGGTAAAAGTTTCTGACATTAACGAAGCACTCTCTTCGACAGACAGGTTACCACGACCAAAATCTTTAGCGTGAGCCGCAAACAGAGAACCAAAGAGCTCCCAGTTTGCGTTACTTTTATATTTGAAATTACAAGTAGTAATTTGCGCCTCTCGTGCATCACCGGGTAAGAGCTTGTAAACGATTAGACGATGGTCACTACAGGACGCATCCGGGAGGACACGCCATTCGGATATCGAGACGTCGCCGCGTGAAAGCGTCACGTCAATAGAAGACTCACCCATAGGGCCGCAAAAAGTAGGTGGTGCATTGGGACAATTGTGTATAGATAAATTTATTTCTGCAATGAATTTTTCGACGGCACAGCGCCGGTCCCTATCGAATACACATAGTTTGCCATAACATAATGTAGAAGAGGCATTGACATCAGCGCCTATGATTATTCTTTGACCCGCAAGAGACTGCAGGACGTGACGAAGATGGTGTAAGTGAGGATCGATATGATGTGAATATTGAAAGTAGTTTTTTTTATTAAATAAAACAACTACAGGTAGTTTGTGCGCAGAATGAGCTGCTGCAGCCCAGCCTATGCTTATAGGTATGACACTCCCGAGAGCCGCAACGGTGGTCATGGGGCTTTTTAAACCTTTTGCAGGTTATACAGGTGGGTTTAAAATCAGGACTGTCTTTATGTGGACATACTCGTTTATCATGTTCCTCGCCGCAATTAGCACAGCTGGGTGACTTGCTGGTACAAAATTTGTTAACATGACCGTATTGTTGACAGTTCATACAACGCACTACCTCGAGGTCATCGATAAATCTACAAGTGGCCTAATCAATAAACAATTTATCCTTCGTGGCCACCAAATGATTCCGGATCTGCGGCTCCAGCTTCAAACCCACCCACGAACGACCGTTAGCTAAACGACGCCTACGAACTATTTTGGAATTCTTAATAAAGTCCTCCTCGCTAATTTTTTAGATTCGCGGTTTACGACCCTTGGGTTTTTCTAAGCGCAAGCCCGCCGATTTGATTGCGTCCACTGACTCCAACTTCTTGAGTTGGCTTTCGCTCGCAACACGAAGTACTACACCCGATTTCGCGGTTTTTTTAATGCCTAAAATTTGGAGGCCATCGTCACTGGGCTTGATAGCTTTCATAAGTGCCTGTTTAGTCGCGGACGCCGTTGTGAACTCGGTTGAACGATCAGGCGCGGGGTAAGCCACCACACAGGGTCGGGCTGAAAGAGCCTTCACTGCAGCTAGGGCGGGGGCCGATTTAGCTGGCAAACGTAACCTTAGTTTATCCGCATATGACATTTTTGGTTGCTGACATTTAAGTGCTTGCAGTTCTTTGGCCATGTTTGCCACCTTAGTTTCGTTGCATGACGATTTTAATGCCAGAATAGAAATAATGCCGGTCAAGCGCTGGTTTAAATCCATGATAGAAGTTTTAGTACACAAAGTGATTCGCGATCCCTGATCGTTGATTATATTATTTATTGTAGCAATATAACTGTTTGCCTGCTCGACTAACGTGCAATATTCGCCTTCTATTCCAATAAGTCACTATTGACCAATTTAACTGATTGTACTCGTTTGTTTACATCTTCGGGTGTTTGGAAAACCGGAGACATTTCACTAAAAAGTCGCTTTGCCGGTAGCGACCTTATATATATCAGTAAGTTTTTTTTGAATGAAAATCAAAAAAATAACTTACCGATTGATAAATAGCAATATTTACGCGATTAACGACAATAAAACCAAGTTTCACTTACGTGTTACCGAAACACCATCACTAAAATATCACATAAACCAATTCACGAGCTGGGAATACAAAGTTAAACCAAAGAAAAAATATTAAAATTACGGAGCGATCGCACAGACCCGCTTGCTCAACAAGAGCGAGAGGGAAGATATGACAATATATGAAGATATCAATCTACAATATTTTTTTCTTTCGATGTATGAATGAATCCAGTACTGTCTTTACCTGTTTCGTCATCTTTTAATAATTTATCTTTTAATAAAGTTGTATGCTGTAACCACTTCACCACATTTTCACAACTAAAAAACGTGTTAAATGACTTCCCGATGGTAGATGAAAGAACTGAGACGTTTTGTAGCGTGGTTGACAATTGCATGACGCAGCGTGGACATAATATTACAAATGCTAGCAGTATGGACATGCGGCAAAGACTTGTCGGGAAACGTGAGCGGGGAGCATGGGCACTCACTCAAGGACTGTAATTAGAAGATAGAAGAACCACAATGCGCTACGTGCTTGCGCTTCAATAAACCGAACAAACATGCTACAGGAGCAGCTGACTGCCCGGCAAAACTTATCGCAGAGAAAAGGTATATAAGCTCCATTGATTACGAATGCGCCTAAGAGCGAGCGTGGTCTGCAAAGGTATTTACTGACCTAATTTAATTTCGTTTTATAGGGTTTTAATAGTTTTAAATAAAATAAATAAATAAATATCCATCACGCCTTATCCCCGAAGGGGTGGCAGAGGCATATTATATGCCCACTTTTCACCGTGTGGATTCCTGTCCCACGTAATAGGTGGTGAGCCCATTGCCGTGTTGAAATAGACAGACGCAGGCTGTGGCTACCTGCTGTTGAAATTTTTTAAGCCGCCTATAAGGCCTTCAACCAGGCTTAACGACTGCCATTTTACTGGCAACCGGGACCAACGGCTTAACGTGCCTTCCGAAGCACGGAAACGCTCGCAAATTTAAATGCCACAAAGTGGTCACCCATCCGAGGACCAGCCATAGTGAAAGTTGCGTACCTCAGTGATCGTTTACCGAACACTGAGACCGCGGGGCCACGAGCGCTTCAAATAAAATATATTATAAAATAAAATTAAATTAATAGTATTAAATCATAAATATGATGAACTGATATGCGACTTAGATAACTTATCAGTACCGAAGTGTGGAAAGGGTAAGGCAGAGGATTGGATAATTTACATAAATGAACTATGTAATTTAAAACTAAAACACGGTACTATTATCTCAAATTAGTCGACAACGCCCTCCTTTTTTCTGCTGAGTCAGACTTAGAAACGTACGAGCGTGCGCAACACGGATTGAATATTATATTGTGTATCTAACTATAAATGCAAATAAATTTCTATATCCCACTAACCTCCTATACAAAGTGGTGAGGAATTCTTAGCCGTGTTAAAGTAGGTAGGCTTTTATTGTTCTAAATATTATAGACAGTAATTTATAAATATTAGTTAATCTAAAAATGCAAAAGTACTTCAACTTGCAATTAATTATACTTAGTAATGCTTGTTACCATTATATATATGATATGCAGTTATTATTTGTTTTATGTAAAACAGCACTCGAAGCCTGAAACACAGGACTACCTAGTTCAGGCGCATAAAACGTAACTTTGTACTGTAATATTTCATGTGACACCTTTTACGCGTATCGTGCAAAAAAGTAAGATGAATGTGTATTAATAATCACACACTAATTATAACATTATTGTATTATATCAATCGGCTATTTAGCATGTAAATAATTTGTACAATGTTTTTATGAAATAAAAATTTATTATAAATAAAAAAAATATATATTAATATGCAAAATACGCCTATCGTCATTTGTAGGTTGCATGCATCCTACAAATGACGCATACGTGGACAATCGGCCTTAGTTACAATTATGTTTTACAAAATTGTTATAATTTTTAGGTGTTAACATATAAAGAGAGAAATAAAGTTTAAAAAAATAATAATTCGATAACGGGTGGACGTGGACTGATTATTATGACCTATTTGTTATTTTTTATTATCTTCATCATCATCCGAGCGTCTGTCTCAGTTGCGTCTCGCGACGCCTGGGGTCCGCTTTCCTACATTTTCTCCTCCACTTCGCACGGTCGTCGGCATCCCCTGTAGTGAGACCATTGGCACGCATGTCATCCTTTACGACGTTAAGCCAGCACTTCTTGGGTCTTCCCATCTTACCAGGACCCGGCGGGGCTGACATGGCCAGACATTTGTTACCTACGTAACCCGGCGGTTGCCGCAAGACGTGACCATACCAACGAAGGCGACACTCTTGCAACTTGTCTGCAATGTCACGGACGTGAAGGCTGCCGCGGATGCGAGAGTTCCTCACGCGGTCCATCCGCGTGACTCCACACGTCCACCGCAGGATCTTCACTTCCGTGACACGCAGCTCCTGCTTGTGTCGCTCCAATATCGGCCACGTCTCACTGCCATGTAAAAGGACAGGTCTAATAATGGTTTTGTAGACCTGTCCCTTCAACCGGATCGGCATTTTAGGGTCACAAATGACACCGGTCATCTCCCGCCATTTGGCCCACGCGGCAGCAATGCGTGACTTGACATCGCAATCGATGTCTCTGGATGTGTGAAGGACCGATCCTTGGTATTTAACCTGGTCCGTGCGCTCGACCAAATCACCGCCTATGCGGACGGATGTGGGATCTGTGGAGTTTAGTGCCAAGTACTCGGTCTTCGCCACATTTAGTTTCAGACCGCCGTTCTTAAGCGTCTCCTTCCACGCCTTTACACGTCGCACCAATCTGCCCCTGTCCGCGTCTGCCAGCACAATATCGTCAGCATATATGAGCAACCATGGAGGCTGCTCATGCGAGTTCCTGATGCTGTCCGACAATTCGTCTAATATTACACTGAACAGAAGCGGACTAAGGACCGAACCCTGGTGTACCCCGACGGTGATGGGGAAGGGTTTCGTGTCGCCAACAGCGAGTTATTTTTTATTATCTTCTTGTTGGATTTATCTCTACCCCGAATAGAACAAAAAAAATACAGTTTAAAACGTTATTTCTTTGTTATTTCTTTTACGTTTTTAAAAGAACCAAATTCTATGGCGGTGCAAAATACATACCTTTGCCGTGGTCAATTGTTCATGACCACAAGAGAAATAAGTGAACCAAAGGATAAAACGAAGAATAGGTAAAAGTAATCTGAATCTCTCCAGTTAAAAGAGTTCTAGTAATAGTAGTAATTTCTAAGTTAGTATTTACTAAACGGTGAACATACCAATAAGATTTCCCAAATTGTAGTTATACGATGCCAATACATAGTAATTCACCTTTGACTTCTCTAAAAGATAAGCATCTCATATTGCCTGAACTGCAATACCGAAATGTTACTCTATCTAAGCCTGGGGGATTGGCGATATTTGCTCGCCTTACAAAGCCTAGTCGGTACCTGCAGGATGCCAAAAGCGAATAACAGTAAAACTCCGTTCAATAGATTGCTATCTCAACTTGTAAATATGTGGGCCTGTAATGTAAGAACTGTAAGCCTCGCAATCTTGGAATGTAATAAAATCTGGTTCGTGACATACGTATACAATAAACTTCTATCTCTATCGTAAGAGGTACTATTAATATACCGAATAACGTTGTAGGACAGTTTTGCTTATATGGGGCGCTTGAAAAATTACAACTGCAGGAAGCTACAACCCAATGTTTCAACACAATCTAGGCTCACAAACCAGTACCAACTGGTAAGACTTGAGAAGTGCTGATATATGTAAGTATTAATGTAAATATAATGAAACTCCGCCAGTAACAAGATGATACGTACCAACAAAGAGTTTAATCATACGGAATTCAATCCAGTCAATTGTAAAATCCGACGGAGTGGATACCTGAAAACATGCAGTATGCACAACGAAAGAATTTTCTTGGCGAGTTGATTCTCGCGGTAAATCCCCTCTCAATCCAAACTCAATCCCGGGATCCTCAATCACGAGAAAAACGGAAATCTTGGGTATACAAGCAGACGATTTGCACTATAGATCTCGGGAATTTGCGCGAAATATTTATCCGCATCTTTTTCAATTGCTTGCTTTATAAAAGTATTTGCAGACTATTTCTTGGGCGTAATTCTATTTGCGTTGTATGTAGTAAATTTTTAGTAATTGTATTTGATTTCATTCTACTATACAATACATGACTATTGCTTATTTGTAAGGGGCGCTTCGAAAAGAAGTAGTGTATTACTACACATTATAAAACTAAGTCCTCCGCCGCGTCTGTTTGTCTGTTTCTTCGCGATAAATTCAAAAACTACTGCACATGTTTTCATGCTGTTTTGACCAATGGATTGGTTCTCGAGAAATATTTCAGTGTAAAATTAGTTAAGTTTTTGTTTACATTAAGTAGCTAAAATATAACGAAATTCGTTGGAGGTGTAAAATAAACCATCTGGGAGCCTTTAAGGAAAACGCTGCCTAAACCCCTTGAGAATAACAAAATAATATATAGCGGAATTGTGTATCTTATATAGGTCTACAGTAAAATTCGTGATGGCATTATATCAAAAGGATTACATACTATCTTAAAAAAATGGGTGAAACGAGTACGGGAAAATTCCCTACACGGGCGAAACTCACAAATAAATATAAGACATAGGTATTGACATGATCATGCTTATTTACATTGAAATGGCTTGAAGTTTTAACTGAGTTGCACCAGCCGTGTTTACAAGCAGACTAAAAAGTGGTCACAAGAAATCCGCTAGTGACTACGACTGGTGCAGCCCAGTCAAAATATTAAGCGAATTCAAGGTAAATAAGCATTTGTCATATTTTTATTTGTATCACATGCATATGTAGTGTGATATGATAGCTATGTAGTGTGTTAGTGTGGTTTGTTGATTAATATTATGATGTGTATGCATATATATTGAATAATCATAATGAAGAATCTTACGTAAATACACAAAATAGCACGGGTAAAATATGATCAATCAAATTTCTATATATAAAACTTAACTTAACTTAATATTAAATGTAACCTTAAAACATAATATAACGTTATGTCTATGCTATATTTGGATCACTGTCTAGACTCAACATGTACATGTCTTATATGTTTTTATTTCATGTAATGGCAGTAGTCTGTAAGCGTATCTGTACGACACAAAGAAATAAATAACATAGATATCCCTCTGTAAGAATGTAGATGCCACATTCAAATTGAATTGTACTAACAAATTATTTTTATTTTTGTTTATATACCTACTAGATCGAAACTAACTTGGAAATAGCGTATATATTAAAAACCCTTTTGATTTTTAAAATGTACTGGCCTTCAATGATAAGGATAAGGCCTATCAATGAAAAGATATGTGTCAAATTTAAAAAAAATGGAACATTAAAATATTGATTTTGCAGACATTTAAGTGACATTGCAACATTGCAACATTGGAGCTAGTAGTTTCGAAACAATGGAAAAAAACGAGTTTCGCGTGTTGATAATACATTGCTTTTTAATGGGAAAAAATACCGTTGAAGCACAAAATGTTATGCGGGATCAGCTCCCTCTAAAGCAACCATTTGTCGGTGGTATTCCGACTTCAAACGCGGTCGCATGGACACAAATGATGGGGAACGCTTAGGTCGTCCAAATGAAGCAGTGACTCAACAGAATATTAACCAAGTCCTCAAAATCGTAATAGACGATCGGAAGATAAAAGTGCGCGAGATAGCCGAGATAGTAAAGATTTCAGTTGGTAGTGTTTTTACTATTTTACATAAAAATTTGGCCATGAAAAAGCTTTTTTCCAAGTGGGTGCCGCGTTTGCTCACAACTGATCAGATGGAACAACGTATCAATGATTCAGAGGGATGTTTGGCGCTGATGAATCGTAATTAAAAGGATTTTTTACGTCGGTATGTGACAATGGATGAAACATGGATACACGGAGAGCGGCTGGTGAAAGCCACCCGAAGCGGCTAAAGACTCAGAAATTGGCCGGTAAGGTTATGGCGTCTATATTTTGGGATGCGCATGGAATACTTTTCATCGACTACCTTGAAAATGGGCAAAAAATAGTGACTATTACACGTGCTTATTGGAGCAATTGAAGTACGTTTCACCAGGACAACGCACCTTGTCACAAGTCTGGGAAAACGATGGCCAAAGTTAATGAATTGGGCTTTGAAGTGCTTCCTCATCCCCCTTATTCGCCAGACTTGGCCCCCAGCGATTACTGGCTGTTTGCAGATCTCACAAAAATGCTCCAGGGTAAGAAATTTGACTCAAATAGTGAAGTTATCACAGCAACGGAGGTTTATTTTGAAGCCAAAGACAAATCGTTCTACACGCATGGGATAGAAAAGTTAGAAAAGCATTGGAGGGACTATATCGCTCTTGGAGGAGACTACGTTGATGAATAAAAAATAATTTTATAAAAATAAACCTAGGTTTAGTACTTAGTCTCGGGACTTACTGAACCACGTGGTATACTAATGATTTCAAATAATAATTAAAACTAAATACATTAACGTAGTACCTACGTACTGAGTTTTTGATGATTCGACATAGAGTCCAGTGGAATTTTGAAAGTGCTTTTTTTCGGAATTTTGTAAATAATGAAATCTTTCCTGATTTTAATATGATCAATTTAATGTCATGATCTGAGCCCAGGTGACCTCACTTACTAGCCCTGCACTTGCTGACCAACAGACGAAGCCACAACGAAAGTGCCCATACGGGATTGGGAGGTCAGGCGGTAGCGATCGATCCCGATAATGTTGAAAATAAAAAGGCCAATCAGAAGCATGCTTCTAGCAGCTAAATAATAGTAAATCCCAGTCTCCAGATCATTAGTAGTTGGAAGGTTTTGAAAATGCGCTTAGATTCAGAATCATCATCTCATCGATGCTTTGACTGAATATTGTGAGGTATTTGTTGGGTTTGTTAATAATAACAAACCCAACAAATACCTCGCAATACTTGCAATATTAATTGGTTTAATATTGTATGAAGGATGATCACAAGATCATCCTTCTTTCAATATTCAACGATTGGAATTTCATGACTATAATAATATCGTTTGAAAAAATGTGACTGACGTCTATGATTATATGCTATACTAGTTGACGCCCGTAGCTTCGCCCGCGTAAAGAAGTTTTCTCACTCCCGTTTCCCACATGAACTTGTTCCCGGAATAAAAAGTAGCCTATGTGTTATTCTGATGTATAAGCTATATTATTGTAAAGTTTCATTAAAATCCATTCAGTAGTTTTTAGGTGGAAAAGTAACAAACGTCCATACTTACAAACTTTCGCGTTTTTTAATATTAGTAGGATTACCAATACTGCCCCCGATAGTTAAAAGGGCGCATCTAACATTTTTTTTCGATTTTGAGTTATTTTTACTGCATCAGTAGCAAAAGCCGCATCTGCCTATATTTTAAATATTTTCTTTTAATCAATCTTTATCTCATGGAAATAAGGCACTTCTGCACGTTTATTAACACATATTTGAAGATAAAAGGTCGAAATTATCTAAAACTTAATTAAAGAGGCGCATATTACTTATTTACGCCTTTATTCTTTACAGTTTATTTGCGACTTCAGTAATTAAAAAGGAGCGTTTTACATTGTATTTATGAAACGAAATTAAAAAGGCGCATCTAACCATTTTGAAAATTGCTCTTACGCTAAGCAAAAATATCTACATCTACCACTAGCGCCCTTTCCACTTCTTATCGTTAATCTTGGACGAGACGCATTCTTCATGTACGCCTTTTTACTTACGGTGGATAAAAAATAATCTAATGTTCTTAACTCAAAAGGCGCTAATACGCAGAAACGTCCTTTTGAGCTATTATCCTAAATCTACTAGTATTTTAATTTTAATTTTATTTTAGCATTGGAGATTTGGATTATGGATTAGCTGTGGAGATGCGATCACTTCGAAAATTGTGCGGCGTTACCTTGGCCGACCGAATACGTAACGAAGTGATACGCAATATGGCAGGTTTGAATGAAAGTGTCAGCGTTAAGCTGGAAAAGGGCGTGCTCCGTTGGTTTGGACACGTCCAACGAATGAGTGAGGAACGATTAACGAAGAATATATATTGTTCAAAAGTAGAGGGTAGAAGGAGTCAGGGAAGGCCGAGACTTACATATGAAGACCACGTGAGCAGATTGCTCAAAAACGGAAAGGTCAAAAGTACTCGGATACCCAGACGTGCGTGTATGAAGCGATTGATGAATCTCGACGAAGCGAAATAAGTATGCATGGATCGCGAAGCCTGGCGATCTGTCCTCTCTGACTACCCCGTCAGGGATACAGCGTGAAGATAGTTAGTTAGTTAGTTAATTTTATTTTAATTTTTGTCTTCTACCGCGGGGTGCGCTGGGTGTGGATTGTACGACGGCGGATCATTTTCATGTCAGTTGCGCCCACAAAGTACATTTGTATATACTGAGAGTTGCGCCCGAATAGCTGTGTGAGTAAGGATGTGTCGCGCGGGTGCACAATTTTTCGTTGTGTGAAATATCAGGTAAGCATACAAACATGAAGAGTTTGTTTGTTTGGTTGAACGCACTAATCTCAGAAACTACTGGACGGATTTAAAAAGCTCTTTGTTTTAGATAGCCCTTTCATTGAGGAAGGCTATAGGCTATATATCATCACGCTACTTGGCCGTAGAGCGGAGCAGTATTCATAAATGTCGCCAAATCGGGTCAATTTTAATGCATTATTGTAGAATTTATAAGCGACGGGATAATATAGGTGCGACGGGAGTTCGAAATATGAAGCCGGGCGGGATAGCTAGTACAATACATAAACTGAAAGTTATGTTACGATTTTATTTGAAAAGAGCTCATTTCTCTGAGCATTTCTCCAATTTAAATAGGAATGACCAGTGTCTATGAAGCTGGCATCATGGTTCCCCTAGCACTTATAAGGCATCAAAGGTAAATAAATTAGTACCTCAATAATGTTTTTATACATTAAATGCTTACTACCTCAAGTTTCTCATAGTATAAAGGCCAGTTTTTTAATATATTATTTTCAGAATAATATGAATAATCATCACATCCATTGCCACACACGTAGTATGGTGGTAACTCTTTACTCCCTCTGACCATTTAAATTTAAATTATTATTATTCTCTTTATTTATTTATACAACATATCAATTACATTTTTAAATATATCTATAAAATAAAAAATACATTTAAAAATATAAAAAATAGTGACCCACCGGTATCGGGACCATGCTACCGGTGATCCTAACCACCGGTAGCATGGTCCCTATACCCGATGTTGTATAAATAAATAAAGAGAATAATAATAATAAATATGAATTTAATGTTATATAATATAATATAACATTAAAATCCCTCGAGGACAGTCGTTATCTTTTATAGGATTAACGCAACCCTATGGGGGAATAGTAGATTCGCTTTTTGAGTTAACTACTTACTTACTTAAGGCTCGCGTTAGTTCCTTAGGAAATTCCTTTCTCTGGAGCTAGGGAAAAAAAAGGCTCCAGAGAAAGGAATTTCCTCACAATACGTGCCGTGTCGAGAAGAACTGCTTTCTGTATTAGGCCCTTGATCCAGCTGTTTAACGCGAGCCTTTGTAGGTGTTGGTCAAGGCTCTTGGCTATAAGTCCATGGACAGATATGACTATCGGTACAATGATCGCTGAATCCACACCCCACACATCGACAACCTCATGAGCTTATTATTATTATTTAATTACCAGAGTTAGTTATATATTTGCAAACTAGAACTCTGAAATACTTGGAAATGGGACATACGTATAATGTCCGCGGATGAGTCTCATCATCAAGTTGAGCTTTCTCTCAAAAAAATGAAAAGAATATATGATTTCGAAGACTTGCACCGCGCCATCTCTGATACACATCGTGATATTACTGTATAATAAAGAGTATGGATGTAAGCAACTTTTACAAACTGTTTATACTGTTGATTAATGGCACTTGGTGGAACTTGCTACGCAATTAGTATATAACACTTGTACTTTTCCACAAAATTTACTTTTTAACCTTACCAGTTTCGCCTTACAGCATTTTCAAAGGTTGCGAAATGCCATAAGGCAAAACCGGTCAGGTTAAAAAGTAAATTTTGTTGAAAAGTACAAGTGTTTTATTCAAAACGACTTTTGCAAATTTGAAGATTGCTCTTCTGTCTACAAACTTCAAAATATGACACGACGAGTCTACCTAAATAAGATGTGTGAAGTAATGATAACTCTGTCGATTTGATTAATGAATATGAGGAATAATTATAGAATTAAAGACAATATTTTAATTTACAGCTTTCTAGGTTATATTATAACCTTTCTACCTACAAGGATTACAGTATTGTAAGTTAAGAATGCTTTTGTGTAACTATGCAAAAAGGTAAGCACTTTTTTGTTATTTGTGTGTAATGCCTTAATAAACTTATTATCATGAAATTAATAAATTCTTAACAACTAAATGCTGATGTTGTTTTATTTGGTATTCATAAAATCTACGAGTAGGTTATGCTAGCATACTTGAACGTTTACTTTAACGTTGTTCTTGTATAATTTTATTTATTGGTGAAAACCGCATGAAAATCCATTTAGTAGTCTTTTAGTTTATATTGAACAGACAGAAAGCCACGTAGATATTGTAGAGGACTTTGTTTTATTATACCTATATTTTGAGGAAGAAATCAGACAATTTCCCGTTTGAAATATTAAAATATTAATTTCTACGTTTTTACTTTTTGTTAAATGCACCCTTTTAAATATCGGGGCAGAATAGGTAACCTAGGTACCTTTGAGGTGCATGATTACGAGTTTTATCTTATGTTAACTATGCTAAATAGAAACCACATACATGCAAATAAGCCTCATTAGCAAGGCAAACAAAGAACAATCAATTCACGTCGCCACATGGAAAATTATTGAGGTGAAGTAAAGGTAGAATAAAATTCTTAGCAAAAGCTTTGTGACGTGTAGCTCGAGGCGCCCCCTAGCGGATGCAGTGCAGACAAGAGGAAGATGCTCTGAATAAGTTTTTATAGGTTAGATTGTGACAGAGAATATTGATGTACTTATAATAAATTTTATATTTTTAAAGTTCACCGTATCCATTAGGATGAGAAAAAGAGTTAAGCAAGATTTTTTGAATATTAAAATTTTTGGCTGTTCTTCAAATAATTTTTGGAACATTCATCATTTAAGTGCAAAGATTAATTGAACTCTAAAGATAATACTGTAGATCACTTTTTCTTATTTATTACAAAGCCCAGAATGTCACGGAAAAAATAGTACTTTTAAAATCGTTATCTAGATGCAAGTAAATGCTTTTCGTATCAACGTTTCTTTGAATATGTTAGTTGACCCACATAATATGTATTTTTTTGTAGCTCGTTATACAAATTTACGCACATTGCGACCTTACTGAAGTATTAACAGGGTGACGAATATTTATTTATTTGTACACAGTAAAACATATAACAATAGTAATTAATACAACTAGTAGTGTTGAAGTAGCTAGACTACCTAACTAAAATCACATGTGCCGTTTTGCTTCTACTGAGACTCAATATTGGCTTTAAGAAGTCCGCTAAGCTCCACTGGGAGCAATATTGTTCACGCAAACGCCAAGGCTGAAAATGGCATATGAAAGCATGGCACAGCAGAGTGAGCGCGGGAATGCCAGAAGACACCATCGGAACAACTTATATTTCACTATTGGATTTGCCACCATCGCTCTAGCCATTGGTGCATGTTTCCGTGTAATACACACACCACACTTCTGTCCCATCAAACATATTATTATTCATTTTTGCCACTGGTCAGAGTTATTCACTGTACGTATAATATTAGTCTATTTAATTTTGAAATCGCCACTCGATGTATTTTTGTCATATGAACCATCTATTCCACAACCTACTCTATGCTTACAGTGCCACCGCTCCGCGTACCATGTTTGTTCATTAGAGGTTTTAATTTGATTTTTCTAGCGCGTTCTAATTGCAGTGCGCTTATAATGTTCAACTTATTTCATAGACAAAGTGGAGGCACAATTAGGTTTGGGTATTTTCTATGCTTGGAAATCATATTTTTCTTTGCCTTTTTATGTTCTTTAATAAATTGTACGAACATTCTGTTTGTTATATTTTTCTGTTGACGGTTTCTTTTTCATATTTTTAAATTCTGTTTTAAAATTCGTACAGAATTGCTAAGTCGTATGTGTTTTAAAAATTAATAGGAGTACCTTTACTAACTATGAACAGAATACAGGAAGCATCTTAATGCAAATAATACATACATACATACATATTGTCACGACTTCTCTCTAATCATCATCTAATCCCCGAAGGGGTAGGCAGAGGTATACTATACGCGCACATTTCAAGGTCAACATTTTGTCCCACGAAACAGGTGGTGACCCATTGCTGTGTTGTAATGGACAGGCGCGGGCTGTGGCGACCTGCTGTTGGAATTTTTCAAGAAGCCCATAAGGTCTTCAATTGGGCTTAACGACTGCCATTTTACGGGCAACCGGAACGGAAACGCTCGTAAATGTAAATTCCACAAAGTGGTCACCCATCCGAGGACCACCTATAGCGAATGTTGCTTGACGCAGTGATCGTTTACAAAACACTGAGCCAGCGGGGCCACGAGCGCTTCTTGTGTCTTAGAGTACATCAAAAATGTTCAGGCATACATTTTTAAAAAGTCTTATAATATTATATTACTTTTATGTGTCTAATAATATAATTAGACACATGTATATCTATATTTCTTTCGGGTAAAACAACATAGTTAAACAACGCCATCTGTTCAATAACTTAGGAACTTCGACAACTGTACCATCTCTACCATCCCAAGAGACCTTTTAATTCCTTAGTTTGTATTTCGTGTGAAGATAGATGAAAATAATACAAGTGCACACGTACTTGTCTGATTGAATTTTAAAAAAAATTATACACGTTATTAAAATAAGCCTTTATTACGTTGCAGTTTGAGATCAAAAATAATAAATTTTAACGCCGTATACTGCAAATGTAAAGTCGAGACTTTATTCATAATTATTCTACTTACAAATAATCATTTCAGATGTGGGCTTATTGTTTGCAGTCAAAAATAATAATTACCTTTTCCCATAGACGTTTAAAATTAAACTACCACCCGTCCTTTCATTTAAGTAACGTTCCCAGTGACTCAATTTTTAACTAAGATAACACAATCAGATTTTGGAGTAATGCTCTACCTAGTTACAGTAACTTAAACTCTGGCTTTTAATACTGGCAGTCTCATACAAATTCCCGCTTCTTGGTTAAAGTAAGTGATATAAGTGGAGGTAAGCAATTGACGAGCTGAGGCCTAAAAAAAATATGAAATTTTGGAAAAATAAAGTTTTAGACTATTTAGCTTTTTTGCAGCATTTTGACGCTTTGCCATTTAGCCTAAATTACGCTAATAAATAAACTTTTAGTAGGCCCCTCTGTTAGCCCCGGCTCGTGGGGGCTGTCCGGCCCGTCCTGCGTGCTTGGGTGGAGAGGGCACACGGAGCGCCGACATTTCACTTTAGTCAGCTCCTCACAGGGCATGGCGTATTCGCCAAGTACCTGTGGGAGGTGGCTGGGGTGGTTGTCGCTGCCGGCTGTGTTGCAAGCCATGGTCGGCAGCCAACAGTGTTGGGACGCCGTCGCCTCCTTCGCTAGCGACGTGATGGCGGCAAAACGTGAAACAGACGCTTCCTACTTTTTGCGCACGCCCGTACCGTCCGCTCTCACCTCCTCTGCTTACAGAGGGGCGCTCAAGAGCGGTGGAGGTGCGGGCTAGTTCTTCAGCTCCTTAGGGAGCTCTGGGGTGGTCGCTTATCGACCGCCCCGAGACGGACCCCTCCGTTCTAGGGTGCTCTTTGCCGGCTCGCAGTGATTTAACCTCAGGCCTACCCTGCGAGTCGGTTTTAAGGTGAGGCGGAACACCGCGGGGTTTAGTGGGTAGGACGGCCCTCTATCACGGGCCGGGAGCCCCACACACCGTCTCTGCTGCCCCCGCAGCAGTGATGACGGTGCGTAAATGCATTTACCGCGAAAACAAAAAAACTAATAAATATGTAAGCTTGTGCTATAGAATCTAGACAACTGATAAATTTAGTTATGTATATATATATTTCTAAATACATACATATTATACATAGACACCCAAACTAAACAGCTCGGTAGTTGTATACACTTTCCAAGGTGCCAACGAGTCATTCAAATCTTATACAGTAAAACAAGAATATGTAAAATAAAAAAAATATTTGGTAGATAGGTATATATATAATTTTCTGAGGAAAACGGGTATAGTAAAACTTTATAAAGCTGCGGGTATTAGCTATTTTACAATAAAACAAAATCTGATATATTCCGAAATTTATTTATATTTTCACTTTGCTGAAGTAATAAAAGAACGTTTTAGGGCCGTATTTTAGAAAGTTACTCAATACTCAAGAAACGTTTGAGGCTAGTTTTGCCTTATAAATACTCAAGTGTTTCTTGAGTATTGAGTAACGATCTAAAATACGGCCCTTAAAGAGTCAACAGTGGTAAAATATCAAGATATCGCACTTTACAATGCATAACATACAATTAAAAGTATTCGACCTGGATTTTATAATTACTAAAACTGTGTGCCACTTAAATCTATTTATAGAAACTAAGAAATATAATCTTTGGGATCCATAATCTCTCACCATATTTATATATTTTTTTAATTATCCTCAAACTTAACCGTACCGTAGGTAAAGGCATACTATACGCCCACATTTTACCGTATGCAATTTTGTCCAATTAAAGAGGTGGTGAGTGAATTGGCAATATGACTACCCGCTATTATAATTTTATAATTTTCGGTATTGTTAGGAGCGACTATCGTTTAAAAATCTAATATCTTTCAAGTATCGATAACAACCCCGCTCTACGAGAAATCTATAAAGTGCTATTCTGACTTGCCAACCCCGAATCTTTAAAGTGCTATTTCAACGAGTGCACATTTATTACATAGCCAATGATGTTTAGAAAACGTGACCCGTGCAAAAACTCTCGGTGGCCTAATTAACTATGTCAGAGACACTGATGTACATTTACAGATGAAATCATTTCATCATTTTTAACGTGTGGAAATCCCCTCGGATGTCATGCCGGACTCGAACCAGCTAAAACCACACATTCCTCGCCTAACTGTCTATTGCCGGACGCCCCGGGTAACTCCTCGGAAAGATGTCCCAGAGCTCCCGGCAGGAAATCATTGCACCTAAAAAATATAATGGCAACTCAGTTTTATGAAACGTGATATTTTTTATGCGCACGGAGTAATCTTTATAAAAATATTTATATCATTTTCGATTGTTTCTGTTGGATTTGGATTTCGGTTAAATACATTAGGTAGCCACAGTCTGCGCCTGTTAGTTTCAGCACGGCAATTGCAACAGGATCGACAGTGTGATTGGGTATTTTAGGCAGCAAAATGGCGAACACCAGAGGCTTGCTGTAAATTTTTTTCTAAAATTACATACATACATATTGTCACGCCTTTATCCCCAGGTAGGCAGAGATATACACTTTTGTATTATTAGAGGTATGCACTTTTGTCCCACGTTATAGGTGGTGAGCTCATTGCCGTGTTGAAATAGACAGACGCAGGTTGTGGCTACCTGCTGTTGAAATTTTTCAAGCCGCCCATAAGGCCTTCAGCCAGGCTTAACGACTGCCATTTTACTGGCAACCGGGACCAACGGCTTAACGTGCCTTCCGAAGCACGGAAACGCTCGCAAATGTAAATGCCACAAAGTGGTCACCCATCCGAGGAACAGCCATTGTGAAAGTTGCGTAACTCAGTGATCGTTTACAGAACACTGAGACCGCGGGGCCACGAGCGCTTCAACAAACAAAAAACCACTTTGATTCAGTTGGCTTCGTTATGTGGGGCAAAACATTAATGGTAAAATGGGGGTATATTGTGCCTCTGCCTACCATTTGAAGGATAAAGGCGTGACTGATCAACAATATGGTGCCATCGATAAGAACAGATTGTCTAATTACTATATCGTTCCTCTGTTTGGCTTCACTGAGGAATATGAATTTGTAATATGTTCTGTGTTCCCTAGATGCGGTGTAAGTGTCATATTTTAATATTTTCTGATCATTTTTACAATATTGTAATTTTTTAGTACAATATGTCTGTTCCAATCTATGTTTTTGTTATATGTTTTACCATACCTACTTGATTCTGAATTTAAATTATTTATCGTAACAGAAATGTAATATTCTCTAGCAACTGACACACCCCTTTTTTCTGTTTTATTTTTAAAACGAATTTGTACATTTTAGGACATGTTACAATATGCATAATTTTTGAAACAATTAGTATGCTAACTTTCATAAAAATAAAATATTAACATGAAATAAGACAGTCGGAATGGTTCAGGTAGTTCAAGGGCGTAGAACATTGCCCTGATTAGGCAAAAGTCACGGATTCAATCCCAGTTCTGAACCAAGTAGTCTTGTTCACTTTAATAAAAAAATATACTACAGAAAGTTCACCAAGACTCAAGAAACTATTCTTAATAACGCGATAACGTACGTAAATCGTTTTTAAGTCTCTTTTCTTCATCATAGTGTATTCGCCGTTACTTCTATACTCTATCTTTATTTGGAGCCTGGTGTCCACTTCTATTTGACTACTAGGAGCAGCAATTATTTGGTTTAGATATATTTTCAGCATTATTAGGACGACCATTTGACTTAAAAACGGCGTCTGCGCCTAGTTTTTATTGAGTATTGAGTATGCATTATTTGATAACATGATTCTGATTCATAATCCAAATGTTCTTCCTATAAGATATACTAAACCACACAATGCAAGTGTTTAAAACCATAGGCAGATTCTGCAATTTCGTGATGGCATCAGAGGACAGGCATTGACATTGCTGTGACAATTAATGCTGTAAAAAGTTAAAAACCACAGCTCACTAAAATTAATTAAAATGTTATGGTAACATAACCCATGTTATATACATAAATATTATATATTTAAAATTATAGTAACAATTTAAGGAAGCAAAGGTAACATATAGCTTTATGAAAATTTTATTTTCTTTATCCTAAAATTAATGGCGTGGAACCCTGAACGAGTTATCACATTATTTTATTTACTTACAATGAAGACAATAACTATTTACATTCTTATTATAATAATTGTTATATCATGGAATGTAAAGAGGTCATAACAATTTCTGAAGTAAAGTAAAGTTCGAAATTTAAAATACAATGCAATTTCATGAAGAGTATTTTGTATTTCTTATTTTGCATAATTTTAATATTGTAAATTCGTAAATATAATTATAGTTAACTGAAGTGGTAGGTATTATGGATGTTCCAAGTTTAAAAATGTTACAATGACGTAAAGCCATTTAGGGGTAAAGAAGAGTAAGTTGTATGTCTTTACCAATAACTGATATTCACATTATTTATGGATAATTTTACTAACCAACTAAAGGCACATTTAAAATAAATTTTGGTCACAATTTTAAACTTGTAAATTAATATATGAAGAAAAATGTAATGAAAAATATAGCTTAGTCTGAAGAATAACCTTAAAAAACTTTACAACAAAATGAAAATCACTTTACAAAATAAATTCGAACTTGTTACTTAGTCGTATAGTTCTAATTTCAGACTAAATTCGTATTTTTAACTTATGCTAACATAATATATAATTTAAAATCAACCAATAATAAGTTGTGCTAAAGATGGTGGCGAAGTTGCTTCGTCGTAATCTTCGTAATCAGGAAGGGGAACTGAATCAATTCCTTGACCGATCACCATCGGGAGTAGGAATAGAAATAAAAGAAGAATCCAGCTTTGGAAGTAACTTGCTGATGATGTGCCGTTGTGGGTTACTGAAATTGATAACAATAATGAACTTGTGAGCACTAGCACCAGGGCAAGAAAAAAATCCAATAGGTGTTTTAGTTAAATACAAAGTATTTAGAAAATCTCCAGTTAAGTGAACTCAAGGGTTGTCGACTTTTACATATTTATTGTGATGGCTAAGGGATGTCTCGCTTGGCTTACGAAAGGTACTGCAGTCGGTATGGGATTATAGTGAAAAAACCGGTTAGTTTAATCGATTAAACTTAAATTATGTGTGTAACCCCTCAATAAGGTTAATCTGTCACACAATGAAGCGCTCATAAGCTTACATTTCTTTCTTACATTTATTTTACACAGTGCCATCTAGTCCAAAGTAAGCTAATATAAGCTTGTGTTATGGGATCTAGACAACTGATGTACATATTTATAAATTTCTAAATACATACATGTTATACATAGGAAACACCCAAACTCCGAAACAAACATTTGTGGATCACACAAATATTTAACCCGGGACCTCAGTCGCGGCAGTCGCATGCACTAACACTGCGCCACCGAGGCTCGCTAACTCAGTGTTCTGTAAACAATCACTACGTTGAGCAACACAAGGCATTCATTCTGAGAGATCTTTTCAGTTTCAACTTTCCACCCCCACTAGCAGCGAGCAGGTAAATTTTGGATTTTTGTCAGCAATAAGCTAATTAATTTTGTCATTGTTTTTCAGTTTCTAGGCAGCTAATTTCCATTTCATACCGTGTAAAATTTATAATCGTAATGGAAATACGGTCTTAGTGTCAAAGAACACTTGTGTTGACACTGACATGACTCAGTTACTTATCAAACAAATGTTATGAAAAAAGAAACAAAATAAAAAATAACAAAAGAAAATAAAGCAGGAGTTATTAATGGGCGATGTTAGCAATTAATACTAAACAGTACGAGTACCAGTAGGTAGATATTAAGAAAAACAATCTAACGACTTACAAAATTAGTGCCATGCTCCTTGTTTGTGCCATTCCAAACTAAAATCATAATGTACAAAATAACATAAAGAACAAACATACCATTGAAAATATACTAAATAGTAAAAACCAACAAATATAAAGTGCAATATACATCAAAGCTGACGGATCGCCGACAATGCCCAGTGTGCATGAGAATTACCATTATGGCAAAATGCGTGCGCGCGTATTTGCCCACTAACATGTTTGCAGTATGTCGGCGGCGTATGGCGAACTGGTTGTCATATGGCTAACTTAATGACAACCACATGAACAGATTGCTCAAAAATTGAAAGGTTAGAGTTACGTGGATACCGTGGACGAGCATGTATGAAGCGATTAATGAATCTGCAGAAAACGAAAGAAGTATGCATGAATCATGAAGCCTGGCGATCTGTCCTCTCTGACTACCCAGTTAAGGATACAGCGTGAAGATAGTTAAGTTTATTTACGGTATTATTCTAGGAGAAATAAATATAACATGAAAATTGTGTCTGTACACAGTTAACGTTGTTATACCTCAAGAAAAACATTACCAAATGATGATTAAGCAAACCAAAAAATTTAATTAAATATCCATCACGCCTTATCCCCGAAGGGGTGGCAGAGGCATATTGTATGCCCACTTTTCACCGTATGGATTCCTGTCCCACGTAATAGGTGGTGAGCCCATTGTCGTGTTGAAATAGACAGACGCAGGTTGTGGCTACCTGCTGTTGAATTTTTTCAAGCCGCCCATAAGGCCTTCAACCAGGCTTAAGGACTGCCATTTTACTGGCAACCGGGACCAACGGCTTAACGTGCCTTCCGAAGCACGGAAACGCTCGCAAATGTAAATGCCACAAAGTGGTCACCCATCGGAGGACCAGCCATAGTGAAAGTTGCGTAACTCAGTGATCGTTTACAGAACACTGAGACCGCGGGGCCACGAGCGCTTCTATAAGCAAACCACGCCTTAAATTATATAGAAGATTGATTTAAATACTACCAATATGTATAACTAACTAAATAGTTAAAATAATAAAATAGTCAAATACTACCAATATGTATAACTAACTAACCCAACAGTATCTATAATAACATATAGTTGTATTATATCTATGCTAAACTATTGGTATCTCTAACTACAGCTGTCTAATGCGTTCCACTATTTTTTTCAATACAACCATGTACCTACATGTTTAACATACATGTTTCACATATATGACATAATTTTCCCTAATATCAGGGAAATAGAAAATCATAACTCAGGAAATCATATTAAAAGTAAGGGACCGTTCCAATAAAAAGTGCCAACAGAATATAAAAAATAGCAGCGAGAAAGATGCTTAACAATCAATATTCTGATTAATTACATTTCAGATTTCAACGAGTAATTTTAAAAGATCTCAGAAAGGTGTCATGGTTTGAAATTGATTCGAACAATGCTTTAAATGCGCAAAATAATAACACAAAAACTACAAACACGAGTCTTCAATTAGCCACGCTTCATTTTATTAACTACTAATAGATGGGTTGCCCAAAAAGTTCATAACATTTTTTTTTAATTTATGCACTATAGCTGTCTTATTAAACTAGACGAGCTTCGGCAGAACTATATTATTTCGTAGTACATAATTGGTGAGATTCTGTATTTGTATATTGACAAGCTATGAACGTATTGGCAAACTCAAAAGTGACTGAATGACCAAGTATTCGTTTACTTGAGTACTGTATCATTAAAACGAAATCAAACTTACTCCTTTCTGGTCTAGGATCAGTCTCTGGAGTGAAAAAATCAAGATTAGCTGAACTTCTGTACACATCGTAGACTGTAGCCTGACAGGCGACCCTTAAACGTCCACCTACGAACAGCTCCTGGGTCACTTTGATGTCAGCTATTACATTTGTCCAGAAGAACCCGCTCTCTGTGGGGTGAATACTCATTTCTGATGATCGTAGCTGAAAATTAAGAAAACAATTATGTGAGCACTATTTCTAGAAGTATAATTATGTTATTTTGAAAATGAATAAATTCACTATTACAGTCTATGACAAATTGGGTTGAGCTAACATGGTTAGTTGACATTATTGTAATTTCAATTTTCGCAAATTACATTACAACAAAATAAAACGATTTTTATCTTGATAAATTTGCAAGCTTTATGATGAAACAACAAAAATCATCAGTGACCAACTCCACAAGAAGGCTGTTAATCTTATAATCTCCTTTTTATGTAAAGAACCATCAATATAATGATAAAACAAAACAAAATCAAAGTTAGTGCCCAATTTATTAAAGTATTTCTTTAAATTCTATACTAATATTATAAAGATGAGATGTGAAGATGATTATGAAAGATTTGTATGTATGTTTGTAACGAATGGACCGATTTCAAAAAATATTTCACCATAAGAAAGCTACATTCTTCGTGAGTAGCATAAGTTATATCAGATTTAAAAAAAATACCCACCTCATCTTCATTTATGAAAATGGTAAGGTTGGCCGCTGGCTTAGCTGGCGATGATGTGCAGTTAGCTCGGAGCACCTCCCCAGGCTGATAACGGTCTTTGTCAGCTTTTAGTATGGGGCCGGCTAGCGGCAACACTGGAATAAAACAAACATCGAGATATATTACATATATTTGAAATTATCATAATTTAGCGATACTGACAATGAAGGGTTTCAGTTTTAAAGTCTGAGACCGCTTCCGCTTCCCTACTGATATGTTTAAGTTTTTCGATCATCTCCAATTCATCATCTCCAATTGTGAAACGTTTAGTTATAAACTTTTTCGTATTTCCATTTACTTCCCCAAAGGAGCAGTTGTCGTGTCGCTTTTCATTTTCGGCATTCGTAGGTGCGACTGCCTAACTTGTTTATACTTCCTACTTCGTTAGGGTGGCTATGGCGATGCCTACGGTGCCTTAGTCAGCAGTCCAAATATCAAGCCCTTTGGCAATCACATCATTGTCTACTATTTATCTATCATGCCTCATCCTCGAAGGGGTGGCAGAGGCATACATATTGTATGCCCACTTTTCCCCATGTATATTCCTGTCCCACGTAATAAGTGGTGAGCCCATTGCCGTGTTGAAATAGACAGACGCAGGTTGTGGCTACCTGCTGTTAAAATTTTTCAAACCGCCCATAAGACTTTCAACTTAACTTAACGACTGCCATGTTACTGGCAACCAGGACCAACATCTTAACGTTCCGAAGCACGGAAACGCTCGTAAATGTAAATGCCACAAAGTGGTCACCCATCCGAGGACCAGTTATAGTGAATTTCATTCAGTCATCATTTTCTAATAGTAAGCCTAAATAGTGAAATGTTATACGGTGACGCCTTTGAAATGATGGGTCATTAACATGTCAGCCAGTCGGCAGCTTTACAGCGACGATCATCATAATGACATGGAGTATAAAAAGGCCCATCTATTTAACGTCAAGAACACGAATATTGATTTATCATTACAGAAATATAACATCGTTTATCCCACAAGCTAACAAAAAATGAATCTCGGAGAACCTTTTTTTCAAAAGGTACGTCCCGAATAAAAGGGTTCTAAATAAAATTCACATCATTGCGGGTATCCTACAGGGCGTTATGATAGTACCATCACTATGAGTATTACGTAGTTACTATCTCTCAGGGACATATACATATGTAAATTCATTGCCTGGTTCTTTGCATTAAATATCTCCATAAAATCTTGCGAAAAAAGAATACGCATTCACTCACTTGTATATTTCGGGATCGCCCGACTAGTTTTGGACCTAACGGAGGATCTTTTTCAAGAGAAGCTACAACAACGCTCACGAAAGTTATTATTCTAACCAAGTTTTCTATTCAAGTGTGCCTAAGTAGATGGTACATTTATATATAACCACGGCTATTCCTTCAAGGGGTAGACATGCTTGTACTTAATCGTGTACTTAGGTTACACGTAACACACGTTAAATGACAATGACCAACCTCTGACTAGGAACGATCTAGTCTCTGTCTTTTCCCTAATCGTAGTCCCAACAATTTCAATTTTGATCATTCTTTTAATTATTGTTAACGTTTTGTAGTCACATTGCTTTATATTCTTAATTTTTTGAGAGACAGCCTTTATACAGATATTTTTAGACTTTTTTATGTTAATCATGAACTCATAATTTACTCTTTTCACAACATTTTCTCAACATAAAATCTTTTTCATTTATAGAATACTGGGATAAAAAATGTTGATGTATATTTTAAATCTGTATATTTGACGAGGGTTTGGTTACAAACTCTTGTGAAGGCTCTATCAAAAATGTTATGTTTAGGTACTTTATGACGTAGGCACAGTTCTTGTACACATGTTATATTTTTAAGTCTATACAGTAAGCGTTAATACCATCACTACCTACATAACCCTGATATATATCTTAATAATATTATAAACGTAAAAGTTTGTGTGGAAGTTTGTTACTCTTTCGCGTAAAAACTACTGACTTGATTTTAATGAAACTTTACAATAATATAGCTTATACATCAGAATAACACATAGGCTACTTTTTATCCCGGGAACAAGTTCCTGTGGGAAACGGGAACGGGAAAACTTCTCTACGCGGGGGAACCGCAGGCGTCAACTAGTATATACTTAATTGTACTTTATCATCAATCATTTTCCTCTACTTTTAATCACCCTACTGCCCTTTGCAGCCTACTTATTCATAGGAATGTGTCTAAAGTTTAGTAAAAGTTAATGTTATGCCTTCTTATATCAACTACGTAGAACGAAGAATCTAACGCTTTACAACACTTTGTTTTAATATTACCGTTGTTTTGGGTCAAGGGGACAATTCAATAAAAATGTTTAAAATAACCTTCCCATTGTTTACTAGTACCCAATCCTTGTTTATTTTATTTATTTACTTTTTTTTAATTTATTTATCATTCACGGGTTTATCCCCGATGGGGTTGCAGAGGTACATATACGCTCACGTTTCACCGTATGCACGATAACCGGTTTATTTATAGTTAATAAGTATATACTTTTGAGGCAGAGCATGGGGACAGTGCGAAGTAAGCTTTTTATTACTTTTATTCATTTAACGGAAATCTGGCCTACGGGGCCAACGGAATACACCACGGAATATATTTAGTTAAAATTATTTCGGTGACTATCATCATAGCTTTTTTTAATAAAGTGGATAAAGACAATTCGATTCGAGACAGGGATTGAACCTGTGACCTTTGTCTAACCAGGGCAATTTATGAGAAATTTTGCAATGTGATTGCTTTAAAAATTTATCAATATACTGTGTGGAGTCCATTGCATCAATGTTTAAAAATGGTTGTAACACTGTTCATTGATATCGAGTTGTTCATTAGCTCGATAGATGGCTCTGGTCATACTCTTAAAATTACGATTAAAATATGGTGGAGAATTTCAACTTGATTCGATACGGTTCGGGTAGTTCAGGTGGCTAGAACATTGCCCTGGTTAGGCAAAGGTCACAGGTTCAATCCCTGTCTCGAATTGAATTGTCTTTTTCCGCTTTATAAAAAAAAATATGAGAAATTTATCAAAATAATAATAATAAAAAAATTATCAATATCATCATAGCGTTAAAATTTTTCACGATGTAAGCTATACGAGTATAGACCTACCAGGTTGCTGGTTTTTACAATAGACCCTGTATATATTATGTCGTAAGATTATTTTCGCCTCTCCTGCAGCAATATCTTCCAAAATAAAATATACCTATGTAAGAAAATAATACCCCTATTTATTTTTAATTTATCAGCGTTTTATTATTATTAGATTTTTTTAATATCGTTTTATATCGAATTTATTAATATTTCAGTGAAATGAAGCCTAGCCTAATTTGGATTTCAGCAACTTCAACATCACCTCCTAATAGAATGAATGAATTGTTTTTCGAAATTCCGTTCTCTAAAAATTTTACTATTTGGGTACATAGGGGGTTCGAAGTAAATCACAAGTAAAGCTGTGGGGGTCGGCTAGTTGTAATAAACAATAACTTTACTTGTTTTATATTTATCCATCTTTAAATAAACTTTACACTATCCTGAAAAGAATTGACTTCATAAAATGTGCGCCTCGTAAAACCGATAAATTATATTTATATACTGCATTCAAAGGCTTTTTTAGCACCTGTTACATGAGTCACAACTAGTATCGTTACAAGTTAGTAGTTATATCGACAAGAAACACCTGAGATACATTCGATGTAGTGAATACTAAGTTATCTAAAGTGAATTTGTGGTAGTCGTAACTTTGGCCTATTTCGGATAGCCGTGTAATTTACATGTTAATTTAAACTCGGCACCGTGAGCAGAGAGTGATCACTGGTGTTGGAAACATCCAAGCTACGGTGACCACTTCCCATCAAGTGTGCCGTAGGTGTCTGCCACGCTTTTTGATGTGAATAATCTATTGGCGAAGGTATGATCCTGATTTTATGCGTTGCGAGAATATGGTCGTGGCGACGCATCACAACGCAATGGTATGTATGTACTATACGCAGTCCAATCATTTTTAAAATGATTAATAATTAATTAATTATTATTACTTAATTAATTAATATACTACTTCAAATTCGCGAATATTAATATTAATATTCGCCAGTTTGAAGAAATACTTGCAGAGTCGCTTGATTTTGGTAAGTTGTGCGAAAAATTCTCAACTTTGCTTATATTACGACAATACAGACAATACCGAGATTTCATTAATAATAAGTAATAATTATTAATAATTGAATTTTCATAATTTAATTTTCTTTTTTGTTATCCATTTCGATATTTCACATCTGCCAGGCGTCCCGTGACGGCTCACACTGTCAAGTCTTCTGTAAACCAGTTTATATAGCTATGATCAAGGCCTCTAAATTACTAAATCGAGCTCAACTTGTCAAAGAGCTAATTCACGCACGTCACAGATACTTTCTTTGAAAACAAGCAAAATGGGAGGCAAAAAGCAAAATATAAAAAAATCCACATGAACACTTATTTAATTATCTTGATGCTTAACTTTGAAAATCGGAAGTGGTAGAAACTTTAAATCGTCTATGCATGTATTCTTGGTGTACGAGCCATGATTCGTACACGCTTCCTACATCAACACTTTTCAATTATTTCATATAATTTAGCATTAATTACGATCAGTACGCAATCAGCATTCATACGCGATACTCATTATCACTCATCCTAGCATTAGTTACAAGTTAGTGAAATAAAAACAATTTATTTATCTATCTGTGACTAAACATTGTGAGCAAATATACAAGGTGTGTGTGTCCTCAAGCACCAGCACATACGCTTGGTGTCCTGAATCTAATGCCGCAAACATTTTGCCTCTATCTCTTAAAATTCCTAAGAAACAGACTGGGCCACTTTAAAAGACTTTTCTAAACTTTATAGTTTAGATGTCTGAAATTAACAAAATAAACAAACATGGGCCAAATTTGCTTACCGATGACGTCGACGAACCTGGTAGCGATTTGTGTAGCAAACGACGGTGATTCTGCAGTAACCTCGCAGCTGAAGCTGCCAGCTAGAGCGAGGTCCAACTTTCTTAGTAATACTTGAGTGCCGTTCGAATTTTCTGTCTGAAAATCAAAGTAGTAAACACTTATAATACTTTATAACTTACAAACTGGCACTTTGGGAGCTGCTGACGTAAATACGTTTAGTATTTTGTGATCTTTTCCATCTTTTATACATTTCGGTCATTTTGTTTTACATTAATTCATGTTTTCATTTGTGTAACTATAAGATCATAGGGTACTTATCTATGTATGTATACTCAATACATTATATATACATTTGTATATATTTATATATATTTAGTATTTTAATGTTTGTGTGTGCATTTTTTTAAAAAAAATTCTTACACACTACTACCTTATTTCTACTTCTTTAAGCTATCCTCTCACCGGACTGCTGGAAGAAATTTCTTTCTTTTTAGAAATATGCGGTACCATTGTACTCTTCTTCTCCTTTTTATTTATAATTCATTTGACTAAGCTCTGTGTGTACATAAATGTTAAATAAATAAATAACTTAACGAAGTGATACGCAATATGGCAGGTTTGAATGAAAGTGTCAGCGTTAAGCTGGAAAAGGGCGTGCTCCGTTGGTTTGGACACGTCCAACGAATGAGTGAGGAACGATTGACGAAGAATATATATTGTTCAAAAGTAGAGGGTAGAAGGAGTCAGGGTAGGCCGAGACTTACATATGAAGACCACGTGAGCAGATTGCTCAAAAACGGAAAGGTCAAAAGCACTCGGATACCCAGACGTGCGTGTATGAAGCGATTGATGAATCTCGAAGAAGCGAAATAAGTATGTATGGATCGCGAAGTCTGGCGATCAGTCCTCTCTGACTACCCCGTCAGGGATACAGCGCGAAGATAGTTTTAGTTAAATAAATAACTTCAAAAGTGTGCGTTTTTTAATATCTGTGCGCAAGATACCCGGTGTTTCGAGCACGCAGGGAATATCAACCGACAGCAGTGCCTACCGGATTAACTCATTAAGTGTACGGTGACTTAGTGATGAGGATGGTATAGGCATCAGCTACGACAACTCAACGTGAGACGATTATCACTCTCCATGAAGGCACCGCAGATCATGCATCTTACATTATATATATTTTAGTTGAATTTTTTTAAAACCAATATTTAAGAAACTGTATCTTGAAGACTACCGTTAATGACTGCCTCGGTGGTGCAGTGGTAGTGTATGACTGCCGCGCTGAGGTCCCGGGTTCGATTCCCAGTTCGATTCATTTGTGTAATACACAAATGTTTGGTTCGGTGTTTGGGTGTTTCCTGTTTTCTTCCTTCATGTATATTATAAATGTATTTAGGAACTAGTTGACGCCCGCGGCTCCGCACGCGTGGTTTAGTAAGTTTTCCCATTTCTGTATTCCACAGGAATTTATTCCCGGGATAAAAAGTAGCCTATGTGTTTTTCTGATGTGTAAGCTTTTTATTTTTAAAATTTATCAAAATCTATTCAGTAGATTTTGCGTGAAAGAGTAACAAATATCTATACTTACAAACTTAACCGTTTATAATATTAGTTGGATATATAAGAAAGTATATAAGTTGTCTAGATCCCATAGTACAAGCTTATAGCTTATTTTGGGCTATATGGCGCTGTGTAAAAAGCTTCCCACAATTATGTTTATTTATTAATGATGTTTATAGCTCTGATAGTGTCGCTTAACGTCGCTATGACTTTCTATTAGGATGGCCCGGTGGCGATTCTTGACGTTATGAAAAAAAAAAACGAAAAAACTTAACTATCCTATCTTCATCACATAAAGTTTTATACCAATTCACAGATTTAAAACACCGTTCATCTCATTTAGGTCACATTACCGTTAAACGTATCCCACATAAACATTCGCTAAGAAGGGACCGAAAACGCTATCACTTTAACGATCCCACACAATCCCTAGCTAGAACGTTGTCGCACCATTTAGCAAGCGTTCTCATTTACAGTAAACGCAGTTTAGGATAACGAAAAGAAAAAATAAAAATACTTAACATAATGCAACCGACGTTGGAGAATTTAAAAATGGATTTAAAAGCATCAACTCTTTTTAAGTTCTTGAGAATAAAGTAGAGAACTATTTGAAAAACCTTGCAGTATCGAATGAAAGGTATAGTATAACAGTGAACACTCTAAATCGCCTCTCGAAAATCGTTTTCTGTCTCGATTCAGTCGTAATCGATTCAATCTTGTAAAGTACGAACATACTTGCAACGCATTGAATGAAATTTACGCTGCAGTTATACTTTTTCATAATATTCAAACGTGGAATCAGCAGAGATACTCGTATTTGAAATTGTCTTTTCTTTGGTTTAAACTTATTCTCATTGGAAAATTCTTTCAAAAATAATAAGCTACATTACTCAGTTGTAACATAGAAAAGATTAGAACCGATATTGCAGCTGAATATTGTGGTACGTTTCACTTTCGTCTAGCCCAAAGTAAGCTAATATAAGCTTGTGTTAAGGGATGTAGACGTCTGATAAACATACCTATACGAGTATACTTCTAAATACAAATATATTATACATAGGAAACACCCAAACTCCAAAACAAACCTTTATGGATCACACAAATATTTGTTCCCACCCGGAAATCGAACCCGGGACCTCAGTCATGACAGTCGCATACACTATCACTGCACTGCGCCACCGAGGCAGTCAAAATAGGTGTGTAATAGACACATTCGATGTTTTAAGATTTTATGTAGTTTAAACAAATCATAAAAAAACTAAAGCATGACGCAGCATAAACCACCGTACTTATATAAATTTTGTAAATAAACTAATGAACCCCTGCGTAGCTGTCATCCTGATCACTAAACCAATAGAATATGGATCTGATCCATAAAGTCAGGCATATCGTAGTGGTGGCTGACATGCACGCAGTGAAGATGGAAAGTATCTAAAGGCCATTGGAAGTAAAACAAATAGAGTAGTAATGGCCCGATATAAGGGCTCCGATAACAATCTGAATTTATACTCGGATGACAACACGCAAGGTCTCTTTTAAAGGCAATTAATTTAATAAACTATAATTATTTTGTTTTTAATGTATTTTTGCAATGTTCCGCTTTGAAAATTGTCGTACGATGTTGACACGTGTTTCGCCTACACACGAGGCATTATCAAGACTGATTGGCAGCGGAAATATTGAAAATAACATTTAAAACAAAATAATTATAGATTTTAAAATGGATTTCCGCCATGTTACGCCTGATTCAATTAGTTATTGCAACCAATTTGACTTCAACTATGGGAGTAAAATTGTTACACACCCAGATGTACACCCTTAGTCCTCAATGGCTCCAGGGCTCCACAATTTAAATATTTGCTACTTTGCGTGATTCGCATCCTTTCATTAATTTGTATACATAATTATAGAAAACCCACATAACTCGCTTCATCCAATTTACCTGTGGTCTTTGGACATGTAAATTAAAAGAGGTCATTGTAGTGCTGGGTAAAAGATATCCCATTTGTATACATTAATGTATTCTGTCCTCTATGAATACCCCGTCAGGGATACAGCGTGAAGATAGTTTGTTAAGGCTTGGTATTGGCGTGGCCTAGGCCACGCTTTTAAGTTTTTTACTACAATGCGAATCGTAGAAGAAAGGGTTTTTGATTCTGAAAAAGAGATATATGTTAGTTAAGGATTTAAGCTAGTCAAAATGGCTTTCTGTTACAAAATCTAATAAACTTCACTTAATAGAAAAAGCATCCCAAAGTAGCCCCCTTTCGAAATATTTTTTCAATGCCAAATTTAAACTACAGATAATTTTAATGAAAATTTTTATACACAACTATAGCTACTAAATATTTATAGACATAATGGCTTTCTTTAACTATATACACTGATTTTTATAGAACAAATGTTTAAATAATATCAGATTCGCGACGCTTAGGCCTGATCAGTCGCGCGCTGGCGCTTACTGAGGTAGGACCTGTGTTAGGTTTTTTCGTTGCGCTCCCCTTGCTATTTTTTCGCAATGGCACAGTATATTTATGAGAACAGTAAGCATTCCATCATCATCCGAGCGTCTGTCCCAGTTGCATCCCGCGACGCCCGGTATATAGTGTAAATATATGAGAGTTATATACGGCAATGGACTCACCACCCATTACGTGGGACAGGAATACACATGGTGAAAAGTGGGCATATATAATAATATGCCTCTGCCACCCTTTCGGGGAAAAGGCGTGATAGATTAATAAAATATATGAGAGTTTTAATATAAAATAAGTACCTACACGAAAGCGAAACAAGGAGGAGTGTTAGGTCACTTGTGACCACAACGCGCGAGCCTAGCGAGCGGGCCGCGGTAGCGGCCGGCGATGCGCCAGAATAGATTCGCTCGTTTTAATCTACCTACTTTCTTTTTGTATTTTATTTATATATTCCATATATGAAGATAATAGAAGCGCTCGTGGCCCCGCGGTCTCAGTGTTCTGTAAACAATCACTGAGTTACGCAACTTACACTATGGCTGGTCCTCGGATGGGTGACCACTTTGTGGCATTTATATTTGCAAGCGTTTCCGTGCTTCGGAAGGCACGTTAAGCCGTTGGTCCCGGTTGCCAGTAAAATGGCAGTCGTTAAGACTGGTTCAAGGCCTTATTGGCGGTTTGAAAATTTCAACAGCAGGTAGCCACAACCTGCGTCTGTCTATTTCAACACGGCAATGGGCTCACCACCTATTACGTGGGACAAGAATCCACAATGTGAAAAGTGGGCATTTAATATGCCTCTGCCGTGGTGGCAGAGGCATATTAAATGCGGGGATATTTATTTATTTATTCTATATATAAGTGTTGAAATTTTGAACTTCAGTATTGGGACTATCGACATTTTTAATCAGTGGGCATTTCAATCTTAGACAGTTCAAGCTTAGATATAAAAATAAAAATATGTACTCGTCAACATTATGGTATTCTATATGTATGGCTTGTAATCTTTATGCGAGAGTGAGTGATATGCCAATAAATGTTATGATTAGTAATCGTTATTGTAAATAAAATTATGCGTAAACATTTTATGCGGGTATATCATTATTATAAATAAGTTATGGGAAAATAAATTATGCCTTATGATTTATTCTGTTTGAACGTTATGCGAAACGAAGAGTATGCCAAAAAACGTTATGCAGTTTTAAGTTATGCTTCAAAAATTTATGCAACCCAATACGGACCCATGGTAATTAGGTGAGTGAGTGTGCTCTCCAGTGGGCACATCTCCTCGTTTATTTCCAATGGGATCAGTCGTCACTGATTTTGTCTTTCCTTTTTAATCTTTTGCTATAACCTCGATGCGTTAGTTGTGAGGCCAGGGGATTGGGGTGATGTCGCAGTCGCCGGTGATAGCCTAGCAAACTGTTTTTAATTTTTCGTTTACCATAACTATATATTATATATAATAGCATATCTATCAGAATAACACATAGGCTACTTTTTATCTCGGGAACAAGTTCCTTTTGAAAACGGGAACGGAAAATCTTCATCACGCGGGCGGAGCCGCGGGCGTCAACTAGTATATCATAACCCTAAAATATAGATATATATATAAGTATATCGTACACAATAACAGAGATGTTCCATTTCAATTGCTACTGCCAATCATTTTTACTGTGGCATGCCAGCAGAAAATACATCGTCGATCTATCTTGGCGGGGGCTGAGGAAGCGTTGTGGTGACGCGACTTGGCCTACCGGTCCGTAATGTATTTGAATTTATCTTGTTGAATAAGTTAATTTGAAAAAATATAACAACTGAGTATTTCGAAAGAGAGAATTCAAATTCATAGACATAATCGAAAATAATTTGAATTATGTCTATGAATTTGAATGATTTCTCTTTGTTGCACCAAGTCTCCCAACTGGTTGGACAAAGTGAAATGCTTTAATGGGTGCAGTCGAATTTGTCTTACTGAAGATTTGTAGTGCGACAGTTTTAACTAGTTATAAATTTGGTTAAAATGATAAGAAAACTAAATTAATTATTCCTAAAATTTCATTAATTTCAAACAATCTAGTTTCATGTGGTGAATTAATTTGTATAATCTACGTTGTCCACAACGCCTTGACCCCGATACGTTAGCAATTTTTAACTAATAATTTCTTGTCAATCTAAACAAGCTGGGTTAAAATTTCTCAGTATCTTCGTTTCAGGTCACCGTCAGATTCATTTCAACTCATATGAACTGGAATACCATGAAAAAGTTATTTTTCAATACATTAGTTCCAGGCGATTGTAATAGTAATATAAAAAATGAGTGGTCGTGAGTTTTATTGCTAGATTATTCCTCAGGCTCAACCTATTGCTTTGCGAATCTGGCAGTAAATGTAAATGAAGAAGCATTAATCTTGACGTTCATATGTATTACTTGGTGATCTACATGAATAAAGATATTTCCATTGCATTTAAAAAAAAACTGGCACTAACTAACCTACTTCCATACTCCATACCTACCTTCTCTATTCTACTCTGTATTTTATGGAGGTTCTCAGAGAATTAGATTGAGCCAATTGAGAATTATCCATCCGTATAATAGCATCTTTTATCTGCCCGGTACGGGCTGAGAGAAACAGTAGCGATTTGTGTAAAATAAAAGCAAATAATGGTTTAAACCATAATTATCTTTATGTAACTGTTGGCCGGCTCCAATTTAGGGCATACGGAATGTTACGGAATCGAAATTAAACTTTAGCAATAAACGAGTAATTTTACCGTAAGGGACACAAGTTTGCAGGATATTTACCTATTCCTGTATTGGACAATATTGGATTATTTACAAAACTTTATTAATCAAGAAATTCCTTCAATAATTTTGAGTATGTAGGCTTAAAAGTATTATTTGAATTTCAAGATTATTAAAGAAATGGAAACAAAAATTTGTCAGTAGTTCATTAAAATATCTCTGTATATTTCATTGAAATTAAAGTAATTTATTCATGTTTAAATCCTACAAATATTAT
Organism: Thumatha senex; assembly: GCA_948477245.1. Taxonomy (NCBI): domain Eukaryota; kingdom Metazoa; phylum Arthropoda; class Insecta; order Lepidoptera; family Erebidae; genus Thumatha; species Thumatha senex. Next base: position 3,379,929 of record OX419734.1, read on the forward strand.
AAACGCTAAAGTTTGTAAGTATGGATGTTTGTTACTCTTTCATGTAAAAATTACTGAATGGATTTTAATGAAACTTTGCAACAATATAGCTTATACATCAGAAAAACACATAATCTACTTTTTTTCCGGAAACAAGTTCCTGTGGGAAAAGGGAATGAGAAAACTTCTTTACGCTCTATCTAGTGTAGTCATAATTATTAATTCTGCGATGAAGTGCGTATACAAAGATACTGTAGTTACAGTTTACATTTATAGTAGCCATTTTCAGAACAAAATTACTTAAAAAGGAGGGCTACAAAATCGTTTCTAGCCAGTGTATTGTGTGTATTTATTGCCACAGTTTAATGAAAGCAACATAAACAAAAATCATAATTAAGAACAAAAAAAAAAATTATTTATTTTCATTTGGCTGACTATTTTTGGTAATGTCATGCACAGTACGTGTCAAACTCGAATTAATTAACGTTTTATTTATTAACGAATCAAGCAAGCTTAGTTAAAAACACATTGTGTTAAAATATAGTTGAATAAATCATAACGCTCAAAATTGCTTTTCAATTATACAACGTGGCATTCTCACTTATTCAGAATTCTGTAACGCTGTCTGAACCTATAAGAGATTATCAGCAAAAATAATATGGATCTAGCTGTCAGCTAGGCAGAGTAAACATATGACGTGACGTGACAGACAAACCCCGGGGCTTATTATCAGAATGGATTCTGAGGTTAACACAGAATTCTCTATTGGAAACACAGTCACGATGAATAAACGCGAGATGAACGTATGATTAGACAATCCATTTACTGTCTAAGACACTCCGTATAGCACTGGAATACAAATCCCTATAGAGACAAGTGGTACAAAAAACTACTACTAAGCTACTTACATCAACATGGATTCCAGCTAGTGGAAACACTCTGGTATCTGGCTTCTCGTTAGGTATATATCTGTAGAACTCATGATTCCCTCGGTACCACTTTACGGAATACACTGGCGCGCCCTGCATGTCTCTGGAGCAGGTTAAGGTAGCTGTTCCACCTCGAATGACTATGGATGGCTCCACTAGGAGTACGACGTCTCGCAGACTTGTTACACCTGAAACAAATGTGTACAATTTAATACTACAACGATTTCAAATATAAGCTAACTAAACCAAGCAGTATTTAGAAAAATTTTGAAGTATGTTATCTATATTTGGACCTATCAGGAACATGGTATACTGTTGTTAATATTATGTACTCTATAAATATAAAAGCAGAATCTGATTGACTGATCGATTAGCGCCTAGCGGAAACCGCTGGGTCTCAAGCATAAAAAGAAAATATTTTTGAAGATTCTAAAAGGGGTTGCTAAGTTTGTATAGAACCACGTGTTATTTTTGTAAAGTTTTCGAATTTTTTTGTAGAGGTAGTTGTGATACACTGGATTAACACATAACCTGTTTTATTCTGAGATCAGTTTCCTGAAAAAATGGGTACAGGAAATCTTAACCATAGTGAACAGTGGGCTTACTATGTTTAAGTTTATAGTAAATTTTATACTTACGTGTCCCGCGTAAAGTGTAAATTAATAAATTTAACATAAATAATAAAAAAATGCCAAAACTATGATTGATTATAAATTGTTTCATCGTACAGTGCAAATAAATAAATAAATAAGTAAATTAACAAACAGATTAAAAATCCAATTAATACGATAAAAATCTAAAATCATAAATGACACAGTTATAATATTCACATCTGTGTCCTTGAATAAAACCAAATGAGATCTAACTCAATAAATTTTCAAAGGGAACGCTGCGATATGGCGTCGTAAGATATCGCGTTGTTCATTCAGCTTACGTCTGAACAAAAAAGGAGTGACAAATTATGATCACATTTCTTGGATATCTAATAGAGGGTTTATACCGAAACAGATCGACTGCCGCATAACTCTTCCGGGACGTGTCGCATATTGCTTGACCGCTGAGGAAAATACAAAATGTATTTTTTTTTACACGAAATAGAAAATGGCAAAGCTTTTGTAGGAAAAAAATTATAGTCTATTATCAACTACCTTGGTTTCGTAAGTGGTATTGTATGCGACAGCCTTGCTGAATTCTTCAGTTCCAATCCCGGGTTGGAACAAATAGTTTTAAGAGGTAAGCACAATGTGGATATTTTAGGGATGGTTACGTGGATATAAGGTGCCTTAAGGCCCCACTGTCACGGGCGCTTTGCCCTCTCAACTGTGTGGCAGAGGAGACCGATATATTTTATTGTTCTCTGAGTAAATTCACTAAGGTATAATTATACCTATGTAATAAGTTATATTATTATTATAAATAAAATAAATTACAATAAAATATTTCTGTGATCTGCAAATGTTTTTGGAATTTGGGTGTCTACTATGTACGTTTTATACATTTATTAATATGAAGAATATTTATCAAGTTATCTAGATCCCATACCACAAGCTAATATAAACTGCTGGCTGTGCTGTGCTATCTATTGATTTTAGTAGCAGTTTTCAATTGAATACTACTTAATTAAGTAAATATGTACTTTTAAATTATTCTGTACGGATTGAAATAATCGACCTGTAATTCAGAATATGGTGATACTACTCCCGTCGCACCTATTAAATCCCATCGCTTTTTAATTCTACAATAATGTATATTTGTCCGATTTGTCGAAATTTATGATTACTGCTCGATACTTATTTAGCCTTCCTCGATAAATGGGCTGTCCAACACGAAAATATATTTTCAAATCCGACTAGTAGTTCCTAAGATTAGCGTGGCCCCGCGGTCTCAGTGTTCTGTAAACGATCACCGAGTTACGCAACTTTCACTATGGCTGGTCCTCGGATGGGTGACCACTTTGTGGCATTTACATTTGCGAGCGTTTCCGTGCTTCGGAAGGCACGTTAAGCCGTTGGTCCCGGTTGCCAGTAAAATGGCAGTCGTTAAGCCTGGTTGAATGCCTTATGGGCGGCATGAAAAATTTCAACAGCAGGTAGTCACAACCTGCGTCTGTCTATTTCAACATGGCAATGGGCTCACCACCTATTACGTGGGACAGGTAAATCCACACGGTGAAAAGTGGGCATATAATATGCCTCTGCCACCCCTTCGGGGATAAGGCGTGATGGATATTTATTTATTTTTTATTTAAGATTAGCGCGTTCAACCAAACAAACAAAATCTTCAGCTTTATCTATCACCAGTATAGATGGTTTGATGTGACTACATCAAAGCTGAGTTATGTAATCAAAGTTAAACCACTGCCAAATCGCAACTAGAGAATATTCCGAGTATTGTGGTAAAACTATGGTTAAAGTTATTTCAATATTGAAATCACTTCTTTGATAATGAGTCAACGACTATGGCGATGATTTTAAGTCCGTTATTTAATACATTCTCAAGTCAAAGATCAATCTTAAACAATTTATAAAGAGTGTGATGTTTTATACTTTAAAACATAGACATTATTGATGTAAAAGTCAGTTGACAATTCTTTTCTATTAAAATTTTAATAACATGCTTACATTTAAATTGGATTATACCTAAGTCAATTTTTATCCATACTTTTTAGATCTGTAATTTTATATTATAAAAAGTCAAGTAATAGTAAAGAAAGAACAATTTAACTATATTTTAGTAAGTTAATAAAGGTATCTGCACCAGGTCTTATTTCGTTATATGCATATTATACTTCTTAAATCTTTGTAATTGTTGCAATTACGATTAATATCTATCGATTTTAGCAGCAAATACTACTGAACTTTAATTGTTTGCTTTATAACCATTCAAAAGTTAAGAGCAGCCCTTTGTTTGACATTCGTCTTTTCGAAATGTTTTTCAACTGTGTTATCTATGGTTTTTGGTCAGAAATGGCACACCAGTCAGACGTGTGTCCATGGGCATAGCCAGGGGGAGGGTTTTTGGGGTTCATAGCAAATGTTAACTATATTAACAATCATCATCATCCGAGCGATTGTCTTAGTTGTGTTCACAGCGCTGGGGGTATGGTTTCCTACTTCTTCTCTTCCACCTTGCACGGTCGTCGACATCCGCGGATGCGAGAATTCCTCCTTACATTCACCGCAGTATCTTAGTTGCCGCGACAAGTAGCTCCAACAGAGGCCAGAGGTTTTATAGACCTGTCCCTTCAACCTGAACACGTGGTCTATCCATACATTTACACATTTAGTTTCAGGGGGGCGGGTTTTCAATACTTGTAATGTATTGAAAAACCCCCCTGAAACTAAATCCTGCCTACGCCCGTTCATGTAACAATGTCAGTTACATTATGTATATTGACTCAAGAAGTCACAGATAGTTTTTTAGTAAACAACTCTACTCCACTAATATTTAACGAGTGGTTTAAATATTTATACATCTAACCTAAATTTAAAATTAAGACTTCAAAATTATACAACTCAATTCGTTTTCCTGCGAGACTTGTTACATTTACTATTTTATCCCTAACAGGGTAGTCACTTTCTGGAGATTCATTAATCGCTTCATACATGCACGTCTGGGTTTCAGGGTTCCAATAAATTAAAAAAAAATTAACCGTCTCGTACGACATCCTAATCAACTGAGTAGTGTGAACAAGACAAATTACTAAGACTATACCAAACTATACTCTGCGATAAGTTCCCTAGTGAATATGCGACATGAATATCTCCTTAACTGTTAGACTATCTGTCGTTAAGTACATCAGTCTTCTTCTATGCTGCAATGTTGCCATGACTCATTTTTTTCCTTTTGATTTTGATAATAATAATATTTATAAGCAAACATCTTATATAAGTACTTACTACAATTTATATATTCGTTTCCCGGAGCCAAGTGTAAACAAATCATTTTTAACGTTTTACAAAAATGTAATTACGAGGAAATTAAAATCTTTTACAAACTTTATTAATTATGAAAAACACAAACGTATTCATTTCCATACACTTTTTATCACTCACAAGCACACACACACACACACACACACACACACACGTACCACCTTATATTTTGTTTAATTCTATTTAAGCTTGATTCGTTTTAATAACAGTGGAATAACGCTTTAAGTGCTTCTAGCACACAGCACAGCACCCTTGAGGAAGAAAAATCAAAAATAAATAAAATAAAATTGACTTCTATTAATTTATTTAATTTAGTGTTTGCTTTATTTGTTTTGCTTTCTGTACATAGATAGTTTGTCTGTAGTATAGGCTTCTTTTAACCCCTGAAAAAATAAATGACGTGCTATACCATTTTTTTTAATTAATTCAAATAAATAAATATCCATCACGCCTTATCCCCGAAGGGGTGGCAGAGGCATATTATATGCCCACTTTTCACCGTGTGGATTCCTGTACCACGTAATAGGTGGTGAGCCCATTGCCGTGTTGAAATGTACAGACGCAGGTTGTGGGTACCTGCTGTTGAATTTTTCAAGCCGCCCATAAGGCTTTCAACCAGGCTTAACGACTGCCATTTTACTGGCAACCGGGACCAACGGCTTAACGTGCCTTCCGAAGCACGGAAACGCTCGCAAATGTAAATGCCACAAAGTGGTCACCCATCCGAGGACCAGCCAGAGTGAAAGTTGCGTAACTCAGTGATCGTTTACAGAACACTGAGACCGCGAGGCCACGAGCGCTTCTTTATTTCTTTATTAATTCAATCTTTTTACATATGCACGTTAACAAGAGCATTTTACAATTGGCATTTTTGTTTATTATTCACTGCGCTCTGTCCGTCCTCAAAATGTTTGCAAATAAAACCGCTCCAAATATTCGCAAGAGGCCATGAATAACGTGTTTCGACTACAGAGCAATGTATAATTTTGGTTTTTTTGATACATAACTATAATTTAGCAAGAATTACTTTTAAATTTTTCAGAAACAAATGTTTAGCAATTTACTTATTAAATAACATATCAGTTCGCTTTTACATCATTAAAATAATATAAACCGAGAGCATTTGTCTGGGTAACATTCTATTTTTTTGTAGAAAATGGTCTTTTTAATTTATCTTTGAATAGTAAACAGCACACTTAAGTCTTTATTTATAGACATTTACAGATATGTTGATGATAGTTACTTGAATTGCTTTGACTTTGCAAACTCGTAGATGGTTCACTATTATCTATTTTTCAATCTGAAAAAATAATGAAAAACTTAATAGAAAAATTGTTACGAGTTATTAGCAAAATTTTAATGAGAGAGCAAGGTTGAGGATATTTGTGAATCTCGTGAAGGTACCACGAGTCTCCAATTTAGTATTTTTGCTAGGTGCGCAGTTCTTGGTGTTATTTATCTGGAAACCTTCCGTGAGAGTTATGTTACTCAGAAGTGAAAATGCAAAAACGAGAAGAGCCTTGTATGGCATGCATGACAGTGTAAAAGGCTTGAGAACAGTCATACTTTTATCATCATACCTTTTTCGATATGGGGTTGGAAGTAATATAGCTTGATGGAGTACACCTGAGTACTTTTAAGTTATGATACGAGTACATTACTGACTCATTTATATGTTTTTATATTTAGCTCGCCAAAATGACGCCGCCCGCCTGATGGAAAGCGAATACACAACTACTGACAGCGTCCCTCAAGTTGGCGGCCCAATAATGTGCCTCTTCGCGCTCTTTCGAAGAACCCGGGATCCTAAGAGCAAGGAAACACGTGCACGTGTGGTTTTGATCATATAAAAAGTATTGTAATATTTATTGACTTGAGTTTAGTTATTTTTTTTACAATATGACAATATAGAATTCCGTCACCTTCACATAAAAAAATAAAAGGAACAACACACACATTTAATTAAAAAAATTGTAGGTGGATTGCATGTGTATAATCTTGAATGCATTTTGAATATCTAAAATCGCCATGAGTTTGAGAGAAAACTGGCATGCCATAAAATATGCATTAATTCCTTCCGGTGCTTCCGAAGTATCCAGAACTTTAAACGACACATTAATAGGTAGTTAAAGAAAGAAATATATTCACAATTTACATAATTTTAATGTAAGTTGGCCGCTTTTCCAGTAGAATTGTACCATTATTTAAATTTTCTCTTTGGAAAACAACCTGATCTCTATCTCGAGAGCTTTAACTTATTTTTATGTCAAAAGCGTTTGAAAAATTTACTAGATGTTCAACATAATAAAATATTCAGTCTAATAAATTACTAGAATAATAATAATAAAAAAAAATAAAAAACTCCTCGAAGACAGTCGTTATCTTTTATAGGATTAAGGCAACCCTATGAGGTCATAGTAGATTCGCTTTTTGAGTTATCCATATTCTGATAGTAACAAAAAAATGTATCAGTAAGTTATTGAAAAGCTCACAACCGCAGGGCAGCTTGTGGCGAGCTGAATGTGCGTGGCTACACATCGGTCTCGATTCCTCAGAGTTTTGTTGCTCTTCTGCACCGGTTAGCATTTAATGGGCTAACGGGAGAGTACTGCGCTACTCCCGGGAGTGCAACAAATCTCAACTCTGCCTTGCCGTAATTGGCCGGTCAGAGGGAGGGACCGAGAGCTATATGCCTGGGGGTGAAAGTGTCATTTTCAAGGGCATAACTACGAGATAGCTCGCTCCGGGTCTGACCCGCAATGGTGAAACCAACACCGCACCGCTCGACACCCTTAGCCGCTCACACCGGTGTTGCCCTCTGTCGCCTTACAGGCTTATCATGCCTATGGCGATGGTATAGGGGTGCCCATCTAGTGAGTTGGCAAGTCACCATCTGCCAGTATTTTGATAATAATATAATAAAATAGCTGACGCAGTTTTCATCAATAGCCTTAATCGACTTAATTGAATGCCTCTGTGGCGCGGTGGAAGTGCATCCGACTGCTACTCAAGAGATCGTGGGTTCGATTCCCACCCAGGATAAAACTTTGTGTGATGAGCACGATGGTTTATTCTGTGTCTGGGTGTTATTTATCTATAATAAATAAATAAAATAAATAAATATCCATCACGCCTTATCCCCGAAGGGGTGGCAGAGGCATATTATATGCCCACTTTTCACCGTGTGGATTTCTGTCCCACGTAATAGGTGGTGAGCCCATTGCCGTGTTGATATAGACAGACGCAGGTTGTGGCTACCTGCTGTTGAAATTTTTAATGCCGCCCATAAGGCATTCAACCAGGCTTAACGACTGCCATTTTACTGGCAACCGGGACCAACAGCTTAACGTGCCTTCCGAAGCACGGAAACGCTCGCAAATGTAAATACCACAAAGTGGTCACCCATCCGAGGACCAGCCATAGTGAAAGTTGCGTAACTCAGTGATCGTTTACAGAACACTGAGACCGCGGGGCCACGAGCGCACATTTATCTATAATATGTATATATTTAGAAATATATAAGTATGTTTATCAGTTATCTGGTTACCATAGTACAAGCTCTGCTTAGTGTGAAATCAGATGGCGTTGTGTGAGTTGTCCTAACAATATTAATTATTATTTTAATTTTTTTTTAATCACCCCATCCCCCAACCCAATAGCCCATTTAATAGTTAGCACATTTTACAATAGTTTTTTAACTCCCATTGGAGGTGATCTATGACCGTTATTCTACATAACGCAGGCGTGGATTATCTGCAGTTGGGGTCTCGTTCCCTATTAGATTAAAATTCTCAAAAGGCCTCTGCGTGTTGGCTCTATGTCCCCATGTAAGCTTACCAAAAGTCCGGGTAATGGGAAAAAAAAAAAAGAAGATTACCGTGTAAAAAAGAAGAGATATTATTTATTTTCTAAATAATATAATAAATTATTTTAACTTATGTTATAAATTAACTCTATAATAGAGAAATATCTAATCTCTATAGAGATAATCAGTTGCCACCTAAATCTGATTATATCGATCAAATTCCTAATATAAGAATTAAGCTGTCATTATTTGTCGAGCCAACATGTTATGATGTGTGGTGTGGATTGCCAGCGAGGGTAATCAGTAAGTTTCTAAAAATTGCCAATATTGTCCTTGAATTTTATATTTATGTCACCATTAAATCTTAATTATTACATGTAATACACATTCGGAGTAAATATACGTGAAATCCTAGTTTATGACTTCATTAGATTCTTTCTTAGTAAACACCATTTTCAAATTAGTTTTGTTCAATATTATGGATGGTGAAATTTTACTAGAGCAGTCATACTTTACAAAGTCAATGAATTCGCATAAACATCTTCTCGAAAAGTCTCTTAAATATTGTTAGAGGTAATATACTTTACGAGACATAAGTAAGTTTTTAGGATTGTCGTTAAAAAGTATGCCGGTAATGTAGAATTCGACTAATAAAAGATGAACTCGGTAGCTATATTCAAATTCTGTTACTTCCCTTGCCAAAATGAACTTGTCAAACAAAGCTTTCTCTAGAATTAATCCTGCATACCTAATATCTTGCTGTAAAGGTAAAAGGAGTGACAGTTCAAAAGGGAATAGTCCTTAAATGTCTAAACTTCAAGAAATACTCGTATATCCAATTTTGAAAATAAGGAGTGAATAAATATCTTAATATTTGACTTTGTTAGGTAGACATAAATTTTCAAGCTGCCCATAAGGCCTTCAACCAGGTTTAACGTCTGCCATTTTACTGGCAACCGGGACCAACGGCTTAACGTGCCTTTCGAAGCACGGAAACGCTGTACCTTGGATGGGTGACCGGCTATTGCTTGACGCACTGATCGTTTACAGAACACTGAGTCAGCGGGGCCACAAGTGCTTCTGAAGAAATATTTGAGTAGATAATTTATTTAAAACATTAATAATCAAAATCTATTAATAATCATTATAACAATCAACTATAGCGGACCCCGAGCTCAAAATCCAGGTAGGGCTTGGGATGAACCCAGCGCCTTCCCAGTTATCTTACTTGTAAATCAACCAAGATTAATACTCAAAATTAATAATGATGTAGTATTTTAATCAATTATATAAATAAATAATAAATATCGTTGGGACAAGTCACACAACGCCATCTGATTCCAAACTAAGCAGAGCTTGTACTATAGTAATCAGATAACTGATAAACATACTTATATATTTCTAAATACATACATATTATAGATAAATAACATCTATACAGAGAATAAACTATCGTGCTCATGACACAAAGTTTTATCCTGGGTGGGAATCGAGCCCACGACCTCTTGCGTGGCAGTCAGATGCACTTCCACCGCGCCATAGAGGCAGTCAAATTCTACAATCATCTTTAAAACCCATAATAATATTATCATTATGTACTCGAATATTCTTTGAACCTCAAACATATCATCGTCTGAAGAGGTCGGAATGTTTCTGACATTCAAATTCATTTCCCTGTCATCTTACGGACAGGCCTCTTAATACATCATAAGGATATCATTGAGAAGTTTCGACGAAATGTTTCATCTTTCGGTGAAGTATAATTTATTACATCGAAGTATCCGTTTAGGCTCGTATTTAAATAGACAAATTTATATACCCACTTACCATTGAATTGGACCTCTCTAACTTTTTTAGGATATCTATACTTTATAGTAATAATATAAAGAGGAAATATTTGTAAGTTTGTTTGTAATGAATAGGCACAGAAACTATTGGGCCGATTTTAAAAATTCTTTCACCATTAGAAAGCTACATTCTTCGTGAGTAACATAGGCTATATTGGATTTTCAAGTTTATGGTTTCGTACGACATCTCTTATAGGAAAACTTCACCACGCGGACGAAGCTGCGGGCATCAGCAAGTGATATATAAATCGAAAGAGTTTCTTAGTTTGTTTGGTTCAACGCGCTAATCTTAGGAACTAATGGTTCGAAATGAAAAAATGTTTTTGTTTTGGATAGCCCACTTATCGAGGAAGTCTGATAAACATACTTATATATTTCTAAATACATACATATTATAGATAAATAACATCTATACACAGATAAACTATCGTGCTCATCACACAAAGTTATATACTATCAACCTGGAGAGCGGAGAAGTAATCATAAATGTCAAGTATTCAGGCAAATTTAACTACATTATTGTAAGAATAATAAACGACAGGACAAAATGACACACCCTTTTAACGGGGTTTAAATGTACGTCACGGGGAAGTCGCAGAGTTCAGCTAGTATTTTTGAACAAGTATAGTACTAGTTCAAAAACACATACACTACAGATAATTATTAAAAAGTAAACAATTGCCCATAATATATAGGTATATAAAGCACTTAACGAAATATTTAACTAGGTATGTATTTATTACTAGCAAGCGGGATTCATTTCTAAGTAAATTATATTAAACTCGTAGTCTGAGCAATCTGTAACACAACAATTGCATTACAATAAGCCCCGCCTGCTTGTAGTTAATTATTTAGTTGAGAGTTGCTTTATCCCTGAAACGGTGGCAGAGGCATATTATACACCATTTTTCACCGTGTGTATTCCTATCCAAAGTGATATATATAGATGGTGAGAGCCCATTGCCGTGTTAAAATATACAGACGAATGTTGTGGCTACCTGCTGTTGAAATTTTTAAACCTTGCTCTATGGCCTTCATATAAACATAGATGCACTTGTTTCCTTCTTAACATATTTACACTTGGGTTTATTTGTATTTATGGTATTTTTTGGTTTTGAACATACAAGAGAACCCCGTTTTACAGTTTAGGTTAGATTTAGTAGAATGTTTTACATTTACTATATAATTTTTTCTTCTAAGTTACATTGAAACATATATGCGTTGTATATATTTAATTTTACACCGAAAATAAAATCCAAACTTGTCAAAGAGCGATGGAACGAAGCATTCTAAACATTAAAAGGACAGACAAGATTCGGAACACGGATATAAGGCAGAGAACAGACGTAATTTATGCCTTAGAACACTGTAACTGTTTGAAATGGAAATGGGCGGGTCACGTGGCTCGCATGAACCCTAATAAATGGGCAAACAAAACAACTCAATGGTCTGGACCACCTATGAAACGCAAAAAAGGGAGACCAAGAGAAAGATGGATAGACGAGATACATCGTGTGGCTGGCGAAGACTGGATATTTAAACAAAACATAAAGACACATGGAAAAATATGGAGGAGGCCTTTACTCGTAGAGGGGTCCTTAATAGATCTTAGTAAATCTGATTATTTTAAATTGTTTATATGATTTTAATCTTAATTTTAATATCGGCAATAATTCTATGCATGAAAATTATTTACCTACCTAATTATTATTTATTTGTTTTATATAATTTAATTAATGAGTACATGATAATTATTTAAATACATAATTATTACTTATTGATTTTATATAATTGAATTAATTTGTGATATGTTTATTTATTTAAATTATAAAAATTGCATAGAAATGCTTGGCAAAAGAAAAGGAAATGTTAAACTTTGTATTTATTAAGGAATAAATAAGGCTATAATAATAAAAATATTTAATTTTGAAGTCACCTGTTAAAGCTTCTTTATTTAGTTAGTTTATATTTACATTTTATGTACGTTTTGATACTTGACAAAACCTTTCATTTTATATCGTACTCATCGAAATCCATTAAGCCATTAGGCCTACACAGGGAAAAAATAAAACATGCAACATTTCCCACTCTTAATACTGGCACTTGTGCAGATTTGTAAAAATATCTAATCTATCTAACTTGCATCTATCTCATCCCTCAGTTGTCGCTCTATCAGAAGCTGCCTTATTGATCCTACAGAAGTGACATGTATCGTCAGGGGTTGCGACAAAATCTCAGGGATCTAGGGGTTTTTATTCATGGTATCTGCTATTCACCGTTTCATCTAGCTGTGTGATATCCATGGAAGTTGCACTCGTAAAAGGCTATCTGAGCCCGATCTTGGCAGAGCCAGCTTTTAAAGCTTATAAAATGCGACTACATATATACTTGTGTTATTTTTAAACTTTCGCGGTTTATAATCATATTTTATATACTACTCGGGACTTCACGCGAAACAATTTTGTACTTACATTCACCGACGTTTCGAGCGCGTTGCAGCGCCCGTGGTCGCGGCTGGACTGTAAGTACAAAATTGTTTCGCGTGAAGTCCCGAGTAGTATATAAAATATGAGTACATATATACTTCTCTTTGCTTTACCTGTAACTTAATTTGAACTGTGTTATATTGCAGATCCAAACAACAGACATACTTTCTTAAAACATACATATCACTAGCCCTAGGAAATTCATCGGCAAGCGCCGGTTTCATTATTATTTGATTTTTTGGCATCTCCTGGTATAAATAAATATATTACTCTTGTTTTCTCAGTTTCTTTCTATTTATATTTTAGAACGAATTACAATAACTGTTTTATAGCATGATAAACTCTTTTACGACTGAGTTATATATTATAACAATATTCTAAAAAACAACATAGAAGCCGATGAACAACTGTAACTGAACATATTATTCACAAGAAAATTTATTCTGTACAAGCCATACCCTCTAAATAAAAATAATCTATCCAGATTAATAAACGTCAATTGTTTATTTGTAATTCCAAATTAATAGCTTTTCATTCAATGCAAATTAAATTATATGTGATATTTACATAAAAAAAAAACAATTTCAAAATCTGTCTTTTTATTCCAGTTAATTTCGAAAACCGATTTAAACAGGTCATTTACTGGCAGATAGCTGATGAGATAAGAAATAACTAGACTATCTTTTAATATTGGAACGGACAATGAGCGAAGGAAATTGCGGGCCGACCGCTAGTAAATAAGTAAAAATCTAATCCTGAACTAGGCAGAGTCATAAATGAAACATTGATTTTGTATTATGGCATTTAAGCTAGGCTCTACTTAATAAAAACGTTATTTGAACTCTCGTTTGGACACGTCCAACGAATGAGTGAGGAGCGATTAACGAAAAAATATAAATTGTGCGAAAGTAGAGGGTAGAAGGCGTCAGGGTAGGCCGAGACTTACATATGAAGACCACGTGAGCAGATTGCTCTAAATCTGAAAAATTATGAGTTTTCGAAAATTCAGACGTGCGTGTATGAAGCGATTGATGAAGATTGAAGACGCGAAAGAATTATGCATAGATCGCGAAGCCTGGCGATCTGTCCTCCCTGACTAGCCCGTCAGGGATACAACGTGAGAATGTTAAGTTAAGTTACAAATTCCGTACTTCGGAAGGCACGTTAAGCCGTTGGTCCCGTTTGCCAGTAAAATGGCAGTCGTTAAGCCTGGTTGAAGCCGCCCGCTTGAAAAATTTCAACAGCAGGTAGCCACAACCTGCATCTGTCTATTTCAACACGGCAATGGGCTCACCACCTATTACGTGGGACAGGAATCCACACGGTGAAAAGTGGGCATATAATATGCCTCTGCCACCCCTTCGGGGATAAGGCGTGATGGATATTTTATGGACAAAATATTACCTATAAATTTTATACAGTGAGAAGTTGCGAAATCTCAAAAGGTAAAGTAACGGGCAGCCTAAACGATTATATTTTATATTTAAAAAAAAGTGAATGAAGGTAATATAAAACGTTTCCACGCTTGCCAAGCTGCGGGCAACAGCTAGTAATAAATAAAAATCTAATCCTGAACTAGGCAGAGCCAGATATAAATGAAACATTGATTATATGTTTTACTTAAAAAACACAAGGCTTTACTCAAAAATCCTATTTTTGTGCTCTAGTTAATTGAAAAAAATGTGTGTCATTATATTCTCAACTTTCACTATATTTTTAAACAAACTCTAAGGGTACATTTAGGGGGACCTTTATATGCCATTAGATGATACAACTAGATTTTGCTTTCTCCAGATAAGTAAAAAGCATTGTGCTCAGAAATAAAATCCTCAGAGATATCATTATTCTGATACAACGACCCTAATGTACTTCAATCTTTTATCCTACTGCTATTTACAATGCCGTAGGTGGCAACTCGCACGAAATAAAACTGGCACGCGTGCGAGTTTACCATTTTGGGAAAGACTAGTGGTCTACTGGCACTGTTGCTTTTATGATACCGTGCGACTTAATTACTTGCAGAATATGTAGTGGTTAAGTCATTTGCCCCAATTCTCTCTTCGAGAAAATTTCAAAGATAGAGATATTATACTACAAGGTAAAAAAATCTTTCTGTGCACCATACTCGGCTTCATAAGACTGGCAATTCCTTTCAGAGTAAATATATGCTTTTACGACAAGCTCTCTGTGGCCTTAGAGGTTTACCAGTAAATTAATTTCAAAGGTTCATTTCAACAAAACTGTGAAACGGACTTAAAGACTATTTACAGAACAGGGACGCCTGTAAGAAAATTTTCAGAAAAATTGCTTAAAAGCATTGCCTATAAGGGCTTTAACTTTGCTTAACTACTGCCATGTTACTGGCAACCGAGACCAAAGGGTTAACGTGCCTTCTGAAGCATGGAAACGCTCGAAAATGTAAATGTCACAAAGTGATCACCCATCCGTAACTAGTCATATCGAAAATTGCTTACAGCATTAATCGTTTACAGAACACTAACTCGGTGTTCCGGACCACGAGTATTTCGTAAATAATAATGACTTTAATTGTGTGTAACACAGCAATGGGCTAACCACCTGTTAATGTGAAATGTGGGCGTATTGTATGCCTCTGCCTACCCCTTCGGGGATAAAGGCGTGACAATATGTATGTATTAATCAAAAGTTTCATACAACATTTTTTCCTTACAAATCGAAATAAGTTTTGCAAATTTTCCTGAATCTAACAGCAAATCTCTATACTCCATTTTGTCAGCTCATTAATTGTTGTGTTCCAACATTTTTCTGCTCTCTTGAACCCTTTCTGTTTCAATGATCGCGTTTAATTTGACTCCTTCATTAAATCATAGGTATTTACACCGTTAAAAGAAATTTAGAATTATTAATACGTGCGTCTGTCTATTTCAACACGGCAATGGGCTCACCATCTATTACGTTGGACAGGAATACATATGGTGAAATGTGGGCATATAATCTGCCTTTGCCACCCCTTCCACAGTATGATGATATTTAAGCCAGTTTCGAAGTATTTTTTTCAGTGAGACATTTCGGTGTTCTGAAAGAATATTCAAGGCTATTTGAAATAACTAACGTCTCGATGTTTTGAACCTTATTAAAATAAACTTAATAAATATGCGAATTGTCACACCTTTTAACTAAAGACATAAGCACCTTCCTTACAGAGTTTTGATGTAAAATCTGTCGCTCCAAACTACGTCAAAAGTCAAAAAGCTTAACGACTGGCATTATATTAGTGGCAACCGGGACAAACGTGTCTTCCAAAGCACGGATATGCTCGCAAATGAAAATACAACAAAACGGTCACCATAATAAAGGCTTAACGCAGTGATCATTTACTGAGTTAGTGTAGCTACGAGCGCTACATTCAAAGTTTTTGAAGATATACTTCTATTGGCGCGTTAGGTAAAAATGATGAGAATTGCTCGATTTTTGTGGAAGGAAAGAGAGTGGAACAAGTGAAAGAATTTATATACATAGGCTCAAAATTTGCGAGAGATGGAAAGTGTGATGATGACATTGAAAGAAGAGTTTTGGCTGGCAATCAAGTGAAAGGAGCAATGTACACCTTTATGGGCACCCAGAACGTGTCTTAAAAGGCAAGACTGGCTGTGCATAGAGGAGTGCTTGTCCCTACACTAACATATGGCAGTGAAAGTTGGGTATGGCAGAAGAAGCATAGAAGTAAAATTAATGCAGTAGAAATGAGGAGTCTGCGAAGTATAGCTGGAGTAAAATTGATAGATAAAGAAAGGAACAGCGTATTAAAGGAACATTGCGGTATGACAGAAGACCTAGTGACTAAGATAGAAAAAGGGATGCTTAGATGGTTTGGACACGTGGAGAGGATGGATGAAAATAGACTGACGAAAAAAATTTACGCGGTGAGAGTAAATGGGCAAAATGGTAAGGGTTGACCTCGACGTATATATACCAATCAAATAGAAGATCTTTTGACAAAAGGCCAGGTCAAGAGTACCCTTAATCGGCGAGCGTGTATGAAAACAATTATGAAAGTTGACGAAGCGAAAGTTGTATGCCAGAATCGTAGCAAGTGGAAAGCCATAGTCTCTGCCTACCCCGATGGGAGACAGGTGTGATGATATGTATGTATGTATTTTTTTTACGATGCGCGCACAGTCCGTCACTTAAAACCGACACCATGAAGTTACCTGATAAATTTTCCATGACAACTTATAACTATATTCAAATTAGTTTTCGTTAGAGTTGTGGTATATGTGATGAAATTTTATTAGAGTAAAGCAGTATAGCTTCTAACACGTGTACATAAGTATCTACACACACATTTTTATTTCTATGTAGTATTTCTATATAAAGGGAGGTAGATAGATACATTCAGGACCCGTGGCACCATTGGTGTCACCTGACCGGTTTCGCCTTACGGCATTCTCAAAGGTACTCAATATGACGACAAATTAGGTCGCCATATTGAGTACCTTTAAGAATGCCGTGAGGCGAAACCGGTCAGGTTTACAAAGTAAACGTTGTCGAACAGTACAAGTGGTGTTATTTAATATGTGTAGCAAGTTCCACCAAGCGCCATCAATCAACAGTATAAATTATATATCCTTGTTTGCAGCTGTTCAATAGGAACAACATTAAAATATGGTTCGGCTCGCGACGACGGCTAGAGACCGGACGGTATGTCTTTAATGCCGTGGAGGATGAGTAAGTGCTTAGTGTGGGACGCTACGTGCGTCGATACTCTTGATCCTACTCATATTACCGGTACTGCTGGTTGTACTGGTGCCGCCGCTGCTTCCGTGGTTTGCAACTCACAAGTGATTACGTTTTTGAGCAGTTTGAGATCGAGACCTTAGGGTCATATGGTCCAAGCGCTCAAAACTTCTTTCATTATAAAAGCGTTTGATTGACACCACTGGTGACCAGAAGGCTAGTGTAATTATCGCACAAAGGTTAAGCATTACCTTTTATTTCTTTCTTTCTTACAACGTGAAAACTCTGCTAGTCTTATGGGATTGTGAGAACTGCGATGCGGAGAAATGTTATGACGCACGTTAGGTTATTGGCTTTTAGTTAGTTTAGTCTAGAATTAATTAATTAATTAACTAACTATCTTCACGCTGTATCCCGGATGTGTAAAGACACGTCCAACGAATTAGTGAAGACCGATTTACGAAGAATATATACTGTGCGAAAGTAGAAGGTAGAAGGAGTTAAGGTAGGCCGAGACTTACATATTCATATATGTAAGTGATGACCACTTAAGCAGATTGCTCAAAAACGGAACAGTCAAAAGTACTCGGATTGCGTGTATGAAGCGATTGATGAATCTGCTAGAAGCGAAAGCAGTATGCATGGAACGCGAAGCCTGGTGATCTTTCCTCTCTGATTACCCCGTCAGGGATACAGCGTGAAGAATAAATTAAATAAATTTTATAATATATTTACTTAGTATTTAAAAAATAACATATTTTTCATGTAAGTCACAAAGTAACACTTATATTAAGAAAAGCTATGATATATAAACCAATGAATGCTGAAAACCTGCGTAATTCCCTCTCAGTCAGCTTAATGTACCGGCTACAAATCTTAAACATAATCCAGACAAACTACAAAGTCCGAATTGGAGTGAATAAATGTCGGTTTGGGGAGTATGCCAACGGCAAACAAACGTAATATTATCATTGAGAGATATTTTAGTAAGTCTAATTGAATCCCAGCATTGTTAGTACCTTAGGCTAAAATCCAACTTTGTGTCTGTATAAGATTTTGATCTTCAAATAAAAGCTAGAACCTTTGTAAATGCTTACTTAAAGACATAGTACTAGACGACAACATATTTTGCGGATCACAAACATTTATTCCAACCCGGGAATCGTAAAAAATGTTAAAACACCTTTTAAGGAGTTTGAAATTCTATCATGAGTCAAGAATGGTAAAATACACAAATAAGCACATAAATTATATTGAGTGTTTTCACTTATTAAGTATAAAATTTGCGTAAATTTTACCAGTATTTTATCTCAGTTACTCAATTTAAGCAACCATTGAACTTTGAAAGTGCAAATTTAAGGACATCAGATTCAATTTCAGTACAAATATTTATCGATTAATTTATTGAAATAGCTTAAAAAGGATTTTCTATTGGTTTCAAAGTTATCAAAACTGTGTTTAGAGAGAAATTATAATAATATTGATAATAAATATGCTAAAATCAAAGTTCGGAAAACTTAAGTTACAGGGCGCTATTGAGTAATAATTTCACAAGGGACGTTAGTTATTATTATTGATAAATGATATCAATTCTGTTACTAAGTAGGTAATAAATTATGACTAGGCTATGCATAAATTTTTGTACAAATACCCGGTCATCGAACACCTTTCACTTATTACCAAAGTCATTTTAAAACCTTATTTTGAATCTTAGAGATGATAGGCACCTCTAAGATTCAAAATAAGGTTATAGAATGACTAGAGCGAGAGTGAGAGAGAGAGAGTGATAGAAAGAGAGGGTGCGAGAAAGAGAGAGAGTCGTTGATACGATGCGAGCGTAAGTTTATATTAATGGAGCCCACAGAATAATCCCCAAGAAGAGTCCCATTTTAAGAATTCATTTAACCTCTAGCCTATTCTGCGTCTCTAACGTATAGGAGTAAAGAAAAAACAGTAAAAGGCCCAAATGCATTCCACCAAGTACGAAAAAAGTCGAATTTAAAGACTTTTTACACTATTGATTGATGGCACTTGGTGGAACTTGCTACACATCTTAAACTAAAACACTTGTACTATTCCACTTATATATGACATATGACATCCGAAATACATACAATATGTGCTAACCTTTGAAAATACCGCTAGGCGAAACCGGTCAGGTTTAAGTAATAAATAAGTGGGACAGTACAAGTGTTTCAGTTCAAGATCTAATTTAAAGCCTGGGATTCTTTTTATTGGCTGTTAAGAGCAGCTAAGAATTAACTATTGATTTTCGACATTGTCAGACCTCCCTACTAAGGGCACTGGCGCCAGACCCTCGTCGGCTGATCAGCTAGTACGCCACTTGTAGGTGAGATGGCACGGTGAAGAAAAGGAAAATCCGCCTGGTCAGCCAATCGCCGTCCCAAAATCCGTCCAACAATGGATGGCGAATATTGCGATAGGTGGATTTAAATGATGAGGTTAGCAGTTTGCTAACACGTCTTTGTACCTCTAAGGCCCACTTGCATCAATTAAATAATAATAATTAGGGTTAAATAAATGATTACAGAGTTAATTAACTCGGAACTAAGTAAATAACGTTTTAACCCTCATCATGTCTTGCACCATAGAAAAAAATCATCGGGTTAACTAACCCAGTGTTTTATGTCACTATATGTCATCCAACCAAACATTAATGATTGAACAAAGAATGAAACAGGTATGTCTATCTCTTTTACACTACAGTTTGCCACACAAGACTTTTTTCTTACACGAATGATTGTAACATGACAGCCGAGTGCATTTTTTTTATCGTATTATGTGTGCGTGGCGTATCGTTTTGAGGAGTCCGTGTCACGCATGTGTCACGTGCCACTTCATTGTCTGTCCGCTGCTAGCCCAAGCTAGACAAATTAACCCTCAGAAATCGGTGAGTTAAAATTTTAGCGATTTAACCCTAGGTATACCCTTAACTCTAGGTCATGCGAGACAAATGAATGATTTAACTCGGGGTTAGTCTATACCTCCGAGTTATACACGTTAACCCAAAATCGCGCAAGTGGGCCTAAAACGCTCTTCAATTTTATAATAATAGATATATTATTTAAAATAATAATAATATTATTTTATTTTAAATAATATAGCAAAATGATAAGTGATTTAAAAAAATAATATTCTCCAATAATAAATATATTCTTTTCATCTAAAATGCAGCTTTAAGCTGAGAGAAGGCCAAATTTCGCGCAGATTCTTGCAACGCATGCATATACTTATGTATGATAAGTTTACTTATGTATAATTTTAAATTTCATGTTGGTCTATTTTATTTGTTTTTTTTTTATCACTGTGTATAATGTGTTGTTTTGTTCTGTGTGAAATTAAAAAACTTTTTTTTTTTAATTAATAAATAAATATTGTAGGACATTTTTTTTATACAACGCTGTCTAGCCCATAGTGAGCTAATATAAGCTTGTGTTATAGGATCTAGACAACCGATAAACATACTTTTATATCTCTAAATACATGCATGTTACCTATACATAGGAAACACCCAACTGTAAAACAAAAAATTGTGAATCACACAAATATTTTTTCCGACCCGGATCCTCAGTCGCTGCTGTCACATAAACTACCACTGCGCCACCGATGCAGTAAGTCAAGTGTTTTTCCATTTGCTTCTAAACCCTATCTGGATATGCCTGCGTCCATGTTTATTTGTCAGGCTTTCATTTGCGGTTAATCCTCTTCATCTTTGGGAGCGAATACTATTTGACAACCCAATCCCATAAGGGCGTTTACATTGTAGCCTTGTCGGTGTAGTCAGCAGAAGGACCTTAAGCACGTGAGGTCGCTTAAGCCCTGGGGAACGTGGAAGGGCCTTTAATACCCAAAATTAATCTTCGACGTTCACAGCTTACCAGACAAATTAGATACATTAAGTTTACGATAGGATCTTTAAACCGTTTACCCTACTTTTGTAACTCAATTAACTTGATCCCAACTCGTTTTCAAGTTCTAGGAAAATACTTCCATGTACTTGAAAGTTGTGAGCGATGTAACATTAATTTTAATATAATTGAAGTTGTTTTCAAAATTATATCCAATTTAGGTATACAATGGAGGGATTTTTGAAGTTACACTTTTTTAGCGCGTTAGTAAAAAATGATGAGATTAAATTTATACGATGCGTGCGCAGATTGTCACGAAAAACCGACACCATGAAGTTAGCTGATAAGTGTTTCCATAACAACTTATAAATACCTTGAAGTTGATTACTGTTTCCATGACAACTTATAACTATATTCAAAGTAGTTTTCATTCTTTTGATGTTTTTTTTACTAATTTATCATTCCTGTTATAAACAAAGAGCTGTGGTATATGTGATGAAATCTTATTAGACTTAAGCAATATAACTTCTAAGTACACACACACTTTTATTTTATTCGTCAATCGATGATTTTTTTACTGAATTCGTAGATTTTTACATTGAAATTTAAACAGGTTTTAATTGGAACCGAATTTACCCTCGAAGAAAAACTGTTTCTCGTAGTGCCATTAATATGTAATGATGTAAAAACTTCCTGCATAGATATATTTTTTCTAGCGAAGGAGATGATTTTATTGGTGAACCCCGTGGACTTAAATCTACCAAAGTTAATGGTAAGAAAAAAAGTAGTAGTTAAACTGAATAAAATCATTCGGTACCCCTTCTTGACTTATATGGCCAGAAATCCGAAATACACCAACTAAAAAAACTCCTAAAATCTTAACCTACCGCAGTCATCATTTATCAAAATAATATGAATTTGTCCTTCACTAAAGAGGAAAAGCGGTTGAACAGAACAGACCTTCGAATCTTTTGGTACGAGTATCTTAAGCAATCGTTTGTCGCTCTAAGAGCTCAAATTTGTGCGAGTAATTTGTTATTTTGCCTCAGATCACTTAACATCTACACGTCCTATTTGCATAAACTTTGTCGATGCTTTTCGTACAAACTTAACTTTATTTTGAATGTAAGGATTCAAATTATGACTGTTTTACTTACATCCGGTAAGTAAAACAGTCATAATTTGAATTTCAATTCTCTTTTTCTTCGAATATTGGATCAATTTAAAAGATGTTTTCATACATTGAATAATAAGAATTCTGTACCCAGAAGTCAGGGTGAATTCTGCTTTTACTTATTTTTTTCATCTGAGCGTGTAATCAGTAGCTTGCAAATTATTAAATTTGGAACGTGGAGTCGGCTTTAACTTATTGCTTGAAGCAGCTATGACCCAAATTTAGGCCATTTTAGGGCATTCTTTTGCAGAGTTGTAGTCATTTAACCTCTGGTTATCCTTCAGGTACCCATTTTCCTTAATAGTGGCATATTCATATACATACATAGGCATTTGTGTGTAAATAATTCAAATAGAGCATATTTTGAGAGTTCTTTGAGAGACATTGAAAAAAGAAAATTGAGATTGGATGATAGAAGTAGATGATATTTATACCTACTAATATTATAAATGCGGAAGTAACGCTATTTGTTTGTCACACTAAAACTACTGAACGTTTCGTACAGAGATAATATACAGCCTGAGAAAGGACATAGACTACTTTTTGAACAAGGTCCTGCGAGAAATGGGAATGACAAAGCTTCATTATTCGGAATACTTCAATATACTACTAGTTTCCGTGCTTCGGAAGGCACGTTAAACCGTTGGTCCCGGTTGCCAGTAAAGTGGCAGTCGTTAAGCCTGGTTGAAGGCCTTATGGGCGGCTTGAAAACCTTCTACAGCAGGTCGCCACAACCTGCGTCTGTCTATTTAAACACGGCAATGGGCTCACCACCTATTACTTGGCACAGGAATCCACACGGTGAAAAGTGGGCATATAATATGCCTCTGCCACCCTTTCGGGGATAAGGCGTGATGGATATTTATTTATTTTATTTTACTTCAATATACGGAACCACGGGGACTAACTAGTTTTATGATTCGAAATTTTTCGTATAATAAACCGGAATGTATTCAGGTAAAAGCTTTTCTATTAAGGAAGGACCACTCGCATTTCCTGATCCATTTAAAAAATATTTCGCCAAAATTACGATCAGTGAATAAACCGGTGGTTGCAGAGTGACCTGTGTAATGTACCAGAAAATGGAATTTGCGTGTTATTGAAAATCGTAAAGAATTACGCACTCTCCGAATTCAATTCAATAATACTTAGGTGCGTTTAGACGGCTTCACCTGCCATGTAATTTTGGAGCCTTTTCAGCGAGGTTAAAATGTTTTAATTAGATTTTATCGATTTTATCCAGTTGTACGATGTAAATCTTCATTTAAGGATAGTAATCTCCCACATATTTTTCTTTCAGGTAGGTCATCATATTAGTGTAAAAAAAGGAGAATGCAATCATCATATACTGAAATGAATTTTTGTATTTTAATTCAGGGTACAAGAAGACTTGAATAAGCCGTCTTGACACGAATCAAATTAACTTGACACGCATGACACAGACAGTCGAGATAATGAGACAGCTGTTATAGCAATTGTCAAAAATAATATTATTTAAATTTAAGGCAAACTATGTTTAGTCCACTTTTCTCACATAACACCAAAATAACTATGTAAGTTTATTATTGTAAGTATACCTACGTTGTAAAAGAGCATCCATGAAGTTTTTTGTCAGATTCTTCTTCATAAAGGGTAGGCTGGCCTTAGAACTGGTAACTAGAATTATTTTGATATAAAACTTATTTTGATTTCTTTGTTTTGTTTAAACTCATTACAATGTTTTTTTTTTCAAATATCATGTAGAAAAGAGTGGCCATGAGTTTTATTGCCAGATTCCTTATCAGGCTCTACCTATTGCTTTACAAATTTGGCAGTAAATGTAGAAGCAATAATCGTGACGTTTATAAGGTTACGTTGTGACCTACACTACCTACTCAAACTACATATCAATCAAAATACTTATAAATTAATATTTTTCATTTTATTTCACTACATTTATGTCGCACAACAAAAAATTTTTTGTTGTAGCCGCCGAACATATGCTTTTTGAGGTTTGGGAATTTTTTTTTTATTACCTGCTTACCATAGATGGGGTTTAAAAAGTCATTTCGGCTCTGTGAGATTAGACTTACTATTAATATTCCTTACTAGAGGACGCCCGCGGTTTCTCTCGCATAGTATCGGTTCTTCTTGGAATATGGGAATAAACATCAGCTATCTGACAGAGCAAGCCTGTGCCAAGTTGGTGGTCTAACCGTTTGAGAGATTAGCAAGAATAACAGGCAGACAGAAAATAATGTTATTATCATTATATACTTCGTATGTCCATTTAGTTATGTTGTTCAATTGGAAACAATCAGACACCTTTATATTTTTCTGTATAGATTTTAAACGAATTTCTTTATCCTGTATTAGTACTGTTTATTTTTGGTAATGGAACCGAATACGTTTCTCCAGTATAAGCCAAATATTATTCACAAACATTTTCTAATACGCACTTATTTTTAGAAGCGTTTCTTCGTAAACAATGTAAATTTATGCTACATCCTTCTATTAAGATGGATCCGATATTATGTAATATTCTATTGGAAGAGCTTCCAAAATAATATTACATAATATTTGTTACAGAGAGGCTCACGTTCTCTAAGTTATTATTCCAAATCTCATAACATTTCAGCACAAAATAACATTAAAATGCGTGCCACAATGTACACATAATGTAAATTTTAAGATAGACATCAAATAATTGTGTAAGAAGAGAATCTGTTTACACAAAGACAAAAACATACTGGAAAAGTGCAAGTTGTATTCTTCCACTGAGGGTTCCGTATAAAAATGTAGGTAAATACGTAGTGCCACTACTTCGCACGCCCGTTGCTCGTTAATAGTTTTTCAAATAACAAATGGTACTCTAGTTTGTTGTCTTTTATGATTATCTACTCCTCCGGTCCCTTAGGTATAGGCTTCCTAAGGCAACAGCCTGTTTAGTGAAAACTATGTACGTAATCGAAGTCCTTAAAAACTTACATTTCACAACCTTAGGGGTGAAACTTCCAGAAATGGTAAAATGACTTTTTTCAAATAGTAGCATACTATGTATAAGTATACTACTTTCGTCATCAGATCGTAGGTCTAACCGTTTCTGAAATCGCTTAAATTTTGAAAAATCCTTTCTTAGTGGATGTCTACATAATAAATATGGCTTACTCTTAAAAAAATCAAGTAGCTTTCGGCTGGGCGTCAGTAGATGAGTTGCTCAAAAAATACGAAAATACAGTTTTTAATTTAAATGTTTTTGTGAATTTATTACAAATGTATAGATTTCAGATTTCTCCTTATACTTGTATTAGCTATAAAAGGATATTAGTTGCCAAATTTCATAGCTCTAGGTCAACGGGAAATAATCTACGAATTTTGATTCCCTTGAGAATGTCGTAATTTACGTTTTTTGCGTCATAAATAGCAAAAAAACACATTCTTTTACGTTGGCTTAAAAGTTTAATTTTTCACAGCGTTGAGAGAGACTTGAATATCAAGGGAGTTAGACTTGAATATTTACTTCAAAATTTTAACGCGACATCTTCATGTGTTCTCGAGATAAACGGTTTTGTAAAACAGACGGATGACGGACGGTCAACATAGTGATCCTATAAGGTTTCCAGTTTTACCTTTTGAGCTGCGGAACCCTAGAAAGCCTTTTCCAATTTTGTCTAAAACACAATCCCTTGGTAATAAAAACATTAACATGTGAACAGAGCCCTGCATTTAAAAATGGTAATTGAAGAGGAATCCTCTCGACCTAGTTTTAAATTTACGCAATCACGATGACGTAAGCTGAGATTACATAAGAGTACCTACTCTAATCGAATTTGATACTTTTGTACCAGTTACATTATCAATGTTTTAAAAAGTGTTTGATAGGTACCTACTCCTTACTTTTTTTTAACAGAAGGCTTTGCTTTTTACTTTCTTACGCGAATAACTAAAAGTCAAAATGAAGGCTATAAGACCATATTGCCAGAAATACACACTCTAGAAATGCGCAATTTATGCATCATTAGTTTAAATTGAAAGCATTATTAAGACCTTTTTAGAAATTATTGTTTATATCTGCCCTGTATTTGTGACGTATTTAATTTTATTATGTATTATATTAGATTTTCTTTATTTTATTTTCGTTTTAGAGTGTCATTGTTCTGTACTTTGGTCCTAAGTTGCGATTTTTGACTATATATTGTTTAAAATATGGGAAGTTACCAAGTCGTTAATCCCCATTTTTTTTAAAATCATGAGAATATTGTTTTTAATCTAGTCAATATATTCCAACATAGATACATACATACATATAGTCGCGTCTTTGGCTCCGAAAGGGTAAGCAGAGGCATACTATACGCTCACATTTCATCATTTGTTTTTTGTCCCACGTAAAAGTTGTGTAGCTGTTGTTGAATTTTTTCTAGATCAAGCCTCCAATTTGACTCAATTACTACCGTAATATGTTACTGGTAAACCAGGACGTAGCGTGCTATCTGGCACAAAACGCTCGGAAATAGAAATGCCACGATCCCGTTCACGTCCATCAGGATGAATAGTATCGTAAGATATTTAACGCAATAATCGTTTACACAATACATGAGCTACATTGACCACGAGCTCTTACAATTGTTTTTAAAAATAAATTAAATTTCAATCTCTTTTTGAGAATTAATCCTTAGTCTTCTCTAAGATATCTTATATTTATGTTGAAATGAATGTTACAATGATATATTTTGTAAGACATTGTGGTATGATAGATTCTGCTATTCACACGTAACTGATAAACATACTTATATATATCTGAACACATACATATTATATACAGGAAACTACGAAATTCTGTAACAAATATTTTTGGATCACACAAATATTTGTTACATCCCAGAATTCAAACTCGATACCTTGGCGTGGTGACAGTCATATGCATTACCACTTACGTCTCCGAGTCAGTCACTAACTTAAAAAAAAACTAACTAACAGAGAGGACAGATCGCCAGACTTCTTTTGCTTCCTTTAGATTCATCACTCGCTTCACACATGCAGTTGGGTATCCGAGTACTTTCGAATTTTCCGTTTTTGAGCAATCTGCTCACGAGGTCTTCAAATGTTTGTCTCGACCTACCCTGACGACTCCTTCTACCCTTTACTTTCGCAAAATATATATTCTTCGTCAATCGTTTCTTACTCATTCGTTGGACGTGTCCAAATCTAACCGAGTCACTATACTTTAATATTGTTTTAGGTACACACGCCTACAAAATTGCGTGGACAATTTTAAATGAGATTGGTTTGAAGCTAAAAATAGCGCCATCTAGCGCAAACGAAACGATAATATAAAATTAAAAATAAAATAAATTGTCATTCTAGATGGCACTACGCTGACTTAAAATATTAAAAGAATATTTTGGTAGTCTTTTATGTTTTTATTTCTCAATTTTATTTTTACTCTAAGCTTTTCAAACTATAACAGTAATTTATGAATCTAACCATGCATTGATCGTACCAAGGGATACACCTAAATTAGATTTCAAAAAGACAATGTGGTCTTGACCGGAATCCGAACTCACTACCAAAACAAATTCAATCTATACCTGCGTCTTACAATTATTTACTGTTGTTGTCTGCGACCATTATGCAGACAACAATGGTAATGAAATATCATAGTACCTATCTATGTTTACACAAAATTTATGCTGAGAATTATTTTTTAAAACCCCTAGGTTTTAATAATTACTACTTAGATACATTTAGTACTTAGACACATTTTCACAATTAGTAGGTAGTTTAGCTAATAGATCAATTTGCTACAGATTAACGTTCAATACGTCTGCTGACTACCTATTATTAGCTTTTTCGAGTAACTTTTAAAATAAACTTGATTACTTTATAAAATGAGTAATACAATTACTCATTTTATAAAGTAATAAAAAAAAAAAACTTTGTGACAAAAGCGCAAATCATCGCTTTGCATAATCAGGGTAGAAACTTTTCGGAAATAGCTAGAGAGACTGGTGTCAACGTAGGTACTTCAGTTACCATTTTCCTTTCCTATTTTAAATAATCCTCTTTCTTTTTTGCTATATACAGATAATAATATAAATAGTATAGTATGGATAAAGTTTTATGATTTTGTACTTCATCTTAGCGTATTCCCTGTGCAAACCCTACTCAAATATGGAGCAGCTATAGTTTCACTTTTATAACTTTGGTATTATTGCAAGTGACTCCCGTCTGACCTCCCAATACTGCGTCGTTCCCTCATCTTTTGATCAACGGGTGCGCCGCAAGCAGGTGAGGTCGCTTGAGCCCCGAAGATATTGTAAAGGTCCCTTACACTCAACTGAAAAAAATATTATTAGGTATATATAATAATAATACAAATTATTACATTATTGTTTCTGTTTTATTGCAGAGAAAAACAGTTGTTTTATGGGTGCGACGAAGAAGGCGAAGAAGGTTTGTTACAACACCGACATAGAACTGGCAGGAAACCACTGATAAGCACATTGCAGCGTCAAACCATGATTAGGGAGTATGAGGAAAATGGTTTTATACCGACAAACCACTACGCTAGTTTATTTAATACGAGCGTCGCTACTGTCCGTCGTGTGCTTCGTAGTACTCGTGAAGAGCTGCATTATCGTAGGCATGCTGTGAAACCCTTGCTAACGGAAAACCATAGAAGAGCAAGATTACAGTTCGCTTTGGATCACTTAGATTTCGATTGGAGTACTGTTATTAAAACATTTAAATCTAGCCAACACGGACGTTTAAGTTTATGGCGTCGAAATAACACGCGATATAATAGCGATCATGTAGTGCCCAACATGGAATCTGGTCGTATTACAGTAAACATGTGGAGATGGATGAGTGCAGCAGGCCTAGGAGAACTTGTAAGAATACAAAGTCGAGCGAATAGTGCGAATTATATAGAACTGATGGAAGAAGTCATGTTGCCCACCGTTCGAAATGTGTATCTAAATATAGAATTACCACAAATAAAATTCGTGCAGGATAACTGTCCAATACATCGTTCGCGTAGTGTGCGGCAATTGTTTGACCAACATTTACACAATACCATGGCCTGCTAGATCGCCGGATTTGAATCCTATTGAAAATTTGTGGGGTCTGATTGTTCAACGGTGGAACAATCAAAATAAGCGCACTCCTGAGTCGTTAATGACTCATAGCATACAAGTATGGGATAGTATTAGAGGTTCAGATGTGTGCCAAAGCTTGATTTACTCTATGCGTTCCCGAATGCAAGCTGTTATTGACCAGAATGGAGGTTACACAGGCTATTAAGAAATAATTAAAAAGTTATTCTTCCTACAATTAGTACTTGTTTAAAATAGTACATTTTAGAGACTGGATTGTGACTGTACAATTTGCGAATTTTCTTAGATTTTAATATTAACCATACGTTGACAATATATTATATAGTTATTTTACATTTGGTTGAATTTTCTTTCCGATTTCGGAAACGAACACTTAAGCTAAGGCCATCAAAGAAACTTATACTAGTAAAGCTAAGTTCAATAATAAAAGAATATTGTAACGAGTTTTCAAGCTTTTTAATTTTCTTTTTAGTAATTTATTTAATTACAAAAATAAACCATTACAAGTTGTATTATTTTTAATCGACAAAGATTAGTTGTCAAAAGCTTACCACTTAAGTGTGGTATAGTGTAGTGTTACAACCTATGGAAGGTTTTATTTAAAAGTTAGTATGTTTATTGAAAATCGATCATGCTCTAAGCACTGAACCAATTTGGATGAAATATCATACAGTGACCTGGTAGACCACTACAGAGACATCCTAGAGAGAGAGAAAGAAGTTATACTGGTTATCCAGGATAAAAACTCTTTCAGATTTTTCACATTTCTGTGGGAAACGGAGAAAGTGGAAAAAACATTACCACGCAGACCAAGCCGAGGGCATTAGCATGCAACAAGCTTTATTTTGATAAGGTAGGTATAAAAAGTTTAAGTTACCCACCGTTAACGGTAAAACAAAAATCTCACAATGAGAGATGATTGATGAAATGCGAAAGGCAATATCAATACAATGTGAGTAGTATATACTCGTAATTAAATAAATAAATAAATATTGTGGGACACTTTTCACACAGCGCCATCTAGCCCAAAGTAAGCTAATATTAGCTTGTTATGGGATCTAGATAACTGATAAACATACTTATATGTTTCTAAATACATACATATTATAGATAAATAACACCCAGACACAGAATAAACCATCGTGCTCATCACACAAAGTTTTATCCTGGGTGGGAATCGAACCCACGACATCTTGCGTAACAGTCGGATGCACTCCCACCGCGCCACAGAGGCAGTCCAGTTCAGTTCTTTCCACCTCTACGTGCGCGTGTGTGTATGTAAGAGAAATTACAAGCATAAAATTAAAAAATAAAGCCATCTAGTGTAATTTATATAAATATAGATGTAAGCGTTCACGGTATAATAGACATTATGGTTTTCCAATTACTTGATAACTGTTCACAGTCACTTGAAAAAGAATGCCATCTAGTATAATTTGTGTAAATATAGATGTAAACGTTCACGGGATAATAGACTTTATGATACCCAGCCAACTTTGAAGCTCAGTGTACATATTGTCTGTCTAAATATGTAGTAAGTGTAAAGAAATTTAGGATATACAGAAATTTATAAAATCAACTCGTTTCAAAGTACTAATTGCGTAACCACTTTTCATTATCATCTATCATGTACGTTTTATAATATACTCTTTGAAAATAATTGGTGTGCTAAGATGCCCTCGAGTATTAAGCTTAAGCTGGAAATAAGTCAAGATCCGCGTAACTTAGCAATTTAAGTTTTCAAACCATCTACAAGTTGGTGCTAGTTAAACGGTAGTTGCGCAACCCTAGAGATTTTCTCTTTTAAACTCGACATAAAGTATAAGTTTAAGCGACTTTGATTTTCTCGTTGTGAAGTTATTACTACACTGTCTGCAGTAATTGTCAAAACCACTCACAGTGTCAAAACAACAAACTAAACTTTGCAAGCTGAAAACGTAAATATTTTAAAGACTACAATTTTATTTGATTGACAAACGTACGCCGAGGTCGACCCCTACCAGTTTGCCCAGTCACTCTCGGCACTGCTTCTTCAGTCTATTTTCATCCATCCTCTCCACGTGTCCGAACCATCTAAGCATCCCTTTTTCTATCTTAGTCACTACATCTTCTGTCATACCGCAATGTTCCCTTATCGCGCTGATCCTTCTTTATCCATCAAATTCAGTCCAGCTATACTTCGCAGACTTCTCATTTCCACTGCATTAATTTTACTTTTATGCGTCTTCGGCCATACCCCACTTTCACTTACACACATAGTCTCTGCCTACCCCGACGGGAAACACGCGTGATAATATGTATGTATGTATATTTTTATTCAAAAGGCTAAAAGGGATTAGTATAGTCTGACTCGTGCAGGAACGTGAAAATTTGTAAGAATGTATGGATGTAGGTTTGTTACTCTTTAATAAATGTATTTGTTTTCAAAATTTACAATAATATACTCGTGGCTACACCAATCAAATGTATTATTCTAATATATATGATAGTTTTAATCCCGACTACAAGTTCTTGTAGGAAACAGAGACGGGACAACTTCACAACGCGGGCGGAGCCGCGGGGATCAACTAGTTGGATTTGAAGGAAAGAAAGAAAATCATTTTCTTTTGCTTGTAAACTTAAAAAATGGCATATTTAAAAAAATGATATATAATAGGGCATTTTGACCGTATTTTAAATTTTTATGAATGACTTAGTACCTGCTTAGACTTTCTCTTTTAATCTGAGTGTATTATTGTAGTTTTCTTGCTTTCAAACCCTACCTGAATGAGCTTTCGGATTTTATTTGACTCCTAGTAGCAGCTTTCGTTTGCCTTTTGTTTTTTAGCATTATTAGGAGCGATCGCCACCTGACCACTCATTCTCGCGCCTGTGTCGTTGCCTCATCTTGCGCGTTGCCCTTTACACCCCTTTACATAAACATTAAGTGCAAATAGGTCGTGGCTGCTTCACCAAAGAATTTACATTACTAGCTTAATGATATTACCTTCATTCTATTCAGCTATGACTATCTACATTTTATTTTACTAGTTATGAGGTAACAATTGCAACGGGACTTTGTATTTTGAGAATGGAACTAAAATAACACTACATTCGTTTTTGTATGGAAATGCTCATGGATGCTATGCCGGACTCCTACCGACTAAAACCACACGTTACCGTTCCATCTGTCTATTACCAGGAGTTCCAGGTGAGCCCTCGGAAGGATAGCGGCAGGGCTCCCGACAGACTTTGTCCGCCACTGCAAGCAGTTCAGGGGGGCAGTGCAGGGGGGTTTGGGTGTTATCTCGCTTCTTTGGGGGGTTCGGGTGTTATACCACTTCCTTAAGGGGGTGAACTACGTGCCTGTAACCCTCACGCTACGCCACCTTCCATGGCCTGCTTCTGTAAGAACGGCGGGCAGTTCGCTCACCGTACTCAGGCCCCCAGTCACGGAGGCCGGTAGTCTACATTTATTACTATGATTTAACTAAATACTCTTGAATAGATATTAAGTTGAAATTAAATATTTGTAGGAAATAAAAATAGGTTGTTTTTGATATTTTAAACAAATAAGTGACGTTTATAATAAACGTTAATAATAAGGTCATTTACAGATTTAAGCAACGTCATAAACCGTTATTAAAAGCCGAGAAAGTACATTCTGAGGCATTTGTATAATAAATTTTAAGGTATAAGCTAACATAAGTATATTCACAAATCCTTTTGAACCGTTCCCATTCACTGAAGATCATTATAACAGTTAATAGGCTCACGGTGACGACACAATTTTGCTATGCCATTGCTATACCGCTCGTAGCGGATAACTTAAACCTCAGAATTAGGCAGTTGATGATGCTTTTAACT
This sequence comes from Thumatha senex, assembly GCA_948477245.1. Taxonomy (NCBI): domain Eukaryota; kingdom Metazoa; phylum Arthropoda; class Insecta; order Lepidoptera; family Erebidae; genus Thumatha; species Thumatha senex. Next base: position 3,413,609 of record OX419734.1, read on the forward strand.
GTAATTTCAGCAAATGCGGCTTGGCTGTTCAGTGTTGCGATGCGTGTTCATCGACTTACCTCCGGATCTTTTGTTCATTACGTCGGAATTTCCAGTTCCTTAACTATAAGAAAATTTAGTTTTATGTGTTCGCGCCAAGTTTATGCTACTATATGTTCTTGTTCAATTTCCGTTAGCGACCATACATTTTCCAGTTAACTTCGTATAAAATGGCCTGTTTTGAAAGAAAACATTTATTTAGGTACAATTGAATCTCATTTTAGGTCTATTAAAAATTTTAATACAATTTTTTAATTATTATTTTAAAACTTTTGCGATTTCACTCATATTAATACTATATTTCGGGTGGACAGATCGTTGGCTTTCCTCGATGTAAAATTGACGATGAAACAAAACTAATATCAATAAGTTTGCGAATGCCGAGGCCACCCAAACAAATTGGCAGAGTCGCTTGCAGTAACGAACGGTCATTCAAGGCCACGTTTAAAATTTTACTGAGAGACTTTATAACAATATTATCGATTTAAGCTTTAAGATCATAGCGCGCAAAATTGAGTTGACCTAAAACATTAGTAATTTTTTGCATCCAGTTCTTCCCTTGCTAGATCATCGGTCCATCTAGCGGAGGTTTGTCCTACCTTCTTCTCTAATCTACTATAAGGGTTGGTAATATAAAAATATTATCAAAAAGAAGAGTTTGTTTGCTCTTTTAACGTCACTATTGAGAACTATTCATTCATTGTGTATAATTGCCCATTTATTAAATAAGACTTGGAATCTGCTTTTATTGAATGAATTTTTGGACTAGCTGTTATTTGACTTTGTGGTTTTAGCATTAATGGGAATGACTACTGTCTGACTTCCGCAAGACCCTGGGCCATAACCTTATCCGTTGGTCTGGACGCATCGTTTGCAGGCGCAGTTGACTTGAACCCTGAAGATTATAGTGGATATACAACCTTTTATATCATGCTGTCTATCTATCTTTACGCTGTATCCCCGACGGGTAGTCAGAGACGACAGATTGCCAGGCTTCATGAATAAGGCATACTTCTTCCGATTCCTACAGATTTATGATTCGTTCAATTTAAATTAAATGTTTTGGTTCCTCAAACGCAGAATCAGTTTTGATATAATGTGGAATATTTTAGCACAAAAAGCTTGGAAAGCTTACTGGACATTGCATAATCTTCTTACATGTTATCAGATTTATGTATGCAGGAAACACTGCTGCAGTGGGATTTGCTAAAAACCAAATTAATTGCCAAGTTTCCTTATTTGAGTAAATCCCCACATCTCAAGCAACATTGAAATGCCCAATTGTTTTCAAATGAATATTTATTTATTTTGCATAGTGTTTATGTAGAATAGCTGTATAATTTGATCTCGTCTTTCTAGATTTGTAATATTTTAATGAAAATATGATTCTAGATTTTTTAAGTGAATATTGTAATATACCTAGTCAGGTCATAAGTATTGTCACACAGTAAAAACTTTTCTTTTAGAATGCTGGCCACAAAAAAGTTTATTGAATTCGAATTTCGAATTATTCATGAAAATAAAAATGTATACTTTTTAGAATTTTACTCATTTTTAAACATGGAGTGGACGCTCAAAGAAGACCTTGTTGCAGTTATTGCGTTGCATCGTTGCGGTTACGCGCCAATTCAAATTTTTGACATACTGAAAAATTTGAATATTACCAAAAGATTCGTTTATCGTGCCATCAAATGATACAATGAAGACTCTAGTGTAGATGACAGGTCAAGAAGTGGTCGCCCTCGGTCTGTTAGGACTCCAGCAGTGATAAAAGCTGTGAAGGCGCGAATTCAAAGAAATCCCAAACGTAAGCAGAAACTGTTGGCCCTTCAGATGGGGTTAAGCAGAACCACGGTGAAAAGGGTGTTAAATGGAGACTTAGGGCATCGGTCATATCGAAGAAAAACAGGACATCGTTTAAATGCTCGTCTAATGGACCTGAGACTGAAGAGATGCCGCGCTTTGTTGAAGCGGTACGCGGGAAAAAAATATCGGGAAATTCTTTTTCGGATGAAAAAATTTTTACCGTAGAAGAGAGCTACAACAAACAAAATGATAAGGTGTACGCATACAGTAGTGAAGAAGCGAGCAACCATATTCCGTGTGTCCAACGAGGTCATTTTCCACCCTCGCTCATGGTATGGTTGGGAGTTTCTTATTGGGGCTTAACAGAGGTACATTTTTGTGAGAAAGGTGTAAAAACGAATGCAGTTGTGTATCAAAATACAGTCCTGACGAACCTTGTGGAACCTGTTTCCCATACCATGTTCAATAACAGGCACTAGGTATTCCAACAAGATTCGGCGCCATCTAATAGAGCGAAGAGCACACAAGACTGGCTGGCGACGCGTGAAATCGACTTCATCCGGCACGAAGACTGGCCCTCCTCGAGTCCAGATTTGAGTCCGTTAGATTACAAGATATGGCAACACTTGGAGGAAAAGGCGTGCTCAAAGCCTCATCCCAATTTGGAGTCACTCAAGACATCCTTGATTAAGGTAGCCGCCGATATTGACATGGACCTCGTTCGTGCTGCGATAGACGACTGGCCGCGCAGATTGAAGGCCTGTGTTCAAAATCACGGAGGTCATTTTGAATAAACTTTATTGTCATAAGATTCTATGTTTTGTTAAGTTCATTTTGGTATATGATTTGGTTACAAAATGAATAAACTTGTTTCAATTATTTTATATTAAACATGTGACAGAATTTATGACCTGACTAGGTACCTTTATTTTCATATATATATATATCGACGACCAGTGATCAGTGTGACCATGTAGTAGCCTTATGTGCCGCTGTCAGTACCTATAACGTCAAACAAAACAGAACAGTTGAAATGAAGGTATTTTCTATATCTTAGCTAACGGTGTCCTCAAAAATGCAACAATATGTGTGTGTATAGTAAAAATAGAAATGAAAATTATTAATTCCATTCTCGTTTGCCCCTCATTAGTAGTAAATATAAATCTTTACTGAACAGAACATAAAATTGAAATAAGTCCATCAATTTCATTTAAGGAATTAAAAATATATTCCATATATTGCGGTAACACGTAGCCTTTCTGTCATATATTACCGTTACTTATATAAGGCTAACTATAAAGCTAAGGAGTTTGTTTGTTTGGTTGAATGCGATAATCTCAGGAACTACTGGTCGGATTTGAAATACGAGTATATCATCACGCCATCATATATGTCAACAAATCGGGCATTTTTTTTATTAATGTAGAATTTATAAGTGACGGGATTAAATAGGTGCGACGGGAGATTGAAGTATGTCACGAGCGAAGCCGAGGGGGTCACCTAGTTAAAATCACAAACGTTATAGGTTTTGGTGCCAGGTGTAAATTATTAATATTTTTAAAACACTGCGATCGCCTGTCCATTTCAACACGTCAATGGGTTCACCACCTGTTACGGTAACAAAAATGAATACGGTGAAATGTCGGCAAAAAGTATGCCTCTGCCTACCTATTCGGGGATAAAGGCATGACAATATGTATGTTTTTATGTAAAACAATGCGTTGGAGATGTGGGGTGCAATGGTAGTTCGAATTTTACAGGAACGAGATAACGCAGTGCTAGTGCCAACTTTGCTTTACGGTAGTGAAACCTGGGTATGTCAGCAGATGCATGAAAGTAAATTGAATGCTGTGGAGATGCGATCACTTCGAAAATTGTGCGGCGTTACCTTGGCCGACCGAATACGTAACGAAGTAATACGCAATATGGCAGGTTTGAATAAAAGTGTCAGCGTTAAGCTAGAAAAGGCCGTGCTCCGTTGGTTTGGACACGTCCAACGAATGAGTGAGGAACGATTGACGAAGAATATATATTGTTCAAAAGTAGAGGGTAGAAGGAGTCAGGGAAGGCCGAGACTTACATATGAAGACCACGTGAGCAGATTGCTCAAAAACGGAAAGGTCAAAAGTACTCGGATACCCAGACGTGCGTGTATGAAGCGATTGATGAATCTCGAAGAAGCGAAAGAAGTATGCATGGATCGCGAAGCCTGGCGATCTGTCCTCTCTGCCTACCCCGTCAGGGATACAGCGTGAAGATAGTTAGTTTTAGTTAGTTAGATAAGGAGGGTGGAAACAGCTAGTTAATCTAAGATTAATTCAAACAAATAACCACAACACAGCTAATACCTAATTCCCATATGACAAAAAACTTACTCATACTTCACAAATAGTCGTCAGTGAACTGTAATAGTTTTGAAAAGTGAGCGTAGCTCCATCTCCTATATTTGGGTTTTTGCTTTGTCCACGAACTCCTCCCAAATCTTTTAACAATTATTGATCAAATTTGACCCATAATACGAAATCTAGCTATAGATGGTTTAGAAAAAATAAAATCGAAAATCGGACATACCATGGAGGAATAATCACCCACAAGGCAAATAGACAACTACAAAAGAACTAACGCTTCGCTCCATTTAGACTAATCGGGGACGGCAATGTGCACTTTTTTGAAATTCACGAATGAACTAACATTATCATATTCTGCTCTCTGGTCTCGTAATAGAAAACTAATCAAATGACATAACCATTAAATTTACGGAATTACTGAGAGATATCAAAAACGTGTACATTTTTGATATCTCTCAGTAATTTCGTAAATTTTACGATGACGGCTCTTAAGTTTTAATAATCTATTCAAAGTTTAAATTAGAGTAGAAATTAAATGCGTTGGTTTTATGTTGCGGTGTTCATGGTTTGATCATTTTAATCAAAATTTTGCGAAACTGCCTTTACCTGGTAAGAAAACACGAGTAAAATTCAACGTCAAAACCACTTAAAACGCATTTGCCACGTAAGCCTTTGTAAGTATGCTAGTTTTAAAGGTGAAGGCGCCACCGTTTCAAGTGATTTCAAACTAATTATTTAAACCGCTCATTTACTTGAGGTTGCTTAAATATTACTATAAAAATTTGACTAGAAGACTTAAAGAAAACTTTCTAACTCGGTATAGTTCGCATGGTGCTAGCAATAAATAACTGCCTTCAACAAGGCCATCATTATGATCGAATTTTTGACCAAAACCCATAGATATTTAAACTAAAGAGATATAGGGAACGCAGCGTTTACTAAATGCGAACCTGTGTCGCCAAGTTTTTTGGCGTTCAGAGACGCGTGGACGCACCTAGACATCGCAGTAAAATTACTGTAGCTTTGCATTCCATTGCATGTTTGATTGTCAAAGGATATTTATTTATTTATTTATTCTTATTGGAGGATCAACAGCTAATAAACAGAATAGCTAATTTCAAATAAACAACATGAAGTCAATAACAAGTCTTAACTGATAAACAACAGTTTTAAATTAAAATAGTGAACTAAAATTTATGGGAAGTACATAATATATCTAAATAGATACCTTTTAGTTTGACATAAAGTGCTCAAAAAATCCAGACTAAGTAATTTCCTAACAGATGTTATACTAACATTAAATATATAAAACCCGTGCTTTTTGCTTAATATATTAACGGAATTATATGCTCTACACAAGAAAGACTGCCTCGGTGGCACAGTGGTAGTGTATGCGACTGCCGCGACTGAGGTCTTGGGTTCGACTCCAGGGTCGGAACAAATATTTTTGTGTATCACAAATGTTTGCATCTTACTTATGGCTAGATGGCGCAGTGAAAAAAAAGTGCTACTATATTTTCTAACAAAATTAGTAAAATTAGTAGATGATACTGAACGTGACAAATCCTCCAATTAGCATTAATGAATAAAGATTTTGGAATAGAGCAATGTTTAACCTTTGCTAGATTTGGGAGAATTGGGTCAGCAAATTGGTCAGGGGAAACGGACATGCAATCTGTTCCGTAATAGGTAGTGCGCTTTGAACTTATCATGATAAGTGATTTGTTAGTTTAAAGGCACTAGTAAACGGAAAATCCAAAAATAAAATTAAACGAAAATAAAGGTAAAATTTATGTACTTACAAGTTTTCGCGGAAATCTAAATTTTCATATATCTTTTTATCGTGTTTATTTGTTTTATATACCCATTTATATACCCATAATGCCCATTTACACTAAACACAATTTAGGTCAATCCTTTTTTTTTTTTTATATTGTTTTTTTTTCGTGTGGAAATCCTCATGGATGCTATTCCGGACTCCTACCGACTAAAACCACACGTTACCCTTCTATCTGTCTATGGCCAGGAGTCTCAGGTGAGCCCTCGGAAGGATAGCCCCAGGGCTCCCGACAGACCTTGTCCGCTACCGCAGGCTCCTTCAGGGGGGGTTCGGCTGTGTATCCTGCCTCTTTGGGGGCTTCGAGTGTTATCTCGCTTCTCTGGGGGGTTCGGGTTATATACCACTACCTTGAGGGAGCGAGCTACGTGCGTGTAATCCTCACGCCACGCCACCTTCCCTGGCCTGCTTCTGTAAGCACGGCGAGCAGCCCGCCCACCGTACTCAGGCCCCCGGTCACGAAGGCCGGTAGTCTTGGGCGAAGACAAGTCTGCGGCGCCCTCGTCGCAGACTGCGGAACTCGGGAGGGAGAGTTCTTTCTCGCTCTTTCTCCGCCGCCTCTTTTGCGAGCATGACTTGCTCGCAAAAAGACGCAGCGGCGTCCCACTTGCTCCCGCTGGAGAAGTCAATCCTAACTATGAAACTCTTTGGTCGAAGCATCGTTGTTAGCAAGCTATGTTGACATTTCATTTGTATTGACTTACTGACGGTCTCAATAACCTATCTATCTTTGACTACTGTCTAAAATATTGTCAAAATAGTTACTATCAGTACCTATCGACGAAAATTTCGGTCTCAATAACCAAAGATAGATAGATATTCTTATCTACGACATTGAACTATCTGTCACAAAAGTTCAAAATCAACTGTTTATCTGTGGTAAAGATCTATTTTTTTTTATTAATTATTTAATGGCCTGGTTTCTAAGACCTTTTAGCCAAATCTTATTTTTTATATCATGTTTCTTCAATCTTATCTTCTAATTAGTCCTGTCCAGTCGATGTCGTGTCCTCAGGCTACGTCCTGGTCCTTGCCCTCAGTATAATGGTGATTCTTATACTAAGGTTGTCAGTGGACGTTTCGCGGCAAGAGAGAAAATAGCATTTCACTGCATATATATCATTGTCTTTCACTATAGCACGTTAACACAACTTTTATGTCCAAGAAACCACCACTCCCGCACATAAAACAAGATAAATGCACTAGTTTTAGAAAATAATATAAAGCAAGCGTCCGCACTTGTCACTCTTCCCGCCAAATGTCGTGGTAGCGATCTAAGGGTCGTATTAAGAACCTTACTCAAGCCTCAAGTATTACTTAGAACTAGTTTTAAGCTGAGCTTTTATTATAGAACCTTACTCGATTCGTGAAACGTCAATCTAGAATCACCTGAGAGCTGTCACAGTGAAATGACGTTTGATTCATATTATAGAACAGTGCTCAAGTGTCATTTCAGTAATCCTTTATTTTTAAACCATATTCAGCTCAGATTCGCTACTTGATTCGAGATTTGCGAGCAGTTTTCGTAAGTTTAGTCGACACCACGCTCAAGCAGAGATTTTAGTTAACAAAAATAAAAGATGGCCTCCTTTATCTTTCTAAAATTGATATTTTTGAAGATAAATAGACTTACTTATCATTCACGTGTTTATCCCCGAAAGGGTGGCAGAGTCATATTTACGCCCCTATTTCAGTGCCAGCACATTCTACCAAACAGCAGACCCGTACCAATCAATAACAATTACTTTACAAAGATATTAATTCAGTATTATATCAATACCGAAGACAGTGTGATCTTGTATTGTGTGGCAGTGTGGATCGTATTGCTTCATTCTTTTATTTCAACTACCACACTTTTCATAGAAATGTGATAATAGAATAATACTTATGATAATAATGAGATATGTGGATATTAAAAAATAATGTCATTATATGGTTGTGTTGTAGAGTCAATGTCGCTTACGAGTAGTGTAGCTATGTACCATCAAACACATAACTTTAAACACAAGATAATACCTTAAATAATGGAACATTCGTTAAAGCAATACCAGCGTGGACATCCTTTTTATGCCACAGCATCCTTTCAGGATAGTACTGTAGCTTGTGCTGTACTGCACTATTGTGCCTATTATATTAATATCCCCATTGACTTCCAATACACTTTACTCCCTAAGAGAGTACTCCATATAATAAGAACATGATCATTCAATATGTAGGAGGAATAGGAATAAATAAAGGAAGGTTTGGATAAATTTTCAAAGCAATTTGTAGATGCTGACTTTCATATAATTGTTATTAAAGTGAAAAACATGACTTGGTTTAGGATGGGGTTTGACCCGTAACCTATGTCTAACCAGGGTAATGCTCTATGCCACTGAGGTACCATAACCATACCAAAATAAGATGAAATTATTCACTATATTTTCATTGTCACTCCTTCAAGCCCCATCTTGAACCGAGTTATCTTTATCACTGTAATAACATTTATTGGAATGAGAGGTGTGTACACTACAACTTATAACAACCATCATCAATAGATAAAATATTTATTTTAATGATTTATTCATACTACCTATATTAATTAAATATATTAAACAATACAATTATATTTTATTTTATTTTTTTTTTAAATAAAGAACCTAAAAATGATTAATCATTATTATTATATATATTCCGTGCTTCGGAAGGCACGCTAAGCCGTTGGTCCCGGTTGCCAGTAAAATGGCAGTCGTTAAGCCTGGTTGAATGCCTTATGGCTTGAAAAAATTTCAACTGCAGGTAGCCACAACCTGCGTCTGTCTATTTCAACACGGTAATGGGCTCACCACCTATTACGTGGGACAGGAATCCACACGGTGAAAAGTGGGCATATAATATGCCTCTGCCACCCCTTCGGGGATAAGGCGTGATGGATATTTATTTATTTATTTTATTTATTATTATTTCTTAAGATAATGATTTGATGACAGATTCTTTGGTACTTTCTTGTGGTGGATATTGTGCACGACAGGCTCGGCAAGTTTTTGGATGCTTGTGTCACAGTTGACTATCTCATTAATAACAAAAGGACAAGAGTTTCAACTTCTGTTCTCTGAGATACTATTATTTCCACAGTATCTTTTTCTGCTTACAATATCACTGTAACAAAAAACAATCTTCAGGTATGCATATATTACTGGTTCGGTGGTGTAGGTGATAGTGTATGTGACTGCTACTCATGTGAAGGGGATCAGATCGGAATAAATATTTGTGAGATCCCCAAATGTTTGTTTAGAAGTTTGGGTGTTTGCTCTATAACAATGTATATATTTAGATATTCATAAGTATGTTTATCAGTTGAGTAGTTCCCATAACCCAAGCTTAAAGGGTTAGATGGCGCTGTGTGAAAAGTGTCCTACAATGTTTCCTACAAACTTTGATTCACGGTGTTAAAACTTCTGTTCTACATGTGACTTTAAGCTCTATCTTTCTATCCTCTCAAGGTTGTTTATGACAGAGCCCCGAACCCTATGCAACCAATGTTACAAAGTGTACAAAACTCTATAATATTTTCAACAAATAATAGGTAATTACCCGGTATGTGTCAATAGTCTCTGGTATTTAAATTCAGTGCATATGTTAAATTAGATATCTGGATCCATATCGGCATCAGGACAATGACCTCCACAGACAGTGGCTATATGGTACTGCCTTTCACGCGTAAGTGCATCACGCTGTCTTGCTCTGAAATTTTATCACAAAGCGGCTCAACAGCTCTCCGGATGCCTAGAACAAAAATAGAATGAATCTTATTAAACAGTTATCATGAATTACTAGATGGTATACATCTGCACAAATATATAAGACCATAAACCTCCAACACTTACCGTTTCGATAGTTTTTGTAGTAAATATACTTTTCTGAAATATTGGCCCAAGACGTATGGCATCGTTTTTTATTTTGTATACCTAAGATTCTTGAAAGATTTTAATATTTCTAGTAATAGATTCCTTAAGACGATCGTAAAATTCTTCTTTTTTCAGATATGTACAGAATTAGAAGAATTTTAATTAATCTACAATGTAAACATAATACTGGCACCATAATATCAAATGTCAGTCAAGCAAAGTTTATTAAACTCGCGATCCATTTAACGCAGAGAAAAGGTTCATTTTATGAGTCCGGGACTTCCTCTACAGCAGTTTTTTGTTTAGTATTTTGAAGTAAGGATACTTTAAAGCAATCACAGAGGTGATTAAATCATTTCAATGAAAAAAGTAAATAAAAAAATAAGCTTTTGAAACATAAATATCAAAAAGTAAGCTGCGTGGAATGAAAACAAAATATGTAAGGAATAAAAATGTAATAGAAAACAGACTGTTTTTAGGCTTGCAACATTCCAATGCGTATTCTGGCGATTGGAGATTTGGATATTTACTCAAGGTTACTTTTCACCGATCTGAGCATGGGGATAGTTCTATAATAAACCACATGCTTATGTCTAGATTTAGCACTCAAGTGCCAATCTGCTAAATTCCGTTTATGTGTGACTTGAGTTAGTTTCTGTAATACGACCCTAAGTTTAACTGAAGATAGAATATTAAAACCGGCCATTAGCGTATTTAAGATACACCTAGGGTTGGTGCAATAATTTTTTTTATTTTAGTAGTGTCATAAGAACTATAGGTGTGAACTTATGATACGCCTAAGTTTAGTGCAAATGTGCAATATCATAGTCCTAATAGTCCACCCGTTCCTGAGAAAATCGAAGGTGACACACAGACATACCAGTTTTAGAAGTCCTTGTTTTTACCTTTTGAGGTATGGAACCATAGAAAGAAATATAACTAGTCTACATTCTATGTAATATGCATTATCTACGTAACTTGTGATCATGCAAAAACACAGCTCAATGAAAGGAATAGTAAACACTCATTCAACGTGTTTATAACGATGAAAACTGCTCAGTATAGGCTCTGGGCTAACAAAATCTGCCGCTTTGCAACTCACCGCAATTCTGAATAAGCAGAAACAAATTGAGCTCGGACACGGTGATAGGGTTGGCACGTTTTCTACGTGTGTAAATTATTTATAAAAATGACATCGCAACATCAGAAAATTACAATCTAACTAATGCTTAAAATACACTTTAGTGATTAGTCACAGAGTTGAATACATAAAATGTCAAAAATGTCTATTTTACTATAGTCACTATTAGTAGTGACTAAAGTAAAATAGACATTTTTGACATTTTATGTATTGATTTTGGGATATAAAAAAAAGGTTTTTGGGAACCCCGTAGCTGTACACGGGGTTCTCAAAAACATTTTTTTTTAATTTATTTCTGCCCCGTACAAAATGTATCCATACTTTTTTTACATTATTGACCCTAAAATATATTATGAGGATGTATTTCTTACTTTTATTAACGCGTGGAAATCTCCACGAATGATCCACATGCTGGACTCGAAGCGACTAAAGTCACATGCTGCCTATAAATTCATCTTGCGCTAAACGCCCGGGTGACTACTTTAGTGCTTTGTGCCTATAATAATAACCTAAGTATAAAAACAAATTAAATATCGGTGAATATAAAAATTAATATAATAAAATAAATTATAACCAAAGAGTACGTACATTTTTAATTGAAACACGACATTTTGTCACGTAATTAAACCGCAAAATACTGTATAATCGAGTACGAATTCCGCCCAGAACAATATTCTACAAAATAAATTCTCCACACGATTGGCAATTAATAGCGCTATAAACGTATTTTATTTACTTTTATCGCCCCCAGTGCGATAAACAGTTAATAATGTTCAGTGTTACTGTATGAGCAAATTTACCTCGATTACATCTTGCGGGAGTCGTAAAGAAAGAATGTGACCCAGTAAGACGTCAAATGAGAAAATTCCTAGTATTTAGACTAAGCATGAGCTTTTATAGAGCAAGATTTTACAAGGCATGGTGTTACCATGGTCAAAAGAAAGGCGTTCTATATAATCTCAGACTTTTATTGCTACCAACAGAAAAAAATGATATTTTATTAAAATTTCGCAGGAGCAATAAAAATATTATTTCTTGAGATTGTAAAATATGATAAAATCTTGTTACATTTCTTTGTGATATTACCATTGAGCTAATATTACCATTAAGCCATCGTTTCCTGATACCTGTAACGTGGCAGTAGTTGAATTATAAAAAAAATCATTAACAGGTCGCCACAACCTGTCCATTTTAATACGGCAACGGGCTCACCACGTGGTACGTGTGAATAAAATGCAAAACTATATCAGTGAAATATTGGCGTACAGTATGCCTCTGCCACCATTCGAGAGTGAAGGTGTGACAGAAGGCTCTGAATCTAAAATCTGTTTGATTAAAACCTCGAAGTTTTAATGATTTTATTACATTTCTAAGATATTGTTCTAATTAAATTATCATAACTAATTAGCATCAACCCTTGCATTAGTGTTCTCCACGTTTGCAAATGAATCTAGTCTAGTGACGTCACATGCCTCTTACACACTTTGTCTGTATAATTTTATTTTCCTAGGTAACTTAGGCTTGTACTATAAAAATTGCAATGGAAATATTACTAGATGTGATTAGAACGAAATAACTTCACAAAACCTTTAATTAAGTTGAAATAAAATTGACTAATTACGTGGTGTTCTTACGCGCGTTCCACTAGAATCCCCGATTTCCATCCTTCAGGGAATCGAAAAGCATCACATTTTGTTTAGCATCCGAGGCATATCAAAAAAATATTATAATAGTACATTACGATGTACGTGCGTTATGATGGTCATAACGCATGAGGCGATTTTTCAGCCCGAGCCGTAGGTGAGGGCTTAATAGAGCTGAGTGAGTTTAACCAAAATACGCACGTATATCGCTCCACGTTTTTCAATACACTTGAAGAGAAACAGAATAAAATATAATATAAATATAATAAATAAATATCCATCACGCCTTATCCCCGAAGGTGTGGCAGGGGCATATTATATGCACACTTTCCACCGTGCGAATTCCTGTCCCACGTAATAGGTGGTGAGCCCATTGCCGTGTTGAAATAGACAGACGCAGGTTGTGGCTACCTGTTGTTGAAATTTTTCAAGCCGCCCATAATGCATTCAACCAGGCTAAACGACTGCCATTTTACTGGCAACCGGGACCAACGGCTTAACGTGCCTTCCGAAGCACGGAAACGCTCGCAAATATAAATCTCACAAAGTGGTCACCCATCCGAGGACCAGTCATAGTGAAAGTTGCGTAACTCAGTGATCGTTTACAGAACACTGAGACCGCGGGGACCGCGAACGAGAAAAAAAATAAATCAAAATATTATTTTTCCACTTAAGTAATATGCCCTACATAGGTACCTCTTATTACACAGATTATATACACACCTATACCTACTAATAACAACCTACCTATAAAAACACTCGCCTATTCTTCATTATTCTAAGTGAACATTTTTAGATATCCAAAATAATGTAGAAATACAAAGAAAAGAAAATTAGAGAAAAATGGCGCGCACATTATTTTCTGCCGTAGCTGCGGACGCCAAAGCTTCTACATACTGCCTAGTTTTTGAAATACTTAATAAATGTTTATTTTTATTAAATAACACTAATTACTGTTAATTTATAGACTAATCTATATAATGGTATGAAAATAAACGTCTATTTGTTATATTTTAAGTAATAGAGTTTTTGTTTCAATGACAACCAACTCCTGATTAAAAAAAAGCAAATAGTGCGGTAACGGAATATATCTTCACTATTTGGGTACATAACGCACGCGTGCTTTATGAGCTGCTTTAGGTATCTAAAACTGTGTTTGTGCGCCATGTGTTTCTCCGCACCAGTGCCATTGTGGAGTAGTCGTCGGTCGCCTTGGACTGCTGGGCGATTACCACGGCATGCGAGCCTTAACGACTTAATCCGACGTGCTCTTGTCGCCGCTGGTGTGCCACCTAAACTTGAACCGAATGGTTTGGCGCGCGACGACGGCAAGAGACCGGACGGTATGTCTTTAATGCCGTGGAGGTTGGGTAGGTGTTTGGTGTGGGACGCTACGTGTGTCGACACTCTTGCTCCTACTCATCTTTTAGGTACTGCTGGTTGTGCCGGTGCCGCCGCCGCTACCGCGGAGACCATTAAGCGGCAGAAAAATTTGCAAATCGTAAGTGATTACGTTTTTGAGCCGTTTGGGGTCGAGGCGTTAGGTTCATGGGGTCCAAGCGCTCATAATCTATTTCAAGAGATTGTAAAGCGCCTAGTTGACACAACTCGTGACTAGAAGGCTGGTTTCTTTTTCGCACAAAGGCTAAGCATTGCCCATCAACGTGGCAATGCTGCCAGTCTTCTGGAAACGCTACCACGAGAGGACTGCAATGCGGAGACATTTTATGACGCATGTTAGGTCTTCATGGTTTTTAGTTATTTTTGGTTAGTTTAGAATTAATTTATCATAATATTAAAATGTATTTAATCACCTATTAAAAATTGTAATTGTTCAGTGTACAATAAAGAATAAGAACTCTAAAACCGATGAAATTAGACCCACTTTACGAGCAAGTGTGTATCCGAGCAACTTTTATAACCAAGTCTCTGAGAATCAGTTTTGATGACTAAACTTGGCAAGCAGTAGATAATTTGTATGTGCGTGTACATGCGTCGTAAATTGATGATCGTCGTAATAGATGATTGTAAAGCAACACGATATTCTCGATTTCCAATACACACAGTGCTATTTAGCGAGGATACACTACAGTATTTAAGTAAAATGAACCCTGAATCATGTATCGAAAGCTTTTCCCCTGGATTTTATATAGCACACCCCTTTTAAAATTTCTCTGAAACAGCTTGGAGACAAAATTAACATATGATAATAATGTATGATAGAACCAACAAGACGCTATTTAAAATGAACCATATGAATAAAATTTCAGTAGCACATTAATTCATCTGAATAAAGACAGGAGACGCCACCATACGGGGTAATAAATTATAATCATCCTTACATAGAGTAAATTATGTTTGCGCTTGTTTGTGTCAGCATCTAAACTACACACAAAATAAGCTATTTTATGAAAACGTATTTTCTTTTTTAATTGCATAGAGTTTGAGGCTACAGTGCTTCAGCAGAGTGTTCTTAATTAAAAACTCGTAACAATAGAGTTGTTACGTCACAATGACTGGTTGATGCATCGCAAGATATCATGCAATCTCTGTTTGCTCGGATTTGGTGTTTATTTCTTTTAAATTATTTTATTTTACAAAGGTAACAGGATTTTTTTTTCATATTAACTATCACTTTCGTTATTTGAGTGACTTAGTTTTATTTACTTGCATAGGTTAAAAGCTTGTAGACTAAGGAAGGTTTATAAGGAAATATCTTATAGAGTATTGATTGCAGCTCTGGTTAAGAGACATCTAGTGAAGTGAAATGTAAATTTAATGTCACCACAAGCGAAAAAATAGTGATTTATTTGGCAAAATTTTTGGTGAGAGGATTACAACATATCCTTCTGAGAGTCTTACTTTCTGGTCACTCGCCAAAACTGCCGAGGGAAACTTCTGTCAGTCGGGTTTGTCATGTCAATAAAACCCTGGTAGTAATATAGTTATTTTTTTGCCCAGTTCATGGTTTATGTCAACTTCCTTGTACAACTCTAAATAGGTCACAGACGACTCCTGGGGTGGAGTTGTATGATAAGCTGGTTGTAAAACCCTCCGAAAAGTTTCCGGTCTACATTGTCAAGTTTAAATTTTAGTCTATAGAATAAAGTCAAAATAAATGAAATATAGCGACATAGCATAGTAAAAGTAGCACGACTCCCGATTCATAACGCAGAGCTAGTGCCGAGACGTTGGTTTTCGATAGTAAAACCTGGGTATGTCAGAAGATGCATAAAGTAAGTTAAATGCTGTGGAGATGCGATCACTTTGAAAATTGTTATTGATAACTACAATAAGGTAATTAGTGTGGTTGATTGTGTGTAAATTGAATGCTGTGGAGATGCGATCACTTCGAAAATTGTGCGGCGTTACCTTGGCCGACCGAATACGTAACGAAGTGATACGCAATATGGCAGGTTTGAATGAAAATGTCGGCGTTAAGCTGGAAAAGGGCGTGCTCCGTTGGTTTGGACACGTCCAACGAATGAGTGAGGAACGATTGACGAAGAATATATATTGTTCAAAAGTAGAGGGTAGAAGGAGTCAGGGAAGGCCGAGACTTACATATGAAGACCACGTGAGCAGATTGCTCAAAAACGGAAAGGTCAAAAGTACTCGGATACCCAGACGTGCGTGTATGAAGCGATTGATGAATCTCGAAGAAGCGAAAGAAGTATGCATGGATCGCGATGCCTGGCGATCTGTCCTCTCTGACTACCCCGTCAGGGATACAGCGTGAAGATAGTTAGTTAGTTTTTTAGATTGTGTGTAATATTCTGGAGTACATCTGAGATTTTTTTTATATGAAGAAATAATATTGTACTATAGTTTAACCAGTACTGCTGTACCGCTCACTGCGTACAAAATTGTAAGCAGTAAGCGGTACAGCGGTACTGGTCAAACTATAATACTGATATATATAGCTACCTATTTGCTTTACAGTAGCGAAACGTGGGTATGTTAGAAGATACTTGAAGCGCTCGTGGCCCCGCGGTCTCAGTGTTCGGTAAACGATCACTGAGGTACGCAACTTTCACTAAGGCTGGTCGTCGGAAGGGTGACCACTTTGTGGCATTTACATTTGCGAGCGTTTCCGTGCTTCGGAAGGCACGTTAAGCCGTTGGTCCCGGTTGCCAGTAAAATGGCAGTCGTTAAGCCTGGTTGAAGGCCTTATAGGCGGCTTTAAAAATTTCAACAGCAGGTAGCCACAACCTGCGTCTGTCTATTTCAACACGGCAATGGGCTCACCACCTATTACGTGGGACAGGAATCCACACGGTGAAAAGTGGGCATATAATATGCCTCTGCCACCCCTTCGGGGATAAGGCGTGATGGATATTTACTTGAAAGTAAGTTGAATGCTGTGGAGATGCGATCACTTCGAAAATTGTGCGGCATAACCTTGGCCGACCAGATACATAACGTAGTGACGTAATATGGCAGGTACGGATGAAAGTTAAGCGATTGACGAAGAATATATATTGTGCAAAAGTAAAGGGTAGATGGCGCCAGAGTAGGCCGAGACTTACCTAATTATGAAGACCGCGTCAGCAGATTGCTGAAAAACGGAAAAGTCAAAAGTACTCGGTTACCCAAACGTGCATGTATGAAGCGATTAAAGAATCTGCAGGAAGCGAAAGAAGTCACGTCCGTGACATTGCTGACAAGTTGCAAGAGTGTCGCCTTCGTTGGTATGGTCACGTCTTGCGGCAACCGTCGGGCTACGTAGGTAACAAATGTCTGGCCATGTCAGCCCCGCTGGGTCCCGGTAAGAGGGGAAGACCCAAGAAGTGCTGGCTTGACGTCGTAAGGGATGACATGCGTGCCAATGGTCTCACTACAGGGGATGCCGAAGACCGTGCGAAGTAGAGGAGAAAATGTAGGAAAGCGGACCCCGGGCGTCGCGAGACGCATCTGGGACAGACGCTCGGATGATGATGATGAGGAAGCGAAAAAAGTATGCATGTATTGCGAAGTCTGGTGATGTGTCCTCTGTGACTACCCCGTCAAGGATACAGCATAAAGATAGTTAGTTAGTTATAATCAAGTCAGACAAAGATAATCTCATGTCTAATTTGCTCGTATAAACCACAAAACTATCGTCAATTTCGTATATATCATCCTCTTGCCCTTGTCCCAATTTACTTGGGGTCGGCGCAGTATGTTTTCTTCTTCCATTCGTCCCTGTTATTCGTCATCTGATCATTCACTCCTTTCATTATCACTCCTTACACAGTCCATCCATTTTTTCTTTGGCCCTCCTCTAGCTCTCAATCCATCAACTTTCATATTCATGGTTCTTTTAGTGACATGACTTTCATCCCTTCTCATCACATTCCCATACCAAGACAAACGGTTTCCTCTCATATAATTCAATTTCGTATATATATTTACAAAATATCAATACAGAATCATTACAATAAAAATACTCACCTGTATCGAAAAGCGTTTCCAATCAAAGCCTGAAATAATACAATATTCAACTCCAACTGAAAAACCTCAACATTTTTATTGCACAAACAACATTGAGTTCAAAGTTTAGTACAAAATAATTGGAATGAACAACTAAAAAGTCAGTGTCGGTTTGGAAAAACAATGTAACGGTATTTTTTATTTATACTCGTATTTAAAGTTTTTCTAGCTTAACTACAATTGTGTAATTAGTGTGGATGTTTGTGTGTAATATTCTGGACTACGTCTGAGTTTTTTTTTTATTAAAAACTAATATTGTACTATAGATTGACCAGTACCGCTGTACCGCTCACTGCGTACAATAATTGTAAGCAGTGAGCGGTACAGCGGTACTGGTCAAACTATAATACTGATATATATAGCTACCTATTTGCCGTCCATTATGGCGATTTTTGCATATAATGTGGCGTCCGGTACAGGGACGCCCAACGTCCGTACTCGTATACCGGACGTCAAATAGGAGAAGGTCTCCAATGGTCGCAGCATGCCTTGTGGATGTCAGTAAAGGAATAAAAAATGGACATCGATTCACTCTATCTTGCTTTTTTGAATATTGCTTTAGTTCTGCTGTTATAGTCACAAAAAATTGTGGCACTGTCTTTATTTTTCTATATTTGTCACATATTTATCCCCGAAGGGGTAGGCAGAGGAATATTATACGCCCACATTTGACCGCTTGCATTTTTGTCTCACGTAACAGGTGGTGAGCCCGTTACCGTGTTGATATGGACAGGCGTAGGTTGTAAATACTGTAGGTATTTCTTCCAGCCTTTCGAACCCTTTTCAAACGAATGTTATGGTCGTAGCATTTGTGTCATTTGAGAATCCAATAAAATATATATGCTATAAATATGTATTACACTCATTAGGTGTTATTTCATGGTTATGGTAAGTATGATTTATACCCTTTGTCCTTAAAGGGAACGGCAGAATTTCATTTAGCAGAATACGAAGATATTTCATGGAGTAGGACGTTTTATTATCATTGTAATTCATTGCCTTTAGAGGACAGTACATACGTATTAATCAATATTGTACTTTTCACTATGTCACTTACTGTAGACACAATTGTGCCCAGAACCGAAGGATTCCGCAGGTCTTTCTGATGTCGCAACATAAATACAAAGAGCTCTCTGCCTGTATAGGTATTCCTTCTATTACAATCCTGGGTTCTATAAGAGAAGCTTAATAAGACATGTTTGTGAGCCGTCAACCTGAGGGACGCTATCGGGGACCTCAATCAAGGGTCATCGTCTCGATTTTCGCCACATTGTCGTGCCAAAATAAAAATAGAAAACACTGTGTTATAAACTTTTACATGAACCTAACTACAAAGTACCGAACGTTTCTTAATAATATGCTAATGTGGCATTCTACGAGTATCGAAGGGATTTATTAGATACCAATTCCTTACCATAATATAGTATACTTTGGGTCACTGGTTTTCGATTTACTGCTATATATATTTATAACAGATTTCCTAAAAGAAGAATGTAGTTTTCAGGTTTTTCCGTACCTCAAAATTAAAACCCTTATAAATTCCCTTCATTGACCGTCCATCCTTACGTGCGTCTGTCTGTCAAACTCTGTCTGCAACACTCGGAATGCAAGTCTGGTTCTCACTTGTATTAATCAGAAAAACTTACTACCAACCATATCATTGTTAAAATTTATCAAACGATTTGCAAACCTTGTACTCTTGGAGTCAATGGAGATAAAATATAGACGGTACTTTTATGAGAATAATTTCACGTTCCATTTTGTAGTCCGCTTCGATAGCCATTTCGTCGTTGACGAGAACCGTAAGTGGTCTGCCTGCTACTCGACTAGCTATTTACCTACTTTCATTGTTCTCTTGGTAATAATATGAAGTCTTATACCGCCTTGAAGTACTTAAATTGAATAGTTGTTGTAGATTTTAACGGTTCTATATGTTTTCGGTTTACTGGCTGGATACTTCAAGTAACATTGAGAACGAAGAATTATACAGCTCACTGAGATAACTGCGTTGATATTATTGTGATACTTTTTTATTGGGACTAACCCCACCCGCATTCTCATTACTGTGACTCCTGTAAACCAGGATCTACAGCAATGATCAAAAACTAGAAAAGTTACATCGAGATCGATGTCGGTGAAGTCCCAGGAGAAGTTAGAATGTCTTGGAACCCGCAACGAAATTAATCAGAAGATAGCGTGAGGGAAACGGAAAAAGAACGTAACGCCTCTCACCTGCTTTGCAAAGCGAGAGACCTGGAAAGCTGTAAATCCTGTAGAAAAAGGTAAGTATTGTTATACTATCGAAAATAGGCATTAAAGCAGTGCCAAGATAACTATTTTCTAACTAACTAACTAACTATCTTCGCGCTGTATCCCTGACGGGGTAGTCAGAGAGGACAGATCGCCAGGCTTCGCGATCCATGCAAACTTCTTTCGCTTTTTCAAGATTCTTCAATCGCTTCATACACGCACAGATATATAGAGGTTATGTCTATCTGTTATAAATATATATAGCAGTATATACTTAGAAGCGCTCGTGGCCTCGCGGTCTCAGTGTTCTGTAAACGATCACTGAGTTACGCAACTTTCACTATGGCTGGTCCTCGGATGGGTGACCACTTTGTGGCATTTACATTTGCGAGCGTTTCCGTGCTTCGGAAGGCACGTTAAGCCGTTGGTCCCGGTTGCCAGTAAAATGGCAGTCGTTAAGCCTGGTTGAAGGCCTTATGGGCGGCTTGAAAAATTTCAACAGCAGGTAGGCACAACCTGCGTCTGTCTATTTTCAACACGGCAATGGGCTTACCACCTTGGGACAGGAATCCATACGGTGAAAAGTGGGCATATAATATGCCTCTGCCACCCCTTCGGGGATAAGGCGTGATGGATATTTATTTATTTATTTTAAGATTCTTCAATCGCTTCATACACGCACTTCTGGGTATCCGAGTACTTTTGATAACTATTTTCTATTTTACTTTTCATAAAACGAAACTAAATCTATTTGTATTTGATTACAGCATTTCTTTTTTGAATAGCAATACTTATACTGTAGAGATAACTGCCGGCCTAACAGATTACTAGTCAAAATAACACTGTTTTAAACCTTTTGACAAATTCATCAACTATCTTCTGATTAATTCATATTCATTGGAACCCCATGACTGTTAGTAATTGTGTAGCTGTGTCGGTTAAATAACTTCCGATTGGCAATGGAACCGAACTTCGTATAATAAGGGCTGCGCAACTTTTGATATGCTGTCACATCAGAAATTTACATTGAAAATTCCATCAAAACCTTTTCACACATTCTAAATAAAAAAAAAGAACCTCCGTTGCGGAGGTCCTCTCAATCTTTATAAAAAAAGGCCGCCGATTTTTTAGTCTAAGTTGTTCAATATTCGATAGTCTAAGTTGCTTATCTATACTATTATAAAATTGTAAAAATAGCTGTGACGTACATTCAAAATAAATAAAAAAAACTAATTGAAATCGACTAATTAAGGGATTCTGAGTCCGAAACTGGTATTTTTTTCTTCGTGTCTGTGTGTTTGTTTGTTTGTTGGAGCAAAACCCAAGCGGTTGATCACAAATATATTGTTAGAATATTGAGGTTAATTTTTCAGCTTAAATACTGCGCTATATTTCATCCTAATCGGTTCAGCACAGCTCAGTAATTATACAGCTTGAACCATATTTTACTAGACGCGCTATACATAGGAAAGGTCAAAGTGTTTTGGTTATTACGATTGGCTTTCCTTAAAACTGAATTATTTATATTCTTGCTGGCTTTCAGTTATGCACATATTCATATCGAGTTGCAATCACTGATAACTAAACGATGAGTGAAGTTTAGTTACCTAAGTGCATTCAAATATTAGATGGGTGCCCACTTCAAAAGTAGGTGCATCACATTTCCGCAGATATATGCTTCTTTCAGTTACAGTCTAATGGGTAAAGAATCAGTGAAGTTAAGTGCCCTATGCGCGTTCTACTTTTAGATGGGTGACCACTTTGAAAGAATGTGAATCTCATTGCTGCAGACACTTTGATTTTAGTTACGCACATAACAAGTTTCTGTTATAAGTGTGTAAAAGATCAGTGAAGTACAGTAATCCAAGCACAGTCAACTTTTGGATGGATGACGATTTTGAGATATCTGCAGTTATCTAAGAACAACTTCAGTGATGTTTTTGCACTAAAGGAACACTCACTTGGCCCAATCCTGCTTCAGCAGCACCTGCTTTCTGATAGTGGAGGTTATGGTGAAGGTGCCTCGGCAAGTTCAGGAGGTCGGTAGGCCAATGGCAGTCGCTGCTAATGTGTAACGTTCTATATACCATACATACATACATACATACATACATATTGTCACACTTTTAAGCAGAGGCATACTATACGCCCACATTTCACCGTATGCATTTTTGTCCCACGTAACAGATGGTGAGCCCATTGCCGTGTTGAAATGGACAGGCACAGGCTGAGGCGAGCCGCGATAAGGCCTTCATCTGGGCTTAACGACTGTTATTTTAAAGGCAACTGGGACCAACAGCTTTACGTGCCTTTCAAAGTACGGAAACGCTTGCAAATGTAAATGCCACAATGTGGTCACCCATCCAGGACCCGCTATTGCAAAAGTTGCTCAACGAAATGATCGTTTACAGAACACCGAGTTAGCGAGGCCACGATCTGAGTATAAATATCGTTTCGTTGTTTTTACTTTATTTTCTGATAATAATTTACTTCAATTTTGTTCAAGCTTAATTTTTTATTGAAGTTTAGGTAGAGGTCCAGATTTTAAAAGTGTCTGTTATGTATGTGATGGAATGCGTTAGGGCCCTTCATTATGTTGCTGCAAGGAGTAGCAGAGCGGTTATATGGGGAACTCC
The DNA here is from genome assembly GCA_948477245.1 of Thumatha senex. Classification (NCBI taxonomy): domain Eukaryota; kingdom Metazoa; phylum Arthropoda; class Insecta; order Lepidoptera; family Erebidae; genus Thumatha; species Thumatha senex. The sequence continues at coordinate 3,436,668 of OX419734.1, forward strand.
CAGTCGTGGAGAGCAGACTAACCACTAAACCACTAAATTCCGAGACGCAAGATAAACGAGAAGTTAAGTCACTGCGATTCAAGGTGGTGGAAAACGGTTGAACGTGCGCTAAAATGCACGCCCGAAAGACGGGGTCCCGTATGAATTTTGCTGGACGGGGTACCACGGCCACTCCAGTCGTCATCGCACATACCAACTATAACAGTCCTCAAAACAGACGACTGTAGTGTTTTTCTCCTCGATGCCATCACCTGACCGGCGAGCGAGGGCACCGTGACAAAACTTGCCGGCTAAGATACATCCAAACCAAAAAAGTCTTTCGCTTCTATCAGTCAGGCCGGGAGCACCACACTTCGGCAGGCCTTACAGGCCCACCATACCATGATGCTATCCTGCAATGGGGTGAGCTGCCAGGAATTTTAAAGATAATTTGCGTTAAGCTTTTCACCAGCAAGTGGGACGCCACTGCATGGTTTTGCAAAGAGGCGGTGGTGAGGGAGCGGGAGAAAATTCTCCCTCTCGGGTTCCGCGGCTCGGGCGCCGCAGACATATTTACGCCCAGGACTAAAGGCCTTCATGACCATGAGGGCGTGAAGACGGTGGCGTGACTTACTAGTTGGTGGCGTCATAACTAAACGTACATCTTTTACTACTACTTCTTTAAAGGAAAGAAGTGGGATAAAACCCGAACACCCCGCAAACAACGCCGCAGTGGTCTGTCAGATGCCCTGGCGCTATCCTTTCGAAAGTTCACGCGGGGCACCGGATCATAGGCAGATAGAAGGGCACTGTGCGATTTCGCATCCGGCATAGCATCCGGGAATTCAACATGTAAAGTGCAAGTTACCGGATTTGCATCTCAGATTTGATAATGAATTTTGAGAGGAGCTGAGACCGGTCAACGAACAACGAGGCTCTACCCTCAAAATATTCAACAAACCACTCTAAAAGAAATCGTATGAGACGAAGTGGTGTAGAGATGAGAGTGATCGAAAACGCATAACTTGGACCAAAGCAACGAGAAGGTTAACATTAGGATGCATAGGGGGCTCTACAGAGAAATTTTGGGCACAAGACTGCTTTATCGGGAAGTAGTGTACCTACTGTCTGACAGATGAGGTCATGGCTAAAATAAAATAAAACTTTAATCAACACCCTGTACTTACTTATCTGGCTGGCTCGGAGTGGAGCATTAACCTTAAACACTTTCCAGATTACCTACTACAGGATAATATGTACCTATCAACGTACTCATGGAATCTATTAACAGTTGGTAACAATCGATGTTGACAACTTTTGAACTTTATGTTAAGTTACACATAAAACATCATGCGAGCGAAGCCGCGGGCAAAAGCTAGTTAGAAAAATAATTGTCATGTAATAAAGAGTATAAAACAAAATTACAACTCGGAACAACTAAAAACAGCGCTAGTGGCTCCGCGGACTCGAGTGTTCTGTAAACGATCCCCGAGTTACGCAAATTTCACAACGGCTGGTTGAAGGATGGTTGACCACTTTGTGGTATTTACATTTGCGAGCGTATCCATGCTTCGGAAGGCACGTGAAGCCGTTGATCTCGGTTGCTAGCAACATGGCAGTCATTAAGCCCAGTTGAAGGCCTGATGAGCGGCTTGAAAAGTTTCAACACCAGGTAGCCAAAACCTGCCTATTTCAACACGACCATGGGCTCACTACCTATTACGTGGGCCAAAATGCATACGGTGAAATATGGGCGCATAGTATGCCTCTGCCATGCGCATAGTACCCCTTCGGGGAAAAAGGCGTGACTATATGTATGTAGGTATGTACTAAACACAGACGAAAATGTAAAAAAATGGATTTGCTTTTATTTGATAAATAGTTGTGTGTGGGTGTAAGGGCCCTACCGAAATCTCCGGGGCGGTAAGCGGCGCATTTGCTGACTAACCCGGACGAGGTTAAGACACAGGTAGTGTTTGGAAGCAACTAGGAAAACATTTAAAGTAGGTTCGGTAAATAAATATAGTAACACTAGATGACCCCCACAGCTTCGCCCGTGGAATATTTCGACCTCCCGTCGCACCTATTTAATCCCGTCGCTTATAAATTATACAATAATGCATAAAAATTTGCCCGATTCGTCGACATTTATGACTACTGCTCTGCTCCCCAGTGTAGTAGCGTAATAATATATAGCCTATAGCCTTCCGCGACAAATGGGCTATCTAACACAAAAAGAATTTTTCAAATCCGACCAGTAGTTCCTGAGATTAGCGCGTTCAACCAAACAAACAAACAAACTGTTCAGCTTTTTAATTTTAGTATAGATATTGTATTCAGAAAAGCTTTTATTTGAACATCACAAACTCATACTTCACTTTCATTTTCGATTGTTTTTATTTAGATTCCCAAAAATAGACAACACAATAATTGCCGATAGGTACTCAATTACTGACTGAATATGACAGTCTCAACAATACTTCTCCTTTCCGCGCTCGCTGGGCACCTAAACGTATCGATATTATAAATTGTTGATTCATAAGCACAGGAGCAATGGTACTCGTTAACATAATACTTTGGCAAATTACATCACTCAATTTGGTCTTCGATGCTCTTTATACGTAATTTTGCTATATTAAGCCCTTATTCGTCGTTATTTCTTATCCTCTAATTCAATTCCGTGAATTGTATTACGCGTTTCTGCCAAATACTGTTTGTATCCCGTTTAAGCAACTTTTGCGTTGAAAGAAAATAGCTTTTTCGTCCTGAATTTAATCATCATCTGAGCAATAATCTCGGTTGTATCCAAACTTATAATTCCGATTATTTTACTTCTATACGTTAGTCCTCTCATGCTTTTAGCAGCCTGAGTCGTAATTGTTGATAACTACACTACACTAAGCGTAACAAAAATCGCACCTTTTGAAAAAGTAAGTCTAAAATCTTTTGGTTTTTCAGTGTAACGAGTCTATAAATCCAAGATTAGTAAAAAATTCAAAAGGTTTCTTAAAATACCGTGCAAAGTTTATTTCTTACCAAGAATTATTAAATTTATAATGAATTTTGCAAAATTACTAAATTACTTACGACTTAAAATGAGTCACTTTAGTATAATATTAAACAAATTTTGTAGCCGGACGGAATGGCGGGAAAATATAATTGGAATTGTTTTAACAGGGAGATAGGAGTGCGATTGTGGAACTCGCTGCCTTGTTCTGTTAGCGATATCTTCAAATGATATATTTAAGAGCAGGGTAAAAATATGGATCTTTTTCAAATTAGATAAGTAATTTTATGTGATTATATTGTAAAATATTAATGTATAGCATTATGTTGGTATCTATATTTTACTATATTACGTTTTTGTATAAGTGTGTATATAAACGTTAAATTATTGTGTTAAATGATATTATTCATACATTTTTCTTCTCAGAGATTCACTTTTAACCTTGATTTTAGGGTTGCGAGGAGGTAAACTCATAACTGAAGTAACTTCGCTTTTGTAACCTCGAGATGAGCCCTATCCTGGCGCGTCCCATAGCCTGGTCGCAGTGACTTATCCTCTGGGCTACCCTACAACTCGTTTAATATAAGGCGAAACACCACGATTTACGTGAGTGGTCTGATGAGATTTATTTTCACGTAAGCTTATGAATTATGCACGACTTAATGTAATTCAACGCACACAAGCTGATATAAATGTTTATATGTTAGTATGTATATAAAATATAAATATAAAATAACCTTTATATCTCCGAAAATTTACAGTAATAAAACCATGATTATATGCCATCACGAATCTTAAGTCAGTCAACACTGATTTGATACTTCGTTTTGATTGCCGCAATACCTAATTTAGTAGCAGGGTTTCAAACATGGCCATTGAAGGTCGGTCCCTCTGTAATTGTATGGAACAAATTTACAAAATTAAACATATAACACCCGTGAGCCACAAAATCCTGTGATTCTTAATGTTACATGCATGATACTAATAAATAGAGATTAATAAATTTTTGTATGATATAAACCTGAAATGTCATACAATGTAATAGCGTTATTTTTATTTCCTGATTTTCTTAGGTTTTTCCTTTTAGAATACCTGCATTGCTGTACCTAGTATTACAGTGATTCTACAGTCAGCAGCTGCAACAGATATTACAAGTTTAAGAAATATTTTCAGTACAGAGACGATTTATGGCTCTACCAGGCTTTTCAACAAACATTTTGTAACTAACTTTATGAAATATTTTTTGGAATAAGGCCATTAGAGAGAGACCACCGAGTTTATTGCCAATTATATTATAAACAAGGCTGCGTTTAGAACTGGTGGTCATTTATATGTAGTATGGTTGTTTTTAAAGTGCCTATATAATTTGAATCCAGAGAACTTGCCTACAGTATGGTCCGATAGGGGCATTTTTCCACTTTCAGATTGTAAATTAGCTCCCTGCAGATCTACAGTATGGGGTTCTTCAAAAGGAGTTTTAGAAGGTTTTTAGAGCGTCAGCAGCGCGAGTGCTACACTTCTGGTATTGCAAACGTCCATAGGCTACGGTGACCAATCAGGTGGGCCGTATGCTTGTCTGCCACCTCAGTCGTATAAAAAAAAACTATTATTATTTTATAGTATATGACTTAAAACTCTATAGTTTATAAAAGTCATATAAAACGGCTTAGTCTATCAGTCCGTCTGTACGCATCTATTTCTCAGAAACTATAAGAGATAAAGGAGATTAGGTCACCAAGCATAGGCGATTTAGAAGTTTCTACCACTTGCGGTTTTGAAACGGTTTCGGTTAAGAAGTTGTCTGATTCCTTCGCTAAGATAGAGAAAGGAGCGTTACGAGTACTTGTTTTAATACATTCCGAAGTGATACAGAGCAAATTACCTAATTATTTTTTTACATAGGTAGAAACTCTTGGCTATCCACATTAGCGAGAACGTCTGTGAGTTAGTCGAATTTGAAATATCCTATACCAGAATTATTATGCAGTGGAATATCCAGTACCTACAATTGAATTATTCACCACAAAATGCGTTTAGCAGTAGTGTGTAAAGTATGTAATTGGATAACTGTCGATCCTGTTTTATTTATTAGTGGCAGCAGCCACTTATAAATAAATATATGAACTTTTTCCCTATAGATAGCCATATAATTTTAAAAAAGGTTGAAAATTACGTAATATTTTTCAATTTCACTTGTTTTCAAGATATTACTTTCTTTTAATTTATAATCATTCGTTTTAACCGATTGTGGACACTTTAAACATCTTATTTATCTTTCGCGCCTTATCCCCGAAGGGGTGGCATAGGCATATTATATGCCTACTTTTCACAATGTGTATTCCTGTCCCACGTAATAGGTGGTGAGCCGAGGCTAGCCCAAAACAGCAATGTATAGGTTTTGTTATTGAATTCATGACGAACGTCTTTGCAGAGAATGTCTAGATTGTCCTTCATTGGTATTGTAGTGTTCTGAAGAGAGGGTAGAGGTAGGAAAGGGGATTTTTTAGTTGTGAAAGCATACGCCTGTGTTTTTCGGTCTTTAAATTCGACCAGGTTTTCAGAGCCCCATTGGGAAATGCGGTTCAGAGCCCAGTCCATATCAGCCACAAGTTGCCGTCTTCTTTCCTCAATCCCGTTGGACGGTCAGAATAACTGCCATGCAACGTGCTATCATCTGCATAGCAGTGAATGCACCCGAGGGGCATTGTCATTGATATGCATAAAGAAGAGAGTTGGCTACAATACAGATCTCTGTGGTACCCGGGCATTAACCCGCAAAAAACAAGAAACCTGACCATTGCCGAGGACCCGCGTACGACGCCCTTGTAAGAAGATGGTAATCCAGCAGCACAATTGAGGTGGTAGACCATATGCCGGTAGCTTTGAAAGAAGCAACGTATGCCAAACTCTATCGAAGGCTTTGGCAATGTCCAGACTTATAGCCCAGCCTCACCCCAAACATGTATTACGTACGTTAGAAGATCACCTGTTGAGCGTTTGGTTCTAAAGTCATATTGCTGATCATTGATCAACGAGCGATTCTCTAGGTATCTATAAGAATATGTATGTATAAGAATTTTCTTTTAATCCCATGACATGAACTTAGTCATTTTTTACATAGGTAGACAGTTATATTTTGATCAGTGTCATGGAGTTTAGCGCCCGAGGGATATACGAAAGCCAAAATTCTTATTTCAACTGTCATATTGGTGTCACAAATGGTCATATTAATATACAAATGTAGGATCACATTTTTTTTTGTAACTACAGAACAATGAATTGATGTCACTCGCGTTCTACTGGAGACACCTTGCTCTATATACACTCGCGGACACCTAAATCGAGCCACCTTGATTTTTTTGGTTTGGAGTACTGTAACTTATAAAAGATGTATGTAGAAGGAAAATGTTTTAATGCAATTTTTTAGCTGGTATACTCATGATTCATATAGAGTGCAACTGTTCTAAATTTGAACTACAGTTTATTAAAAAAGTTGAGTTACGTTGAAACAAGTCTATTTTTAAATAAAGACATGTTTTACATGAAAAGAAATGTTTATTTAGTAACTTGTATTGCCTCCCAGTGCATTTATGACAGCTCTCATACGGTTTGGCATAGAATTAATCAATGTCGTTATGACATGTTGAGGCATGTCCTCCCATTCTTCTAAAATTACATTTTTGAGCTGCATGGTTTGCTGGGCAGGATGATGAGCTCGAACACGCCTCTTCAGTTCATCCCATAGATGCTCTATAGGATTCATATCAGGACTTCGCGCTGGCCATCTCATAACAGTGATACCAATGTCATTTAAGTACTCTCTGACGATTACCGCAGTATGGGCCCTTGCATTATCATGCATTAAAACGAAATCTTGGCCAATAAATCCAGCATATGGCATCACGTGGTTCTCTAAAGAATGGCGAATGTATCTATTGCCATCTAGGGGCGGCAGTCGTGGTCCCGTCACTACCTCTAGCTAGTTTTGCCTTCCATAGAGATTTCTCCCCAGACTGTCCATGATCTCAGCATTGCGCGAAACGCTCGTTCTGTCTTCGGTACACCTTACTCCTTCCGTCATAACCGTATAGCATTATCTTGGACTCATCTGTGAAGAGAACCTGGCTCCATTGACGTCGAGTCCAATTTAGATGTTCGCGCGCAAACTCTAGACGGGCTATTCGGTGTGCTCGTGTCAATTTGGGTCCATTGGCTGGCTTATGGGGCTTTAAACCACGTTCATTGAGTCGCCGTCTAACGGTCCGAATCCGAGCACTTACAGCCACTCCGTGAAAGTCCCTGAGCTGTTCTTGTATCTGAACAGAGTTAAGGCGTCGATTTCGTAAGCTAGTAGTGACAATGTATTGATCTTGTCTCGCCGTTCTCACTCGGTAACGAGGTCCTCCTGTTCGCCGAACGAAGCCGCCAGTCTCCAGGTATCGGTGGTACACTCTTTGAACAGCGGAACGACTTATGTGAAGGTGTGAACTCACATCTCGCTGACTTAGCCCAGATTGAAGAAGTGCTACAGCTTGCGCGGCTACTTCAGGTGAAGTATCCATAATTTTATAACCAAAAAATTAAAAACCAAATTATAGAAAAATAACTAAACTAAACTTTGGTTAACAACTATTGCGAAAATTCAAACCAAATCGACATTAAAATTGCTTCAAAAGCAACTTTCAACAGTCATATTTTTTTTCAAATCAGTGACCAATCTCGGCTTTTGTTCTTTATTTTAAATTCTTAAATTCAATTTTGAAAAAATACATACGGGAAAGACGATGAAATATGCCAGCATTAAAAATGCATATAAACTTTTTTATTATATTGTATATTTTTTGTGTATTGGGTTTTTAGGCCCGGGAATGTAAGGTGGCTCGATTCAAAATTCCGGAGTGTATTACACTGGCTGACCCCCACGACTTCGCCCGTGACATATCTACTTCGAACCCCCGTCTCGCCAATGTACTAAGTATAATGTATGAAATAATTCCCAATTTGTTGACATTTATTATTACTGCTCCGCTCTTCAGAGTAACGTGATGATATTTAGAATGTAACCTTGCTCGATAATTGGGCAATATATTTCAATTCGGACCAGTAGTTCCTGTGATTAGCGCATTCAAAAAAACAAACAAACTATTTAGCTTTAAATATTAGTATAGACTAAAGATACAAACAAGCCTGTCATCCTTTAGTCAAACGATTACAATTATTACTACAAACGAATAGTAGGCAACAGTATGCAGACGGAGGTAAACTTATTAGGCGCGCCGTATTATTATTACTTTTGTCTATATTAGTGTGCGAACGAGAGGAAGCGACTAATACACCTTGCTCTGTGGTACTCTAAATCACAGAATGGTAATTGCCTATCCCAGGAAGTCTACTAGGTACTTATATTCCGTTTTTAAATCATAGTTTTCCATTAATTTTCTTAATTGGGCATGAATTGGAAGTCATGTATTTTAAAACCATGCTTCGAATGAAACGTCTCGAAACGCAAAACACGTGTTAGAAATATTTCCAAAGTGCAATTTCCTTTTTGAAGAAGACTGTATACGTGTATTACTGATACGTAGAGACTGAGCGAATTCAATTTACTTTCAATGACTTAGATATGTGTGAAAAGTTTATAAATAAATAAATATTATTTTACCCATCTTTGAGATGAAAATTTAATACACAGCTCGAGTGGCGTTGATTATGTTTTTAAACGTGTTACATGCGTTGACGTGGCTTGCTTTATTTTATCAAAGTTATTTTTTTTTATATTTCACACGTTAATTAATATATATAATACACCTACTAACGATATACATAACAAGTAATAAAATTAAGAAGGAGGGTAGATCGATATACCTAATATTATCGATTAAAATATAACAAAAAATGTTTTTCGCCCCTGACCGAGGAAGATTGTTTTCACGTCAGTTCATCCGTGATCATGGCGACATATGTATACAAATAAATAAAATTGAATTGTTTGTTTTTAATCCCAAATTATCAGTGTTTCACTAAATGTAAAAGTATGTGAAATTATTTACGGTACCATACATAAAAAATAATTGAATTTATTTTTTCTGTCTATCTGTTTTATCCCGCTAATCTCTGAAACACCTGGACCGATTTTAACGGAAATTTCCCAGGCAGATGGCTAATATAATAAGTAGTTACTTAGGCTACAATTTATACACAGAAACGGTCACTGCACGGATGAAACCGTAAGGCGTTTGTTAGTTAAAAATAGAAATTAACACAATAATATATATAGTAGTGGCATGATTGTTAGTAGTAAGACAAATAATGTCATCAAGATTTTTTATGAAAATAATTACCAACCAAAATTTTAATTATTTTAATATTTTTTGACATCTGTATTTTTAACATTGCATAATTATAATAAGCATCATTAAAAAAAATTGTAATAAATAAATTAAAATAATTAGTTAATTATAATTATGTGACCTGTAACTTAGATTTAGAATATAATATGCCCTAGCTACATGAAAATAGCTGGAATATTTTCTATCGTATACTTCTCATATATTTTTAGTTAGACACCGTCAATAATAGAGGAAAACTAATAGTCCTTCTTCGATTTCTGTACATGACAAGCTAACAAATTTCTTTTTATCTCCCGCATTCGAATATTGATATGATAAATGTCGATGTTGTTCATTCAGAATAACAGCAACATGATATCTCGTTAAGAAAACACCCTCCCAAATTACATCACTATTCGGTCGTAGATAAATAAAAAAAAGTTTTATAGTTCGTTGGAGTTAAGAATGCAGTGTTCATCAAATTTTAAATATTTATTTATCTATCACGAATTATCTCCGACGGGGTGGCATATTATATGCCCACTTTCACGGTTCACAATGTGTATTCCTGTCCCACGTAATAGGTCGTGAGCCCATTGCATTAAAGTTAAAAAGTTTCATCAAAATCCATTTCAAAGTCATTGTAAAGTTTCATCAAAATCCATTCCATAGCTGTTTTTGCGTGAAAGTGTAACATACGTACATCCATACATTCTTTTAAAATATTTTCTTTTTGTTAATAAAAATAAATATCCATCACGCCTTATCCCCGAAGGGGTGGCAGAGGCATATTATATGCCCACTTTTCACCGTGTGGATTCCTGTCCCACGTAATAGGTGGTGAGCCCATTGCCGTGTTGAAATAGACAGACGCAGGTTGTGGCTACCTGCTGTTGAAATTTTCAAGCCGCCCATAAGGCCTTCAACCAGGCTTAACGACTGCCATTTTACTGGCAACCGGGACCAACGGCTTAACGTGCCTTCCGAAGCACGGAAACGCTCGCAAATGTAAATACCACAAAGTGGTCACCCATCCGAGGACCAGCCATAGTGAAAGTTGCGTAACTCAGTGATCGTTTACAGAACACTGAGACCGCGGGGCCACGAGCGCTTCATTCTTCTTTTTCTTTTTGTCTTGAAAATATCACATCGATGTCACAGTATTGTGAACTAAATTATTCTGCTATACTCTTCGTTTTTTCCATTCTCTAATTCAGTTCCATGAAGTACTATTTTTACATAAGACTACTTGTGTCGTATTTAAAAAGAATATCAAATGCAACAAAACTTTTTATTTTGAGGCAGTGGGATGCATTTGAGTACGTCACCACCTGAGGCAGTAGGATAACTTGTGTGAGACTACCAGTCCTAGAGAGGGGGCTAGATTACTCACTAAACCATCACAGTATACTCGCAGGATACTCCAGATTTTATGTTTATAGTCCGTGAAAAAAAAGTTTGCAATAGGGCTCTATATGTCTCTCTCAGTGACCCCACTAGGATCCACAAGAGTAAATAATAAAATAATAATTATATCGTTGAGACAACTCACACAACGCCCTCTGATTCCACACTAGCAGCGCTCGTACTATGGTAACCACATAAGTGATAAAAATACTTATATATTTCTAAATACATATATATTATAGATAAATAACACCCAGACACAGAATAAACCATCGTGCTCATCACATAAAGTTTTATCCTGGGTGGGAATCGAACCCACGACCTCTTGCATAGTAGTTGGATGCACTCCCACCGCGCCACAGAGGCAGTCAATCAAATGCTATGAATGTTGCTATTTTTATATTTTAAATCATATTGCGGTCTCAAAAATACATTTGAATTGAAAAGTATACGTTAATTACCACAAACATTTCTCTTAGTGATCTTTCTTACTTAATTGGAGGCATTTGGCCAAAATGTTTCTGGGATAATTCCAAACCCAAAAAAAATCTACTTAATACGAGTAATGGATTTTATAGCACAGATAGGATATGTTTTGTAAATAGAGAGTATTTGAATAATTTGCTCGTTACGCAACATAATGTTCACAAACCAATTGATTTTTGTCTATCACGCCTTATCCCCGGAGGGGTGGCAAAGGCATATTATATGCCTACTTTTCATCATGTGTTCCTGTCCCACGTAACAGGTGGTGAGCACATTGCCGTGTTAAAATAGGCAGGTTTTTGCTACCTGCTGTAGAATTTTTTCAAGCCGCCCATAAAGCCTTCGACTTACCTTAACGACTGCCGTGTTACTGACAACCGGGACCAGCGGCTTAACGTGCCTTCCGAAGCACGGAAATGCTCACAAATATAAATGCCACAAAGTGGTCACCCATCCGAGGACCAGCCTAGTGAAAGTTACGTAAGTCACTTACAGAACACTGAGTCCGCGGGGCCACGAGCGCATTTAACTAATAACAAACCAATATTTAATAACTACAGTAATAATAGTTGTATTTAAAATATATTTAAGATTGCTGAATGCTCATCAGGTCTATAATAAAACACTCACACTCCTCAGTTATCAAAGGAATCGTTTGAATGCGTGGGAATATTCTTTGTAGATGCCGAAAACAGGACCTTACGTCAATAGTCTGTGTCTTACGTCAATACGTAACTGTAGGCGTCGCTCGCTTTTTGTACAAAAAAAAGTAACACACACAAACTCTTAATGGAGTTTACAATTTAGTAAAGAAAAATACCTTTTATCAGCACAGGGGGCCGAGTCTGCTATTTCAATTGTGTCGTAATAGAATCGAAATCGTCGCTCAATAGAAACTCACAGGTACAATTTTAACAGGTTTTCGAAGAATACTATTACAATCTTACTCCAATAGACTTCTATCGGTCGGCCGATAGAATTCTACTTACACGTACCGCGCAGTGGCCGCAAGTTAGTGACATTTTTGATAGTCTATTAACATTTTGACAGCTAAAAACAGCGATACTAGTTCTATTCTACGGCTTGTCAATAGTAGACTCGGCCCCCAGTTCTATATCTCAGTGGTGAGAAGATCGCCCTCGTTAGACAAAGGACATGGCATCAAGGCCCGTCTTCTAAACCAAGTTGTCTATTATCACTTAAAATTGTACTTATACGAAAAATATACACGAAATGTAGATCAAGGGTCTAACCTACCCTTTGATGAATAGACCAAAATAATAATGAACTAAATCGGGCGTTATATGGTGGAAATCCATCGTAGAACGATAATGAAGGAGAGGTGCAGGATACCAACACACACCCTCGATTCTAACGCACAACGGTCAAGGATAACCTCTACTAATTATAACGGAGGAATGACGAACCGAACTCCTCAAGGAAATGGATATAGGATAGATAAAAATAAACCTTACCCTCCAGGTTGTCAAAATTAGCTATACTCCGCTTTACAAGATGACAGTTTACAAAATAATAATATTTCAATAAAATGTCAGGAATCTCACCTGTACATGTTGTACAATACAACATGTACAGGTGAGATTCCTGACATTTTCCACCTACGGATTGACGGACAAGGATATGACATGGGTGTCCGTGGTTAGAATATACTCAAATGAAAGAAAAAAATCAATATTATATAAATGAATATTTTTATTTGTGAGGAGCTGACCTACTTCGATAATGTTCCCTTTTTATAGCTAGCATTTTTCAAACGAAAGCTTTGACCTCGCAAAAACAGTTCAAGTAAGGTAGAAGAAAAATAAAAAAAAAAACAAAATGACCCATCAAAATTATCCGTAAAAATACGTTTTTTTGCGTCATAAGCAGTCATTACTTTTTAGTTAAATTAGAAGTTTGATTTCTTTCACAACTTCAAGTGACCATAGACCTTAGTGTATGGTTGTATATTCAATTATTTCTATTTATTTCTAAAGACAGACGCAATCCCGAGATTCGTGACCTTAAAGACGAACGGATGGTCGGACGGATAACAAATTGATACTATAAGCACAGCCGAAAGACATAGGTTTACTCTTTATACTGTGCTATAAGGTTCATTTTTTTTCTTTTGAGTCATAGAATAAAATAACTGTAAGTAAACCTTCATTTATATTTTGGAAGTCGGTTTAAAATACATTAGCAAGTATTGCGTCACAACATCAATAAAAGTAAATTTATCATCTTGCTAAAGTCACCGAGGATTTCCAACAGTAAATGTGTAGTCATTCGCCTGTCTTATCAGATCGGTTTGAAATATAGTGCCGTGTCGTAATCAATACTGTCGATGACAAATGTAATACGGACGAATGAGCAAAATCGTCTCGATCGCTGGAATCATTTCCTGACGATAGTTCCGATACCATAAAAAACATAGAGGCGATTAGACTGTTCAAATAATATTATAGACTAGGCGACTTCCGCGGCTTCGCCCGTGGATAGGTGTTGCACCTATTTAATCCCAACGCTTAATACTTTACAAAAATGTATGAAAATTTGTCCGATTTGTTAATATTTCTGATTACTGCTACGCTCTTCTACGTAGCAGCGTGATGATATATAGCCTATAGCCTTTCACGATCAATGGAATATCCAAAACAAAAAGATTTTTTCAATTCTGACCAGTAGATCCTGAGATTAGCGCAGTTTTAATATTACAAAGTCGAACATTCGATTTAATCATTCCAATCTAACATGAGTCTTCGCCTTTATTACACAAATTTATTAACTATGTCTGCTTATTATGTACGTACAATATAACCTAAAGGCAAGTGTACACTATACTGGGTAGCAATTACATAAATTATACAGAGATTAATTGCAGTTAATTAAAGATTGCACAAGAATGTTTGTAAATGGAATGCATTTACCATTTACTCTACAAGATACTCAATATTTTTTTAAATACCTTAGTAGTTTATTAACAAGGAAAGATTAAAAATTATTGTTACTGCGTTAAGCTAGAAAAGGGCATGCTCCGTTGGTTGGACACGTCAAACGAATGAGTGAGGATCAATTGACGAAGAATATTTATTGTGCGAAAGTAGAGGGCAGAAGTAGTCAGTTTAGGCCAAGATTTCCATATGAAGACCACGTGAGCAGTTTGCTCAAAAACGGAAAAGTCAAAAGGATTCGCATACCCTGACGTGCATGTTTGAAGTGATAAATGAATCTGCAGGAATAGAAAGAAATATGCATGGATTGTGATGCCTGGCGATTTGTCCTCTCTGACTACTGCCAGCTTTTTGGGATTGCTACCACATGAAAGAAATAGAACAAGCGATAAGAAGTATGAAATGTGGTAAGGCTGCGGGAAAAGACAGAGTCACTGCTGAGATGATCAAGTACGGTGGGTCGCGTGTCTGGGACACACTATGTCTGTTATGCAACTTGTGCTGGCGGACGGGTGAGGTCCCAGATGACTGGCGAGTAGCAGTTGTAGTACCTATTTACAAGGGGAAAGGCTCGCGCCTTAACTGCTCCAGCTACAGGGCGATCAGCTTGGTCAGCTTAGCTAGTAAGGTGTATGCAAAGGTTATAACGGCACGAATGCAAGAAAAGTCTGAAAGGTATTTATGGGAGGCTCAATGCGGATTCCGACGTGGAAGAGGTTGCATGGATCAAGTGTTTTCTCTCCGCATGATCGCGGAAAAGTTTCTGGCTCTTAGCCAGAAGGTTTTGTGGATCTAGAGAAAGCATTTGATAACGTTGTGAGAGAAACGCTGTGGGACTTGCTGCCAGGATATGGTGTGGACGGCTCGCTACTGCGGGCAATACAGTCGCTTTATAGGGACTGTAAGGCTTGCGTGCGAGTAGGGGGGGATGTGTCACCTCTTTTTGATGTCTGTACAGGCGTCAAACAGGGATGTGTCATGTCCGCCTGGCTGTTCATAGTGTATCTGGACAGTTGCCTGCAGAAGTTGAAAGATTTTAATATGGGTGTGAATTTGGGTGACTTTACAGTAAACTGTCTGCTGTACGCTGATGATGTGGTGCTCATGGCCTCATCAGAAGCCGACCTTCAGGCATTAGTCACTAATATGAAAGAGGGGTCTGAAAGTAAGGGTCTCCGCTTGAATGCAAGTAAAACTAAGGTTCTAGTATTTGAAAGAGGTGAAGTAAGAACTAAATGCGAGATTAGGGTAAACCAGGAAGGTTTAGAGCAAGTGAATGAAATTGTGTATTTAGGAAGTATGTTTAGCGCGGATGGAAGATGTGATTCGGATGTGGAACGGCGAGTAGCTGCCGGAAACAAAGTTAACGGTGCTTTGTCCCAGTTAGTAAAGCGACAAAGCATCGTAAAAGAAGCACGACTGGCGATTCATAACGCAGTGCTAGTGCCAACTTTGCTTTACGGTAGTGAAACCTGGGTATGTCAGCAGATGCATGAAAGTAAATTGAATGCTGTGGAGATGCGATCACTTCGAAAGTTGTGCGGCGTTACCTTGGCTGGCCGAATACGTAACGAAGTGATACGCAATTTGGCAGGTTTGAATGAAAGTGTCAGCGTTAAGCTGGAAAAGGGCGTGCTCCGTTGGTTTGGACACGTCCAACGAATGAGTGAGGAACGATTGACGAAGAATATATATTGTTCAAAAGTAGAGGGTAGAAGGAGTCAGGGTAGGCCGAGACTTACATATGAAGACCACGTGAGCAGATTGCTCAAAAACGGAAAGGTCAAAAGTACTCGGATACCCAGACGTGCGTGTATGAAGCGATTGATGAATCTCGAAGAAGCGAAAGAAGTATGCATGGATCGCGAAGCCTGGCGATCTGTCCTCTCTGACTACCCCGTCAGGGATACAGCGTGAAGATAGTTAGTTTAGCTACCACATGATGACTGCGATGGTTGCAGACAATTTTTTATGACGTATGTTAGGTTAGTGGTTTTCTTTTAAATGTTTTCGCGATTGTCACTCATATTTATGATATTTCGGGTCTTATTCGCGACGTATATTATTAGGTACAAAGCCTACCTTATACTTCCCGACGTTTCGACCAGATTACACCAGCTGTGGTCACGGGTTGACTGATGCATTCATGTTTTCTTTTTAGTTTATTTTTCACCTATTACGTAGGACCATAAAGAGGCACATTTTGATGAAGTAAAGTTAATAGTTGCCTCAGTATACCACAAAGGGGGAAAATGGGTATATGTATGTAGTTTGTACCCTAAGATCTTCTTACCTCAAATTTATCTAAGTTTACAATTTGTAAGATTTAATTCTCCATGCTGCGATAAAATTCTATATTTTGTGCACTTTGAGTAACTCTACTGAGTTTAGTATGTACTTAACAATTTTATACATTTCCGAGTTTATATCTCTAGCGTTATCTTTGTTTCTATAAATCTATTTCCTTTATATGTACTTTAGTATTTTACATTGCTCTTATATTATTTATTTATTTATTCATTTATTGTTCATACAATCTAACACAGTGAAAAAGTAAAAGAAAAGAAGTACAAAGTACACTTATATTTATTTTTAGTATTTATCTTAATGTAAATAATTAATTTTTGAAAGGTTTTATGAGTCATTCAATCTGCAACAAACATTGCTTACATAGTATGTCATATGTTATATACAAAACCAATTCTAAACATATTTCTCAAAATATCAGGTTAAAAATATTTACTATTTTAAATAACAAAGACTAAGTTACACTTTTTTTAACGATTTTCTTAAACACATTTATGTAAAAGGTGTCCTTAAATGTATATTCTTGTCAGTCAAGTTATCCTCAGTCTACATTTTAATTTACACATGTGTATAAAGAATGATTTTAGGAAATCGATTCGATTCGTATTTAAAATCAAAACGATTTTCATTAATATCAATCGAGGCATCATTGTCAGCCTTGTAATAATCCCCACCACCTCGTTTTTTTTTGTACTGTTTTCTGTAAATATGTTAAATTTTATTAAGTTAAATGTTTACATTGTTTAATTTAATAAAAACTACCTAAATATTTGATTCAAACACTGTTAAGTTTTTGTAGAACGACTGATAATTTTCTTATTAAATAAAAACAAAATAGCTATAGAACCCTATACTGAGCCTAGCAAACGCGTGTGATCCACAAATATGTGTTTCGGAGTTTGGGTGTTTCCTATGTATAATATGTATTTATTTAGAAATATATAAGTATGTTTATCAGTTATTTAGATCCCATAACACAAGCTTATATTAGCTTACTTTGGGCTAGATGGCGCTGTGTGAAAAGTGTCCCACAATATTTATTAAAAACAAATAACACGCAGGTGGCAGATTTATCTTCTTTTTCGGTAACAGTAACTCTAAAATTCTCAGACGTGGTTAAGTTATGGAGACCACTTTATCTCAAGGAAACATCGTTGAAGAAACGTCCGCCATAAATTATCCAATACTGAAGGATGTTGTGGTGATAAATATAACTATAAAGTGAAGAGTAAAAAAATGATAAAATAATATTGCTATGTTACGGGAATTACACACTATAGTAAAGATATTTATTATAGTGTGTAAATCCCGTACATACTAAAATAATACAAAAGAACGTTCATTTTTTTTTACAATGATAGTATTGTATTATGTGTACATTTAAAAGTTTGCCAACTAATTGAAATTTTAATCAAAATGTAAACAGATGAGTTTCTGCTGGTTTTTTTTTCAAATTTAAAAATAATGTACTTGCCTATTTTTATTATAAGCTAGGCATCTTTGTAATAACCTCGAGGATAAACAAGTAAAATAAATAATTTGGTGTAAGTGTTTTTTTTTAATTTTTCATACTACTTTCGTGTTAACTATCTTAACGTGTATCCCTGACGGGTAGTTATGAAAGTATTATGTAAAAAATGATTTAGTAATATGCAATTAATAATATATCTATCTTAAAGATTTTTGTAATTTTTTTTTTTTAAATTTTTTTTTTAATAAATATTATGGGACACTTTTCACACTGCGCCATCTAGCCCAATGTAAGCTAATATTAGCTTGTGTTATGGGATCTAGATAACTGATAAACATACTTATATATTTCTAAATACATACATATTATAGATAAATAACACCCAGACACAGAATAAACCATCGTGCTCATTACACAAAGTTTTATCCTGGGTGGGAATTGAACCCACGACCTTTTGCATAAATTGTCATTTGTCATAAACATTTTCTTTTTACACAGCACCGTCTAGCCCAAAGTAAGCTAATATAAGCTTGTGTTATGGGATCTAGACGACTGTTAAACATACTTAAATATTACTAAATACATACATATTATACATAGGAAACACCCAAACTCCGAAACAAACAATTGTGGATCACACAAAATTTTCTTCCGACCCGGGAATCCAACCCGGGACCTCAGTCGCGGCAGTCGCATGCACTACCACTGCGCCAACCGAGGCAGTCGAATAAAGCAATAACTAAAAAAATTGCATTACAGCGGTAAAAATAGCAGTACTGGAAAGATAAAATTGATGATTGAAGAGTGTCGACACACATGTGTTAGTTTGTGTTGGAAGTGTAACACCATAACTACTAGGGGTCTGACGGTGAAGTATGCTTTGTTAAAAATGAACACGTACCGGTTAGGTTCTTAAATATAATAAGTATGACACGGTAAACAGGTGGTTTTAACGTAAACCGTGCTCATTTAGCGTTACCAACACATGTAGAACGTTGTGAATAATTAGTGCGCTTCTAATGTTGGGAGACAAGTACTAAGTTAATCACTTAATAACGCTTTAAAAGAATTTTACTGGAAATTGTTGTGATACTCATATTTTTTTTTTACATTTGAGAGTTCAAAATTGGTTAATAAATAAATACAACATATAATATATAACATACTTATATATTTTTTAATATATACATATTATATTTGGAAAATACCCAAACTCTGAAACACACATTTGTAGATCACACATATATACTATGTTGTGTATGTGTACGTAGCTTATATAGAAAATAAGTATTAGAGCAAAGCTCAGAAGTATTTTTAAATTGAAATAACAATCTGAATTGGAGTGTATCTACAGGAGCACAGACTCGCTAGGAATTTGTTTGAACAAAATCTTACATAGGTATGTACGTGAACATTTCATTTCGTGATTATTAAACCTAGGGCGAGTTTACATTCTATTTGTTGTGTTTTATTGTGGTTTAATAATCGCATTACCTCCAGATCTCTTTTACGCTCTATTTTGGTTATTTTGAGCGAGGTAAAGTTTTTTTTTTTGTGGTGGTGGTATTGGCCTTGGTTGTAGCAAAGCTGTGCCGTGTGGGACTCTGGCCCCAGGAGCGGGTCGAACAAACCTTTTAAATATCACGGTGTTGCTTGCCTTAAACGTGTGCAGAATAGGCAAGACGTTTAGTCACTATGACCCGGCAAAAGGATAGCAGCGTTGGTTGAGAGAGAGACCAGCGTAGAAGTTTTTGAACAGCCTGGCACAAAGTCACACCACGTTAACGAAAAAAACGAAAACTACAATTATGTTTCCTATGCATAATATGTATGTATTTTGAAATATATAAGTATATCTATCAGCTATCTAGATCCCATATTACAAGCTTATATTAGCTTAGTTTGGGCTAGATGGAGCTGTGTAAAAAAAAGATGTCCCACAATATTTATTTATTTAATTTTAAGATTGCGCGAGTCACTCTATGTCATGTTACTGATTGTACTCTAAGCATTCGGTAAATAGAAAGCTATGTAAAGAGCCCTACTAAGGTGTCTGGGGCCCAATTGACGTCATTTGAGGTGCACCAACTTATTAAAGGACGAGGCCATGATATATGCACCTTTGCATCGCAAAGGTCGCTCCTGACGAATGGCGAAAATCTAAAATCAAACTATAGTGCACAAATACTTGATTGATACATTAAATTAATAAAAGTTAAATGGGAGGCTCCAAAAGGAAGGGTAGGGTTTTTGAGACAACTGAAAAAACACTATAAGATAAAGAAAAGTATACATAGACAACTTTATACTTGGTACAGATAGGTAGGTGTCAATAAACAACTATATCAAGTTACTCTATTGTTGAAAATACGCAGTGTGTTCACCGCTTACACTGTGCAGTTCAAATAAACAACAAAGCATTGTTTGTGGTTTTGAAATTTGATGCCAACGATGCTTGGTGTGTTGTGCTTTATTTTGTAACATGTATACAGTTTTTGTAACATGTATACAAATATAAGTGAAAACTCTTTGTATACCGGTTTTGTAAACATTTGGCTTTGGTATAAATGTTTAATGGAATTTAAAAAGACAACTCGTTTCAGTGCATTATGGTTTTCGAGTCTTTTTGTTTACCAGATATAAGAGTTCCCACATTTGGTGTTCTTTGGTGTTCTCACTTGCGGCGACATATTTTAAATGGGAGTTCAACCTCAAAATTTTTTTTCCAAATTAAATTATTGTTGCATTTGACTTTTCAACTTCTTTTCACCACTCAAACGTTCAGGTAAATAAAAATTATTGAAATTTCTACAAACTATGACGAAATAAAAACAATAATTTTTAGAATATTTGTCATGAAATTAAAAATGTATTACGTTACGGGTAGAATCTTTAGATTACTGGCTTTTTTATATACTAACTATCTTCACGCTGTATCCCTGACGGGATAGTCAGAGAGGACAGATCGCCAGGCTTCTCGATCCATACATACTTCTTTCGCTTCTTCAAGATTCATCAATCGCTTCATACACGCACGTCTGGGTATCCGAGTACTTTTGACCTTTCCGTTTTTGAGCAATCTGCTCACGTGGTCTTCATATGTAAGTCTCGGCCTACCCTGACTCCTTCTACCCTCTACTTTTGAACAATATATATTCTTCGTCAATCGTTCCTCACTCATTCGCTTTTTTATATACTTATATTTTCGTTGTAGCTGTAGTAGTTGCCAAGGTATCTCGATTTTTGTCGATTGGGTCAAATGGTTGAATAAGAAAATCATGTTACTGTCAAACTGGGAGGTTAGAATCTTTAGGTATTTCAAAAGTTGTTCAAAAGAAAACTAAATCCCATGCCACATGATGAAAAAAAATTGCCTTAAAATGAATCTGGATTTATTTCTGAAGTACTTTCATAATAATATTAGCCCACTTTGTCTTTAGCCGGTAGGAGTCCGGCATAGCATCCATGAGGATTTCCACAGGAAAAGTAAAAAGCACGCTTTGTCTCTACTACAGTGATGATAACAACACTATAATTTTATTAAAATAGACCAAATACTTTTTTTTTTGAAACTCACTTAAAAGTACATCCTTTTTCTTTAATTGATTTATTATAAACTCGAACTTTTGAATGCAATTTGTAATGCGTGGACTGCAAAACACAGAAGAAAGTAGCAGCATTATTCCTAAAAAAATGTTACTACCTTGACACACTTATCACAATATTAGTAAGTCATATAACCACTAGATAAGTATCCAAGTATGCCACAGCTTCGCCCGTGACATACTTGGAACTCCCGTCGCACCTATTTAATCCCGTTGCTTATTAATTCTAAAATAATGCATAAAAATTTGCCCGATTTGTCGACTTTTATGATAACTGCTCCGTTCTCCAGAGCAGTAGTGTGATGATTTATAGCCTATAGCCTTATGGGCTATCCAACACATAAATATTTTTTTAAATCCGAACAGAGCAGTAGTCCTGAAATTAGCGCGCTTAACCAAACAATCAAACTTTTTAGCTTTATATATTATATGAGTATAGTTATAGATTACATAAAAAAAATATGTACTAAATAAAAAAAAACGGTAACAGCAGACACCCGACGGCTGACATTGACTTAACTTAACTTAACTATCTTCACGCTGTATCCCTGACGGGGTAGTCAGAGAGGACAGATCGCCAGGCTTCGCGATCCATGCATACTTCTTTCGCTTCTTCGAGATTCATCAATCGCTTCATACACGCACGTCTGGGTATCCGAGTACTTTTGACCTTTCCGTTTTTGAGCAATCTGCTCACGTGGTCTTCATATGTAAGTCTCGGCCTTCCCTGACTCCTTCTACCCTCTACTTTTGAACAATATATATTCTTCGTCAATCGTTCCTCACTCATTCGTTGGACGTGTCCAAACCAACGGAGCACGCCTTTTTCCAGCTTAACGCTGACACTTTCATTCAAACCTGCCATATTGCGTATCACTTCGTTACGTATTCGGTCGGCCAAGGTAACGCCGCACAATTTTCGAAGTGATCGCATCCCCACAGCATTCAATTTACTTTCATGCATCTGCTGACATACCCAGGTTTCACTACCGTAAAGCAAAGTTGGCACTAGCACTGCGTTATGGATCGCCAGTCGTGCTTCTTTTACGATGATTTGTCGCTTTACTAACTGGGACAAAGCACCGTTAACTTTGTTTCCGGCAGCTACTCGCCGTTCTACATCCGAATCACATCTTCCATCCGCGCTAAACATACTTCCTAAATACACAATTTCATTCACTTGCTCTAAACGTTCCTGGTTTACTCTAATCTCGCATTTAGTTCTTACGTCACCTCTTTCAAATACTAGAACCTTAGTTTTACTTGCATTCAAGCGTAGACCCTTACTTTCACACCCCTCTTTCATATTAGTGACTAATGCCTGTAGGTCGGCTTCTGACGAGGCCATGAGCACCGCATCATCAGCGTACAGCAGACAGTTTACTGTAAAGTCACCCAAATTCACACCCATATTAAAATCTTTCAACTTCTGCAGGCAACTGTCCAGATACACTATGAACAGCCAGGCGGACATGACACATCCCTGTTTGACGCCTGTACAGACATCAAAAAGAGGTGACACATCCCCCCCTACTCGCACGCAAGCCTTACAGTCCCTATAAAGCGACTGTATTGCCCGCAGTAGCGAGCCGTCCACACCATATCCTGGCAGCAAGTCCCACAGCGTTTCTCTCACAACGTTATCAAATGCTTTCTCTAGATCCACAAAAGCCCAGAAAACCTTCTGGCTAAGAGCCAGAAACTTTTCCGCGATCATGCGGAGAGAAAACACTTGATCCATGCAACCTCTTCCACGTCGGAATCCGCATTGAGCCTCCCATAAATACTTTTCAGACTTTTCTTGCATTCGTGCCGTTATAACCTTTGCATACACCTTACTAGCTAAGCTGACCAAGCTGATCGCCCTGTAGCTGGAGCAGTTTAGGCGCGAACCTTTCCCTTTGTAAATAGGTACTACAACTGCTACTCGCCAGTCATCCGGGACCTCACCTGTCCGCCAGCACAAGTTGCATAACAGACATAGTGTGTCCCAGACACGCGACCCACCGTACTTGATCATCTCAGCAGTAACTCTGTCTTTTCCCGCAGCCTTAACACATTTCATACTTCTTATCGCTTGTTCTATTTCTTTCATACTAATGACTTCAATTCGGTTCATTCAGTTCAAGACTTCATTTCAGTTCGACGCGTGCGTCTGTCTCTGTCGTACGTTTCGTTAGTTACGACTGCACTTATTTACTTCGCTGGAACTAACCAGTTTTAACCAGTTTTACTAGTGATGGGACACATTTCGATAAATTCTGCTATCGACACCGGATAACTTGGTGGCTATGGAGCGATACCTAACGCGGTCTAACTCGTTTGGTAAACGACCACTTGAAGGATCTGTTAACACCAGTGAATGGAAGGTACCGAAGTTTACCTCGCGCCCTATGAGCTCACCTGGTAATCCTGTCAATACAACAAACCAGTTTGCTGATCTTCCAGCTGAACAGCAATGCACGGATTCACCTTCAGTTACAGCGCAATTAAGAAATGCCTCCACCACGGTCAAGAGGGCGAGCCGAATTCCACCCATTCTTCTGACTTTGCAGCCTACCTGGACTCATGACTACGTCAACACTCTAATACAAAGGTATTCTAAATCTTTCCACTTACAATATCGAGGGAACGGCAAATTAGCTGTCATTTGTCACTCGGCTGAAAGTCATCAGGCTGTAAAGGAGGGACTTACAGCGGAAAAAGTAGGGTTTCACACCTTTACAAGAAAAGATGAAAAAATATTTAAAGCTGTCATATTTGGCCTTCCACAATACGTGGAAAATCAGTTACAATCAGAATTAGCGGCGTTGGGATTTTCAACTGCTACAATACGTAAAATGAAGGTTTCGGAAGGTAATAATAACTTCTGTCCTCCATTCTTAGTGCAATTAAAGACAGGAAATGACTTCGCGAAATTCTTGCAAATTAAGTTATTGAGTAATTGTGTTGTCCAGATCCGGAAATATAAATCTAACAACCAGTTTGGTACTCAATGCTTCAGATGCCAAAACTTTGGTCACTCTTCACGTAACTGCAATTTATCTCCACGGTGTGTCAAATGCACAGGTGCTCATCCCAGTTCTGAGTGTTCCAAGAAAGGGAAAGAGCAGCCGGCTCAATGCTGCAATTGCAACGGAAATCACCCTGCTAATTATCGTCAATGCAATGAGCGACAAAAATACCTGAAAGAAATGCGTGACAAGCAGGAATCGATTAGATCCTCAAAAACCAACGCCTACAAACCAACATTATTCCATAAGAACACCAACATAGTTGACGGCCGGCCCTGGAACACTGTAGCTGCCACAAATTCTAAATCACAAACCACCAGAAAATCTGATAATCAAGACCAAATCACTTCGGATATATTAACTATTCTAACGGCAATCAAATCTATCAAAAGTCAATATCTTGCTTGTAGTAGCCTGATGGATAAGGTAATCTTGGTACTTACTCATCTCGGTCAATATGTGTAACGTCCGCTCAATAAGAGTCTTATTCTGGAATGCTGATGGTATTCGTAATAAAATTCAAGAACTCCTGCATCTGGCATCTGTGTACAATATTGACATTATAGCTTGTAATGAAACTCGTTTATCTCCTATATCCTGTCTGTCAACCCCGGGGTACATATGTTACAGGCAAGACAGAAAGCCTGATGGACGAGGCCAAGGTGTTGCGCTCCTTATCAAATCTAACATCATCCACTTTTCTGTTGTACTACCAACTACACAAAATTTGGAATGTATAGGTATACAACTTACTCTGGCTAACAAAAATGTCGCATTCATTTCAGCATATCAGTCACCTAACCTACCATTGATCACCAGTGACCTTACATCAATTATTAATGCCTTTCCTGCTGTCGTGGCTGTGGGAGATCTTAATTGTAAACATCAATACTGGAACTGTAGTATCTCCAATAGACACGGTGAAGATTTATTTCAACATATGCTTGATCACGACTATGAAATTCTCGGACCACTATCACCAACCCTAACTCATTACAATAGTAATTATACTCCCTCAACACCGGACATTGTACTTGTCAAAAACGTCTGCGGTGTCAATGACCCAGAGACCTTGACAAAATTGTCCTCTAATCATCTCCCTGTTCTTTTCACAGTAGATGGAGAATTTTCCAAACAATCACACATTGCCTACAATTATTCAAAAGCCTGCTGGAAGAGGTATAGATCCTATCTCGACACACACATAAACATTACTGCAGTCCCTTTTACCTCTTCAACGTCCTTAGATGTAGCTATTGATCATCTTACATGCACCATACTTGCTGCGCGAGATGCAAGTGTTCCCAAAATTATAAATTCACATTCGGACAGCACAACTTACCCAGGCGCATCAGAAACGATATTAAATCCAAAAATTCCATCCGTCGAGCTTCTCTGAAAGAAACGGACTCTGGTTTGCGGAGAGTACTCTTTGCTAGAGTTAACTATCTACAGCGTAAAATAAGATCTGACATAGCCCGTCATAATGATTCGGTATGGAACAAAAAGTTGTCAAAAGTAGACAATCCCAGTACCGATCTTTGGCGTATCGTCAAATCTGTGAATTATAAACCCAACATCATACCTCCTCTCAAAACTACCAGTGGTGCGATGTCTACTAACGTGCCAGATCAATGCGAAACTTTAGCTGATGCCTTTCTGGAAAACATGCTTCTCACCAAACATTGGTTAGCCGATTCTGAAACGGAGGCTGCAGTCAACAGTTCCATGGATAGTCTTAAATCCGCTATAGTTCTAGAACCGACAACACTTGTTAGGCCGCACGAAGTTCGCAAGCTCCTTGCTAACCTGAAATCCAGGAAAGCTGCCGGAGTTGATGGCATTCAAAATGTTCTTTTAAAAAATATATCACAGAAAAGCGTTGTTTATCTCACTAAAATATTTAACGGATGTCTCAGTATAAATTATTTTCCCACGACTTGGAAAGTAGCAAAAATCATAGCAATTAAAAAACCTGGCAAAGAAGACAGTAACCCCTCGAATTATCGACCTATTAGCCTACTTCCCAGTTTATCAAAACTTTTTGAAAAAATCATTTTAAATCGTCTTTCTAAATCAACTGAGTCCATCATCATTCCGGAACAATTCGGATTCCGTAGATCGCATTCTACTACTCAGCAACTGACTAGAGTTACCGAACACGTAGCACATGGCCTCAACCTAAATAAAAGCACGGGTTTGGTGCTACTAGACGTCGAAAAGGCGTTTGACACAGTTTGGCATCAAGGTCTTCTGCATAAGCTAATAAAATATGGAGTTCCAATCAGCCTTATTAAGCTTATAAATGACTATCTAACAAATCGCTGCTTTATAGTGAACTTAGGGTTTACATGTTCGAAACGGAGATCTATCCCTGCTGGCGTTCCGCAGGGGTCAATACTTGGCCCATATTTATTTATATTATACCTAAACGATGTACCCAAACAGCCCCATACACATTTAGCTATCTTTGCTGATGATACAGCCACGTTCACAACATCAAATGATATTGATGTTGTGATTTGGCGGCTGCAATTCTCTCTTGAGCTCCTTACATCCTATTTTTCAAACTGGAAATTAAAATTAAATACTTCCAAGACTGAAAGTATATTGTTCACACGTAAACGCTCGATTCCTTCTAGATGTGTCCAAATTGATGGGCACTCTATTCCTTGGAACCGCACTGTTAAGTACTTGGGATTAACTCTGGATTATAAAATTAACTGGAATCAAAATACCGAAGTCCTCCGTTTTAAAGGCATAAAAGCCCTAAATGCTCTAAAACCAATCTTTAATCGCAAGTCCAGACTAAGCCCACGTACAAAGCTGCGTATATATACCACCTTAGTAGACCTTGTCTAACTTACGCAGCGCCCGCATGGAGCAGTACAACGAAAACTAATTATAACAAACTACAGGTTACACAGAACAAAGCTTTAAAGACCGCTTACAATACTCCCTTTAAAACCAACCTAAAAAAACTACATCAATATATTAATTATCCCCTTATTAAAGATCACATTCTGAAATTATCTTATAAATTCTATTCCAAATCCATTTTGCAACATCATAATATTCTAGTCTCAAGTTTATGTCAAAGTAAGTTATCGACATTACCTTATCGAGCAACATACAAACGCTACCGCTTACCCCATCACTATTTCTTAGATAGATAACGATGGCGCAAACACCGGCAGACCAAACATTTTAACAGATGTTTGATTGGTACCCACATTTAAAAATATTAGTGTGTTTTAACATTGTTTACAGCTCAGTTTTGCTAATTATATAATATATAATCTATATAATATGTGTGAATTATTGTTCTTAAATGTAAAATGAAACGTTTTAAGGTGACAAGTCAACTAGTGAAATAAATATCTATTAGTGCTAATTGCACTTGCTATGGTATGTACCAATACCTATTTCTTTATTATATTTTATAAGTGCAAATATAAATTATGATAAATATTGTTCCCATATATATATTTAATATATAAAAATAAAGTGAACAGTTGCCAAAGCTGTCCGCGTCTATTACTATCATGAATAATAATTATGATTCTCAAACTGTTGTCTCCTTAAGCATCTGCATTTTTTATTTTCCATTTGTTACTCAATTTATTTTTCTTTACGTTTACACGCAAGTTAAAAAACAAATACCTGCGTTAGCTTATCTTACGAATATCTATGTAAATGATGATTAAAATAGTATTTACCCCTCACTGTTAATTGTGTAAGAGGCGATCTCAGCCTATATACTCAAATTATTTTATAAGTAGTGTACAACTAGAATTAGATCTTTTTGTAGCGATCTCCATTTATTATTGAATAAAGACATTTAAAAAGTAAAAGTAAGTAAATGACTTCAATGACATCGGGATCCGGAGCATCGAAGTGAGCTCTACTTCTCGATGTGGCATCTCTGTCTTTTCTTGCATACATCTTTCCATAATATTCCCTCCATCTCTGCAGGACGTCACTTTGGTCTGTTAGGACGTCATTGTTAACACTAAGCACTTTATTCATACTGCAGATTGCCGAACAACTTCGGGTCTTGCCTACCTCTTTCCAGAAGAGCTTGGCATTAGCCCGAAAATTGGACGACAACCTTTCATCCGCTTTTATTCTGCACCTTTCACGAGCTTCTTCTATCAGTGCCTTCGTGTTACTTTCTGCAGCTTGTATCTCTCTTTCATATAAAAATCATTCCGCGAGGCTAAGTAGTCTAGCCATGCTTTCTTCTTCATTCGAACTGCTTCTTTCACTTCTTCATTCCACCATGCATCACGCTTATTACTACTGCCTCTTTTCGTTTCTCCACACACTTCCACAGCGGCATTTATCATACTGTCCCTAAGGTTCTGCCATACACTTTCCACATTCTCACTGCTTACATTGACGTCGCCAAGCTTTTCGGCTACCCTTTCATTATATTTATCCCTAATGGATGCATCCTGCAGCTTCCAGCTTTTGATGCTATAAGTCGGCTCAGGTTCAGGACACTCGGTGCGATGACGCCAACCCGCGAACAGACCCCTAATCCTAGTTATGACTAGGTAGTGGTCTGATCCCAGCTCAGCGCCTCGATAAACCCTTGTGTCCATCACCTGTTTACGGAGCCGACTATCCATTAGGAATAGATCTATCATGCTTCTCTTTGACTTACATCTCCTCGTATACATGTGAATTTGTTTGTGGTTGAACATTGTGTTCGCCACAAACAAATCCTTTTCGTTACAAAATGCCAGTATTAGCTTGCCAGCGTCGTTCACCCTTTTATCCCCATACTTCCCGAGTACCGACTCAAAACCATCGCGAGCGGTACCCACCCATCCATTCAAGTCTCCACATACTATAAGTCTTTCAAACTTAAAATATATAATATAATCCTCATTTACATCAAGCTAGGGCTAGGTACTTTTAGTATCCGCAAGTGTAATGACAAAATCGCCAATTGCACACCCTAAAAGGTTTAATTGGCCAAAGTTGGTAATTGTCATCAGATATTAAGTTTGTAACAATACTGTTTAGCGCAAGTTTAGTTTATTTCTCCTGTAAACACGTAAAGTATCGGGCTATGCTCATAAAACACCGGATCACCTGTTTCTTCCTCTAGCGCATTAGAACCTCTTTTATGTTGATGTTTTTTAGACCAATTAGACCCTCTAAGTTTTTCATATTTACAGTGAAGGGAGCTTGTTTAGGGACGAGACTTAAACCCTTTGAAATTATGTCATGTATAAATTCTGTGTGTGGCTAGGAGGATGAAAACAGAAAAGTTTCTTGAACATGAAGAAAAAGAAGTGAAAAGAAGCTTATAAAACGATCAATGCAAGCATTATAATGTAAATTGTAAATTATTAATCATACATCAATCGGACATTCAATATGTCGCCAGTCAATTTCATTTCCGAATTTATGATTTGGTGTCAATATGCTAATTGTACTTTATAAACGGCTATTATACTAAGTTAATTGCTCAATTAATGAAATCGAATATGAATGAGATGAGCTTTTGAATATTCGAGGACAAGAGATTGAACGTGGGTACGTATCTTTTTTGGGACAGGTAATGAATATGAGACTGATTAATGATTATATACTTTTTACAGCTAAATATATATTTTAATTATTATATTTGCGCCGTTTTCTTAATAAAAATTAAATTTTTAAGCCGTTTGGGGTTGAGACATTAGGTTCGTGGGGTCCATACAAGTTCGCTCTCGTCTCCATGAGTTCCTGTCGGAGCTGGGACCGCTGAGCCTCGATTTCTCGGGGCGTAGGCCTATGGCCCTGCTCCCGCCCCTCCTTGCGCAATTTAAACAATGACGCAAGGGCTCTCGATTCCAGGTCCCATGAAGGGGTCCCGGCAAGCAGACATGCCGCCTCGACGGAGATCGTGCGGTACCCTCTTATCACCCTGACGGCCATTGCCTTTAGCGGGCTATGTAATATAGCCGCATTGCGGGCCGTCAGGGTCTCCGCCCATATGGGGGCCCCGTAAAGGGCCATGCTCCGCACGATACCGAGGTACAGTCTCCTGCAGGGAGCGTTAGGTTAATTTATGAATTCATATATCACGATGTTTGTCCGAGATGAACTCCAAAAATACGAAAGTATTCGATTGTGTTGTATTTTTTTTTCAAATGTGTCTTTGCTCCAATTTGACAGATAGGATCTTACTTCAGACCGAGCGACGTATTAATCCAGCTCAATCCATCTTACGGCACTTAGCAAAGTTATACGGTACGAAAATTATGATATATTCTGAATCTTTTTATTCAATCGCGCTGACCTTTGAATCACAATCGCTGAAATTTAAGATACCTTTCATCACAGATTAACACAGCTTTATGATTGTCGAGGTAACAAGTTCCTGTGGAAAACGAGAGATAACATTATCACAAGGGTATTTTTTATACCACTAATGTGGCAGACAAGCGTACGGCCCACCTGATAGAAAGTAGTCATTGTAGCCTATGGACGTTTGCAACACTCGGTGCAGCAGCGTCCAATGCGGATTACGGCGAGAGTGATGTACCTGAAGTAACCGAGGGGCGGCGGTGTTGCAGCTGAAATCCCGCAAGGGCACCGCTCCTGGACCGTCCGGCATTGCAGGCCGAGCGTGGGTCCTGGCTCTCGAAGAAATTGGGCCTCGACTGATCCTACCTACCTCGCATTGTCAGTAACGTGCGGTGTTCCACCGGGATTGGTCTTAGGACCGCTCCTGTGGAACATCGGCTACGATTGGGTGTTGCGCGGCACGTTGCTCAGTGGTATCAACGTAACATGTTACGCAGACGACACTCTTGTTACGGCGCGAGAAGCAACGCACCGAGAAGCAGCCCTGAGGGCCACGGCAGGTGTTGCTCAAGTCGTGGGTCAAATACGGCGGCTGGGTCTGGAGGTGGCCCTCCACAAATCCGAGGCTCTGTGCTTTCACGGACCTCGGAAGGGGCTGCCCAAGGGATCCAGCATACAAGTAGGGGGCGTTAGCATCGGCATCGAGCCCTTGATGAAGTATCTTGGGCTCGTACTCTGCGGCTGCGCTCTCGCGTCTGCTGCCCAATATAAGGGGACCCAACGCTCCCTGCAAGAGACTCTACCTCGGGATCGTGCAGAGTATGGCCCTATATGGGGCACCCGTATGGGCGGGGAACCTGACGGCCACCAACGTGACTATTTTAAATAGTCCGTTGAAAACGATGGCCGTCAGGGTGATTAGAAGTTACCGCATGATCTCAGTCGAGGCGGCATGGCGGCCTGAGGACGGCGGGTGGGCTGTTCGCCGTCCTTACAGAAGCAGGCCCCGGTCGGTGACGTGGTGTGAGAGCTGCACGCACGCCCTTCACCCTCTCAAGGAAGTGGTATAAAACCTGATCCCCCCAAAGAAGCGATATAACACTCGGACTCCCCCCTGAACGAGGCCGCGGAAGCGAATAAAGTCTGTCGGGAGCCCTGGGGCTTTCCTTCCGAGGGCTCACCCGGGACTCCCGGCTATAGACAGATGGAAGTTATACGTGTGGTTTTAGTCGGGAAGAGTCCGGCATAGCACCTATGAGGATTTCCACACGAAAAAAAAAATAGAGGTGCAGCACTCGCGCTGCCGACCCTTAATAAACCTTTTAAGTCTTCTTTTGAAGAACCCCATACTGTAGACGTTCGGGAAAACCCAAGCAGGGAGTTCATTCCACAATCTAAGCGTACGCCTCATATAATAAAAAGGTATTAATTTAGCTGCGGTGATTAATCTATACTTTTTAAAATACGTTCGTACTAAAGCCTACATCATATTTGCACCAACAACCAGGAGGTACTTCATACAGATGAAAGACCTCCTTTGACCTAAATTAACTGCGCGGATGATTAATTTGTATCCGCTGCGTCAGCTTGGCCTTGGTTATTAAGATGAAGGAAGGCAAACTCGTTTCGATATCAACCTATATTGGTTCTAGTAGATTCATGAAAAATTTATAAAATTTAAAACACTTTTAAAATACTATACTAAAATTTACGAATATGAAGGTGAGTTCTGAAGTGGAACCCTCGACTCAGCAAATGCTGGGCAGGAAAAAACGCCTCTCAGCCAGGTAAACCGTCAAAACGGTTAAACTACGTTTATTATCGCAAATGCTACAGGAATTTGTGCCGTATTAATCTATGCTAGCTAGTTTCCCAAATATTAGGCGCTCCAACGTAAAAGTTTCATCGTACCTTATTCGTTTTTTTCTTCTTGTGCCATCTTTTATTAAAGTTCGGTGATCAATCTGGTAATTTGCACCTTCGACACAGCAGTCCGAAAAAGTGACCGAGGTACTTTTGTTGTACCATTGACGTCGGTTCTTGAGGATATTCTTCTTCTACCAACATTGCGTTTTCCTTGGATCTTGCCTTGAATTATTAGGTTTTCTCATCATGAGTCCGAACCTTATTCAAGACTCCTAATTCCCTCGAGACTAACTCAATACAAATTTCAATTGTAGTTCTTATTGTTGAGCTCACAAGGCATGTTAATAACGAGGATGTCATTGAAATTGTTCTACAACGGTATTATTGTATCCTTCATTAATGTGTATGTGGTTAGTTGGAGCTAACTCTCCATACAAAAGAGTCCCATACCAGCATGACGATCCACATCGGGAAAATATGAGTGACAAGATGGGATAACTATTTAGGGTTGGTATGGTATGGTCCGGTTCGGATCCGGCACCATGAACAATCAGAGCACCACCGTTTCTATAGTTCCAACAGTGATATCCGTTTAAGTGAATGATTAAAAATTATAACTGACTAAAATCTTTATTTTATACTTTACTAACAATACAAAAGCAATGGACTCACACCACCTGTTACGTGAGACAAAACTGCATTCGGTGAAATGTGGGCGTATAATATGCCTCTGCCTATTCTCTTTGGGGGTTAAAGTCGTGACTATATGTATGAGTGTAAGTACTTCACTATCAAAGTATTTCAATCAAGAAATTATGTTGAAACTGTAAGCTCTTCGAAACTCAATACATCTAGTCTCAACTTCCACAGCTTTACACAGGTGTGGAGGCATTAAGGAACATTGTATATTACTTAAGTAAGTGCGTAGATGGTAGATAGCGGTGACATGAAATTTTATAACATTACAACATAGCAATTGTTTAAACTTGTTGTTGTTATCCTTTCTGTCTCATATTTCTGTCTCTGAAGTAGGTATATCTGTAAATCTATACTAATATTATAATGCTGAAGTGTTTGTTTGTTTGATTGTTTGGTTGAACGCGCTATTCTCAGGAACTAATGGGCGGATTTGAAAAATTCTTTTTGTGTTGGTTAGCCTATTTATTAAGGAAGGTTATAGGCTAAATATCATTACGCTACTTCCCTGGAGAGAGGAGCAGTAGTCATAAATATCGAGAAATTTTAAAGCATTATTGTAGAATTTATAAGTGTCGGGATTAAATAGATGCGACGGAAGTCTGAAGTACAAAGGCAGTTTTCGCAGCTCCACCCCAGCTCAAAATACAATAACTAACTAGAGAGAGGCACATCGCCGAAAACACACAGTGGATTATAGTTGTATTTGCTACGTGTCGCAAGGTTATAAACATAAAAATTAATTTTCGATTACGACCTGAGAGGGCCATGGTGTGTTCCCTAAAATTTAAGTTTCTATCAACTATTATACCAAAATATTTAGTAGAGGTCACTGTATTTAAAGATGGACACTGACAATTTGAGCGAGTCATAGGAGGAAAGGAATGATGAGCCTTTATGCATAAGGGGTTTATTGGTTGGGATATATGGTATGGGATAATGGAGGAAGTAATAAAATTAGTTTTAGTGGTATTTAAGGTAAGAGTGTGAGAAGAAAGCCAGATCAGTATCGAGTCGAACCCATGCTGTGAGGTCAATTCTAACTCCCGCCATGAGTCACTAAAGGTGACTGCAGTATCATCGGCATAGGATATAATTTGGGCTTTTGATATATTTAAATTACACAGATCATTAATGAATATCAGAAATAATGGTGGCCCCAAAATACTACCCTGTGGAACGCCGTACTGAATAGGCAGCACATCGCTTACGTGATTTGCAATTCTCACACACTGAGTAAGGTCAGACAGATAGCTTTTAAATAAGTCGAGCGATAGACAAAGGGTGGAAGTGTCGAAGGCCTTCGCAAGATCCAAGAATATGGTCAAAACCTTCTTCCTGTTATCCAAATTTTCTGCTATGTGACTTATTAACTTTTGTACTGCATCATCTGTTGATCTGTTCTTACGAAAACCGAACTGATTAGGTGATAATATTTTATAAAGTATATAATAATAATAATAATAATAATATTTATTTATTAGCAAGAAAGGAATATTACAGTGGTAGATCATCAAGTAACAGATTCATTACAACTTAGTACAAACAACAATGGAGCTATATGTTACAGGTAAGCAATTATAATGTATGTATCAAATGAACCCTGTCTCTTAAACTAGGCTAGGCCTGTGTCTTAAGGAACAGTTTTCGGCTACAATATTTTCTAACAAAATTATTATATAGCTAGTGACGCCGCGTTGATCCACTCGTGGTAATGTGCGATTGGTAAGATATAATTGAATTTATAACAATTTTCTTTGTTGTGTATGTGTGTGTGTGTGTGTGTATGTGTGTGTGTGTGTGTGTGTGTGCGCGCGCGCGCGCGCGTGTGTGTGTATGTGTGTGTGTGTGTGTGCGCGTGTGCGTGTGTGTGCACGCGTGTGTATGTGTTTCTGTGTCTGTATGTTTGCGTAAGTATTATGTTTGTTGTAGTTATTTTAGAAAATGTAGTAAAGACTCTGTAGCAGAATAGTCCTGAAGCAGTAACCACTCAGTTAGTTGCTTTTTGACAAGATATTTATGTAAATTGTAAATGTTTAATTGTTTGTTAAGGTTTTTATAGAGAAAAGGACTTAATACAAAGGATTGGTGTTCAGCAAATGAAGTTCTGTGTTTAACAGTAGGGATAGTATTTCTCCGTTTTGTTGAGTCTATTGGAGGCAAGGTACTATGGTAATTCAGGGATGATTGTAGAATGAATAACTTGCGTACCGAGAGCACTTTGCATTCATTGTACAACTGTGAGGTTGGATACCTAAAATGTTTTTTTGTCATTACCTTTAAAATAGCACGTTGTGCTCTTTCTATTTTTAGGATGTATGTTGTTGCCGCACCACCCCATACACCTATGCAATATCCTAATATCGATTGGCATAGCGCGTAGTAAACTAATTTCAACGTATCAAACCTCGCTGATTTCCTAAGGAGCTTGAAGATGCGTATAAGACGCATTGTCCTGGTGACTAGTGAATCAGCTTGTTTATCCCACCTTAAACCGCTGTCTATTTGAACTCCCAGATATTTTACACAGTCTGTTTTGAGAAGTACAGGACAACCACAGAGAGAGTGTCGATCAAGACAAGCGTGCGCAGTGATTCTGAAAGAAGCCGGTAGTGCAGCGTTACTTCGGATGGAAAATGGTATGTATCCCGTTTTATTTACATTTACAGTTAGTAGGTTTGAATTTAACCATTTGATGACTTCGGCCAGAGCCAATTCCGCATTAAATTTGACGTTCTCCCAGGTAGTGCCATAAACAACTACAGCCGTGTCGTCAGCATAAGCGAACAATTTGCAGCATTCCGGCAGATTAATCATACATAACCCGTTGACATAAATCTGGAATAATGTGGGGCCCAGAATACTGCCCTGAGGAATGCCAAAAGTTACAAGTTCTTCGTCACTAATGTAGGAACCTATTTTAATAGCCTGTGTCCGGTTAGTCAAATAGTCCTTAAAAATTTGCAAAGGCAGACCGCGTACTCCAAGGAGTTCCAGCTTAGAAAGGAGGAGAGGAACAGAGACAGTGTCAAACGCCTTGGACAGATCCAAGAATATCCCCAAACACTTATTCTGCTTATCAAGTTGCTTTGCTACCAGTTGTGTGAGTGCCAAAACAGCATCTTCAGTAGAGACGCCAGGACGAAAACCATACTGATTTTGGGCTATTATGTTATATTTGTTCAAAAAAATCCTGAGGTTATTATTAAGAACTTTTTCAAGCAGCTTAGAGATAGTTGGTAAGACGGAGATTGGTCTATAGTTGTCCACACTGTCCCTGCTTCCTCCCTTATGTACAGGAAAGACGATTGCTTTTTTTAGGGCGACTGGAAACACCCCGCTATTAAGGCAGAGGTTGAAAATAAAGGTCAATGGAGGTATTAATGCTTGGCGACATTGTTTCAATATTGCAGGTGTGATTCCGTCCCATCCAACCGCGCAGTCTTGGCGCAGCTGTAGGATAAGAGATTCCATCTCAGCAGCATCGATTTCCAAGATGGTTAGCGAATTAGCCGGAGAGTGTTGGAAGCGATCTTCAGTTACATTTGAAGAAGGAGCAGTATGGGAGTGAGATTTTATTTTCTCCGCTAGATTTTTGCCAATACTAGTGAAGGTATGACAGATTTTATTCATGGAAGCTTTAGGATTTTCACAGATCTGTAATAATACTAAAGGGCTATTATGAGGTTTTTCAGTATTGGTTATTTGTTTTATTGTTTTCCATAAAGCCTTGGGATCATTTTTTGCTTTTTCAAGTTCATTTCTCTCATAAGTAGTTTTTAATTTACGGAGAAGTTCATTACAAAAGTTTCGGTACCTAGTATATGCTATTTTAAGTATTAAATTGTCCGGTGAAGCTTTAGATTTGGTATGCATCCTATCACGGTTCCTAATACATTTTAGGATACCGGGTGTTATCCAAGGTTTTATTGGTCTATAAGGGCGAGGTGTGGTTTTTTGAATTCTATTGTTTGCTATAACAGATGTCACAATCTCAATAAATTTATCCATAGCGGTATCAGCACATTCCAATGAATATATACTCGAAAAGTTAGTATTTAGTAGTTCTAATTTGAGAGTTTCAAAATTTATAAAATAAGAGCATGAGGGAGGTTTCTTTTTTAGTTTAACATCTGAAATAGCCAATAGGACGGGTTTGTGATCTGTTATGTGTGCTTCTAGTACCAGAGTAGTAGACGGCAGACTCGATTTTAAAAGTACATGATCATAGCATTTTGCAAGCCGAGTTGGAAAAGTGTGTGTAGGCAATAGACCGTGGTAGGCGTTTAAAAATAAGTAGTCTAACGCGTTGTTGTCTCTGTTTTCTTGAACTATATCCACATTCAGATCTCCAACTAGTGTGATGTTAGAGTACGTTGTCAATTGTTGATAAACAAGGTCCAGACTATTTAGGAAATTTGAAAAATTCTCATTAGTAGAATATGAAGGTGAGCGGTATATGGCTAATATTGCCATCTGATTATTCACTTCGCATACCAGACAATTGCCGTCCATAAAACTTGGTTCCCACACCCTATGTTGAACCTCAGATTTTATGTAAAATGCGATTCCGTCGTTCTGATTAGAATTAACGTTTGTAGAGTATGATTGATAGCTATTCATAACCGGTAAACTGTCTATCACACTCAGCCAACACTCAGTGAGAACTATGAGGTCGTAGTCAATTTTTGTGTTACATATCAACGCCTGCAATTGATAGAAATTTTTGTTAATACTGCGTATGTTCAGATGTAGGATTTTGAGGCTGTTTTCCGAAGGAGAAATAAGAGTGGGACACTCCTCAGGACTACACTCATAGCAATTCCCCAGCATAGCATCTAATTCATTATTAAGGTTATTAATGTTAGCCATTGATGAATATATAAAGCAGGCAAGGAATATTACACAAGGCAGCAACCACTAAGCTCAGACTGGCCGGCGTGACCATGCATATTTTTTTTATAATGAGGTTTAGGGCATGTGAATTGGGAGGACATTTGTATGTTTGATAATTTCGTTATTAATGTAGTGTATTTAGTGTTTATGTAAATTATATTTAATAGTGTAAGATATGTATAGAAAGGAATGTGATATAGGTATAATATTGTTTGATTTGATTGTGTTAGTTTACAAGGAGTTTCAACATAAGAAGCAAGATCAATTGTATTCTCTGATAAGCTAAAGAAAGTTAATCTTATGTTTATAATATAGGAATCACTAAAATGTTCATATAGTCACTTTCGGTTGTTTTCTAGGTTTCGTAAGCACATTTCAGAGGTAATTTTTATTTGTTTCTCACCTTCCTGCTTTCGAAGAAAAATGCTTCCATTGGAAATCCAGCAAAATTTATACGAGTTATTTTTGGCATAGTCTCGCGTTAGATAAAATATTTTTTTCTGACTTGGAGGTAACTTCTCGACTATGTAAACCGGTTGGTGCTCACCTAACAAACCAATAAGCCCAGTATTTAGTTTGTCTTTTGGAGGTTTATCTTTGTTGTACGTTCTAGCGGCTATAATAAGAGATTGTTTCATTTGTACATTTTTGAATTCCGCAACTATTGGCCGGGGAGAAAAGGTATTATTTGACTTTCCAGGTATGCGGTAAGTATCTCGGAGGTCAGACTCAGAGATATGCAGTCCGATAGTTTTCCCGATGGTGCAAACTAGTTTCGTAAGACATTTATCAGTTTCAGTTTCTTGTTGCGGGATATTTCGGATTTCCACACTTGAAGGTCTCGATGTAAGTTGTAGGTCTGATATTTTTCTTTCCAGGCCCTCTATGTATAAGGATTGCTCCTTACGCTCCCGTCTTAAGACTTCAACTTCTTTTTTCAAGTCCTCAAACTGCTTATTTATGAAAGCCATGGACTGGACAATCTCCTCGTTTGTTTTTCGTATTTCGACATTCGTAGCTTGTATTAAATTATTTTGTTTCTTAATGTCTGCGATATCATTTACTAATTTCGACATAATAGCAGTTTGTTCCGACAGCTTCAAGGACACAGACAAGTCCTGCGAAGGGATCGATCCCTTTTGCGGTGAGTTTTCATTACGCCTACGCTTAGTTCTAGTAGTTCCAACGTAGTCACTGATTGCTATTGCAGAGTTAATATCAGGCTCGGATTGGGTCTGATTCAAGTTACCGGACGGTTTAGAAGTACCAGGAGGAGTGCGTTGAACTTTAGACATTATAAGTTGTATTAAACAAATTTCTAATTGAAGTTATAGGTAATCTCACCGTGGAACCAGCCTGTCGCCGAATTACTATCGTAGCCGAAGCGTGCGTGTGCCAATACTCAGTCACGACGTAGCACCGTCGCTGCTTGCCTACGTCTGTAGTGAAGCTACAATGAAGTCTGTTGTGCCGTACGTAGCTTGTAATTTCGATGCACACCGCAAACTGTTCGATGGCGTAGCGGTCCAACGGCGCTATAATATATGTAATCTTTATCTTTATAGTATATCTGTAAATACTCTTTTACGCTTTTAACTCCAAAGAGGTGACAAAGGCATACTTTACGTTCACATTCCACCACGTTCCATTACGTTATCGGGGATACGAACACTTTATTTACGTCAGACATTCCGTAAATAGTTTGGTTTTATTGCTCATGGCTGCTTTCTGTCATAGCACCGCTCGTCACAGATACGCTGTCCATCCTCACAATTAGCTTTTGAAGCGTTGGTATACGGAAAAGTTCTGCCGCGTACGCCCTTGGATTTTGGAATAAATGTTATTTCTCAGTTTTCCTAAAAGTCTACAGTACGGGATTATTTGCAAAGCTTCTTGGCGGCGCACACACTACAGTAACCACTCTCAATCAGGAGCATCATATGCTTGTCTACCACTTTAATACAATAAAAATCAAATTGTCTGTCAAGCTGTTTGTTTATACCTAAGTATAAAATTTCCCCTGAGCATGACAGATATGTGCGGTATATGCGACCAAAGCCAATGACGAAGAGAGTGAAAGAAACAAAGTTAAAACGGCACTTATACACACAAAGCTTTAGTTTTTTATTATGTTTGTTTTAAGCGGTGTGTAAAAGTAGCTTAAACTGAGTCAGCAATTTAATTCGTAATTTTAGTATTATAAAAGTTCTACTTTAATAAAAGAAACCTAAATGGTTTTTCAGAAACTCCAATAAAAATACAGCAGCGCTGGAACAAAGGCTCATAATGTTCACACAAGAATAAGAATGCTTTATTTTGTGGCGACTTTTATGTAGCTCGTAAAAATTCATTAAATTTTACTTTACTTTAAAAACACAAGCACCTCAACCAAATATTGTTTCAAACACCCAATTTTCTTTCAGTTTTAAAATGGCTGCCGTGTCCTTCTTAATCCCCCAGTTAAATGTTACGTTATATATCTCTTGGATATAATTCGATAGATAAGTAGTCGTCAAAATGAATGTTTGATGAATTTGAGTATTAAGCAATTGCACTGCAGTGGAAGTTGGTGAATTTGCATCATTATTCAAGAGCAATGCCTGATTATAACCGACAGATACCTTCTGTTCTGTATTCATTCAGTTTTTACTTTTAATAAAGGTCTAAATAAAGATCTAAAAAACAATATAAGTGACTAATTTTTAAAGCAATTATTTAGCTACATTCTCAAAAATGTATTAGAAATATAAGCGACAATCCTCGGATCTCTCAATTCAGTGCTTTGGAAAATTATGGCAGGGTAATAAAAATCTAGTCAAGACTCTAGTAGTAATTACGTCTATTGGTTAAAACTCCATCATAATTCATTTTACTTTTTGGTTTGAATTATTTATATAACTATATATATTTAATACTCAAAAATAATATAAAATTATAAAGCGTTATGAAATACAAATGTCACATGAATGGCTACACCCACCTATTCCCTACTGAATAACCCACCCCTGACCATACTCGATGCAAAGGTGCCCAATACACTTGCGGCATTGCCTCGTTGGATAGCAATGGCTATCCTTTGCACCAGGTACGACCGGGCGTGGGAGTCATGAGTCTTTTCCTTTATTCTGCGACCAATCTCAGAAATAAAAGCATTAGCCTCGCTCCCTCAACAACCGATCGTTTCCACAGACACCGGTACGACTATATACCGGGACTCCATCACTCTGTACTTTTGCCGCTTTTTGTGAGCGGCATCTTCCGCTGCGGCCGCTGGTGAGTGGACGGTACGAACAAGGTGACTGGCGCCATAAGTGCTGACGCATGTTGCGTCCCATACCAGGCACTTGCCATTCTGCCAAGGCACGAGGGTCACACCGTCCGGTCTTTTGCCGTCCGCGTGGGACAGATTTGGTTTGAATTAATTTATTTTTTGTCCATATAAACTTTAACTGTATCAAATTCCACATTCAGATGTTGGCACAACTTTCTTATGAAGGGGTATAAAGTTATCGCAGCACGTATTGAAATTACAAATATGGCGCCGAACAGTGATACATTTCGAGCTTAGGAAACACGAGTGTTGATGTGTGCACTATTTCGCGATGCTATCGTGCTCTTAAGTAGTGCGTTTCTAATAGTCGTTAACGCTGTTAACATAAAGGCTTTATGCCATGTGTGTTTTTGTATGACTGTGAAACGATTTAAAAAAAAATAACACGTTCTGTTGTGACGTCATGGCTACCTGCAACCCAGTGCGAGAGCCTGGAGCGGTGCCTTGCCCCCGCGACTTACGTCCTCCGCAGCGCCGCAGTATAACGAGCCACACTGGCGGTCGTCGCCCTTTCTCTGCTGCGACTGCTTGACCATGTTACGTCTCCAACTTTATCTTGGTAGGCGTCACAACGATCTCGCCTATCGAACCCACCCTTCTTCTATTATCATTTTAGTTATTGATATAGAGATTTAGTAATAGCGAATATGTCTGGATATGCAGACTCAAATGAAAGGATGTGTCAGACAGAAACATTTGCGGCTCTCACACATCCTAAACTAATCTCCAGTGAGTGGCCTTTGCCAGCTTGGCCATATTTTGTATCGAGTATGGCTGCTTTAAAACAAATTAAAACTTGTCATTAATTAAATTAGAATTACTTATTATCAATTTTACTTTTAAATTTATGTACAACTTGAGCTTTATTCACGACGTATGATAATAGTAAATACTTGCCATTAAGAAGTATTAACACTTCTCCTCTTTACATTTTACAAGCTTCTATTAACTTTTTATGTATATATGTTTGTTCCAATAGAATCTTGCATCTCCATTTTGAATCTTGTATCTCCATTTCCTCAAACAGTTGACCCAGATTTTTTATATAGGTACCTACGTTTAGTTTGGATGACAATACAGGTTGTATTTATGTGCAATTATTCTATTTAGAGAATTTAAATAATAGCTTGTTGTAAAAACTATTTTCAATTTATTAATTCTTTCTATGTATAATATTGTAAAACTTTTAGGTACTACTATTATTTATATGTTATCTACATTATTATCGATAGAAGAGTCGAAATAGGAGTTTTATATAACGCTAATTAATTTTACGGTAGCTGAGCTTTCATTATCTGCTCTCAATATTTTAATCACCTTTATCCTGAAGGAGATATTGCTTTAAGCCTTTCTCTACAAGTAACATTATACTTACAAATTAGGGTCGTATATAATATTGTCTTGAGATTAACAAGCTTTGTCTTATTATTGAATATGTCTTTTCATTTTTTTTTTTATATATAATTGGCAAATAAAGATGCAGTCTTAAGTGAAGTAGTCAAGTACTTTGAGTATTATTTCAGTTCTAAAGACACCTTTATCCCCGAAGGGGTAGGCAGAGCCATACTATACGCCCACATTTTACCGTATGAACTTTTTGTCCCACATAACAGGTGGTGAAATCGGTCGAGTTGAAAGTAGACAGGCGCAGGTTGTGTGTGGCGACCTGCGATTGAAATTTTTCGTTTTTGTTGTTCCTCCGACACAAAGGGAGGATCCTCCGACCAGGCAAGGTGATCACGCCTGGCGGGCCGCGGCCCAACGGTTGATGTTGGGCTGTCGTATATATCTTTCTTCAGCGCGAGAACTCTCATAGCGCAATGTAGGATTCTTAGTATCGATGTAGTTCGATAGCTTTACGCTAGGTGGCGCTGGTCGCCACATCACTCCCCTCCGAGACCGGATGTCGATTGTGAGTATGAGTCTGGTGTCTTCGTCTGTGGTGAATCGCGCCAATGCCAGATTGTGTAGTCCCAGTGAGTCGGTACTTTATGCCGCTGATCCCAGAAAGTCAGAATCGTATGCCGCTGAATCCAGTGAGTCGGAATCGAATGCTGCTAGTCCCAGTGAGTCGGGGCTGAGTGCAGTGGTGCGGTGCGCGGTGAGGTAACCCCAGTGAGTCGGGGTGGTTGCTGCGTAGTGGCTGGCTGCTGCGTAGACGGGAGAGATGTGCTCTTCTTACATTGACTGTAGTTGCAGTGAGCTGTGCCTAGACGCTGGTGTGGCCGAGGAGGTAACCAGGCTGGAGCGGTCGCATCTAGCTAGTGGTATCCCTGATGAGGCCAGAGATGCTGGCTGGCTGAGACTAATTACCGTCATACTGGAGTGCTGTGATAGTGGCGATGATGCTGCTGATCTGCTCCGTGAAGGCTGCTTCCAATCACGTCGGGGTCACCACTCTGGAGGAACGGGTGGAGATGTTCCTCCGACACAAAGGGAGGATCCTCCGACCAGGCAAGTTAATCACGCCTGGCGGGCCGCGGCCCAACGGTTGATGTTGGGCTGTCTT
This sequence comes from Thumatha senex, assembly GCA_948477245.1. Lineage (NCBI taxonomy): Eukaryota > Metazoa > Arthropoda > Insecta > Lepidoptera > Erebidae > Thumatha > Thumatha senex. The sequence continues at coordinate 3,480,831 of OX419734.1, forward strand.
ATATATCTTTCTTCAGCGCGAGAACTCTCATAGCGCGATGTAGGATTCTTAGTATCGATGTAGTTCGATTGCTTTACGCTAGGTGGCGCGGTCGTCACAAGTTTTAGCATTAAAACCGAGTAAACAAGAGAACGGAACGTTAGTAAATTTAATATTACGCTCATTACAGCACGGCGCAGTATTTGGGTGGTCTTCGTGAAACGTGAGTGTATGTCCAGCCGTGAATGCGGCCATTCTTAACTATGTCCCTCTGTGTGACGCTACATATTCATCGTAGCATATTTATGTACTTTGTGGAATTTGCATTTTCGAGCGATTCCGTGGTTCGGAAGGCATGTTAAGCCGTTGGTCCTGGTTGCCCGTAAAATGGTAGTCGTTAAGCCTGGTTGAAGGTCTATTGGGCAGCTTGAAAATTTTTAACAGCAGGGCGCCACAGCATTCTCCTGTCCATTTCAACACGGCAATGGGCTCACTACCTGTTACGTGGGAATGCATACGGTGAAATGTGAGCGTATAGTATGCACGCGAGTGTGCAATATGTTATCTGCCTGTGTGATTCACGCTCCGGCTACCTTTCGCAGCTTTACAAAAAGACTGAATTAAGGATGATTTTGTAGGTCCCTTAACTTAAACGGCATTTTGGATGACATGTAACATCTCACGGTGACGTGACTTTGTACAGTACTGGCAAGCAGTCTTTTTTTTTATACCACGGAGGTGGCAGACAAGCATACGGCCCGCCTGATGGAAAGTGGTCACCATAGCCTATGGACGTTTGCAACACCAGAGGTGCAGCTCTCGCGTTGGCGACCCTTTGAAAACCTTCTAAGACCCCTTTTGAAGAACCCCATACTGTAGACGTTCGGGAAAACTCAGGCAGGGAGCTCATTTCACAACCTATGCGTACGCGAAATAAAGCCTCTATCAGACCTAACCGCTCCGGACGCAAAGTGAGAGAATGAACACCCTGTCTATGGCAAGCGGTGCGATGATAGATAGTAGCCGTGGGCATCATGTCAAACAATTCCTCAGAGCACAGACCGTTGTACAGTTATCATTTTCATTCATTTTCATTTTTCATTAAAAATGTGCAGGGTAAGGGTCTAAAAATCTTTCATTGAGGTTTTCCCTTTTTTTAGGTGTGTAGAGGGGTGTGTTAAAGATTTTCAGAGATATGTCAGTTTGATGGATGCTCACCGACTTTCTCAATCTTAGTATGTGGTGATGGTGTTTGATTCTTGCGTTACAATTATTAGGGGATAACCTTAACCGTCGCGTTGTGCGTTAGGATTGATCGGGGGTATATCTAATATATCCATTTTATTCACAGGCATGCTTTGGAAATTTTCAAACTGACCTATTCCTACTGTAGACCAATAAAACTACAACACCACAATAATTTATTTTAAACCCCAAATGTCCTTACGAAATAAAATGTAGAGAGAAACACGCACCTATACACATTTCAGTGTCTATTAATCAAAGTGTCAACACATTTCGTAGTTGAGTGCCATTGAAACATTTTAGTTACGATATTAAACTTGGGTAAATTGTTTTCACAATGTACAGTAAAGTAATTGTTTAGTTTGCACTGACTTTTGACACATGACCCCTGTGGTAAATGTGGCGTAACAGTCTGCAAACAATTACTGTACGCTATTATTTGGTTTCCTTGACAGTTGTTATTGTTATCTATATTTCCGTTTCAATAGCTATTTATTTATTCGCCCGTATGGCGATATGTACATATAAAAGTATAACTACAATCTATATATTTTAGTACTCTCTAGTTCCCAGTTGCTTTTAAATCCTCCCTGAATTTGAAATCTGTAATCTAGTTTTATACAGTAATCTTTTAACTTTTGGGAGCGACTTTTGACCTACCAACCCCGTTATTGCGCCTGGGTCGCACACATATATACACGTCATAGTCATACGTGACTTTGTATATGTGTGTATAACAATATTTAAACAAAAAAAAATAGTATAGTACTTTAATGATCTATTGTTCTTTGAAACGTACCTTTTATATATCAACAGAAGATATAACAACCCCAAATTTACAACACAAAAGGAAAATGATATACCCTTAGACATGTCGAAAAATTCCTACATTTTGTCCGAATCCACGCAAAGAATATTAGAAAAGTTTTGTATAATATCGAGGAAAACTTGTGATAGGATTCATAAAGAAAATTTTGCAGAATATTATATTAAAGCTTTAGTTACCATCTGTGTAAGGGTAAGGGAGAGGTCACACTAAGTGGTTCGGTGCGCTGCGGCAACACACTGCAAACGCGCTGTACTTGCGACGTAAGAGACGGCGCGAGGATGACAACATATGGAACTACCGAAAGGTTTTGTGATTCAAGTCACTCGGCATTTGGGTTATTTTATAACATAAATTACATTGTACTTGAGTTTCTGAGTCACCCGCGCTGACATTTAATTTTAACAACCTCTGCAGCTCGTGTAAAAGTTTATCACCATTTCGTTACATTTATTATATTTAAAGCATTTTATTTAAATAATTGGCACTTTTTTTTTTAATAAAAGTCTCAAAAGCAATCAATTTCAACATTCAATTTCATCTGGGACTACTTAGATTGACAGATAAAATTGTGAAGTGAATCGTACCCAGAATAGAACAATGCTATAGCAGAGTATGCATAAGGGGTTTCAAATAGTGTCTTTATGTTTCCTTATCTATGCCACTATTATTGTTGATATGCAGCGCAGTGAAGACGAGTTAAATAACTTTTGATCGTAGCGAGGAAGTTACGTAGAGTCCTGAGGGTGAGCGAAACATTCAAACTGTCCAAGCCTAAGACAGGTTTCGCTTCAGAGGTGAAAACTCACCTTCATGACGTATGATGCAATAAAACGATATAAGATAAAAATTTAACTTACATACACTTCTACAAAAAAAGGTTGTTTGAGTTTTCAAGTCGCAGCGACTTGACAAATCAAACAGTCTAGTCGATACTAAGCGCTCAAAATATATGTTAAAGGATTAGAATCTTGGAAAGGGCGTTTATTTTTGTTTTATGGTCAAAAAACCTCCACGGTTTCGCTACATATAGATATCCCATGAGAGAAAACAGCAAAATATTGTCGTCGAATTTTACGCCGACTAAACCACATGGTGCTTCTGCACGGCTGTGTGATCGCTCTTTTAGGGGCTGTACAATCCCACAGATAGTACTTGAGGTATAACCATTTTTTGCGTTGTGTGAAAATCAGTTCCCGATTTTCCAACATGGCTTGCTTCTTCTAAAGCTAGCTTCAAGCCTAGCTCAAGGCCTCATAAATTATAGATAATCCAGAATATGAGGTCTTAAAGAAAAGAACTAGATTTCAGTGTGTTTATTATAATACAGTAATGTAGCTTACACATTAAAAAAACACATAGACTACTTTTTATGTCTAAGTTCTTAATTCTAGTTCTCTTTAATGTCTGTCTTCTTATCTAAGTTCCTGTGGGAAACGGGAACGGGAAAACTTCACCTCGCGTGCGGAGTTGTGGGCATTAACTAGTCTACTATAAGGTAAAAATTGATTGAATGCTCATGAGCAGCATTCATGAGCAGAGGCTTTGGCAGTATAAAAATTGTATTAAGTAGTCATTCAACTACTAATTCAATTAATTCACTAATATTATAGATTTGTTTATTGTTTAAGACGTTTACACCAATATGTCTTCAAAACCAACATTCTTTACAATTTTAGTGGAATAAGCTAGAATAATCTTAAGGTAAGCTCTCACGAAAACACGCAACATTCTTTGTGCACAAGGGCAGTTTTGTCGCAGACAGATTCCCGCACTATCTCTTACGGTTCCTGAGATATAGATGGGCACAGATGGATGGACGGACGGCCAGCCTGAGCTGTTTTATTAGGCTTATCTAAACTTAGGGTTGTAGACTTACATCTAAAAAAGGCGTGACTCTAGGTATATATATAGGCATAATCATCCCCTACGACAAAACTTTTTGGTTCACCACTCCTACAACGAAGCGAGGGAGGTGGCATCCTTTCCTTTTAAAAGGTGTACTGTACTTTGTTTACGGTAAGCAAAAATAGGTTAATGGTGTTTACGTTCTTGCAATTTAATCTACGCATCACAGCACCGAAGATTGCAAATTAACTATTTTCCAATTTCTTCTTAAATTAAGCCTAAATAATGGCGTTTAACTGAAGGAAAGTCATGTCTCTAACTCAATTGATAAGTTTCTAACATACCATACTGGAATCAAACATATCTCACATAGGATGCGTAAAATACTATTACAATGGTGATTCCTTTTTTCATACGATGTACACCCAGTTGTCTTCCAGGTGTCTAGCTTTGCAAAAAAGCCTACCTACTGTATGAATATATTCTAATTTCTGTTGTTATTTTACTGAGTTTGTGTGTTATTTCATTGCCGTAGTTACTGATTTACACGAGTCACAGTAATAGGAATGTGTGTGCGATTAGTCACGATTTATGTTCAAACTAACTAACTATCATTACGCTGTATCCAGGGTAGTCAGAGAGAACAGATCGCCAGGCATAGCAATCCATGCATACTTTTTTCGCTTGTTGTTGATTCATACATTCACGTCTGGACTTTTGAATATGAGGATGTATAGTATTACTCTGCTTAAGGCGTGACAATATGTAAGGATATGATGCAAATATCATCTGATGGACTTGAAAAAAACACATAAAATCTACGAGTATTTAATGCAAATACGACCCGTGAAAGGTCCGTAGTATAAAAGTTTACGATGCCACACAAATCCACCGAAAGGTAACAAATGTTGTCTATCACTAGCGCCCATTTTGACTAAAATGATACTAGGTCTTCTTTATGTAGATATTTGATTTATTCAAATACATGCCTGTATAATGCAAAAAGTATAGATAACATATTTGTGCATATTTTTTTAAACCACTGAGGCGGCAGACACCTGATTTGAGAGAGTGATGAGACACGGTGGGGCAATTGCGTTGCTGACCCTGTAAAAACCTTCAAGGCCCCTTCAAATAACCTCATACTGTAGAGCTATCGGATAACCCTGGATAGAATGGGATGATTGTTTAAAAAAACATTTATTTTAGTCTTCCTTAATTAAAGTCTAATTCTGTTAAGGCTCCGAACAGACCACAGAATATGACATTTGGTTTGCAAGAACTGTTTGTTTGTTTTTAAATCATTTATTTCATCATTTACAAACCAATACTACACAATATAAATAGTAAGTATCTATGTTAAGACTATTATAATATAACTTTACCAGGCTGCGCACCTACAAAAGTTTTTTGGCATCACACTTTATCACGTTACACATTTTTTAAACTTAAATATTTTATATACACAATCAATGCCAACATGAAATTATTAATTGTGAAAATAGCTAACAAATATTTACTTAACAATAATAATAATAAACCCTTCGAGGACAGTCGTTATCTTTTATAGGATTAACGCAACCCTATGAGGGCATAGTAGATTCGCTTTTTGAGTCATCCACTTTCTGATATCAACAAAAAATGTATCAGAAAGTTATTGAAAAGCTCACATGCGCAGGGCAGCTTGTGGCGAGCTGAATGTGCGTGGCTACACATCGGTCCCGATTCCTCAGAGTTTTGTTGCCCTTCTGCACCGGTTAGGATTTAATGGCCTAACGGGAGAGCAGTGAGAGTGCTTCTTCCGGGAGTGCAGCAAATCTCCGGCTCTGGCTTGCCTTAATTGGCCGGTCTGAGAGAGGGGCCAGAGCTATATGCTCGGGGGTGGAAGTGTCATTTTCAAGGGCATAACTACGGGGAAGCCCGCTCCGGGCCTGTCCCGCGAAGGTGAAACCAGCGCCGCACCGCTCGACACCCTAAGCCGCTCACACCGGTGTTGCCCTCTGTCGCCTTACAGGCTTATCATGCCTATGGTGATTGTATAGGGGGCCCATCTAGTGAGTTGGCGAGTCACCGTCTGCCAATAGTTTAATAATAATATATTAAAAAGGCAGACGCCGTTTTCATCAATAGCTTAAATCACCCAATCCATTTAACACCCAACCCAATAGCCCATTTCATAGTTAGCACATTTCACAATAGTTTAACTCCCATTGGAGGTGATCCATTACCGTTCTTCTACATAAGGCGGGCGTGGACTATCTGCAGTGAGGGTCCCATTCCCTATTAGATTAAAATTCTCAAAGGGCCTCTGCGTGTTGGACCTATGTCTCCATGTAAGCCTACCAAAAGCCCGGGTATATTCAAGAAAAAAAAAAAGATACCCGAGAAAAGAAGAGACATAATAATAATAATAAATCTTCATTCATTTAGGTCACAAAGTAACACTTATGAACGTCAAGAATATTGCTTCTACATTTGCTGCCAGATTCGCAAAGCAATAGGTAGAGCCTGAGGAAGAACCTGGCAATAAAACTCATGGCCACTCTTTTCTAAACGCCAGTAATTACATTAGTTTGATTAACATGATATTTGACCAATTATATAGTAATGAATTTATACAAACAAAAAAAACAAAATCAATGTTGTGTTTAATCATATCAAAATTAGAGCGATTATAGTTGCCGGTTCTAAGGGCAGCCTACCCTTGAAGAAGAAGAATCTGGCAAGAAAGTCAATGGATGCCATTTTAAAATGTAGGAATGGCTTACAACATTGAACTACCCGCATTTTGCAGGTATGATAAATATTAACAATAACCATGAACCACTAATAAAATTAATGGTGAGCTCTGCCCTGCCTTCCGCACTTCTATCGCTGAATGACGATTTAGATTAAGATGTTGGGATTATTTTTTAACTTCTTATAAACATTTTTGGTCAGTTTTAAAATAAATACTTTAAGTGAAGGAAATTGTATTATGTTCTGGACGTTTTGTAAGTTAGTCATGAAGGAAGTGTTAAAGGCAATTTTAATAACTTTATTTTGTATAGTTTGTAGTTATAAATAATTTGTTTGACATGTGTTACTCCATACAGGGCATGGATAAGTCAGTATCGGACGGATTAAAGCAGAATATATATTGAGTTTAGTGTTGGAGCTAATATTACTTTTACGATTTAAGATAGGACTTAGTGCACCGAGCGCACCTACCCCTTTGGCACAAATATTGGCCACATGTTTCGTCCACTTAAGTTTGTTGTCCAAAGTGACACCAAGGTAGCGAACTGACGTACTCCAAGTTATACTGTGGCCAGCTATACTAAGCCGGCGATTTGGTATTTTGGTAGACGTGTAAATATTATGGCTTCCGTCTTAGCTTCATTAACCTTTAATTTCCAAAAAGTAAAATACTCATGTAACCCATCGAGCGACAATTGCAGGCGACTGATTACCAAATCAACATCTGCGTCTGAAGTATATGAGGCTGTATCATCAGCAAAGCAAGCCAAATATGTTTGTCTCTGAATAGGCATGTCATTGACGTATAAAAGGAATGTGATGAACTTAACTAACTATTTTAGTTCTAATGGTTTACATTAGAACTAGAATAGTTGATTATTGGAAATAAGTAGAATTATAAGGAGAGCGAAAGAGTGAATAGACTGTGACGCCAACGTAATACGTATGACCAACCACACCAAACCACTCCCATAAGCTGAACCGTCGTCATATTGTTGAAGATTGCGTTCTTTTCTACATTGTCTGTCGATCTGGCGGGAGATTGTACCACTTGGTGATGTGGCGAGAAGTTGTACTATCTTACATTTGCTGAGTCGTGGTCTCCACGTCAGAACTCGTTTCACTCAGAAATCTTGAGGATCTGCGATTAGATCTAAGTTCTACATTCAGGATAATATAAAAATACAAAAGCTTTACTATTGTATTTTTATATTATCCTGAATGTAGAGATTTCACAATAGCTGCATAAGTACGCATCGCTCAGAATATTTTGCTTCGTAAAAATATGCATATTGAATATAGAGCTTCCGGCTTCAAATAGATCCATACACGACCCAGGGGCGTCGTAAATGAGGCGAGGAAGTTTTATATCACATGAATAAACATTAGTATTTACATGTTCACTGACTTACGAGAAGTGTATTGGGCTAAAAATGTCCTAGTAACAAACTACACAGTAACAGTTTAACAAAAATACAAAATTGAAAAGCTTGTAGCCACAGAGAATTTTTTTTAAATAAAAGCATTGAAACTTATATAATCATACTAATTTTAATCTTAATATATACTTAACCGATTTTAATCAAATTTGCACACCGTGTGCAGTTTGATCCAACTTGAAAAATAGGCTATTATATGTTAATTACCTCGACCAATTAAAGTCCTGATAGTCCCGAACTGGAATGTAGGAATCTTGCCTACGTATTTTCTAGTTTTGTCCACAATGTTCTACCTACTTATTTGTCTAAGGATTTTTGATTGAGTAGTGAATGTAGTAAAGTAAAGTATAAGTGTGTTTTAACAATAGCAATAAAAAACGATGTACCTATGTTAAACATACATACATACATATTGTCACGCCTTTATCCCCGAAGGGGTAGGCAGAGGCATATTTAACGTCCACGTTTCACCGTATGCATTTCTGTCCCACGTAACAGGTGGTGAGCCCATTGGCGTGATGAAATGGACAGGCCAGGCTGCATCGACCTGCTGTTAAAATTTTTAAGCCACCCATAGGGCCTCCAACTTGGCCATTTTATTGGCAACCGGGACCAACGGCTTAACGTGCCTTCCGAAGCATGGAACTGGGGTGGGTCTAAAGGGCCGAATAAATTTAATAAAATGTGTCTATTTTAGATGTTAAATTTGGAAGAAATTTTGAATCCCTTGCCTTTTTAGTGAGGTGGTAACAAAAAGGCTAAAAAGTCTTATGTGCTAGACACTAATTAGCACGACAAATTAAAGTCCTGGTAGTCTCGGACTGAATGTTAAACATAGATTTCAAATACAACATCCTATAATTGTTTTAATTACTAGCTACTAAACCTCACATACATAAATTGGTGCCTTTTTAGTGAGGTGGTAACAAAAAGGCTAAAAGGTCTTATGTGCTAGACACTAATTAGCACGACCAATTAAAGTCCTGGTAGTCTCGGACTGAATGTTAAACATAGATTTCAAATACAACATCCCTATAGTTGTTTTAATTACTAGCTACTAAACCTCACATACATAAATTGGCATACATAATGAGTTATAGGTAATTATTCAATTTCTTTTTAACAGCTTAAATGTTGCGGCGTAATGGTAAATTTTTACATTTCACTGAGCACTTCGTTCCGGATGATGGAAGATGAACGAAAACAATTATTATTCTGCCTGTAATTTGTTCGAAAAAATTGATTTTACTTTGTAAAATATTAAGTAAGCTACATCAAAATTTGAAACATTAAATTCATACTACAGTTTATAATGTAAAAAGGAAATTTCAATTAAAATTCTAACTAACTAACTATCTTCACGCTGTATCCCTGACGGGGTAGTCAGAGAGGACAGATTGCCAGGCTTTGCGATCCATGCATACTTCTTTCGCTTCTTCGAGATTCATCAATCGCTTCATACACGCACGTCTGGGTATCCGAGTACTTTTGACCTTTCCGTTTTTGAGCAATCTGCTCACGTGGTCTTCATATATAAGTCTCGGTCTACCCTGACTCCTTCTACCCTCTACTTTTGAACAATATATATTCTTCGTCAATCGTTCCTTACTCATTCGTTGGACGTGTCCAAACCAACGGAACACGCCCTTTTCCAGCTTAACGCTGACACTTTCATTCAAACCTGCCATATTGCGTATCACTTCGTGACGTATTCGGTCGGCCAATAATAGCCGCACAATTTTCGAAGTGATCGCATCTCCACAGCATTCAATTTACTTTCATGCATCTGCTGACATACTCAGGTTTCACTACCGTAAAGCAAAGTTGGCAAATTCTACTTGATTATAATATAAAAAGTGGTCGTGGCCACGCGAGCTTAGTGTTCTGTAAACGATCACTGCGTTAAGCAACGTTCACTATAGCTAGTCCTTCTCGATGGGTGACCATTTTGTGGCATTTACATTTGCGAGCGTTTCCTTGCTTCGGGATGTACGTTGATCCGTTGGTACCGGTTGGCAATGGGTTCACCACCTGTTACGTGGGACGAAAGTGCATACGGTGAAATGTGGACGTATGGTATGCCTCTGCCTACCTCTTCGGGGCTAAAGGCTTGTCTTATGATGTGATTATAATTATGACAGATAAACATAATAAATAAATAACTGTAAAATTGTAAAATATATTACTAGAAACTAATAATTTAAAAAGAAAAATATCTCTGCTTTACCCCATTAGATATAGAGGTAACTCAAACTATACATTACTTATTCACGGGCGTGTTTGGCCAGAGAGCCTAGCATACCCTTGTAAAGTAATCCCTAATTCCCCAACCATCCATAACCGCTAATCCTGGGGACATTGTCTATTTTTGCGAGTATTTTCGCTATCCCTTAGAAGCATGCTTAACACGCCGCACTTGACTCTGTTACGGTACTAAAACACAATATGCAGTATTTCGCAAATATGTATTTTTGCAAAAAATAACATCGAATTCGTGCAAAAATATTGATTTTCATGGCTTTAATCTCACGTTGTCGTTTCAGAAAAAAATACTATCATTAACGGGATATTTAACTTATATCATTGACTCCGCAATACAATAACGCACGGTAAATATCCCATTAATAGTAATAATTTTGAATAATAATTTTCGTTCACACTTTTGTGAAAGAGAACTTCAAAACATTTTACACAAGACTTGTACCATATTCCATATTCCTCTTAAGCTAGTTCAAAAGGTCAGCTATAAAAGACGGTGCAATCTCGAGACTGGTCATAACACCCAAGATTTTTGATGTACAAAATGTTGTAGGAAGGTCGGAACGTTATGGCTTCTACAACTATTTGCAATCTTCTAACCAAGTCTTATATTAATAGAAAAGGTCATAAAGAAAAGGGTCGCTTCTTCTTGACTCCAACTTAATTAGTGCCTACCGTCGAACACTCGAAGCAGTGTGGACCTCGGTTAAGTAAGAACACACTCAAACTTTATTCGTATTCGTGTGACCCATCGTTCTATATATATAGATACATAAAGTCTAAGAAAAAACGAGTTGTTATTGCTTGGGTCTATATTTTGCCCGGTATTGTTGGACAACATGACAATGTTTTTAGACTTATGGGTACACTTCCAGCTGACATAGAGAAGATAGAATTTTATGACATACCAGCAGACGCCACGTGGTTTTACCCGTGAGTACACGTGTCCCCGTGGGCGATAAAATGTAGCCTTGTTTTTAATTTCATCAGCTATCTGTCAGTAAAAGTTTCGTTAAAATCAGTTCGGCAAATAAAATCGGCAATGGGTTCACCACCTATTACGTGGGACAGGAATCCACACGGTGAAAAGTGGGCATATAATATGCCTCTGCCACCCCTTCGGGGATAAGGCGTGATGGATATTTATTTATTTATTTATTTAAAATCAGTCCAGCCGTTTCAGAGATTGCTTTAACAAACAGATAGAAAGACAGATAAAAATTAAAAAAATAAGTTGTTCGGTATTTACTTTCATATGCATTAAGTGAAAAGATGTTTATTTGAAATTACAATCAGACACTCAAATTTTTTTTATCTTTATAGATAAAGTATCACATATTAACAAAAAAAAATATAATATACTCGTATTTATTTTAAAACAAGGTATAAAATACCGTCACTATAAGTAAATGAAAAACTTTGTAAAATATTTCTTAAGCCTGAATGAATCGTGATCTCAGCTATTCACTACGTGAAATATAGTAATTTTTGTCTACGTCGGAGCAAAATAATTTTGATTTCGGGATCATAATTCATTAATCCTCCTAATTTTTAAAAGATCCCTATTACATTTTACCTTAAGATTACGTCTCTATAACTTAAAAAAAAATACAGAGTTTGTGATACTTAAAATATGACCTTTTAAAAATCTATTCGGCTCAATCATTCATTCATTTAGTTCATAAAAAGTAAGCAATGTGGAGAACAGTTTTCATCCAAGTGCGAATCAATAGTTTCAATAAATCAAAAAAAAGTTCTCTATTTATGTTACTCATCAATTACGATTTTATTCCCGATGGGGTAGGCAGAGGCACTATATAGTAGTATATATAGTACTATATAGTTGTATATAGAGCCTCTGCCTACCCCATTTCACTGTATGTGTTTTTGTACCACATGAAAGGTAACCACGCGAGCAAATTGCTCAAAAACGGAAAGGTAAAAAGTAATATGCATGGGTCCCGAATCAACCTATTTGTTCCCTCTATTTGGGAAGTCACCCCTTCAGGGACACAGTGTGAAAATAATCAGAAACGTCATTGTTTGTTTTAAAACTTTCATAATCATTTACATTAGTATTGGAGTTAACGTGAAAACGATTGCCACACAACGCAATCTGATTCCAAACTAAGCATAGCTTGTACTATGGTAGCCAGATAACTGATAAACATACCTATATATTTCTAAATACATACATATTATAGATAAATAACACCTAGACACCACTGACCTCCATACATACAAGCCCAGACAAAGAATAAACCGTCGTGCTGATCACACAAAGTTTTACTCTGGGCGGGAATCGAACCTACGACCTTTTGCGTAGCAATTGGATACACTCCCACCGCGCCACAAAGGCAGTCAAAATAAGAAATAAATTATCGGAACCAAGGTAACGGGATATTTATTTATTAGTAAAAACTTCCAAAATTTAACCACAACTATCTAAAATGCGAAATCTTCTTTAAATCTTCAACAAAACATAACACCAATTGCTACATTTCTTTTAAGAACTCTCATACAAAAATATGTTTTATTCCCCGTGTAAAAAAGTACAACATATTTCTGATAATGAATATGCTGGAATTGGTCTCTTGCGTCGCAAATTGTGTGTAAGAAGCTAGGTGACTGCTTAACAAAGAGTTTTTTCTTTATTATTTATGATTTCCCATTTCCGTTTATGTGAAGCTTGTTTGTCGAGGAACGTGTATGAAGAAATTTAACAATATTTTTACAACATTGTATCCTACTTTTTGTAAAGTTTGTATGGTGGTGTGGATGTATATTTGTTACTCTTTGATCCAAACATTTAACGAATAATAAAAAAACAACACAACACTCACAACATACATACATACATATTGTCACGCCTTTATCCTCGAAGGCAGAGGCATACTAAACGCCCACGTTTCACCGTATGCACTTTTGTCCAACGTAACAGGTGGTGAGCCCATTGCCGTGTTGAAATGGACAGGCGCAGGCTGTATCGACCTGCTGTTGAAATTTTTCAAGCCGCCCATAAGGCCTTCAACTTGGCGTAACGACTGCCATTTTATTAGCAACCGGGACCGACGGCTTAACGTGCCTTTCGAAGCACGGTACTGTGGTGATTGATGAAATTTAATAAAATAAAATAAAATGTGTCTATTTCAGATGTTAAATTTGGAAGAAATTTTAAACCCGCTGCCTTTTTAGTGAGGTGGTAACAAAAAGGCTAAAAGGTCTTATGTGCTAGACAGTAATTAGCACGACCATATAAAGTCCTGGTAGTCTCTGACGTAAACACAACATCAGACAACGTCTTACAACAACTGACAGACGACCCTTTAAAAACCTTTTAAGACCGTTTTGAAGAACCAGCATATAACATATGGACAAAATTGTAGGTCATATTTTTAAAGTAACCAGATTTCTATTTTGGTTAACTTTTGACAGAATGTTGTGATGTTGTTACATGTTATTATAAAACTCTAAGTACTTAATTTAAGTCTAATTCCTGTCATGTTGTGTTTTAATTAATTTATATTTACATACGTTGGATAGGATTACAAAAGAGCACATATTGTGAACATGTTCAATCTTTACTGTCGATTGTGGCAGTTTGCTATCTCGAGGGAATTAAACAATATTTGCTTTAGCTGAAAAGCATAATTTTCCCCGTAAGAAATACTTACTTATCATACACGCCTTAATCCCCGAAGGGATGGCAGAGTCATATTATACGACCACATTTTACCATTAGTGTGGTGGTGGTGAGCTCATTGCCGTGATGAATTGGATAGGTGCACGTGGCGACCTTTTGAAATTGTCCAAGCCATGTCACTGGCAACTTGGACCAACGGCTTTACGTGCTATCCGAAGCACGGAAACGCTCGTGGATAGAAATACCACAAAGTGGTCACCCATCCGATGACCAGCCACATACCAAAAATGCCATACATCATTTTGGAATAGAGCTGATACTCTTACGCTGCTGGACCGATAATAAACAAACATAGCTAAGAACCACCGCTAGAAAACTGGCTTTCAAAAGAAAAAAAAGTATCCGTTGGAGAGCTACGATGCCACAGACAGACATACACACAGACATCGACGTTAAACATATAACACCCCTCTTTTTGCGTCGGGGGTGAAAAAACAACATCAATTTTCGAATGTTCTCGTTACAGTTACAATAAGACTAATATAAACTGAGAATTCCATTAAATTCACCAGCTCTCAAAAGTTTTGATCGCCAGGGCTCACCCTAAGAAATACTTTATTTAGGTCGCGTTATAACAATAGGTAACAAGATTTTGTGAACATAGTGAGCTAAAGTTTCGATTCCCAGATAGAAATAATCTTTATAAGCATGTGTGTTTGTTTATTCTACTCTACAGGCCGCATTTCCGAACTGCTTTTTATGAAACTTGGTTTTCAATTAATGTTTGTTCTTCTTATTCATCTTTGCGTATTCTCAGATACTTCCAAACCCCTAGACTAAACCTAACCCCTACCTCTTTATTTCATTAATAATTGGCTACTGGAAGCAGATTTCTTTTTGATTTTTATTTTCGGCTTTTTATTTTTCTTGTTATTGATGGAAGCGATTGCCGTGTGACCCCATATGGGCGCGGCGCCTGCGTTGTCTTTGTCTCGTCCGTTGATCAGCCGGTGCAACTAGCAGGTAAGGTTACTTGAGCCTCGGAGACATTGGTTACCCTTTCACATGTCAATCAATGGTAATTTGTTCAAGACTGATGTCCGAGTCCTCATCTATAAGCCCTTATGCAATTTTCTCTTATCAACTTATTTTTATTATAACCTACCTGTGAAATTCTATCATAAAAAGATTAGCCATGTCAAAAATAGTCTTACCCAATATTAACGGCTACCATTGGACTAGTAGATTGGGCACGCCGCAAAAAAAATGCTTACACACATGGATGCCACAATGGTCACCCTTTTCAGCACTGATCGTAGCTTAACCTGCTTAGTAACGGGATTAACTGTAAAATGTATGATTGATGATAAAGATAGTTTCGTAGTAGTAGTGATTGAGATATAATCTCAATGAAACGCCATTTTGCGTAAACGAGAAAGTGAAATATTTACCAAGGGACGGGTGCTTGGTACCGTAAATACTGTATCTTGAAATGAGTTATAAATTATTGGAAAAAATACTTGTACCAAGCGCATAAGTACTGAAAATCTAATAAACACATAAAACATTAAAATTAAAACAAACAAAGCTTAAACTTAAACTGCCTCTGTGGCGCGGTGGGAGTGTATACGACTGCTACTCAAGAGGTTCGAACCAAATATTTGTGTGATCCACAAATGTGTGTTTCGGAGTTTGGGTGTTTCCTATGTATAATATGGATGTATTAAGAAATATATAAGTATGTTTATCAGTTATCTAGATCCCATAACACAAGCTAATATTAGCTTAATTTGGACTAGATGGCGCTGTGTGAAAAGTGTCCCACAATGTTTATTTATTTATTTGTGAAAAATTTACTAACATTTAGGTACTTTATATCTTACCCATAGAGACTTTTATATGTATATTAATGGGATGGGATTTAATACACACGAAAGAAAAAAAGAAGGGGAAAGGAAAGAAAACACATTTCCTCGATTTGTCAATCTTAGCGCACAGAGAGTGTGGCAAAAAATAAACATAATCTAAAACGATCACGTCATACACAATACTTTGTGAAATATAATTATTTCCAGACCTTTCAGGAATAGAATAAAGAATTATAATAAAAATCTAAAATTCATAGAAACCAGAGCTAATTTAAAGAGAAATGATTATAAAAGGAACATGTTTTAACAAAAACTTTGTCAGAACAGACTTCATTGATATTTTTAAAGTAGGGAGGTTATATCTGACATTGGTTTACGCATAAAAATGTGTTTGAAATTATGAAACATATTCTTCCACAAGATAACCGAGTTTTTTTTATGCTAAAACGTTGAAACATTCTTTGAAGCGTTGTGTTTGATGAAAACCTCGACGAACGTAATTCCATTTACGCATTACACGGAAAAGAACACACATTAAAATATGCTATTCTATAAAAGAATATATAATGTTCAATGATGAAATAGCTGTTTGAACTATCCAATTCTTCACCTGAGAATAAAATGTCGGCTGCATATAAGTTATTCAACATTTGAAAACTTAGAACACGTTTTGTTTAGATTTGCTGCACATTATACACATGCAGCCTGTGATTGGGCCATTTTTTATTTTTACTCGATATTATTGTAATTGATTCCCTAACTAACTAACTAACTACCTTCACGCTGTATCCCTGACGGGGTAGTCAGAGAGGACAGATCGCCAGGCTTCGCGATCCATGCATACTTCTTCGCTTCTTCGAGATTCATCAATCGCTTCATACACGCACGTCTGGGTACCCGAGTACTTTTGACCTTTCCGTTTTTGAGCAATCTGCTCACGTGGTCTTCATATGTAAGTCTCGGCCTTCCCTGACTTCTTCTACCCTCTACTTTTGAACAATATATATTCTTCGTCAATCGTTCCTCACTCATTCGTTGGACGTGTCCAAACCAACGGAGCACGCCCTTTTCCAGCTTAACGCTGACACTTTCATTCAAACCTGCCATATTGCGTATCACTTCGTCACGTATTCGATCGGCCAAGGTAACGCCGCACAATTTTCGAAGTGATCGCATCTCCACAGCATCCAATTTACTTTCATGCATCTGCTGACATACCCAGGTTTCACTACCGTAAAGCAAAGTTGGCACTAGCACTGCGTTATGAATCGCCATTCGTGCTTCTTTTACGATGCTTTGTCGCTTTACTAACTGGGACAAAGCACCGTTAACTTTGTTTCCGGCAGCTACTCGCCGTTCTACATCTGAATCACATCTTCCATCCGCGCTAAACATACTTCCTAAATACACAATTTCATTCACTTGCTCTAGACGTTCCTGGTTTACCCTAATCTCGCATATAGTTCTTACGTCACCTCTTTCAAATACTAGAACCTTAGTTTTACTTGCATTCAAGCGGAGACCCTTACTTTCACACCCCTCTTTCATATTAGTGACTAATGTCTGTAGGTCGGCTTCTGATGAGGCCATGAGCACCGCATCATCAGCGTACAGCAGACAGTTTACTGTAAAGTCACCCAAATTCACACCCATATTAAAATCTTTCAACCTCTGTAGGCAGCTGTCCAGATACACTATGAACAGCCAGGCGGACATGACACATCCCTGTTTGACGCCTGTACAGACATCAAAAAGAGGTGACACATCCCCCCCTACTCGCACGCAAGCCTTACAGTCCCTATAAAGCGACTGTATTGCCCGCAGTAGCGAGCCGTCCACACCATATCCTGGCAGCAAGTCCCACAGCGTTTCTCTCACAACGTTATCAAATGCTTTCTCTAGATCCACAAAAGCGCAGAAAACCTTCTGGCTAAGAGCCAGAAACTTTTCCGCGATCATGCGGAGAGAAAACACTTGATCCATGCAACCACTTCCACGTCGGAATCCGCATTGAGCCTCCCATAAATACCTTTCAGACTTTTCTTGCATTCGTGCCGTTATAACCTTTGCATACACCTTACTAGCTAAGCTGACCAAGCTGATTGCCCTGTAGCTGGAGCAGTTTAGGCGCGAGCCTTTCCTTTGTAAATAGGTACTACAACTGCTACTCGCCAGTCATCTTCATTATCATAATATATCAATATATATCATTATCATAATTGATTCCCATCTGATCTAATCCCAATATCTGATCTCAATCTACGCAACGCAAGTACTTTGACGACCAGACTACTAATAAACGTCGGTCGGCCAAGTCCACTAATTCAATAGCGTCAAAAGAGAATAGAAATCGTCGCTCAATAGGGAGCCAAAAAAAAATGAAAGTTTTCGTAGTCTGCTATTACAATTGCGCTCCAATAGAATTCTATCGGCCGACCGATAGAATGTTATTAGCACTTGTAGCGCCTGTAAGTAGCTCTTTATCTGCATTTTTGGTAGTCTATATTAATTTTCGATAGCTATAAACAGCCATTTTGTTTATATTCTGCAGTTTGAGAAGTGTAATTGTGAAATATATAATAGTTTTAGTAGACTCCCTAATTTTGGACCAATCTCAATAGAACCGCTATAGAATAGAACTAGAACGGCTTTCTATTGGAAAATAGTAGACTCGGCCCCCTGATGTCCGCCTGGCCAGCTTTTACTAGACCTACTGGACCGCAAACGACTGGGAAATGTAGCAGCTTGTTACGTGTACCACTTAAGGAAAATAGGCATTTCAGAACAGTATTTGTACAATCTCAATTGATTAACGCCAAACAAGGCTCTCCAAGGATTAAACGACCTATTAGGGTTATTTTATGTACCGCATAGTATACGTGGTTAGTACTACTTACTAACATATACGTCATTTTCGTTTACAATACCTACGCTTGTTAATCAAAATACAGGCGCGAACATAAAAAGATGGCAGTTCTTTGCATACAACTTTATATTCTACTGCAGTACACGTTACTAAGTTTACCACGCGTGCAAAGCATCATCAGCTAGTAGAATATAAAAAATGCTCTACAAACTAGTTCAAAACATGAATGTATTTCTGTATATCGATATTATTACAAAAAAATGGAGGCTTGCGTGTATGAAACGTTTAATAATGAATCTGCTGGAAGCGAAAAAATCGCGAAGCCCGACGATCTCCTCTCTGACTACCCCACAAGGGAGTAAAATGCTCATATTTGAAATAAATTATAAATTTCATAACAAGCTATGGGATATTTCAGATACCATACTATATTTCATTTGCATTGTGTACGCGGTATATAAATATATGATTATGAGTAAGTGAGTAAAATAAAACATCGTTGGACTTACAATTCAAATACATTTTGTAAAGTTTTTAAATTCATAATTTGTAATTCTCTTGTAAATTAATTATTTGCCATTTTATTTTACGAATGATTTAATTAAATCTGTTTCATCTCTTGTTTTGCTTTAATTAAGAGATACAATTGTATTTACGTATGTCGAATAAGATTAACCAAGCGCGTATACCTATTGTGAATGTTCAATCTTTGTTGTCAGTTGTGGCAGCTTAGTACAACTCAAGAGAAATAAGGCAATATTTACCAATGTCATCGTTTTAACCAAGAATATTATCTCATAGTAAACTTATTCCTCTGCAAAATGATTAAATTACATGAAAAGCGTAATGTAATTGATGAATGTTTAACTTAAATATTTACCTTGGTGGCGCAGTGGTAGTGTATGCGACTATATACTACGCTGAAGTCCCGGGTAGGATTCCTGAGTCGGGACAAATATTTGTGTGATCGACAAATGTTTGTTTCGGAGATGGGTTTTCTATGTATAATAAGTATTGATTTAGAAATATATAAGCTTATCAGTAGTCTAGAACCCATACCACAAGCTTATGTTATTAATTTACATTCGGCTAGATGACGCTGTGTGAAAAGTGTCCCACAATGTCTTTTTGTTTTTTCATTTAAATAATTATCAAGAAATCATTCAAATTAGTCTGTTGCAAACTGGACGCAAATTTCTCCTAATTTTCAACCCTAAACACGGTCCTACAGTTTCCGTACCAAGCAAAATTCTATCAACTACTCTTTAAAACTCTATTAAAGGTTATTGATACATTCTTAGTCATCAAGGACCTGCGAAGGATTGCGTTTTGCGAGTGAAACATAAAATTTTAAAATTTAAGAACCAAAATAATTGTCTCATCTTTTAACCCTGTTTTTGTATATGACTATTAAATGATAAATACCTTAAATAACATGAAAATGTAATCTGAACATAACTTGATATATCTGAAATAACAATATTTCAGATATGTCAAAATAATTTAACTAAGCAATTATTGTAATGTAGGTAGAAAATTGTCACCCGTGGTCGAGTATCTTTACACAAGCTGTCTGTTTGATTCACACTTTTCTTACAAGATACACAAAAGTAACATTGTCGAGGGGAGAACATTTTGGCAATGTTTCAACTTGTTCATACAAAAATCTTCGCTGAATCATGACTTCTATATACTTCTTTCGCACTAAGAAAATATATACTTAAGTTGACTTGAATGGCCCAGAATAAGGGTTTGTTGTTTCTTTATCTGTTCCATTGTAGCCAATGTGATTTTACTGATTGTGAAGACAGAGATTTGTTTGCTATACCTACAAAACCGTTAGTACTCAAGTTTCAAAACTTATCTTTGAATAAAAGATTTTTTTATAGTTAACCCGTCTTTCTATCTAAAACTATAGAAATAGTAGATTCAGCCAAAAGAGTAATAATTCTGCTCTTTGACAACTCTCAAAAAACTTAATATTTCTAGTCACTTCAGTACAACCTATGTAATCCTCAATGCAACTTTTACCGCTTCAATAACCACAAAAATGCACCTACAGTACCAGTAAATAACGAGTATTTTGGGGACAAGGTTGAAAAAGAAAAGAATTTATTTATCATAGTATTGATCTGCAAAATTATTTTAATGAAGATACAACACTTAAGGGGAAACTAGTGAGAAATTTTTCCATAGAAACGTCGTTGGACAATAATTCAAATAATTAAGTAGTGATGACGAACAAAAAGACATATATGAGTTATTACATTAAGGACTATGTTTGCATGGTTTCAAATCACAGTAATTTGAATAGTTTAAAAGTTAGGATTCACAAAACCTTCATATTCTACTGAAATTTTTATACAACTTCGCGCGTCAATAAAGCGTATTTTGAGTAAGAAAAATTAAAAATACTGTCATACAAACATAATTTATTTATTCAAAACATTGAAAAACTTTATTTTGGTTACCTAAATATACAAAATTATATATAATCTACCATAAACCGAAAGTCTATAATAAAAATTGCAATACTTGTTTTAAACATCTTGCATCTCATTTAATACTACGGACTATCTTTTTACTGCTAATTACAGGCACTACCATATTCCCACACCATGCCAAGTGAGATAACTAATTTTGTCTCACCCACGAAGCAGTTTATGCTCGCGACTAGTGCAACCTTAAGGATAGTCACAGCAAAACTTCATGTGAAAATGAGACTCTAATTATAAGATAATATTAATTAATATAATTACTTTTTGGTAAAAAAATAAATTAATAAATATCAATCACGCCTTATCCCCGAAGGGGTGGCAGAGGCATATTATATGCCCGCTTTTCACCGTGTGGATTCCTGTCCTACGTAATAGGTGGTGAGCCCATTGCCGTGTTGAAATAGACAGACGCAGGTTGTGGCTACCTGCTGTTGAACTTTTTCAAGCCGCCCATAAGGCCTTCAACCAGGCTTAACGACTGCTATTTTACTGGTAACCGGGACCAACGGCTTAACGTGCCTTCCGAAGCACGGAAACGCTCGCAAATGTAAATGCCACAAAGTGGTCACCCATCCGACGACCAGCCATAGTGAAAGTTGCGCACCTCAGTGATCGTTTACGGAACACTGAGACCGCGGGGCCACGAGCGCTTCTAGTTTTAATTAAAACAAACTTCTAGTTTTAAATAAAACAAAGATTTAATATTACTGCCTAGTCTAGCCAAATAAAAAGGACGTTACAGCAAGTAAATACACTCCAGTCAAGACATAGTTTGATGTGCAAAGAATAAACAACATTCTGTATATGATGTATATGAAGAAACGCTCGTGGCCCCGCTGACTCAGTGTTCTGGAAACGATCACTGCGTTAAGCAACATTCACTAAGGACCACCTGGTCCTTGGATGGGGGACCACTTTGTGGATTTTACATTTGTGAGCGTTTCCGTGCTTCGGAAGGCACGTTAAGCCGTTGGTCCCGGTTGCCAGTACAATCGCAGTCGTTAAGCCTAGTTGAAGGCCTTATGGGTAGCTTGAAATATTTCAACAGCAGGTCACCACAGCCTGCGCCTATCCATTCCAACACGGCAATGGATTCACCAACTGTTACGTGGGACAAAAATGCATACGGTGAAATGTGGGCGTATAGTACGTCTCTGCCTATCCCTTAGGGGATAAAGTAAGTAAGTAGAGAACCAAATATAGCAGCATCATTTCGATAATATCTAATACTCGGAACAGTTATTGCACGTACGTATAAGAGTAGATGCTATTGTCCTTTGAGACCGTAAAGCAAAATTAATGAACAGGTAAATCAGAAGTCCTTTAATGCTCAAACTCCTCTGTAACCTAAGCAAATTGAATTGGACCCCCGCGAACTTTTCTATTTCATTAGCAGGAAATGTCGACACAGGTTTCCTTGTGATTAATTTTCGGTAGATATTTTATGTCAAAGTTAATGTTGACGTGACGAAATGGATTTTCCGTTATGAATAAATTATTAAATTATAATGAATGTTCTAATACAGAGGATTAAACTGTTATTTCAAAACTTAGTATTTACTTTAAAATCATACGTAATATAACATATCAATCACGCTTTTACCCCCGTAGTGGTGACAGATACGCAGTCTGTGGCTACCTGCTGTTGAATTTTTTCAAGCCGCCCATAAGACCTTCAACTTGGCTTAACGACAGCCATGTTACTGGCAACTAGGACCAACGGCTTCACGTGCCTTCCGAAGCACGGAAACGCTCGCAAATGTAAATGCCACAAAGTGGTCATCCATCCGTAACCAGCCATAGCGAAAGTTGCCTAGAATACATAGTATATATAAAGGTGTGTATCAAAATAATAAAAGGAATGCTTTGACACTATTTATACCAGCTTTATGCCAATTTATATTAATTTATAGCCGACTCCTATTAGAGACAACAGTAAATGCTACACTGAATAAATTACTTTATTTCAAAAAAGGTTCAGTGCCTATGTAGTCTGTATTTAGTAGTTGAAGTTTTTTCTTGTTGCTAGGAGACCTATTTATTCCGGGGCTGGCCTCAGGATACCTTATTGTGAATCACACAAATATCTGTTCCGACCGGGAATCGTACCCATGCGCGGCAGTTGCATACACTGCCACTTCACCATTCGCGCGTTTTAGCGACTACTCCAATGCTGGTTTGAGTGCAGTTTATGCAACCTGAATAAGTGCGTGCAGGGTGTAGGCTTCAGTCGTTGAGTCAATCTTTTGAAAAGCGACTCAATCGACGCGTGTGACATTTTTAGTGTACTCACTTAAGACTAAAATGACCTCCGTCTGGTTCAAACACCTGTTTTGTTATTGAAATTAAAATAAACATTAATTAGGTTTGTTTTTTTTTTTATTTAAAGTTTTTCCTTTTGAGCTCGCTTATTCCAGTATTTCTATCTAAGCCTTTAATCTTAACAAACTTCTTCTAAGAATATGAAGCAAATTCTAATTATATATTTTTTAAAGATACGATAAAGAAAACGTCTCTCGCTGTTTATTTAAACACTCTTGCTGGTGTTATAAAGGCTTTCCCAGTGAATCTATTATGTAAGATATTTTTAGAAATATGACAACCATTTTTACCTTAAGCAATTTATAATTCATTCCTAAAAGTAGATTGAAGGAGGAGAAAATGAATTTAGCTATTTTAAAAAGAAGTCAGTATTTATATACCAGACTAACCTAAATACTGTCAAATGTTACAGTAAGAGGCAAATAAATCTCAGAAGGGGGATAATACCCGAACACTTAGGTGAGGCCAAGGTGGTAGTCAAAGTCTGCCGGGAGCTCTGGGACATCTTTCCGAGGAGTTACCCGGAGAGTTCGGCAATAGACAGTTAGGCAGGGACCGTGTGGTTTTAGCCGGTTCGAGTACGTACGTAGTACGTTGATAAAATCCCCTTAGAATGTAAAAGTAAGCTATAGTGAGTTTTATTTTTTTAGGGACACTTCGGGTATAATTTTGGTTGAAACTGTGTATACCTGCCGGCATACACAGTACATACACTGTGTATGCTTATAAGGGCATTGTAAAGTTGATTAGGTTAACATTTTTTATCTTTGATAACTCCTTTAAAATGGAATAGTCTTGAATTTGCAGCAGTCGACAGAATGGATAATTTTTTGAAGCAAACATTTTGCTATATATCACATAAGTTTTTTAATAAAGTGGAAAAAGACAATTCGATTCGAGACGGGGATTGAATCCGTGACCTTTTCCTACCCATGTTCTAGCCACCGAACTACCCAAACCGTTTCGAATCAAGTTGAAATTCTCCACCATATTTTAATCGTCATTTTAATGTCATTTTAAGTAGTTCACTGACTGGTGGCTATAACATTGCCCTGGTTAGGCAAAGGTAACGGGTTCAATCCCCGTCTCGAATCAAATTGTTTTTTTCCACTTTATTAAAAATTTAGTCTACAGAATACCTATTTATTGACTTTTTGTAATCATCTAGTAACTTTGTGGTTGTAATCTTTATATTTGAGTATCTATCACATCGCCAAAGTCCGGGAAAATTTGAAGCCTCTCAAGAATTCATTAGAGGATAGTAGGACTGGTAAATTAGGTACATTGAAATCTTGTTGACATAAACGGTCTGCTTACATTCGCATAATTCAACATTCAGTTGCTAGCTTTATCACTTAATTCACAAAGGGACAACTAATTTCGCAAGAAAATTATACTGAACTTTGCATCTTAACTTCCATAATTAATTAAAGTAGGTAATTATTATTCCAGAAGGTTCGATTTGCAGGGTTTTAGTTCTTAGAATATTGATAATGTTCAGTGTCGTAAATAAAGTAATTATACTTTATAATTAAACGGGCTATCCTACTAATATTTAAAAACGCTAAAGTTTGTAAGTATGTATGGATGTTTGTTACTCTTTCACACAAAATGTACTGAATGGATTTTGATGAAACTTTACAATAATATAGCTTAAACATCAGAATAACACATGGGCTACTTTTTATCCCAGTAACAAGTTCCTGTGGGAACGGGAAAACTTCATCACGTGTGCGGAGCCGCGGGCGTCAACTAGTACTAAATAAATACAAGTAATACATTAATCTATTCTTATAAAACGTTAGGTCACTAATAAAGCAGTCAAGAAGTAAATGAAAAATGTCTGGATACCCCAAGTTCTTTAAGTGACGCATGAAAATACATAACAATCCCTTACACTTTACGTAACTGGATCTTTATTACCAGTAAGTCTTAAAATATATTTATAGCAAGTATACGACTGCGTCTCCGCCCGCGTGGTAAAGATTTCCCGTTCCCGTTTTCCACACGAACTTGTTATCAGGATAAAAATTTATTCTGATGTGTAATCTATATTATTGTAAAGTCTCATTAAATGTCATTCAGTAGTTTTTGCGGGATTGAGTTACAAACATACATCCATACATTCTTACTGAATTCATGGTTTGAAGTGCTATCGCCATACAACACATAATCATCAATATAATCATAAAAGTTTACAAAATATTATTTTCCCAGGCATTGGACTTTCTCCTATATAGTTGTGATTATTTTTGATTAATCTCAGTTTTACTAAACCCTAAAGTTTAAAAAGGTCTTATAAAACAGCTTAGCCTGTCCGTCCGTCCGTCCGTCTGTAGGCCGGAACTATAAGACAGTGCAAGTTGTAGCGTTCAGTCGCTGTGTCAATCTTTCCAAAAGTGACTCAATCGCCGCGGTTACTAACCGCATTAATAACCGAAATACCAGAAAGCGGTCACCCATCCGTAACCAGTTATAGCTTAACGCAGTGACAGAGTATTTAATAGTCTTTTTGTGGTCATCTAGGGGTACTCTATGGTGTAATATCTTAAGTATCTACCACATCACCAAAGTCCATAAAAATACATTTGCCAATAAGATTAGAAATTCTATTCAAATTCGGTGACGTAACAGTTTGTAAGGTCCTTTGACCTTGACACTTCACCTTGTCTTCATCTGAAGTCTCGCTCAATCACTGAAACCTTACAATTTTGATGAATTCACTAGAACATACTTGGACTGGTAAATTATGTACATTGAAATCTTGTTGACATAAAAGGTCTACTTACATACGCATAATTCAATATTCAGTTACTTAAGTCACAAAGTGACAACTAATTTCGCAAAGAAATTAAATATTAAACTTCCATTAATTATTATTCTAGAGGGTTCGATTTGCAGATTGTTCAGTTCTTAGAATATTAATGTTCAGTAGCGTAAATAAAGTAATTATACTTTATAATGAAATATAGAGCTATACAAATTAAATAAATAATACCTTTTTCTATTCGTATAAAAAGTGATCAATAATAAAGTAGTCATACCTGTTAAAAGTTGCAATAATAAACAACGCTCACGAAAGTTTTTCTTTACCTTTTAACAGGTATGACTGCTTTATTATTGATCACTTTTTATAAGAATAGAAAAAGGCGTTTACTCGTAGTTTGTAATAATAAAAGAAAACTGTGTAAAAACCACAAATACTTTAGACAGCGCATTAAAATACGTAACAATCTCTTACACTTTATGTAATTGGATCTTTATTGGTTGTGCGTCTGGTATAAATATATAAACTCATATTTATAACTATACATATAAACAAATGTTTATAACTAAATTATGTCGGCGGCTCCACCAGCGTAGTTGATTCCCGTTCCCGTTTCTTGTTCCCGGGATAAAAAGTTATTCTGATGTGTAAGCTATATTTTTGTAAAGTTACAGCAAAATCCATTTATTTTTACGTGAAAGAATAACAAACATACATTTTTTACAGATACAGGTTTGAAGTACTGTCGCCATTCTAAATTTCCTCATCTTTATCATAATAAAAGTACAAAGTATTATTTACCCAGGCATAGGACTTTCGGCAGTGGCAAACTATACGCCCTCATTTCACCGTATGCATTTTTGTCCCACGTAACAGGTAGTGAGCCCATTGGCGTGTTGAAATGGACAGGCGCAGGTTGTGGCGACCTGCTGTTGAAATTTTTCAAGTCACCCATAAGGCTTTCAACCAGGTTTAACGACTGCCATTTTACTGACAACCGGGACCAAAGCCTTAACGTGCCTTCCGAAGCACGAAAACGCTCGCAAATGTAAATTCCACAAAGCGGTTACCCATTCAAGGACCAACTATAGCGAAAGTTGCTTAACGCAGTGATCGTTTATAGAACACTGAGTCAGCAGGACCACAAGCGCTTGTAAAGATACATTTTGGTGTTCATGACGAGGATACTAGATAACATTGTGTAAACTGTTTAATGGCAGCGGGATGTTACAATTAAAACAATCTAACGGTATGCATGTTACAGTTAAACATGTTGACCTCAGTCTTTTTGTGCTATAATTATACTATTCGAAGCGCTCGTGGCCCCGCGGTCTCAGTGTTCTGTAAACGATCACTGAGTTACGCAACTTTCACTATGGCTGGTCCTCGGATGGGTGACCACTTTGTGGTATTTACATTTGCGAGCGTTTCCGTGCTTCGGAAGGCACGTTAAGTCGTTGGTCCCGGTTGCCAGTAAAATGGCAGTCGTTAAGCCTGGTTGAAGGCCTTATGGGCGGCTTGAAAATTTCAACAGCAGGTAGCCACAACCTGCGTCTGTCTATTTCAACACGGCAATGGGCTCACCACCTATTACGTGGGACAGGAATCCACACGGTGAAAAGTGGGCATATAATATGCCTCTGCCACCCCTTCGGGGATAAGGCGTGATGGATATATATAATTATACTAGCTAAGCCATACAGCTTCAATATTATCCAAGTATTTTCACTGGCTACTGTTTCTGTCTGCTTGTGTTAGTTACTGTTGCAACTAATACGCGTGTGTGACTGTACTAATAATGGTTCAGTGTAGGAAATGTAATAAGTATGTATCGATAGCGAAGGACGAGATAATCAAGAGTAAGGGAGCATGTGAAAGTGTTTACCACACGAAGTGTGTTGCTTAGATCCCCGTTGCATCGATTTAATACTGTAGTTAATAATTTCACAGTAGTGTAGGAAAATTTACCCGAATTGTTGTCAATTAGGACTACTGCCCCACTCTCCTGGGTTGTAGCGAGATGACATTATAGCCTTCAAACCCTTTTGTTGCCTGTTTCGACCAGATTGTGACTATGGTTACAGCTCCGTCAGGTAACAACATATTTATATGAAATCTTAAAATAATTGCGTTTATCCCTCTATAAATTGTACACTTCTCCTAGTGGTTATGAAGTTAACGACTTTTTCCTATCCTACAGAGAGTTACAGTCCATAAAAGCTTTAATTTTTTTTGCGTGGTAATCCTCGTGGAGTCTATGCCGGACTCCAACCGACTAAAACCACACATTTCCCTTCATCTGTCTATAGCCAGGAGTCCCGCGTGAGGGGTGAGCTCTCGTAAGGATAGCCCCAGGGTTCCTGACAGACTTTGTCCGCTACCGCAGGCTCGTTCAGGGAGGGTTCCAGTGTTATCTCGCTTCTTTTGGGAATGTGGGTGTTATACCACTATTGAGAGGGTGAAGGGCGTGCGTGTAACCCTCACTCTGCGCCACTTTCCAAATGGAAGCTTTGCTTAAATTAAGATCCTAACCACTGTATTTACTGAAATGCACTAAATGCATACTTCTTTCGCTTCCTGCAGATTCATAAATCGCATACATGCACGTGATGTTCATGAATCTGCTTACGTGATGTTCATATGTAAGTCATGGCTTACCCTGACTCCTTCTACTCCTAACTTTCAAATAATATTCTTTTTTTTAAATTTATTTACTGTTACAAAGTTTGTTAATAAAAAAAAACAGTACTTAAATAGCATCTAAAAAATCACAAAGGTCTAGACAGTGCCAGCAGTTACTACAAAATAAGCTTAAATTAAAAACTAAAATTAAAACAACAAACAAGATTATAAGCGAAAGCAAAATGCGAACAAAAATATAACAGACAATAGATATTATAATAGGTTCCTACTTATTCCAAAATTAATATCACTAATAGGTATTAAGGTACTTAAGTTAAATTTAAAAAGTATTTTTTAAGTTTGTGTTGAAAGTTTTGTTTTGTAACACCTTTGCAAAAGTCTGAGGGTAAATCATCACCATACTTGTACATATTATTGGCGCGCTGCGTGCGAAGCCGATTCTCGGACACTGCCCGAGTACATGCAGGATGCTTGATAATGTTTCTATGATTTTCGTTCAAAAATTGTTCTTTTAATATTAAGAAACGAACTTGAATATATACTGGCAGGATTTGCCAGTGCTTAAAGAGACCGATTTGATTGTCACAATATTTGTTGTTTATGTTGTTACAAAATAGTTTTTTTTTAATTTTATATTGAAGCTTGTATATGTCATTCAGGTACGTTTTATAGGTTCGGCCATAACTACTAAGACCATATTTTATGTGAGATTCTGCAAGTGCATGATAAAGCATAATCTTGACTTTGAATGGAATGCGGTTATTGAGAATTGAGATATTGTCAAGGAATAGCAAGCTAACTTGTTACAAACTTGTTCGATGTGGGGCTGCCCCAGCTGAACTTTTCATCTATAATTAGCCTAAGATATTTAATATTTTTGACAGTTTCTATAAATGAACACTTACAGTTTATTACGCTAGGAGCATGCAAGCACAAGTGGTCATGAGCTACTAATGACTGAATGTATGGTGCTTGTCTAATATAAGGGGATTTAATAATCAATAATTCGGTTTTACTTGCATTTAGCACCAGTCCAGCATCATGATACCACTCTACCAGTGCATCTAAATCAGATTGTAAGTGCTCGCATGCAATCTGAGGATTTTTATCAGCAATTATAAGGCAAGTATCATCTGCGAACTGATAACACGTGCTTTTTGTGATACATTTGCTCATATCATTAACATAAGACAGAAAATGTAATGGTCCTAAACACTATATATTCTTCGCCAATCGTTCCAATTCGTTGGACGTGTCCAAACCAACGGAGCATGTCTTTTTCTAGCTTAATGCTGATCTTTCATTCAATCCTGCCATATTGCATATAACTTCGTTACGCCGGCCAAAATAACGCCGCACTATTTTCGAAACGACCCCATCTCCACAGCATTCAACTTACTTTTTACTTTTACCCAGGTTTCGCAACCGAAAAGCAACGTTGGCACTGGTACTGCGTTATGAATCGCGAGTTGTGCTTCTTTTACGATGTTTCTAGGTTACTAAATGGGTGAAAGCACCGTTAACTATGTTACAATATTAATCAAAATGTTTATTTCGTTATTTGTAAGTCATGATTCAACTTAACGTTAAAAGTTGAAATATAACTATTTGACAATATTAATAACGTGGATAGTAGATAACATTGTGTAAGCTATTTAAAGGCAGCGAGATGTTACAATTAAAAACATGGAACTCTCTACCGGCGCACGTGTTTTCCTCCTCTTACAATCCTGGGTCCTTTAAGATAAGCGTGAAAAGGCATTTTTCTGAGCCGTCAAGATGAGGGTCGCTATCCCTACGGGTTGAAATAGCGGCCTCGTCGTCTTTGCTTACCATCAGGCGGGCGTCGCCATTTTAACAAGCTACATATAAAAAAAATCACAAGCAAGTCAACTAAATATATTGAGTACAATCCTTCCTACGCAAATTATCAATTTCGTAGAATATTATAATAATACCTCTAATTGGTAGCAGTGACGTCGTATTGATATTTTCAGTTAATTAGAGTGTGTAGTAAGTTTCTCTGCAGAGGGAGATAGATACATTCTACATCTTTGATGTATGTAGTTGTACTCGTATATAGGTATATACTTATTCTATACTAATATTATAAAGCTAAAGAGTTTGTTTGTTTGGTCGAACGCGGAAATCTCAGGAAATACTGGTAAATTTATTGAAGTAAAACTTCTATAAATGACGTAGGTATGAGAGAAATTTTAAAGCTGTAAAAAAATGTCGTAGTTTCACCTCTTACCTGTGTATTCTGGTACACACACATGCTTTTTTATTGTTTTGGTTAGCCCTTGTATCGAGTACAGCTATCCTTAATAATATTACAAATGCAAAAGTAATTATGTCTGTCTGTCTGTCTCGCTTTCACGCCAAAATACGGGACCGATTTAAATGAAATTTGGTACATATCATCACGCTACTATAAAAAAATAAAGTAAAATTTTAACCCTTAAAGGTAGAATTTTGCAAAATCCTTCCTTATTGGGTGTATATAAATTAATATATATTGAGTAAATTGCACAATAAGTTACACTTTCTAGGAACAGCAAGGTTCGACTGGGCGTTGATAGGTGAGTGAGTTACGAGTAGTAATATAGAATTGTATAATTTTGAGATATCTATAAATATTTATTTGTTAACTTTTGGCCGCAATTTCAAATACAATTTTTATGATACAATACGCAAAATATAACTAGTATTGTACCCCGCGTACCTATATGATATTCTGCAAAACGGCTTCATATCTCAATTGCAAACTTTAATAGTAGTAGTAATATCATATTATCTTTGAGAATAGAATAGAGAGTAGTCTGTAGTGAGATATGAAGCCGTTTAGATAAATATCTAATACTAGTTGATGCCTGCGGTTCCACCGAAACAAGAATAAAGTTTAGATTTTTCCCGAAATGTGGGAAAAATGTATAAATTGGTACGTTACTATTTTTGTATATTCGATACACGCTATTGAATGACATCTGAGATACATAATTTTTAATTTCTATAATCATACTTTAATTATCCAAAACTTCGTAGTATTTCTAAAATGTAGCGCGTACTTTTAAGGTAACAAATAGAAATAGTTTACTGACAATATTTTTTTTAGGAAAAATACATAGGTTGATAACATATTTCTTTACTCAAACGTATGATAATAATAATATTACTTACCAGAAACCATTTTTAGAAAAAAAGGTTTCTTTTATGTTCATTTGTTCGAAGTGAATTAAAATTGGAAATATTACTTATTGTTACTTGGAATTTCTAAAAATATGATTTATAATATCTAGCCGATACTCGCAGTTTCGCCTGCGTGGTAGAGTTTTCCTATTCGTGATTTCGTATGGAACACTAAACCACAGCGCCATATATTATATAACGGGCCGCACTGGCGGTCCTCGGCCCTTCTTCTGCTGTAGCTGCTCACCAGGTGATGTCTCCCACTTTAATTCGAGACGCGTCTCAACAATCTCGCTCACTGATGCCAACCCTCTCCATCTATTTACCCTAGCTTACCCAAAACGTAAATTTAAAATCTTTTCTTATTGCTTTGCATAATATAACGTTTGATTTGCTAAATAAATGCTCATATACTTGCAAATGCATCTTTCCTTTACCTCTGTGCATTAGTCACCCTACATTCATCCCCAGCCTACCCCCTCAACGTCACAAGTTGAATTGAGATAGAATAAAATAACATTTACTTAATATAAAGTTGTGGTATACATTTTCTTCCTACTGTTTATTGATTGAGGTCTCACCGGCTCAGGTGGGCTGTCACTTTCGCTGTATAGTCGTCCATTTAAGAACTTTGACAAGTTACTTAACTTGTCAGCTTACCTTCGATCAGGTTGAGTGCCAAATTTCTGTGTTAACTTATCAGAACACAATGTAGAGTAGCTCTATTAAAAAAGGTAGAAGATTTTAACTAAACTTTTACTGGCAAATAGCTGATATTACAAATAATAATTTGGGATACATTTTATACCCGTATTCCTACGGGAACGTCCGCTACGCGGGTGAAACTGTGGCGTATCAGCAATTCCATATTAAATAATAAAACCTGAATATAGTATACTCAGTGCTCTGTAAACGATCACTGCCTTAAGCAACTTTCGCTATGGATGGTCACATTTGCGAGCGTTTTATGCTTCGGAAGGCACGTTAGGCCGTTGGTCCCGGTTGCCAGTAACATGGCAGTCGTTAAGTCAATTTGAAGGCCTTAAGGCCTGTTACGTGGGACAAAAATGCAAACGGTGAAATGTGGGCGTTAAATATGCCTCTGCCTACCCCTTCGGGGATGAAGACGTGACAATATGTATGTATATATGTAAGAGTGGCTTGAAAATTTTCAACAGCAGGTAACCACAACCTGCGTCTGTCTATAATACGACAATGGGCTCACCACCTATTACGTGAGACAGGAGTGCACATGGTGAAAATTGGGCATATAATATGGTTCTGCCACCCCTTCGGGGATAAGGCGTGATAGATAAATAAATAAAATAGGAATATAGATATCCCCGAAGGGGTGGCAGAAGCATATTATATGCCCAATTTTTACCATGTGTATTCTAAACAAATATGGTATTGTTTTATAGGACATTTTTTTTATACAGTGCCATCTAGCCCAAAGTATAAGGTAATACAAGCTTGTGTCATGGTATCTAGTCGACTGATAGACATACTTAAATATTTCTAAATACATACATATTATACATAGGAAACACCCAAACTCCGAAACACACATTTGTGGATCACACAAATATTTTTTCGACCTGGGACATTAGTCGCGGCAGTCGCTTACACTACCAACAATGCAATCACAACTGTGATGAAAAAATCAAAAGAGAACTCACGAAAAAAAATTATGTAGAAAAAAGAATAAAGCATCAACAAGTAAAACGGAAAAGAATAAGGGTCAATGTGCATAAAGTTTTCAGCACAGATAAAAGGGTTTAAGGAATTGTACATAAATGTAAAAAAAAACAGATCTGGTTCTGGATGCGGTTAAGGTTAGTTAGAGGTTTCTAAAGTATGTCGTAACTCATTGTTTTCCCTGAAATTTTAAACAATACAGTGTGTCTCGTGTTTGTTTAATGTGGGTGTAAAATGTTTGATGAAATTAATTTAGTATTTAGGTTCTTTTTGTGTGAGACTTCTGTTCCAACCCAGATTATTCACTAAGACACCACGGCGTTCCGTCCCACCTCATCCTAGTCGTAGAATATGCCAGAGGTTAAGTCAGAGCGAACAGGCAAAAGGACGGGACTGTCTTCGGCGGGAAGATGGTTCCAGCTCCTTAAGGAGTTGAAGAATCTACCCACATTGCACCTGTCCAAAGACTTCCTCCAGAAGCAGATGAAATGAGTAACGATCGAGCGGGTTGGCTACACGGAGACCGGACCACGAGGATGCCAGCCCTCTTTCGACCGACGCGGTAAGCGAATTTCCGCTGCTGTCGGTGATTCCGTTGCAATCACCTCGCTGGTGAACGAGGCGAACGGCGGCCTATCACTGCTAACTGTGAATCGACAAATCTGACCCAGAAAGCCTTCTAGCGGCCGAGCCAGGAACTGCCGGCTAGTTTCGAAATAGGTCGTAATTATTATATATACAGGCAGTACTGGAGCGTCAGAGTTCTAAGGGAAAATAAATCAGTAGCTACAAATGAAAGTTCTTAACCTTGTTTTAAAGAAATAGAAGTCCATCTAATCGTCTTTAATTTTGTATGAAAAGCAATATCGCGACTATATATTAAGATGGTAAAATATATTTTACAGCGTTTTCATACAAAACGATATCGTTGTAACATAGTGAAATTAAACGAAACTTCATAATTAAAATATTCATTTTGTAATATCAACAGATGCGTGGAAATTAATATTATCAACCTACCAAATATAAATGAAGAAATTCTCATAAATATTTATTGGACCGCAATAAGCCTTTTCAGACAGCTTTGAAATTTACGAGTAATAAAATAAAACTTGGAAGAAAATCGGCACAAAACAAACATTTGTTTCCACTTAATACTGAGACGAACATAAGTACTAACATAAATTACGTAAATACTCTTATCATTGAGTTATTGCTGCTGTCTGTCTAACGCTATCTTACTTTGTTGAGTTTTGGTTCTAAGTTTATCATAAGCTGATGTTATATAACGTAAGTAATATAAAGAACATCATCATCTTTTCATTCAATTAAATCCTGCCGCTGGACGTCGGCTGCCACTAAAGATTGCCACAATACCTTCGGGGAGTTATACCTACGCTACGTTTTCCGGTACACGATTGCTAATCAAGAACTTTTGATCTATCAGGCATTACTATTATTTTTGGTAAGTCAAAATAGCGCCGCCTGGGATGGATAGCAGAGACGATGACCCAGATTGAGGGTCGATGTTTTAGCCTACAGGGTTATAGTAACTGCAGGGCATTTAGGTTGATGGGCGCAAAAATACCCAAGTTTCCCTATAAGGACCCAGGATTTTAAGCAATCTTGCGAGCCTGTACGCTACGCACTTTAACAATTGGACACGTCCAACGAATGAGTAAGTAACGATTGACTAAAAATGCATATTGTGCGAAAGTAGAGGCAAAGTAGTACAGGGTAGAAGGAGTCGGGTAGGCTGAGACTTACATAAGAGGACCACGTGAGCAGATTGCTCAAAATCGGAAAAGTCAAAAGTACTCGGATAGCCAGACGTGAATAAAGCGATTGAAGCCTTTCGATCTGTCCTCTCTGACTTCCCCGTCAATGATACAACGTGAAGATAGTTAGTTAGTTATTTTAAAAATTGAATACTTGTAAAATTCTAGCTTTCTATAAATTATTGAAGTATTCCTGAAGCTTTCTTACTACGAGAGGTCGATAGACCGATTCCGATATCCAATACAAATATGATGGGGATGAAGAGTAGAAGCGTGCACGTCGCCATCCCTGCCAGCTACGGCTGCAATTCTACTCCATCACGAGTGCCACCAGGGCGAATGATGCTAGGGCGTGCCCCCGAGGCAACGCGCACCAGTTCGTCCCCGCTGGTGCGAAAAGTGTGTGCCAGAGCGGCGTAGGGGACCGCCACCCTACACGCGCGGCCCGACACGGCGGGAAGTGGAGGATGGAGTGCAGGGTAGCTGCGTGGAATGTTAGGGGAGGAATGACAGATAAGATGAATGAGTTGATGGATGTTATGAATGAGAGAAAGTTAGATGCAGTGTGCTTGACAGAGACCAAGCGCAAGGGCAGCGAAGTCTTGGAGCTCACGGGTGGGATGCTCGCGCTTTGGTCTGGAGTACCAGAGAGCGAGCATGGCAGTCGGGGGGTTGGAATTTTGCTGTCCTCGCGATTGGCCTCCGGTATGTATGAGTACAAACTGGTAGGTCCTAGAATCCTCTGGATCCGTGTAAAACTTGGTTTGACGAAGATTTTCCTGGTAGCTGCTTACGCGCCAGTATCTTCGTCGAACGCGAGTGAGCTAGAGGACTTCTGGGAGAGTATGAGAGAAGCTCTAAATGTGATAGAAGGAAATGAAAGACTTATAGTATGTGGAGACTTGAATGGATGGGTGGGTACCGCTCACGATGGTTTTGAGTCGGTACTCGGGAAGTATGGGGATAAAAGGGTGAACGACGCTGGCAAGCTAATACTGGCATTTTGTAAGGAAAAGGATTTGATTGTGGCGAACACAATGTTCAACCACAAACAAATTCATATGTATACGAGGAGATGTAAGTCAAAGAGAAGCATGATAGATCTATTCCTAATGGATGGTCGGCTCCGTAAACAGGTGATGGACACGAGGGTTTATCGAGGCGCTGAGCTGGGATCAGACCACTACCTAGTCATAACTAGGATTAGGGGTCTGTTCGTGGGTTGGCGTCATCGTACCGAGTGTCCTGAACCTGGGCCAACTATTAGCATCAAAAGCTGGAAGCTGCAGGATGCATCCATTAGGGATAAATATAATGAAAGGGTAGCCGAAAAGCTTGACGACGTCAATGTAAGCAGTGAGAATGTGGAAAGTGTATGGCAGAGCCTTAGGGACAGTATGATAAATGACGCTGTGGAAGTGTGTGGAGAAACGAAAAGAGGCAGTAGTAATAAGCGTGATGCATGGTGGAATGAGGAAGTGAAAGAAGCAGTTCGAATGAAGAAGAAAGCATGGCTAGACTACTTAGCCTCGCGGAATGATTTTAATATGAAAGAGAGATACAAGCTGCAGAAAGTTAACATGAAGGCACTGATAGAAGAAGCTCGTGAAAGGTGCAGAATGAAAGCGGATGAAAGGTTGTCGTCCAATTTCCGGGATAATGCCAAGCTCTTCTGGAAAGAGGTAGGCAAGACCCGGAGTTGTTCGGCAATCTGCAGTATGAATAAAGTGCTTAGTGTTAACAATGACGTCCTAACAGACCAAAGTGACGTCCTGCAGAGATGAAGTGAATATTATGGAAAGATGTATGCAAGAAAAGACAGAGATCCCACATCGGGAAGTGGAGCTCACTTCGATGCTCCGGATCCCGATGTCATTGAAGTCATTAGTATGAAAGAAATAGAACAAGCGATAAGAAGTATGAAATGTGGTAAGGCTGCGGGAAAAGACAGAGTTACTGCTGAGATGATCAAGTACGGTGGGTCGCGTGTCTGGGACACACTATGTCTGTTATGCAACTTGTGCTGGCGGACGGGTGAGGTCCCAGATGACTGGCGAGTAGCAGTTGTAGTACCTATTTACAAAGGGAAAGGCTCGCGCCTAAACTGCTCCAGCTACAGGGCGATCAGCTTGGTCAGCTTAGGTAGTAAGGTGTATGCAAAGGTTATAACGGCACGAATGCAAGAAAAGTCTGAAAGGTATTTATGGGAGGCTCAATGCGGATTCCGACGTGGAAGAGGTTGCATGGATCAAGTGTTTTCTCTCCGCATGATCGCGGAAAAGTTTCTGGCTCTTAGCCAGAAGGTTTTCTGCGCTTTTGTGGATCTAGAGAAAGCATTTGATAACGTTGTGAGAGAAACGCTGTGGGACTTGCTGCCAGGATATGGTGTGGACGGCTCGCTACTGCGGGCAATACAGTCGCTTTATAGGGACTGTAAGGCTTGCGTGCGAGTAGGGGGGGATGTGTCACCTCTTTTTGATGTCTGTACAGGCGTCAAACAGGGATGTGTCAAGTCCGCCTGGCTGTTCATAGTGTATCTGGACAGTTGCCTGCAGAAGTTGAAAGATTTTAATATGGGTGTGAATTTGGGTGACTTTACAGTAAACTGTCTGCTGTACGCTGATGATGCGGTGCTCATGGCCTCATCAGAAGCCGACCTACAGGCATTAGTCACTAATATGAAAGAGGGGTGTGAAAGTAAGGGTCTCCGCATGAATGCAAGTAAAACTAAGGTTCTAGTATTTGAAAGAGGTGACGTAAGAACTAAATGCGAGATTAGGGTAAACCAGGAACGTCTAGAGCAAGTGAATGAAATTGTGTATTTAGGAAGTATGTTTAGCGCGAATGAAAGATGTGATTCAGATGTAGAACGGCGAGTAGCTGCCGGAAACAAAGTTAACGGTGCTTTGTCCCAGTTAGTAAAGCGACAAAGCATCGTAAAAGAAGCACGAATGGCGATTCATAACGCAGTGCTAGTGCCAACTTTGCTTTACGGTAGTGAAACCTGGGTATGTCAGCAGATACATGAAAGTAAATTGAAT
The DNA here is from genome assembly GCA_948477245.1 of Thumatha senex. Lineage (NCBI taxonomy): Eukaryota > Metazoa > Arthropoda > Insecta > Lepidoptera > Erebidae > Thumatha > Thumatha senex. The sequence continues at coordinate 3,519,479 of OX419734.1, forward strand.
GCTGTGGAGATGCGATCACTTCGAAAATTGTGCGGCGTTACCTTGGCCGACCGAATACGTAACGAAGTGATACGCAATATGGCAGGTTTGAATGAAAGTGTCAGCGTTAAGCTGGAAAAGGGCGTGCTCCGTTGGTTTGGACACGTCCAACGAATGAGTGAGGAACGATTAACGAAGAATATATATTGTTCAAAAGTAGAGGGTAGAAGGAGTCAGGGAAGGCCGAGACTTACATATGAAGACCACGTGAGCAGATTGCTCAAAAACGGAAAGGTCAAAAGTACTCGGATACCCAGACGTGCGTGTATGAAGCGATTGATGAATCTCGACGAAGCGAAAGAAGTATGCATGGATCGCGAAGCCTGGCGATCTGTCCTCTCTGACTACCCCGTCAGGGATACAGTGTGAAGATAGTTAGTTAGTTAGCAATACAAATATACTGAAAGCATGAAAATTTACCATTTACCATAAACACATAAATATTTATTTGTCCGCACTAAGCCTTTTCAAGCTCTCAATTTTATAGAATCAGCAATAGCAAAAACTCGTAAAAAAATCATTTACCTTGTAATATTGAGATATAAACATGTAACGAAAATATTTTATTTCTAACTAGCTGAACCCCACGGCTTCGTTAGTGGCATACTTCGAATCCCCGTTGCGTCTTTTTTTTAATCAGCGCCATCTAGCCCAAAGTAAGCTAATATAAGCTTGTGGTATGTGATCTATACAACTGATAGACATACTTATATATTTCTAAATACTAGATCGTTCAATAAGTCCCGAAACTGACTTGGAAATGGCGTATATATTAAAAACTCTTTTGATTTTTAAAAAGTACTGTCAAATTTTAAAAATGGAACCTTAATATATTGATTTTGCCGACATTTAAGTGACGCTACGCTTGTAGTTTCGATACAATGGAAAATAACGGGTTTCGCGTGTTGATAAAACATTGTTTTTTAATGGGAAAAAATACCGTTGAAGCACAGCAATGGCTTATAAAATGTTATGCGGGATCAGCTCCCTATAAAGCAACCATTTGTCGATGGTACGCCGACTTCAAACGCGGTCGCATGGACACAAATGATGGGGAACGCTCAGGTCGTCCAAATGAAGCAGTGACTCAACAAAATATTAACGAAGTCCTTAAAATCGTAATGGAAGATCGGAAGATAAAAGTGCGCGAGATAACCGAGATAGTGAAGATTTCACCTGGTAGTGTTTTCACTATTTTGTATAAAAATTTGGCCATAAAAAAGCTTTTTTCCAAGTGGGTGCCACTTGCGTTTGCTTACAACTGATCAAAAGGAACAATGTATCAATGATTCAGAGCGATGTATGGCGCTGATGAATCGTAAAAAAAATGATTTTTTACGTCGGTATATGGAATCCAATCGGCAGTCAGCGGAGTGGAGAGCAGCTGGTGAAAGCCGCCCGAAGCGGCCAAAGACTCAGAAATCGGCTGGTAAGGTTATGGCGTCTATATTTTGGGATGCGCATGTAATACTTTTCATTTTCAACGACCCCCTTGAAAAGGGGCAAAAATAAATAGTGACTATTACATGTGCTTATTGGAGTACGAAATTGCGGATAAACGGCCTCAAATGAACAAAAAGAAAGTGGTGTTTCACCAGGACAACGCGCCTTGTCACAAGTCTGTGAGAACGATGGCCAAAATTAATGAATTGGGCTTTGAATTCCTTCCTCATCACCCTTATTCGTCAGATTTGGCCCCCAGCGATTACTGGCTGTTTGCAGATCTCAAAAAATGCTCCAGGGTGAGAAATTTGACTCAAATAGTGAAGTTATCACAGCAACGGAGGCTTATTTTGAAGCCAAAGACAAATCGTTCTACACGCATGAGATAGAAAAGTTAGAAAAGCGTTGGAGGAACTGTATCTCTTTTGGAGGAGACTACGTTAATAAATAAAAATAATTTTATTAAAAAAACCTTGTTATAGTACTTAGTCTCGGGACTTACTGAACCTCGTATTACATTATACATAAGAAAGACCCCAACTCCGAAATCAACATTTCTGAATCACACAAATATTTGATCTGACCCGGGAATCGAACCCGTGATATCAGCGCGGCAGTCGCATACACTACCACTGCGCCACCTATGCAGTCAAGATTTTATGACATCTATGATTGCTGCTCTGCTCTCCTGGGTAGTGACATGATGATATATAGTCTATAAATCGGCTGTGGTCGATAAATGGGCTATCTGACACAAAAATCATTTTTGTAATTCGGACCAGTAATTTATGAGGTTAGTGCGTTCAACTAAATAAACAAACAAATAAACTAGAAATAAACTGAAATTCAAAATACATCTTCAGTGACTCTGTTGCGCAAGGAGTATGTTAGTCACACTTGTTACCTACTAAACTAAAAGTAAATCTTGAAAAGTTATGACATTTAAAAAGGCGTTCATGAGAGTGGCTTAAGGTAATGGAAACAATTAATTACAATGGGACATGTGAACAGAACGAATTGTTAAGAACATTTTGTAATGGCCATTTTGCGAACAGACCATTTAGCGAAAACGGGACCATACCATTCAAAATGTTTGCCAATTTCGGTAAGACGTAATGAAAATTTAATTTTTCAGTAAATAAATTGCTTTTAAGATTTGATTACCCCTATGGCTCCCTTGATGGAGACAAGGTGTATTTGCTTGTGGCCTTTTCCTCCCCTAAATGGAGAAGACAAAGCTCCGTTGGGTAGACTGGAGAAACTATTTTTGATAACTAAATAAATTATTATTATTCAACTTTTTGTTTAATCAAAAAGAAATGCGAACATTAATTTAGTTATTCTTAATAAAACAACAAGTTGACTCTTTGACGACTGACTGATTTTATTCCACAATGTTCCAGAATAAGAATAGTTCAGAACTTAAACTAATAGATGACGCTAATAGTACTTGTATCTAAGATTACATAGTAGTTTATTATGGTACATATCTAACAATTCTATCAATTTGCAGGAAGTTAAAGTCAATAATTTCTTCTCAGATTTTTAAATTTGATGTCCGATTATCAACTACAACTGATGAAACCTTAGATGACCAGTTTGACACTGACAAAGATCTATACACGGCTCTGTAAACACGACAAGCTGTAAACCACAGTTGACTCCTACGGCTATAGAAACAGCTGTACGAGTAGTTCGAAACAAACTAGTTTGTTAATGAAAGAACTCTTATTTCTAAAGATGGTGAAAACAATAGGCAGGAATCGCAGTGGTCTGAGTTGCTTTTGTTATTGTTACTAAGGAATTTTGTTCTAGGCTAGTTTTACCGGTTTGTGCGACGGTACGGTAATATTTTTAACAGGAAAGTGTGTACTTTTGTGATAGTTTGGAGAAATAATCCATAAATAAATAAATAAATATTGTGGGACATTTTTTTTACACAGCGTCGTCTAGCCCAAAGAAAGCAAATATAAGCTTGTGTTATGGGATCTAGACGACTGTTAAACATACTTATATATTTTTAAATACATACATATTAAACAGGAATCACCCAAATTCTGAAACAAACATTTGTGGATCACACAAATATTTTCTCTGACCCCGAAATCGATTCCAGGATCTCAGTCTCGGCAGTCGCATACACTACCACTGCGCCACCGAGTCATATATCATTATAGAAATTTCACATAATACTAATCAGTGAATTCGTTTGAGTAATTACACTATTTTTTAATAGTACTGAGGTGGCAGATAAGCATTAGGCTCACCTTATCGAAAGTCGCTACCGTAGCCTATGGACGTTTGCAATACCAGAGTTGTTATACTCACGCTGTCTACCATATCACAGTATTTAAATGGACTGGTAATGCTCTGACTAAATGCTGTTGAAAATTTACAAGCCACCGGTAAAACCATCAACTTGGCTTAATGAATACCATATTACTTGTTAGCAAGCGATACCAAAGACTGAGGGTGCGTTTCTAATGATGTAGATCTGGGCGTATTGGACCGAGAATCACAGTGCTCTAGAATCGTGAAAATTTCGAGCACTGCAGTGATTGATCAATTCATGGTTCGTATTAATGTTTTTAAACTTTCGCGATTGTCACTCATATTAATGATATTTCGGGTCTTATTCGCGACGTATATTATTAAGTACAAAGCCTACCTTATACTTCCTGACGTTTCGAAGTTACACATCCGCCGTGGTCACGGGTTGACTGAGTATAAGGTAGGTTATTAGTTCATGAAGCGCTTAATTAATTAATAAAAATGACTAGTTTTAGAAGAGTTATTTTCTTTAATACCATACTTAAACTATATGTTTCCTATTAGACTGATTACAGACATTTTTATGTCATAAAAGTGGCTAATAAATATACAGTCTGCAGGTGCTGTTATATAGCATAGTAACCACAATTATATCGTAAATGAAACAACAAACTGCATTATTCTGATTATATGTATAACGAGAACGAAAAGCGCTCGTGGCCCCACTGACTCAGTATTCTGTAAACGATCACTGCGTTAAGCAACATTCGCTATAGGTGCTCCTTGGAAGGGTGACCACTTTGTGAAATTTACATTAGCAAACGTTTCCGTGCTTCGGGATGCACGTTAAGCCGATGGTCCCGGTTACTAGTAAAATGGCAGTCGTTAAGCCGTGTTAAAAGCCTTATATTAAGGGTGATTTGAAAATTTTCAACAGCAGGGCGCCACAGCTTGCTTCTGTCCATTTCTACACAGCAATGGGTTCACCACCTGTTACGTGTGACAAAAATGCGTACGGTGAAATTTGGGCGTATAGTATGCCTCTGCCAACCCGTTCGGAGATAAAGGCGTGACAATATGTATATGTGTGTATGTATATGTATAACTAACTGAATAAGTGGATACGATCCAGCCAATGAATTATAAAACGGTTAAAATGACCCTTTTCAAAACTAGCGAAGTTAATATCTGAGGAACTTTCATGATATTCAATTCAATTCCGCACATTTCGTTACCAAAACCCAAAGGTATTCCAGCGTTCAGTGGTTTCTGAATTACACACGTTATTTGTTTTTAACTACATTGATACTATTTTTGTAGAAACTATGTTTGTCAGTATATTACCATAATAGATTTCAAGAGTATTAGAATATTTATATATATCTATCACGCCTTATCCCCGAAGCGGTGGCAGAGGCATGCTATATGCCCACTTTTCACCATGTGTATTCCTGTGCCACGTAATAGGTGGTGAGCCCATTGCCGTGTTGAAAAGGACGGCGACCGGCGATGAAGGCTGTGGCGACCTGCTGTTGAAACTTTTCAAGCCGCTCATAAAGTCTTCAACTTGACTTAACGACTGCTATTTTACTAGTAACCGGGACCATCGGCTTAACGTGCATCCCGAAGCACGGAAACGCTTGCAAATGTAAATTTCACAAAGTGGTCACCCTTCCAAGGAGCACCTATAGCGAATGTTGCTTAACGCAGTGATCGTTTACAGAATACTGAGTCAGTGGGGCCACGAGCGCTTCTCGTTCTCGTTATACATATAATCAGAATAATGCAGTTTGTTGTTTCATTTACGATATAATTGTGGTTACTATGCTATATAACAGCACCTGCAGTCATCGTTTACAGAACAGTGAGTCCGCGGGACCACGAGCACTTTCGTATTATATATCGTAATTTCTTCTAATATTATAAACTAACGGACGTCCCGCGGTTTCACCCGAAAAGTTCCTATTTTCGTGAGAATACGGGGCTGAAATGTAACCTACGTTACTTTTTATAACATCAAATATCTGTCAGTGTAAGCCCCGTTAAAATCGATCCATCCGTTCCAGAGATTAGCCGGAACAAACAGACAAATGAACCAATTTAAAAAAATAGATTTTTATGTGGATGTGTTGTATTTACTTTTTATGCACATGCTATGAAAAGCTGTTAATTGTAATAAACTTCGGTATCTTGGAGATATTAGCAAAATACACTGATAATGTCCACCATTTTTTATCGACTGCTTCTGTGGCGCGGTGGGAGTGTATCCGACTGCTACGCAAGAGGTCGGGGGTCGATTCCCACCCAGGATAAAACTTTGTGTGATGAGCACGATAGTTTAATCTGTGTCTGGGTGTTATTTATAATATAATATACTAATATAATAATAGTATTTAGAAATATGTTTATCAGTTATCTGTTTACCATAGTACAAGCTCTGCTTAGTTTAGAATCAGATGGCGTTGTCTGAGAGGTCCCAACGATATTTTACAGGTGGACATTATGAGACTAATTATATTTATAACAATTCTAATAGGTTTCCTAAAATGCCGTTAATAAAATTCAATTATTTTCAATAAGCATAAAATGTTCCAATTAATATTCATACCTGGCTATTTTTCACAAAAATAAAATTGTAAAAGGTATTTTTTGTGTAAAACACTTTTGTTCAAAAAGTTACCCTTTTTTTCTGTGGAAACATTTAGAGCGAAATGAATTGGTAATTTATAGTTAAAAGTTAAAGTCGATTTTTTTCGCTTTCATCGTTTTCACTTCAGTTCTATTGCCTACCTAGATTGTAGGTATTTATTGCAGACCAATACCTATTTAATTATTTCACCCGTGACCTGACTGTTTACGTGGAAATACGGAGATAATATAGGTATAGTAGCCTAAGTTCCTCTTTATAATATCAGTTAATTATCAGTAAAACTCCTGTCTAAAAATTCTGTCGTTTTAGAAATTAGCCGAAATAAACAGACAGACAGACAGATAGACCGAGAGGGAAAAAGAAACGAAAATATTATTCTTATACATACATACATATTGCCACGCCTTTATCCCCGAAGTGGTAGGCAGAGGCATACTTTACGCCAACATTTCACCGTATGCATTTGTCCCATGTAACTGGTGGTGAGAACATTGTCGTTAAATATAAAAACATCGATATTATGCTGTATTAGAATCAAACAGAACATAAATCCAGCCTTCCCTTTACTCTCCGTAGTAATAATATTATAAATAAAAAATTAAAGACCGCCTTCGCCAGAAAAAACAAGTTCTATAAAAAAGTATAGGTTCAAAGCGTGTTAGTTTAAAAAAAATTAAGGTGACCACCTTTCGTACCAACGTACCAACATTCGTAACGCGGCCCACTTGAGAAGAACCGGCAAATTACTTAAGAAGGCTTTTTTTATGGCCTATTTACAATTTAATAATATTTCACTTTGCCAGCAGATCATTTCCAGGCTTCCCTGTCATTAAAATTGTATTAACCAGCGTAATAACCTCTTTCACAAAGCTTTTTTTAAATTAAATTTAATGGTAAATTTCTCAGGTCACAGGGAAGTTTGTTGAAAAAGCGTATTCAGTTACACTAAAAAAAAACCGCATCAAAATTGGTCTATCCGTTTGAGATGTACGATGACAAACATCGACGTCAAACTTACATCTTACTTATGTTAAACGCCTCTTTTTGTGTCGGGGGTTAAAAAAAGGTTTAAGTTATGCTTCTCCTCTCAAATATCGTACCCTAATTTGTACTTACCGCTTATTAAGCTACCGTATAAATTTGAGCTGACATCTATAAATCAACTTAATCAGAAATCTTCAGATCTGCGAATTGAAATTCGTTATGGATGTCACGTAATTATTCATATTCCGATGTCTCAACGATAACTCAGAGACGTAGAAAGGACGGAGGGTCCAAAGTCCGAAAGAAAGATCGATCCTCCAAAATATGTAGCAATCAATTTTGAACCTTACTCAAAAAGCTTAAGATGGTATATCGAGTGGTATTAAATTCATCGTATTTATTTATTTCGTAACAGAATAAGATCTCATAACGCTACTTAGCAATTTATACTCCTTCCAATTAGATATTTACAAATAAATATTTTGTTTACAAAATTGTAAACATTAATTGAAACAAACAACATTGCTTACATAATACTTTGTAGATGAACATGAGTAGCCTTAACGCCTCGCAAATATCAAACCACTACGTAAATAGATTCGAAATAATTTTGAAAAGGAATTATATGTTGGCCATACTAAAATAACTATCTTAATTTTTGTTTTATCAATCACACCTTTTATCCACGAAAGGGTGGCAGTAGAGGCATATATACGTCCACATTTTTTCGTAACCATTTTGTCCCACATAACAGGAGGTGAGCCCGTTGCCGTATTGAAATGGTCAGATGAAGGGTGTGGCGACCTCTTGCTTAATTTTTTCATACCTTCAATCCTTTCGAAGCACAGAAACGTTCGTAAATAGAATGCCATTAAGTGAGCCAGGTATGGCTAAAGATGCTCATAGCAGTAATCGTTTACAGAATCGTTTACGCCACTAGACATTTAAGATAACTTTAAGGGCCGTATTCCAGAACGTTTATCAACACTCAAGAAACACCTAAGAGTAGATTTTATATGTAAAAATCTAGTCTCAAGGGTTGATCGAGTATTGAGAAACGTTCTGGAATACGGACCTAAGTGTGGCTCGGTAGATTAGCGTCACAAACTAAGAATTTTGAATTTTAATTTAGCACATTCCATCAACTTCATAGCTTATAAAACTGTCGTACTATAAAACTGTCGTTATGAAAGAAAAATCTTTAACAGTTTTCTAGACTTTGTGAGAAACATAATACCAAGGACTCTGCAATCGCTTGCTGTACTGCTTCGCTTGCAGCATAGCTGGAGCATACTACCTATGCGGCGCATTTAACTTATTCTAATTTATCTATTTTAACTTTAATTAAAATAAGCTTTTTTGCCAAATTAATTAAGTCATTAACAGAAATTACTATTTCGTAATTATTGTTTTCAACTAAACTGTTTTATTCGAATTGCCTTTAAACAATTTAATTTGCAATATAAACTTTTAACTCATTTCGACCTCTTAAATTTCTCAAATTTAAACCTACTTACTCATTATGCTTTAATCACATCTTTTTTTATTGAGACAATTAAGATATTGAGACAATTCGGTACGTATGAGTTTAAAGTCAAACATTCACTTTTCTTCCTCCATGGAAGCCCCGCTTGTTTCGCATGTTACGCTTCAATAAATACTACGTATAAAACAATCGGTCAGTCCACCATAGCCGACTGCATAAAAGTGGCAATTCTTTCCAGGGTAACTGTAAACGCTATTGCAACAGACTTTTTAGATTTACCACTCAATAAATATAAAAGGTTGATTAAAAACAAGCTTTACGAAAAAACCTATTATGCTATTAAAGACTATTTGCAGGACAGGAACGTCTGGAAATGATCTGTTGGCTGCGTAAAATAATATTAATTTGTAATTTGGTCAGCTAAGAACAAGCCTTCTGAGTATCTTGAAAGTTCTTCTCACCTGCGCCGTGTTCCGAACCGGTCACGTCAATAATATAAAATTTATCTTCAGTTCTAGTGTATAACATTTTGTAAGTGCCGTTGTAATTGTCTATGCGAAATAAAGACATTCTTCTTATTTATAAAAATTTCAACGGCAAGTCGCCACAATTTCAACACGGTAATGGGCTCACCACCTGTTACGTAAGACAAAAATGCATACGGTGAAATGTGGGCGTATAATATGCCACTGTCACCCCTTCGGGGCTAAAGGCATGGCTGATAAGTAAAGTTGATGCTAAGAATTTGTTATAGTAGGAATAACATAACACACTGTCACTCCTTTATCCCCGAAGGGGTAGGCAGAGGCGTACTATACGCCCACGTTTCACCGTATGCTTTGCTTTTTGTCCCACATAAAAGGTGGTGAGCCCATTGCCGTGTTGGAATGGACAGGTGCAGGTTGCGGCGACCTGCTGTTGAAATTTTTCAAGGCCTTCAACTGGCTTAACGACTGCCATGTTACTGGCAATCGGGACCAACGGCTTAACGTGCACAGAAACGATCGCAAATATAAATGCCAAAAAGTGGTCACACATGGGGGGGGGGGGGGTCAATTTGTGTTGGGCACAGAAGCCGATTTCGTTAAAGAAAGGGATGCTCAACATTTTAATCGCTCGTGGCCCCGCGGTCTCAGTGTTCTGTAAACGATCACTGAGTTACGCATCTTTCACTATGGCTGGTCCTCGGATGGGTGACCACTTTGTGGCATTTACATTTGCGAGCGTTTCCGTGCTTCGGAAGGCACGTTAAGCCGTTGGTCCCGGTTCCCAGTAAAATGGCAGTCGTTAAGCCTAGTTGAAGGCCTTATGGGCGGCTTGAAAAAGTTCAACAGCAGGTAGCCACAACCTGCGTCTGTCTATTTTAACACGGCAATGGGCTCACCACCTATTACGTGGGACAGGAATCCACACGGTGAAAAGTGGGCATATAATATGCCTCTGCCACCCCTTCGGGGATAAGGCGTGATGGATATTTATTTATTTATTTTAACATTTTAATCTTTGTTGTGTGTTATTAAAATATAGGAGAAATCCTATTAATATTTTAAACGCGAAAGTATGTAATCCTACTAACATTATAAACGCGAAAGTTTCTAAGTATAGATGTTTGTTACTCTTTCACGCAAAACCTACTGAATGGTTTTGATAAAACAATAATATAGCTTACACATCAGAATAATACATAGGCTATTTTTTATCCCGGGAAGAACTTCTTGTGGGAAACGGAAATGGAAAAACTTCACCACACGTACGGAGTCGCGGGCGTCAACTAGTTGGTTAATAAAACAATGTCCTTTACTCGAATGTATCATAGTAGGTAGATATTATGAACAAAATTTAATACAAATGCTCCCGGGGCGCACTTGCTCAAATAAAATAGCGGCCAAGTAGGGTCCCCCAACGTGACGTATTTTTTTAGAATTATTATATACTATAATACATACTTAGGTAGTTTAAGATTGAATCAGAATCGGAATCAGAATCATTTATTTGCTAGAAACATAGTAAATAAGATGGTAAATTACAATATGGTAGGTCAAACATGTTTCACCGTACATGGACGGTGTGCAAAATTTAAAAATAATAAAATTTTCATGCCTCTGTTAATCACATAAATTTCGTCATGGTCTAACGTCTAAACAATTACAATAAATTAAGAATCAAATAATCAGATACAAATAATAAAATAATCAGATTAATTAAATAATAATAATAATTATTATTTTAAATGTCAAGGAAATATAAATCATGAGGCAATGTCAATTATACATAATAATAATAAGATGTCATAGGCACAGGATATAACATACTCGTATGGTTGTTGTGCATTTGTTAACTATAAAAGAGTGTCATCAAGAAAATCCGAGATTGAGTAATAACAGCTCGCAATTAATAATTCATCCGTTTTTTAAATAGGTGTAGGCTTAACATTTTATATTGATCAGGAATTTTGTTATATATCTTTGGTGCAAGGCAGAATACACTTTTCCACATAAGTGTTGTGCTAGACTTTAGATTGCATAATTTATCTCTACGTCTACTACGAGTCGAGATGTCTGACAATTTAGGAAATAAGTGAAGGTTAGTTTTCACAAATAAAGCCACTTCAAAAATATATATAGAGGGAAGCGTAAGTATCTTATGTCTAATAAAGTGTGGCTTGCAGCTGTCTATTAGATTAAGTTTGAACATGGCTCTCATATCTTCTGGGACTTATACACAATATCTTTATTCGTAGAATGTGTTTCAGTGCTAACTACTGAAGCAAGTTTGTAAAGGGCATAGGAAGAGCTATTAATTCTTTTTGCTAGGACTTCTATATGAACCTTCCAATTTAGTTGCCTATCAATGGTCAAACCAAGAAACTTCGTTATTTTTGTTTCTAAAAGTTCCTTATTGTGATATTTTACGTGTATTTCAGTATGTGCAGTCGTTCTTTGTCTAAAGTGCATAATTTGAGTTTTGTCTAGATTTATTTTTTAAATTAATTAGCCATTTATTTATTTAGCCATGTTATAATTGTCGATAGTGTTTCATTAATGTCAGTTTCATATGCATCTGTTTCATCACCGGATATAGTTAATGTGCTATCGTATATATATAATACCATTGGGTGTTTCACTGCTTGAGGCAAATCGTTAATGTAAACGATGAACAGTAAAGGGCCCAGCACGCTCCCTTGTGGTACCCCAAACGACATTTTCCTTACTTGAGATGCATAAGTCTTTACCATTTTAGAGCCTATATCGAGTTTTTTTAAGCAAGTAATTTGTAGTCTATCCTGTAGATATGTTTTTATCAAATCAAGTATGTTGCCCCTGATACCATAACACTCAAGTTTATTTAAGAGAATATTATGATCTACGTAGTCAAAAGCTTGTGTCATATCACAATATATAGCACATATCGGTCGTCTCTTATCCATATTTATCTTAATTCTACTCAGAAAGTCAAATATTGCTGAATTTATTGTCATTTTCTTCCGGAAGCCCTTTTGTTCCTTACACAAAATATTATTATTTTCTAAATACATGTAAATATTTTTGTAAATATTGATAAGAGTACAATAGGTCGATAGTTATTAATATGCTCTTTATTGTTTTTTTGTGCAAAGGTTACACAACCGATATCTTCAGTGCTTCAGGGAAAACACCATTTATTAAACACAGGTTTAGGATTGATTTACCTTTTATTATTTTATTTTATTTATATAAGGAACTTAGGTTTTTACGCTGGGGGTTTTTAAATTTAGATTTTTTTATGTCATACTTTTTATAGGTATTACATATATATTTTGTTAAGTTGTAAATACATATATTATCTTCTTTTTGATAATTTTCTCCTTCCCCCACATAATATTTGCAAAAATTGGGTATTTTCCCAATTTTACCTCTAGAGCTTTTTCACATCTCAACCGATTTTCATTAAACATATTATTATTATTTTGTAATGTGCACGTGATGCGCTTTTATTTAAGACCCTACTCAAGTATATTTTGCAGACATTCGGTTGTTCTTCCCCACTTTCACCGCCCACAACTTTTAAACGGCGCCACCGGTTTTCATTAAACTTAGCTAAGAACACTACCGACAAATTCACCTTTCAAACAATAAAATCAAAAGTAATTCAACCATTCGGGAGCTACGAGACAGACACACACACAGACACGTCAAACTTATAACACACCGTCGTCGTTGTGTCGGGTGTAAAAATGTCCCACAATATGTTCACAATATAAATATTTAAAGTTATCTCTTTGAATTCATAAGGTGAAAAGCATTCTTCAACAGAACATCGATCCCGGGAGTCTAATGTTCAATATGTAAAAACCTATTTGAATGTGAAAGAAACTCCCAAGAAAATAACATCAATCATTTTATGATCGTACTGAGAAAGCTTTCTCACTAAGACAAAGTATGAAGCTCTTAATAATATATTATATAGGTTATGTAGAACAATTTGGTATAGTTACTGATGTATGCAAGAAAAACAACTATTTTTTAAAACGTCTATATTTTTTGTTTTAATTTTTAATATTTTGGGCCACTTTTTTTCTACACAGCGCAATCTAGCCCAAACTAAGCTATAAGCTTGTGCAATGGGATCATATTTATTTATTTTTAATATAAAAATAATTGTCTAAATCCCATCCCATTGTATAAGTTTATACTAGCGTAATATATGGGAAATGTTTCAAAATATATTTGTAGTTTAAAACAGGTTTTAAAATATACGAATAAATATTTATGGCAATTTATGCAGCTGTACGTTAAGGCAAAATTTAATTATTAAAAACGCTGTTATTAAGCCTTCTCACTAACTCCTGTATTTAACATCCTTAGCAAAAATTGATTAGCATTACACTTCATTAACTGTGGGGAGAGATGATTGGCTTAAAAAGACATTCTACTGGCATAATAAGGTTTTTTAAAGTTATTTAAAAAAGCAGTTTATATAAAAAAATACTTACCTCCAAACCACGTTACTAACAAACATAAGAACATGTTTGCTCCTTGGCTAAACATTTTTCAACACCAAATTAATAACAATCACTATTCACTAAAAAAAGGCAAAAAAAAATTCTTCAACTAAAACAACGAAACATTACGTATTTTGTATCTCCTTGCAAACTATTCGAAATTTGAAATTACGCGGTAAAACTGCGCGGGTAGCGTCTACTCTTCCCAGAGGTAGTATCGTCACTGAAAGTTGTGATGGCTACCTGACTAAGAGGGAACGAATTTCAGGCGGCCACATACTAAAAAGGTTGATATGAAAATAATTGTTATACTGTACGTTTACCAATTACAGAATACTTTTTTTTTCATTCTGTGGTATTGTGTCAACTCCAACAGAGTACCAGAAACAATTCATTTAGATAGATTTAAATGACAATTGTCTATCCAAATGTCATTTATGCTTAACGTATCGTAAATTTACATTTTGCATTGTTTGTACAGGAGTTGTCGGTTTCAACTCGATTTTATGGTTTTCTTGTCATTTTTTAAAGTACATCGTAATGTTTCAGCACCATTTTAGATTGAAATAATTCTTTCGTGTGTCATTAATTTGAGTTTAATAAAATAGTGCTGAAACAAGAAATTAAATATGATTAAGTGACAAAATGAAAACAAGCAAAATATAAAAACAGTTTTAACGTTCTGTGTCTGTCTATTTCAACACGGCAATGGGCTCACCACATATTACGTGGGACAGGAATTCACACGGTGAAAAGTGGCCGTATAATATGATGCTGCCCCCCATTCGTGGATATGGTCTAAAGGATAAAAAAAAACAGTGATCTAAATTTATTCGCTGCTAGTTGCTGCTACACCCACTTACGGTTTATACTGTATCTGTTTACCAATTTTTTGTCATATTCATTAAGAGTTTTGGAGCGTGACTGTAAAACACACTTAATTTCAAACATCTTCACAAATTTTTACATTTGTTATATTAGTACATACACACATATTGTCACGCCTTTATCCCCGAAGGGATAGGCAGAGGCATACTATACGCCCACAGACCACTTTGTGGCATTTACATTTGCGAGCGTTTCCGTGCTTCGGAAGGCACGTTAAGCCGTAGGTCCCGGTTGCCAGTAAAATGGCAGTCGTTAAGCCTGGTTGAAGGCCTTATGGGCGGCTTGAAAACTTCAACAGCAGGTAGCCACAACTTGCGTCTGTCTATTTCAACACGGCAATGGGCTCACCACCTATTACGTAGGACAGGAATCCACATGGTGAAAAGTGGGCATATAATATGCCTCTGCCACCCCTTCGGGGATAAGGCGTGATGGATATTTATTTTATTTTATTCAATATGAAATAGTATCGAGTGGTTTTTTTTTTGCGTATTAGCAATATTTTTGCCAATAGTGGTGCTAATTCTGTTGTTGAAACCACTAAACTAATTTCTCTAAATTATTTTTATTTTTATTAAGAGATTGCCAAATGCTATTCTGTTATTACGTTGAACTAAACATGATTATATTATAAACAGCACTAAATTTGTATCTGACATCAATAAAACTCTTTTTATGTGATAAAATTCAACAAAACATGTATTTAGATGCCGACTAACTTAGTGATTGAACTGTCTATGTACATTTTTCACTTTTTGTTGAATTTTATCACATAAAATGAATTACACATTTATCACAATTACAGATACAAATTTAACATCACACAAAATTTAGACGTTTTCCCTAAAATTAGACGTCACCTATTCAGGTGACGTCTAATTAAAAAAGACTAATTTTATTGGGACCTTTATTAATTTTAGTAACCGTTTGAAACGTGTAACCTTTAAAAACGTTGTAACGTGAAAACCGTACATAAGCAGTTCAATCACCAAGTTAGTCGGCATGTATTTACATTCGACTGTCTAGGTACATTTTTCACGTCTAGTTCAATTTTATCACATAAAATGAATTTTAGTGACATCAGCGTTAAGCTGGAAAAGGGCGTGCTCCGTTGGTTTGGACACGTCCAACGAATGAGTGAGGAACGATTGACGAAGAATATATATTGTGCGAAAGCAGAAGGTAGAAAAGGTCAGGGTAGGAAGAGACTTACATGTGAAGACCACGTGAGCAGATTGCTCAAAAACGGAAAAGTCAAAAGTACTCGGATACCCAGACGTGCGTGTATGAAGCGATTGATGAATTTCGAAGAAGCGAAAGAAGTATGCATGGATCGCGATCTGTCCTCTCTGACTACCCCGTCAGGGATACAGCGTGAAGATACAAATTAAGTGCTATTTTTGATATCACCAACTTTAGTTCCACCTAATAACAGAATAGCATTTGGCAATCTCATAACAAAAATTAGGAAATTTTAGAGAAATTTAGTTCAGTGATCTCAACAACAGAATTAGCTCCAGTAACATTTTTCGTAAGTCTATGAATGTAGTACAGAATATTTAAAAAACTGGATGAATTTTTAAACTTTCGCGATTGCCACTCATATTAATGATATTTCGGGTCTTATTCGCGACGTAGGTAAATTATTAGGTACAAAACCTACCTAATACTTCCCGACGTTTCGAATGTATTACACCCGTCGTGGTCACGGGTAGATGAATATACGTCGCGAATAAGCCTCTAAATATCATAAAACTGGATGAATTCCTAAGAACGTAAGTTTTCCCGTAACTTTCCTGTAACACATTTCCGTCCCTTTTCCAAAATTACTCAATCAAATAGCATCCAGCAACTGATAAAAAAAATTTAACACATCAAATAATATAGACTGATAAAGTAAGGTATATAGACGTTATATTATCTGTGTCTAGTCTTTATTTCTTGAATAAATTAAAGACTAGAGGAAATTAGGTCATGTTTTGATGTTACTAGTTATTTAAGGTTTCTTTTCTTTAACTAAGTATATTTAGGTTACTCTCTATCTCAGACAATGCCATTATGTTTTAGATCTATCAGTATTTAGACAAAAGGGTAAGGAGTGCTTTGTGTGCTTCTTAAGTAATTCTTCTTTTACATTGTAAGTAATACATAGATTGACATTATTTTTAGAATCTGATTTTAGGTCTAGTCTTTTGTGTTTTTTTTATTTATCTTTCGCTAGCAATTTGTACAAGAAATATTCAGCCATTTTTATGAAAGTGTTTGTTTGAACTGAACGGTACATTGGTGTGTTGGCTCTCTCAAAATAATCTTCAATAGCAGACTTTTAGCAAATCTTGATGAATTTTTCTTTTTCTTTTCGGTGACGAGTTGATCTTGATGACATGAAAATATTATGTTTTTCCTAGCCCCGTGTTTACCGTTAAAATTAACTGAAACAAAAAATTGAGAGTAAATTGCCTTTTTAATATTTTCGGAAGAGCTAAAATAATCCTAAAAGTTTTCCGTCATTTTTATCAAACACAGCAACGAATCAATGTCACTAGCACTCTACTAGGGACACATACTACTCTATATATATATCACTATGTGACTCCCCGGCTTCGCCCGTGACATACATCGAACTCCCGTCAACCCTATTTAAAATTTGCCCGATTTGTCGCCATTTATGGCTACTGCTTCGCTCTTCAGGGTAGTAGCATCACGCCAGTGTATAGCCAATAGCCATTCTGGATAAGTGGGCTATCTAACACACTAATAATTTTTTCAAATCCGACCAGTAGTTCCTGAGATTAGCGCGTTCAACCAAACAAACAACAAACAAACAAACTCTTCAGCTTTATAAATATAAGTATAGATAGAATAAAGCGTAGAAGGGGTGTCATCCTTTCCTCGTACGATGACACTATTACTACAGAAGTATGGTCAACTGACAGCCCGCGTATGCGATTTTCGTATACAACTGGACGAAAACTTGGCACTTGGTATTATTTCGTCTGGCCTGATCGAGAGGAAACGAGTAACATATCTCGCTCTGTGTCCCCAATTATTGAAAACTACCCAAACCAGATAACATGTTAAACCCATTAGTGTCTCCCAACTATCAATTACTTATGAAAATGTTAGATAGGTACTTAAACCCACAATATAATGTAGAAATATAAAGGTCGATGTTATCAATTTAGATGTTTATGTTGCCAAAACTATTTTATGTTTTTGTTAAGATAGTATGTGAGAAATGATAACCTATTCAGAATACATATCAGTAATTTCGTTTATAATACAATTTACTTGCGTTATAATAACTTGTTTTAATCAACTAATATTAGTTGAAACTGGTAGACGGTAAACCTACATTTGACACCTAACTGTTATGTGTGACAACTGTTATTAGTCTCGGTCATTAGTATTTGGTCATGTCCAATCCATTCTCGATTTTAAATCCAGTACTTTGTCGAAATCGATTTAAGTCCTGTGTCCTGGCTGTATTATTGCAGGTTTCCATAGAGATTTGGCACTAACACAACGAACACCGCTGTGTTACGGGGCGCATGTATGGGCTGATAATGCTACTATTGGGGCTGCACGGTTAAAGTTGCTGCAAAGTCAACGCCTTGCCTTGATATTTTTTTATGCAAGGCGTACAGGACGGTTAGCAGGGAGGCCCTGCCGGTGATGGCAGGTGTCCTCCCGGTTGACCTCGAAATTCAGAGACGCGCGGCTTTATACTATTCGGCTAAGGATAGCATGGATAAAAGGTTTTTGTTAACAAGATATAAAATAAAAAATAAAAATAAAAATATCTTTATTTTGCATAGACCATTTTAACGGCGCTTACAAAATGTCATACACTATTTAAAATATTTAAAGCGACCACCGGTTCGGAACGCGGCCCACCTGAGAAGAACCGGCAAGAAACTTAGGAAGGCTTTTTTTTTGATGGCCTATTTACAATTTTATATTATTTCATTTTGCCAGCAGATCATTTCCAGGCGTCCCTGTCCTGCAAATAGTCTGTAACGGAGTAAAAACCTTTTTCACAAAGCTTGTTTTTAATAAACTTTTTAAATTTATTTAAAGGTAAATTTCTCAGGTCACAGGGAAGCTTGTTGTAAAAGCGTATACAGTTACCCTGGAAAGAATCGCCAATCTTATGTAGTCGACTGTGGTGGACTGAAAGATTATTTTTATTTCTAGTGTTTATATTATGTTTATCACAGAGTTTAGAAAACTGTGATAGATTTTTCTGGACATACATAAGATTGGCAAAAATGTATTGTGATGGTACGGTTAGAATATTCACTTCTTTGAATTTTTCTCGGAGAGAAACTCTGGGGCCCAAATTATAAATAGCGCGTACAGCCCGCTTTTGTAGAACAAAAATAATATTTAAATCTGCAGCACTCCCCCAAAGGAGAATACCGTAAGACATAATACTATGAAAATAGCTGAAGTAAACCATTCTAGCCGTATCCACATCTGTTAGAGTCCTGATCTTTTTTACAGCGTATGCAGCCGAACTTAATCTAGAGGCTGTCTTTTCTATGTGTGGGCCCCACTGCAAATTGGCATCAATAGTTATACCTAGGAACACAGTTGATTCTACAAACTCTAACACTTGTCCATTCAGTTGAACATTGGCCGCAACTTGTTTTACATTTGGTAGAGTAAATTTTATACATTTAGTTTTATTTTCATTAAGGCAAAGATTATTTGAGCTGAACCAATGAACTACTCTTGCAATTGCATTGTTTACATCGTCATAGTTATCTAATTGTCTTTTAATTTTAAAAATTAATGAGGTGTCATCTGCAAACAAAACAATCCTATTCCTGTCCCCTACATAAAATGGTAAATCATTAATATAAATGAGAAACAAGAATGGCCCAAGTATCGAGCCTTGCGGCACACCCATTGTAACCATGGATCCTACAGAACGTGTACCATTAATATCGACCCTCTGTATTCTATTGTTCAAATATGAAGACAGAAGGTCGAGAGCTTTGCCTCTTATTCCATAGTGGTGTAATTTCCTGCACAGCGTTTCATGTTGAACGCAATCAAAAGCCTTTGATAGATCGCAAAATATACCTAATGCATCGTGCTTGTCTTCCCATGCTTCATGAATACATTTTAATAACTCAACACCAGCATCGGAAGTTGAGCGCCCTTTCGTAAACCCAAATTGATTCGCATGGAGTATTTTATGACTATTAAAATGGGATAGCATTTGATTCAAGATTATAGCCAGACTGTATCGTGATAATGTACGGGAAGAACTTTTAGACGAATGGCAGCTGCGTTGGAACACTTTCATCAAAGGGCGCCACCTCTACTAGTTTTTTCCAGATGTTCGTGAATGGCTGAAATTGTCCTGACTGGAGGTTGATCACCGTGTTGCTCAATTTTTTACGGGACATGGTAACTTTAGGAGCAAATTACATTTGTTTAAGCTGGTTGAGTTATCGTTCTGTCAGTGTTCAACTGCTGATACCAAATATGATCAGACCGCCCTCATATATTTTGGGAGTGTAGTATTTGGCAAAACGAGCGATATAATATGCTTAATTTTTTACAAGTAACATCCGGAGTAGATTACAATGCGGATCTCGTGGCATCGAGGGTGAATTTTCGTGCTTTTAAACGTTTCTGCCATACATATTACTGGAATCAAACATAGTTCACATAGAATCCGTAATATACTATTGCCGTGGTGCCTTCCTATTTCTAAAGGATTTATACCTAGTTTCTTTCCAGGTCTCCCGCTTTGCAAAGGAGGAAAGAGGCGTTACGTTCTTTTTCTACTTCCTCAATTTATCTTCTGATTAATTTCGTTGCGGGTTTCAAGACATGCTAACTTCTCCTGCGACTTCACCTAGACGGAGCTCGGTGTAACTTTTTTGGTGTTTTGGTCATTGCTGTAGATCCTGGTTTACAGGGGTCACAGTAATGGAAATGCGGGTGGGAATAGTCGCAAAATAAGAACACCGCTATTCACTACAACTTATCACTTTCTTCACTTATACACATTTTGAAACTCATTATCTATAATAATACTTACATACATACATATTGTCACGCCTTTATCCCCGAAGGGGTAGGCAGAGGCATATTTAACGCCCACGTTTCACCGTATGCATTTCTGTTCCACGTAACAGGTGGTGCGCTCTTTGCCGTGTTGAAATGGACAGGCGCAGGCTGCATCGACCTGCTGTTGAAATTTTTTAAGCCGCCCATAGGGCCTCTAACTTGACTTAACGACTGCCATTTTATTGGCAACCGGGACTAACGGCTTAACGTGCCTTTCGAAGCACGGAACTGGGGTGGGTCTAAAGGGTCGAATAAATTTAATAAAATAAAATGTGTCTATTTAAGATGTTAAATTTGGAAGAAATTTTGAACCCGTTGCCTTTTTAGTGAGGTGGTAACAAAAAGGCTAAAAGGTCTTATGTGCTTGACACTAATTAGCACGACCAATTAAAATCCTGGTAGTCTCGGACTGCAATAATAATCCACCTTTATTATATACGAATTATGCACTAATTTTGGGAAATAATATACGACAACCTAAAACTAAAAATCTACGTGTGGCTATTGTCAAACTAATATTATAATACTCCTTTTTTGTCTATGATGGTATTAGCCGCCTGGGACCGCCCGTGCAACCTGGCTAAACCATAAACATATTGTAACACCTTTATCCTCGAAGGGGTAGGCAGAGGCATACTATACGCCCACATTTCACCGTATGTATTTTTGTCCCACGTAACAGGTGGTGAGCCCATTACCGTGTTGAAATGTACAAGCGCAGGCTGTGGTAACCTGCTGTTTAAATTTTTCAATCCACCCTTAAGGTCTTCAACTAGGCTTAACGACTGCCATTTTACTAGCAACCGGGACCAACAGCTTAACATGCCTTTCAAAGCACGGAAACGCTCGCAAATGTAAATTTCACAAAGTGGTCACCCATCCAAGGACCAGCTATAGGCAAAGTTGCTTAACGCAATGATCGTTTACAGAACACTGAGTCAGCGGGGCCACGAGTAGACAACATAAAGGTATTATAATTACCGCGTTCATTCCGGTATATTTATAAATAAAATATAACAACGAAAACTAAGAACCCATGAATTTTTAAAGCCGTTTCATTTTACTTCTTGGAATCTAATACAACGAGTACAATACATGTCACGAACGATGAAACTTCACAAACGTCAATGGCGGGATGTTTGCCAGGTCATCGTTTTCGTTAGATGACAATGTAGAACTGTCTGAGTCCCCTGAGTCACTGTTTGACGAATCATTTACTCTGATAACTGTCTTTCTTTCTGTCAAACTGACAATGATGTGATCACTTCACTATCTTAATATATAAATTACGTGTCACTTTGTTTGTTTGCGATCGACTCCTAAACTACTAAACCGAGTTTAATCAAATTTGCACACCGTGTGCAGTTTGATCCAATTTGATAGATAGGCTATATATCATGATGCTACTACCCTGGAAAGCGGAACAGTAGTCATAAATGTCGACAAAAAGGACAAATTTTTATGCATTATTGTAGAATTTATAAGCGACGGGAATAAATAGGTGCGACGGGAGTTCGACTATGCCTCGGGCAAAGCCGTGGGGTCATCTAGTATATTATAAAAGAAAATACTCCACCGCGTTTGTCTGCCTGTTAGTATGTCTGTTCTCGATAAACTCAGTAACTAGTGCATCGATTTTCATTCTGTTTACAGCAATGGATACAATGTTTCTCGAGGAATGTCTTAGAATATAATTAATTTGTTGAATTTTGTGTACATAGGCTAAAATATAACGATATTTATTGAAGGTGTCGGAAAAATTTATGCTGTCTGGGAGCATTCAACATAAACGCTGCCTAAACCTTTTGGGATATCTTAATCTTAATAATATTTTAAATGTGAAAGATTGTATGGATGTTTGTTACTCTTTCAAGTAAAAACTACCGAATGAGTTTTAATGAAACTTTACAATAATACAGCTTATACATCAGAATATTACATAGGATACTTTTTCATCAGTTAGTTCTAATATCCATGGTGCGTATTGTACCAGGCGATTATGAAGGTAACGAAAGTACATACACGTCCAAAATAAAAATAAAAATTGCGGTATTTCTAATATGTGTGTCTCCCGGTCATAACTACAGGGGTTCAATTTTATGTCTTGTAAGGTTCAATAGATAGTGAAATATCCAAACTCATAAAATTGATTTATGACGCATTTAATATAAAATATTTGTATTATCTATGGCTTTTTGTGTAAAATATTGTATTTTCTGGTTAAACAGGTACTGGGATGTATTCTTTCTTATTAAAATTCATAATACTTTTTGTGAAAAGATTTCTACAGATACGGTTAGCCTTCTGATAATTTTGAAATAAAGGTCAATAATCTTAAACAAAAGAAAACACAGATCTAAAAAAAACGGAATGTAAAGTAAAAAGTAAAGTAAAAAACTCTTTATTGTAAATCAGGAAACACAAAATGAACATGACAACTAGACTTAATGGTATAACAATTGGCGGCCTTATCGCGCGAGGCAATCTCTTACAGGCAACCTTTGGATGGAGACTACAGGGTGGGAGATATTATAGGGCAGTTTGGTATACATAATTGATATATAGCTACATACATTAAACATCGAAGCGCTCGTGGCCTCGCGGTCTCAGTGTTCTGTAAACGATCACTGAGTTACGCAACTTTCACTATGGCTGGTCCTCGGATGGGTGACCACTTTGTGGCATTTACATTTGCGAGCGTTTCCGTGCTTCGGAAGGCACGTTAAGCCGTTGGTCCCGGTTGCCAGTAAAGTGGCAGTCGTTAAGCCTGGTTGAAGGCCTTATGGGCGGCTTGAAAATTTCAACAGTAGGTAGCCACAACCTGCGTCTGTCTATTTCAACACGGCAATGGGCTCACCACCTATTACGTGGGACAGGAATCCACACGGTGAAAAGTGGGCATATAATATGCCTATGCCACCCCTTCGGGGGTAAGGCGTGATGGATATTTATTTATTTTATTTACATTAAACATATCCAGATGTATACACACTTTTCTTTAAAAAAAGAAAATAGCACGTTCACACACACACACACACACAATCATATTTATACTCAATCATTACATTTTGTATTCATAAAACAAATACAATATATACGAGTATATAAACATACTTTTTTTGGTATTTATGTAAGTAAAGTCAATTAATTATAAATTGTTAGCTGCACGCAAATAATAGTTTTTGACTAATGTCTTGAAGGTGTTCGACGATTGTGCACGTCGGATTGTCACTGGTAGCGCATTCCACAAGCGAACCGCTTGGACAGTGAAAGAAATGTCCATAAAGTTAGTGGAGTGGCCAGGCATTTTCAACCTCAAATTCTCTGATGATCCCAAAGTTCTAGTGTGGGTGACATTCAAGAAATTGAAGCGTTTATTTAGGTAAGTTGGAGTGTAAGGGTTAAAAAGAATACTATACAATAAGGAGAGGATGTGAGCATTCCGGCAAAGGCGGATAGGTAACCACTTGAGTCCTTTGCGATACTCAGAAATGTGATCATATTTGCGTAATCCAAATATGAATCTAATGCAATAATTTTGAAGTCTCTCAAATTTATTTAGTTGGTCTTCAGTGAGATATAGATAGCTGGCATCGGCATAATCAAGGATAGGAAAAGGAAGTGATTTTAGTTGTAATTGGTAGAAAATTTCTTAGTCTGCGCAAGGACCCTGAAGCGGCAAATATTTTGCGTCTAAGCTCCTGCAATTGAGGACCCTAACATAAACAAGAATCTATATAAATTCCTAGATATTTGACGGAGTTACTGTACGATAAAGCTGTTCAATTACATGTAAGTTTAGGACTCAGTGTCCAGTCGATTCTCGAAATCATTCTAGGGCTGCCAACTATTATAGCCTGAGTCTTGATCGGAATAACCTTAACTCCGTGAGATTCACTCCATCTGCAAATTTTATCCAAGTCTGTATTGACATTGCCAATAGCTATGCTCAAGTTATCCAATGAAGCTTGGGAATAAATTTGAGGATCATCAGCATATAAGTGGTAGGAAGAAGATAATTCCTTTGTGATAGAGTTTATAAAAACTGTGAAAAGTAAAGATGACAAAACGCCGCCCTGTGGCACCCCAGCTGACGTACTAGACCACACACCAAGACGAAAAGACATCTTCGATATTAATACGCTGCCGGCTGTCAAACAGTTAACTACGAAACCAATCAATCACCGTTGGAGATATGTTAATTGAGCCCAATGTACTGAGCAAGACGTCAAAGTCTACCTTATTAAAGGCATTACTAAAGTCTAGCAGCGCTAAAACTGTTAACATGCCATTCTCCATATCCACTCTTATATCGAAGCGCTCGTGGCCCCGCGGTCTCAGTGTTCCGTAAACGATCACTGAGGTACGCAACTTTCACTATGGCTGGTCGTTGGATGGGTGACCACTTTGTGGCATTTACATTTGCGAGCGTTTCCGTGCTTCGGAAGACACGTTAAGCCGTTGGTCCCGGTTGCCAGTAAAATGGCAGTCGTTAAGCCTGGTTGAAGGCCTTATAGGCGGCTTAAAAAATTTCAACAGCAGGTAGCCACAACCTGCGTCTGTCTATTTCAACACGGCAATGGGCTCACCACCTATTACGTGGGACAGGAATCCACACGGTGAAAAGTGGGCATATAATATGCCTCTGCCACCCCTTCGGGGATAAGGCGTGATGGATATTTATTTATTTTATTTTATTCACTCTTATATCCTCAGTAATATGTAGTAAGGTTGTTGTAGTACTGTCTCCTGCACGAAACCCAGATTGAAAAGGGTTTAACAGTTTATTAAGGGAAAGGAAATTAGTGAGCTGAGTGTGAACAAGTCGTTCTAGAACTTTAGACAAAAATGGCAGAAAAGAGATAGGACGATAGTCAGAAAACGAGGAAGTGTTGGATTTTTTGGCAATAGGAATAATTAGAGCATCTTTCCAAGAAATTGGGAAGACACCGTGGATTATAGAGAAATTCAGGATATGACAAAGAACAGCAAGGATTTCATCAATTATGGGAATAATCATTTTACGGCTAAGACTGTCGATACCTACTGCATCAGAACTAATGGACAATATGCTCTTCTTAACATCACAAGCAGTGAATGACTAAAAAAGAAAGGAGCACAGTCAGGAGTGGACATTGTTGAAAGATGTTTAAGAGTATATTTTTTAGTTTCCATATTAAAATTAGTGTTAGCAGTGAAAAATGTTTAGTCTTAGTAACCAGACCATAAAATTATTACTAAAAAAAGACACTGACAGCTGGAATGCTGGATGGGAAATATAGAAGCATTATTTGTATTTGTTATTTACATATAATAAGTTCTAATTTTTAGTATGCAAACAAAAAATAAATAGTTAAAATTAAAATAATCAAACGAACTGCTTTTGAAAATGAAGTATTAACCTAAGTGCCGAGCCATATACTTGAGGAAAGTTTTAGAATAGTTAAATGTACACAAAGGCATGTGGATCTACCTGAAGCGTGCAAATGTTTGGTTGAAGATTACTTCACTTTTGAGGCAATAGTGCGTTTAGACTTCGTCACTGCTGCTTTTGACGTGGTGGTCACGGCCTTTGGTGGAACGTCACATACGATGTTAAGCTCAGCAAGAGAGCCTATACGGCGCCGAACGTTATTTGCCCCCAGCACATAGACGGATCTATCCTTGGTCCAGCTTTTAGTGACTCCTAGCTTCTCACGGGCGGCCATAAAGACATCATCACTTCGTAAGACATTCGGACATGGCTATCCCAGAACCCTGAAAGCTTTGTTTTGGAAAACCAAAGTTTATCCCTCAGAGTTGTATTTTGAAGCTTGAAAAGGGTCTGGGCTTCTTATTTGAAGTGGGACGTCCGTTGACTTCTCTTTTCTTGACTAACACAGAAGCCTGACATGTTGAAATGCTGTTTGATGACACTAACCAATGTGGTCATGGGATTCTCATCATTCAGCTCACCAATACCATACAAAAGCAAGATCTTGCGTCGCCTCTGCAACTCCATGGAGTCCATAGCTTGATTCAAAGCATCCATTTGCTGTTGTAGCAATTTTAGAGCCTGTGTAACAAATATCCTGAATGCAGCAAAGTCAGTGGCTAAACTGGTTACACTCACAACTTTATTTGGAGTTCGCAGTTCCAGCTGCGTCTCAAAGTCCTCCATCCTTTTGTTGAGACTATCACTTAATAGATAGATAGCATTCTGCATGGCATCCATGGTATAGTGTCAGTGAAGTGTGTTAAAAGTAGTTTAAATATGAAATTTTAATTAGGAGCTTATTATATCCGGCAGAGTAACTAATTAGCAGTTTCTATATATCATGTAAGCAGATAAATTTATAAATAAGACAATAAAAACAATAAATTATTACTGGAGCAAAATAAATTATAACTTTTCGTTCGACTACCCACGAATTACCCTGGCTTATGAATTTCCTGAAGTAACCTGGCTTATGAATTTACTGAAGATTGCATGCATCATAAGTACGTGAAACAATTTTGAAAAACAATTTTGAGGAGCAAACTTTTTCGAACAGGTCTCGGTGGTGTATTTGATGAACGCGTCTGGTGCGTTGAACCAGAGGACGCTGGTTCGAGTTCAACTCGAACTCAAAAATTTTTCAACTTTATAATTTAAATTTAGAAAAAGTTAGCATACTAATTGCTTTTCAAAATCGTTTCTAATGTTTAGGCAGGTGTCATCATAAATCGAATGATTATTATAGATGCAATTCTATACATTCGTACTGTGCAACTTTTCTAAGTGCCGGTCGATGGCGCCTTACGTCGCCTTATGACGTAAAGACGTGGATTAATTCATTAGTGTCGGGCAGGTCTCGGTGGTGTAGTTGGTGAACGCGTCTGGTGCGTTTAACCCGAAGACGTTGGTTCGAATCCAGCTCGGGACTGAAAAAAAAATTACTTTATAATTTAAATAAGAACGTGAAGACTGATGACGTGAAGAATTTTACCACCTAAATAGCCCATGTTTATTTCTGAAGTGTTTTTTCAGATGCTTCCAAACCCTGCCTAGATTAAGTCTACTTTTATTTGACTGCTAGGAATAGCTATCGTTTGGATTATGACTGCCAGCATTTTTAAGAACTACTGCCATTCTGAGGGAGATCAGGGTGGCAGTCCGCGTAAGAGTGCCTACGTCGTTGCCTCGTCAGTTTGCTAACTAGTGCACCACTAGATAAGGTGGTAAGGTCAAACCTTGGTGGGCCCTTTACATTATGAAATCCGTCCGTGTAAAGACACGCTGAACAGAAACCGTTTAATGCCGGCAGGAGTGATTCTGATTACGGCTGGTCTGGCAGTAAGAGTAAAACGTTTACTGTGTTCAATCTTTGTCTGAACATGTAATATAATCTCCACCCTATCACTTCAGAGAATCCTTCTTCATGTCTAGAAATATTTTTCGAATGTCATCAATGGTTTGTCAATTTATATACTCCTTCTCAGGAACCATAGGAGATAAAGACAAACGGTTTTGCGGCATTCGATTCAAGATACCATTAATACGTGCATAAGCGATTTTGAAGTTTCTATCACTTTCGGTTTTGAAACTACTTTCGGATTAGGAGTCGTCTGATTCCTTTGCTACTATAGTAGTAGATGGTAAATAGACAGATAGTAGTATTACTTGTTTCTTCCACTCATCATATTCATAAATCATAAGGCGGTAAAAATATATTAATAGTGTATTTTATAATAGTACGATATTGCAAATAGCACACCTGAGCGCTACCCTTTATTCAGTATCCTAAATCAACACTGTGATTACCTTTCTTTACTTTGTCACTTCGCGTTGATTGAATTATAACTTGGTCCATGACCTTGTACTGTAGTACAGTAAACTAGGGTTAGTATAGACACAACATCGTTGTTAGCTGTCTTCGCCCATCTTGGGCAGGCCAAGGAAATTTGTTCTATACAGCCTTCAGGCAAAGGAAATTTGTTCTATTCAGCCTTGTCTTCAGTATTTATATTTTCTAATTATTTAGTCATGTGGATGTCAAGTCCTCAGGCCTGGTCCTTGCCCTAGTAAAGCAGTGGAACCTTTACTAGGCCTTTCTATGGAGATTTGGCACTAACACATAGAACACGTCTGTTCACTGCAACATTTTGGTTTTGACTACCTGCCGTTGAAAGCCACAATTTTTCAAGCCACCATTTTATCATGCAGGCCTCCAACTTGGCTTAACGACTGCCATGTTACTGGCAACCGGAATCAACGGCTTAATGTGTCTTCTAATGCATGAAAACGCTCGCAAATGTAAATGTTTCAACATGGTCACCCATTCGTGGATCTACCATAGTGATAATTGCTTAACACGAGCGCTAATATAGTACAAGCTATTATAATATCGATAAAAAAGATGGAATGTGCTTAATTAAGGACTTAATCATCAAAATTCTATTAACTTTGTGACGCTAATCCACCGAGTCACACTAAAAGTTAATGAAATATCCCACCTGAAACGTCTTGTGGCGTAAACGATTTTGTAAGCGATCACTGCTATGAGCATGTTTAGCTATGGCTGGCTCACTAAGTAGCATTTCTATATGTTAGTGTAGTGAGTGTAGTTGATCACATGTATATATATATATATATATATATATATATATATATATATATATATATATATATATATATATATATATATATATATATATATGTTTTTAAACAAGTAATAATCCTACTAATATTTTAAACGCGAAAGTTTGTAAGTATCTAGTAATCTTTCAAGCAAAATCTATATAATGGAATTTCATGAAACTTTACAATAATATAGCTTACACATCAGAATAACACATAGTCTACGTTTTATTCCGGGAATGAGTTCCTGTAGGAAACGGCGGGAACGGTGAAAACGTATTACATATCAAAATACTAAATTAAGTAAGTACGTAACAATGAAAAGAGCAGCTAATTACGTTCATGTTAGGAAAAGTCGTAATAGAGAAATAATAACGTTACTAAATGTCCCCTGGGGTATATAGGTACCACGGACTCAATTAACGCAGAGATTAATCGTGTTGTGACGAAGGGATTGATCACGTAATGCTAATAATGCCTTTGAAATTGTTGACTGACCTATTTATATACTAGTTGGTGACTGTCTCCAATAAGATTATGTGAGTTCTAGTCTCATTTATAGATGACTAGTAGACACCCGCGGCGTAGAGTTGTTTTCCCGTTCACGTTTCCCACAGGAACTTGTTCCGGGAAAAAAAG
This sequence comes from Thumatha senex, assembly GCA_948477245.1. NCBI lineage: Eukaryota > Metazoa > Arthropoda > Insecta > Lepidoptera > Erebidae > Thumatha > Thumatha senex. The sequence continues at coordinate 3,549,549 of OX419734.1, forward strand.
TAGCCTATGTGTTATGCTGATGTTAAGCTATTCTATATTATTGTAAGGTTTCATTACAATCCATTGAGTAGTTTTCACGTAAAAGAGTAATAACAAACATCCATTCTTACAAACTTTCGCATTAATAATAATAGGTAATAGGATTTTATAATGGATGACGAATACGATGAGATCTGAAGAGTTTAGAAACATGTCTTTAATCTAGGCTATACGGGTTTTTACGATCTTAAAATATACTCACATATCAATCACAGCTTATCCCCGAAGGGGTAGAATAGGTATATAATATACCCACATTTCACCGTGTGCATTCCTGTCCCATGTTAATAGGTGGTGAGACCATGTTCAGCATTGCGCTCGTATACGCAAAACGCTATCGAGGCAGCATTACGATGACCTCGATTATACTGGACCTTCTTCTACACATTCCATTTCCACAAAGTATAACGATCATGTTTCAAATAATGGACACCTCCATAATTTACATCCAGAATACGAGAGGAGTAGGAATTAAAAAGGCCGTACCATGCACTCACTAATGACTTCAAAGTACTCGTGATAGAATCTAAGCGACTCATCATTGTCATACCGGGCAAACAGAATTGTTGTTTAACCATCCATTTAAACATTTTTTCGCGCAAATAACTTGAAGCCTTATACAATGTACTGTAGGTAGATTTTAGGTTGAGAGGCTAGAGACAGTTTGTCTCAATTTTTTTCTCTATTCATTTGATATATAGTATTGCTGGTACCATTAATTATATAAACACCATGTTTATATAATGTAAGGCTGGTACGCTTTAAAAATGAAATATTTTATGATGTTTGTTCGTTTATTAATCATTAATCAGCGTCACTTTCTAAAATAAAAAAAAAATGTGGTGTCGTGGGACACCAGGTAGGAAGTTAACAAGTTCACTATTCAATTAATCATACAAAAAGTCACCGTTAATACTAGGATTCGAAAGAGGCCCTCTTGCGTCTCAGCCGAGCAGCATCCCACCCAAACCACACAGCTACGTTACTGCAATTTCCAAATTAGTGTTCACTTCACTGAGGTAAATAGACAGTTTGAAAATCGGCACAATTTGCAAAACAAACGACTGTCGCGCCTGCGCACGTCTCATTTAACGGTTTTATTCCACGGAATTTTACCGTTTTTTGTCTTACGGTTTTACTATCACATATTTTTCAGTTCGGTCGCGCAACAAAGTCCCTATCTCCTCCAAGCCTGCTGTAAGGAACTTCGTTCTAATTAAGTAATGTAAAATCTTAAAAAGAAACTTATAAAGCGCTTCTAGGCCGTCTAGCTCAGTGTTCTATAAACGCTTACTGCGTTAAGTAACTTTTGCTATGGTCCAACACGAAAATATTAATGCCACTAAGCGGTCAACAATCCGTGACCGTCCTATATGGTCATGGCTGATGATCTTGTGAAGGAAGGCTTCGGAAGGCACGTTAAACCGTTGGTTGGCAGTAAAACGGTCGTTAAGCTAAGTCGGCATTATGGGCGGCGTGAAAAAATTCAACAGCAGGTCGCCACAACCTGCGTTTTTCCGTATCAACACGGTAACTGGCTCACCACCTGTGACACAAATGCACACGATGAAATGTGGGCGTGCAATATGCCTCTGCCACAGTAACTTTTGCTATGGTCCAACGCTATGTGGCCATTTTGTGGCATCTCCATTTAAGAGTGTTTCCGTGCTTCGTAAGGCACGTTAAGCTGTAGGTCCCGGAAAACCTTTCAACAGCAGGTCAGATTCACCAGTGGTGAGCCTATTGCAGTGGTGTTAGGCACCGCCTCTTACGTGAAACAAAAATGCACAAAGTGAATGTGGGTATTTGCCTCTACCTACCCTTTCGGGGTTATAGGCGTGATTTGTGTGTACGTATTATAAAAAACATAAAACAAGTATAAAAAGAAAAACGGCTAAATTTATTTTAACGAAACATGTCTAAGGCCATTAGAAACGCTTAAGGTTGCAGTAGTCGCGAGCATAAACTGCTTGGTGGGTGAAGCAAAATTAGTGTTATCTTTCTTGGCATGCTGTGGGAATGTGGTAGTGCCAGTAATTAGCAGTAAAAAGATAGTCCGTAGTATTAAATGAGATGCAAAATGCCATTTAGTTTATAACAAGCGTTGCAAATTTTATTTTAGACTTTCGGATTTTGGTAGATTATATATAATCGTGAATATTTAGGTAACCAAAATAAAGTTGTTTAATGTTTAAAATAAATAAACTATGTCTCTATGGCAGTATTTTTGAATGTTTCTTTCTCTAAATACGCTTTTTTGACGCGCGCAATGAAAAGTTTCATTAAAATATGAAGGTTTTGTGAATTCTAACTTTTAAACTATTTAAATTATTGTAATTTTGGAACCATACAAACATAGTCCTTATTGTGAATAACTCATATATGTCTTATTATTAATCTTGCTTTTTTGAATGATTGTCCAACGACGTTTGTATGGAAAAATTACTGACTAGTTTCCCCTTAAGGCTAGTTTTTGCCTTATAATACTACTCTCAAGTGTTGAGTATTGAGAAACGTTATACGGTCTTTTAAAATGGAAGATAAAAAGAAGTTGTGACTACATTCTTTAGCTGGTTGGAATCATTTTTTTGTTTATTATTGACGCCTTTATCCCCAAAGGGTGGCAGAGGCTTATTGCACGCCCACATTTAATCCTGTGCATTTGTGTCACAGGTGGTGAGCCAGTTACCGTGTTGATACGGACAAACGCAGGTTGTGGCGACCTGCTGTCGAAATTTTTTCTAGCCGCCCATAATGCCTTCGAACTTAGCTTAACGATTGCTGTTTTACTGGTAACTGGAACCAACGGCTTAACGTGACTTCAGAAGCACGAATATGATTATGCCACTAAGCGGTCGTCAATCCGTGACCAGTATAGATGGCCTTGACTGATGATCGTTTTCGTGAGAAGAAACATGTGATCTTCATAGATAAAATATCAGAGAATGGCAAAGTGAATGGGTATTATTTTAAGGAGCTGTAAGTCCAGGACTTCGTGTGTACGTATTTGTGTTTTCTAAGACCAGGGGGTCCACCCCTGGTCTTAGAAAACACGAAAAAAATCCGTCGATTGTGGCTATTAGTTCAGTCTATTATGACGTAACAAAAAATATATATACTTTACAATTGTAAACTTTTGCATGTAAAAATTATAAGAAGTGGTATGTAATTTCTAGATCGTACAGGGTTTCGTTAGTAAACTTTTCTTGGTTCTAATCAAGTTGACCTCAGATGTAGAGAGATTACCTACTACCAATTTCGATTGTACTACACCTTCCTCGATAATATTACTATTACAAGGACGTGAGCTTATTAGAAGCTACTTATGCAATATATCTTCATTCCCAACCGATAAACCGAATAAGCTTTATTACCTCATCCAATAAAACGGGTTTCTTTTTTATTGTACCCGTACTGATAAAGAAATTCCTTCAGAATGTACCTTCGCGACCACAAAGGTAAGCCCAAAGTACTTCTCGATAAAAACGTATTCTATTACTGTCGGAAATATTGTCGGCCTCCTTTGAAATGTATTCAATTGTTAAGGTTTTGATTGTTATGTCTGTTGTACGATATTATTATATACTTTGGGATTATATTTTTCTATGTATTACAGTATAGATATTTGAAATTACTACACTTTGAGAAAAAGTTCACTTTTCGAATTTTCATTTGCACATTAACTTCAGATTAATTTATAAAATATTACTCGGAACATTTTAGTGAATGTTGATCTGGGTTGATCAACATTCACTGAAATGCTCCGAGTAAGATTTTTGAAATTTAAACACCTAATATGCATGCTTGCATGTGCCATTGGTCCTGGTTCCCAGGAACATTTGTTAAGCCATGTTGAAGGCCTTACGGGTGGCTTGAAACATTTTAACAGTAGGTCGCGACAACCTGCGCCTGTCTATTTCAACATGGCAATGGACTTACCACCTGTTTTGTGAGACAAAAATGCCTACAGTGAAATGTATGCGTTTAAGGCCAGGTAGTCCAAGTCGCGTATGCATCAAGACGCTTCCTCAGCCCCCGCCAAGATAGATTGACGATGTATTTTCCGCTGGCACGCCACAGTAAAAGTGATTGGCAGTAGCAATCGAAATGGAACATCTCTGTTATTTTTCTGGATTTTATTATAGTTTTAAGATATACTAGTTAGCGCCCGCGACTCTGCCCGCGTGATGATGTTTTTTCGTTCCCCTTTTGCTAAAGGAACTTGTTCCCGGAATAAAAAGTAGCCTCTGTGTTATTCTGATAGATAAGCTATATTATTGTAAAGTTAATTTAAATTCTATTCAGTAGTTTTAATATGTAAGTATCATCAAACATTCATACTTACAAACTTTCGCGTTTATAATATTAGTAGGAGTTAATGGTGATATATTTAATAACTAATTTACGCTTTATGTACAAGTAATAAATAAAATGTCCCGTACTCATTATACTCTACTATTTTTTAAAAATAATATTATAATAAAAAAATCATAATGTTATGTATTAAACTAAGGTTCTAGTATTTGAAAGAGGTGACGTAAGAACTAAATGCTAGATTAGGGTAAACCAGGAACGTCTAGAGCAAGTGAATGAAATTGTGTATTTAGGAAGTATGTTTAGCGCGGATGGAAGATGTAATTCGGATGTAGAACGGCGAGTAGCTGCCGGAAACAAAGTTAACGGTGCTTTGTCCCAGTTAGTAAAGCGACAAGGCATCGTAAAAGAAGCACGAATGGCGATTCATAACGCAGTGCTAGTGCCAACTTTGCTTTACGGTAGTGAAACCTGGGTATGTCAGCAGATGCATAAAAGTAAATTGAATACTGTGGAGATGCGATCACTTCGAAAATTGTGCAGCGTAACTTTGGCCGACCGAATACGTAACGAAGTGATACGCAATATGGCAGGTTTGAATGAAAGTGTCAGCGTTAAGCTGGAAAAGGGCGTGCTCCGTTGGTTTGGACACGTCCAACGAATGAGTGAAGAAATATTGACGAAGAATATATATTGTGCGAAAGTAGAGGGTAGAAGGAGTCAGGGTGTTCAAACCAAGTGAGCAGATTGCTCAAAAACGGAAAGGTCAAAAGTACTCGGATACCCAGAAGTGCGTGTATGAAGTAATTGATGAATCTCGAAGAAGCGAAAGAAGTATGCATGGATCGCGAAGCCTGGCGATCTGTCCTCTCTGACTACCCCGTCAGGGATACAGCGTGAAGATAGTTAGTTAGTTAGTTATAATGTTATGTCCCGGTCTCAGCTTTACAGTCCGTATAAAGTGACTGAATCGCCCGCAGCAGCTGGCCGTCCACACCATATCCTGCCCGGAGATGGTGTGGACGGCCAGCCAGGTCACACGGAGGAGTACCACAGAGTTTCTCTCACAACGTTATCAAATGCTTTCTCCAGATCCACTAAAGCACAGAAAACCTTCGGGTTAAAATGTTGGGATTATTAATTATTAGTTACATGAAATGTTATACATTTTTTAAGGTATAAATAATAAAGTAAAAATATAAATATAAAAGCGTTGGTAGCCCCACTAACTCAGTTTTCTGTAAAAAATCACTGGTTTAAGAAACTCTCTCGGACTTTGGATGGATGATCGCTTTGTAGCATTTTCATTTACCATTTCGTCCTTCGAAGGACACGTTAAGCTGTTTGTCCCGGTTGCTAGTAACGTTGCAATCGGCACTCGGTAAGTCAAGTAAATACCCTTTCAGCGACATAAAAATTACAACAGCGAGTCGCCACAATCTGAGCCTGTCCATTTGAACACAGGCATTGGGCTCACCACAATATGCCTCTGCCACAACTTCGGGGATAAATTCGTGGCTATTAAATTTATAAATATACTTAAATAATTTTATACTTCAAGAATAAAACAAAGGTCTTGGATACAATTTAAAAAAATTATGCAAAGCGAAGCGAAGCTTAAATATAAAAACTGCACTGATTACTTCAGCCAGTGGCAGTCGGTATGTTAAAGCTTCAGAATCTATTGATAAAATTTGTTTAGTATACAAATTAAAGTATACGTTACACAAAAAAATTTAAATTCGTTAATAGTTAGCGGAAAAATATAACTGCCTTCTAACCTGAGGGTACCGGGTCCAATTTTATACTACTTACAGGGATAATTCTAAGGCTTCTGTGAAGTGTACGAAGTGTATTTTATATTAAAACTCTCATATACACTATACAAAGTGAACTCCGGGGGTCGCGAGATGCAGCTGGGACAGACGCTCGGATGATGATGGAATGCTTACTGCTCTGATAAATATACTGTGTCATTGCGAAGAAATAACAAGGGGAACGCAACGAAAAACCCTGACACAGGTCCTACCTCAGTAAGCGCCAGCGCGCGACTGATAAGGCGTCAGCGGCGCGAATCTGATATTATTTAAACATTTGTACTATAAAAGTCACTGTATATAGTCAAAGTAAGCCATTATGTCTATAAATATTTAGTATCTCTAGTTGGGTATAAAAATTTCATAAAAATTATCTGTATTTTAGATTTGGCATTGAAAAAACATTTTGAAAGGGGGCAACTTTGCAATGTTTTTCTATCAAGTGAAGTTTATTAGATTTTGTAACAGAAAGCCATTTTGACTAGATTAAATCCTTAACTATCATATATATATTTTTCAGAATCGAAAACCCTTTTATCTACGATTCGCATTGTTTTAAAAAACTCAAAATCGTGGCCTCGGCAGGAATACCAAGCCTTAATATGCCTGTGCCTACTCCTTCGGGTATAAAAGGTATGTCTGATAAGTAAATGATTAATAAAAAAAATGTGTGTGTACCAATATACGTTAACACTTACAGGTAAGTGAATCTTCTTTAGGACATTTTTTTTACATTAAAATTTCTCTCTTTCGATGATAAAGAAGTTTCACTTCAAAACAACATGGAGCGTAACCGAAAACGTGACGATTTTTTTACTACTATAAAGTTTCTCTCAACGTCGATAAAGTTTTATGTTAATAATAAGTATAAATATCGCGCGCTAACAAAACATCCACCATCTTAGATATATAAGGCCTACTTGCATGTATGCTGGGGTAAAATAATTAATTAAAGAGTTAGTTAACTCGGAATTAAGTGATGGGAGTAAAATATGATAAATACCTTTTTAACCCTAATCATGTCTTGCACCATAGAAAAATATCATCGAGTTAACTAACCCAGAGTTTTATGTCACTCCTTGTCACACTATGTCCTCCAAACAAACATTAATGATTGAACAAAGAATGAAACATGTACGTCTATCTCTTTTACACTAAAGTTTGCCACAAAAGACTTTTTCTTACACGAAGGAATGTAACATGACAGCCTAGTGCATTTGAATTTAATCGTACTATGAGTGCGCGGTTTGTCACTTTGAGGAGTCTGTGTCACGTGCCACTGCATTGTCTGCCAGCTGCTAACCCAAGGTTAGACGAATTTACCCTCAGAAATCGGTGAGTTAAAATTTTAGCGATTTAACCCTAGGTTTACCCTTAACTCGGGTGATGCAATACAAATTAATTATTTAACTCGGGGTTAGTCCATACCTCCATACTCATACACGTTAACCCAAGATTATGCAAGTGGGCCTAAGTAAAATGTTTCGTATTGAGGTTGAGAGTTCACGCTCCGAGATGCAGTGATTTATTTGTGAAGTGCTCAACACTCGGAACAAACTTACAAGAACTAATTAGAAACAGTGCGCAATGCTTGGAATCTTCAACAGATATCATTAAGAAATTTTGCAGTACATTTATAATACATATCATAACTAAATATGTTTCTCTAAAATGAAAGAAGAAAGAAAAAAAGAAAAAGTGTTTAATTCTTGCTGACAGAATCGACACAACATAAAAAAAATAACAATACTTGTAAGCCTTTTTTTTTTTTTTTTCGTGTGGAAATCCTCGCGGATGTCATGCCGGACTCTGTAACCGACTAAACCACACGGTCTCTACCTTTCTGTCTACCGCCGGGCATACCGGGTAACTCCTCGGAAGGATGAGCCTAACCTAAACCAAAAATATAAACATCAAAAAAAGAACGAGTGTTCTGAACCTGAGCCGACTTATAGCATCAAAAGCTGGAAGCTACAGGATGCATCCATTAGGGATAAATATAATGAAAGAGTAGCCGAAAAGCTTGGCGACGTCAATGTAAGCAGTGAGAATGTGGAAAGTGTATGGCAGAACCTTAGGGACAGTATGATAAATGCCGCTGTGGAAGTGTGTGGAGAAACGAAAAGAGGCAGTAGTAATAAGCGTGATGCATGGTGGAATGAGGAAGTGAAAGAAGCAGTTCGAATGAAGAAGAAAGCATGGCTAGACTAAGTAGTCTAGCCTCGCGGAATGATTTTAATATGAAAGAGAGATACAAGCTGCAGAAAGTTAACACGAAGGCACTGATAGAAGAAGCTCGTGAAAGGTGCAGAATGAAAGCGGATGAAAGGTTGTCGTCCAATTTCCGGGATAATGCCAAGCTCTTCTGGAAAGAGGTAGGCAAGACCCGGAGTTGTTCGGCAATCTGCAGTATGAATAAAGTGCTTAGTGTTAACAATGACGTCCTAACAGACCAATGTGACGTCCTGCAGAGATGGAGTGAATATTATGGAAAGATGTATGCAAGAAAAGACAGAGATGCCACGTCGGGAAGTGGAGCTCACTTCGATGCTCCGGATCCCGATGTCATTGAAGTCATTAGTATGAAAGAAATAGAACAAGCGATAAGAAGTATGAAATGTGGTAAGGCTGCGGGAAAAGACAGAGTTACTGCTGAGATGATCAAGTACGGTGGGTCGCGTGTCTGGGACACACTATGTCTGTTATGCAACTTGTGCTGGCGGACGGGTGAGGTCCCAGATGACTGGCGAGTAGCAGTTGTAGTACCTATTTACAAAGGGAAAGGCTCGCGCCTAAACTGCTCCAGCTACAGGGCGATCAGCTTGGTCAGCTTAGCTAGTAAGGTGTATGCAAAGGTTATACGGCACGAATGCAAGAAAAGTCTGAAAGGTATTTATGGGAGGCTCAATGCGGATTCCGACGTGGAAGAGGTTGCATGGATCAAGTGTTTTCTCTCCGCATGATCGCGGAAAAGTTTCTGGCTCTTAGCCAGAAGGTTTTCTGCGCTTTTGTGGATCTAGAGAAAGCATTTGATAACGTTGTGAGAGAAACGCTGTGGGACTTGCTGCCAGGATATGGTGTGGACGGCTCGCTACTGCGGGCAATACAGTCGCTTTATAGGGACTGTAAGGCTTGCGTGCGAGTAGGGGGGGATGTGTCACCTCTTTTTGATGTCTGTACAGGCGTCAAACAGGGATGTGTCATGTCCGCCTGGCTGTTCATAGTATATCTGGACAGCTGCCTACAGAAGTTGAAAGATTTTAATATGGGTGTGAATTTGGGTGACTTTACAGTAAACTGTCTGCTGTACGCTGATGATGCGGTGCTCATGGCCTCATCAGAAGCCGACCTACAGGCATTAGTCACTAATATGAAAGAGGGGTGTGAAATTAAGGGTCTCCGCTTGAATGCAAGTAAAACTAAGGTTCTAGTATTTGAAAGAGGTGACGTAAGAACTAAATGCGAGATTAGAGTAAACCAGGAACGTCTAGAGCAAGTGAATGAAATTGTGTATTTAGGAAGTATGTTTAGCGCGGATGGAAGATGTGATTCGGATGTAGAACGGCGAGTAGCTGCCGGAAACAAAGTTAACGGTACTTTGTCCCAGTTAGTAAAGCGACAAAGCATCGTAAAAGAAGCACGAATGGCGATTCATAACGCAGTGCTAGTGCCAACTTTGCTTTACGGTAGTGAAACCTGGGTATGTCAGCAGATGCATGAAAGTAAATTGAATGCTGTGGAGATGCGATCACTTCGAAAATTGTGCGGCGTTACCTTGGCCGACCGAATACGTAACGAAGTGATACGCAATATGGCAGGTTTGAATGAAAGTGTCAGCGTTAAGCTTGAAAAGGGCGTGCTCCGTTGGTTTGGACACGTCCAACGAATGAGTGAGGAACGATTGACGAAGAATATATATTGTTCAAAAGTAGAGGGTAGAAGGAGTCAGGGAAGGCCGAGACTTTCATATGAAGACCACGTGAGCAGATTGCTCAAAAACGGAAAGGTCAAAAGTACTCGGATACCCAGACGTGCGTGTATGAAGCGATTGATGAATCTCGAAGAAGCGAAAGAAGTATGCATGGATCGCGAAGCCTGGCGATCTGTCCTCTCTGACTACCCCGTCAGGGATACAGCGTGAAGATAGTTAGTTAGTTAGTTTTCAAAAAAAGAAAATTATAACTAGTAGAAAAAGGATCGAAAAAAAAAGAACAAATAAAATAATATCGGTGCATTCATATTGTGTCCACTTTGCACAAAAATCTGGCCCTCTCTTAGCTCAATACTGTCAACTTAGATCGACAGCGCTGGTTTTCTGAGGGAGCCAGAAATGCGAGATGGTGCCACTACGCCTCACACTATAAACAGGTTAAAGTTGGATCATTATGTCTATTGCCTTACTCTATATCAGTGTAGCTTTCTTCAATTGTGATTTCATGGAACGTGAATTCAAGCAATAAATAATAAATAAATAAATATCGTTGGGACAACTCACTTTGCTTAGTTTGGAATCAGAGGTGTTTCCAAACTAAGCAAAGTTTGTACTATGGCAACCAGATAACTGATAAGCATATTTTATATATTTCTAAATACATTTATATTATAGATAAATAACACGCCGACACAGAATAAACCATCGTTCTCATCACACAAAGTTTTATCCTGAGCGAGCATCGAATCCACGACCTCTTGCGTAGAAGTAGGATACACTGCCAACGCGCCACTGAGGCAGTAGTAGTAGTAATTGGTCAAATATCATGTAAATAAAACTAATGTAATTACTGGCGTTTAGAGAAGAGTGGCTATGAGTTTTATTGCCAGGTTCTTCCTCAGGCTCTACCTTTTGCTTTGCGAATCTGGCAGTAAATGTAAATGTAGAAGCAATATTCTTGACGTTCACAAGTGTTACTTTGTGACCTACACGAATAAAGATTTTTCATTCTTTCTTTCTTTCAATAATATTTTTCTCTATATTGCCTTACGAGCATATCAGTGTATCTTTCTTTAATAGTGATTTCATGGAACGTAAATTCAAGCAATACTTTGACATTGCTTTTTAAAAGCTGAGAGAAGCCCGTAATGAAACAAATAATGTACCCTTCTGCATCGTAGCAAACGAATCAGACGACTTCTAAACCCAAACCAGTTTCAAAACCGACAGTGGTAGAAATTTCAAAATCGTCAAGCACGTATTCGTGGTATCTTGAATCGAATGCTACATAACATTTGTCTCTATCTCTTAGGTGCCTGAGAAATAGATGCGTACAGACGGACGGTTATACTGAACCGTTTTTAGGAGTTTTCTTAGCATTATGGTTTAGAAGTCTATAAATAATAATATTTTTGCATCAACCCGAACTAAGAAACAAATAAACAAACAGATTGGAAGAAAAGAAGTTAAGAATCTTGACTAAATCACCTCTCCTCTGCTGGATGTTAGGATTATTTTACTATTTTCGCCATAACACGAACCTGACCTTTCCGCATCCAGTAAATCATGTGCACTACACTTTATTTACATATCGATTATTTTGAAAATCAACCATTCTTACTCCTTTTATAAAAGTGTTAAAAGTGTTTGGTATTAATTATAACTGTGTAAATAGTAATAGTCTGAAGTACAATACAAATTGGCAAGCATCACCACCTATTACGGGGGACTGGAAGACACATGGTTAAAAGTGGGCATATAACATGCCTCTGCCACCCCTTCAGGTATAAGGCGTAATTGATAAACAAACATAAACAATATAAATACATTTAACACTAAACACAAGGTCAAATGAATGATACTTACCTCAATTTATTTGCTAGGCCTTTAATTTAAAATTGAAATTAGTTTCGTTTGACTTCTTAACTATGGTTATTTTAAATTGTGCAGACGACTGAGTCTAAAAAATTGAGATTGTCTTCGTCAACATTTATTCCATTTCGATTTTAACAAAGAAAGGTTCATTATAGATTTTTTTGTCTTTAAACTGTAAAAAAAGTAAAATGTGCAAAGGAAAAGGTGATGAATTTATTTTTAAAGGTATTTTTAAGCACTACGTGGTTTCATATGCGTTGTGTATATTCCCGTGGGAATGCGGTGATAAAATGTTGCCTATGTTGTTCTTTATAATATCAGCTATCTGCCAGTGAAAGCAATTTTAGTGATAAGCCGGAACAAAGAGACAGACAGCAGAATATAGTAAAACTGTTTTTTTTTATATATAAGCACCGTATATATTTTCACAATGTTAAATAAAAAACTATTCATTTCAAATTACAATATTTATCAGTGATGTTTAAGATTATCTTTTTGACGACCTCTTGTAAAATAAATGGATACGTAAATGGACCAGTTAAACTTGTAAACGTATGGTAGGACGACCCCTGTCAGATGGACTGACGACCTGGAAAAGTTCGCAGAGAGGGACTGGATGCGGAAGTCGCAGGACCGTTTGTTGTGGCGTGGTTTGGGAGAGGCCTACGTCCAGCAGCGGACTGCCATAGGCTGATTTGATTAATTGATTAATTGAAACTTGTAAACAACTTGGATGGTTAAACAAATTCGAGCCTATAAAATAATATTATAATACTGATTCATATATACCGAGTTACGATCCTTGCAAAATTTATATTTTTATTTTGAAACTATGCTGTTCGCGTCTCGACATTTTGGCTATTTTACAATAGCCAATCGTGGCTACATAGGACGTTGAGAAGTGAATTGCTCTAATTACTTATCTTTTACTTGACACCTATAGATAGATGGCTGTTTCTGAATCATATTTCATTAAAAGTGGTTAATTTCCAGTAGTTCTTTTTCTCACTAGTTCTATTACAATAAAGTAACTAACTAGAACTAGTGAGAAAAAGTCTTACTACTTCTATCGTAGAACTATGCAGTAGAACTTCGTAGTACTCACAGAGCAAGCATAGTTGCTCTTCCCTCACGCTCGCCCCTATTAGAGGAGAAAAGCGAAAATCGCTGCAAATTCTTTTTTCGCATATCCGATCTGCCAGTTCCCTACCATTTGTCTGTAGTATATAGTGTTGTCGTATAAAAAAGGGTGATGCCTTTTGAAACGTTTCCTTATATTATATACTAGTGGACGCCCGCGGCTTCGCCCACATGAAGAAGTTTTCCCGTTCCCGTTTCCCACAGGTACTTAACAGGAAAAGTAGCCTATTTGTTATTCTGATGTATAAGCTATATTATTGTAAAGTTTCGTTAAAATCCATTTAGTAGTTTTTACGTCAAAAGAGTAACAAACATCCATACAAACTTTCACATTTATAATATTACTAGCTGACCCGCCCGGCTTCGCCCGTGACATACTTCAAACCCCGTGACATCCATTTAATCCCGTTGTTTATTAATTTCACAATAATGTATAAACATTTTCCAAATTACTTGATTTCTTCCCCGCTCTCAAGGGCCTGTCGAAATTGGTTACACGAAATTAATTAATTTGCGATTTTTTTTTGATTTCGCCATATCTCCTAAGATATTCATTTAATTTGCAGGATGTAAAGGTCCAAATTAATCTTTATAAAATGCTGAAGTCAACTATTATGTTAAAAATGATAAGGATTAATAATGTATTTGTGTAAATAGCCTTCAAATTACCGCTATATAATTACTGATTTTTTAAAGTATTAAAATGGATATAGTATGTTATCCTTAAGAGATAGACATATACCGTCGCGGACTTTTTTGTAGACCTATATTAGATACACAATTCCACCATACATTATTTTGTTTTATCTCAAAGGGTTTAAACAGCGTTTTCGTTAAAAGCTCCCAGACGGCTCATGTTTTCCGACGCCCTCAACATATATATCGTTATAATTAAGTTAATGTACGAGTATACAAAAACTTAACAAATTATAAATATCAACGGAAATTTGAATACTCGAGTTCTGAGTTCCAACTATTAACGATAGATGAGGATCCACTAGAACAGCTAAAATCTGTATACTGAGAAATACGTAGGTACATCAAAGCTCTTCGGTGTCTGAAAGAGACGTTTTCAGAAGTTAGTATATACATGGAAATATAAACGTCTTTAAGGCTCAAAATATGCTATAATTTTAGACATTTACGAGTATATGTTACGCGTCTCAGTCGGCTCTATTGTTGTCTTGAGTCCACGTGTGCTAGCAGTTAGTTTTTTGGCGTGTAAAAACCTGTGAATTGGCGATTAAGTGATAGTGTTTGTAAAATGGAAGGTAATTCACCAGGTATTTACACGAGACGAGTATTTTTCTTTTTTAAACATGGTGAAAACTACCAATGTCAAGACAAAACACAAAACGCCTGACGATTATCAGCGGTTTTCAAGTTATGACACAGTAAATATAGGAAACACACAAAAATGTGTGCCAGTAAAGAATGAGAAAGATCAGCTTATCTCATACACATATTTAGAGGAAGTTTTTGACATTATCCATGAGACCTATATTTCCGTCGGACACGGAGGACGCTCTAGAATGATTAAAGAGCTTAAAAAAATTATAATAAATTATTATATAAAAATAGTAATAAGTGCAATGGTTATATACCATTGCACTTATTACTATTTATTAACTTGTGTGAACCATGTCAAAAGAAAATGAGTATTCTTAAAGAAGGATTGGTCGTAAGGCCTATTAAGTGTAATAAGTTTAATTCGAGATGTCAAGTTGATCATATTGACATGCAATCTCAGGCAGATGGTCAAAGTTTATAATGGTGTTTTAAGATTACCTTACAAAATTCGTACAACTTAGAGCATTAACTTCGAAGCGTGCTGTGTTTTTTTTTGTACGTTTTTACTATATTTAGATCTCCATGCATTTTGCACAGTCACAATGGGAGTAAATTCGCTAATAATGTGATTATCGACGCATGCAAAATGTGGAATTACCCAAAAATTGTTTGCACAGCCAATCTCAAGGTTCAGTCAAAAGAGTAAATCAAGTCTTGAGAAAATGTTAGCTACATAGTTTCAAACCAACAAAACCATGAAGTAATGAGTCTGAGGTTCATTCAATTTATGAAAAACAAAGCCTTCAATTAAGGAACAAATAGAAACCCGTATGAAGCCATGTTTAGTTGTAAACCTAAAATAGGCTTAAAAACTTTTCTACCTGCTGTTGAAGCTATATCAAACATAACTAGTGAAGAGGATCTAGAGTCACTTCTACAAGATTCTGACAAACGTCAAGGGCTTTAAAGTTCAATTCCCGTTCAGATCTTAACCATGACCATTCAGAACATAGTTCAGAAGTGAACTTGGTTGGTATTTAATCTGTGCAAATTGAATCTTAAAATTCTACTATCAATACGAATATAGAAGACAAGATGAAGACGAACAGGCTTCGTTGGTAATCGCCACCACTACCTAAAAAATCAAGACGTGTAAGGTTTTGCAAGAAAGTCACTAGAAAAGCAAGCTGAAAAAATCTTAAAACGATCTAACACAAAATTTTAATAAAGTAGACAAAGACAATTCGATTCGAGACGGGGATCGAACCCGTGACCTTTGCCTAACCAGAGCAATGTTCTTGCTACCTGAACTACCCGAACCGTATCGAATGAAGATAAAATTCTCCATCATATTTAAATCGTCATTTAAAGAGTAAGACCAGAGCCATATATCAAGCTAATGAACAACTCGATACCAATGAACAGTGTTTTTACCAATGAATCATTTTTAAACATTGATGCAATGGTGTCCACTCAGTCTATAGATAATTTTTAAAGCAATTATTTTGCTTAATCTATATATATATATAAAAGGCAAAATCACTGAATGACTCATTGATCACGAAATATCTGAAACTACCAAAGCTATGAAGCACAAACTTCGTATGGAGATTCTTTCTAATACGTAGGTGTCCGCTATGAAGGGATTTTGCGAAATTCCAACCCTAGGGAAGTCAATAAGCGATAAACGGTTACATGGAAGTTCGTCATTTTCATAGTTAGAAACATGAATTTCTGTACATCTGTTATTAGTTACAAATAAATGGGTACGTGTATCGCGGTTTTACGAAATTTTACCTATAAGGGATTAAACAAGGCTTGAAAGTTTATATGGAAAATTCTTTATTTTCAAACATAGCAAAACCGAATTTCTTATAACTGCTTCTATATAAAAAAAAATATTAAGGAATTTCGATAAATTCTTCCCTTGGGGTTAAACAGGAGTTGTAATAACTGATTCATTGATCACGAAACTTATAAAACTAACAAAGCTACGAAGCCCAAACTTTGCATGCGGTTTCCTTTTTACAGGTAGGTTTCCCCAAAGAATGGATTTTTCGAAATTCTACCTCTAAGGAAGTAAATAAGCGATAAACGGTTGTATGGAAGTTCCTCATTTTCAAAGTTAGAAACATGAATAACGTACACCTGATTTTGGTTACAAATAAATGGGTACGTGTATCGCGATTTTGAAATATACTTCCTATAAGGGGGTAAAACAGAGGTTGTATTACCTGACTCATTAATCACGAAGCTAAAGGAGCTATGAAGTCCAAACTTCGCTTTGGGGTTCCTTTTAACACGTAGGTTTTAACACCTATGAAGGAGCGAATTTTTACCCCCAAGGACGTAAATAAGGGATAAACGGTTGTATGGAAGATTGTCATTTTCAAAGTTAGTAACATGTACTTACGTACCTACACCTGTTTTAGAAAAATCTTCTAAGGCCTGTATTACCAGCGAGTTAGCTATTCCCACGGGAACCGAAACTATGTCAGTAAACCACGCAAAGCCTAAACATTAAACATGGAATCCTTAAATTTGGTGAATGACTTTCAGTCTTTCGATAAGCTATAAAAACGGGATTCCCGAGATTTCCATGGAAACGGGAACTACGCGGATGAAGTCAAAAACAGTCTACACTATCAAACATAGGTACATACCTGAAATTTGGTGAAAGTGTTTATTAGGTATCTACCTTGAATCAGCACTAAGAAAGGTATACCCAGTATTCCTACGGGAACGAGAACTACGTAGGTAAAGCCATACACAACCTTAAATTTGGTGAAGGTATTCTTTATGTACCTACGTTAGATGAGCACCAAGATAGTATTCCTGGTATTCCGACGGGAATGTAATCTTAATAATATTAAAAACTAAATGGGCTTCGCCCGTGGAATATTTCGACCTCCCGTCGCACCTATTTCATCCCGTCGCTTATAAATTCTACAATGATGCATAAAAATTTGCCCAATTTGTTGACTATGATGACTACTGCTCTGCTCCCCAGTGTAGTAATAATATATAGCCTATAACCTTCCTCGATAAATGAGCTATCTAACGCAAAAATAATGTTTTAAATCGACCAGTAGGTCCTGAGATTAGCGTATTCAACCGAACAAACAAACAAACTCTTCAGCTTTATAATATTAGTATAGATGTAAAAGTTTGTAAAGATATGATATTATTTAGACGATTGTTATTTAATCACAATGTTGATGCCCACGTGCTCGTTGCCCACGTTCATGCTCACGTGAAGGCGTGAGTTGTAACATGCAGTGTTGACTAGCGAGGTAGTGCGGATATATTGCCGCTAGACATCGTTAGTTATATTGATGGATAGGATGTTAGTGTCTAGCGTTTGCGTATAGATGGCATTACCGGGTCTGATGTTCAAAATATCCCATTTTAATTAAAAATAAAGTATCATTAAAATTGAGATTTCTTAGATATTCTCCAAATTCGTCGATAGTGATCTTTCTTGTGCAAGTTCTGGCCAATCAAGCCAAGTTCTATAGCCGTTTGATATATATAGTCACGTCCGAGTGTCTTAGAAACACCGCTATCCCCGTATATATGCTGGAAGCGTTGTGGTTTCCCCTGGAGGAAAAGCGCGGAGGCTTCGCAATATTGTTCCTTGTGTGTGTGCTGCACCTCACAAGGGCCACTGCTCACGGTGTTTGTCGGCTATCGCCGGTTACTGCTGCTCTTGAGGGCAATCCTGGTCCTTGGGAAGTCCTTTTCAACGTTGGGCATCAGCGAATTGACGCACGGATCTTGGCGTGAGCGGAACTATCAGCTCGCTCCGGAAGCTTCGCACCAAAGCACAAAGCTGAGTACCTCTTTGTGATTTAACTTCTTCTGTATCTACTGCTTCTTTTCTCGTGTGTGTGTGTAAAGATTACCTCTATATGAACATTATACCTATAGCATTGCCATAATATATTAATGAATTTTTGTAATGATGATGAGGGACAGGAATCCACACGGTGAAAAGTGGGCATATAATATGCCTCTGCCACCCCTTCGGGGATAAGGCGTGATGGATATTTATTTTTTTTATTTTTTTTTGTAATGATCTTATATTGTTAACTACTTATATATTTTATTGTGAGGTACATTTTTTCCTTATACTTCTAGAATAATAAACCTCTTGTGAAATTATTGTGCAAGCATATCATTTGGCTCCCAACCACACACATTCTTTACATAAGGCATCTTGGGATATTTTTTAAAGTCTCTCTTCATTGCTCTGCCCGGAGTGAAGCTGGTGGTAGCACCTTTATAAAAAAAAGTGTTACATAGTACACAAAAAGGCTTTCTGGCGTTAAAAGTATGTTTTCCCTGGATATAAATTAGCTACCCTTTGTATTAATTCAGAAAATGTCTCGCACAGGATATTCAGTTCAAGCAGTTTTGCCTGCGTGTATATTATTCAGTTGCAAGTAACTCATCAACAAGTATAAACTCATCAACAAGCATCAAAAAACTGAATGAAATCGGATCATTCAGTTTTGGTTGCTAAAAAGCGAAAACTTCAGAAGTTGTTTCATAAGAATGCCTACGCACCACAATCTTTAACTAATGTCCCTTTCTTTGTCAGTTTCTCTTACGTGGTGCTAACGAAGTTGCGCGGGTCAGCTAGTTACTCATATTTTTTAATAAAGTGGAAAAGTGGAAGTGTTCTAACACAAAATATTCAGTTAAGAAAATAGGAGACAGTGTTAGGATTTGGGGTATCAGAAGTAGATCGTGCCAAGGTCGATGGTCTAAAAATAATTGTTATCATTATGTCCTAACAAATTTGCAGTAATGGTTAATTAAAATTTTTTTACTAAATGCATGTTAACAGGGTAGTCAGAGAGAACAGTTTGGAAGGCTTCGCGATCCATGCATGGATCTTTCTTTTCCTGTTGATTCATTCATTATAAATTACTTACATTAACATTTTTTTCCCTGTTTGTCTGTCTATGTGTTAGTTCTGGCATCCAAACAAATAAAGAAACTTTACGAGTAGTTTACAGTATAGATATAGAAATATAGATTCACATCGGCATCTTATTGTATTGGCAATAGAATCCGCCTCCAAAGGCATAATTAATTTGTGTTAGAGTATTAGCCTCTGGCGTACAAAGCTTCATTAGCAGTAATATATTATAGGTCACGATCTGTAAACACAGCATTATACCAATGAGGCCATAATAGACTAAATGGATAGGTAGCAATTCTAGTAATACTACAATGTTGAATTCTGATGACTTACAATAAAAATGTATATTCTATTATGGCATAGGCCATGAATACATATATAATAATATGTGTATTCATGGCCTACTTACTCAGAAACATTTATTTTATTTATATTGTATTCTACAATATAAATAAATTAAATAAAAAGAATGTTAAATAATAAGTTTACAAGCAGGCGATTTAAATTTGGTACTTATTTTGGAATACAATTTTAAGAAGAAGTTACAATCATAGTTTTCTAAACTAGGCTGAGCATGTATTTAGGATACATGTTTCGAAACATGTTGTTTTCCATTTCGTGATACTCAGAATAGACCAATACTAAACGAATAACAAATTTTTGAGCAGCAAATTGTTTGAAAACAGAAAGGTCAATGTACTCGGATGACGAGACGTAACGGGATGAAACGATAATGAATCTGCTGAAAGCGAAAAATACAAGGATGGCGTAACCTGGACATTTATCCTGTCTGACTACCCTAACAAAACAGCAGGACGATAGTTATTGATATTTGGGAAAACTTGAAACAACACCATCGACATTGAGCCCTTCTTCTGCGACTCAATGCTAAGTTACGCTTTTGGGCCAAACTGCAAAACCTTTATCTAAAGGTACTAGCTTACTAATGTTCCGCCTATTACGTAACGTAAGATAATTGGAAAAGTGTGGCTGTTGGATTTTCGGGGAAAGCGAAGTGATTTTAAAGAAAGTTATTTTCAAGAATTGTAATTTAGTATTTTGTGAATCAGTACGTTTGAAATCATACAATCAAAATAATACAGTGAATAGATTCTGCAAACATAACCAAAGATATATGGTCGCGCCGGTATACGATTCAAAATTTTTTAATGAAATTCGCTCCTCTGGAGCATCTGTAGCTATGGGCGTACCGCAGGGATCAATTCTAGGTCCGTTTCTATTTTTAATTTATATTAACGATCTGCCATTCTATATACAGAACTTGTGCGACATTGTTCTATTTGCTGATGATACGTCACTTATTTTTAAAGTAGATCGTACGCTTACTGATTTTAACGGCGTTAATAGTTCACTTGCCCAAGTTGTAGATTGGTTTACGACCAATAATTTGCTACTAAACGCTAAGAAGACAAAATGTATCAGATTTAGCATGCCTAATGTCAGGAATTGCGGTACAAATATAACATTGATCCATTGGTGATACCCTTAATATTGTAGAATCAACTGTATTTTTGGGGATCACTTTGGATAGCAAACTGCAGTGGAACGCCCAAATAACGTGTCTTGCAGGTAAACTCAGCTCGGCAGCCTTTGCCGTTAGTAAAGTCAGGCAGCTCACTGATGTAGAAACTGCCAGGCTAGTATACTTTAGTTATTTTCATAGTGTCATGTCTTACGGCATTTTGCTGTGGGGTAAAGCAGCTGATCTACAAGTAATTTTTGTACCCCAGAAGAGAGCTATACGTGCAATATATAAATTGAGTGCTAGAGTGTCTCTTAGAGAGAAATTTAAAGAAATTGGCATTTTAACGGTTGCATCACAGTATATATTTGCAAATATCATGTTAGTTAAACAGAACATACATTTATACAATAGACACAGTGACATACATTCGATAAATACTAAAAATAAGTATAAATTAATTGGAACGCATCATCGTTTACAAAAGGTTCACGACTCTTTTGGAGGAATTGGCGTACGCCTATATAATAAAATTCCTTTAGACATTATGAACCTGCCGTTACATAAATTTAAGGCGGAAATTAAGACGCACCTCTTGAAAAGGGCTTATTACACAATTAATGATTACTTGAATGATAAAAATAAATGGAAATGAGTTGCTTGCTCTTCGCTCGAGCTATTTAGGATTCGAATGAATCTTGTGTTATATTATCTACTTGTCTTGAATCTGCATATATATGTTGTATTTTTCTTTTACATTATTTTTATATTTACATTCTCCAGTATAAATAATTTGAAACGCCAGGCAACTAAAGGTATGGCTGCGTTTAGTCCCGGGAATAACTAATATACATAATTATATGTAATTTGACTTTGTTATTGTGTGAGCACTATGTAGACTTATTTATAATTTTGAAATTGACATGATAGTTGCTGTGTAGTTTTTGGGTATGTCATGCTCGCCTAAGTGTCCTGGCAGTGGTGGCGTATGTATCGGGTCGCCTTGTTCCCTACAATACGGTTGAATAGGGCGATGGCTGATATATGCGTCATACCCGTGAACGGGTGCCGTATGTTGGGACTGGTCAACTCATAGCTATATAATACTCAACTCATAGCAATTGTTACAAATAATATTATTTAATTTTAAGGCAAACTAAGTTTAGTCGACTGTTCTCACATAAATTCAAAGGAACTATGTAAGTGTAATTTTAATGAACACAACATTTATTTTGTTTTTTTTTTTGTATAAAATCTTTACTGGTCAAATATCATGTTAATCAAACTGTGTCATATGGCGGTTAGAAAAGAGTGGCCATGAGTTTTATTGCCAGGTTCTTCCTCTGGCTCTACCTATTGCTTTGCGAATCTGGCAGTAAATGTAAATGTAAAAGCAGTAATCTTGACGTTCATAAGTGTTACCTTCTGACCTACATGAATAAAGATTTTTGATTTGATTTTTGAAAAGGAGCCGCGTTATTTTTTCTATGTTGGCGATGCAGCATTTGTTTTTAATTAATTAGTTGTCGACGCTCCCACCCCGCTTCCCTTTATTCCATTTCTCTTTCGCACCTACCTTGTCTCGCATAAAAGAAGAGCGAGGCAGCTGTATTACGCGCGATCTAAAACGCCACTCACAGGCAGTGAGAACGGATTGAAGGCTCGCTGTAGTTATTTCTGCAATGACCGCGCGCGCGCTCGCACAAACCTTTCGCAATAATTGTGTTTTCCATGGATAAATAGTGTTTTCGTGCAAGAAAACCAGGAATTCAAGTCCAGGTACGCCCCCGGCAGCCTCCACCTCAGCATCTCGCAGCAGCAGCAAGGTAGCGTACCCATTTCTTTCTTTTTCATCGACAACCGCGTGTAAATTTCTTTTGTCTATCCCCGCAAATACAGTCCACTTCGAATTTATTTATCTCGCCCGCTCAACTGAACGCATATATATATACTTACAACGTAAAAAGCAAACGCAATATTTTGATAATAAACTTGCGAGTACATAATAATGCTCGCAATACAAACACGGTACATTACACACGTTCGGGAATAAATAATACAGAAGTTATATCTAAGCTGAATAACAAAGTTCCAGATGACTCTGAATAAACTTTACACCATAAACTCTAGCGTTGAGCAATATCGTGTGGTTGAGAACCCAACGGAGTGTACATTTGTAGGAAATTTTACAATCATATAGAACTAGAAATTACCGTATCGTGCGCATGCGAATTACGTAAGACAACATCATACCACAGATAATTAATTGAAAATTTAAGTTCTCGTAGCCACTGTCAGTGTTCTGTATACGATTACTGCGAAGCATCTATCTCTCTCGGAAGGGTGACTGCTCTGTAACATTTCATTTTACGAGCGTTTCCTTCATTTAGAAGGCACGTTAAGCCGTTCATCATCAAAACCGTTCACAGTCATCGTTGAATGCCAAAAGCCCTATTGCCAGTGACACTAATACTAGGTATAAGAAAAAAGTATAAGTGTACTTATGTACACGCGTTAGAAGTTACACTGCTTTAGTCTTCATTTAAGATTTCATCACATAAGTATACCACAACTCTTTGTTTGTTACAGGAATGATAAATTAATAAGAAAAAAACACCAAAAGATTGAAAACTACTTTGAATGTAGTTATAAGATGTCATGGAAACACTTATCAGCTAACTGAGGGTGTTTATAACTTGTCATGGAAACACTTATATCAGCTAACTTCATGGTGTCGGTTTTTTGCGACGGTCTGCGGACGCATCGTATAAAATTACTCTCATAATTTTTCCCTAACAGGCCAGAAGAAGTTTAATTTCAATAAAAAACATTTTTTTTATTTTTTTATTGTATTTATTTTGGTACATACAGTCATTATATATATTCACAATTCATACATAAAACACAATGAGTACCCAATATTTTATATATACAAACTATAAATAAAGCATAAGCGTACAGGCAACAGAACAATTGTAATTTGAATTTAAAATTTAGTTTGAATAAATAAGTATTATTTCAGACAATAAGTGCTGGCTTTACAATAATAGACTTTAACCCTCTATTTTACAATCCAAAAGAGAAAATAGTTTTTAATGGCTGCTTAAAGGTAAACTTACCTTAAAATTTTCAAACTTCAATTTAAAAAGGTTTCGTCAACACATTGCTATTTTTGTTCTGAATATAAAACAATACAGCTGTTATTAATATGAGCTTCCTTACATTTTTGAACCTTTACGGAACATTTTTATTCTTTCAGTTACATTCGAAGCGTGGAAATGAAGTTCGAAATAAAATTTAAGTAAACAGAAGTGGCAATATCTTGTCTCATATTGAATTTTGCCGTGAATGGACGACGTGTGGGTGTGATGTCTACTGGTATATGTAAGCTGGCTTGGTGTATTTTCTGTAGATCGTACAACATACTTATTTTATAAATATCCTGTAAAATTTTGTAGTTCCATATTTTTAGTAAATGCGTTAAATTGCCATTGGGTTGGCACATTATGTAATGTATAAGAACCGATGACAGGAGTAGGTCGACCAGACGGTAGGGAGAGGCTTAGAACGGCTGTTCAGCAGTGCATTGTCATAGACTGATTTAATTGATTGACTGCCAGTCTTTAGCAGCCAATTAAAGTGAACCCCAGGTTCAAATTGTCTGACCATGTTATTGGTACCTTGGTATTAATCCTTATACAAATAAATTACTTCTTTTTTAAGTATTGTTATGCACCTACAGATATCTTTTTAAATTTCAAAATCTAATATTCCACTTAAAGTTTATGCACAGTATATTTAAAATTCAACAAATATATATTTTTTAAATTCCTTTGTTCAAAATCCGAAATCTTGAATGTGCCTGGAGCGACTTGGCTAATTCCTTTTCACAAATATTTTATAACGGTTTCAAAAAAAAGAAAAAAATATGGGTATAACTAACTAAAATGTAAGCATGAATCACACCCGTGCAAAGTGGGGTAAGTTCACTAGTTATGTATGTGTGTAGCTTAGCTAGTCTTATAATCACTTAAAGGCTGTGACAAAGGGCACAGCTGTTCAACACAGAAGTTCAACATTTTTTCAAATATAATCACTTATTTTCCGGTTATGACTTTCTCTCTGCTTCATCACAAGCGTTTTCCCAGTTGCTTCCAAACCCAATTCGGGTTGGAGCATGGGGTTCATTTTTAATTTACAGCGAGGAGCAGCTATAGCTTTGCGTTTATTTTTTGCCAGCGACTGCGGTTTGACTTCCCAAAGACTACGTAAGGGCGCCTTCGTCGCTGCCTCACTCGTTATTAAGCAGGTGAGGTCACTTAAACCTGGAGTAGATAGGGCATCTTATACCCAAAACGCTTCTCATTATAGAAATTAAAATCATCACAATATACTCTACAATATACTCGTAGGTGCGCCGGATTATGTATTTTAGCGACCAACTTGTGATTGTTATGTTTTCGTGGTTAGATTGCATTGTTGTATCAGTCTGACCACGTCCGCTCTTTTGTGTCCTCGGTCAGATTTCATTGATCCCGTGTCATATCTAACCCAGTTTTGTGATATTTATTCGCCCGCCAATTCGATGTCCTTATATTATTGGCTGATCCCTTTTCGTGGACTGAAACTACAGATTTCGGACAAGTTATGAGTTTAATGTACTGCAAGAATTGGTCCGACTTTGACTGAAGCCTTTGACGTCACAAGTATATATCGTTGTGGATTTGCATATGAATCGATATGCCCAAGATCGTTGACTATAAATTTATGTAGTTTTACTTAGAAGATTTATTACATATTTCTTTTATCGATGTTGAAAGATTTATTTGTTAACTAGCGAACGTCCTGCTGTTTCACTCGCGTAGCTCCCTTTCCTGTGGGAATATGGGTATAAAATGTAGCCTAAGTAATTGTACATTCGTATTCTATTGATGCACAGAGATTAGTCAATGTTTACTCACGTGATATGAAACTTCGGTACTCTATTATGGAACTTGTCTCGATGGGTATAAAAAAATAATGAAGCTACCACAGAACCCATATGAAAACCGATTGCGGTGTTAAATAATAAATTACTACGCCACAAGGAACTTTCTGTCCGTAAAAATAATATTAAGTATAAAGATGCTAAGCTCCTGGGAAAATGGAAGCCAATTTTTTTGGGTTCATAAATAATAAAAACATCGCGATAGAAATTTGTTTTCGTAGCTCATATAATTGTATTGGTATTTCACATAAACGAATTACTTACTGAAACTATAAATTAGTAGGGATTAATAAACTTACACCATAGGTAAATTTATTTAGTATATTTACAGTTTATGTTCGTAGGGAATCATATAATGTAAAGAACCTAGTTTTTATTTAATAAAGAATACAGCTTAGGCAGTTTAGTATTTTAAAAAAAGGTGTGGCCATGTCCAACGAATGATAATATATATATCGCAGTCATCTGGTTGAATCTTCTATTTCATTGAATGACTAGCGCGTTCATTGAATTTAAAGGTAAGACTAAAGGACAACTCGTCAAGTTGTTTAATGTTACATTCAACGTCTTGACTGAACGTCATTTAGCATAGTCGTTGGATGGGATATAGCAAATGTTTGGTTAGGGTTTACTTATTCAGGGTCTCAATATTATCGATATTTATTACTCATACTCTGCTTGCTCCGCCGACATCAGGGTGCACATCAGCGATTCAACCAGATGACGTCATATATATATTATGCAACGTAGAGGGTAGAATAAGTCAGGTTAGACCAAGACTTATACATGAGGACCACGAGAGCAAATAGCTTAAAAACGAAATGTCAAAAGTACTCGTGTATAAATAGACGTTCATACATGAAGCGATTAATGAATCTGCAGGAAGCGAAAGAAGTATGCATGGATCGCAAAACCTGGCAATTTGGCCTCTCTGACTTCCTCCACCACGACTCCAGACACGACACCTCACGAATACAGAGTGAAGAGAGTGATAAATACAACGATAAGAAAGGCTTGCTGCCGGGATATGGTGTGGACGGCTCGCTGCTGCGGGCAATACAGTCGCTTTATAGGGACTGTAAGGCTTGTGTGCGAGTAGGGGGGGATGTGTCACCTCTTTTTGATGTCTGCACAGGCGTCAAACAGGGATGTGTCATGTCCGCCTGGCTGTTCATAGTGTATCTGGACAGTTGCCTGCAGAAGTTGAAAGATTTTAATATGGGTTTGAATTTGGGTGACTTTACAGTAAACTGTCTGCTGTACGCTGATGATGCGGTGCTCATGGCCTCATCAGAAGCCGACCTACAGGCATTAGTCACTAAGATGAAAGAGAGGTGTGAAAGTAAGGGTCTCCGCTTGAATGCAAGTAAAACTAAGGTTCTAGTATTTGAAAGAGGTGACGTAAGAACTAAATGCGAGATTAGGGTAAACCAGGAACGTCTAGAGCAAGTGAATGAAATTGTGTATTTAGGAAGTATGTTTAGCGCGGATGGAAGATGTGATTCGGATGTAGAACGGCGAGTAACTGCCGGAAACAAGGTTAACGGTGCTTTGTCCCAGTTAGTAAAGCGACAAAGCATCGTAAAAGAAGCACGAATGGCGATTCATAACGCAGTGCTAGTGCCAACTTTGCTTTACGGGAGTGAAACCTGGGTATGTCAGCAGATGCATGAAAGTAAATTGAATGCTGTGGAGATGTGATCACTTCGAAAATTGTGCGACGTTACCTTGGCCGACCGAATACGTAACGAAGTGATACGCAATATGGTAGGTTTGAATGAAAGTGTCAGCGTTAAGCTGGAAAAGGGCGTGCTCCGTTGGTTTGGACACGTCCAACGAATGAGTGAGGAACGATTGACGAAGAATATATATTGTTCAAAAGTAGAGGGTAGAAGGAGTCAGGGAAGGCCGAGACTTACATATGAAGACCACGTGAGCAGATTGCTCAAAAACGGAAAGGTCAAAAGTACTCGGATACCCAGACGTGCGTGTATGAAGCGATTGATGAATCTCGAAGAAGCGAAAAAAGTATGCATGGATCGCGAAGCCTGGCGATCTGTCCTCTCTGACTACCCCGTCAGGGATACAGCGTGAAGATAGTTAGTTAGTTAGTTAGTTAGAAAGGCTATGTAAGGTCTTATTCCATCTATACCAATATTATAAAGCTGAATAGTTTGTTTGTTTGGTTGAATTATCTCAGGAAGTACTGGTCAAATTTGAAAAATTGTTTTTGTGTTAGATAGCCCATTTATCGAGGAAGAATATATCATCACGGTACTACCCTGGAGAGCGGAGCGGAGTAGCCATAAATGTCAACAAATCGGGCAAATTTTTATGCAATATTGTAGAATTTATAAGCGACGGGATTAAATAGGTGCGACGGGAGTTCAAAGTATGTCACGGGTGAAGCCGGGGGTTACCTAGTTACTTATAATTACGCAAATTTTGCCATCTTTTTAGTATTAAAGCGCTCAATCACTCTTTCTAGTGACTCTGCAAATTTGCCGACTGAAATAATAGGACAGCAAAGAAATCAATCATGAGCTGCTTTGTTTAAAAGCGATTTCAAAACCTTTTCTTGTAAGTATTTTATGATTTAAACACCTAGAGAGTGGAAAATTGGAATTCAGTTTAGTTTACTTAAGCATGCATCTTTATCCAAAATTTTTACCTATAGATAATTATGTTTGGAATAGCAATATAAATCTAAAATCCTCGACAAAAAGTGATAAAAGTGCGTGTAGTTAGAGTCCCAAATATCCGATATCAGTTTTTTTATACCACTGAGGTGCCAGACAAGCATACGGTCCACCTGAGGAAAAGTGGTCACCGTAGCCTATGGACATTTGCAACACCAGGGGGCCGAGTCTACTATTGGGAAGCCGTAGAAAAGAACCAGAATCGCTGTTTTTAGCTGTGAAAATGTTATTAGACTGTCAAAAATGCAGCTGCCAAGCGGCCACTGGCGCGGTACGGGTTAGTAGAATTCAATCGGCCGACCGATAGAAGCCTATAATAAAATAATAAATCAATTTATTTCAGGTATTTCACCCATATCAATAAATTACAATAAATAAATAAAATTATAATTAGGTACATTATACATATGTGTCTAGTTACAAGTGGGAAGTATTGGTCCTATGTAAGCTAGTTACATAGGACGGTACCTACTAGAAATACATAAAATATATATTGTATAGGTACATACATTTGTATTTCAATTTTATTCTATAAAATAATTTAAGTTAATTTTCAAATTAAAGTACATTATATTTTATTAATCTAAATTAAATTACATTACATATATTCATGTCATTAATCATTTAAGTCAAAACCTATCCCCATGGTCATTTAATATTCCACTCGACTCTCTTCATGAAAATTGTGCTGAACACAGCTGCCACTATCGCGTTTCTACACTTTGTTAGTCTTAGTCTAAAAGAAGCCTTAAGCCTCCTTGAGACGGCAAAGAAGTCGGCCACTCCGCTGTCCACAAACATGCCAGACGCGCTATACCTCCACGGGAGATTAAGCATTACGCGGAAAGCGTTATTATACTGCACACGAAGTGAGTTATGCGCTCTCTTCGTGTATCGGTACTAAAGTTGGCTGGTGTAGAACGCCTGACAGTACGCATTGAACAGTGTAATTCTAATTCGTGCTTGTTTAGAGCAGTGAGCAAAGCGCCTAGCGAGCATATTGCTTCTGCATGCAATACCCCTCCTCTACCGCTCCAAGTCGGCGTCGTCCAATAACGAATCATGTAACATGTGACCCAGGTATTTAAACGATTTCACAACTTTTAGTATCGTGGCATTAAGAGTGATAGGAATAAAATTGTCTGGGCCTTGGCCATATCTGAATATCATAACTTTAGTCTTCTGTGTATTGTACGTCAGACGATGAGCAACAGAGTATCGTTCACATATATTAACTATTTTTTTAAGACCGTTAGCCGACGGGCTGAACAGCGCCATATCATCGGCATAGCTTAAGTTGTTTACATTTATTCCACCTACGTTACAGCCGATTCTGGATATGCTCAGCTCCTCGATCAATTCATTCATGTATAAATTAAATAGAACCGGAGACGTCATTCCACCCTGTCTTACACACAGGACAGCTTATAAGGCTTAGAATAGGCACTTCCCAATTTTACCAGGTTGATTTGGCTTTCGTACCAAAATTCCATAATATTTATAATATTGGAGGGTACTTTCGTCTTACGCATTTTATTCCATAATATCTCATAATCAATTGAATCAAACGCCCGACTTAAATCAAGAAAACATGCATATACAGAGGTTTTTCTAGATACGTACTTATATATAGTATTTTTTAAAGTAAAAATAGCCAAATCTGTTGACAAACCTTGCCGAAAACCGAACTGGCTTAGAAATAAGTCGCTCGAAAACTTTGGATATTACTGTTGCCAACGAAATAGGGCTGTAATTAGACAGACTCGAAGAGTCCTCACCTCTATTTTTACTATAGGTACCACAGTAATCTTCATAAAATTCTGAGGTAAGTAGCCACAACTAATACAGCAATTAAAGAAGACTGAAATCCTATCAAATAACATCGATCCGCCATATAAAATATGCTCAACACTGAGTCCGTCATGCCTCGGAGACTTGCCACGCTTCATACTTTTCACACAAGTAAACACGTCTTGCGGCGATATGTGAAGTGGACTATTGTTAGAGAAAGCTTCACGCGCGCACGCCTCCGAGACGCCACGGACCCTGCGTGAGCGTGAGTTATCACCGGCACATAGAGAGCCTGTGTTAAATTTGCCAGGAAACATGTTGGCAATTTCAACTGGGATTTGGATACCACCAACCGCTGTTGGCATGCTATTTTTAAATTTTATCTTATTAGTTTCTATCCAAAAATTTACAAAATCTTTATTATTTCGATGTGTGGCTATAATGTCCATTTTTATTTTGTTCTCATTATTTTGACCCCATTTTATTTTATTCTTAAAGGCTTTTCGCGACAATACTATATTGTCATATATATGACCTTGACTCGGGCGGCCATAGAAATTCCACAATTGAAAACATTCACGAGCGATGCCGTGTAGGCCCCGCACATGATAGTTCCAACCAATTACCGGCCATCTTTTGTAGCAGTCTTTACCTTTATATGAATTTATCGCAGCTTTCGACAAACAACTGATAGATCGTAATAATTATCTATTTGCAAAAAATGGTTGGAACTGTCAGATGACCGGCCTCTATCAGACATGATCGGCCAACAACTATTTTGAATGTATTTATTACACCATTCGGTATACTCACATTTTTGCTGGCAATTGCGACTACCCCAAACAACCCTATTCACTGCACTATATATTTATATTCGTTACAAAATTTAATGCACCATGAGTGACGACACAGTGATCCAACCAGGCGCAAGTCCCGTGAGAATCACTAAGATAAGTGTTAGAGTACATACCGAGTTTTTCGACATCCACACATACCCAGTCCTGCTCTTTGCAATATGCCAGCAGCTCAGTGCCAAACAAGCTGCTTTGTGCGAAGTTCGCATTAAAATCTCCGACCGCCTATACACCTTCTACATCACTATTCTCAATTACCGCACTAATAACTCCAATGCACTCAGTAAACAGCGCTAGATTGTCCGGGTCATCCGTAGGCATGTACACAGAGATGACAATAAAACGCCGGCCGTCCTGGGCCTGGATACACACGGTCGCCACGCGTGTTGACCCGGTGTCTATAGGTGTGGTACCTTGGTAAAAACGGTCTTCCTTTCAGCGTGTAACGTCTATATTGCACACCACAGGGCCAGAAATCTTCACTCAAGAAAATTTGTTCCTGCTTCTGTCGAACTGAAATCTTAAACGACGAATAAAAAGATTTTTTAAAGGGTTTAAATTTTTCAACTTGTACGACTGTCTGTCCACTTTCTGTTACGAAATCCCTGATATTTTCTTCAGACGTCTCAGTGTCATAACGTGAGGCGTTTATGTAAGATAATTTTGGTACAATCTTTATTTTATTTGATGTCAATATTGCCTTGCCTTGCCGTACAGTAGTATGCTTTCGCTTAATGTCACGGTAATTCTTCTTGCTTACTATAGTAGTGAAGCTGTTGTCAATTATTATGGTTTATTCTGTGTCTGGGTGTTATTTATCTATAATATGTATGTATTTAGAAATATAAAAGTATGTGTATCAGTTATCTGGTTACCATAGTACAAGCTCTGCTTAGTTTGGAATCAGGTGGCGTTGTGTGAATGATCCCAACAAAATTGTTATTATTATTAATTATTGTATCCAAATATTGTTTCGTACTTGAATTACGAATAGGACTACTAGTTATGCACTCTGTCTCATGCGTAGTTGTCGCTATGCGAGGTAACGGCAAGTCAGCTGTTGTATTCAACGTCTTATCGGTTGAGACGATTTTCATGCACACAGAGGGGGCCGCGGTCGTAGGCACGGGACGGGGCAGCGAATTTTTGTTGTCAAGACGTTCGTTCACTGCTCGCTTTTAGTTTCACGCCTCTTTTCTTTTCAGACCCTTTCTCTTTGCTTGAGATTTTGTCTTCTTCGGTTTTATGACACGAATTCAGCTTAATGCAGTCTAGTTTTTCTTGTATCTCTGTAAGTGCTACCGATTTTACGTAGTCCAATTGAATGCGTCGAACGTCTTGCTTAATACTAAGAATGTCCTTTAGTAACGTTGTCACATCGACGTAGTCAAATGTCACGGGAGGGAGGCGATGGAGATCCTTTGCTACGAAGATCAGAAGCGCTTGAGATTCCGTTTCTTTGATGATTTTGATCATATCCTGGATCAATCGTTTCTCTTTGCCGTCTCCTTTTCTTGTAGAACGTAGATTGACCGATATTCTAATAATATTTTTAGCTATTTATTTATTATTTAATTTCATTTATCACAATATTAAAGTGAGTTAACATTTACAATATACCTATGTTGTTTTAATCACTGCAACATTTACTTACATTTAACAACAAATACGACAATAATCAGTATTCTTTTGCAAAATTATAATTACATAATGAATTGAACCCTGCCTCTTAAACTAGGCAATGCCTGTATCATAAGAGGCAGTGTTCGGCCACGGGTTATTTATACGGGTTTTATATAACAAATAAACATATTTATGAAATCAATTCAGTGTGACTGTGTGTGTGACTGTGTGTGTGTGTGTGTGTGTGTGTGTGTGTGTGTGTGTGGTGTGCGTGTGTGTGCGTGGTGTTATGCTATATAAGTCAAGATGGTTTCGGTTTTGTTATAGTCTTGCTGAAGAAGCCATTGGGTAATTTTGATCTTTAGGAAGTAGTAATTTAGGTTGATTATATTTAATTCTTTGTTGAGTTTTTTATATATGTGTTTACTTATAACATAGTAGTGATGTTCTGAGAAAGTGGTTCTGTGTCGAGTACCTGCAATTATGATGGTGCGTTTGTGTGCTTTTGGTATTGGCAAAAAGCCATGCGTTCTCAGGTTTGTTTGGAGTATAAATATTTGTCTTACTGTTAAAACATTAAAGTCATTATACAGCTGTGATGTTGGATACCTGTACGGTCTGCTGGCTATCACCTTCAGAACCGCTCTTTGTGCCCTTTCTACTTTTAGGACTTACGTTTTGCAGGCCCCACCCTAGACAGCTATGCAAGCTATGCAATATTTTTATTTTATCATGGTCAGCAGATTCTCGAAGAGTCCTTTAGGACTCGACCCATCTTTAGATGGGGATTAGACGGATTAAACGAGTAGTTATCTTTTCGATCTGTCTCTCCCATTTCAGTTCAGTATCGATCAACACTCCCAGGTATTTTACAGCGTCGACTCTTGCAAGTTTAGTGCAAGAGCATGTCGTCAATAAGTTTTGACAGGAATGTGCGGTTATGGTAAAGGTTGTCGGTGGAGTTGTACTTTCCCTTATAGAGAAGGGAATATACGATGTTTTTTGTAGATTTAATGTCAGTAAATTTGAGTTAAACCACTTTATTACGGTTGTTAGTGCTGTTTCAGCATGTTCTTTTGCTTCATCCCATTTTTTTCCCTCTACCACAATCGCTGTGTCATCCGCATATGCATAGATCTTACAGTTTGGTAGTTTTAGCTTGCAGAGGTCGTTGATATAAATTTGAAACAGTGTGGGTCCCAAAATACTCCCCTGTGGCACGCCGTACGTCATTACCTCCTCCTGACTCAAATAGGTATCAATTTTAATTTATTGAGTACGATTTTTCAGATAGTCTCGAAACAGGTCCAGGGTAATACCACGCACGCCAAGAAACTCCAATTTTGAGATTAATCTAGGAACAGAAACTGTATCGAAGGCTTTGGTTAGATCTACGAAGACACCTAGACACTTAAATCCTTTATCAAGGGATTCTGTGATGTGCTCTGTCAAGTTTAGGATTGCGTCTTCAGTAGAGATTCCTGGCCGAAAACCATATTGATTGTCGGCTATCACTCGATACTTTTCAAGATAGATAGATACTTTTCTCGATAGATTTTTTGGTCCTGGCGCTCTTTTCTCAATACTTCAACTTATTTTTTAAGCTCCTCGAACGACTGATTTATGATAAGCATTGACCGCTCGATCTCACTATTTGTCCTGGTTATGACTTCATTTGACTCTTGTATTTTCATATTTTGAAATTTTATTTCTCTAATATCAGACCGTAATTCAGAGATTAATGCAGTCTGCGCACATAGCATATTTGAGAGATGATTTTCCTGGTCCAGTTTCCAAGAAGATATATTTCTATTTCACTTGAAGTAAAGTTAGATTTGCAGATTTGTATTAAAGCCACTTCGTCAATAATGTCAACTTTACACTTCAAAAAGCGCAGTAGTTCATTAACTACGAGACGATTGCCGGTACCTGCACACTCGACATTTATTACCCGTTATTTAAACGAACGCGCGGTCGCACTACGTGACACACGCTTACGCAACGGCTACGCGAGCGAGACTGGAGTACGATTATAATTGTATCGGTGACTTTCTGTTGAGCGACGATTTCGACACGATTGAAATAGTAGACTGGGCCCCCAGATGTGCAGCACTCGCGCCTAAGACCCCTTTTGAAGAACCCTATACTGTAGACCTTCGGGAAATCCCAGACAGGGAGTTCATCCTTAATCTGAGCGTTCGCGGAATAAAGCCTCTATCGGAGCTAACCGTATGTGACCCCTCCGGACGCAAAGTGTGAGGCTAAACACCCTGTCTATGGCGAGCGGTGCGATGATAGAAGGTAGCCGCGGGCATCATATTAAACAACTCCTCTGAGCAGAGACCGTTGGACAGGCGATAGAATACATTTAAGGGGTCGAAGTATACTATTTTTTTAGCGAATCGCAACAACAAATTAAATATTCCATACAGACTTTACCACGCCCTGCAATTCCTCAGGGACTTTCAAATCTTTATTTACGGAGCTTTGCCGCAATATGGCTATGCAGCTCTCCTTCAAGATATTCATTATAGGCAGTTTTATTAGCATATGTCCTATTTCAAATACTAAGCTACCTTGCTAGAATTCAACTGTTTAAAAAATATATGCTATATTTTTTAAACAGTTGAATTTGAAATATAAAAAATATAGGCTATGAATCCAAGGTCACAACTAACTTTTTCTTTTGCTTTGAATTTCGCATTTAAAATTATATACTTTCTTTTTTATGTTAGTGTATTCCCAGTCGCTTATACAAAACTTGTCATTACCTGGATAATAACCTTGGGTTCCCTTTTATTTAGCTGCCGATTGACCTCCTAGCTCCAAAGCCTCCTACCTACTAGCCTACGTTGTTGCCACGTCCGTAAGTTGGCAATCGCAACACTAGAAGGTGCGGCAGCTTGGCCTTCGGAGATATCTGCGGTGCCCTTGACCACAGAATAAGTAATAGTATTTACGTCCTTTGAACCCTTTGAAATACATACTGTCTTTTGACTGCCTCGGTGGCGCTGTCATAGTGTATGCGATTGAGGTCCAAAGTTCGATTCCCGGGTCGGAAAAAAATATATTTGCGTGATCCACAAATGTTTGTTGCGGAGTTTATGTGTTTCCTGTGTATAATATGTATGTATTTAGAAATATATAAGTATGTTTATCAGTTGTCTAGATCTCATAACACAAGCTTATATTAGCGTACTTTGGGCTAGAAGGCGCTGTGTAAAAAAAATGTCCCACAATATTTATTTATTATTACATTTATACTATAAATAACTATACGTAATTTTTTGCAATGAGGCACACTCTTAAATACCAATAGTGTACCATTTTTATGAAACTTGTGTAGAATTTGATTATTGGATGTTGTTGCCCCTAAAAGTAATTTAAACCAAGTGATAAATGAGCTATGATATAATGATAAAGCGCTCGTGGCCCCACGGAATCAGTGTTCTATAAACGATCACTGCGTTAAGCAACTTTCACTATGGCTTGTCCTCGGATGGCTGACTACTTTGTGGCATTTCATGTTCGAGCGCTTCCGTGCTTCGGAAGGCACGTTAAGGTGTTGGTCCCGGTTGCCAGTAACATGGCAGTCGTTAAGTCAAGTTAAAGGCCTTATGGGTGGCTAGAAAATTTTCAACAGCTCATGCTGTGGCGACCTCGCCACAAAATGAAAATGAAAATAAAATTGAAATGAAAATGAAAACATGGGACAAAATGCATACGGTGAAATGTGGGCTTAAGTATGCCTCTGCTTACTGCTTCAATGATGAAAGGCGTGACTAAAAAGTATAAAATTAAAGAAAAAGAATTTATGCAGACAATCTTCAATCGATAGTTTTCCCTTCACAAAGACTTTTAGATATGGTTGACAAACGACTAAGATAAAACATTGGCTGCGCAATAAAAGCTCGTCTCCTTGGCTCTTACAAAGCCACGTTGTATAATGGAGCTTTATCGGTGAATACGTTGTTCATTTTATAAAAAATATTAGCAAATACACGCGGCTCTGCACATGTAATGAAAAACTGTATCCGTTTCTCACAGGAATAGATTCTCGCGATAAAAAGTGTAAGCCTATAGATATATTATGTATATACTATAGGTTACGTCCCATAACCTCACAAACTTTATATAACAATAAAGTACCAAAATTTTCACGCGTGGGTTTATTTTGACTTGAAGTCAGAACAGATTGTAATACGGCCAATTAATTACATTGCTCTATTCTTAAAATAAAACTGAATTATATCAAACGTAAATAAGTTATAACAAGTAAGCCAATTACTAACCGACCAGAATGAGTCGGTAACACTATTCCCTATTTCCCTATCGCGCTTGCTGCTAATTAAATTTGTTTTCGTTCCGACACAATACAACTTTACCAAACAAGATGGCTGACCCAGACTTATTCTACTTTGTGGCTCCAATATGAATAACTGTATGTTTAGTTTCGGTTTGATTTGATTTATTTCTGCTGATTAAGTAATGAACCAAAAGCAGTTGGATTGATTGAGAGTCAACAAAGTATGAGAATCTATATTAGATTGTATTGTTATGATTCGTCCAAGGAATCGTTTTATCTTGGATTACTACCACACGATAATAACTAACTATCTTCACGCTGTATCCCTGACGGGGTAGTCAGAAAGGACAGATCGCCAGGCTTCGCGATCCATACATACTTCTTTTGCTTCTTCGAGATTAAATAATAGCTTAGTTTTATGTAAATTATTATAGAAGCGCTCGTGCCCCGCGTAAACGCCCCTTGCTTAGTAAACGATCACTGAGTTACGCAACTTTCCCTATGGCTGGTCCTCGGATTGGTGACCACTTTTGTGGCATTTACATTTGCGAGCGTTTCCGTGCTTCATAAGGCACATTAAGTCATTTGTCCCGTTTGCCAGTAACATGACAGTCGTTAAGTCAAGTTGAAGGCCTTATGGGCTTGAAAAATTTCAACAGCAGGTAGCCACAACCTGAGTCTGTCTATTTTAACACGGCAATGGGCTCACCATCTATTACGTGGGACTGGAATACACATGAGGAAAAGTGGTCATATAATATGCCTCTACCACCCTTTAGGGGATAAGGCGTGATAGATAAATAAAAAATATATGCACATCAATAGAGACCTACAACCTGTTTCGAAAAGCATCCAAATCGCTTTTTACAACACCAAAGTGATAAATTACGGGAGTGATATTTACGAGTATATTTAATCCCAGCCACATCCCAGCACACTCAAGCATTAAACGTTACCAGTATTAAAACTATGAGGCTTACTACTTTTTTTCGAAGTTCGTTTCACTTAAATATTAATTTATTCGGCGCGCAACTACCCACAAATATTTTAAATTTCGACAGAAACAAATGAAAGGATTCCAGACATTCCTATTACAAAAAAAGCTATTTAAATCGACTAGAGCTGTGTTCAAAATTAGAACATTCTAAAAATAAAAGTCCATTATAGGTAAATGGCTGCTGAAATGAAATATAAGTGGCAATTTTGTCAACGATATTACATTTATATTTACAACTTACAGCTACTATAAACTTTACACATATTACAAAAGGAAGGTAAGGAATATTTACATACTTATAAAAAAAAATGGAAATATTTAGGCATCAAAAAACTCTGATATGATAGATTAATAAAATATTTCCTAAAATACTATAATTATTTTGTTTTTAAATGTTATTTTTGCAATAAATGTTATTTTGGCATTATCAAGACTGTTTGGCAGCAAAAGCTTTTACTGCCAAACAGTCTTGATAATGCCAAAAGCTTTTGCTGCCAAACAGTCTTGATAATGCCAAAATAACATTTATTGCAAAAATAACATTTAATAACAAAATAATTATAGTATTTTAAAATGGATTTCCGCCATGTAACGCCTGATTCAATTAGTTATTTAAAATATTTCTTCTCATTATCTATTTGATACAATAAATTTCTATTATATATCCTATAATATCCTAATATTGTATTGCAATATTGGTAACGTTTAATTTAATGGCATAATTGAACGCGTAGTTAACGAACTAAAATATATTTCAATATGTAATGACAATTTGTGTGAGTTCTAATAGTCAAATTTTGATTACTAGGCGCGTTTCATTTCACCGTTTTTACAGAAGCAGGCCCAAGACGTCGGCATAACGTGAAATTTCACGTACGCCTCGCTCCCCAAGAAGCAGGATAGTACCCCGAACTGTTAGATGAGGCCGGTGGTAGCCAAAGTCTGCCGGAAGCTCTTGGACATCTTTCCAAGGAGTTACCCGGGGCGTCCGGCAATAGAAAGTTTAGGCAGGGGACCGTGTGGTTTTAGCCGGTACGAGTCCGGCATGACATCCGATTGGATTTGATGAACTGGATCTGATTGGATTTTCACACGTAAAAAAGAGTCGTTTCAGTAATAGTAATCTTATTTATTTTATTGTCACCTTTCAAAATACGGGCATTGAGTGACAACGGGGATTCAGACGCTTATAATAAAGGTTTATAATGCAAATGTACCTTGAGGGACTACACTGTGCATCAGGGCCCGAAGTCTACTATTTCAATAGTGTATCAATAGTGTCGATGGCCTGACAATGGCACAGTTTTGCACTTTTCGTAGTCCGCTAACTATTTAAGACCAATGGCTTCTCACTGACTTGTCATTAACCTGCCACTCATATTTCGTTGTAAACGTGTTAGGGTGTGGTCGCATTTCTAAGTCAAGTATGGTCTTTACAAAGGCTGAAGATACTGTTAAGTTTTAATAATACCGTAAGCTTCTTTTTATCTCAGAAAAAACATCTCAATCTAAAGGAATTTACATTTATGAGATGATCAGGATTCAGGTTATGATTAGGGTTTGCTGTAAGAGAACTCAACTATGAGTTAAGCACGCCTTTGTACTTGATATTTACATGTTGCTGTAACTATTTAATGTGTTCAAAAAGTATAAATAAATAAATAAATGATCAAATTCCATGCAAATGAAGCCATGGGCGTCTTCTTATGGTACCATTTATAAATTTATTGAATTGCCGTTCTAAACTGTAACTATTAGTAGTGCTATGTATATAGGACTATGACGAACGGCAGAACACCGTGTGATAAAGACATATGAGGTATTCGACAGTAAGAGAGAGCAAACGAAGGCGCGGTAAGACGGTCTTACCTTTAAATGTGTCTTTTTCGCGTCTTATTAATATTTTTAAGACTTTGCTCACATCTCGACGCTCGGCAATATTGGAAAAGAATCTGTTTGTCACCACAACTATTGCAATATAACAAAAACGTTGAGAGGTTGAAGTGCTCGTTGCCCTGGTGATTCAGTGTTCTGCACGGCATTAAGCAACTTTCACTATGGCTGGTCCTCGGATGGGTGACCACTTTGTGGCATTTACATTTGCGAGCGTTTCCGTGCTTCGGAAGGATAAAAAGGATAACTGAAAGAATAAAAATATTCTGTAAAGGTTCAAAAATGTAATGAAGCTCTTATTAATACCAGCTGTTTATATCTATATATACATGTATATATAAAAGCCAAAATCACTGACTGACTCATTGATCAAGAAATCTCTGAAACTACCAAAGCTATGAAGCTCAAACTTCGCATGGAGATTCTTTTTGATATGAATTTATGTACACCTGTTTTTAGTTACAAATAAATGGGGACGTGTATCGCGGTTTTGCAAAATTTTACCTATAAAGGAGTAAACAAGGGTTGAATGTTTATATGGAAAATTCTTCATTTACAAACATAGCAACACCGAATTTCATATACCTGCTAAAATAAAAAAATACATGTTAAGGAATTTTGATAAATTCTACGCTTGAGGGGGAAAAATAGTAGTTGTAATAACTGACTCATTGATCACGAAACCTATAAAAGTAACAAAGCTACGAAGCCCAAACTTCGCATAGGGGTTCCTTTTAACACGTAGGTTTTCCCTAAGAATGGATTTTTCGAAATTCTACCTCTAAAGCAGTAAATAAGTGATAAACGGCTGTATGGAAGTTCGTTCATTTTCAAAGTTAGAAACATGAATTTACATACACTTGTTTTTGATTACAAATAAATGGGTATGTGTATCGCGGTTTTGCAAAATTTTACCTATAAGGGAGTAAACAAGGGTTGAATATTTATATGGAAAATTCTTCATTTACAAACATAGCAACACCGAATTTCAAATACCTACCTCTGTATAAAAAATACGTGTACAGGAATTTTGATAAATTCTACCCTTGAGGGGGTAAAACAGAAGTTGTAATAACTGTGTGTTCTAATTAACACGTAGGTGCCTCCTATGAGAGGATTTTGTGAAATTCTAATCCTAAGGACGTAAATAAGGGATAAACGGTTGTATGGAAGATTGTCATTTTCAAAGTTAGTAACCTTAAGTTAGTACAACTGTTATAGAAGAATCTCATAAGGCTAAAAGAAAGCATATATATTACCTGTGATTTTAGTGTTCCCACGGGAACCAAATATGCGGGTAAACCACGTACAGCTTAAGCATTAAACATAGAATCCTGAAATTTGGTGAAAATAAAATGGTATTCCCGATATTTCCATGGGAACGGGAACTACGCCTATACTATCAAACATAGCGAGAGTACTCATTAG
Source organism: Thumatha senex (assembly GCA_948477245.1). Lineage (NCBI taxonomy): Eukaryota > Metazoa > Arthropoda > Insecta > Lepidoptera > Erebidae > Thumatha > Thumatha senex. Next base: position 3,590,946 of record OX419734.1, read on the forward strand.
GTCTACCTTGAATCAGCACTAAGAAAAGAATTCCCACGCGAACGGAAATACATGGGTAAAACCATACACAGCCTGAAATTTGGTGAACGTATTTTTTACGTACCTACGTTAGATGAGCACCAAGAAAGGAATTCCCGGTATTCCCGGAGGAATGTAGGATTACATTCCTCTGGGAATACCGGAATACTAATATCATAAATGTATAAGTTTGTGAAGATTTCTATATTATTAAGACGTTTGTTATTTAATCACATATAGATGAAAATCGACGTTTAGATAGAACATTTCCTGAATTAATACATAGTATACCTACTTTTTATCCGGAAAACATCTTTTTGCTGCGAGAAATCCTTCGCGGGCATCAACTATTGGGGATATTTGAAAATTATTTTTATAGGACATTCTAGAACAAGCCGAGAATACTGAATCAATTTTGGCATGATTTGAGTTTAAATACTGATATTCTGCGCGGTTCCTTTGCGAGAGAGGATGATGTGTGTAAAATGTATACTCTGTTCCTGCAGTTTAGCCCGCGTGTATAGTATTCCGATTCAGTACTTTGTTGTTAGAAAGAAACCCTTGGAAATAGAAGTTTGAAATTTTTAGGTTAGTTTACCTTTAAGCAGCAATTAAAAAAGTTTTTTTTAATTTAGTTATTTTTCTATCATGGATTTAAAAAAAAATGTATTAGGTTATAGTTTATTATTGTATTTTGTGTAAGTGTATATAACAGGCGAAGCCAGGGAGCACATCTAGTCTGACATAATAATAATTTATTTAAAAGAAAGCGCTCGTGGCCCCGCGGACGTAGTGTTCTGTAAAAGATCACTGCGTTAAGCAACTTTCACTATGGCTGGTCCTCCGATGGGCGACCACTTTGTGACCTTTACATTTGCGAGCGTTTCCGTGCTTCGGAAGGCACGTTAAGCCGTTGGTCCCGGTTGCCAGTAAAATGGCAGTCGTTAAGTCCAGGTAAGGCCTTATGGGCGGGCTTAAAAAATTTCAACAGCAGGTCGCCACAACCTGCGCCTGTTCATTTTCAACACGGTAATGGGTTCACCTCATGTTACGTGGGACAAAAGTGCATACCGTGAAATGTGTGTGTTTAGTATGCCTATGCCTACCCCTTCGGGGATAAAAACGTGACAATATATCAAGTCGTTGAGAGGTGAGTAAAGCACACAATGAGTACCTATAAATAGAACTTGCACAAAATATTACGCACACGTACAAAAAACGCTGAACATTCAACATGCATATACATAAAATAAAACTGTCTCAACTCATCGTAGTTTATAGCTCCACGTTCTCAAATATTAACATAACACTTTGCATATGCATGCGATGCGTCTGTGAAACTCACGCCCCGTGAAATAGGTATGTAATTGTTCACACGTCATGAAATAGGCCGAGTATAAATATACAGTGCTTCTATAAGCTGTTAATCTTTCTTCCATATTAGTAGGATTAGACAAGAAATGGAAGTAAGATTTACAAATAATAATTACCGATAAACGCATAACTTTGTAAGTACGGATGGATGTTTATTACTGTTTCACGTAAAATCTAATGAATGGATTTTGTTGAAACTTTACAATAATATAGCCAGAGAGAGAGAGAGAGAGAGAAGAGAGCCTACCGCCTGGACATGATTTACCATGGCCGATCTGGAAGTCTTTAAATAGACTCCGAACACAGATCGGCCGGAGTAAGGAGAACCTGTTTAGGTGGGGCTTCTCGGATGGCTTGAATCTGGAGTGCATATGTGAGGCTGTCCCCCAAACAATGAAACATCTGATGTCTTGTTCTGCGTGTCCTTCCAACTGCACACAGGAGGACCTAATGAATGCTACTGAAAATGATGTTCTTGTAGCTAAGTTTTGGGCCGAAACAATTTAGGTTTGTTAGCGATACGAAAAGAAGAAGAATAATATAGCTTACACATCAGAATAACACATAGGCTACTTTTTATCCCGGGAACAAGTTCCTGTGGGAAACGGGAACGGGAAATCTTCACCACGCGTGAGAAGCCGCTGGCGTCAACTAGTAGCATATAATAGTTTTAGCTGTGATTAGAAAAGGAGATGTGATTGGAAAAGGAAAGGAATAAATCCAGAAAGCGTTATGAGTTTATGACAAGCACAACAAAACTTTGTAGGTAAATTGTTTTTGCTTAGACCCAGGGTTACTCACTTGTCACATTCGGGTTTTGGAAATCATTTATGTCTCGATTTGAGTTGATGGATTTATACGATGAGGTGTTGAAAGAAGGATTCCCTAAATCTTCATACATAGATAAAGATTTTGTGTTCTATTTGTGTGCTATGCTATTTACCAGACCTGTACGATGAATCTATACAAGGCTAAAAAATAATTAGATATAAAAAATTATGCCACTTCTCAATTAATATTAGTCTCCTGAACCTGCTAATATAATACTAGCTGACCCACACGTCTTCGCCAGTGGCATACTTCAAACCCAGTGGCGGACAGACGCGGACAGGGGCGGGTTGGTACGACGTTTGAAGGTGTGGAAGGAGGTGGAGTAGACAATAAAGGAAAGCGGACCTCGGGCGTCGTGAGACGCGACTAGGAAAGACGCTCGGATGATAATGGATTATGTGTGCATATAATTCTTTTCTATTTCGATATTCTAAACTTCATTAATAATACGAAATTATGCTTTATCCTATATTTCGATTTTATTTTTGTAGATATTGTTCTTCAATGCTAAGCGACTTTTGTTGTGACCGTACATTTAATAGTAGTTGATGGCGAGGTCCAAATGTTTCGTGTTTCGTGATCTTGTCAAAGCACAAATCATCGCTTTTGGCATCGTAATGTTGCACTTACTTTACTTGAAGCTTGTAACTGCGAACTCAGTTTATTGGCTGCAGTTTTCGGAAATAAATTATTGACTGCCTCGATGGCGCAGTAGTAGTGTATATAACTTTAGTTATATACACTACTACTGCTCAAGAACGAATCTCTAGTTAGAATAATACTTAGTGTGATTCACAAATTTTGACTTAGGAGTTCTCTGTATAGTGTATCGAAGTTTATTACTTGCTATAAATTGCTTACTAAATGTCACATCTGTACATACCATGTTTTTGCAAATACATAATATTCTATTCTATTCAAAAGTATTACTTTGTAAATTTTTGAAGCATCATACTTAAAGTGAATAAATAAATAAATAAATATCCATCATGCCTTATCCCCGAAGGGGTGGCAGAGGCATATTATATGCCCACTTTTCACCGTGTGGATTCCTGTCCCACGTAATACGTGGTGAGCCCATTGCCGTGTTGAAATAGACAGACGCAGGTTGTGGCTACCTGCTGTTGAAATTTTTTAAGCCACCTATAAGGCCCTCAACCAGGCTTAACGACCGCCATTTTACTGGCAACCGGGACCAACGGCTTAACGTGCCTTCCGAAGCACGGAAACGCTCGCAAAATGTAAATGCCATAAAGTGGTCACCCATCCGACGACCAGCCATAGTGAAAGTTGCGTACCTCAGTGATCGTTTACCGAACACTGAGACCGCGGGGCCACGAGCGCTTCAAGTGGAATATGCAGAACATTTTACTCTGAAAGAACAGCAGAGATAGATCGAACTGGCCTATGGCTAAATAGTTAGTACCTACTTTGATCAGAGTTTGCTAGCAGTCAGTCATTCTCAATCGAACAATAGTTACTGGGAAAAGAATAAATAGATGTACAGAATTAAAGCCCTCTGAAAAAACATATAGTTGTATAGAGATCCACATCTTAAACAATCCTACTAATATTATAAACGCGAAACTTTTTAAGTACGGATCGATGTTTTTACTATTTCACGAAAAATCTACTAAATGGATTTTGATGAAACTTTACAATAATATAGCTTACACATCAGAATAATTCCAATTCCAATAATTTTATTCTTTTATTTAACAAGTTCCTGTGGGAAACGGGAACGGAAAACCTTCACCAGACGTGTAATGACTATGAAGTGATTAATGTATCAGCTAAAGGAGTATGCATGCCTGGGGATTTGTCCTCTGTGACTACCCCGTCAGGGATACAGCGTGAAGATAGTTTTGGTGTTTTTTGTTTTTAGTTTAGTTAAGTATATCAATAACGCCCTATTCCCGAAGGGGTGGCAGAGGCACATCATTCGCCCACTTTTCTTTGTCTATATTCCTGTCCCATGTAATGATTGGCGAGTCCATTGTCGATAAATCTAAATCTTAATTCTTAATATTAATTGATTGATAAATCCGATGAAATTTAAAAAATATAATAATGGCATATAAAACGTACAATATCCCAAATTATTATCTATTTATTTATCTATCACGCCCTCTCCCCGAAGGGGTGGTAGTGGCATATTATAAGCCCACTTTTTACCATGTGTATTTCTATCCCACGTAATTGGTAGTGAGCCCATTGCCGTGCTGAAATAGACAGACGCAGGTTGTGGCTACCTGCTGTTGAAATTTTTCAAGCCGCCCAAAGGCCTTCAACTTGACTTACCGACTGCCATGCAACGGCTTAACGTGCCTACCGAAGCACGGAAACGCTCGCGAATGTAAATGCAACAACGTGGTCATCCATTCGAGGACCAGCCATAGTGAAAGTTGCGCAACTCAGTAATGTAAAACTGAGTCCGCGGGGCCACGAGTGCTTCATTATTTTAAATTGAAATTATTAGGCTTTATTATTTCAAGATACGCTTTAAACGTAACTATATTTTTAAGTAGTATTGTTGAAAGTGATGCAAACACTTGTCTAATAACTAACTAAGCCCCGCGACTTCACCCGTGCCGTACTTTGATATCCCGTCGCACCCATTCTATCCTGTCATTTATAATTAATTGCATGAAAATTTGCCCGATTTGTTGACATTTACAATTACTGCTCTGTTCTTCAAGGTACATAGTAGTGTAATAATACGTAGCCTATATCCTTCGTCGATAAATGGGCTATCCAACACAAAAAAAAATCACACTAAGTATTCAGCTTTATGTATTAATATAGATAGTATAGAAAAGAGTAGAGTAGAATAGGGTAGAATATCGTAGAATAGAGTAAAATAAGGTGGAATAGAGTAGAGTAGAATAGAATAGAAAAGAATTAAATAGAATAGAGTAAAATATAGTAGAATAGAGTATAATAGAGTATAATAGAATAGAATGAAATGGAATGGAATGGAATAGAACAGAACAGAAAAGAACAGTATAGAATAAACTTTATTGGACACAAATATAAAACACTCACATTAAGAGATTTGTTTCATAAATGTACAAAGAGTGGCCTTATCGCTAAAGAACAATCTTAGACAAGTTTTTAAGGGCCATATGGGAAATGGGTAGCAATTGGTGCTTTTAATAAGGAAAGACTAATTAATAAATGTAATTAATTTACCTAAAAACTTACCAAGTCATCATAACATACATACACAAAAACACACATACATAAATACATTTACATACATAAATACAGATATAGATCAAAATTATAAAACAAGTTTTCTATAAATAATAACAGATACAGCAACACATGAAAATCAAAAAGAAGATCTACTTTTAAATTAAAATCACCCTGAAGACTCTAAAGTCAGGTTTAATGTCACAAATTTCATTTCGAACAGTACAATCGTTGATAAATGTGAGAAAGGTGTAAAGAAATGAAATTAGTTCTCCCGGTACGTGCTATAACGTCTCGGAAGTAATTTGTCCTAAGTAGAAATAAATATTTATAGGAACGTGGCTCTCTTTGTTTACGAACTGCGCCTTAGTTCTTTTATACCAAGCATTTCAGGCCACTTTCTGTATCCACGACCACGACCGGCAATTTTGTCGCATTTTAGAAGTTAAATACCTACATCGATACTGTTTCACAATTTCTAGTCTGCGGTTACTGTTACAACTACATTTACAGGCTACCTTTTTATTTATATATTGAAGCCGCTATCTCATTGTTGTGACTCCTGTTACACCTACGGCAATGACTAAGACCAGAATAAATGTATAAAATTTACTCTACCAAATGTAAAACAAGTTGCGGCCAATGTTCAACTGAATGGACAAGTGTTAGAGTTTGTAGAATCAACTGTGTTCCTAGGTATAACTATTGATGCCAATTTGCAGTGGGGCCCACACATAGAAAAGACAGCCTCTAGATTAAGTTCGGCTGCATACGCTGTAAAAAAGATCAGGACTCTAACAGATGTGGATACGGCTAGAATGGTTTACTTCAGCTATTTTCATAGTATTATGTCTTACGGTATTCTCCTTTGGGGGAGTGCTGCAGATTTAAATATAATTTTTGTTCTACAAAAGCGGGCTGTACGCGCTATTTATAATTTGGGCCCCAGAGTTTCTCTCCGAGAAAAATTCAAAGAAGTGAATATTCTTACCGTACCATCACAATACATTTTTGCCAATCTTATGTATGTTTAGAAAAATCTATCACAGTTTTCTAAACTCTGTGATAAACATAATATAAACACTAGAAATAAAAATAATCTTTCAGTCCACCACAGTCGACTACATAAGATTGGCGATTCTTTCCAGGGTAACTGTATACGCTTTTACAACAAGCTTCCCTGTGACCTGAGAAATTTACCTTTAAATAAATTTAAAAAGTTTATTAAAAACAAGCTTTGTGAAAAAGGTTTTTACTCCGTTACAGACTATTTGCAGGACAGGGACGCCTGGAAATGATCTGCTGGCAAAATGAAATAATATTAAATTGTAAATAGGCCATCAAAAAAAAAGCCTTCCTAAGTTTCTTGCCGGTTCTTCTCAGGTGGGCCGCGTTAAATATTTTAAATAGTGTATGACATTTTGTAAGCGCCGTTAAAATGGTCTATGCAAAATAAAGATATTTTTATTTTATTTATTTATTTATTTAAATACTTTCGCCTTTCTCGAACTTGAAAATGTTCCCGGAGAAGTCGGAATGACTTGGAAATCGCATCGAAATTAATCAAATGATAAAATTAAAGGTTGCCAGTAAGATTACGGTTTTTAAGTCAAGTTGAAGACCTTATGGGTGGCTGTTCATTTCTAAGCGGTAATTGGCTCACAATACGTTACGTGAGACAAAAACGCACGGTTGATCGTTGGCGTACAGTATGCCTCTGCCTACCCTTATTTTTATACCACTGAGGTAGAACGATAATAAAGGAGGGGAGGAGGATCCCAACACACACCCTCGATTCGTCAATCCTAACGCACAATGGTCAAGGATAACCTCTACTAATTGTAACGGAAGAATGACGAACCGTACTCCTCAAGGAAAGGGGGATGTAGGATAGGTAAAAGGAAACCTTACCCTCCAGGTTGTCAAAACTTTTGCAATATTCCGCTTTACAAGGTGGCACTTAGTCGACAAGTTGACACGTGTTTCACCTACACACGAGGCATCCTCAAGGCTGCTTGACAGCAAGTGCTGTCAAGTGGAATATTGCGTTTGCGTTAGGATTGACGAATCGAGGGTGTGTGGTGGGATCCTCCTCCCCTCCTTTATTATCGTTCTACGATGGATTTCCGCCATGTAACGCCCGATTCAATTCGTTATACCACTGAGGTGACAGACAAGCATACGGCCCACCTGATGGAAAGTGGTCACCGTAGCCAATAGACGTTTGCAACACCAGAGGTGCAACACTCGCGCTACCGATAATAAGCTTTATAAACCTTCTAAGTTCGTTTCGAGTTCATTCCACAATCTAAGCGTTCGAGGAATAAAGCCTCTATCGGATCTAAAAGTATGCGTGCGCTCCGGACGCAAAGTGTCAGGGGGAAAATCCTGTCTATGGCGAGCGGTGCGATGATAGAAGGTAGCCGTGGGCATCATATCAAACAACTCTTCAGAGCACAGACCGACACACTTTTGGAGATAAAAGAGTGTCTGAATTTAAGCATGTTAAAAACTAAATAACTAGGTTTAAGTTTTTGCATTTTATGTTTCTCCAGTTTTTATGTTTATAAAAATCATAAGTTCATTTGCAGCTTTCTAAGTATCTAAACATTGATACGGTTGACATTCCAAGCGTAGAACACCTAAAAAAGCATTTCAGTATTATATGTAGGTAGGTACTTTGTGGGCAACTGTTGATATCATCCAAGGCACTTCAAAATGGAATTGAATAAAAAATTTTAACTAAAGCAAACAGCAAAATACTCTAAACTCACTGGAGATTGCGTTTGAGCCGTTAGGGTCGACATTTTTCCATTTCATTTTCTAATAAAAGATTTGACGTCCAAGGTTGAATGATTTTCTCGAGGTTTCTTCTTTGCACAGAGGTAACGTACGCATTGCCAAATAATATTTGCCAATATGGTTATACTACCGAAATTGTATCATATCAGTCTAGCGACAATAATAATAGACTTTGCATCTAGACATCCATATCTATATAAATAATATTATGAGAGGAAAGATTTGTAAGTTTCATTGTAAAGAATGGGTTCAGAAACTACTGGACCGTATAAAAATTCTTTGGCAATTAGAAAGCAACATTCTTCGCGAGTAACATAAGCTACATTAGATTTTTTACAATTTTAGGTTCCGTATCCAATTCCAAATTATGTATCCCAATGTGTAAAAAAATTACTTATAAAATTCCTTACATCGAATCAAATTAAGCTTTAAGCTTGTGTCATGAAATGTAGACAATTCATAAACATACACATATATATGTAAATACATAGAAATGGACAAGCGCAGGTTGTGGCGACCAGCTGTTGAAATCGTCAGTCGCATAGACACCGAGGCAGTCAAAATACGAGTAGGTACCTAAAATCGATCGTGTGCGCTTCTTTACTGGTCTTACTGTTAGGTTTAATTAAAACTTGGCAGCTCAAGTATTCTGCATTGATAAAAACTTCGAGCTCCTTATAAAAATATACCACAATAGCTCTTGAAACTCATACAATTCCCATCATAGTGTTTTTTTTTTCTTCGCAACGTACCTCCGGGTCGGTAATTAATCTATTCGCGAGATCTTTTACTGCTGGCCATTATTTAAGTTTCATTTTAAAGAAATAATACGCTGCAGCGCTTTATTCTTAATGAATGAAAAGGTGTAATTAGCTTTATGTTGGTGCGCTTTTTTTCTTGATTTGCTTGTATGGAATTTTTTGTACGTGACTTTTATGAGCATTTGAAATGATAATATCAAGATAATTAAAAGAAATGAAATGAAAAATTTATCTATCCACAATTTATTAATAGATTTCGGTATTCCCTTTTGATTCACTTACCTTAAGCGAAAGATGCCAATGAAGGCGTAATACCCAAGTATGAAATATGTCTACAAACTTTTTGTATAGCTGAAGTGTGATATTGATTAAAATGCAGGTAGCCTAAATTTAAATTACCTAGAAAAAAACTTACTTAAAATATAAGATATCTGAGAAGCAATTGTCCTGTAATACAATAAGACTGACATTATTATGTTTAAATACATGGACAACACTGAAGGCTGGTAAAATCCATAATTTGCAATGACTTATGCAACAAAAATCTATATTTTCAGAGTAGTGTGTCGGCTTAGATGCAAAGGTTTCCCAAAGATCTAGCGGCCTTCAATTACCACTTAGGCATTTCGCTTAGATAGATAGACATGCATACTCCAGGCTCAAAATCCAGATAGCGCTTGGACACAACTCAAAATAAACATTATGTAGGACTTTTACAATTAGTTTCGTAAATAATAATAATTAATATCGTTGGGACAACTGACACAACGCCATCTGATTCCAAACAAAGGAGAGATTGTATTATGATAACCATATAACTGATAAACATACTTATGGGAACCTTATACCGGTTGATTTTGATGGGGAGGAATTCTTCGACACCTAGTCGGGGCATCATTGTCAGTCCTGTAATAATTCCCACCACCCGCCCCCTTCTTTTTGTATTGTTTTCTGTAAATATGTTAAATTATAATTTGTTCAAAATATGTTAATTAAAATATTATAGATACATAACACCCAGATACAGAATAAACCATCGTGCTCATCACACAAATTTTTATCCTGGGTGGGAATCGAACCCACGACCTCTTGCGTAGCAGTCGGATACACTCCCACAGCGCCACAGAGGCAGTCAACCTAACTAAATGTCTAACATTCACAATTTAAAATAAAAACACACACGCAGTCTGCTACCAAGTGCCAAATACGGGCACTACTTATACTAAAACTAGGGACGTATTTCAGAACGTTACTCAATCCTCAAGAAACACTTGAGGGTAGTATTTATAAGGCAAAACTATCCTCAAGCGTTTCTTGAGTATTGAGTAACGTTCTAAAACACGGCCCTAAGTTCTTAAGATCGAAATCTTACCGCTAGATTAGTGTCTTCCCTGTCTGTCTTGTGAAATGTCGTCACTAACAATAATAGGGTCTTTGGTTTTAACGCACTACACTCGCGACAGAGTTTTCTCACAACAGACCAGGCCGAGTCTGCTATTTCATTCGTGTCGAAATAGAATCGAAATCGTCGCTCAATAGAAAGCCACCGATACATTTTTGACAGTTTTTTGTAGTCTACTATTACAAATGTACCTTATTACTAAATAAACGGCTTTACTCTCGTGTAAATTTCGGGATAGCCCGACTAGTTTCGGACCTAACGGAGGTCCTTCTTCAAGAGGAGCGTCAAGCTACGTCGAAAGCTGCGCTGGCACTGCGTTGCCAGCGACCTCTCTGGCGCAGAGCACGCTGTGTCAGTGTAGGTGGGTGTGTCTCGTCTTGAGTAGCCGATGTGGAGATTGCTTTGGTGTTAACCTCAGGCGCAGGAGGTGCAGTCGCACACACCGAACTGGTCGTATCTCCCTCCAATGCTGGAATATTGTTGGAGGGAGCAAGCTTTAAAGCCGGTCTTCATGCAGGGGGCAATACCCAACCAGAGTCCCTGTTGAAATTCGGACGACGGCGTGAAACGAAGTACTTCCTTGTCGCTAGTACAGAGGCCTTATCGAATCTTATGTAATGAGACGTCTCCGTCTGGCAGGCGTGCTCAGCCACCGCTGACTTCTCAGTGTCCATTTCCATCCGCCACTCCTTTTCATTTAGAAAACCAGACATTTCATTCTAACAAATGGACCTACTCCAATAGACTTCTACTATCGGTCGGCCGATAGAATTCTACTAGCACGTACCGCGCCAGTGGCCGCTTGTCAGTTGCATTTTTGATAGTCTACTAACATTTCGTTAGCTAAAAACAACGATTCTGGTTCTATTCTAGTGCTTGTCAATAGTAGACTTGGCCCCCAGAGCACTTTCACTTACACACAACTTCAGTTAGATTAAAGGTAGCACAAAGCTCTGTTTCAAAGAATACTTGTTCAATACAACGCGAGCAGTCGCGATTTATAAATCTTTTTCCTTAAAAGGCCGAACCATCGGCGATATTACTCTGGCGAGAGTTTTATATCAAAACTATGACCTCCCAGAAGTCTACCTAAAATAACTACCTCCCCGGTTTCTACAAAAAACAGCAAAAAACACTATTCTATTTTATTCTATTTTTGTCGTATGGCAAGCGGTGTCGCTAATGTCACTGACGACGACTCTGCCAATGTCAGATGTGTGATGGAAATACGTGTGATTTGTCAATAAACGCAGCAACTTTTTAAAAAACCTCACAAAATTTTGGATCAAGGATACTTTTTGTGATACTATTGTGTTTCATTGGTTGGTTAGAACACTGAAACAAGTACATAATACGGTGAGTTTATCTAGCGTACTGCACAATAAAAAATATGTATATACAGGAGGTTAAAATCAATAGATAATAAGCATACTTATATTTACGAACACATAAGGCAACAAATAAACAATCACAGTCTAATGTCATTACTTTGAACAAAGCTCATGAACGTCTCAAGGAGTTCTGAAGAGGAGTAAGTTAATAATGAGGGGATATTAATGGGAACGGGAACATTAAGTTTAGGGAGGCGGCTGTAAAGATCAAAACTCTGGTTGTTATTTTGACAATTGAAAAAAATATGTTCCAGGGTTCCCTCGTCGATGCCACACTCGCACAGCGATGTATCCCGTATACGAATTTTGTGGAGGAATACAGGAGAGCAGCAGTGACCCAGACGGATCCTACAAATAACTGATATAACTGTTTTAGGTACTTTTTTATAACTGTAGAACCATGGCTTTGGTTTGATGAAGGGTTGGATAGGATAGTAAGATTTCCCTTTTCTAGTGGAGCTATCATTCCAGTCCGCTTGCCAAAAAACAAGAAGATTCCGGCGAGCGACCCCCATCATGTCATATACCTGGACAACCGAGTGGCCCAGGCCAGAAATATCAGAGTAAATTGCACTTTTGGTCAAGGCGTCAGCACATTCATTTCCAGTAATACCACTATGGCTAGGTAACCAAACAATCTGAACAAGCTTCTAATTCTTAGAGCAATTGAAGAGTACTTTTTTTATCTCTAATACAAGTGGATTATGTTGTCTGGCTCGAAATGGGCTATGAGCCAGGGCCTTAATGCAGCTAAGGGAGTCACTAAATATCACTCCCTTATAGATGTTGTGTGATTTAATGTATCTGCATGCCTCCAAAATACCGATACATTCACCTGTGAACACTGAAGATTCCCGAGGTGCCTTAAATTTTAAAACTATTTTCGATGTCTGGTAGTAAACAGCTATTCCTGTGTGGCTATTGGTATCGAGTTTTGAAGCATCGGAGAAAAATTTTTCAAAATCTCTCCAGTACTTATCTACTGTGGCGTTAAACAAACTGTTTGCTGAGAGTGTATTTTTGTAAATCCTTATATCCAGTACAATGTTAGGTTTGAAGCACAGGGTTTCATACTCTGTGCAGAACATAGGGACTTTGGCTAATGACATGATAGGGAAATCTCAGTTTTTAGTGATTTGGTAAGCAATCAAGGTGAGAGGAATGACTTTGTGGCGCCAGTAGTCAGTGGTAGTACATAGGGAGTTCAGTTCCTCAAGCTTAGGCAAGAGGGGGTGGGATGAGACCATTGCACACTTGCTTACAAATCGGGTCGCCAAATATTGCCTACGTAGATAAAGTGGTGGATCTGCACTTTCCACTTGAAGAGCATTAGTAGTAGTAGACTTCATGCATCCAAGAATTATGCGAAGACACCTGAATTGCATTTTATTCAATCGAGCAAGAGCCCCCTTGTTGCATGGAGGGAGCAGAAAAGTACCATAGTCCATGATGCTACGGATAAGCGCATTATAGACAAGCTTCATGGTATAAGGGTGGGCCCCCCACCATACCCCGGACAGGGCTTGCAAGATTGGGATCACCCTTTCGCATCTCTTTATTAGATGGTCAACCTGGAAAGTTCCTGACAGCTTACTATCTAGATAGACTCCTAGAAATTTAACTTTTTTAGTCATAGGTATTTCCTGACCTTAAATTTTAATGCTAAATGGAGGAATCCTGGTCCCACGTGTGAAGATCACAATCGAGCTCTTTTGGGGGGAGAGACTCAAACCATGGTTTATAAGCCATTGGTTCAAAGAGTCCAGGGAGAGGCAGAGAGAGGAGGCAGCATCGGAGATGGAGATATCAGATACATACAAAGCCAGGTCATCAGCATACTGTAGTATCGAGCAGTTATTGTTGAGGCATGATCCTATGTCAAAGGTGTAGAGGTTGTACAACAGTGGGCTGATGACCGAGCCCTGAGGTAATCCCTTTCATGTATTCCTACGTTCCACTAGCTCGCCTTGCACCCTCAGAATCAACGATCGCGACATCAAGATATTGCATATGCACTGCACCATCATCGCCGGCAATCTCAGCTGCAGCAACTTCTGCCTGAGAGTGGGGAGAAGCACGTTATCATATGCTGAGGCAATATCCAGAAAAGACGCCACTACAGAGACCTTTCTGAAAAGTGATAACCTGATATCTGTCGTCAAAATTGCGATGCTGTCCATAGTGCTTGATGCTCTCCTAACCCCAAATTGGGAACTCGGCAGTAACCCTTGGGACTCAACAAGCCACTCAAGTCTATTTTTGATGAGGTGTTCTAATATTTTTATCAGAACTGAAGAGAGAGCTATGGGCCGGTAGCCATTAGCATCAACCACGTTTTTTCCCGGCTTCAGGATTGGGATGATGACCTGAGTTCTCCATTGTTCTGGTAACCAGCCAGACTTGTAACAGAAATTTAAATTTTTTAATAAATATGACTTTGTCTTGCTTCCAGAGTGAGAAATGAAGGAGTAGGGGATGCCATCTCTACCGGGAGCCGAATCCCGTACAAGGCTGAGTACGGTATCCAGTTCTGCCTCAGAAAAAGGAGCATCCAATGGGTCAACTGGAACCGGGGAGGAAGGTAATTGGACTTCCTCTAAGGAAGGCTTCAGCAGTCACCTGTGAAATTGGAGAGGTAGAGGCGGGAGAACAGCCGGTCCTAAATCGGTTTAACCGCTTCCATACTATGGATGTTGGAGTAGAGGGAGATAGCGAAGAACAGAATTCCATCCACCCCTGGCACTTTTTCTTGCGGAGTAGTCTTTTTGATTTAGCAAGGACTCTTTTGTATTCAACAAAATTATCCACAGTCATTGCTGAGTTGTAATTCCTCTCCGCTTCCTTTCTTTCCCTAATAGCCCTAGTGCAGTCTTGGTCCCACCAAGGGGAAGATGAGATCTTTGCACGGGCACTGTTTTTGGTTGGGAAGGTAGCTTCTGCAGACGAATTAATGGCTGCGACTAGAACGTCACAGCAGTTTTGCACATGGCAGTGACCGCTATATTCAATAGACTGAGTGTCTAAATTTGGAAGATTGTCTATTTCTAAATCTAATTGTGTTTTAAATTTAGGCCAGTCTGCTTGTGACAGTTTATATTTAAGTAGAGGGATGGGAGCTTTAGATAGAATGGTTCTGTTAGTCAGAGTGATAGTAATAGGGTAATGGTCACTGCCATGTGCTGTGCAAACCCAATGAGCAGCTGCTGCCAGATCAGGGGAGCAGAAAGTTAAGTCAACACAGCTCTTCCTCTGTCCTCGTATAGGTTTTCGAGTTGGGCATCCAGTGTTAAGAATACAGAGATTAAGTTCGTCTAGAACCTCCACCAAGGTTAGTCCCACTGCATTGCAGCGCTCAGAGCCCCATCTAAAATGATGGCAGTTAAAAATCTTCCATGACTATTAGTGGGCCATCAACAGCCTGTAGCATGGACTTTAGAGAAGAGATAATATTTATTTGAGGGTGGGCAACATATATGGAGAAAAAAGTAATGTTTTGTATCTTTCCAGCCACTACATTTAAGTCGTCAGATATAGGTAAGGGTAAAAGGGAAAATGGAACCTGATTGGAGACAATGAGAGCTGAGCCCCCATACCCATCAGATCTGTCACACCTAGATGTGATGTGGCATTCGAAAATTGAGACTTCGTGTTAACCAAGTCTCCGTGATAGAGCAAATTGTGGGATTTGTTTGTTCAGTAGGAACGTGAGGTTATGTTTCTTAAAGAACACGCTCCTCATGTTCCACTGGAGAAGGACTAGAGTGGAAGGGAATTTTATTGTTAGAAAGAAGAGTTTCCAGCCACTACATTTAAGTCGTCAGATATAGGTAAGGGTAAAAGGTAAAATGGAACCTGATTGGAGACAATGAGAGCTGAGCCCCCATACCCATCAGATCTGTCACACCTAGATGTGATGTGGCATTCGAAAATTGAGACTTCGTGTTAACCAAGTCTCCGTGATAGAGCAAATTGTGGGATTATATTTGTTCAGTAGGAACGTGAGGTTATGTTTCTTAAAGAACACGCTCCTCATGTTCCACTGGAGAAGGACTAGAGTGGAAGGGAATTTTATTGTTAGAAAGAAGAGATAATAAAGTTAGGGCATCGTTGAACGGTAATTGGGAGGATTTCTGTACAGTGGAAGGGGATTGGGAAGAGTTGGTTGAAATATATGAAGTTAGGAGTTGTAAGAGTAGGTCTCTGATTAGGGATTTGTTGTCAGAGGAAGGAAATGCATGTCCGCTGGGCTGTGAGGATTGTGGTTGGGAGATAATTTGTGAGTAAGCAACTCTATCGTATGTGAGAGTGAGCGGGGCGCGGGGTTTCGGTTTTAGGAATACAGTCTTGCGGTAGGATTAGTATAATGGGGTGGATTTGGTGGCTTGGGCATATGAATAGGATGTGGGGTTAATAGGGGTCACCTTGCTAGCCTCAGCATATGAGACGGAGTTCTCAGACATCATGGCTTTTATCACACTCTGTCGTTTGTACTCTGGGCAGTCCCTGCTATTAGCAAAGTGATTGCCAGAGCAGAGAATGCAGAATGCATGCTCTTGAGGAGTATCACATCCAGTCCCAGGATGGTCTTGCCCACATTTTGAATATCTTGGTTTGGACCGGCAGACAGACTCGACATGACCAAAACGGCAGCATTTCCGGCATTATATTGTGGGGTAAACATATTTTTGTACGGCAAGGGATGTATAGCACAGGAATATTCGATTTGGTAGGACCTGGACATCGAAAGTAAGGAACATGTTTCGGTAGGCTTCCATTCAGGAAGGCCATCATTAAGAATTTTCCTTTTCATTTATGCGTCTTATCTTAAGGATTTTTCCGCATCCTAGGGGGGTGGATATCAAGACTCTGGCCTCTTCCTCGTCCATATCAGTCGGAATACCTGTGACTACTCCCATACTCGTCACATTTAAGGACGGTATGGAAGCATCATATTTGTTTTTCTTAATATTGCATTATTGAGGAATGCATTAGCATCCTGGTAGGATGAGAACTCAACTGAGACTCGGTTTCTACCTGCTTTCTTTACGCCATCTTTAGCAATGTTTGCAAAATTGTTTTTGAATAGGAATGCTCCAAACGTAACTGGGTGGCGAGTAGTACCCGAATCAGGTTGAGATTCGCATCGCGCGAAATGAACTAGGAAGGGGCCTTTGTCATCAGAGGTATATTTTGATCTAGCGATCTGGTTCCTCTGTTGTTTTGTTGGTCGGGTGGTTGGAAAGTCATCCGTTAAAGTATCGTCACCCGGACGTTTGCGGAGACGCGTTTGGGATGAATTAGCATCGACGGGAGAACTATTAAGGGCAGCGGCAGCTAGCTGGGAAAGAGGACTGTCAGATATGGAAGACGGGAAGATTGGAGTGGGCGAAAATATTGGGGTTGAAGGAGCGGTATCCATCAAGGGATCTGGGGGCTCAGGAGGGTCGGGAGGTTTATCGGCCATTATGGCCGGTTAACAGATAAGCGACAAACACAAACAACTTACCAGTTATCAGGGACAACACAGACACAAAATAAAACATATAAGATCAAGGTGATCAAAGGAATCCAGAAAGATTGTCAGAAAAGTTATTCACACGTGCTAACCAAATAACACTCCGAATGACAGTCCGCTACAACTTTTTCAATGGCAGTGTTGCCATGTCTTTTGGCCCGAACACAGTTATGATTATGATTACTAGTGGTAACCTGGTCTCGATAAAATTTCAGCACCTACCTGGGGATATAGTAAGTTCTGCCCATAACTCACATTAATGATCCAATTATTATTCTTAAGACCCTTGTCGAATGCAAAAATTTATGTAATAATCATTTTTAAGTGGCTTAGTAAATTGAAAGTTATGGTTTAACCTTATTTTATGATCTAAGTAGGTAATTATTTATTGAGTCAAATTGAGTCACGAAAAAGTAATGTTGGAGTTTAACTTTGTTAAATTAAATTTAGTATATTGTCTTGTAACACGCATACATGTACATACATTACCTTACTCACCCCACTTACATAATATACTTACACCTTCTTCCTTGATGGCATAGGCAGAAACATACTGTACCGAACATTACGATAGCTAAATTTAGTCCCACGTTATATTTAGGCAGTGAGTTTATTGCTATGTTTATTGGACAGAGGCAGCTGAATAAAAGATATTGATTTTTTTTAAATCATCCATATAGCCTTCAACTTCAATTGGAGATTGTATCTCATTAAACTATTGCCTTAAAATAACATTAAGAGGTGGCAGAGGCATATAATAGCCCACATTTCACTAAAAGAAATTTTGTCGCGCGAAACAGTTGGTGACCCTTATTGAAATCGACATGTACATGTTGTGGCAACCTGCTTTTGAAATGTTTGATGCTGCCCATAATGCCTTCAATTTGGCTTAGCGACTGCCCTGTTACTGCCAACGGAGACAAACGGCTTAACGTGTCTGCCGAAACACGGAAATTATTAGGAATCACGAAAAACCCAACAGGAAATACCATGTTCAATTACAATATTAATATTTTTTATCACAAGTGAGTACACTAAGACTGCAACAAAGGAATAACAAGATAAGCACAAACCTTGTATGGGCCATAAAATTTCTACGCATCGCAAAATATGTTTGAAATGAGGCCATTTTTACTATGATAAAATTAAAATTTAAAGAAGTACAAGTACGTACGTAAGTATAAATATACTTTATGTTATACCAATACGTTACTAGCTGTAGTCGACGACTCCGCTCGCGTTATAATCTTCTTTCTTCACTGTCCCTATTTCCGATAGACTAAAATATGTACCTTGAGCTAAAGTTTTAAACTTGGATAGTAATAATCTGCGCCATATAGAGAAGGAAAAAGGAAGGGACTGGATGCGGTAGACGCTGAACCATGTGTTGTGGCGTGAATGGGGGAATGGCCAACGTTCGGCAGTAGGCTGCCTTAGGCTGATTTATTGATACAGAGACAATTGGATCAAGTCACTGTAAATAAGCTACAGTTCGAATTTCGGCTTTGAATCAACTGTATACGAAGGCATGACATTAACGATTTAATTGAATCATTTTGTATAGCGTTTCCCCATCATTATTTCTTTCTAAATCAGTGTTTTAAAACCATAACTATCTATCACGCCTTATACCCAAAGGGGTGGCAGAATAATACACCACTTTTCACCACGTCTATTCCTGTCCCACGTGGTGAGTCCATTGCCATGTTGAAATAGACAGACGCAGGTTGTGGCTAATTGCTGTTGAAATTTTTCAAGCCGCCCATAAGGCATATAAATATTATATAATATTAAATAATAAATTGTGGGACACTTGTCTAAGCTGAGAGAAGGCCAAATTTCGCGCAGATTCTTGCAACGCATGCATATACTTATGTATGATAGATTTACTTATGTATATTTTTAAATTTCATGTTGGTCTATTTTATTTGTTTTTTTTTTCTATCACTGTGTATAATGTGTTGTTTTGTTCTGTGTGAAATTAAAAATTTTTTTTTTTTTAATGCCACAAAGTGGTCACCCATCCGAGGACCAGCCATAGTGAAAGTTGCGTAACTCAGTGACCGTTTACAGAACACTAAGGTCCGTATTTCAGAACGTTTCTTAATACTCAATCAACGCTTAAGACTAGATTTTGCCTTATAAAATCTACGCTCAAGTGTTCCTTGAGTATTGATAAACGTTCTGGAATACGGCCCTAAGTCCGCGGGGCCACGACCGTTTCCTAAAACCATTATTAATTTGTCACTAATAAGACAATACTAATATAGCATTTAACTATTCGTAACATTAATTTTACTAATTCATCATTCAAATTAATTGTTTAAAATTTATTTCTGGATTTGAAGCTTGGTTGGCTATTATTGGTTGCTGGTTACAGCTATGGTTTGCTTTTAATCTTCGGCATCGTTGGAAGGGATTGCCGTTTGACCTCCCAACCCCGTAAGGGCGCCGGTGTTGTAACCTCATCTGTTGGGCAATAGGTGCACCTAGCAGGTGCCATTGCCCGGGCTTCAGAGATCTAGATGGGGTCTTATACACTCTAATGATCACAATAATGGCACTAAACTCGACAGATCCCACATCCGTCCGCATAGGCGGTGATTTGGTCGAGCGCACGGACCAGGTTAATTACCTGGGATCTGTTTTCACGGGTGCCCTTTCGATCGCATATTTTTTTTCAGCATAATGTAGTTTGGCATAACAGTTTCAGCATAAAGTTTTCTTGCATAAATTATGATAAGCAGAGTAATATAAACGGTAAGTAATATAATGGTTTTATTGGCATAACATTAACTTACTCTAATTTTGTTTTCATAATTTTAATCAGCATAAATGTAATGGATATAAATGTTATACGCCTAAAGATAATTTAACATAAAATACAAAACGCATAATGAAGGTATGGAGAACCGTTTAAATCATAAATGAATAATAATTTGACTAAAAATATTTAAGAAATGATAAGACACCATTGTAAATAATCATCTTACTCATAGCCAAGTTTTTAAGCTGTAACTTATAAAACGATATTTTAAGTGTTATTTTTTTTAGACTAGTCTTGAGCAAAGTCGTAAATAGGTACGACGACGAGCGAAGCGAGGAGGAGTGTTAGGTCACTTGTGACCACAACGTGCGAGCCGAGCGAGCGAAGCGAGCGGGCCGCGGCAGCGGCCGGCGATGCGGCAGAATAGAATCGCTCGTTTTAATCTACCTACTTTCTTTTTGTATTTTATTTATATATTCTATATTTAAGTGTTAAAATTTTCAACTTCAGTAAAGTGACTATCGACATTTTTAATCAGTGGGCATTTAAATCTTGGATAGTTCAAAGCTTAGATATAAAAAAAGACGTGTGGCACTCGGAGACTGCCGCGGTAAAGCTATTGCATAGCATACCTTTGTTTTTCTTTGATATTAATTCAAGTTACACTAAAAAAAAAAACCAAAAAAAAAACCCTCACCCTCACTCCCACAGTCACCCTCAGCCTCACACTCACACTTACTATCATTACGTCTTGATCCGTGCTAGCTTCGTACAATCGTACCATATAATATATGTACATACACGTTAAGCCAACGCTCGGCCGTGCTCGGTGAACTTCGTGTGACCTCGTCTCGACCGTCGTCTTAGGTTTTTTTCCTTACGGAATTTCTTGATTAAAGCCCACTCAAAGCCCGCGATGAAAACTATGCAATAGCTTAATAAAAATATTTACTCGTTAACATTATGGTATTCTATATGTATGGCTTGTAATCTTTATGCGAGAGTGAGTGATATGCCAATAAATGCTATGATTAGTAATCATAATTCTAAAAAAAAATATGCGGAAACATTTTATGCGGGTATATCATTATTATAAAAAAGTTATGGGAAAATACAGCCTAATGATTTATTCTGTTTGAACGTTATGCGAAACGAAGAGTATGCCAAAAAACGTTATGCAGTTTTAAGTTATGCCTCGAAAATTTATGCAACCCAATACGGACCCGTTTTTCACACGTCCAGTGACATCGATTGCGATGTCAAGTCACGCATTGCTGCCGCGTGGGCCAAATGGCGGGAGATGACCGGTGTCATTTGTGACCCTAAAATGCCGATCCGGTTGAAGGGACAGGTCTACAAAACCATTATTAGACCTGTCCTTTTACATGGCAGTGAGACGTGGCCGATATTGGAGCGACACAAGCAGGAGCTGCGTGTCACGGAAATTAAGATGCTGCGGTGGATGTGTGGAGTCACGCGGATGGACCGCGTGAGGAACTCTCGCATCCGCGGCAGCCTTCACGTCCGTGACATGCAGACAAGTTGCAAGAGTGTCGCCTTCGTTGGTATGGTCACGTCTTGTGGCAACCGCCGAGCTACGTAGGCAACAAATGTCTGGCCATGTCAGCCCCGCCGGGTCCCGGTAAGAGGGGAAGACCCAAGAAGTGCTGGCTTGACGTCGTAAGGGATGACATGCGCGCCAATGGTCTCACTATAGGGGATGCCGACGACCGTGCGAAGTCGAGGAGAAAATGTAGGAAAGCGGACCCCGGGCGTCGCGAGACGCAGCTGGGACAGACGCTCGGATGATGATGATGACACTCTAATGATCATAAATATTTTTTTAATAAAGTGATAAAGGACAATTTGAATAGAGACGGGGTTTGAACCCGTGACCTTTGCCTAACGAGGGCAATATTCTAGCCACTGATTGAGTGGATTATATGGAGAGGAGTCCATCGCATCAATGTTTGAAAATGGTTTTAACACTGTTGAGTGGCTCGACTGATGACCTTGGTCGTACTCTTTAATGATGATTAAAATATATGGTGAAGAATTTCAACTTGCGTCGATGCGGTTCGGGTAGTTCATTGGTTAGAACATTGCCCTGGTTAGGCAAAGGTCACGGGTTCAATCCCCGTCTCGAATCGAATTGTCATTTTTCACTTTATTAAAAAAATATGAGAAATTTACCATGATAATTGCTTTAAAATTTTCCCTAATGATCATATAGATTTTACTAATGATCATTGTCTGGGTATGATTAAATTACTTTCATACATACATACATACATATTATCACGCCTTTATCCCCGAAGGGGTAGGCAGAGGCATATTATACGCCCGCAATTCACCGTATGCAATTTTGTGAGCCGAATGCCGTGTAAATTACTTTCAAATGTTAATTAAAATATCATATCAGTTTAATTTTAAACTTCAACCCTGAGCACAGGTCAAAGCAGTAGTTCAAGTTAAATTGATCAATTATAACTTTTGTGAATCGTTTCATAGACAGCTTTGAGGTTACTGCAGTATTTATTTTTATAAGTCACGTCGTTACTAAACCTCAATTTTCTATTATTTATCAAACACCCCTTGTCCCCGAAGGGGTAGCAGAGGCATATTTTACACCCATTTTTCACTCTGTGTATTCCTGTCCCATGTAATAAGTGGTGAGCCCATTGTCGTGTTGAAATTTTTTTAATAAATTAGAAAAGAGTGGCCATGAGTTTTATTGCCAGGTTCTTCCTCTGGCTCTACCTATTGCTTTGCGAATCTGGCAGTAAATGTAAATGTAGAAGCAGTAATCTTGACGTGTTACTTTGTGACCTACATGAATAAAGATTTTTGATTTGATTTGATTTGAAATAGATCGATGCAGGTTGTGTCAATTATCTTCTTAGTTAATTTTATCATTGAAGAACGCCACATGAGATTAAATATATTGGTAGGTATTTAATAAACAAATCAGAGAAACTGTTCCTTCATTTGTTGTAGTATATATTTTCATAGAGTTTTACATTCAGCTTAACAAGAATCAGGCGACAACCCTTATTTTATAGGAATTTTATTTTTAAAGCTATGTGTCATATAGTCTACATCGTATTTTTATACCGCGCACCTCAACATACGCATACGTACCTATTCATGACAAAAATGTTTCTTTCATAAAAGCCAGTAATATCCATTTTTGTTTCTATTATTATTATTGCGGACCCCAGGCGACACGACACGCAACTGGGACAGACGCTCGGATGATGATGATGATGACAATGCAGGCTGTATCCCGAGTCCTACATAATATCTGTTGAATATTGACGACCCAAAATTATAAACAAATCTTTCTTTTTCCAAATTACTCAAATTATCTTCTGGTTAATTTCGATGAGGGTTTTAAGACGTACCTTCTCATGACGCTTCACCGTGTTCGAGCACCATGGAACCTTTCAGGTTTTAGTAATTGCTGTATATCCTGGTTTACTGGAATCACAGTAATGAGAATTCTGGTGGGATTAGTCCCAAAAAATGTATCTTTTGTACAGAGTACAGATGGCTCCCGTGCTACTGACGAATGATCGGATTAACTTAGCAACACAAATTTATATCAATAAAACACTGTAGAAGTGAATTTCACGTATTGCAATAAATGAGTCCAATAATTAATGAGGATAGGTAAAAATTCTTGCAATTTTAAGTATATCACATCAATGTCGCTAAAATACCATAAAAAACCTAATTGTTTGAATGCTTTTAAAATTAATTGTTATAAATATGAACGCTTACTTTGAATATTTTTATTTTCTTAACAAAACTTCAAAATGTTGATCGTGTTCATATTTGCACTGGTTTTAAACCCAAGTTGTGGTTTTCAAGAATACAAGAATGAATATTTCGCACCGAAGGTGACTCATACATCAGTCGATAACAATGATATATCAGATTACTTTGATTGGAGAGACAAAAATATGGTTTCACCTGTGAAAGATCAGCAGGACTGCGCTGCTTGTTGGGCATTTTCAGTGATAGGTAAATTCAATAAAACAATATGTATTATTACGCTTACGCGATATTTATTATATGTTATTTTGAATTTCCGATGTTATTTTTAAACTTTCGCGGTGTACACATTCTATATGCTACTCGGGACTTTCAGTCCAACAACAACCACGAGCGCTGCAATACATTCGAAACGTCGGTGAATGTAAGTAGAATTTTATTTCGCGTGTAGTCCCGAGTAGTATTTAAAATATACACCGCAATTTTATTTTTATTTATACCTGAATGTAAAATAAAACTTGAGACGGTAAATGTTTCAATGAACAAAAAAACCTTTGAATTGTTGAAAATTGTATGTTTATTTTATTTAACAGTTCAGTCACAGAGGATAGATCGCTAATTTTCGCGATCCATACATACTTCTTAAGCTTTCTAGAGATTCATTATCGTTTAACGGATAGGTACACAGCAGATTGATCAAAATGTAAAGGTGAAAAGTAATACATTCAATATACTTGTACTTACATATTACTTAACTCCGTGCAGCTACATTTAGTAAAATTTTCTGGTACTAAATAAATAAATATTGGGGCCACCTTTTCCATATCACAACATAGTCCAAAGAAAAAAATACTTGTGAAATAGGATATAGACAACTGATAAACATACTTATATATTTCAAAATATATATATATATTTAATTATTTATAGAAAACATCCAAACTTGGCGGATCACGCAGATATTTGTTCCGACCCGCGAATCGAACCCGAGACCGCAGTCGTTACGACCAATACGATACGACAAATACGCCACCGAAGTAATCAAACTATTACTATTGACCAAATATTTGCTTATATTACGTTACTTTTGCAATTGCTTACAGCTAATGTCGAGAGTCATTTAAAAATACACAGGAATGTGGAAGTACTGTTGTCAGAACAGTTCCTCATAGATTGTGACCGTGATCAAAAGGGATGCTATAATGGATCCATTACCGCCTCGTTCTCGTAAGTTTAATAAACCAAAAATGCAATAAAATAAAATATCTTTCGAAGCTTTTTTGTACTGCATACATAACATAACATATTGTCATACCTTTATCCCTGAAGGGGTAGGCAGAGCCATACTATACGCCCACATTTCACCATATGCATTTGTGTTCCACGTAACAGATTGTGAGCCCATTGCCGTGTTGAAATGGAAGGCGGAGGCTGTTGCGACCTGCTGTTAAAATATTTCAAGCCGCCCTTCAGAATGCCTCCAACCAGGCTTAACGACTGCCATTTTACTGGCAACAAGGACTAACGGCTTAACGTGCCTTCCGAAGCACGGAAACGTTCGCAAATGTAAATTCCACAAAGTGGTCACCCATCCAGGGACCACTATTAGCGATGTTTATAGGAATGTTGCTTAACGCAGTGATCGTTTACAGAACACTGGGTCAACGGGGCCAAGAGCGCTTCTTTTTTGAACTGAAACATTTTAAAATTGTCATTTGCGTCTGATGCGTCAAACTTCTTGTTAAGATGCATCAGCAGCTGTCGGTGAAGTCCTCCTATCTGGTAGCCAGGGGTATAAGATAGTAGTGGTACTCACGCAGTTGATATTACACAAATATTCATTAAAGTCAATACTCAAAACTAAGACCCTAACCGACAGATTCATAAACGGGATTCAACGAACACGTTTTCTAATCTGATAGACACTTGTATGAATATAATATATCTATACTTAATATTATAAAGCTAAAGAGTGTGTTTGTTTGGTTGAACGCGTTAATCTCAGGAACTACTGGTCGGATTTGAAAACTTATTTTTGTGTTAGATAGCCCATTTATCGAGGAAGGCCATAGGCTATATATCATCACGCTACTACCCTGGAGAGCGGAGCAGTAGCCATAAATTTCGACAAATCGGGCAATTTTTTATGCAATATTATCAGAATTTAAGAGCGACGGGATTAAATAGGTGCAACGGGAGTTCAAAATATGTCACGGGCGAAGCCTAGTATAATATATAGGTAGTACCTAAAATATAACTACGTTGTACTATATATCATAATATTCTGTCCTACCCTCATAATGCTCAATTATTATGTACTTTTCAGGAATATTGTGATAAGGTTCGGTGGGGTACTCCGCGAAAAAGACTACCCATATGGAAATGGTCAATTTCAATGCAAGAAACCGCATCCTGTTCCAGGGATTATCAAAGTTACCGGCTTTAAAAGGGTATCCTCTGATGAAAATGAAATGGCTATGGCTCTGAGTAAATATGGACCGTTAGCGGCAGGTAAACCGTCTACTACATAGTCTCAAATTTTCATTTTACCATTTAATTAATTTTTACACGGCGATAGGCTCACCACCTGTTACGAGGGACAAATATTCATAAGGCGAAAGGTGGGCTTATAGTATGCATCTACCTACGCCTTCGGAGATAAAGGCGTGACAATATGTATTTAGTAAATATCCCAATTTTTAAGAACAACAACAAATTCTTTGGTTGTTTTTGTAAGTTATTCCGGTTTTTGCTTTTAGAAATTATTATTTTGGAACTGAAGTTTAATTTACTAGTCCAGCCCGAGACTATTACCAGTCCGAGACTACCAGGACTTTAATTGGTCGTGCTAATTAGTGTCTAGCACATAAGAACTTTCAGCCTTTTTGCTACCACCTCACACCAAACCACCTACACCCAAAAAGGCAAAGGCAATTCAAAATTTCTTCAATATTTAATATCTAAAATTGACACATTTTATAAAATTATATAGTACCGTGCTTCTGAAAGCACGTTAAGCCGTTGGGCCCGGTTACCAGTAAAATGGCAGTCGTTAAGCCTGGTTGAAGGCCTCATGGGCAGCTTGAAAAAATTCAAAAGTAGGTCGCCACAACTTGCACCTGTCCATTTCAACACGGCAATGGCCTCACCATCTGTTACGTGGGAGAAAAAGTGCTTACGGTGAAAACTGGGCGTATTGTATGCCTCCGCCTACCCCTTCGGGGATAAGGGCGTGACAATATGTATGTATGTAAGTTTAATTTAATTCCGTTACTATGTTTTTATGTTAAATATTTGGTCCAACACGACTCGTCTGAATGATGATAGAACACAAAAAATGAAGACCAATGTTTTTACTGCTGAATCTGATTATTGCTTGTTGGTTTTTTAATATATTATACCCAGCTTAAGAACCAATGAAGTTATTTCTGAAATTGTGGAATAGGGTGTACCTCAGGAAATGATCGTGCATTAGGGAACGAAGGAATTGCGTCAAATAATGAGTGTTTCACTATTTAAATTCCTTTTTCTTATTAAGTTATTTCCGTTTACCTTAGAAATTGACCAAGTCAAAAGGATGGGTGTGCAGTAAGTTTTATAATGGTTAGCCTCCGATCATCAAGTGTTTTAACAAATTGAGAGGTCCTTAAATACCTTATTTTACAGCTATCAATTCCAATTCAATGGCAAATCCTAACTACGAGGCCGGAGCTATAGATCAACCTTCCGATCAGGACTGTGATCCCACAGTGTTGAACCATTCAGTTCTCATCGTGGGATATGGTGTTTACAGTGAGTTTACCCATCATAGTTTTGAAGAGGAAAGGTTTATCTGTAAAAGTACTACTAATGGCAATCTTAAATTCTTATAATAACGATAAATGCACAGCACAAGTTAAATATAGTAAGTAGTAAGTAATAGGTAGGTGCTCGTAGTTAGGTTTATTTTAATGCGGGTAATGCTTTTACGCGCCGTCATTCCTGTGTGGACGGTGTATAGGACTCCCGGTGGTAATTTGGGGTTCGTCATATCAACTAAACCCCGCGGTGTATCACCTTCTTCCTAACCGGGTTGCAGGATAGGCCTAAGGAATGCTCCAAATGAGGAAGGATCTTCACTGGGGGCGGGGGTAGGTAACAAACAGGCTGAGTACGCATTTTTTTTACTTTCGCTTCTACTACGGCGCGAGCGAGAAGAAGTGAGCAAATGCCTTGTGCTGTGAATGATATTAAAATATTTATTCTACTATAATCACCAACACAGAAAAATTATAAAGTTACAAAAAAAGGATATATATAATAAACTAATTAATGCAGTTTTCTATAAACGAGCACTGCAACTTTCGCTATGGCTGGTACGGATAGGTGACTACTTTGTAGCATTTATATTTGCGAGCGTTTCCGTCTTCGGAAGGCACGTTAAGCCGTTGGTCCTGGTTGCCAGTAAAATGGCAGTCGTTAAGTCAAGTTGAAGGCCTTATGGCCTTATGGGACTTGAAAAATATCAATAGCAGGCAGCTACAACCTGCGTCTGTCTATTTCAACACAGCAATGGGCTCAACACCTGTTACGTAGACTAAAGTGCATATGGTGAAATAAGGGCGTGAGGCAGAGGCATACCTCTGCCTACCCCTTCGAGTATAAAGGCGTGACAATATGTCATGTCGTGTCACATGTTATTTCTTTTACAAATAAACCAAGATTCAACTGATTTCTACTTTTTTTTTTATGATGAGCGTTTTCCTACTTGCTTTCAAACTCTACCATCGGAGTCTGAGATCTACTTATATTTGTCTACTAGGAGCAGGTATCCCTTGACTTTAAACTGTCGGCATTGCTGGTAGCGATCATCGTCTAATCTCCCAAATCCCAGGCCCCTAAGGGCATCTGTGTTGTTGCCTTGTCCTTTAGTCAGTAAGGGCACCCCTAGCTAGTGAGGTTGCTTTAGCAACGGAGATCGTGGTGGCGTCCTTTACGGTCCTTTAAGGATTGAATAATATTTACGGTCCTTTAAGAATTGGAAAAGTCAAGTACTTTTTTTTACACGTCTGTGCATGTATAAAGCGATTGATGAATCTGCAAGAAGCGAAAGAAGTATGCATGGATCACGAAGCCTGGCGATCTGTCCTCTCTGACTACCCTGTCAGGGATATAGCGTGAAGATAGTTAGTTAGTTAGTTAAGAATTGAAATATATTTATGGTCCTTTATGTATTTATTCTTACATACACCGTCGTCTAGCCCTAATTAAGCTAATGTAAGTTTGTGTAATGGAATCCTAAAATTACTTATATAAATACTTATATATTTCTAAATACATACATAGGGAACACCCAAACTCCGAAACAAACATTTGTGGTTTGAAACAACACAAATATATTTTGCGACCCGGGAATTGAACCCGGGACTTCAGTCGCGGCAGTCACATACATTACCACTGCGCCATCGAGGCAGCCAAAAATTCTATTACACCGTTCTATTTGCCATTGCCTCAATCATTTACTACTTGTTTACAGATGATGGGGAGAGAGTAATCCCGTATTGGATAATTAAGAACTCTTGGGGCAGGAACTGGGGAGATGATGGCTATTACTATTTGGAGCGCGGCCGCAACGCGTGCGGTATTGCAAATGACGTATCGTTTTCTATTGTGACATAATCACTATGATATATTTATTATATAAATCAAAAGAGTTTCTTTTTGTTAGTATGTTTATTTTTTTGGTTGAACACGCTTATATCAGAAAAAAGGTTTTAGTAGTAATAAATGGGATATAAATGAGTAACCTTGTCTTACTTAAATAACACCTACAACTGTATGTGTGAAATTTATTTATATATGTGACTAGATGACCCTCACAGCTTCGCCCGTGGAATATTTCGACCTCCCGTGGCACCTATTTAATCCCGTCACTTATAAATTCTACAATGTTGAATAAAAGTTTGCCCGATTTGTTGACATTTATGACTGCTGCTCTGCTCCCCAGTGCAGTAGCGTAAAGGTATATAGCCTATAGCCTTTCTCGATAAATGAGTCATCTAACACAAAAGTAATTTTTCAAATCCGACCATTAGTTCCTGAGATTAGCGAGTTCAACCAAACAACCAAACTCTTCAACTTTATAATATTAGTATAGATTTTCAATCGGATTAGAATATTTGGACAGTGTGCAAATTATTTTTAAGGAATAAACTGCTATTTCTATATTTCTTCTTTCGTAATCATTTATACCAAAGCCTATTATATTTATACCTGTGAAAACTTTATCAATGAATGCTTTTATCCTCGCTGAGTACACGAGGGCTCCGATTCATTAAAAACACATTAATCTTCCTGCTTTAAGCAAACAAGAAATAGAAACATTATACCATCAACATCAATGAATTGGCAGTTATCAAGGTCAATTTACAAGGCTTGTCGTAATTAAGCAAGTAACTCGTTGACTAAAGTAAATTTTAAAAAACAGTAAATATTTCAAATTTATCGTCTTATGACCAAAAATAAGACAAATATGAGTTATTCACGTTAATGACTATGTGTGTATGGTTCCAAAATCTCAAAAATTAAAATAGTTTAAATGTCACAAAACAAACAAAAAAGGAGTCACAAAACCTTCACATTTTGCTGCGGTTTTTAATGAAACTTCGCGCGTAAAATAGAGCTTATTTAGAGTGAGAAACACCCAAAAATACTGCCATATAGACATAGTTTATTTATAACATTTAATAACTTTATTTTGGTTACCTAAATATACACAATTGTATATAATCTATCAAAAGCCGAAAGTCTAAAAAGTTAGCATACTAATTGCTTTTCAAAATAGTTTCTAATGTTTAGGCAGGTGTCATCACAAATCGAATGATTATAGATGCTATTCTATACATTCGTACCGTGCAACCTAATGTCTCGACACTAAATGGAACGAATTCATATAACATTTTAATGTATTGTCTTTGAAAATTGGGAAGATCAAAGTAATATTTCTATAAACGATCAAGCCGGTGTGCTCAAAATTGTATTTTTGTTCAACTTTCACAATAACCATTTTACTTTTCTGGCACAGCTGTAGCGAGTATCAAACGGTGCATGAAGATGGCAAGTTGAGCTAAAATTGAAATGGGAGTTCTTTAGTTCAACCTGTGAATGCCAATAAGAAGTAAACTCATTAGCAAAGTTTCTGCGGTTAACCCTGTTGGTGTCGGGAGATTGAATTATTTTATTAGCTAAGTGATATATTGACTGCCAAAGTAATAAACCAAGTTGATGATAAATTAAGTAAATTACATTGATTTTAAATATCGAAACGAAATGGTTTTTGTTTGTGGATATAAAACAAAATTCGAAATTTCATATTTTTTTACGATTACGTATCATAGGTAGATTAACTAACTTTAAAACTTTGGCTTTGCATGATTAAAATTAGTGTAAAATGCAGGTATTAACGCGATAATGGTTATTTACCTTAAATAGCTTGACGTTTCGACTGGGTTGCACCAGCCGTGGTCACAAGCAGACAAATATATTAAGGTAAATAAGCATGATCGCGTTAATACCTGCATTTAACACTAATTTTTTGAATTGATTTGATGAAAGTGGTATGAAAGAATGAGTAGAGATGGCTCTCCAACACATAGGCACGATCCACTTGCAGGTGATCACGCCTGGCAGGCCCTGGCCCAACGGTTGATGTTTGGCTGTTCTAAATATCATTCTTCAGTGCGAGAACTCTCATAGCGCGATGCAGGATTCTCAGGGCCTATGGAACTGACAGCTCTTAGCTATGTAGCGCTGGTCGCCACAAACAGATAAAAAACAAAGTTATGATGTGAGTTATTTAACAAGGGGATAGTACTGACATTAGCAACAGTAGGCCAATTTTTTAGTCTTTAACACTAACTTGAAAATTAGTAAATTCTAATAATTATGTTTTGTGCCTCCAACAATATAAAAAAGATGATAATAATCAAGATACAAACAGGAAATTGAGAAAACAGATATATTCATAGATGGAAAATTTATTGGAGCAAACCGAACACAGTGAGCGTAGCCCGATTCGGATTTTCGCTTTGTCCTTGAACTCCTCCCGAACCACTCAACACTTTTTGATTAAAATTTGACCCATAATATGAGAACTAGCCATAGATAGTTTGAAAAAATTAAAATCTAAAATCGGAAATACCTTAGAAGAATAATCACCGAAAGGAAAATAGACACCAAAGAACTAGAAAAACGGCAAAATTCTTCACTCCATTTAGACCTACCGGGGACGGCAAGTGCACCTAATTTATCAATGTATCTTAAGGCAATCACTAAAACTCAATAATTTGCATACAGACAGTCACGCCTTTACGTAAAAGAATTTCTAACTAAAAAAAAAACTAACTATCTTCACGCTGTATCCCTGACGGGGTAGTCAGAGAGGACAGATCGCCAGGCTTCGCGATCCATGCATACTTCTTTCGCTTCTTCGAGATTCATCAATCGCTTCATACACGCACGTCTGGGTATCCGAGTACTTTTGACCTTTCCGTTTTTGAGCAATCTGCTCACGTGGTCTTCATATGTAAGTCTCGGCCTACCCTGACTCCTTCTACCCTCTACTTTTGAACAATATATATTCTTCGTTAATCGTTCCTCACTCATTCGTTGGACGTGTCCAAACCAACGGAGCACGCCCTTTTCCAGCTTAACGCTGACACTTTCATTCAAACCTGCCATATTGCGTATCACTTCGTTACGTATTCGGTCGGCCAAGGTAACGCCGCACAATTTTCGAAGTGATCGCATCTCCACAGCATTCAATTTACTTTCATGCATCTGCTGACATACCCAGCTTTCACTACCGTAAAGCAAAGTTGGCACTAGCACTGCGTTATGAATCGCCATTCGTGCTTCTTTTACGATCCTTTGTCGCTTTGCTAACTAAAAAAAAAAAGAATTTAATAACTAAAAGAATTTCTATATGATCATATTTCATCCTACTTCCTACTAATATTGTAAACGTGAAAATTTGTAATAAAACTTTACCATAATATTGGTTATACATTAGAAAAGGACATAGGCCAATTTTTATTTCGGAAACTAGTTCCTGTGGCACACGGAACGGGAAAACTAAAACCGGCATCATATCTACTTATAAACACAACTAATACTCATCATTATTTCACATCCATTTCACCAATATTGTACGCGAAATAGCAGTCACGATTCCACATCAGATCTATTTATTTATCTAATGAAAACGCTCGCTGCGCGGAAAGAAAATCCAATAATTGAATGTTGACACTAAAATATTGAAGGCGACGAAAACTTTTCTAATAAAAAGCGCTCCATTTTTAAAATGAAATACGTTTTCCTGCATCTCCTAGTATAATCTACATTGGAAACGCTTATACTCATCAATTATAGCCTCTAACAC
This sequence comes from Thumatha senex, assembly GCA_948477245.1. Lineage (NCBI taxonomy): Eukaryota > Metazoa > Arthropoda > Insecta > Lepidoptera > Erebidae > Thumatha > Thumatha senex. Next base: position 3,624,197 of record OX419734.1, read on the forward strand.
GTTCGAAATAACAGCGAGTTTACAACTTTGAAACAATAACATCTTAATTAGCATAATCTGTTATTTGAAGGGAAAAATAATAATATTGTATTTAGGTACTGTTAGCGCAAGTCATGTCTAATATTTGTTGAGAGGCTTTTTAGAGAGTTTATATACATACATGACATCACGCCTCTCTCCCATTGGGGCAGGCAGAGACTTTGACTTTCCACTTGCTATAATCCTGGCATACAACTTTCGCTTCTTATTCTTTCATAAGTATTTTAATACACGCTCGTCAGTTAAGGGTACTCTTGACCTGGAAAAAAGGTACTTACTGGTTTGTTCATTCACTCTTGCCACATAAATCTACTTTCCGTTGGGTAGGTTGTTTTGAGGTAACGAGAAGTCTTAACTGCTGGCGCAGCGTTGAAGAAAAGCGTCTTTGTCTGTACGGAATCTACTGCGGAGCGTATGCTAAAGAACTCTTTAAGTCAACTACGTGCCACTCTCATACAGTGAGAGAATCTTCGCCAAAATCAAGCAATAAAAAATATAATTTCACTATCAAACCTTAGAAATTTAAAATGTCTTGCCAGCGTACAATATTAACTCAATGTGCCAGCGCGCGTATTTCCCACCTGTAACGGGCCGGGGTTTTCAAGCGGAGCCTGAAGAGGCGTATGATTGGGCTATTTGTAATAATTTTTTGAACTATGGTAGACTCTCAATCCACTAGATGTAACTAAGACTTTCCATCAGACAGGTGGCGTCATTTTAGTGATCTAAAATATATTAAAAAATACTATTATATTATTTTGCGATCATCCTATAGAGTCAGTGGGGCTTTGTAAGAAAAGTTCTGCCAGATGACGCCTCTGCCGTTGTTAACGAGGTCACACAAAAACCGTGACATCGACGGCTTTTTTGAGGGTCAATCAAATCCTAGCCTAGCCTATAAAAGTTCAATGGCCAATGTCAAGCGACATTGGCCAACTTTAGCCACATGTCGGAGGGCTTACTGTACTACGCTGACCAGAGGGTTGGTACAGGGCTTTATTTTGACTTTTCTCTTTCGCTAGTCTGCAGGTATACAACTTAAAGGCAAGGCTGCCTTAAGATCTCGGTATGACCGTATCGATCGATCTCCAAGAAAGGAGTTTGTAATAATCACCTACATTTTAATTTAATTTCAAAAGCCCCATGCCATGAAACCCAACAAATTGCAATATTCTACTTCGTAACAGTTTTACTACTCTCAGAAGATGTGCTCTTTATGGAACGCATTTACTTCAATTACACGATTATTGTACCAGTGCAGTCCCGTTGGGGTAGTTATCGCGTACAATTCAACAATGGACTTAAATTTTACCGGTAATTGTCAAAGTTCTAAGTTTATTTCAACTGTAACTATGTGAGGCTTAATTATATGCGATTATGGCGTTATCTGGTGATCACAACTTAGACAAATATTAGGACTTATATGTAAAAATAAAAAAGGATAAGTTATTTCATATAAAAATCCGACAGTTTAGGGAAAGGCCTCCCGCCAGGTATACAGATGACCTGGCCGAGTCTACTATTGACAAGCCGTTGAATAGAACCAGATTCGCTGTTTTTAGCTGTTAAAATGTTAGTAGACTATCAAAAATGCAAATGACTAGCGGCCACTGGCGCGGTACGTGTTAGTAGAACTCATCGGCCGACCGATAGAAGTCTAATGAAGGGCGATTGTGATAGTAGACTACAACAAAAGTCAAAATTGTACCGGTGGCTTTCCATTAAGCGACGATTACGATTATTTTCTGACGAGATTGAAATAGTAGACTTGGCCCCCTGACCATGGTTTCAGCCGTCTGTAAAATGCAGGCGGCACGAGAACGAACTTTGTAGCTATCTTGGATCCATACCTGGATTCAGCAGTGATATAAGATAAATATCCACTTTCAATTCAAAGTGCACTTTGATTGACGCCTATACATCTATGTAGCCCGTATCCTAAACTTTCAACCCCAACCTAAAGCAGTTAAATGTTACGATAGGCTACAAGTCAACCTTCCCCTTTTGAGGCAATAAGCGTGATAATATCTGTATTTAAATTTTCCTCTGAATATATTTGGAATAAAAGCAATAAATACTATAAAGAATGGTTGTCATTATACAATATAGGACAGTAAAATGATATCACTGATAATAATAATTAATATACCTTACAGTGATGTAACTCGCGTCATGGTGCCATTGAAACTATCATTTTTATGGGTTTTGTCTATACTGCCAATTCTTATCCTTACATCCAAACACATGAATAAAACGAAAGTGTCTACTAGAAATATCTCTTCTGCATCTAAGCGTCTTACCTGGGGTCGAGTCTACTATTTCAATCGCGTCAGAAGAGAATAGAAATCGTCACTCAATAGTGAGCCGACAGAAGAAAATTTCAGTTTTCGTAGTCTACTATTAGAATTGTACTCCAAGAGAATTAACATATAATATTTTAGTAGACAACCTAGTTTTGGACTAATCGCAATAAAACCGCTTTAGAATAGACCTTGAACGCTCTCTATTGGAAAATAGTAGACTCGGTCCCCGAGACCGCTTGTATTAGCTGATAGGAGCAGAGATAATATGGCATTTTAATTTAGGCATTAATGCCGTATGACCTCCCGACCTCGTAAAGCAGATGCACTACATGCCAATGAAGTTTACTTGTGTTTCGAAAATGAAGAACAAATTATGTCATTTGATCATTATTTTCTACTTATCATTCACGCCCTAATCCCCGAAGGGGTAGCATAATAAATAGAATAAATAAAAATCCATCACGCCTTATCCCCGAAGAGGTGGCAGAGGCATATTATATGCCCACTTTACACCGTGTGGATTCCTGTCCCACGTAATAGGTGCTAAGCCCATTGCCGTGTTGAAATAGACAGACGCAGGTTGTGGCTACCTGCTGTTGACATTTTTCAAGCCGCCCATAAGGCATTTAACCAGGCTTAACGACTGCCATTTTACTGGCAACCGGGTCCAACGGCTTAACGTGCTTTCCGAAGCACGAAAACGCTGGCAAATGTAAATGCCACAAAGTGGTCACCCATCCGAGGACCAGCCATAGTGAAAGTTGCGTAACTCAGTGATCGTTTACAGAACACTGAGACCGCGGGGCCACAAGCCCTTCCGAAGGGGTAGCAGAGGAATTTTATACCCACATTTCACCGTGAGTATCTTTGTCCCACGTAACAGGTGGTGGTGAACGGTTACTGACCTGTTACGGTTGGTCCCGGTACCAACAGCTTGATGCCTTCCGAAACACGGAAACGCTCGTGAATAGAAATACCGCAAAGTGGTCACCCGTTGCCCAGACATAGCGAAAGTTGCTTAACGCAGTGATCGTTTACAGAACACTGAGTTAGCGGGACCACTACCGCTTCTTTATAACTATTTTCGAAAACAATAAGGCATTAACTCGCTAAAAAAGAGGTATTGAGTGGAAGTCAGCCCCAGGAGTAATATACACCTCATAGTATATCGCCAACGAAATCACGCAACATAACCTAGTTTTATATAAAACCGATATTCTTGACGAGTCAAAGTACAATAAATCTGAAAACTAACTGGTGATATTTCTCTTTGAATGGCAAACAGAAGCGGTGGCATGTTCACCTCTCTTTGTGTATCTACACGTTTACATTGTTCTAATATTTTATGAGATGTAAGATGTAGATTGGCAACTGTGAGTTCCGTTGGTACAGTGAGCTTGCTATTTTATTGTTGTAGTATTCGAAATTGAGGACAGTTTTGATTTAGAGGGTTCTGTGTGGGTCATGCCTGTTTCCATCGCTATATCTCGTTGCCCATCTATTGTTGGAGTATATATAGGTACCTATATTGTAAAGAATAAGAAAATATTCTGGAATTTACTACGGACAAAATAAATTCGGTATTAGAATTTCAAACAATGTGGAGGTAGGAAGGTGTAGATTCACGTTTAAATTTTGGAATAGTTTGGGATAGAATTCAGGTCAACCACTGGTTATTACGATAAAAATATTTATTATAATTTTTGAGAGATTTTTACACAGTGCCATCTAGTCCAAAATGAAAATAATATAATCTTGTACCAGTAGGATCTAGGTAACTGATAGAGATATTTATAAATCTTAATAAAAGGTGGGCCAAAAGAAGTCATCCAATGTTGTTTGGCTCTTTTTTATTCTAAATGAAAAACTTCGATTCTGTTTTTTGTTCATGTTTATTTGAACCTTTACAATTTTATTAGTCAAGTCGAGAAGATTATATCGGCCAGATCGCCGTCACAATTGACGGCGCAATACGGGCGTTTTATATCATTTTTCATCACTTCGACAAGTACTTCGGGCGATAGATTGTCGCACTCTTGTCGAATGTTGTCCTTGAGGGCTTCCAAAGTCTCGGGCTTGTTCACGTAAACACGGGACTTCAAAAACCCCACAAAAAAGTCTAGAACGCTTAAATCGGGCGATCTTGCGGGCCAGTGCAAATCACCAAAACGAGAGATGAGGCGACCCGAAAAAATAGAAACGATTATTTCGCTTTCTTGGGGAGTGTATCGCTCCATGGCTTCCTCCCTTGTATTCTGCATCTATTTAGTCTACAAATGTCTAAAACAGATGTGACATTAGCGGCAATTTGCAAAAATGAGAGCATCTTCCAATAGGGTGATTTCTTTTGGCCCACCTTGTATATATATATATATATATATTTGGTATATATATATATATATATTTCGTATATATATACGAAAACACCTAAGCTTCAACATAAACATTCACGAAACTAAACTATAATAACTGCACGGAGCCGTGGTTCGAAACCAAAACAATAATTAGTTCTTAATTTTAGCTTTTAAAATCTTAATTATGTTAATATATGTTAACGGAAGGAGCGAAACAACCCCAACACAAGTATTATTAATTACTTACAGGGGATGATTTATTCGTATTGGAAAATGTAACCGTATGACACAAATTAAAAAAAAAAATATATATACTATGGCGCGACCGAGAAGTAGTCAAAGAGAAATAGCGATACTTACATAACAAAAAGCTTTTTTTTCCACTGAGGTGTAAGCCAAGCCTACGGCCCACCTGATGGAAAGTGATCAAAGTAGGCTATGAACATTTGCAACACCGAAGGTGCGGCATTCGCACTGCCGACCGTGTAAAAACCTTCTAAGACCCCTTTTGAACAACCCCAAGCTGCAGACGGTTGGGGATAAACCAGGCAGATAGATAAACCTGCTCTACATCCCTTTCCTTGAGGAGTTCGGTTCGTCATTCCTCCGTTACAATTGGTAGAGGATATCCTTGACCGCTGTGCATTAGGATTGACGAATCAAGGGGGTGGGTTTATTATCGTTCTACTATGGATTTCCGCCATGTAACGCCCGATTCAATTAGTTATTAAACATAGAAGAAAACCACAATAACGGTGAAATAAATAATAAATAAATATTGTGGGACACTTTTCACACAGCGCCATCTAGCCCAAAGTAAGCTAATATTAGCTTGTGTTATGGGATCTAGATAACTGATAAAAATACTTATATATTTCTAAATACATACATATTATAGATAAATAACACCCAGACACAGAATAAACCATCGTGCTCATCACACAAAGTTTTATCCTGGGTGGGAATCAAACCCACGACCTCTTGCGTAGCAGTCGGATGCACTCCCACCGCGCCACAGAGGCAGTCAAAATAATGATATATAATGTAGCCAGATAGATTACTTTTCTTATTTTCAATAGACAATCTAAACACTGAGAGCTAATATGCTAATATGCTCCTAGAGTGTACCCCTTTTGTGCGTTCTCTATGTAACACAATCTTATTTCTATTCAAAGCACATCTATCGCTTGAAATTGTACACTATGTATTTTATAGATAGTCTGATATATAATAGCTAGGGCTATTCAAGCACTGCATTGCTATAATATACCCTAAGTTTGACTACCTATACTAAATTTTACTTTAGACTATCTAAACTAATAAATAAAGCTGAAGAATTTGTTTGTTTGGTTTGCTTGATCGAGCTAAACTTAGAAACTTCTGGTAGGAATCTAAAAATCATTTTGTGTTGTGTAGCCCATTTATCGAGTAAGGCTATAGGCTATTTATCACCATGCTACTTTCCACGAAAACGGAGCCGTAAATAAAAATTTCAAAAATAAGTGTGAATAAATATAAAAATAAAAAATATTTTTAAATATTTTAAAAAATATTAAATATACTTTTATTGCATCGATGCGTCGTCATGGCCATATTCTCGCCACGCCAAAAATTAGGTTTACTCTCGCGTAAGACGATTTACATCAAAAAGCAGGCAACTTTTCCTTATTTGTAAAATTAATAAACGATGATGAATAAATGGGTGCCACGGGGTTCAAAAAATAACACGGGCTTTGCCCGCGGGGTTCAGTCAATACTAATATATAAAAGCTGAAGAGTTTATTGGTTTTCTTGATTGAGAGTCCTAATTTCAGAAACTTAAAAAAATCTTGTGTACGACAGCTAATACCTAAATCGATAAATGCTATATATTATTCATTAGGCTTTTATCGAGAAGACTGAAGCAGTAATCATAATTATCAAAAAAATCATGCAAATTCGACAAATTTCCATACATTATTTTAAGCTTATAAATTACGGGATATATGCGTTATAATGGCTGTCACGTGGTTATAGGTACGTCGCGTTTGAAAACGCGGGGCACAGATTATTTCATAAAATATATTTTGTGAATACTTTGTTTTGTAAACAACTGCCTCGGTGGAGCAGTGTACTGCCGCTCTGAGGTCCCGGGTTTGATTCCCGGGTCGGAACAAATATTTGTGTGGTCCACAAATGTTTGTTTAGGAGTTTAAGTGTTTTCTATGTATAATATGTAGATATATATTTAGAAATATATAAGTATGTCTATCAGTTTTCTAGATCCTATACCACAAGCTTATATTAGCTTACTTTGAACTAGATAGCGCTGTGTAAAAATAAAAGATATTTATTTACTTTAATTAAAATTTTTTATTGAAGCGCTCGTGGCCCCGCGGTCTCAGTGTTCTGTAAACGATCACCAGCCATAGTGAAAGTTGCGTAAACTTTCACTATGGCTGGTACTCGGATGGGTGACCACTTTGTGGCCTTTACATTTGCGAGCGTTTCCGTGCTTCGGAAGGCACGTTAAGCCGTTGGTCCCGGTTGCCAGTAAAATGGCAGTCGTTAAGCCTGGTTGAAGGCCTTATGGGCGGCTTGAAAAATTTCAACAGCAGGTAGCCACAACCTGCATCTGTCTATTTCAACACGGCAATGGGCTCACCACCTATTACGTGGGACAGGAATCCACACGGTGAAAAGTGGGCATATAATATGCCTCTGCCACCCCTTCGGGGATAAGGCGTGATGAATATTTATTTATTTTTTATTTATTATTTACTTTATCTACAGTATAAAGCAAGCCACAACATAAAGTAACTCACAACATAAAATCAACTTTGAAATTATGTTTCTTATTATACTTTGTCGTTGAGAATAACTACAAACTACAATAATTGATTTCTTCCGAAGTTCTTTGAGTTTGTTACTAGTCCAGTCGATCGTGGTAAGGCAGCTATTAAATTCTCCCATATTGTAGCATTTATATGTCATTTTATTCTTCGAGTTATTCTCTCATGTTGAGGTGTTTCACCATGATGTGTTATATCGTTGAATGTTACGTCATTCTTAATGTGTGTACTAAAATTTAGTTCGATTGAAGACGTACGCTGCCTTAAGTCAGAAGAAATTGATTATTTCAGCAGTTTCAAGTGGGTCTCGGTAGCTTATTTGGAGAAGCGTCTCACCCGGCAAGTGAGACGATGCTGGTTTGAGTACAGCTCATTACTGAAAATTTTCCTAACGTTAAATTTATGATATAGTAAGCATTTTTTTTATCAAAATTGTTTATAATAAGCTTCTAGAAAAGTAACAGTCCGAGACTACCAGGACTTTAATTGGTCGTGCTAAGTAGTGTCTAGCACATAAGACCTTTTAGCCTTTTTGTTACCACCTCACTAAAAAGGCAACGGGTTAAAAATTTCTTCCTAATTTAACATTTAAAATAGACACATTTTATTTTATTTTAATAATTTTTTTCGGCCCTTTAGACCCGCCCCAGTTCCGTGCTTCGGAGGGCACGTTAAGCCGTTGGTCCCGGTTGCCAGTAAAATGGCAGTCGTTAAGCCTGGTTGAAGGCCTTATAGGCGGCTTAAAAAATTTCAACAGCAGGTCGTCACAGCCTGCGCATGTCTGTTTCAACACGGCAATGGGCTCACCACCTGTTACGTGGGACAAAAATGCAAACGGTGAAATGTGGGCATTTATTATGCCTCTGCCTTCCCCTTCGGGGATAAAGGCGTGACAATATGTATGTATGTAGAAAAGTATATGAATCAAATTGTGTACTATATGTATGGTTCGATAAATAACAAAGCTAATCGGTAAGGTTCAGATAGCTCGTGTGTACGTAAAACTTGAAATTTACATATATTCATAAGCAGAACAAAGTTAAATAAATAATTTCCGGGACGCCGCCATTCGGAACACATTTTCATTACATTCGAAGCAGAATTAATTAACCTTTTCCCGTTTCGAAGACCTGAACACAATATTAATTAGTTGCTTCTGAAACTTCAGAACCAACTCCGAAAATTTACGTATCTACAAATATCGTTTTATTACTTAGCTTTCATATTTGTTAGAGGTCAAGAGAGAGGAAGTATTTTACAAAAGGTATATAAGTATACTAGGTGACCCCCCTGGCTTCGCCTTCGGCTTCGGTGACTGGTGACTCAACCAGCTTAAACGAATGTAATTTGCTCCTAAAGTTACCATGTCCCGTGAGAAATTGAGCAACACAGTAATCAACCTCCAGCCAGGACATTCCCAGGCGTTCACGAACGTCTGGGAAAAACTGGTAGAGGTGGCGCCCTTTGATGGAAGTGTTCCAACGCAGCTGCCATTCGTCTAAAAGTTCTTCACGTACATTATCACGATACAGTCTGGCAATTCTATGGCGATCTCTTTCTAACAAAAACCTATCATCCATGCCATCCTTAGCCGAATAGTATAAAGCCGCGCGTCTCTAAATTTCGAGATCAACCGGGAGGACCCCTGCCATCACCGGCAGAGCCTCCGTGCTAACTGTCCTGTAGGCCTTGCATAAAAATATCAATGCAAGGCGTTGACTTTGCAGTAACTTTAAACGTGCAGCACCAATAGTAGCCTTATCTGCCCATACCGGCGCCCCGTAACACATACAGCCTAGATAAGTGGCTCCGTAAACGACCTTCAGTGTTTTGAACGAAAGTCCCCATGTAGCAGTGGATATTCTCGACAACGCATAAAAGCTATTTTTAGCCTTTGCATCTACAGTTTTTATGTGCTCAACGAATGCAAAATTTCTCTCTAAAATCAATCCTAAATAGCAAACCGAAGTTTTATTTTTAATGTAAACGTTTTTGAATTTAATGCGCGGTGGTACTTTCAAACTTCCTTTCAAAAGCAACTGAAATGTTTTGTTGGGTGCAAAAAATAACCTGATTCGTACGCTCCGTATTCGACTGAACGAGCAACATACCGTCATCGGCGTATCGTGTCATTGAACAGCCCTCCGGTAATGGTAAACTGAAAAAGTCATCAAATCCTAAGTTCCACAAGTGTGGGCCTAGCACAGACCCCTGAGGACAGCCTATTGTTGACGTTTTGGTAGCAGAATAATGACCTAATTTTAAAGTTGTTGTACCTTGTGAAAAATATGAATAAATAAGAGAGTAAATATTTCTATAGCAACCGCGAGACTTTAATTTCATTAATAACATTGGCCACCAAGCGTTATCGAAAGCCCCGGAAATATCTAGGAAGATGGCCAGCACATATTGAGAAACCGATGAAGTGACAGTCTTTCGCACTGATATCGCTGCGTCAATAGTAGATTTTCCTACTGTAAATCCAAATTGATTTTCGTGAAACTTAATACCGCCCGGCAGGAGCCGGGGTACTATGAGACGCTCTAAAAGCTTTCCCAAGGAGGGCAACAATGTATGGCGGCTTGTCGCCTTTTTTAGGAATAATCCGAATATAGCCACATCGCCAAATACGGGGGAACACTCCCTCGTTAATACACCGGTTAAAAACATTTAATTTTACTTTACCCGACAGCTTGCAAGCCTCCTTTATCATTTTGTTAGATATTTTATCGTCCCCCGACGCCTTACCTATGGACAACTACCTAACAATTTCGAGGAACTTATCAGAAGTTGGTAGGTCTGACTGGAGTGAGTATGGTGGCCTTATGGGAGTCTTATCTGTCGGTGATAATCACTATCGTTCTCCGAGCAGTCGTCGGGTATAAGAGAATCCAAGAGGTAATCCGCGGTTTCCTTCAAACCGGTATGCGAGTTGTTAATGTTGATATTACGTACATAGGCAAGATCAACAGAACGGTTAGCCCTAAACTCATGGTATATAGGCGTCCACGGACCCTCAGCTTCCAGCCCATGTACTAGTTTACGTAGCAAATTACCCTTTGATTTTTCAACAGCCGCCCTTTAATGAGACGTGGCAACTCTAAGAGCAAGTAAAGCGCTATTGTATTCCGCACCGGCACTAATTTTATGCTTTTTAAAACAAATTTAATTTTCTACGATCTCTCCGGAAACGCCTTCGAAGCTCAGCTAAACGATCACTCCACCAATCGCATCTCCGAGTGTTGTTAATAGATCTACGACCAATGGCCACGTCAGCACAGTAGGTAAAAGTTTCTGACATTAACGAAGCACTCTCTTCGACAGACAGGTTACCACGACCAAAACCTTTAGCGTGAGCCGCAAACAGAGAACCAAAGAGCTCCCAGTTTGCACCCCTACTTTTATATTTGAAATTACAAGTAGTACTTTGCGCCTCTCGTGCATCACCGGGTAAGAGCTTGTAAACGATTAGACGATGGTCACTACAGGACGCATCCGGGAGGACACGCCATTCGGATATCGAGACGTCGCCGCGTGAAAGCGTCACGTCAATAGAAGACTCACCCATAGGGCCGCAAAAAGTAGGTGGTGCATTGGGACAATTGTGTATAGATAAATTCATTTCTGCAATGAATTCTTCGACGGCACAGCGCCGGTCCCTATCGAATCACGTAGTTTGCCATACCATAATGTAAAAGAGGCATTGACATCAGCGCCTATGATTATTCCTTGACCCGCAAGAGACTGTAGGACGTGACGAAGATGGTGTAAGTGAGGATCGATATGATGTGAATATTGAAAGTAGCAGCTCACAACAAACACCCTATAGGCCGAGGAAGTAACCTCAGCAACAGCACAATGAGATGTCATGAGGTTGCTCAAACATGTTACAGTAAAATTTGTACTAGAAACATAAATCCCAGCTCGTGCCTTGGCATGTAATTGTACCACTCTGTTACGCAGGTTGGCGCTCTGATATTGTTCCTGTAACAGGACAATGTCTAATTAGTTCTCTATTACTAGGCGGTCCAGTTCCGCCGTGGCTGCCCTATCGTTGTGTTAAATAAGCTGTCCTATAATTAGATTTTTCATGTTTCAAGATTTTTTATTTTTATTAAATGAAATAACTACAGGTAGTTTGTGCTCAGAATGGGCTGTTGCAGCCTATGCTTATAGGTATGACACTCCCGAGAGCCGCAACGGTGGTCATGGGGCTTTTTAAACCTTTTGCAGGTTATACAGATGGGTTTAAAATCAGGACTGTCTTTATGTGGACATGCTCGTGTATCATGTTCCTCGCCGCAATTAGCACAGCTGGGTGACTTGCTGGTAATGGTTAATGTAAGCTTGTGTTATGGGATCTAAATTACTAATAAACATACTTATATATTTCTTAATACAAATCTACATGTTATACATAGGAAATACCCAAACTCCGAAATAAACATTTGTGGATCACACGAATATTTTTCCCGTATCGAACCGAACCTCAGTCGCGGCAGTCGCATACACTACCACTGCGCCACCGAGGCATTCAAATGCATTATCAATTATACAATTTTTAAAACGTCCATAATTATTAAAAAGGGCGCAATGTGGGTTCGAAATATGTTACAGACGGACGAATCCTTGAGAAAATTATAGTTTTAGTATATCACTTAATCCTTCTCAACCTCTGAATAACCTTGGAAGTAAACCTTGAAACCTTTCTTAGCTAGATATGAAGTTAGTATAGTAAGTACAGCATCCTTACAAACAGACTACATACTGGCTTAATTTAAAGTTACAGCGTCATTAACGGCAGGCATTGTAATCTTATGAGTGAACGCGATAATACTTGGCTAGCCATCTTGATAGGTTAATCTTGTCTAGGGAATTATACGGGCTGATAGTAAGGTAGGATGTAGATTCGATATTAAAACTAACTATCCTCACGCTGTATCCCTGACGGGGTGTCAGAGAGGACAGATCGCAAGGCATCGCGATCCATGCATACTTCTTTCGTTTTCTGTAGATTCATTCATCGATTCATACATGCACGCCTGGGTATCCGGGTACTTTTGACTTTTCCGTTTTTGAGCAATCTGCTCACGTTGACTTCATAATATATGTAAGTCTCGGCCTACCCTGACTCCTTCTGCCCTCTACTTTCGCACAATGTATATTCTTCGTCAATCGTTCCTCACTCATTCCTTGAACGTGTCCAACCTAACGGAGCACGCCCTTTTCCAGCGTTTAGCTGAACGCGCTAAATGAAAGTGTGTCATTCAAACCGGCCATACCGCGTATCACTTCTTTACGTATTCGGTCGGCCAAGGTCACGCTGCATAATTTTCTAAGTCATAATTATTTTTTAAGAAGTCCTCACAGCATTCAACTTACTTTCATGCATCTTCTGACATACTAGGTTTTATACTAGAGGTTTTGCTGCCGAAAAGCAACGTTGGCACTAGCACTGCGATATGAATCGCGAGTCGTGCTTTTTTTACGATGCTTTGTCGCTTCACCAATTGGGACAAAGCACCATTTACTTTGTTTCCGGCATTTACTCGCCGCTCTACATTCGAATCACATTTTCCGTCTGCGCTGAAGATACTCCCTAAATACACAATTTCATTCACTTGCTCTAGACGCGTGCTTGCTGGTTTACCCAAATCTCGCACTTAGTTCTTACGTCTTCTCTTTCAAATATTTCCTTTTAATTACTTTAAATTACATAATAGTAGATTTAATTACTTGTAGACTAATAAAAGATAACATTTGAAAGCATTGATATACGAGGAACTCAAAATACACACTCTGCGTCTCAAAGTAAAGAATTTGACAATTGGGGGCTCAGATTGTCAGAGCAGGTAGAGATTTTTTTAGGACATTTTAATTACTTTAAGTTATCTCTGGTAACAATAGTAGGTTCCACTTAACAATTTAAGGTGCTTTTTTTGTTGAATAGTAAATTAAAAATTTAAAGAGGAGTTATAATATTAAATCTCAGACCTCTAAATAACCCTTTTTAACGAAGCAATATTAAAAGTGAGATGACGTCTAAGTTTAGCATATTTTCTTGGCATAATTAAGGCTGGGAAAGTCCGACTAGGACGACAGGATACTAAATAGTAATCATAGAAAGTAACTTTTTCTGACTTTTCACGCCGAAATTACTGAAACGATTTAAATAAAATTGTCACAGAGATATTATAGAACCCGAGAAAGAATACAGGCTACTTTTTGTCCCGAGAACAAGTTCCAGTGGAAAACGGAAACGGGAAACCTCAGTCATAGGCTGTTTAGGTCAATGAAAACAAACAAAAAATGTCTTGAGAAAAGGACAACGGTCTAAAAGGCCTCATCTCTGGGAACCAAGTGACCTCATCTGTTTGCGGTGCATCTGCTGACTAACGGACGTAGTAACAAAGCGGTGGTTGAGAGGTCAAAGGGTCGCTTCCAACCATATAAAAAATAAAAGCCAAAAAATATCGCAGGCACTCCATAGTCTCATGTCTTTGCATTCCTTTACGCCCCATGCACTTACACAATAATACACCAACTAAGTATCATTTATATTGAGTCGACAAGTTCCAGATGTTCAGAGTTTGTCCCGTCACGGTTTTTTATCGCAAACTGTGAATTATCACTTTGCTAGTCATCGCGAATACTTTGGATAACTTACATTTGACGTGACGACACGACTACGATAGTGAATAAATGTTAAAATAATAATTGTCTATTGAACTCAATCAATGATTCTTGCAATTTATTAACTTGTGCCCATTGTTATTCAAACAATTTTTTATTGGGTTCCGTATCTCAAAAAGAAAAAATGGAATCACTTTTTTGTTCGTCCGCCTGTCTGTCAAGACTTGTTGTTTCGGAAACTAGTAAAAGTATAGAGTAGAAATTAAAACTATATACTTAGGTCTACGATCCCTTCAACATATATACATATTATCACGCCTTTAACTTCGTAGGGGTAGGCAGAGGCATACTATACGCCCACATTTCACCGTATGCATTTTTGTCCCACATAACAGGTGGTGAGCCCATAGCCGTGTTGAAAATGGACAGGCGCAGGCTATGGCGTCCTGCTGTTGAAATTTTCAAGCCGCCCATAAGGCCTTCAACCAGGCTTAACGACTGCCATTTTACTGGCCAGCGGGACCAACTGCTTAACGTGCCTTCCAAAGTAAGGAAATGTCCGCAAATGTAAATTCCACAAAGTAGTCACCCATCCAAGGACCACTTATAGCGGATGTTGCTTAACGCAGGGATCGTTACAGAACACTGAGTCAGCACTTCACTTCAAGTTGCAGTACTTAAGGAGGAGCTACAACGATCAGAGATCAAAATATCACAACTTGAAACTGAGAAACAGAGCACCGTGGTTCAATCTAATCAGAGTTTGTTCGATGAACTGATGGCTACAAGCATAGATACTGCTAAAGCTCACCCTTCCATTATCATAGACCTCATCTCTGATGATGAATCCGGGGGCTATTCTAAGTCATTGAAAATTATTAAATGTAGTAAAAATAAGTTAAAGAATATTTAAAAATTAAAAAGTTTATCACTAAATCAAAAAAAAAATGATACATAAATATAAGTTTTTAATAAATACTATGTCACTTAATAAACAGAGATTGCAACTGATTGACCAGGTGAATATGTATATGTTAGAACTGGACACTGTCGCACTACAGTACAAAACTGATACATGGGCCCTTCAATATCAGATTGACCGGCTTCAAGACTCTTTAAAATCAATTACATATAAATATGAAACGGCAGAGAAACAGAGTAGGGAACAGGTGTTAGCTATAAGTAAATTAGTAAACTCATGTCATTGTCAAAATGACCAATTGATATGCGGCCGTGTTCCCTCCTCACCCTTGAATTGTAAAATAAAATATATGCAGTGATGGAATTGGTGAGTAAACAACTTCTTCAATCCTAAATGAAAATATGTGCGGTGGTACATTGCATAGTAATATATCACTGCAGCCACATTCAATAACATCAGGTGATAAACTCACTGCATCACCAGTTAAAATTGTGTGCAGTGTGGATACTAGTATATTAAGTTCAAGCAGTACCTGCGAGGTATCTGTAAAAGAAAAGTTGCAAATAAAAAATATTGAAAAAATCATAGTGTATTGCGATGAAATAGGTAAAAATTTTGGACATCATTTATCACAGGTAGGTCATTCTGTAATAAATCATACATATCCAGGTGCTTCTTAATCTAAAATTATAGATTTAATTTTGACTGGTACTCACTGCATGCAGTCCACTATAGTGGTGCTGGTTTTTAGAAGAGGCAATATTAATAGTGACAAACTTAGAAAAATTTGTGATAAGTTATCAAGTCTAAAGTAAAACAAGTCATATTGTCCACCTTGCCATACAGCACTCCTATGAGCCACAAGGAAAACAACTTAAGATACAAATTAAATATGAAACTACATACCGTGGTATCATATTCCAAAAAAAATGAATTGTTAGATTGGAATAGTATTTTCAATAATAATAGTCTGTTGACATTAGATAGATATTTTCTATCAAAAACTTTACAACGAAAGGTAGCTCTGTTGCTATCTAATTTTTTAATTTTTCAAGTCAAATTATTGGCAAGTACAACTGCTTTTATTGAGCAGGATAATTTGGACACCTCACATTTGGAAAATGGAATTCCAAGAAACTAGTTTATAGGACAACAGATAATAAATCTGGCCAGTTGACTTTGGCCCCTGAGAATAATCTTAATAAAAATTTTGTTTTTATAAACCCGGTGCACCATAATGTTAGAGGTTAAATAAATGGTAAAGATTTAGAGTTGGAGCTATACATTAATGCAAATTCTTTTAATATTTTTTGTGCTACAGAGCACTGGTTAAAAGATCATGAAATCACATTGTTGAACTTCATAAATCACCAGGTTGCTAGCTCGTTCAATAGAAAACATTCTAAACGTGGAGGTTCTTTAATTTTATTAATAAAAACTTAAAATTTAAAGAACGTTAGGATTTAGTAGCCCTCTCCATTGAGTGAGTTATTGAGATTGCCAGTATTGAGTTTGAGCATTTCATCTTGTTAAGCGTAGTCCCCCTGATGCTCCGTACATTAAATTTGAAGAAAAGCTTGAAGAAGCACTGTTCAAATGCCAATGTTCTAAGAAATCTATAATAGTTTGTGGAGATTTGAATGTTGATATACTAGATACATCATTAACTCCATCAGAGAGAAATAAAATGAAAAATTTATTTAATTCCTTTAATCTGCATAGTACTTTCTTAGAACCTACTCGTATTACAACCACCAGTGCAAAATGTATTGATAATATTTTTACTAATATTAAACCAATAAATATAGGTATTGTGTATCTTGTAGAGTCAGATCATGGTGGCCAACGTATAAAGTTTCCTAAAATTAGTAATAAAGTCTGCAAAAAACAAATTAAATATGTACCAATTAACCAAAGTCGTTTGAATATTTTTAAAGAAAATATAGTAAAGAGATTGCCATATCTACCTGACTTTACTTGTGTAGACCAGTCATATACAAACTTATTTAATTTGATTAATGATGAGTTTGGCAAAGTTTTTGAAGTGAAAACTTCTTTAGCGGCGTTGAGCACTTTTTCTGTTATGGGTATAAAATCTTAAACTCGCGTCAGGACACGTGACCTGATCGAAAAAGCGTAAGACGGATGGAGTTTTTTTATCATCATCATTAACGTCCATCCCGGTCAATTTTTGAAGTGAATATTCTTTTAGCGCGGTACGCATATTTTTAGATGAGATAAAATCTCTGGACTCGCGACCATAATCATCATCATCATCTAACGTTGATTCCGGTCATCTACAGGTCTTATTAAATAATGCTGTGTAATCAATTAGGACTCTTTCAGTGTAGATTTATTTTTCATCATCATCATCTTTACGTCGATCCCGGTCAATTTTTGAAGGAAAAACTTCTTTTAGCGCGGTACGCAATTTTTTAGATGAGATAAATCTGGACTCGCTACTCCACGTTACGATACGCAGCTATAGTGTGTGCATATATGTATGTACCAACGCGTCTAGATAAATAAATTATTAATAAATTGAATAAATATTAAAAATTATTATTATTTATTATTATTAAATTATTATTAGTTTTTTTCATCATCATCATTAACGTCAATCCCGGTCAATTTTTGAAGTGAATATTCTTTTAGCGCGGTACGCTTATTTTTAGATGAGATAAAATCTCTGGACTCGCGACCATTATTATCATTATCATCTAACGTTGAGTCCGGTCATCTACAGGTCTTATCAAATAATGCTGTGTAATCAATTAGGAGTCTTTCAGTGTAGATTTATTTTTCATCATCATCATCATTAACGTCGATCCCGGTCAATTTTTGAAGGAAAACTTCTTTTAGCGCGGTACGCAATTTTTTAGATGAGATAAATCTCTGGACTCGCTACACCCCGTTACGATACGCAGCTATAGTGTGTGTATATATGCATGTACCAACGCGTCTAGATAATTTACCTCAAAAACTCTACAGATTGGTGGTCGTCCTGTTTTCAGTGATTGCGCTACACCAGGTATTTTTAAAAGTAGAAACAAATTATTTGAATTATATTCAGAAAAATCATATAATTTTAACCAAACCTTTCAGGAATATGTTAAAAATTATTCTAAGATATTTCAACAAACATGTTGTCTTGCAAAGTCAAACTTTATTAAAAATAAAATTTGTAATTCTGTGAATAAAATAAAAATGACTTGGAATATCATTAACTCTGAATGCGGTAGAACTATGACAGATTACTGTGACAGAAAGGGAATTCCACTTAAAAGTAAATAATTTTCATATTATAGGGAACCTGGAATTTGAACATTTTTTCGAAAATGTACCTATTTTGACGACTAAATCTCTGCAAGCGTCTTCCAGTTCCTCTGAACATTTATTAGAAGATTCTGTTCCTTATTGCAGGGATGCATTTGTATTCACAGATATTTGCGCTCAGGATATTATAAAACCTTTTAAATGTATTGAAATTAAGAAAACCGGGGACCTTTGGGAATTATCTGTCAAAACTGCATCATGTATCATTTAGGTCATTGCGCCGCATCTAGCAAATGTGTTTAATGACTGTGTTTCTAGTGGTATATTTCCTGATTTAATGAAACACAGCAAAGTCATACCCTTGTTCAAGGCTGGCAGCGCTACAGACCCGTCTAATTTCCGACCAGTGTCAGTGCTGCCAACTTTGAGCAAAGTATTTGAAAAAATAATTTTGAATCAAATGCTATCCCATTTTGATATTCATAAAATATTTCATACAAAACAGTTTGGTTTTACGAAAGGGCGCTCAACTTCCGATGCTGGTGTTGAGTTATTAAAATGTATTCATGAAGCCTGGGAAGACAAGCAAGATGCATTAGGTATATTCTGCGATCTATCAAAGGCTTTTGATTGCGTTTCGATTCGTTTCTGTCTTCATATTTGAACAATAGAATACAAAGGGTCGATATTAATAGTACACGTTCTGTAGGATCCATGGTTACAATGGGTGTGCCACAAGGCTCGATACTTGGGCCATTCTTGTTCCTCATTAATATTAATGATTTACCATTTTATGTAGGGGACAGGAATAGGATTGTTTTGTTTGCAGATGATACCTCATTGATTTTTTAAATTAGTAGACAATTAGATAATTATGATGATGTAAACAATGCAATCACGAGAGTAGTTCATTGGTTCAGCTCAAATAATCTTTGCCTAAATGAAAACAAAACTAAATGTATTAAATTTACTCTACCAAATGTAAAACAAGTTACGGCAAATGTTCAACTTAATGGACAAGTGTTAGAGTTTGTGGAATCAACTGTGTTCCTTGGTATAACTATTGATGCCAATTTGCAGTGGGCCCGCACATAGAAAAGACGGCCTCTAGGTTAAGTTCGGCTGCATACGCTGTAAAAAAGATCAGGACTCTAACAGATGTAGATACGGCTAGAATGGTTTACTTCAGCTATTTTCATAGTATTATGTCTTACGGTATTCTCCTTTGGGGGAGTGCTGCAGATGTAAATAACATTTTTGTTCTTCAAAAGCGGGATGTACGCGCTATATATAATTTGGGCCCCAGAGTCTCCCTCCGAGAAAAATTCAAAGAAGTAAATATTCTAACCTCATTGATTTTTTAAATTAGTAGACAATTAGATAATTATGATGATGTAAACAATGCAATCACGAGAGTAGTTCATTGGTTCAGCTCAAATAATCTTTGCCTAAATGAAAACAAAACTAAATGTATTAAATTTACTCTACCAAATGTAAAACAAGTTACGGCAAATGTTCAACTTAATGGACAAGTGTTAGAGTTTGTGGAATCAACTGTGTTCCTTGGTATAACTATTGATGCCAATTTGCAGTGGGCCCGCACATAGAAAAGACGGCCTCTAGGTTAAGTTCGGCTGCATACGCTGTAAAAAAGATCAGGACTCTAACAGATGTAGATACGGCTAGAATGGTTTACTTCAGCTATTTTCATAGTATTATGTCTTACGGTATTCTCCTTTGGGGGAGTGCTGCAGATGTAAATAACATTTTTGTTCTTCAAAAGCGGGCTGTACGCGCTATATATAATTTGGGCCCCAGAGTCTCCCTCCGAGAAAAATTCAAAGAAGTAAATATTCTAACCGTAGCATCACAATACATTTTTGCCAATCTTATGTAAGTCCAGAAAAATCTATCAGAGTTTACTAAACTCTGTGATATACATAATATAAACACTAGACATAAATACAATCTTTTAGTTCACCACAGTCGGCTACATAAGATTGGCGATTCTTTCTAGGGTAACTGTATACGCTTTTACAACAAGCTTCCCTGTGACCTGAGAAATTTACTATTAATTAAATTTAAATAGTTTATTAAAAGAAAGCTTTGTGAAAAAGGTTATTACTCTATTCAAGACTATTTACAGGACAGGGATCCCTGGAAATGATCTGCTGGTGTAAAGTATTTTAGTCATAAAATATTAAATGGTAAATAGGCCATCAAAAAAAAAGCCTTTTTAAGTTTCTTGCCGGTTCTTCTCAGAAGGGCGGCGTTCCGAACCGGTGGTCACTTTAAATATACAATTTTTTTCTTTAGTTTTAGTGTATGACATTTTGTAAGCGCCGTTGAAATGGTCTATGCAAAATAAAGACATTTTTATTTTATATATTTATTTAAGCTGTGGAAAAATCAAACATCTATGTCACCGAAAAAAATATGGCTGTTTATGACACAAAAAAAAAAGAATTTTTACGAAATCCTCGGTGGGTGAGTCCGACCGCACTTGTCTGATTTCTTTTTTAATATATCGTGCTCATTGGTTTGCGCATATTATGACTATTCCATGTGTAGGTACTGATATGATGTGTAGATCAAGACGAACAATCATAGTGAAAATATCAGACTCGTTGGTGATCATTAGGATTAAACGTAAATATTCAAAAGGTGGAATTAGGAGAATAATATTTGCTACGTTTAGTTTAATACCTTCAAATCAAATCATGCAAAAAAGATCTTATGACTTCATCTCTATTCTAATAAGTCAAGTAAAATGAGAAACAGTCGGGAGCTCTTGGCTATTCTTTCTGCGCTCATCCGTGTCTTCTGGCCATATACATATGGAAGGAATACGTGTGGTTTTAGTCGGTAGGCGTCCGGCATAGCACCCATGAGGATTTCCACACGAAATAAAAAGTAAAATGAAAATACCGACGTTATAAAATATGTTACTATGGAAATAAATTATACTTTTAGAAGCGAAAACTTCTTTTGGCGTACCGCACACAGATTTTTTCCGTAGGTAGTAAGTTAGGCTAATCCGTCACGTTCTGAGTTGAAAGACTCGATCGGGTGAACTCGGGCACGTCGAGTGTACACGAGCGAGAAAGATACAGTCAGCGGCTCTTCGCTGTTGTGTCGCTGTGTTTAGTTTATTCAATTCATACGTGATAAATTGATTGCGATTGCCAATGAAGTTTTCACTTTTGCTGTGCGGTCTTAAGTACACAGTCTTAATTCTTTTTTATTAATTAAAGTAAACCTTAATAAATCAAAATTAATGTTTATTTTACAAATTGGTTTATTGCAGTCGCTGCTGAGTCGTGGTCGATGTCGTGAGTTATAACTGGGTATCACATAAAAGGCTGTTTGTTTTGTGAAAACGTCTGTTTTGGTAGTCATCAGCTACATGAAAATATCGTTACATTTTCCTTTATGCAAATGCGCGACAAATATTGCTTGGTAAACTAGTTTAGGAAAAAATGGTACTTATATATTCTGGTGTGCCATGAAGAAATAAATTTGTTTCAACATACATACATACATACATATTGTCACGCCTATATCCCCGAAGGGTCAGGCAGAGGCGTACTATACGCCCACATTTTACTGTATGTTTTTTGTCCCACGTAACAGGTGGTGAGCTCATTGCCGTGTTGAAATGGACAGGCGCAGGCTGTGGCGACCTGCTGTTAATTTTTTTCAAACCGTCCATAAGGCCTTCGACCAAGTTTAACGATTGCCATTTAACTGGCAACCGGGACCAACGGCTTAACGTGCCTTCCGAAGCACGGAAACAGCCTTCGTATAAAGATTTCTGAAAATAGTTACTAATTGAAATTAGATCGTTTCTCTGACGAACAATGGAAACTTGGAACGATTTGCCGGAGCACGTGCTTCTCTCTTCTTCTCTGACTTGATAGCCACTGTTACCTATGAGAGTGAGCTTTAATTGTTTTTTGTTGTACTGTTTTTCTTGTATTGTTGTACTGTTTTTCTTATATTGTTTTAAATATGTAAGGTTACTTTGTATTCATTGCACTACCTATCCTTCAATAAATTGAATTAGCTAGAATATCACCTGGATTGTTTACTCACGTACTAATTTTAGGAAGGTGACTTTTGTGTGCCTCTTACCGTCCATTTTAGTGCTAACTTTGGTTAAAGTCGAGTTCCTACCACCAGTTAAACGTTTGTTTCTGAGTTCAATTGTAGAATAAAATTTTACTAGTAATAATCAAAAAAACTAAGCGTAATGTACTTTACGAATTAATAAGTTTTATAAGTAAGAATTACGTAAAAATTAGCAGCTACATTACAAAATGTGGCCCAACACATACTTGGCCAGTTTTTGTTCATATCCTTGTGGTTTCTGCATATAAACGTACAGAGTCCACTATCCTAGTATAATGAAATACAGCTTAGTATCATTTTCACATTACAGTAGAACTTTGTTCATTGTACCGAACTTTAGAGAAAGTACGATGGTAGTAATGAATCTGTCGTTTTAAACGTAAGTCCTCGTCGGCTTGTCGACTATAATGATTAATTAGTGTCGCTGCAAGAATCCAGTTCAGTTTGAAGAGCGTTTAAAAATATTAAGTAGAATCTCGCTCGTGGTCCCGCGGACTCAGTGTTCTGTAAACGATCACTGCGTTAAGCAATTTTAGTTATGGCTGGTCACGGATGGGTCGGTTGGTCCCGGTTGCCAGTAACATGGCAGTCGTTATAAGTCAAGTTGAAGGTCTTATGGGCGT
The DNA here is from genome assembly GCA_948477245.1 of Thumatha senex. NCBI lineage: Eukaryota > Metazoa > Arthropoda > Insecta > Lepidoptera > Erebidae > Thumatha > Thumatha senex. The sequence goes on from OX419734.1 coordinate 3,647,309, forward strand.
TTTGAAAAATTTCAACAGCAGGTAGTCACAACATGCGTCTGTCTATTTTAACACGGCAATGGGATTCCATTATTTACCACCCATTACGTAGGACAGGAATACACATTGTGAAAAGTAGGCATATAATATGCCTGTGCCACTCCTAAGGAAATAATGCGTGATAGATAATTAAAAAAAATAATATAATGTGGAAACTCAAACTTTCATGGTAATATTAGTAACACTGTGATTACTAACGAGTACTTTATTATACCCCAAGAATATCAATAAACAGACTTAGTTTACATTAGTGTTTATTAATCACGCCTTATCCCCAAAGGGGTGGCAGAGGTGGCTTCGTAGGCGAAAGGAAGTGCCTATCGAATCTTGGAGTATAAAATTAAGTGACCATGATGAGTCTGGACTTTTTGTTTAAAAAAAATCTGACAAATAAACCGGTACTCAATAACTAATTAAATCAGGCGTAACATGGCGGAAAATTCATTTATAAACTATTTTTATTTTATTTTTAATGTTATTTTTTTGCAATATTCCGCTTTTGTCGTATGATGTCGACACGTGTTTCGCCTACACACAAGGCAATATCTAGACTGTTTGGCAGCAAAGGAGCTTGCGTGTTCACCTCAACCTTTTGTAGTTCGAACGCAACCAAACGATAGCGCGATGCAGACTTCTAGTTGTTTTGTCTATTTGCGAATAAACTAAGCAAAGCCGAAGTGTGGAAGTTCGTTTGTTCGTTCAGCAAAGTACACCCATCCCGTTTTATAATTACTAGCTACTCTAATACGGACATTTTAAGACCCTTTTCAACTACTCACATACATAAATACATATCGTCACGCCTTGATCCCCGAAGGGGTAGGCAGAGGCAAATTAATCGCCCACATTTCACCGTATGCCTTTATGTCCCACGTAACAGGTGGTGAGCCAGTTGCCATTGCCCATTCAACTACATAATATCGATAATATGATTTTCAATCAAGAAATCAATTAAATCCGTCTATCAAAGTCCATTGCAAGACTTAGGGCCGTATTCCAGAACGTTTATCAATACTCAAGAAACACTTGAGAGTAGATTTTATAAGGCAAAATCTGTGCACCAAACAAGTGACAAAAAAGTGCACCGCTTGAAAGTGAGGATGGCTTAAACTAGAAGGTTTTGATAGAGCAGATCAGTTCAGTAGGGAAAATGGTGAATGTACATTAAAAAAATTGCTGGAATTTTAAAAAATCGACTGCCTTTGTGGCGCGGTGGGAGTGTATCCGACTGCTACACAAGAGGCCGTGTGTTCGATTCCCACCCAGGACAAAATTTTGTGCTTTTTTTCAACATTATTAAAAAAAAATTGAGAAATTTAGCAAAATAATTGCTTTAAAAATTTATCAAAAATTTTGTGTGATGAGCACGATGGTTTATTCTGTGTCTGGGTATTATTTATCTATAATATGTATGTATTTAGAAATATACAATTATGTTTATCAGTTATCTGTACAAGTACAAGCTCAGCTTAGTTTGGAATCAGATGGCGTTGTGTGAGTTGTCCCAACGATATTTATTTATTTCACACGTCAACTACTATTGTAAATACTTCAATATACCATCCGAAATATTCTATCTGTACTAGTGACGAGCTTTCTGCTCTACGCTACTGTGTCACGTGCCAGATGCCTCAATACGACCCACGGATCTTATTATACTGACGATACGATTCCTCTTTGAAACGGTACAATTCAAAGGAATCTTACAAAGAGAGGTTTTGAAAGCTTTGATATACGTGGCCTTATAACGAAGGTATATATGAACTGTGCTGTGTATTCAAGTAGTGGCAAACGTTAATTTCATGACAAGACATATTGTCTAGCCTTTATACCCGAAGGGGTAGGCAGAGGCATACTAGGCGCCCACATTTTAACGTATGAACTTTTGTCCCACTGTTAACGGGTGGTGAGCTCATTGCCGTGTTAAAATGGACAGGCGCAGGCTGTGGCAACCTGCTCTTGAAATTTTCAAGCCGGAAGGCCATCAACTGGGCTTAACGACTGCCATGTTACTGGCAACCGGGACCAACGGCTTAAGGTGTGTACGGAACAACCATAAATGATAAGTAAAAAAAATAAAAAATAATAAAGATATCTTTATTTTGCATAAACCATTTCAACGGCTATTACAAAATGTCATACAATAAAACTAAAGAAAAAAATATATATTTAAAGTGACCACCGGTTCGGAACGCGGCCCACCTGAGAAGAACCGGCAAGAAAGTTAGGAGGGCTTTTTTTTTAATGGCCTATTTACAATTTAATATTTTAATTATGTATTTTATGACTATAATATTTTATCTGAAAGCAGATCATTTCCAGGCATCCCTGTCCTGTAAATAGTCTTTAATAGAGTAATAACCTTTTTCACAAAGCTTTTTTTTAATAATATGAAAGAGGAGTGTGAAAGTGAGGGTCTTCGCTTGAATGCAAGTAAGACTAAGGTTCTAGTATTTGAAAGAAATGACGTAAGAACTAAATGCGAGATTAGGGTAAACCAGGAACGTCTAGAGCAAGTGAATGAAATTGTGTATTTAGGGAGTATGTTTAGCGCGGATGGAAGATGTGATTCGGATGTAGAACGGCGAGTAGCTGCCGGAAATAGAGTTAACGGTGCTTTGTCCCAATTAGTAAAGCGACAAAGCATCGTAAAAGAAGCACGACTGGCGATTCATAACGCAACTTTGCTTTACGGTAGCGAAACCTGGGTATGGCAGCAGATGCATGAAAGTAAATTGAATGCTGTGGAGATGCGATCACTTCGAAAATTATGCGGCGTTATCTTGGCCGACCGAATACGTAACGAAGTGATACGCAATATGTCAGGTTTGAATGAAAGTGTCAGCGTTAAGCTGGAAAAGGGCGTGCTCCGTTGGTTTGGACACGTCCAACGAATGAGTGAGGAACGATTGACGAAGAATATATATTGTGCAAAAGCAGAGGGTAAAAGAAGTCAGGGTAGGCCGAGAAGACCACGTGAGCAGATTCCTCAAAAACGGAAAGGGTAAAAGTACTCGGATACCCAGACGTGCGTGTATGAAGCGATTGATGAATCTTGAAGAAGCAAACGAAGTATGCACGGATCGCGAAGCCTGGCAATCTGTCCTCTCTGACTACCCCGTCAGGAATACAGCGTGAAGATAGTTATTTTTTTAAATTTTTTTTTTTAATATACTTTTTAAATTTATTTTATGGTAAATTTCTCAGGTAACATGGAAGCTTGTTGTAAAACCGTATACAGTTACCCTGGAAAGAATCGCCAATCTTATGCAGCCGACTGTGGTGAAGTGAAAGATTGTTTTTATGTCTAGTTTTTATATTATGTATATCACAGAGTTTAGTAAACTGTGATAGATTTTTCATAAGATTGGCAAAAATGTATTGTGATGCTACGGTTAGAATATTTATTTCTTTGATTTTTTCTCGGAGGGAGACTCTGGGGCCTAAATTATAAATTGCGCATACAGCCTGCTTTTGAAGAAAAAAAATGTTAGTAACATCTGCAGCACTCCCACAAAGGAGAATACCGTAAGACATAATACTATGAAAATACTCGTAGCTGAAGTAAACCATTCTAGCCGTATCCACATCTGTTAGAGTCCTGATCTTTTTTACAGCGTATGCAGCCGAACTTAACCTAGAGGCCGTCTTTTCTATGTGTGGGCCCCACTGCAAATTGGCATCAATAGTTATACCAAAGAACACAGTTGATTCCACAAGCTCTAACGCTTGTTCATTCAGTTGAACATTGGCCGTAACTTGTTTTACATTTGGTAGAGTAAATTTAATACATTTAGTTTTGTTTTCATTTAGGCAAAGATTATTTGAGCTGAACCAATGAACTACTCTCGTGATTGCATTTTTTACTACGCCATAGTTATCTAATTGTCTTCTAATTTAAAAAATCAATGAGGTATCGTCTGCAAACAAAACAATCCTATTCCTGTCCCCTACATAAAATGGTAAATCATTAATATAAATGAGAAACAAGAATGGCCCAAGTATCGAGCCTTGTGGCACACCCATTGTAACCATGGATCCTACAGAACGTGTACCATTAATATCGACCCTTTGTATTCTATTGTTTAAATATGAAGACAGAAGGTCGAGAGCTTTGCCTCTTATTCCATAGTAATGTAATTTTTTGCACAGCGTTTCATGTTGGACGCAATCAAAAGCGTTGGATAGATCGCAGAATATACCTAATGCATCTTGCTTGTCTTCCCAGGCTTCATGAATACATTTTAATAACTCAACACCAGCATCGGAAGTTGAGCGCCCTTTCGCAAAAGCAAAATGTTTCGTATGAAATATTTTATGGACATAAAAATGGGATAGCATATGATTCAAGATTATTTTTTCAAATACTTTGCTCAAAGTTGGCAACACTGACACTGGTCGGAAATTAGACGGGTCTGTAGCGCTGCCAGCCTTGAACAAGTGTATGACTTTAGACGGTATATATTTATATCACTAGAATTGTGTTTCTAGTTTATATATGACTGTGGTCATTAAACACAGTTGCTAGATGGGGCGCAATGACCTCAATTATACATGATGCAGTTTTAACTGATAAATCCTAAAGGTCCGCGGACCACGGTTATAATATCCTGAGCGCAAATATCTTGCATCCCTGCAATAAGGAACAAATTCTTCTAATAAAAGTCCAGAGGAACTGGAAGACGCTTGGAGAGATTTAGTCGTCAAAATAGGTACATTTTTGAAGAAATGTTCGAACTCCGTCGCAACTTCCAGGTCCCCTGTAACATGGCATCCATTTACTTTTAAGTGGAAATACCTTAGATCTACCGCATTCCGAGTTAATGATATTCCAAGTCTTTTTATATTTTATTAACAGAATTAGAAATTTTATTTTTAATGAAGTTTGACTTTGCAAGATAACATGTTTGTTTAAATATCTTAGAATAATTTTAACATATTCCTGAAAGGTTTGGTTAAAATTATATGATTTTTCTGAATATAATTCAAATAATTTGTTACTACTTTTAAAGATATTTGTTGTAGCCCAGTCACTGAACACACGACGACCGCCAATCTGTAGAGTTTTTGAGGTAAAAACTTTGCCAAACTCATTATTAATCAAATTAAATAAGTGTGTATATGACTGGTCTACACAAGTAAAGTCAGGTAGATATGGCAATCTCTTTACTATATTTTCTTTAAACATATTCAAACTACTTTGATTAATTGGTACATATTTAATTGGTTTTTTGAAAACTTTATTACTAGTTTTAGGAAACTTTATCCATTGGCCACGATGATCTGACTCTACAGGATCCACAATACCTTTATTTATAGGTTTAATATCAGTTAAAATATTATTAATACATTTTGCACTGGTGGCTGTAATACGAGTAGTTTCTAAGAATGTACTATGCAGATTAAAGGATTTAAATATTTTTTTTATTTTATTTCTCTCTGATGGAGTTAATGATGTATCTAGTATATCAACATTAAAATCTCCACAAACTATTTTAGATTTCTTTAAACATTGGCATTTGAACAGTGCTTCTTCAAGCTTTTCTTCAAATTTAATGAAGGGAGGATCAGGGGGACTGTATACGCTTAACAAGATGAAATGCTCAAACTCAGTACTGGCAATATCAATAACTCGCTTAATAGAGAGGGCTACTAAATCCTTACGTTCTTTAAATTTTAAGTTTTATTAATTAATATTAAAGAGCCTCCACGTTTAGAATGGTTTCTATTGAACGAGCTAGCAACTTGGTGATTTATGAAGTTTAAATGTGATTTCATGATCTTTTAACCAGTGCTTTGTAGCACAAAAAATATTAATAGAATTTGCATTAATGTATTATCCAACTCTAAATCTTTACCACTTATTAAACCTCTAACATTATGGTGCAACAGGTTTATAAAAACAATATTTTTATTAAGATTATTCTCAGGGGCCAAAGTCAACTGGCCAGATTTATATATCTGTTCTCCTATAAACTAGTTTCTTGGAATTCCATTTTCCAAATGTGAAGTGTCCAAATTATCCTGCTCAATAAAAGCAGTTGTACTTGCCAATAATTTGCCTTGAAAAATTAAAAAAATAGATAGCAACAGAGCTACCTTTCGTTGTAAAGTTTTTGATAGAAAATATCTATCTAATGTCAACAGACTATTATTATTATTGAAAATAATATTCCAATCTAACAATTCAATAGTTTCATATTTAATTTGTATCTTAAGTTGTTTTCCTTGTGGCTCATAGGAGTGCTGTATAGCAAGGTGGACAAAATGACTTGTTTTACTTGTAGACTTGATAATTTATAAAAAAAATTATAAGTTTGTCACTATTAATATTGCCTCTTCTACCAACCAGCACCACTATAGTGGACTGCATGCAGTGTGTACCAGTCAAAATAAAATCTATAATTTTAGAGTAAGAATCACCTGGATATGTATGATTTATTACAGAATGACCTAACTGTGATAAATGGTGTCCAAAATTTTTACCTATTTCATCGCAATACACTATGATTTTTTCAATATTTTTTATATGCAACTTTTCTATTACAAATACCTCGCAGGTACTGCTTGAACCTAATATACCAGTATTAACACTGCACACAGTTTTAAATGGTGATGAAGTGAGTTTATCACCAGATGTTATTGAATGTGTGAGTGATATATTACTATGCAATGTACCACCGCCCATTTTTTCATTTAGAATTGAAGAACTTGTTTGCTCACCAATTCCATCACTGCATATATTTTTTTTACAATTCAACGGTGAGGAGTGAACATGGCCAGCGGATATTAATTGGTCATTTTGACAATGACATGAATTTACTAATTTACCTATAGCTAACACCTGTTCCCTACTCTGTTTCTCTGCCGTTTTATAATGATATGTAATTGCTTTTAAAGAGTCTTAAAGCCGGTCAATCTGATATGGAAGGGCCCGTGTATCAGTTTTGTACTGTAGTGCGACAGTGACCATTTCTACCATATACATATTCACCAGTCAATCAGACGCAATCTCTGTCTATTAAGTGACATACTATTTATAAAAAACTTATATTTATGTATCATTTTGTAGATTTAGTAATATTTTAAATATTTCTTTAACTTATTTTTACTACATTTAATAATTTTCAACGACTTAGAACAGCCCCCGGATTCATCATCAGAGGTGAGGTCTATAATAATGGAAGGGTGAGCTTTGGCAGTATCTATGCTTGTAGCCATCAGTTCAATTCAGTACTGTTAGGTGTTGTAATAATAAGTTTATTGTTGGAAGCTGTAGCTACTTAATATATTACAACTTATGATATAATGATATAATGCTAATGAGTACACGCGGCGCAGACCGAACGCGAACTGGAGTAAAAATGCGCACGCGGTGTAAAACTGCTTATTTTACATAAAAGTTATAAATTGTACGGGTGGACCGTACAAGGTGCTTTCCGAAGCACGGGAACGCTCGCAAATGTAAATGCCACAAAGTGGTCACCCATCCGAGGACCAAATGTAGTAAATATCGCTTAACGCAGTGATCGTTTACAGAACACTGTGTCCGCGGGGCAAAGAGCGTTAATTTCATGATTCAAATAAAAGAAAATGTTATGTAAATATTGTTTTCCAATGTAGTACTGTACTTAGTATATACCTTACTACTGCTCGTGGCCCCGCGGTCTCAGTGTTCTGTAAACGATCACTGAGTTACGCAACTTTCATTATGGCTAATCCTCGGATGGGTGACCACTTTGTGGCATTTACATTTACGGAAGGCACTTTAAGCCGTTTGGTTTGGTCGAATGCCTTATGGGCGGCATGAAAAATTTCAACAGCAGGTAGCCACAACCTGCGTCTGTCTATTTCGCCGCGGCAATGGGCTCACCACCTATTACGTGGGACAGAAATCCATACGGTGAAAAGTGGGCATATAATATGATTCTGCCACCCCTTCGGGGATAAGGCGTGATGGATATTTATTTATTTATGGTTTATTATTACTACTGCTATTACTGGAATCCTATTTCGTAAAATATTGTGGAATATCAGCACTATCTAGGGTAAAGTTAGCTACTATAAATTTGTCGTATGGTAACTAAACAACTGATAAACATAGTTATACAAATTATATAAACTGATATACAAATTATATATAAGAAACCGCCAAAATCCGAAACAAACATTTCCGAATCACACAAATATTTGTTCCCACGCAGGAATCGAACAAGGAACCTCAGCGCGGCGTCGCATACATTATCATTTACGCCACCGACGCAGTCTTTTTTTTTATGTGTGGAAATCCCCTCGGATATCATGCCGGACTCGAACCGGCTAAAACCACACAGTCCCCTCCTAACTGTCTATTGCCGGATAAATATTACCCATTTATCTTTAAATAATTATTTCTAGAGCTCAAAGAATAAGTTTCAATTAACGTGATTTGAACTGGTTAGCGTAAAAAAGTCCCAAATTGTTAAAAAAGAACAAACTGCATAAAATTTCTGTCGTAGATTTAATTCAATCCTTTCCTTTACAAATAAAAATTCTAAACTGGTCATGTGAATTCGACAACAGATGTTAATTAAAGGAGGTCCCATTCGGTCCAACCCGGCTTAATAGCTACGCAGTACGCATACTTAAAGTCTGCGCTTAAAGTTAAAAGGTTTATGTTCTAAGGACCACATTTAAATAAATCAAAATGACTAAAATTTACACACATACACACTGTCACGCATTTATGCCCAAAGGGAAAGGCAGAGGCATAGTATACATTTCACCGTATGCATTTTTGTCCCACGTAACATGTGGTGAGTCCATTGCCGTGTTGGAATGGACAGGCGCAGGCTGTTGTGACCTGCTGTTGAAATTATTCAAGCCGCCCATAAGGCCAACGGCAACTTGGCTTAACGACTGCTATTTTACTGGCAACCGGGACCAACGGCTTAACGTGCCTTCCGAAGCACGGAAACGTTCGCAAATGGAAATGCCACAAAGTGGTCACCCATCCTAGGACCAGTAGCCAACCACCACCGAAAGTTGCTTAACGCAGTAATCATTTACAGAACACTGAGTCAGCGGAGCCACGATCGCTTCTATTACGAGTATGACCAAAATTTAAATAAACTAATAGAAAAAATAAATCTTTTAAAAAAATGACATTTTGTTTAAATGCGCTAAACATTATAATTGACAACATTAGAAATAATTATAATAACTAACTATCTTCTCGCTGTATCCCTGACGGGGTAGTCAGAGAGGACAGATCGCCACGCTTCGCAATCCATGCATACTTCTTTCGCTTCTTCAAGATTCACCAATCGCTTCATACACGCACGTCTGGGAATCCGAGTACTTTTGACTTTTCCGTTTCTGAGCAATCTGCTCACGTGGTCTTCATATGTAAGTCTCCGCCTACACTGGACATATTGCGTATAACTTCGTTACGTATTCGGTCGGCCAAAGTTACGCCGCATAATTTTTGAAGTGATCGCATCTCTACAGCATTCAATTTACTTTCATGCATCTGCTGACATACCCAGGTTTCGCTACCGTAAAGCAACGTTGGCACTAGCACTGCGTTATGAATATGATATGATTTGTCCTCTCTGATTGCCCCGTCAGTTATACAGCGTGAAGATAGTTAGTTTTAGTTAGAAATAATTTTACGTAACGAAGTGATACGCAATATGGCAGGTTTGAATGAAAGTGTCAGCGTTAAGCTAGAAAAGGGCGTGCTCCGTTGGTTTGGACACGTCCAACGAACGAGTGAGGAACGATTGACGAAGAATATATATTGTTCAAAAGTAGAGAGTAGAAGGAGTCAGGGTAGGCCGAGACTTACATATGAAGACCACGTGAGCAGATTGCTCAAAAGCGGAAAGGTCAAAAGCACTCTGATACCCCGACGTGCGTGTATGAAGCGATTGATGAATCTCGAAGAAGCGAAAGAAGTATGTATGGATCGCGAAGCCTGGCGATCTGTCCTCTCTGACTACCCCGTCAGGGATACAGCGTAATGATAGTTAGTTAGTTAGTTTTAGTTAATTTTCTTTAACTCACTTGCTGGGTAAGCTGATAAACCAACTAAGCTACCGAGTTATTTACATTTTAGAAACAATTTTGAAAAGCAATAAGTATGCTAACTTTGTCCTAAATTTTAATTTAAAGTGGAAATATTTTTGTCTCTCGTGCTGGACTTGAATCAGCACCTTCTGGATTATTGCACTAGACGTGTTACCAACTACACCACCGAGACCTACCCGAAACTGACGAATTAATCAACCTCTTTTATGTGTGAAGAAGAAGCTGCACCGAGTCCAGCTCGAGATTTTAATATGTTTCCAATTTAATTTTTTTATATTTTTATATAAACTTACCGAGTTTAGTGTATTTGTAATTGATTTTCTAATAACAGTCACTGTAAATTTAAATTTTCAGCAAGTACCTTTCATTTGATAACCATATCTTAGTAAAACGCGAAACCTTAGCCGTTAGTAAACCGTTCCAAAGTTTCACTGTGATGAAAAAAAACTTTGAGGAATTAATCTCACAAAGGCAAACTTCAAATGAGAGAAATGGAATGGGAGAATAGCCGATCTTATTGGCCAAGTCCAGGCAACGCTTCAAGCCTCTATTAACTATTATACGAGTTTTAAATGACCAATTTAACTTTACCCGCTGACTATTTGTAAAATGTTTTGGAATATTTTGGAACTAATGTATACCTAATATGTTCCTGGACGAAAACTGGACCTGTGACTGAAGGTTGAACTTAAGAGGCAAATTATACTCGAATGAGGCTAAGTGCGTTGTGTTTTTGGTTGCAGTAAGAGTCGGCTTGAATAAAAAAATATGTGTGTGTACCAGAGTACACAGGAAAGAAGTGAAACTTCTATAAGACATTTTTTTGACAGCTATAAAATTTATTTCATACATCAATAAAGAAGTTTCACTTCAGAAACTAATGGCTTTTTAAGCCGATTTATCCTCTAGTATGTAAAAAATACTGGACAAGTGCAAGTCAGGCTCGCTCACCGAGGGTTCTGTATAAAAATGTATGTACATCCATACTAATATTATAAAGAGGAAAGATTTGTATGTATGTTTGTAACGAATTGACTCAAAGGGTAATGGATCGATTTAAAAAATTCTTTTACTATTTGAATGCTACATTATCACTGATTAATATAGGCTATTTTAATTGCAAGAAAAAAAAAGAATTCCTACTAAAACTACAATAATGTTACCTAAGGTGTGTAAACATCTATGAAGTAGAGAGAATGAGTATATTTATACGTTTTTTTTGTAATTTATACGTCTTTATAGTCATCAAAAACAGAACAATATTTGTAGGAAGTACCCTATCATGTAAATAATATTGCTCATTTTAGTAGAAGTTTGCATAAATACTAATAAAGTCAATTAATAGTACACCAATCTCCGACGCGAATCAATTTTTTTTTTCTCTTTATTAAATACTAGCTGTCCCGCCCGGCTTCGCCCGTGACATACTTCGAACCCCATGGCACCCATTTAATCCCGTCGTTTATTAATTTCACATTTTATGGATCTATCTTTTATAGTTTAGGAAGCGTACGCAAAATAAGTAACTTATCTGGTTGATTTTTTACACCTTGTGTCCAAAAACCCAAATATCTTACGGAACCCTACTTTTTCCAAAATAAAATATAGCCTTGTTACTCGTGGATAATGTAGCTTTCAAATGGTGAAATATTCTTTTAAGTCGGTCCTGTAGTTTTTCAGCCTATTCATTACAAACAAACAAACAAAGTTTTCCTCTTTATAATATTAGTGTAGATTTATGAGAATAGTATTTCAATTCAAGTTTTATAAAAACATCATGGCTAGGAGAGCGACGGCGAAGGACATTACTGAAATATTTTCTTGAACTAGGTGAAAATGAGCTTTATAGAGCTTACAACATCCGTTAGTAAAGGTAAAAGTACGCATTTACATCCACCAATGTTCCGAGCATGATCAAAGTTCAAACTCATTTATGCTCTCGCCACCAACTCAATGTGCTTGTCCTAAGATACCTCTTAAGTCAAATAGAACTTGCCAATTAAAGTTTGAAAGAAACATAGGAAAAAAAAATGTCTCTACATATTAATTTGTAGTATTTATTTATTTATTTTTATGTAAAGCACGCCAGTGTGTGTTTCATAGTGATAGCGTGGTGTGACCCATACCAAAGAATATTACACCAAGAAGGTGGAAAGACGCTTGTAAATGCAATAAGGTATTGTATAAATTACGACTGAAAGAGGTGGAATAACACACCAGTTTCGCATTACCTTAGCATATAAGTTGGTTAGTATTATATGGAAGTGCTGTTAATTTGTTTCTAAACTGTGTTCAATACAATAGCTGAAACGCTGTTATTATGTCACAGGATAAAGGCGGTTAGTAAGAGAAAGGAAAGTACGGAAAGTTGATACCTTATGAATCGCTCTCTAGGCTCTCTCTTTCGGCAATAATATTGTTTCACATGCTCCACCCCACGAAATTATACAATAATTGAGTATGTATGTTGTATCAGCAGTTACTAACATAGATTATGGAATTAACTATCTACCTGGGTTTTCCTAAACGCCTATAGTATGATGTCCTTCAAAAGTTCTTTGTAGGATTATAGGATACAAGGTCGGCAGCGCGAGTGCGGCACCTCTGTTGTTGCAATCATTTATAGGCTACGGTGACCACGTTCCATCGGGTCGAATTGACCGCCACCTCTAGGTACCTACCCTTTTTGAAAATAAATATCCACTTACTGAATCTTTTAATTTGCGCCTCGCTATGCTGTTTAAATGAAAGCGTTTATTATAATGCATACGGTGAAATGTGGGCGTATAGTATACCTCTGCCTATCCCTTCGGGGATAAAGGCGTGACAGTATGTATATCTGTATGTTTATTAAAATGCCCAGATATTTTATAATGACACAGTGAGACAGCCAGTCTATGACCTCAATTAAAATGAACTCTGCGCATTACGAATGCTCGTGTATATTCCGTGAAACTCAAATGAAATGTCCTTGTCATTTAACCATAACGTTTTATATTGCTCAGTTTGATACTGTCACGCACATATATTACTTAACATATTAAAATATGTAGTACTGAAAAAAAGCGGTGGTAAAGTGGTTACGGTGTCAGACTTGCATTTAAGCGACCTGAGTTACTATTCCTACACCAACAAATAAGCTTTGCTAGAGGCATTAACGGGAATATCAGTAATTGTGATACCTAACAGTATTTACAAAAAACTTTGTCTGATATTGATAAATTAATTGAAATATATTAGTTCTTGAATCCTTTATTTTATACTTGTTTTAACATTAAGCTTTTATATCTACATTTTCTCTCTACGACATTTTCTCAAGCACACACAACAATTGAGTAACGAGACTGACCACAAACAATATACAGTAGAGTATTAATATACAGTACAGTAGAGTATTAATATAAAATATAAATGTACCTATATTACTTAACACGCCTCCTTACATTTATATTTTATGAAAAAATAATATAAAATATCTCTAAACTAGTTCTAACAAACATGAACAATAATTCTACATAACACAAACTTTCACTTCACTTTTAAATGAAAATTTTAAGAAATCAAACTTAACATGGATCTGAATTTTTCAAACTTATTTCTTCCAAGGGATTTAGTTAATATATCTGCAATATTTTCTTCAGAATCTATTTTAATTACTTCTATATTACCTTTCTTAACATGCTCGTTCACAAAGTGATACTGTACTTCAATATGTTTTGAGTTCTTAGTAAAATTTCCAAATTTTGCTATGGTTAATGCACCAGAATTATCCTCATAAATTTTAATTGATTGATTTACTTCTATAAACATCTCAATAATTATATTTCTCAGAAATATTATATCTGTAACAGAATCAGACAAAGCTACATATTCAGCAAAGGTTGAAGCCTTTGTTACAGTATTTTGTTTCTTAGATTTCCAGTAAATAATATTTCCATAGAATCTAATAACATAACCCGTTGTTGACTTTCTATCCACTATATCTCCTGCCCAATCAGCATCAACATAACAATCCATTAAATCAACATTACAATTCTTAGAAAAACTTAATTTTAAACATTTTGTTAAATACAAATATTTAAGAATTCTTAAAGCATATTTAAAATGTGTTTCATTATAGCAGTTTTGAAATCTGCTTAAATAATTAACACTAAAAGATATATCAGGTCTAGTGCCAGAACTTATGTATAAAAGAGCACCTATTAAATTTAATTACTTAATTTCTTTGTTTAATTCAGATTTATCTAGTTTAAGATTTACTTCTATTGGCGTTTTGTATAATTTAGAGTGCTGAATATTATATTTTATTGCAAGTGACTCAATATACTTTTCTTGACTTAGCGTTAACTTATTCATTCTGTTGTTATATTCATAATCAATATTTATTCCAATATAATTTTTGACTTTATTTAAATCTTTTATTTTAAATTTATTAGCAAGCAAACTTTTCATTTCAGTTTAATAATTGAAACGAAAAGTTTGCATACTATCATTACTACAAATCAATATGTCATCAACATACAATAAAATATAAACTTTAGTATTATTTTCGCTCTTTACATATAAACAATTACTTAACTCATATTTACTGCTTACAAATGCATACTTTTTAACAAAATTATCAAAACATTTATACCATAGACGAGGACTTTCTCTCAGACCATATAATGCCTTATTTAATTTATAAACTTTATCAGTCCCATCTTCATAACCTAATGGCTGTTTAACAAATATTTCTGTCATTACTCCACCGTTTAAAAATGCGGTTTCTACATCCATTTGGTGTATTTCAAAAACTATTTTGACAACAATAAGACAACAGTAACTTTAAAGTTTGCATTTTAGCGACTGGAGAATAAATATCATCTATTCCGTCAGTTTGCTGAAACCCTCTAACCACTAGTCTGGCTTTGTATAAATTGTCTGTCTTTACTCGTGGCCCCGCGGTCTCAGTGTTCTGTAAACGATCACTGAGTTACGCAACTTTCACTATGGCTGGTCCTCGGATGGGTGACCACTTTGTGGTATTTACATTTGCGAGCGTTTCCGTGCTTCGGAAGACACGTTAAGCCGTTGGTCCCGGTTGCCAGTAAAATGGCAGTCGTTAAGCCTGGTTGAAGGCCTTATGGGCGGCTTGAAAATTTCAACAGCAGGTAGCCACAACCTGCGTCTGTCTATTTCAACACGGCAATGGGCTCACCACCTATTACGTGGGACAGGAATCCAAACGGTGAAAAGTGGGCATATAATATGCCTCTGCCACCCCTTCGGGGATAAGGCCTTTTTATTATCTGGTTTGTCTACTAATATCCAAGTATTGTTTACTTTACTGCGTTTCGACTTGTAGTCGCCTCCTGAAATGAATCTGGGGTTAAAGCATCAGAATAATTAGCTATGATAGAATAGTTACAATATTCTTCTATGTATCTCTTTGGAGTTTTCCTATTTCTCTTTGGTCTCACATTATTAACTTCTTCATCATTTTTATTTACTTCAGTATCATTATTTTCATTTTCTTTATCACATGAATTGAATGAATCATCATCTGATGTATTTTCTGTATTCTCATTCTTTGAGATGTCTTCGTCTATTTTAAAATTTTCATTCTTTATATTACCTTCTTCATTTATTTTTATTTTCTCAGTTTTCACTGCACATTTTTCTTCAATTGCTTTATCTTCATTTTCAAATCCAATACATTTTACATCTTCTTCAATAATATCAACATGTCTAACAACAACAATTTTATTGTCTATCAATACTTTATAGCCAACTTCTGTATATCCTAGTAATATTCCCAACTCTGCCTTTTTATCCCATTTAGACTTTCTCTTTTCTTCTGGTATTCTTACGAATATTTTACTTCCATATTGAAATACAAATATTTTATTTCCATATAGAAAGCCATCAATAAGAAACTTGAAAATATATACATTTTCAAGTTTCTTATTGATGGCTTTCTTCCAAAAAATATATCAAACGGCATTTTCCTTTCAATGGTATTCGTTAAAGTTCTGTTTTTAATATATTGAGCTGCTTTCACAATCTCCGGCCTATACATTCTATTTACTTTAGCTTCAGAAAATAGACACCTTGCCATATTCATTATTGACCTATTATACCTTTCTGTTGTACCATTTAATTCATGAACATATGCTGAACAAGGTCTTATAAGTATTCCCCTTTGTCTTGCAAAATTATACATTCTTGCATTCATATATTCTGTTCCATTGTCACATCTAAGTTCTTTAATCATTTTTCCCGTAATATTTTGCACTTCGTTTACATATTCTACAAAGCATTCAAATACTTCATCTTTAGATCTAATGCAATACACTTTTCCCAGCTTACTATAATCATCTATAAAACTTGAAAAATATTTTCTCTCCACGATATCCAATACTATGTGGACCATTTAAATCTGTGTGTACAATGTCTAAAATACCTTGTGCCCTGTGTCTATCATTGTTGAACGGTAAGTTATGCATTTTGTTTTCTTTACATATAGCACACTTCATGTACTCTGCTTCTAATTCCTTAGGTATTCCTTCAAGTAATTCATTTTTACACATTATGTCCAAATATTTGAAATTGACATGTCCAAGTGTTCGGTGTATCTTTTCTTTCATACTTATGTTATTCTTACTTATATTCGCCTCAATTTTATTTTGTAAATATATATATTTTATACAGTCTCTCTTCTTTCTTCGCTATTGCAAGCAATGTGTTATCTTTCTTATATATTTTTGCCACATTTCCTTTTGATACAATATTATTATTATCTGTGATCTTGGAATAACTCAATAGATTTGCTTTCATATCTTTAACATAGAATACGTTATGTAATTTTACTTTAGACTTTCTACCATTCACAGGAAAATATGCAATTATATTACCAACTTTTGTAGCCTCTAACATTCTTCCATCTCCTACTTTTACTTTGATCGGCTTAGCAAGCAAAAGTTCTTCAAAATAATATTTGTCATAATTAATAATGTGGTCTGTACATCCACTATCCAGCAGCCAACTGATTTGATTACTCAGTGATGTACTTACATTTGTTTCAGTATTTAGGGAGTCTATCTGTACATCTGCATGAAAATTTCCACTACTGGAATTAGGACCTCCTCTACTATTTGTTTGTCCACGTCCACGAGTATTCTGCCCGCTTCCACGACTATTATATCCACGGCCACGACTATAATGTCCATGCCCACGATTGTAGTATCCACGACCGCTGTTGTAGTTACTAAACCAGCATTCTTTTTGCTTGTGGCCTGGCTTACCGCAGTTGAAACAGTTCGATGTTCCCTTTGTATTAGCTTTAAATGCAGTATATTTGGATGTTTCAGGCATATCCTTATGGTGTTGTTCCAATGATTTCATTTTTATTTTATTTTTCAAATATTCCACAGTCCGTTTTCCTTCTGGGACTACATCTATCAAGTCTCCTAGATAATTATATTCAATCGGCAATGATTTCAGCATGTAATTTAATTTTTCATTTTCTGTAATGCATGCTCCAGCTTGTTTAAGATCGTTGATCGCTTTTTCAAATGCCACAAAGTAACTGTCAATGTCTTCATATTGTGTTAGTTTTATATTTTCCAGTTTACTCCTACATACAATTTGTAGAGATGTGGATTCCTTCAAATACACTTCATCGAATTTAATTATAATTTGCCTAGGCGAGCTCAGATCATACACATATTCAAGTTGTGTATTCGTTATGCCACTGTATATAATATTAGTAGCTTGTATTTCCAATTCAATCCACTTTTCTTTGTCATCTGAAGATTTCATATTTCTTTCGATCACTACTTTGCACTTTTTATATTCTAGAAATTTAGGTAATCGTATCTTCCAACTTCTATATTCCGAACCATCAAATTTCGGGATAAAATACTCACTTTTCGTAGCCGCCATTATTCAATCTTTCATATATTAACTCTATACAACACTTTTATATTTTTTATCTTTTTTCTATTTTATTAATAGTAACCACGCTCTGCTACCATGATAAATTAATTGAAATATATTAGTTCTTGAATCCTTTATTTTATACTTGTTTTAACATAAAGCTTTTATATCTACATTTTCTCTCTACGACATTTTCTCAAGCACACACAACAATTGAGAAACGAGACTGACCACAAACAATATACAGTACCTTAGAGTATTAATATAAAATATAAATGTACCTATATTACTTAACAGATATATTCCTAAACCACGCCAGGATGATCTTTCGACCAGGCAAGTCTCTTTTGACCATCCCGTCGGGCAGGCCACGGCCAGATTGGACTGTTGTTTATCATCTTTTCACGCGAAAACTTTTCAATGGCGGTGCCGGATTTAGTTCCTTTCAAGTGAGAATATTTATAGCGCCTTTTTTATGTATCCCTGATGAAGTAGTCAAAAAAGACAGATCACCAGGTTGTGTAGAGTTTTTTGTATCAGAATAGTTAGAAGGAGGCGAGTTGCACTGCGCTGTGTGGAGCTGATCACGCGAAAAGAAATTCACTGTTCAAAGTCTTGTAGTCATCATCGTAGCCCAGAGGTTTTTCTTTTTTTTTTCTTGTGGAAATCCTCATGGATGCTTTGCCAGAGTCTTACCGACTAAAACCACACGTATCCCTTTCATCTGGTTATATCCGGTAGTCCCGTGTGTGCCCTCGGAAGGATAGCCCCAAGTCTCCCGACAGACTTTATTCGCTTCCGCGGCCTCGTTCAGGGGGGGGGGGTTCGAGTGTTATCTCGCTTCTTTGGGGGGGATCAGGTTTTATACCACTTCCTTGAGAGGGTGAAGGGCGTACGTGAAGCTCTCACACCACGCCACCGACCGGGGCCTGCTTCTGTAAGGACGGCAGCCCACCCGTCGTCCCCAGGCCCCCGGTCATGGAGGACGGTAGTCTTGGGCGAAGACAAGTCTGCGGAACTCGGGAGGGAGAGTTCTCTCCCTCCCGAGATGCTCGCAAAAAGATGCAGCGGCGTCCCATTTGCTCCCGCAACCCAGGGACTATTTCAAATTGGTGCTACAAATGCATTTTAAACACCATCATTCTGTAGATGATAGATCTAACACACAAATAAACTTCTATCGAACCGGACCATAAGCGGACGCGTTGGGCGCAAAGTGTGAGGATGAACATCTTGTCAGTGGTGAGCAATGCCATTATGTAAAGTGTAAATTAGTTACAATTCCATAAAGTACAAACTATTGAATAAGCGGTAGGACACACATAAAGAGGAAAATCTCTAAAAGCGCGAAGAGGTTTGACACTGCTTACAAGTATACTGTTATCTTATCTTGGCGTTGGGGTCCGCCTTGCCCCAGCACTTCAACCATATTGGGCCTTTTGGGCTGAAGTATATTGTTACTTTGTAGTTATTTCGATGACATGGTAACCTGGAATTTGCTGTTGCATCAAGTACGAGTAGACCGCGGAATAGCCAACTCTTCAAAAAGTTTTAGCATTATAACATGTTTTGGCTTATTAGAACGCTTTCAACAAGTAGTTGTTCTTGATCCGAAGGATTATTTTTTAAATTAGCTTTGTTTAAATTACCTACATCACTTATATTATTTGTGAGTTTATTTGTGAGGAATACTTCCGGAAGCATGGCTTACTCTATAACGTTGTAAAGAGTGAATACTTGATGTTTAAGGCAGGGGGTAAATGTCCTGATAATGTACCCACAGTAAAGCTGGTTGATCAGTTTAAATACCTAGGTCACATCGTTACAGATGACCTTGGTGTTCAGGTAGACATGGAACGGGAACGTAGGGCGTTGGCTGTGCGCTGTAACATGCTGGCACGGAGGTTTGCACGTTGCAGTGAGCAGGTTAAAGTTACGCTGTTTAATGCTTACTGCCAGGTGTTCTACTCTTGCAGCCTGTGGGCTAGCTGTGCTCGAAGGGCAGTCGACGCACTAAGGGTCCAATATTACAATGGTTTTAGGGTGTTAATGGGATTGCCGCGTTATTGCAGAGCATCAGGTATGTTTGCGGAAGCTCATACCGATGACTTTCATGCCATAATCAGAACGAGGCATGCCTCCCTACTTCGCAAATAGTGACTCCCCTTCGCTAAAGACTATTGTTAGTAGATGTGTAACAAGCAATAGTCTTGTATCTAAGTAAGGACACTAGTAGGGCAATATATTTTAATAATTCAATACAATTGAGACAGTAGCTATATATTTAATTTAATTTATTATGAAAATTATGATTTATTTATTTATTTTGATCCATCTGAAATGGTTAAAAATTAGAATAGGTTTAATTTAATTTGATTTAATGTAATTTAATTTGATTTAAATTAATTCTATCCAGTTTAATTTTTATGTGTATAGTGTATTTTTATTTTCAAATTAAATAATTCAATTTAGTTTAATTTCATTGTGTATTTTTATATTATTGGATTTTATTTGTTTTTGTAGATGGAATAATAATCTATTATGATATTTATTATTGAAATCTACTAACATACTTATAAGTTTGTTAATACTAACCGAATATGGATGTTAAGTGTCTGAAAGAAATGATTTTTATTTATTTATTTATTTTTACTTATAGCGCACCATTTAACATTTGGCTACGGTGACCACTTTCTATCAGGTGGGCCGTATGCTTGTCCGCCACCTCAATGGTAAAAAAAACATTTGTGTAACAATATCTGATCTGCTCACCGCTGAACGCATCACGTATTAAACTTTAGGGGTAATAACATTTCGAAGGTGTTGAATCCCAAGCACCTTTCAGTTTACACCCTATTATAATAAGCTCTACATGGAATAAAAAAGTTATTGGCGTACGTGTCGTAAACCCCGATGAGTAGGGTACCTATGTAAAAGATTCTGTCGTACGTTGTGTAAAAGTACCTCCAAATTATGTAACATGTACGGCAGCTACATATTATAAAACATACAAACAAAATGATATTTAGTCAATGCCAATTCAACTTCAATATTTATTCAATGAAAATTCAATGACAAGAATGCATACGGTGAAATGAGGGCGTATAGAATGCCGGGTGACCTAAACGTCGGTACAAAAGAGTCTAAAATAACAAAAGTATTCCACAATATATAATATACTCGTATAGGAAAATATTTACAGTCTATAACTCGCATTTTAAACGTCCATATGGGCTGGAGATCAAAATTTTCGACTTCAGTTAGGGAAAACTAATTCGTATGAAACTGTACTTACACAGGTTGACTTCACGTGACAGAACAATGTGATGACAGGCTAGCCTTTGCCTGCTGCTCCTCGTGTCATATCTATACTTTCTTTAATATATAAACCTGAAGAGTTTTAAAGATATTTGTTTGGTTGAACGCGCTAATATCAGGAACTACCGGTCAGTTTTGAAAAAATATTTTTGTGTTGAATAGCCCATTTATTATAGCGCGGGTTGCACCAGTAGCCCGTATGGTACACGTCAGGGATATGCCGTATATCATAGCTATGGCTGACGTCAACGCATTGTATAGACAAGGACTACTAATACCAAAGAAGAACCTCTTCCTGTGAAAAAGCAACCTACCCCTTGTAAAGGTTCGGAGTACTGAAAGGCTTGGAAAAAAAAATGATTTTGATTGCAGTACTGGTCTAGTCTCGGATTCGAGTCTTAGCTAAGATCAAATATTTGTTTAATCCATTACTATGGCATTTAGATGGGTGTAAAGCGGAGGTTTTCTATGAATAAATAAATATAGTAGGACATCTTCTACACAGCGCCAGCTAGTCCAAAGGTCGCTAAAAATAAAAATATGTGTGTGTATCAGAGTACACAGGTAAGAAGTGAAACTTCTTTACGATATTTTTTATAGCTATAATATTTCTCTCAACGTCCATTAAGAAGTTTTACTTCAATAAGCTTGGTATGGGATCTAGATAACTGATAAATATAAATAGTAATAGATTAATATATGCCTACTTGTTAAACGCCCTCACAATTAATTACCGAGCTCTTACTTGTTAGAATTAAGGCTCGGTAGTTCTGTACACAGAGATGAAGACCTTTGCGTCTTTGCGTCAGTCAAATACGTTAGACATCAGTAATATAGGATGCTCCTTTAACTGTCAAGTTTAAATAGTCAACGGCACAGTGCTTATGTATTTAACTAACTAACTATCTTCACGCTGTATCCCTGACGGGGTGGTCAGAGAGGAGGCTTCACGATCCATGCATACTTCTTTCGCTTCTTGCAGATACATCAATCGCTTCATACATGCAAATCTGGGTATCCGAGTACTTTTGACTTTTCCGTTTTTGACCAATCTGTTCACGTGGTCTTTCTATGTAAGTCTCGGCCTACCTGACTCCTTTATCCCTCTACTTTCGCACAATATATATTCTTCGTCAATCCTTCCTCACTCATTCGTTGGACGTGTCCAAACCAACGGAGCACGCCCTTTTCCAGCTTAACGCTGACACTTTCATTCAAACCTGCCATATTGCGTATCATTCGTTACGTATTCTTTTCGTTACATATTGCTTATGTATTTCAAAACTATTATATCCTATATCTATAGATTAATAAAATCGAAGAGTCTGTAATTCCAAATAAACAGTATTTTACTAAATGCATTAAAACTTCATCATCAACATTCACTATTTGCAAAAAAATAAACAAGGAACACTAATACCATAGAAGCACCTCCCCCCGTGAAAAATCAACCTGTCCCTTGTGAAGGTTCGAAGTACTGAAAGACTTGGAAAGGCACCCGTATGGCGGCGGGCAAACCACCAAACGATAGCATTCCCAAGGACGGTTGGTGTCAGGCTGGCGGCCGACCATAAAAACCAAGCCAAAGCATTTTGCACTATGGAATTTAGATATACTGCGCCGACCCCAAGTAAATTGAGACAAGGGCAAGAGGATGATGATGATGGCCCATTTATCATGTAAAGCTATATATCATCACACTACTACCCTGGAGAGACGAACAGTAATCATAAATGTCAACAAATCGGAAATTCTTTATGCATTATTGTAAAAAATATGCGACAGGAATTCGAAATATGCCACGGGCCAAGCCGTGGTCACCATTAGATACGAGTATATGGGCAAGGCTTACTTGATTATCATAGCCAAATCATGTCACTTTTAATCACGCTACGTTTCGCTTGCGTGCACTGAGGTAATTATAATTTTAATTGTCGTAATACATACGCTGATTCACAATACAATAAACCTGTACATCAAACATGCAAGTAAGTGCAGACTTAAATCTATGTCAATTCTCAACTTCTCGTAGGGTAACGTGAAAACTATTGACAGGGTAACGTTATATCTATTTCACATTTACTCCACGTTATGGTTATAAACTAGTGGTACGGCGAGCTTTACATAGCCTGAGAACTCAGTTCAACAGAAAATGAATGACGTCATTTCTTTTTATGTTTCTTTTCCGGGTAGAGACAAATTCAAAGCAAGAAAAATGTCTTGTCTGTCAATATTAACAATTTCTACAAGTCCCCCACTATATGTAGGTATGGAACACAGCTTGGTTTCAATAAAAGAAAAGCTTTACAAACTAATTACGGTTTCAAAATTTTTGGGCAGTTTGAAAAATGTTAATAGCAGGTAGCTACAACCTGCGTCTATTTCATCACGGCAATGGGCTCGACGCCTATTACGTAGAAAAAGAATAGACACAGTGCCTCTGCCACCCCTTCGGAGAATAGGCGTAATTGATAAACAAGAAAAATTGAATTAATGAAGAAAATTACAAATCCAAATTCAAATATTTGTGAAAAGTTTCTGTTCAACGTTGAAAGATTGATATAATGCTAAGACCCTGAATCTTACTTTTAATTAAGTTAATACAATGCCTCGGGAAGTTTTACTTTTGTCAGCGCAGTTCAGTTTACCCTCCAATATTATTTACTAGTTAATGCCCGCGGCTCCGCCCGCGTTAGAAAGTTTTTCGTTACCATTGAAACTTTCTTCCTGTGGGCGGAAGGAAGTTTCTGGAATATAAGTAGCCCATGTTCTCTTCACGCCTGTCCATTTCAACACGATAATGCCACCAGCTACGTGGGACAAACATGCATACGGTTAAAGGTATAGTATGTCGGGTGACTTAAACGTGGGTACAAAATAGTCATAAAAAAATGTGTGTGTACCGAGTACACAGGTAAGAAGTGAAACTTCTTTACGACATTTTTTATACAACCATAGAATTTCTCTCATACGTGGATGAATAAGTTTCACGTATGATAAAGAAGTTTCAGTTCAAAACAACATGGCGCGTAACAAAAAACGTGATGATTTTTTTACACCTATAATATTTCCCTCAACGTCGATAAAGAAGTTTCACTTCAATAACAAAAGTAAACGAAAAGCATATTAACATTTTTTTTTATGCCCAATGTTACATTGTATGCACTGACAAATAAAGTGAACAAAAATATAATCTTTTCACATGGTTAATAGAAGTTAAATAAAATGAACAAAAGGGGTAGCCCCTTATTGGTACATAATAAGCTGTAAACTATTGTTCTTGAGCCAACTTATAAAACGCTAAAATAATACAACCCTCTGCTTGATTTTTCTTACTGTGGGTCAAGTTTCTTACAGGATAATAATGATTCTGTTTGTATGGCCCAAGATGTTCGGGTTGGCTTTTAGCCAAAATTTTGTCTAAACCGATCCTGGGATATGAAATCTGCTTTTTATGATTTGGCAAATATTATTCGGCTTTGTAAGTAAATGGTGTTGTTGAATATTGTCACGAAACGAAATTTGAGTTTAATACACAATACAGTGTTAGAGTCTAATACCTTACAATTATGCAAAAGCAAATACGATTTTTTTAAATTTTTGCGGTTTATACTCATATTTTATATACTACTCGGGACCTCACGCATTTGTTTCGCGTGAATTCCCGAGTAGTATATAAAATATGAGCAATAACGAAAGCACGTTAAGCCGTTGGTATAGGTAGCCAGAACCATGGCAGTCGTTAAGCCAAGATGAAGGCTTTATGGGAGGCTTAAAAAATTCAATAGTAGGTAGCCACAACTTGCGTGTGTCTATTTCAAGACGGCATTGGGCTCGCCAACTATTACGTGGGACAGGAATACACACGGTGTAAAGTGGGCGTTAAGTTCACTAGAGGAAAGTTATACTAATACACTAATTATCGTAACTGAAATCACTTAAGTGCTGAAAATATACAACAACAGAGTTTACACACATATCTTACTTATTTTCAAATGTACTCTAAGCAAAATGTTTAAATAAATCATTGTGTAAACTTTTCGAAATAAAGAAACATTTCAATATATTAATGATATTTCGGGTCTTTATTCGCGACGTATATTCTAAGGTACAAAGCCTACCTTATACTTCCCGACGTTTCGAAGTTGCACGTCAGCCGTGGTCAGGGGTAGACGAATAAGACCCGAAATATCATAAATATCACTCATATTTATGATATTTCGGAATCGCGAAAGTTTAAAAACTTTTCGATGTGTATAAGTATAGTAGAATAGAATTAAAGAAGTAGAAAGAATATCTGATCTTATTGGTAAAACTGAAGGTCCAGGCCACGCTCCAAGCTCCTCTAGTGACTATTATAGAGTTTTAAAGGGGTCAATTTAACTTCATCCGCTAAAAATATTGTGGAATAAGAAGGTAGGTAGATGAGGAATTTTGACTTTAAGTATTGCTAATAAAGCAATACTTAAAGTCTTTTTATTTTAAAGGATAAGAGAGAAGAATAGCTTCTCTCTCCCACTGAAACTTGAGAAGGATTGACAGGATAGATTGGCAGCAAAAGAAACAGTCATTTTACGTAAAAAATTGAAAGATACCCACTTCTAGGATTGAAACAAAAAAGAAAAGTACTGTTTCTCGGTAGCGCAGTGGTAAGTAGTGAATGTAACTACCGCTCTGAGTACTCGGGTTCGATTCCCGGGTCGGAAAAATATGTGGCGCCCTGCTGTTGAAAATTTTCAAGCCGTTTTTAACGCAGTGATCGTTTACAGAACACTGAGTCTGCGGGGCCACCAGCGCTTCATTTCGGTTCATGTACCTATGTTATATTCTAAGATACAGTTTTAGGCATATATTTCCTTAAAGAGATTTGGCAGATTCGTAAAAAGAAAAAAGATGCTCAATAGGGCTCTCATTATAAGTTATACAGAATACAAAGTTGGTCAAGTTATTTGTACGTGTCTCCTAAGTATATCTTGAATCTAAATATTAAAATTTCAATAATTGGAGGCTGCATATTACTTACTTTTTTTAATCCTACTTGTATACTAGATTGATTAGGCTAATGTTTACGATATTAATGTAACGAAGACTTTAGACAAAATTATGGCTCAAATGAATTAAATCAAGTCTAGAAATCGAGGGTATATCAAGTAGAGTATTTGGCCTTATTGTACCACCCTTGCCGTACAAATTGTTACAGAGGTTTGTTTTGAGTTTTTCTTCTCTCTGTCACGATGTCTTCCGTTAGTCAGCAGGTGCACCACTTGATACTGCTTTGGACTCCGGTGATCTCAATTATGCATCTAAATTGAAAATTTGAGTGGTAAGCTGGTACAGTCAGCCTCAGAAGTAGATTAACATAATCCAAAGTCACGAAAAGAAAATTTGCAGGTTTCTTCTAATTTTTAAAGTTTATGTGGTGTCATGTTTATGTTATGTTTATGTTTTACTTCTTTTGGCGCGTTAGGGAAAATTTATAAAAGTAAATTATTACGATGCGCGCGCACGCCATCACGAACCCGACACCCTGAAGTTAGCTGATAAGTGTTTCCATGACAACTTATGACTACATTCAAAGTAGCTTTCAAACACCCTGAAAGCTATAGTCAAAATTTTAGTTTTTCTACAAACGTAGGATAAGGCGAAAGATATTTTTTTTTGAGATATTGATCTTGTTGATTATAGGATTCATCCTATATTCGGATTTTAGACTTGTAAATAATATTCATCTTTGATAAGCGACTTTAGTTCTTGACCGTGCCACTTACCAAAATGATATAGCAATTTTGTAACGCTATGCCGAGCACTTGCTTGTTCTTCATAATATTGGTTGTTTGTATATGTAGATAAAAAATTATATATATATTTATATTGCTTTAAAAATGTATCCATAGATTGAGTGGATCGATCGATCGATCCATCGCACCAATGTTTAAAAATTGTTGTAACACTGTTCATTGGTCATTCATCATCATCATCCGAGCGTCTGTCCCAGTTGCGTCTCGCGACGCCCGGGGTCCGCTTTCCTACATTTTCTCCTCCACTTCGCACGGTCTTCCGCATCCCCTGTAGTGAGACCATTGGCACGCATGTCATCCCTTACGACGTCAAGCCAGCACTTCTTGGGTCTTCCCCTCTTACCGGGACCCGGCGGGGCTTACATGGCCAGACATTTGTTACCTACGTAGCCCGGCGGTTGCCGCAAGACGTGACCATACCAACGAAGGCGACACTCTTGCAACTTGTCTGCAATGTCACGGACGTGAAGGCTGCCGCGGATGCGAGAGTTTCTCACGCGGTCCATCCGCGTGACCCCACACATCCACCGCAGCATTTTCATTTCCGTGACACGCAGCTCCTGCTTGTGTCGCTCCAATATCGGCCACGTCTCACTGCCATGTAAAAGGACAGGTCTAATAATGGTTTTGTAGACCTGTCCCTTCAACCAGATCGGCATTTTAGGGTCACAAATGACACCGGTCATCTCCCGCCATTTGGCCCACGCGGCAGCAATGCGTGACTTGACATCGCAATCGATGTCACTGGACGTGTAAAAAACAGATCCCAGGTATTTAACCTGGTCCGTGCGCTCGACCAAATCACCGCCTATGCGGACGGATGTGGGATCTGTCGAGTTTAGTGCCAAGTACTCGGTCTTCGCCACATTTAGTTTCAGACCGCCGTTCTCAAGCGTCTCCTTCCACGCCTTTACACGTCGCACCAATCTGCCCCTGTCCGCGTCTGCCAGCGCAATATCGTCAGCATACATGAGCAACCATGGAGGCTGCTCATGTGGGTTTCTGATGCTGTCCGACAATTCGTCTAATATTACACTGAACAGAAGCGGACTAAGGACCGAACCCTGGTGTACCCCGACGGTGATGGGGAAGGGTTTCGTGTCGCCAACAGCAGTCCGAACCATTGAATCGGAGTCACAGTACATGTCCCGGATAGTGTCAATATAGACCTCTGGA
Organism: Thumatha senex; assembly: GCA_948477245.1. Taxonomy (NCBI): domain Eukaryota; kingdom Metazoa; phylum Arthropoda; class Insecta; order Lepidoptera; family Erebidae; genus Thumatha; species Thumatha senex. The sequence continues at coordinate 3,675,631 of OX419734.1, forward strand.
ACCCCTTTGGACCGCAGTGCCCACCAGATCATCGCACGAGGAACACAGTCGAAGGCCTTCTGCATGTCTAGAAACTAACAGTGCAGAGGCGTGTTCTTCAACCTGTATTTCTCTGCGACATCCCTCAGGGCAAAAGCAGGGTCCGTGGTCCCATAACCAGGGCGCAACCCATATTGACACCCCGAGAGAGTACACTCCTGCCGGATCCGAGAGTCTATAATCCTCTCGAAGATCTTCACACTACACTGTTCATTGGTATCAGAGTTATTAAATAGATGGATCTGGTCATACTCTTAAAATGACGATTAAAATTGGCTAGAACATTGGCTTGGTTAGACAAAGGTCACGGGTTCAATCTCCGTCTCGAATCGTATCTCCTCCATCGTAAATCGTAATTCCTTTCTTGGTGCTCATCTAACGTAGGTACGTTACGTAGGGTTAAAAGGAGCCCCCATGCGATGTTTGAGCTTCCTAGCTCCGGTACCTAGTTTCATGATCAATTAGTGAGTGAGTAATTTTTCCTTTTATATATACATATAAATTAAGATAGCTCCCCAGATTTGCCCGTGAGGTAGTTCGAACTCCACATTGCAAATATTTGCAGTTATCAAATATTTTCTTTCATACAATCTTTTATCCCCTATTTTACACCCTATTTGATTTCTATTTAAATTTTATTCTTGAAATAGGATTTAAAAAATCCTTAGCCTCTGAATTTCAATTTGTATACAGAAGCGGGTATACGAAATTTGGTGTTGCTATGTTTGAAGATGAAGAATTTCCTATATAAACTTACAACTCCTGTTTACCCCCGTATAGATGAAATTTTGCGTAACCGCGATTCACCTGCCCATTTATTTGTAACCGCTCTTCCGTTTGTCCCATTATTTGACATGAGGACATCTACCATGGCTATTGCTTAGAACCCTTAAAACTAGTAACTAGAATCGCTCTCCTTTTGATTTGATTTGAACATAACATTGGTTTTGTTTCTTTTGTATAAACTCATTACTATGTAATTGGTCAAATATCATGTAAATCAAACTATTGTAATTACTGGCGTTTTATAAAAGAGTGACCTTGAGTTTTATTGCCAGGTTCTTCCTCAGGCTCTACCTATTGCTTTGCGAATCTGGCAGTAAATGTAAATGTAGAAGTAATAATCTTGACGTTCATAAGTGTTACTTTGGGACCTACAGGAATAAAGATTTTTCTTTTTCATTTTCAATCTGGAAGTCTTTAAATAGAATATAGAAACGCTCGCAAATGTAAATGTCACAAAGTGGTTATCCATCCGGGACCAGCCATAGCGAAAGCTGCTTAACGCAGTGATCATTTATACAACACTGTTCGCGGGACCACGAGCGCTTCTTTTGCTTGTGATGTATGTATTGCAATTTATATCTGGATTAAAAATATTGAAATAAATTTAAAAGATAAACCCTTAAAGATAAGCCTTTAAAGATTTTTCAAACAATCCATAAAAGGGATGATGAATTTGTCAATCCTTCACGAAACATTTAGTATCAAATTGGCATATTTTAAAATAAAATTAGTTATTTTTATTAATAGAGTCGTCAGTTAGGTTTTCATAAAAATTAAAAAATTACGCTGTTGGCACTAGTAGAAAATAGTGCTTGCCTTGTCTTTTCCCTTAAGAATACAAAACTCAGTTGCTTCCAAACTTACTCGAAGTCACGAAGTCGGTACATTATTTGCAAACAAACAATAATATGCGCGTACCTTTTCCATCCTCTTATCTTGTAATGTGTTGTTTGAATAAAATGTTTTATTGAAATTCGTAATACTTCTACAAAGAGCTTGCAAAGAATACTAAGTGCATGAATTGCATTCTGCGAAACAACGTGCTCTGTTAAGACAAGAACCCGGCGAAATAAGGTTGTAATGTTTATTGGCAGGAAGTGGAGGAACTGAAACGTAACAAAGTCGATTTAAGACGAATGAAGAAAGGAGGAATGAGTTGAAGTAATTACTGTGTTGTCAAGTATATTTCATTACAGTTTTCAGGTCCACTCCTAAATTTTTCGAAACTGCTTGCTAACTATTCATCTATTTACAATAGAGTTGTGAGAGAGATGACAAGTTGTAAAGCTTTTTATGCCCGCCTATTAAAATTAAGTTATGCCAACGTCCAGGGTATTCAAAGTTAAGTTAAAATGGTTACCAAATCTATGGCCCAATTGGACTTTAGATTCACCATCATTGTGGGTTCATTTGACTAAATATCACAAGCAATTTCATTTTTTATATATTATATACTACTCGGGACCTCACGCTTTTGTTTCGCGTGAATTCCCGAGTAGTATATAAAATATGAGCAATAACGAAAGCACGTTAAGCCGTTGGTTTAGGTTGCCAGAACCATGGCAGTCGTTAAGCCAAGATAAAGGCTTTATGGGAGGCTTAAAAAAATTCAATAGTAGGTAGCCACAACTTGCGTGTGTCTATTTCAAGACGGCATTGGGCTCGCCAACTATTACGTGGGACAGGAATACACACGGTGTAAAGTGTGCGTAAAATTTATGCCTCTACCACCCCTTCGGGGATAAGGCGTGATTGATATACAAATAATATTTATTAGCCCGTAGTATTTCCGCTAACTTTAATAGCTAAATGAAATTGCTTGTGATATTTAGTCAAATGAACCCACAATGATGGTGAATCTAAGTCCAGTTGGGCCATAGATTTGGTAACCATTTTAACTTAACTTTGAATACCCTGGACATTGGCATAACTTAATTTTAATAGGCGGACAAAAAAAGCTTTACAACTTGTCATCTCTCTCACAACTCTATTGTAAATAGATGAATAGTTAGCAAGCAGTTTCGAAAAATTTAGGAGTGGACCTGAAAACTGTAATGAAATATACTTGACAACACAGTAATTACTTCAACTCATTCCTCCTTTCTTCATTCGTCTTAAATCGACTTTGTTACGTTTCAGTTCCTCCACTTCCTGCCAATAAACATTACAACCTTATTTCGCCGGGTTCTTGTCTTAACAGAGCACGTTGTTTCGCAGAATGCAATTCATGCACTTAGTATTCTTTGCAAGCTCTTTGTAGAAGTATTACGAATTTCAATAAAACATTTTATTCAAACAACACATTACAAGATAAGAGGATGGAAAAGGTACGCGCATATTATTGTTTGTTTGCAAATAATGTACCGACTTCGTGACTTCGAGTAAGTTTGGAAGCAACTGAGTTTTGTATTCTTAAGGGAAAAGACAAGTCAAGCACTATTTTTTACTAGTGCCAACAGCGTAATTTTTTAATTTTTATGAAAACCTAACTGACGACTCTATTAATAAAAATAACTAATTTTATTTTAAAATATGCCAATTTGATACTAAATGTTTCGTGAAGGATTGACAAATTCATCATCCCTTTTATGGATTGTTTGAAAAATCTTTAAAGGCTTATCTTTAAGGGTTTATCTTTTAAATTTATTTCAATATTTTTAAGCCAGATATAAATTGCAATACAAACATCACAAGCTAAAGAAGCGCTCGTGGTACCGCGAACAGTGTTCTATAAACGATCACTGCGTTAAGCAACTTTCGCTATGGCTGGTCTCGGATGGATAACCACTTTGTGACATTTACATTTGCGAGCGTTTCTATATTCTATTTAAAGACTTCCAGATTGAAAATGAAAAAGAAAAATCTTTATTCATGTAGGTCACAAAGTAACACTTATGAACGTCAAGATTATTACTTCTACATTTACATTTACTGCCAGATTCGCAAAGCAATAGGTAGAGCCTGAGGAAGAACCTGGCAATAAAACTCAAGGCCACTCTTTTATAAAACGCCAGTAATTACAATAGTTTGATTTACATGATATTTGACCAATTACATAGTAATGAGTTTATACAAAAGAAACAAAACCAATGTTATGTTCAAATCAAATCAAAAGGAGAGCGATTCTAGTTACTAGTTCTAAGGGTTCTAAGCAATAGCCATGTTAGATGTCCTCATGTCATGTTCTCATGTCCAGGCTGTCAAATAATGGGACAAACGGAAGAGCGGTTACAAATAAATGGGTACGTAAATCGCGGTTACGCAAAATTTCATCTATACGGGGGTAAACAGGGGTTGTAAGTTTATATAGGAAATTCTTCATCTTCAAACATAGCAACACCAAATTTCGTATACCCGCTTCTGTATACAAATAGAAATTCAGAGGCTAAGGATTTTCTAAATTCTATTTCAAGAATAGAATTTGAATAGAAATGAAATAGGGTGTAAAATAGGGGATAAAAGATTGTATGAAAGAAAATATTTGATAACTGCAAATATTTGCAATGTGGAGTTCGAACTACCTCAAGGGCAAATATGGGAAGCTATCTTAATTTATATGTATATATAAAAGGAAAAATTACTCACTGACTAATTGATCATGAAACTAGGTACCGGAGCTAGGAAGCTCAAACATCGCATGGGGGCTCCTTTTAACCCTACGTAACGTACCTACGTTAGATGAGCACCAAGAAAGGAATTCCCGGTATTCCCACGTGATTGTAATTGTACTAATATTATAAGTGTAAAAGCTTGTGAAGCTTTCTATATTATTTGGAAGTTTGTTATCGATTATCCTCTTAAAGTGATTAATCACATTAAGATGAAAATCGGCATATACAAGTGGATAGAACATTTCCTAAATTAAAACATAGGGTATTTACTTTTTATCCCGAGAAAACCTTTTTGGGCACGAACCAAACTTCAGGTCACAACTAATAGAGATACATACTCGTATATCTACACTAATACTATAAAGAGGAAAACTTTGTTTGTTTGTTTGTAATGAATAGGCTCAAAAACTACTGAAACGATTTTAAAAATTCTTTCACCATTTGAAAGCTACATTATCCACGAGTAACAAAGGCTATATTTTATTTTGGAAAAAATAGGGTTCCGTAAGATATTTGGGTTTTTCGGACACACGGTGTAAAAAATCAACCAGATAAGTTACTTATTTTGCGTACGCTGCCTAAACTATAAAAGATAGATCCATAAAATGTTTGAGGCACAACAACCACTTTTTTATTTAAAAATCTTGAAATTTATTTGGACAACATTTAAACGCAACTTACATTTTACTCATGCTATTAATCCTTATCAAAATAAATTATTTCATCACTAAGTACAGTTTATGTAGATAATATTTACATATTTCGACCAGGCCGTGCGGGCGTAGGTGGTTACTGGAGAGCGAAGAAGTAATCAACGAAATCGGAAAAGCTTCATACATTATTGTGAAATTAATAAACGACGGGATTAAATGGGTGCCATGGGGTTCGAAGCCGGGCGGGACAAGTAACTATATATACATGGAAATATTGAAAATTATTTTTGTAGGACGTTCTATAATCGACTATCAAGCCGAGTTAGTATATTAAGTTCAAGTAGTAATTGCGAGGCATCTACGAGTATAATAGAAAAGTTGCAAATAAAAAGTGATGCAAAGACCATAGTCTATTGCGATGAAATAGGTAAAAATTTTGGACATTATTTATCACAGTTAAGTCATTCTGTAATAAATCATACATATCCAGGAGCTTCATACTCTCAAATTACAGATTTTATATTGACTGGTACACACTGCATGCAGTCTACTATAGTGGTGCTGGTTGGCAGAAGAGGCAATATTAATAGTGACAAACTTTTAAAAATTTTTGATAAGTTATCAAGTCTGCAAGTAAAACAAGTAATTTTGTCCACCTTGCCATACAGCACTGCTATGAGCCACAAGGAAAATCACTTAAGATACAAATTAAATATGAAACTACATACCATGGTATCATATTCCAAAAAAATTGAATTGTTCGATTGGAACATAATCTTCAATAATAATAGTTTGTTGACATTAGATAGATATTTTCTATCAAAATTTTTACAACGAAAGGTAGCTCTGTTGCTATCTAATTTTTTAATTTTTCAAGCCAAATTATTGGCAAGTACAACTGCTTTTATTGAGCAGGATAGTTTTGATACTTCACATTTGGAAAATGAAATTCCAAAAAACTAGTTTATAGGACAACAGATAATAAATCTGGCCAGTTGACTTTGGCCCCTGAGAATAATCTTAGTAAAAATATTGTTTTTATAAACCTGGTGCACCATAATGTTAGAGGTTTAATAAATGGTAAAGATTTAGAGTTAGAGCTATACATTAATGCAAATTCTATTAATATTTTTTGTGCTACAGAGCACTGGTTAAAAGATCATCAAATCACATTGTTGAACTTCGTAAATCACCAGGTTGCTAGCTCGTTCAATAGAAAACATTCTAAACGTGGAGGCTCTTTAATATTAATTAATAAAAACTTAAAATTTAAAGAACGTAAGGATTTAGTAGCCCTCTCCATTGAGCGAGTTATTGAGATTGCCAGTATTGAGTTTGAGCATTTCATCTTGTTAAGCGTATACAGTCCCCCTGATGCTTCTTACATTAAATTTGAAGAAAAGCTTGAAGAAGCACTGTTCAAATGCCAATGTTCTAAGAAATCTATAATAGTTTGTGGAGATTTTAATGTTGATATATTAGATACATCATTAATTCCATCAGAGAGAAATAAAATGAAAAATTTATTTAAATCCTTTAATCTGTATAGTACATTCTTAGAACCCACTCGTATTACAGCCACCAGTGCAAAATGTATTGATAATATTTTTACTGATATTAAACCTATAGATAAAGGTATTGTGGATCCTGTGGAGTCAGATCATCGTGGCCAATGGATAAAATTTCCTAAAAGTAGTAACAAAGTCAGCAAAAAACAAATTAAATATGTACCAATTAACCAAAGTCGTTTGAATAATTTTAAAGAAAATGTATTAAAGAGATTACCATATCTACCTAACTTCACTTGTGTAGACCAGTCATATAAACACTTATTTAATTTGATTAATGATGAGTTTGGCAAAGTTTTTACCTCAAAAACTCTACAGATTGGTGGTCGTCCTGTTTTCAGTGACTGGGCAACACCAGGTATCTTTAAAAGTAGAAATAAATTATTTGAATTATATTCAGAAAAATCATATAATTTTAGGCAAACCTTTCAGGAATATGTTAAAAATTATTCAAAGATATTTAAACAAACGTGTCATCTTGCTAAGTCAAACTTCATTAAAAATAAAATTTCTAATTCTGTAAATAAAATAAAAATGACTTGGAACATCATTAACTCTGAATGCGGTAGATCTTTAGTGACTGAAAGGGATTTCCACTTAAAAGTAAATGGTTGCCATGTTACAGGGGACCTGGAAGTGGCTACGGAGTTTGAACACTTTTTCAAAAATATACCTATTTTGACAACAAAATCTCTCCAAGCATCTTCCAGTTCCGCTGAACTTTTATTAGAAGAATCTGTTCTTTGTTGCAGGGATGCATTTGTATTCACAGACATTTGTGCTCAGGACATTGTAAAAACATTTAAATGTATCGAAATTAAGAAAACCGCGGACATTTGGGGGTTATCGGTCAAAACTGCATCATGTATAATTGAGGTAATTGCGCCCCATCTAGCAACTGTGTTTAATGACTGTGTTTCTAGTGGTACATTTCCTGATTTAATGAAACACAGCAAAGTCGTTCCCTTGTTCAAGGCTGGCAGCGCTACAGAGCCGTCTAATTTCCGACCAGTGTCAGTGCTGCCAACTTTGAGCAAAGTATTTGAAAAAATAATCTTGAATCAAATGCTATCCCATTTTAATAGTCATAAAATACTCCATGCGAATCAATTTGGGTTTACGAAAGGGCGCTCAACTTCCGATGCTGGTGTTGAGTTATTAAAATGTATTCATGAAGCATGGGAAGACAAGCACGATGCATTGGGTATATTTTGCGATCTATCAAAGGCTTTTGATTGCGTTCAACATGAAACGCTGTGCAAAAAATTACACCACTATGGAATAAGAGGCAAAGCTCTCGACCTTCTGTCTTCATATTTGAACAATAGAATACAGAGGGTCGATATTAATGGTACACGTTCTGTAGGATCCATGGTTACAATGGGTGTGCCGCAAGGCTCGATACTTGGGCCATTCTTGTTCCTCATTTATATTAATGATTTACCATTTTATGTAGGGGACAGGAATAGGATTGTTTTGTTTGCAGATGACACCTCATTAATTTTTAAAATTAAAAGACAATTAGATAACTATGACGATGTAAACAATGCAATTGCAAGAGTAGTTCATTGGTTCAGCTCAAATAATCTTTGCCTTAATGAAAATAAAACTAAATGTATAAAATTTACTCTACCAAATGTAAAACAAGTTGAGGCCAATGTTCAACTGAATGGACAAGTGTTAGAGTTTGTAGAATCAACTGTGTTCCTAGGTATAACTATTGATGCCAATTTGCAGTGGGGCCCACACATAGAAAAGACAGCCTCTAGATTAAGTTCGGCTGCATACGCTGTAAAAAAGATCAGGACTCTAACAGATGTGGATACGGCTAGAATGGTTTACTTCAGCTATTTTCATAGTATTATGTCTTACGGTATTCTCCTTTGGGGGAGTGCTGCAGATTTAAATATTATTTTTGTTCTACAAAAGCGGGCTGTACGCGCTATTTATAATTTGGGCCCCAGAGTTTCTCTCCGAGAAAAATTCAAAGAAGTGAATATTCTAACCGTACCATCACAATACATCTTTGCCAATCTTATGTATGTCCAGAAAAATCTATCACAGTTTTCTAAACTCTGTGATAAACATAATATAAACACTAGAAATAAAAATAATCTTTCAGTCCACCACAGTCGACTACATAAGATTGGCGATTCTTTCCAGGGTAACTGTATACGCTTTTACAACAAGCTTCCCTGTGACCTGAGAAATTTACCTTTAAATAAATTTAAAAAGTTTATTAAAAACAAGCTTTGTGAAAAAGGTTTTTACTCCGTTACAGACTATTTGCAGGACAGGGACGCCTGGAAATGATCTGCTGGCAAAATGAAATAATATTAAATTGTAAATAGGCCATCAAAAAAAAAGCCTTCCTAAGTTTCTTGCCGGTTCTTCTCAGGCGGGCCGCGTTCCGAACCGGTGGTCGCTTTAAATATTTTAAATAGTGTATGACATTTTGTAAGCGCCGTTAAAATGGTCTATGCAAAATAAAGATATTTTTATTTTTATTTATTTTTTATTTTTAGTCTACTGAATCAATTTAAATGAAACTGCGCAGTTCCTTTGGGAGAGAGGATGAAAGACAAAATGTATATTCAGTTCCCGCAGCTTCACCCGCGTGGATATTATTCAGTTGTGACTCATCAAGGGGTATTTCGATTTTGAGTATTTCATTCTTTTTTGTAAGAAAGGGGATACTTCAAAAGTTATTACATAAGAATATAGATGTATACGCGCCATCATTTTAACTAATCTTTCTTCCTTTGTCTGTTTCTCTTATGTGGCGCTAACGAAGTTGTCAGCTAGTATACAATAAGTACCAACGTAAAACAAGTTTATCAGTACTTTGCTTCCAATTGATAACAAAAGCGCAACTGCCTTTTAAGCTTCACCGTATATTGACATACTCGTACCTATTATACAGCAGGCAGAGCTGCGCTGACAAGAGTTAAACTTCGGGAGAGCCTGAATCACGAGGGTTAGCTTAATTAACAGTAAGATTGACGACCTTAGCAAACAGTATATCCATTTTACAATGGTTAGTAATGGCTTTAAGATATGTGAAGTATATTTACTGAAGTAGTTAAGGGCCACCACAAACATTATCGATTTTATCGCTTTATAGGAGCTAAATGAAAAGATTTTTGGAAGATACAGTCTTAAATTTGCATTTTGCCCTATCAAATGCCATTTTGAGACTGTATTATCTAAAAATCCACCAGGACTCACACAGTACGTTTTTCAGTTGTCTAGATCACATAGCACAAGCTTGTATTATCTTAATTTGGGCTAGACGGTGCAGTTTAAAAAAATGTCCCACTAAAGCAATTTTTTTTTAATACATATTATGGCACTTTTAACACATCATCATCTAGCCCAAACTAAGTTATACTTAAGCTTGTACTAAAGTGTCTCCTTGAAATTTCAGCCATTGATTTTGACCTCTTATTGCATGTCAAAGTAGATGATGTGACAGAATCCTCGGTGTACCATTCACACTCTTTGGAGTCAAAATATATCTCTTTCCGTGTATTAATAAAAAATCTGAACTCAGTACACGCGATTCAGTGATTCTTTTTATGCCGCACTATACAAGTTTGAAGCTAGAATCACGAAAGCAAAATCCCTACTAGCTGCATACAAAATTATGAATGAGATTATCTTTTACTGGTCTGCATATAACTTTTTAATTGGCAAGTTTGATTGGATTTAAGAGGTGTCTTACGGAACATGGATGCAGCGGCGGTGAATGCATGAATGAGTTCGTTAGAGCAACTCTGATGTAGCGACTGAGTAGTATTTGGTGTAAGAGCTAGGTGCAGAACTAATTAGATGCGGTATTTATTGCTATATAAATCAAGGTATTTATATTCACCTAAATATTTTATTAAATTAAACAAAAGACAAGTTGGTTCGAGACGGAGATTGAGCCCGTGACCTTTGTCTAACCAAGCCAATGTTCTAGCCAATTTTAATCGTCATTTTAAGAGTATGACCAGAGCCATCTATTTAATAACTCTGATACCAATGAACAGTGTTACAACAATTTTCAAACATTGGTGCGATGGGCTCCACTCAATCTATGGATACATTTTTAAAGCAATATAAATATATAAATAAATGTTTATCTACATATACGAACAACCAATATTATGAAGAACAAGCAAGTGCTCGGCATAGCGTTACAAAATCGCTATATCATTGTGGTAAGTGGCACGGTCAAGAACTAAAGTCGCTTATCAAAGAAGAATATTATTTACTTCGTCGAATTTATCTTCGTCGAACGCGAGTGAGCTAGAGGACTTCTGGGAGAGTATGAGAGAAGCTCTAAATGTGATAGAAGGAAATGAAAGACTTATAGTATGTGGAGACTTGAATGGATGGGTGGGTACCGCTCGCAATGGTTTTGAGTCGGTACTCGGGAAGTATGGGGATAAAAGGGTGAACGACGCTGGCAAGCTAATACTGGCATATTGTAAGGAGAAGGATTTGTTTGTGGCGAACACAATGTTCAACCACAAACAAATTCATATGTATACGAGGAGATGTAAGTCAAAGAGAAGCATGATAGATCTATTCCTAATGGATAGTCGGCTCCGTAAACAGGTGATGGACACGAGGGTTTATCGAGGCGCTGAGCTGGGATCAGACCACTACCTAGTCATAACTAGGATTAGGGGTCTGTTCGCGGGTTGGCGTCATCGTACCGAGTGTCCTGAACCTGGGCCGACTTATAGCATCAAAAGCTGGAAGCTGCAGGATGCATCCATTAGGGATAAATATAATGAAAGGGTAGCCGAAAAGCTTGGCGACGTCAATGTAAGCAGTGAGAATGTGGAAAGTGTATGGCAGAACCTTAGGGACAGTATGATAAATGCCGCTGTGGAAGTGTGTGGAGAAACGAAAAGAGGCAGTAGTAATAAACGTGATGCATGGTGGAATGAGGAAGTGAAAGAAGCAGTTCGAATGAAGAAGAAAGCATGGCTAGACTACTTAGCCTCGCGGAATGATTTTAATATGAAAGAGAGATACAAGCTGCAGAAAGTTAACACGAAGGCACTGATAGAAGAAGCTCGTGAAAGGTGCAGAATGAAAGCGGATGAAAGGTTGTCGTCCAATTTCCGGGATAATGCCAAGCTCTTCTGGAAAGAGGTAGGCAAGACCCGGAGTTGTTCGGCAATCTGCAGTATGAATAAAGTGCTTAGTGTTAACAATGACGTCCTAACAGACCAAAGTGACGTCCTGCAGAGATGGAGTGAATATTATGGAAAGATGTATGCAAGAAAAGACAGAGATGCCACAACGGGAAGTGGAGCTCACTTCGATGCTCCGGATCCCGATGTCATTGAAGTCATTAGTATGAAAGAAATAGAACAAGCGATAAGAAGTATGAAATGTGGTAAGGCTGCGGGAAAAGACAGAGTTACTGCTGAGATGATCAAGTACGGTGGGTCGCGTGTCTGGGACACACTTTGTCTGTTATGCAACTTGTGCTGGCGGACGGGTGAGGTCCCAGATGACTGGCGAGTAGCAGTTGTAGTACCTCTTTACAAAGGGAAAGGCTCGCGCCTAAACTGCTCCAGCTACAGGGCGATCAGCTTGGTCAGCTTAGCTAGTAAGGTGTATGCAAAGGTTATAACGGCACGAATGCAAGAAAAGTCTGAAAGGTATTTATGGGAGGCTCAATGCGGATTCCGACGTGGAAGAGGTTGCATGGATCAAGTGTTTTCTCTCCGCATGATCGCGGAAAAGTTTCTGGCTCTTAGCCAGAAGGTTTTCTGCGCTTTTGTGGATCTAGAGAAAGCATTTGATAACGTTGTGAGAGAAACGCTGTGGGACTTGCTGCCAGGATATGGTGTGGACGGCTCGCTACTGCGGGCAATACAGTCGCTTTATAGGGACTGTAAGGCTTGCGTGCGAGTAGGGGGGGATGTGTCACCTCTTTTTGATGTCTGTACAGGCGTCAAACAGGGATGTGTCATGTCCGCCTGGCTGTTCATAGTGTATCTGGACAGTTGCCTGCAGAAGTTGAAAGATTTTAATATGGGTGTGAATTTGGGTGACTTTACAGTAAACTGTCTGCTGTACGCTGATGATGCGGTGCTCATGGCCTCATCAGAAGCCGACCTACAGGCATTAGTCACTAATATGAAAGAGGGGTGTGAAAGTAAGGGTCTCCGCATGAATGCAAGTAAAACTAAGGTTCTAGTATTTGAAAGAGGTGACGTAAGAACTAAATGCGAGATTAGGGTAAACCAGGAACGTCTAGAGCAAGTGAATGAAATTGTGTATTTAGGAAGTATGTTTAGCGCGGATGGAAGATGTGATTCGGATGTAGAACGGCGAGTAGCTGCCGGAAACAAAGTTAACGGTGCTTTGTCCCAGTTAGTAAAGCGACAAAGCATCGTAAAAGAAGCACGAATGGCGATTCATAACGCAGTGCTAGTGCCAACTTTGCTTTACGGTAGTGAAACCTGGGTATGTCAGCAGATGCATGAAAGTAAATTGAATGCTGTGGAGATGCGATCACTTCGAAAATTGTGCGGCGTTACCTTGGCCGACCGAATACGTAACGAAGTGATACGCAATATGGCAGGTTTGAATGAAAGTGTCAGCGTTAAGCTGGAAAAGGGCGTGCTCCGTTGGTTTGGACACGTCCAACGAATGAGTGAGGAACGATTGACGAAGAATATATATTGTTCAAAAGTAGAGGGTAGAAGGAGTCAGGGAAGGCCGAGACTTACATATGAAGACCACGTGAGCAGATTGCTCAAAAACGGAAAGGTCAAAAGTACTCGGATACCCAGACGTGCGTGTATGAAGCGATTGCTGAATCTCGAAGAAGCGAAAGAAGTATGCATGGATCGCGAAGCCTGGCGATCTGTCCTCTCTGACTACCCCGTCAGGGATACAGCGTGAAGATAGTTAGTTAGTTAATATTATTTACAAGTCTAAAATCCGAATATAGGATGAATCCTATAATCAACAATATCAAAATCTTAAAAAAAATATCTTTCGCCTTATCCTACGTTTGTAGAAAAACTAAAATTTTGACTATAGCTTTCAGGGTGTTTGAAAGCTACTTTGAATGTAGTCATAAGTTGTCATGGAAACACTTATCAGCTAACTTCAGGGTGTCGGGTTCGTGATGGCGTGCGCGCACATCGTAATAATTTACTTTTATAAATTTTCCCTAACGCGTCAAAAGAAGTAAAACATAACATAACATAAACATGACACCACATAAACTTCAAAAATTAGAAGAATCATGCAAATTTTCTTTCCGTGACTTTGGATTATGTTAATCTACTTCTGAGGCTGACTGTACCAGCTTACCACTCAAATTTTCAATTTAGATGCCTAATCGAGATCACCGGAGTCCAAAGCAGTATCAAGTGGTGCACCTGCTGACTAACGGAAGACATCGTGACAAAGAGAAGAAAAACTCAAAACAAACCCCTGTAACAACTTGTACGGCAAGCGTGGTACAATAAGGCCAAATACTCTACTTGATCGAGAAACAGTACTTTTCTTTTTTGTTTCAATCCTGGAAATCCTTTCTTTTGCTTCCAATCTATCCTGTCACTTCTTCACAAGTTCCAATGGGAGAGAGAAGAATAAAGCAATTCTTAAAGTCAAAATACCTCATCTCCCTTCCTTCGTATTCCACAATATTCTCAGCGGATGAAGTTAAATTGATCACTCAAAACTCGTTTAATAGTCACTAGAGGAGCTTGGAGCGTGGCCTGGCCCTTCAGTTTTACCAATAAGATCAGATATTCTTCTATTCCACTATTCTTATACATATCGAAAAGGTTTTAAACTTTCGCGATTGTCACTCATATTTATAATATTTCGGGTCTTATTCGTCAACCCGTGACCACGGCTGGTGTAACTTCGATACGTCGGGAAGTATAAGGTAGGCTTTGTACCTTATAATATACGTCGCGAATAAGACCCGAAATATCATTAATATATTGAAAAGTTTCTTTATTTCGAAAAGTTTACACAATGATTTAATAAAACATTTTGCTTATAGTACATTTGAAAATAAGTAAGATATATGTGTAAACTATGTTGTTGTATATTTCAGCATATATTTTAAGTGATTTAGGTTACGGTAATTAGTGTATTAGTATTACTTTCACCTCTAGTGAAAAAGCGAGCTATTCCTTTCCAGATGTAGTCGCAAGAATATAAATTATAGACGTTTATGGTTGTAACAAATGGAAAAAAAACAACCTTAATAGTACCTTTATATACCTATATATTACCTTAATATACCTTTTACAGAAAAGACCTCTTCTGGTCTTACATTCTCCTCCTCTATTTTACATATTCAAAAAGAGGATTTAGGATTTTTCCCCATACAATTATTACCTTACTAGCTGACCCGCACAACTTCGTTAGAATGAAATGAAATGAAATCGGAATACTTGTTGATGAGTTACTTACAACTGAATAAAATACACGCGGGCGAAACTGCTTGAACTGAATATCCTGTGCGAGACGTTTCCTGAATTAATACATAGGGTACCTACTTTACATCCCGGGAAAGCATCTTTTTCCGCGAGAAAACCTTTTTGTGAACTAACGATTTCACGTGAGCGGAGCTGCGGTCATCAACTTTCGGAAACGTCTACCTATATGCCGATTTTGTGTGTGATTAAATAATTAACGTCCAAATAATATAAAAATCTTTACAGTCTTTTAACATTTATAATATTAGTAAGCTTACATTCCCGTGGGAATACCGGGAATTCTTTCTTGGTGGTCATCTAACGCAGATACTTAAAGAATACGTTCACCAAATTTTAGGTTGTGTATGGTTTTACCCACGTAGTTCCCGATCCTGTGGGAATACTGGGTATTCCTTTCTTAGTGCTGATTCAATGTAGATATCTAATAAATACTTTTACCAAATTTCAGGTATATAGTTAGAGTGTGTGTGGCTTCATCCGCGTAGTTCCCGTTTTGATGGAATTATCGGGAATCCCGTTGTTATTGCTTATCCAAAGACTTAAAGTCTAAATTCACCAAATTTCAAGTTTATATGTTTAATATTTAGGCTGTGCGTGGGTTATTGACATAGTTTCGGTTCCCGTGGGAAGACCGAACTCGCTGGTAATACAGGCCTTAGGAGATTCTTCTAAAATAGGCGTAGGTACATAAGTACATGTTACTAACTTTGAAAATGACAATCTTCCATACAACCGCTGATCCCTTATTTACGTCCTTAGCGGTAAAAAATTGCTAAGCTCCTTCATACTTCCTGCGTGTTAGAAGGATCCACAATGCGAAGTTTGGACTTTTTAGCTCCATGGATTTCGTGATTAATGAGTCAGTTAATACAACACCCCCATATAGGTAAATTACACGTGCCCATTTATTTGTAACCAAAAACAGGTGTACGTAAATTCATGTTTCTAACTTTGAAAATGACGAACTTCCATACAACCGTTTTCGCTTATTAACTTCCTTAGAGGTAGAATTTCGAAAAATCCATTCTTAAGGGAAACCTACGTGTTCAAAGGAACCCCATGCGAAGTTTGTTAATTTATAGGTTTCGTGATCAATGAGTCAGTTACTACAACTGTTTTACCCTCTCAAGGGTAGGTATTTATCAAAATTTCTTAACACGGTGTTGCCATGTTTGAAAATGAAGAATTTTCCCATATAAACTTTCAGCCCTTGTTTACCACCTTATAGGTAAAATTTTGCGATACACGTACCCATTTATTTGTGATTAAAAACAGGTGTACATAAACTCATGTTTCTAACTTTGATAATGACGAACTTCCTTACAACCGTTTATCCCTTATTTACCTCCCTAGGGGTAGAATTTCGCAAAATCTCTTCTTAGCGGAAACCTAAGTATTAAAAAGAATCTCCATGCGAAGTTTGAGCTTCATAGCTTTGGTAGTTTCAGAGATTTCGTGATCAATGAGTCAGTCAGTGACATTGCCTTTTATCCATATAGATTATAATGTTATCGTCTTTAAATTCAGCATACATAATCTTATATAAAAATAATGAACGTGTGTGTTTTAAGATTTTCTATAGTTTTACCCTTAAGGGTGTAAAAAAAGGGATAAAATATTGTATGAAAAATAGTTGATACTGAATAAACTGCATGGATGTGGGGTGCTACGTCAGTTAGAAGTATGTCACGGGGGAAAACGGGAGGCACAGCTAGTAAATAATGTAACTGATGCTTATATTTCAGGCTGTTGTCTATTCGAATTTGATTTAGATAACAGGTTGTTTATAGATTTTCTCCTGTATATAAAGACCGGTAACGGCTTTATGTTTCTTCCATAGAACGGATGACCAAAAAAACTACTGGCAAAGTTATGGTGATTAACCGGTGCCGAACCCTTCAGATACATATGTTTGATATGTGTGTATGATAGTTTATTTATTCATCTATCACGCCTTGTCCCCGAAGGCGTGGTAGAGGCATACATTTGTATGCCCACTTTTCACAAAGTATATTCCTCATAAATTTTTAATAAAGTGGAAAAAGACAATTCGATTCGAAACGGGGATTCAACCCGTGACCTTTGCCTAACCAGGGCAATATTCTAGCCACTTGAACTACCCGAACCGTATCGAATCAAGTTGAAATTTACCACCATATTTTAAGCGTCATTTTAAGAGTATGACCAGTGCCATCTATCGAGATAATGAACAACTCGATACCAATGAACAGTGTTACAACAATTTTTAAACATTAATGCAATGGACTCCACTCAAGTATATTCCTGTCCCACGTAATAGGTGGTGAGCTCATTGCCATGTTGAAATAGACATATGCAGGTTGTGGCTACCTGCTGTTGAAATTTTTCAAGCCGCCCATAAGGCCTTCAACTAGACTTAACGACTGCCATGTTACTGGCAACCGGTACCAACGGCTTAACGTGCCTTCCGAAGCACGGAAACGCTCGCAAATGTAAATACCACAAAGTGGTCACCCATCCGAGGACCAGCCATAGTGTAAGTTGCGTAACTCAGTGATCGTTTACAGAACAGTGAGTCCGCGGGGCCACGAGCGCTAGTTAGTAACATATTTTTTTTACACCATGCGATGTCCCCTTGAGTAAATATGTATCAAGGTAATTTAATAGATTTCAAACAAGCACGTATCCCTAAGTCAGGTAATATATCCCTATGATAACGTATTCAAAACTAAGACAAGATGGATACGTTGAAATACGCATGTTCATAAGCTTACAATTTGGTTTTATGTTTGTTCAGGACGGGTAAGTATATTTTTTTGCTGACCATTAATCCGATTTCGTTATTGAAAATAGTTTATTTGATTGGATTTTGACGGTCAATATTTGAAATCCAAGGTTGTGTACCCCGATATTGTTTTCCAGTTTATAGCTGAACGTCCGATGCTGAGATATCGAGGCGAGGCTTAGTTTAATGCTCGGTGTTTCAAGGAAATGTAATAAAAAGCAAATGAAATTGGTTTTTTTTATACAAGGAGACTGAGCGTAATAAAATTGTTAATAAGTTACAGGAGTCACTTGAGCTGATATTGTCACTTTTTATGGCAACGGTGTTAGCACGGCATTTTAAGAAAAGCAAGTAACGCACCCTTCACTTTCGTAATAAAGAAATCAGACGACCACTATGGATTTTTTTTAAAGCATTTGTAAATATCCATCACGCCTTATCCCCGAAGGGGTGGCAGAGGCATATTATATGCCCACTTTTCACCGTGTGGATTCCTGTCCCACGTAATAGGTGGTGAGCCCATTGCCGTGTTGAAATAGACAGACGCAAGTTGTGGCTACCTGCTGCTGAAGTTTTCAAGCCGCCCATAAGGCCTTCAACCAGGCTTAACGACTGCCATTTTACTGGCAACCGGGACCAACGGCTTAACGTGCCTTCCGAAGCACGGAAACGCTCGCAAATGTAAATGCCACAAAGTGGTCACCCATCCGAGGACCAGCCATAGTGAAAGTTGCGTAACTCAGTGATCGTTTACAGAACACTGAGACCGCTAGGCCACGAGCGTCATGTCATGCTAAATTTATCTTTTTTTTTTTATAAAGTGAATAAAGGCTATTTGATTCGAGACGGGGATTGGACCCGTGACCTTTGCCTTACTAGGGCAATGTTCTAGCCATAGAACTACCTGAACCGTATCGAATCAAGATGAAATTCTTCACCATATTTTAATCGTCTATGTATTGGTTATGGTTATTAAGATCATAAGTTGTAACTTCTGGACTTTTGGCAGGAAGAGTGACAAGTGCGGACGCTTCCTGTATTTTATTTTCTAAAACTAGTGCATTTATCTTGTTTTATGTGCGGGAGTGGTGGTTTCTTGGACATAAAAGTTGCGTTAACGTGCTATAGTGAAAGACAATGATGTATATGCAGTGGAATGCCATTTTCTCTCTTGCCGCGAAAAGTCCACTGAAAACCTAAGTATAAGAATCACCATTATACTGAGGGCAAGGACCAGGACCTAGGACTAAGGACACGACATCGACAAAGACTGGACAGGACTAATTAGGAGATAAGATTGAAGAAATATGATATAAAAATAAGATTTGGCTAAAAGGTCTTTGTAACCTGGCCGTAAAATAATTATAAAAAAAAATTGTAACTTCTATTGACTGGGATTAAACTTTGAGCCAGGTCATTACATGTCAAATATTTTGACGACAGTTAGACGTCAAAGTATTCTTATACCCCATTTACACTCTCACGCGAGCCACGAGACAAACTGCGATACGAGCCGCGAGTGTAAACGCAGTATTTTGGTACATTTTCAGTCAAGCCCGCAGCTCGTCTCGCAGCTCGTATCGTGGCAATCGTGGCTCGCGCGAAAGACTAAATAGGGTATAAATAGAAACAATTGACTGAAAAAGTCAAGTGCAGAAAGATGATAAATCCCAACTAAAAGATTTTTCTTAATACTTATTGTTTTGTAGAAAAATTAGTAATTACATTAGTGCAATAAGCATTTTTAGTAAAGAATTCATAAATCTTTAACGAAATTGAAATAAAACCCGTATTGAGGTGTAATAATAAAAAGTAAAAGAATCTGGAAAAGCTTTATGGAAAGGTAGACATTGAAACTTTGTGAACGGACACTTAGAGAGGAAAGAAGCTCGTAAAACGAGACTGGCATAAGGTCGGAAGTCCCATCCTTTAAATAGTTATGAACGGAAATACGTAGCTAGTGCATTCTGAATTTGAGTTGGGTCGCTTTGCCTTTTAGCCATTAGACGTTTTTGGAAGATTTTTTTTTTCACCCGCAGATCAGTAGGAATAATACTTTTCTTGACTCTATCACTAAAATAGGTTCCGATGGAAAACTAACCTGCAAGTAGGTTTCACTTGCTGTTTATTCCTTATTAAAGAATTATTACTTATTTTTATTATTTATTCATTTTTTTAGTTAAAATTAAATTATTTATTACTTATTAAAGAATGGGTCGCTGTGTGGCTTTTAAACGTTTTCTTTTTTTTATTATTTCCTCTTTTATTTCAACGAATCGCTAGGTAGAAGACATGTTGTAAAGCTTTTTGCCACAACAATAAAGACACTTAGAGCAAAAACAAAACGCAAAACGAAGCATATTTGAAGCAAAAAAGGTTTTGCTATGAAACAACGTTTTCTGTGTAACAAACACACAGCGCTCTCTACTTAAAAAAATGTGTCTTCTTACTGTTTACACTGTAGATTGATGGCACTTGGTGGAACTTGCTACACATCTTGAACTAAAACACTTGTACTGTTCCACTTATTTATTACTTAAAAATGACCGGCATTTTCAAAGGTTAGCACATATTGTTTGTATTTCGGATGTCATTAAGTACAATATTATCATATTGTATATTTATTATCAGATTCAAGTTTATTTTAGTGTCAAATTCATTTTAGTTCAAGATTTGTGTTTTCTTCTCAGTTGAAGTTTTTCCATCCAGGCGTTATTCCCGGTTGCAACCAAATCTGTGGCATAAATGTCCGGAGTCCGCTTTACTGCTTTTAAATTTTTACTTCTTGCGATATTCAGCTCCACCTATTGTACCTTGTTTTATAAACAGTAACGGATCCCTGATGTACCACGACTGTGTTGTCACGGACAATGTCAATGTTTCGAAACATCCATTATACCGTAAGCCCATCAAATGATTTCACTGGGGTTCGTTAGAAACCTTACGCTTAGAAAATTAGTCTGTATTGGCTATCCCAAACGTCTACAGTATGAGATTCTTGAAAAAGGCTTAAGGTTATTTTGCAGGATTGGCAGCGCAAGTACAGCCTCTGGTGTTGCAAATGTCTATATAATACGGTGACCACTTATGATAAGCTGAGCGATATGTTTGTCTGTCACCTAAATGGTATAAAAAGTATAGGTATATAATATAGGCTTGAAAAATTTCAACAGCAGGTAGCCACAACCTGCGACTGTCCATTTTCAACACGGCAATGGGCTCACCACCTATTACGTGGGACAGGAATCCACACGAGAAAAGTCGGCATATAATATGCCTGTGCCACCCCTACGGGGATAAGGCGTGATGGATAGGTAACGCAAGAGCGTATTCTTAAGCTGTATTTACCTATCGATATCCTTAGGGTAAGCACCGCTTCCGTAGTCGTGTACGGAAATGACAATCCCAATATTTTAATTGCTAAAATTTTGTATCAGCAATCCGACTGGAATTCCAAATAATAATACGGGTTCCCGTATCCGCGCCAGTATACGGACACGGCCTTGCGGATATCCGTAGGTTGTGATAAACGGTTCAAGTTTTAAGTTTTTCAATAATTTGAAATTAGCATTCTGTTGAGATTAGTCAGTTAGACCAAACGCAATACCTTTCGACCTTCGAAAAAAAAAAACAAAACTTCTACTTAGAAACGAATATCTAAGAAGTAGTTTTAAAGTAGTGCCGATATCTGAAAAACTCACAGAGTCTAATCTCAGATGGTATAGACACATTAAACGACGCCCAGAGGATCATATAGTGAGGCAGCGGCTCTCCATTCCAATTCAAAAAAGAGGACAGTGTGGCACCGCGGAAAGAATGGTGAGGACCACGGAGTAGAGAATAAAAGCGGAGATGCCGCAAGGGCAACAGAGTTGTGTGCCAACAGGTGAGTTGTTACGTCACAGAGTGGGCGGAGCCACGCGCCACTGTTGTATTGGTTGGTTCATGTAAATCGTTGCTGTGCTCGGTTGAGAGTCTGAAATTTATTTGCGCTAAATTCTTCAGTTATTGACGGTTTTCACCATAAAATGTATTCTTGGATGCAAAAACTATTGAGAAACTTATTTTAAACATAGTGACGGTATAACATTTCATTTTTAAGTATTTTTACTTCATGAAAACAATTTATAAAATATTTTTCTCGGATCTTCTTCAAAAATGTAAATTAGAGCGATCTATGAGACAATAGATGCAAGTAACTTTTGACATGCACCTATTGAAGAAAAATAGAAAAAATAATACTCAATGTATACTTTTGTAAATACGCCACATTATAATGCTTTTTCATATTTCTGATCAAAACGACAATTATTTTGTAAGTCTGCAGCGTATTTACATGATATGACGAAATTTTAAAAAAGAATAACATCATCTACCGGCGCATAAACCAACAATTTTATTGATAACAAATTGTACATTATTCTAGCGGGAGCATTATTTGGAGTTTCATAGAAGTACATAATATTTAAGTTTATAAGTGACAAAATATAATATTTAACAACTAGAAATGCATGGGTAAATATCATAAACAGACCCAGAGTAGAGAATGTTCTAGAAAAGTAGGTAGCGCTATTGTTGCGAGTAGACAAACTAAAATGTTCATTGGATCTTCGGTTCTATATGATGGTGTTTGTGCACGATTATGTCGCTAGATGTATTTACAATTAGGGACGAGTTAAAGACGGAGTTAACCGCCCATTTTCCCCCCGCGGCCCCATTTCC
The DNA here is from genome assembly GCA_948477245.1 of Thumatha senex. Lineage (NCBI taxonomy): Eukaryota > Metazoa > Arthropoda > Insecta > Lepidoptera > Erebidae > Thumatha > Thumatha senex. Next base: position 3,698,254 of record OX419734.1, read on the forward strand.
CACCCGCAGTTTGGCACGCGTTTTAGTTTAGAGAAATTTGTTTGCAACATTTCTGTTCTTTCTGTCCTCCGTGATGAGGACCAAGAAAAAGAAAACTGAACAACAACTTTAGGTTTTTTCTACTTTTTACTAGAATTTCTACTTAAATTAGTCTAAGATAAACCAACCGCAATAGCTTTCGACCTAAGTAATTGAATTTAGAAAAAAATAGTTCTACTTTACAAAATATATACATAAAGTTATTCGCCGCAGATGTACGCAGAAGCATACTTAGTCTTAACACCCACATTTCATTGGTTAGATTTGGTCCCTTGTAATAGGTATAAAATAAATATCCATCACGCCTTATCCCCGAAGGGGTGGCAGAGGCATATTATATGCCCACTTTTCACCGTGTGGATTCCTGTCCCACGTAATAGGTGGTGAGCCCATTGCCGTGTTGAAATACTGTTGAAATTTTTTAAGCCGCCTATAAGGCCTTCAACCAAGCTTAACGACTGCCATTTTACTGGCAACCAGGACCAACGGCTTAACGTGCCTTCCGCAGCACGGAAACGCTCGCAAATGTAAATGCCACAAAGTGGTCACCCATCCGACGACCAGCCATAGTGAAAGTTGCGTACCTCAGTGATCGTTTACCGAACACTGAGACTGCGGGGCCACGAGCGCTTCTTCGAACGTTTTTTGTTATAGGCGTAAGGCTAGCAATTAAAGAATAGTCAACAAACTATATTTAAAGTTTATTTAACGCAGTAATGCTTAAGGCCAAGAAATTCAACAAAGTGATACAAATATCATTTAAAATGTACGCAAATGTTTTCAGAACATTTATTCAAGGTTCTATATTAAGAACACAAAAGTTTTACTATTGTTACAACCGTAGGTGTATTGGATTTCAGTGGCATTGGAATGCTACGAGTAAAAGGTTTCTGAAAGTTCTGACGCGGACAGTGAAACTTTTGGGGGATTATATAGCTATGTTGCCCCTTATACAAATTATTATGTTTCGTAAGGTTTATACATTGATGTACAAAAAACCCGTTATACAAATTAATTTATAAATAGTAAGGGATCCCAATGCTGAATTCAGAATATTCAATATTCCAGAACCCTCTACTAGTGTAAGTAAACTACAGTGTAATAGTACTACGATAAACCGCCAGCAACCCAATTTTCGTATTAATTTTAACTCGGTCCAGTCTCGTGCCGAGGTATATAATGGACAAAGTATAAAGTATAATCAGTACGACCACTATTACTGTTTATTTTTATTAATTAGAGGTTTTATATTACTGTTAGCATGTGTAAAATACATTAAGTTCTACTATTTAGCTTATCAAAATGACACTGCACACCACATGAGCAACTATCAAAGATAAAGAAACAATTTCACAGATGAAACAACTTTCAAAGAACTACCAACTTTTGAACACTTACCGACTTTTACACCAAAAATAAGAACAGCAAACAAAAAACCACTCTCCATCAGGTGGGCCGTATGCTTATCTACCACTTCAGTCGTATAAAATTAACAGATACACAAGATTGTATTGATTTAAAAGTATTAAAAGATAATCTTCTAAAGCTAGAGTAGTTTTACAGATCTTAAAACGTCTCCTAATTTACGAGTACTTGGGTACCGTTTTTTAGGATGCGGGCCGCCTCGAGATAATTGTATGCTTTGTACTTTTTGTTAGGTACATCGACACATTTATTCGGTTGAAGAGTTTTCTCTCCTTTTGTTTCTTCTACTTCCTTCATTTTTATGGTGATGAGTGAATGGGAAAGAAGTATGTCCATCTTAAACTAAAACACTTGTACAGTTCCACGTATTTATTACTTAAACCTGACCGGTTTCGCCTTACGGCATTTTCAAAGGTTAGCATATATTGTATGTATTTTGGATGTCATTGAGTACATATTGTACTCAATAACATCCGAAATGCCGTAAGTGGAACAGTACAAGTGTTTTAGTTCAAGATGTGTAGCAAGTTCCAAGCCATCAATCAACAGTGTAAACAGTCAGAAGTATGTCCTTTTGTTTTTATTTTTCACTACTGAATTGGCAAACAAAGCATGCCGCCCACCTCATTGAAAGTATCCTCTATACTTTTGCAAAAACAGATGTGTTAAACCCGCATTGTTAACCCTATTGCCATGCTGAAATGGATTGGAACGGACTGTGGCTAGGTGTTGTTGAAATTTGTCATACCGCTCATAAGTCCTTGAACTTGGCTTATCCACTACTATGTTACGTGTAACCTGGACTACCGGACAAACGTGACTTCCAAAGTAATGCCACAAACTTACGTCACCCATCGCATTACTGAACGTAAGGTAAGATAGTTTTAGTTATCGAACACTAAGCTAGAGAGGATATGATAGCTTCAAATCTATACCAATATTATAAAGCTGAAGAATCTGTTTGGTTGAACGCGCAATCTCAGGAACTACTTACTGGTCGGATTTGAAAAAGTCGTTTTGTGTTTGATAGCCCATTTATCGAGGAAGGCTATAGGCTATATATCATTACGCTACTGCACTGGGGAGCGGAGTAGTAGTCATAAATGTCAACAAATCGGGCATTTTTTTATGCATCATTGTAGAATTTATAAGCGACGGGATTAAATAGGTGCGACGGGAATTCAAAGTATATCACGAGCGAAACCACAGGGATCATCTAGTTAGTTATAATTGTGTTTGCTTGTTTATCCCACGCCTTTATCCCCGAAGGGGTGGCAAAGACTTATTATACGCCTACATTCCATCGTGTGCATTTTTTTCCTCTTAATATGTGGTGTGCCCATTGCCGTGTTGAAATAGACAGACGCAGGTTGCAGGTTGGTCGGAAGCAGGGAAACGCTCATAAATGGAAGTACCGCAAACCGGTCAGCCATAATAAAACACTGAGTAAGCGTAGCTTCGAGGGCTTTGTAATCATTGGCAATTACTAGAACAGTTCTTATTTTCCTCATATAATAACGTTCGTGTCTCGGTACTCCTTCAGTGTCAGAGTCACATGCATGTTATTACGCGAACAGAATGTGTATCATTTATATTGAGGACACCAGTTCCAGATGAATTTGTCCCGTCACTATTTTTTATCGCATACCACAGCATTATAAGTTTGCTAGTAATCGTGGTATACTGAACTGTGGGTACTGCAGATCAATTTTTCATGTGACGATACGATTACGACTGTTGTGAGTCAAAACATTCTGTATACCATCATCATGTCAGCCGATTGACAATCAAAGCTGGACTAGACTGTTCCTCTACATCAAAACAGTATTATTGACGGAATAAACGCGTTGAATGAGATCCTCCATTTTATTATGGTATTTCATCACCGAACTACTGAGATGGCAGTCCGGTTACTGGACTAAATCACCGATGGGGTATTAGGGATCTAGGTTTCTAGATGCTCAAGTTTTATTATGTGTATTTTATTTATAGAAGGAGTCAGAGTAGCCCTAGACTTTCATATGGAATACACTAGAGCAGATTGCTCAAAAACGGAAAAGTTGTATGGACGTATAGACGAAAGAAGTATGTATGCATCGTGAAGTATGGCGATCTGTCCTTTTTGACTACCCCGTCAGGGATACAGCGTGAAGATAGTTACATGTCATTTCATTGAACGTTGTTTGTTGGTATCCGTAAATTTGTAGAGGAAAATTGAGGGGCAAACAGGGGTAAGTTTGGATCAAACTTAGAGAAATCGTTTAAAAATGCATTTTAAACAAGTTTTCGTCGTAATTAAAAAAAACTGTAAGTAAACAATTATTTATACCTACATTTCCAAAATAAAATGTAATAACGATATTAATACCAATAGATGTTGACCATCGATCTAATTACAAGCTATGATTTGAATACATTATTTAGAAGACATTGAATTTCATAAGAATTAATTCCATGGTACCAAATATTCAGGAGGTCTACTAATCTTCTTATTTATCTAAAAGATACTACATACATACATACATATTGTCACGCCTTTATCCCCGAAGGTGTAGGCAGAGGCATATTAAACGCCCACATTTCACCGTATGCAATTTTGTCCCACGTAACAGGTGGTGAGCCCATTGCCGTGTTGAAATGGACAAGCGCAGGCTGCGGCGACCTGCTCTTGAAATTCTTAAGCCCATAAGGCCTTCAACTTGGCTTAACGACTGCCATTTTATTGGCAACCGGGACCAACGGCTTAACGTGCCTTCCGAAGCTCGGAACTGGGGTGGGTCTAAAGGGCCGAATAAAGTTAATAAAATGTGTCTATTTTATCTGTTAAATTTGGAAGAAACTTTGAACCCGTTGCCTTTTTAGTGAGGTGGTAACAAAAAGGCTAAAAGGTCTTATGTGCTAGACACTAATTAGCACGACCAATTAAAGTCCTGGTAGTCTCGGACTATCTCGGACTAAAATATACTAGTGTCGTGTTAAGAAGTATATGTACATATAAAACTCATGTCGCAGTCGTTGTCGTGGTCGTAAAAGCTCTGACTTCTTACACTTACGTTACATTTTCCATTATGCAAATGCACGACTTGCTGATATTGTTTGGTAAAATAATGTAGGTTATGCCTGATGTAGTCTGTAGATATACTCTTAAAAAAAGGATTATAAAAGACATGTGGAGGTTGTGCGACTTGCTGTTGAAATTTTTTCAAGCTTCTCATAGAGCGAAATTGTCAGAATTGTCAAAAAATTATCATATTAAAAGAAACAGCTCATATGATCTTCAACTTGGCATATCGTTTATTGAATGAAAATAAAATGAAATGATTTAAAAATGTAATGAAATACATTTAATTCTTATTCTCGAGTGTGGCGTACTACACTGGCTACTTATTACTAACGTACCAGACAAGATAAGAAAAAATAAAAAAGGGATATCAAAAACATTACTAAAAATTACATAGAAAATTGATCTTGGTTGTGCCAGATATACGCCACAACTGAACAGAATTTAATCTCCTCTCTGCATGTGCTGACCAACGAACGGATGCGATGGTCAGCGCTGATTTTCAGAAGACCCCAGTGATGAAGAGGACGTTATACCAACGTAATGAGTATATGTATAAAAATAACCAGAAATAAATAAATATATTATAAAACTATGTGAACTATATAAAGTTAGTATATTGTGTGTGTGTCATAAATACTGCACCAATACCAACATGTCGTAAATTAATTAATTAATTTATGTTACTATTAAAATACTATTATAATTTCTTATACCATTATTATTATACCATTATCTCAATAAAGAGTAAAATTTTCTTAAAGCCTTAATAAAACCCTTGTATTTCCAATGCTTTTTATTGTCTATACCTTCCACCGTCCCAACAGGCTGTTAACAGTCAAACAAATTTATCGACGTCTATAAAAATACCAATCTTTAAAACGGTTTTAAACGATGCTTCCTATCTTTATTACCAGGTTCTTCGTCGTATCTATACTAATAAAGCCCTGGAAAAGAATGTTATAAGTCTTGTCACTCCTGTTTTTGCATTAGTCGTGCTGTTGTTATATAGGTTGTACATGACTAATGAATAAAACAGGATATCAACTGTACTGTACTAGCATTTTTTATATACAATTAACACTGTTATAGTAAGGCTTTTGGCCTTAACTATACTTGACAGTATGCTAAATTGAGATGAGACATTGCAGCGTAAACCTGATTAAAATGAACTGTAATAATTTTTATAATAATAATAATATTTGTTTGCGCTTGCAACTATTTATCTGTCATTTTTATGGTTGTCATTCGATTTTAATTTTATACCCACCTTTTTTTAAATTGTTAAAATTTTTATGTAATACAAGTCTATGTAAAATGTGAGACGAATTTGTGATCTTTCAAGATTATACTAATAACTTGAAGATTCGAGGTTTTATTCATTATATAAACTTCCATTGTGTCCAATACGAGACATAATTATTGGCGACCGTGACAGGACTCACTTTGCAATCTCGGACCAATTACATACTAAGTCGAAGAATTTTTCATACAAAGTCAAGATTGTTGTTGATGTATATCCTTCTGAGAAGACGCAAGAAGAATACAGACGACTAAGCCAGCCAAGCCGGACAGCTACAGAAAGCACCGCGCCCAGCCTTAGCACCTACGTCAAAATTCACCGTCATTATAAAACAACCTTGATTACTACCATCGAAATACATCAAACAATACAAAGGGATAAGCAGTTTGTACTCCAATCCACGGTTCCTGAAGCAGATTCAGCTAGGACTATTCAGTTAAGTGCCCATCCTTACAACTTATTCACCTAAACTTGAGCCATCCTTCAAAGGTTGTTATAAAGTACACTTTTTCTTGAGTTATTTTTATAATTTATAATACATTTCGTAGTATGTTCGATTCATTTTATAGAAATTCATAATATAATAGTAAGAAACTAATAGTTCTAGAATTTTCACACTATTTTACCACCCACATTCTAACAAAAAAGTCTTATTACGTGGTAAAATCGTTAGAAATTAATTCATATATTATTTATGTAAGTGGTTTATTTATATACATTGTTAGCAGTGTATCTTGCACTATTAGTCGTATTTGGGGGGACTGAGAGGCTTTGTCATAAAGTCCTATCACTTCATGTTGACTCAATAGCTATTTTAGATATTCATCATCGCAACGTCTTTCCGGATACATCCGAAGCACATTACTTATGCACATTGCTAAAGGTATTTGGCCGAATATTTTCAGCTCCTGCTGAAGACAGCGGTGAAGTAGTCTTCTCAGCTCGCTGCGCAGAGCACTGCTGCCGCCGTGACTGCTGCTCTGCGTGGGGAGCCCAGATGCCGTCGCATGAGAACTTTCAGATAAGATTTTGAATATTTATAACTTTATGCCCTCATTGTGCTTGCATTATTGATTTGATAAATAAGTAGACCTCACTCTTATTTAGACAATAACAAACCATTCTAGTGATTTTCCATTACTCTCATATAGTAACATTCTAATTATAAAAACATTTCAAAATGTCTGTTAGTGAGGATTTGAATGCAAAACAATTAAAGGATTTAATCGCTAAACGTAGCTCAGTTAAAGGGCGTTTAACTAAGTTCAAAAAATATTTAGATATTGTGAATAAATAAATAAATAAATATCCATCACGCCTTATCCCCGAAGGGGTGGCAGAGGCGTATTATACGCCCACTTTTCACCGTGTGGATTCCTGTCCCACGTAATAGGTGGTGAGCCCATTGCCGTGTTGAAATAGACAGACGCAGGTTGTGGCTACCTGCTGTTGAAATTTTTCAAGCCGCCCATAAGGCCTTCAACCAGGCTTAACGACTGCCATTTTACTGGCAACCGGGACCAACGGCTTAACGTGCCTTCCGAAGCACGGAAACGCTCGCAAATGTAAATGCCACAAAGTGGTCACCCATCCGAGGACCAGCCATAGTGAAAGTTGCGTAACACAGTGATCGTTTACAGAACACTGAGACCGCGGGGCCACGAGCGCTCCGCGGGGCCACGAGCGCTTAGATATTGTGCTTTCATCAAAATTAACTAAGTTGCAAGTTCAAGAGCTACAAATTAATGTTGATAAAATACAAGCTATGTCAACCAAATTTGATGATCTACAAAGTCAAATTGAAGTTTTAAACTGTGATAAAATGGACTCTGAGATGGACGAAAGTGATGAGATTGAACAAATTTTAACTTCGCACCTTGCAGTTGCTCAACAATTGTTGACAAAACATAGCCATACTACTGATGGTTCTGAGGATTTTAATTCATCACAATGCCATCACGATCGGTCCTCTCACTGTCATAATGTTGATTTTAAGTTGCCGCAGATACAGATTGCAAAGTTCGGCGGTGAATTTCCGCTGGCTTGACTTTCGAGATACGTATGTGTCACTTATTCACAATAACGAACGCATCAAGTCAGTACATAAATTTCACTATTTAGTATCTTACTTGAAGGGTGAAGCGGCACGAATTATATCGAACCTGGAAATCTCTGATACAAATTACGAAACTGCATGCTACGAATTGTTGTGCGATCGTTTTGACAACAAACGCCAACTTATCAATCACCATCTCAACTCACTATTAAATATTGGTTCCTTTACACGGGAGACAGACAAATCATTGAGGTTTCTAGTTGATCATGTGACTAAAAACTTACGTGCCTTATCGAGCCTAGGTCAACCTGTCCAGCACTGGGACACACTGATCATACATATATTGTCAGCTAAACTAGATAATCGCACTACAGTTAAATGGGAAGAATACCGTAACGGACTAACCGATGTACCTTCTTTAAAATAATTTTATAAGTTTTTAACAGATCGCGCAGATGTTCTAGAAACATTATTTCACAATAAATTACGTAAAGTCTTTTTTTACTTACATAAAGTCTAAGGTTGTCCAAACACAAACTCGCCATGTTGACAATACTTCACACAACACAAAATCATTTACTTCCTCAACTCAACACTCAGGCCCTATCACTTATCGCTGTGTTGTCTGTAAAGGCGAGCATAGGATATATGATTGCCCTATATTTGCAAATAAGAGTGTACAAGAACGAAAGGCCGAAGTGCAAAAATTGCGCTTGTGTTCAAACTGTTTGAGGTTAGGTCACAATGTGCGTGACTGCAGGTTAGGCCCGTGCCGAGAATGCAATCGTAGGTACAATACACTCCTGCACTGTGACCCCAGCAAGGGAGATAGTACTAGTGTAGATAACAATTCACCTAAAATATCAGTAAACAATTCAATTAATCATAACAATAATTACACAGAAACTCAAATTCTTTTGTCCACTGCTATGATAAAGGTGACAAATCCTTACACGAACAAACATGTCCAAGTCCGCGCCTTATTAGACTGTGGCAGTCAATCTTACCCAATCATTAATGAATCAATTTTACCTACAAATATGTCCCATAAATGCCATTAATATTGTTGGCATAGGTAACAACTTAGCAGGTCAAGTCAATAAAAATTACGGTGCCCAATTAAATTCTTTAACGAATAACTATAACAAAGTGCAATCGTTTTATGTTCTGAAGGAACTTATGGGTTCTATTCCCAAGCAGTATATAGACATAAAATACCTCAAAATACCAAAGGACATACAGCTTGCTGACCCTAAATTCAATCAACCCTCATCCATAGATGTTTTAATAGGTGCAGATTTATTCTGGGACCTATTGGGGTGTGATCAAATGCCATTGGGACCAGACATGCCTAAGTTACAAAGTTCAAAGCTAGGATGGGTTGTTGTTGGACCAATTGCAACTATAACTCTGAAATGAACAGTATGATTCTAACATTAGGGAACAGCTATCCAAATTCTGGGACCTGGATCAGGTGCCTGATAGACAATATCAGACTAAAAACGAAAGGGAATGCGAAGATCATTTCTATCGTAATACATACCGCTTGGGTTCAGGTAGATTTTGTGTAAGAATACCCTTAAGAGATACACCAGATTGTTTAGGCGATTCGTATGCAATTGCACGGACACGTCTACTTTTTGGAGAAAAGGTTCCGCAAATCTCCAGAACTCAAGTCACAATATGTAAACTTTATTAAAGAATATTCTGAATTAGGACATTTAGAAATATGTTCTACGTATAGGCCATATCATACTATTTATGCCATCATGCCGTATTAAAACAAAATAGCGAAACAACTAAACTACGTGTAGTCTTTGATGGATCTCTACGCACAAGTTCAGGATTCTCACTTAACGACCTACAATTAGTTGGACCTAATGTTCAAGACTCTCTCTTCTCAATTTTGATTCGAGCTCGTCAGTACACGTACCTTTTGACTGGCGACATCGAGAAAATGTATCGCCAGATCCAAATAGACGAGCAAGATCGCAATCTACATTTAATATTATGGAGAAGTGATGAGTCCAGTCCTATTCAAACTTTACGTCTCAAAACTGTCACTTACGGACTTGCAAGTGCAGCCTATTTGAGCACAAAGTGCCTGTCATTATTGGGAGACACCTGTGATGATGAAACATGATTGCCACTATCATGAAACATGATTGGTACGTTGATGATTTGATCACGGGATCGAATGAATCATCTGAACTGCTCCATATACAACGGATGATTTCGTCTACTTTAAAGGTTGGTTGTTTCAACCTACGCAAGTTCAAGTCAAATTTACCAAGTGCTTTAACGTCATCTGTTATTGACAAAAATGACAAGGTCAGCTTGAGCGAATCAGCAAGTACTTTGGGCCTGAATTGGAACCCTAATACAGATTGCCTTCATATATCAATTGTAGTGCCTACTAAAGAACAAATAATAACAAAGAGATCAATTCTTTCAGCATCTATCAAAATCTTTGATCCTCTTGGCCTCTTGAGTCCTTGTATAATCATTCCCAAGCTATTATTACAATCATTGTGGAAGGATAAAAGGGGTTGGGCTGAACCAGTCAGCCCAGACATTTTAAAGTCATGGCACAAATTTGTAAACAATTTGCACTTCATATCAGATCTACAAATCCCACGTCTAGTCTTATGCGACTCCGCTAACAATATAGAAATTCATACCTTCAGCGACGCCTCGCAAGTGGCTTATGGCGCCTGTGTGTACTTACGGTCATCTAACTCCTCCGGGATAGTTGAGGTCAAATTGTTATGTGCTAAGTCTAAGGTAGCACCCCTGAAGCCTACAACCATTCCACGAATGGAACTTTGTGCTACTCTACTCGCTGCTAAATTGTCAAATTCTATTATCAGCGCATTGCGCTATCGACCGGATCGCGTGATTTACTGGTGTGACTCTAGTATTGTACTCAGTTGGTTATCTGGTAATGCCGCAAAATTAAAAACTATTGTAGCCAACAGAGTTCTTGAAATCAATGAGCTTACCGAAAGCTCATCATGGCGTTATGTACCCACAGACCAAAATCCAGCAGATTTCATCTCAAGAGGTTTAAGTCCTAATGAAATTAAATCCCATAAGCTGTGGTGGTCTGGTCCTAATTTTCTGTGGCAGTCTAATCATAGTTAGCCTACTTTGAATAACATTTTAAACGAAAATGACTTACCAGATATGAAGTCCAATCCTGCACAGGTTAACGGGAATGATAATACTTTTTTGATAATGACTAAATATTCATCTTTTAACAAATTAAGCCGAATTTTGGCATACGTATTTAGATTTGTTCACAATATCCGCAATCATAAAAATAAACTGACAGGTTCAATTACTGTTTCTGAACTAGATCTCGCTTTTAATCACTTGTGCAAGATGGATCAGCAAGATTCCTTTCCTACAGAATTCAACCTTCTATTGAAGGGTAAATCTTTGAGTCCGAAGTCTTCAATTTTATCATTTTCACCATTTTTCGATCAAGCTGGTGTTATTAGAGTTGGTGGCAGGATTGAGTTATCTAATTACAGCTACTCAAAAAAACATCCTATTCTCTTACATGCTTCACATCATCTAACTAAGCTATATTTTCACTATCAACACTTGCACTACCTTCATGCTGGACCTCAACTTTTACTGGCTAGTGTTAGAGAGACTGTGTGGCCCATTAACGGTAGGCGTTTGGCTCGCCGCACAGCCCATAATTGTATCACTTGCAGAAGACTACAAGGCAAAATAACTACCCATCATGGGAAATTTGCCTGCGCAGCGTGTCACACCAGATTTTCCATTTAAAACCGTCGGTGTTGACTTTGCTGGTCCCTTTTTTATTTTAAATAAAAGGGGCCGAGGAGCACGAATAAATAAATCATACCTGTGCTTGTTTGTGTGCTTTAGATACAAGTGCGTACATCTGGAAGCCGTCAGTGATTTGTATAAGGAAGCGTTCTTATTAAGTTTGCGCCGATTTATTGCCGGGTAAGCCAGAGGAAATATTCTGCGACAACGGATGCAATTTTGTAGCTGCAGCAAAGGAAATTGGCGATTTTCTGAAGGTTAACAAAGATCAACTGCACAATTTTGCTGCGGATGAGGGCATAAAGTTTGTTTTCTCACCTGCTTTCGCGCCATCATTTGGCGGCATCTGGGAAGCCGGGATAAAATCCGCGAAGTATCATATCAAGCGCATTATGGGTAACACTCATCTGACGTTTGAGGAGCTATCAACACTTTTCGTTCAAGTTGAGGCAGTACTAAATAGCAGACCTTTGTGTCCACTTTCTCCTTCCCCAAATGACTATCACTTCCTGACCCCTGGGCACTTTCTGATTGGCCGTGCTCTCAAGGCATCACCAGGTCCATCATATGAAAACAAGAATAAAAATAATTTACAACGCTATATACGGCTTCAACAAGTAACCCAACATTTTTGGCAACGTTGGCAACAGGAATACATTGCAGAATTGCAACAGCGCTCCAAGTGGCGAACCAACAAGGCAACATTAAAGGTGGGAGACCTAGTTCTTCTACAAGAAGATAACGTGTCTCCTCTTAATTGGCGAATGGGACGAATCAGCCGCTTATTCCCCGGGCCTGACGGAGTATCACGAGTGGCAGACATTAACACTACCAGAGGCTGCTACCGAAGACCCCTGACGCGCTTCTGCCCTCTACCTACGGCGGATGCTGAAGAAGTCTAGTTGAAAGAAGGCTTTCAACGAGGGGGAAGATGTTTGCGCTTGCAACAATTTATCTGTCATTTTTAAATTGTTAAAATTTTTATGTAATACAAGTCTATGTAAAATGTGAGACGAATTTGTGATCTTTCAAGATTATACTAATAACTTGAAGATTCGAGGTTTTATTCATTATATAAACTTCCATTGTGTCCAATACGAGACATAAATTATATTTCGGTCTAAAATTATTCATATGAGTATACACGAATGCGTATGACCTATGTTAGTATGACCTTTAAAAATACACATTTAAAAAACTATACAATGAATTAAATAAATATATAAAATGTAAATCTTTGAAATAAAATAGAATTTTTACTAACTTGAAATTAATCAAAATGAAAAACACAATATTGAATAGGATAAATTAAATTTGAATTAAATAAAATAATTACTACTAATAAATAAAATTTTAATTTGGAACTGTATAAATTGGATTTATAAAATGAATTAAATTAAATTGAATTTAAAGTATGTAATTTTTTGTATTATTAATTTCAATTCATGTAGCTTGGTGCCCCGGGTCGGTACGTATGAAAACGCTGCCAGTACCAAGCGAAGGGACATTTTTGATGTACGAAATGTGATTATTTTCAGATTACGCTATGCCGGATTTGAACTAGCTCAAACCACACAGTCCTTTCATATCTGACTAGAGGGTAACTCCTCGAAAGGATGTCCCAGAGGTAATTTTTTTTATTTTACAATTTACAAAACTTGCTATTACAATTAGTTCCAGACAGACTGACTTCTTTGGGACTTGGTTCGGGGGTGTTATTAGTGGATGGTCATATTATTAGAAAAATGTATTTTCTTCATTTAGATATCACTAAAATATGATAGAATTTCTGTAACAAATAGGAGAGTGTTCTAATTAAAGACCTATGAGCTACATACCACAACACTTTTCAGATATGTCTGTGATAACTATAATTCGCGTAGCAGTAGCATTTAAATACTAAAAGTAAAATTGTTCAAACAATTTATTCTTATGATTAAAACAAAAATGATTTTCTTATTTATAAAACAAAGTCGAGTTTGTTCGAGGACTTATATGATTCTAGGGTTGGCCAACTTTTATGTTTCTATCTTTACTGGTATAGAAAAAAAAATTAAAAAAAATCTTTCCGACGGTCCAAAGGTCGCCGGTAAGGAAACCATCATCCATCAACTCAATCGTTGTTTAAAGAAATTGTCTTTTATGAGAAATAAAATACAAAATCTGAATACTTTTCCTAATAATATGGCTACATACTGTAAATGAAGAATTAGTGGAAGTTCGCTATCTTACAAAAGTTTCGTAGGATTTCCACTTGAAAATAAAATAACCCAACCATTTCACTTTCAACTCTTAGGCCCACTTGCATGAATGCTGTGGTTAAATAATTAATTATCGAGTTAGTTAACTTTTTAACCCTAATCATGTCTTGCACCATAGAAAAATATCATCGGGTTAACTAACCCAGTGTCACTCAACGTCATCCATGTCATCCAACCAAACATTAATGATTGAACAAAGAATGAAACAGGTATATCTATCTCTTTTACGCTACAGTTTGCCACAGAAGACTTTTTCTTACACGAATGAATGTAACATGACAGCTGAGTGCATTTTATTTTTATCGTATTATGTTTACGCGGCGTGTCACTTTGAGGAGTCCGTGTCACGCCTGTGTCACGTGCCACTGCATTGTCTGTCAGCTGCTAACCCAACGTTTGACGAATTAACCCTCAGAAATCGGTGAGTTTTAACGATTTAACCCAAGGTATACCCTTAACTCGGGGTGATGCGAAACAAATTAATGATTTAACTCGGGGTTAGTCTATACCTCCGAGTAATATACGTTAACCCAAGATCGCGCAAGTGGGCCTTAAACGTGTTTAATAAATCAAACTAAAATAAAACCTATGATAAGCATATCAAAGTTAATAAGCTGGATTTTTAATAGAAGTAATACGCTGGAGTTAGTAGATTAAAATTATCCTACACGACTATTTTTAACCGACTTCAAAAAATAGGAGGTTCTCAATGCGGTTGGTATTGTATTATGTGCGTACACTGATTTCGCTGAAATTTTTGATCCGATTTATGTGATTCATCTGTAGTTTGATGCGGTAGAGTTGCTGTTTGGTCCCATACAAATTTATCATTATTACATATTTACATAGTTTGGCCCAGTAGGTTTTTACAATAGTTTAGATAGTTGGAAGAGGAGATTGAATTCCAAACTATTGAAAACTTATCAGGTCCGAAGTTTATAACTATAATGAACTTCTCAGATCGAGTTTCTCTACGTTCCTTTTCATCGTTTTCAATAGCCAACCCAAATGCCTTGACCTTTTGATGAGTATTCTAGATGCTATAGATCAAAAGTTGTTTACAGAGGCGCTCCTGATAAAATGTACCGAGAATTATGGCTAAAGTTCGAAACTTATCGGAATAACCGATTCTTATAGACCGAATTGTGTATTCCGACCGATTTTATCTGTTATTTTTGAGGGTTGAGGTTGTTGCATTGAGAAACACTTATAACACTTGTGGAATGAACTCCCTGCCTAGGTCTGCGGTTCATCTGCCTCTGTGGGGCAGTGGGAGTGTATCCGACTGCTACGCAAGAGGTCGAGTCAAGGGTTCGATTCCCAATCAGGATAAAACTTTGTGTGATAAGCACGATGGTTTATTCTGTGTCTGGGTGTTATTTATCTATAATATATATGTAATTAGAAATATATAAGTATGTTCATCAGTTATCTGGTTACCATAGTATAAGCTCTGCTTAGTTTGATTTATATTTATTTATTATTTAGAATTATGAATTAAAATACAAAAAAAAACAAACATTTATTATTCAGTCTGGGGGAATTGTTATTGCGACTTTAGAACACTTACAAAACTTTCGAAGAACACGAACGAATAAACTTTACCAATTTTGTAAAGTGCAGTTTTCAATAATTGACGTCACAACATCATCAAAATATTTTAAATTAAAAAATGAGATGAAATGTCATTATGTATGGTATGCCTCTGTCTACCCCATACTCATGTATGGTATGCCTCTGTCTACCCCATTGAGGAAATTGGTGTCACTAATATATGTACAAACTAGCGGACGTCCCAATTATTTGATTTTTATTACGGCAATGGGCTCACCACCTATTACGTGGGACAGGAATACACACGGTGAAAAGTGGCCGTATAATGTACCTTACTACCTTTTCAGGGACAAACCGTGATTGATGAAAAAAAGAAAGATATTAGAAAGAACTGCTCGTAGCCTGCTAGTTTAGTGTTCTGTAAATGATCACCGCAATAAGCATCTTTCACTGTCTGATCCTCAGATGGGTGACCCTTTTATTTATGGTTGGAAAATTTCAAGAGCAAGTCGTCACGACCTGAGCCTATTACAACTCGGTACCTGTGACGTACGTCGACGTGTCGACGTGTACGTTAAATTCTCATGTTCTATACGATATATCGTCCCTATAGAGAGAAAAGTCACTAAGTCGAAAAATCAAGTTTTGAGATATTGAGGTTTAAAGTTTTGAAAAATATAAATCGTCATAACTTTAACATACTTTAACATATATCTTCGATTTTGGTTTTATTTTGTAGAAAATTAAATCAAGCTGGTATGGAAATTGCAATTTTAAGAAATAAATGAGTATTTCCTAAGAAAATTAGAAAATTGTAAGTTAATTATTTGTCCACTATAGATAGTCTGATCTAGCGATGACTTAGTTAACTTTCGCCCTAAGTTAGTGATTTTTACTCAATTTTAAACTACGGCAGAAATTTGGGATGTAATCGATACTCGTACAAAATAATATAACTCGAGTTGGTTAATTTGTGTCTAACTACTACATGTACGAAATCTGACTGACTAACTAACTAAACTAACTAACTATCTTCACGCTGTATCCCTGACGGGGTAGTCAGAGAGGACAGATCGCCAGGCTTCGCGATCCATGCATACTTCTTTCGCTTCTTCGAGATTCATCAATCGCTTCATACACGCACGTCTGGGTATCCGAGTACTTTTGACCTTTCCGGTTTTGAGCAATCTGCTCACGTGGTCTTCATATGTAAGTCTCGGCCTACCCTGACTCCTTCTACCCTCTACTTTTGAACAATATGTATTCTTCGTCAATCGTTCCTCACTCATTCGTTAGACGTGTCCAAACCAACGGAGCACGCCCTTTTCCAGCTTAACGCTGACACTTTCATTCAAACCTGCCATATTGCGTATCACTTCGTTACGTATTCGGTCGGCCAAGGTAACGCCGCACAATTTTCGAAGTGATCGCATCTCCACAGCATTCAATTTACTTTCATGCATCTGCTGACATACCCAGGTTTCACTACCGTAAAGCAAAGTTGGCACTAGCACTGCGTTATGAATCGCCATGCGTGCTTCTTTTACGATGCTTTGTCGCTTTACTAACTGAGACAAAGCACCGTTAACTTTGTTTCCGGCTGCTACTCGCCGTTCTACATCCGAATCACATCTTCCATCCGCGCTAAACATACTTCCTAAATACACAATTTCATTCACTTACTCTAGACGTTCCTGGTATACCCTAATCTCGCATTTAGTTCTTACGTCACCTCTTTCAAATACTAGAACCTTAGTTTTACTTTCATTCAAGCGAAGACCCTTACTTTCACACTCCTCTTTCATATTAGTGACTAATGCCTGAAGGTCGGCTTCTGATGAGGCCATGAGCACCGCATCATCAGCGTACAGCAGACAGTTTACTGTAAAGTCACCCAGATTCACACCCATATTAAAATCTTAATTACGAAATCTGCATTGTAAATAATAACTATCTTTAAATTCGAAGGCTAGATGTTGAGTTTCTTTTTAATTATAAAGTTTATATGAAATAAAAATATCTGTAAAGGATGGTGTCGTAACTTCGAAATTTCGGAAACAGATATCTTTTGTTTTTAGATATATATATTGATTGTTAGGAGATTATCACTAAGCCATTTCATAGTTCTTTCTGGAGCGATTTCTGCCGACTTGCAGCCCCGATACATCCTGAAAAAAAATGTCGAATCGTTGAAAGACTCGCAAAAATGTAGTTTAGATCAATAGAGTTAAACTAGCAGAGATTTTAGCCGGACATGGTTGAAATAATATCGATACTGAACCTAAATTAATGTACGTTGTCTACGTCTGGCATAGCATTCGGATACACGCCAGTAATCTTTCTACTAACGCCGGGTAGTTAGGACTATGTTAAACTGACCATTCTTAAATCTTTCTCTAAACACTAAAAATGTCAGTAAATTAACACCGCACTGAAGAAGTACCCTCACTTCTTAGTGCGTTTCCTCTAATGAAATAAAATAAAATAAAAATAAATAAATATCCATCACGCCTTATCCCAGTGTGGGTGGCAGAGGCATATTATATGCCCACTTTTCACCGTGTGGATTCCTGTACCACGTAATAGGTGGTGAGCCCATTGCCGTGTTGAAATGTACAGACGCAGGTTGTGGGTACCTGCTGTTGAATTTTTTCAAGCCGCCCATAAGGCTTTCAACCAGGCTTAACGACTGCCATTTTACTGGCAACCGGGACCAACGGCTTAACGTGCCTCCCGAAGCACGGAAACGCTCGCAAATGTAAATGCCACAAAGTGGTCACCCATCCGAGGACCAGCCATAGTGAAAGTTGCGTAACTCAGTGATCGTTTACAGAAAACTGAGACCGCGAGGCCACGAGCGCTTCAAATAAAATGCAAATAAAATGAGCGTACCAACCAAGAAAGTCAACTGAAACAGCATTATATCATGTGATTAGTAGAGTGAAGTTGGTGCTGGGTAATCATAGCCTAGAGGCGGGCTTTTGATAGGATCATATTCAGAACTATAAACAAACGAGTATAATTGAATTGCTCAAGGGAAGTACAATACCCGCAGAACTCCTACAGGACCAAATAAAAGTACTAGTATACTAACTGAGACTAAAGGCTACGCACAAGAGTTCTGTCCTCAACATTATGGTAAATAATTTGCTCAAAAAATGTAATACAAGACCATTACATACCATTGGCTATTCAAATGATCTCGTTGTAATGATCGACGGAAAAGTCAAGTAAGAGTGTTAGCCATAAGATGTGTGGATAAAGCCAAACTATCATCCCAAAAAAACTGTGATAGTAACACATTCACAAAAAAAACGAATCCTATCAGTAAGTGAGACGTTAAAACTATATAGTGAGAAACTAAGCATGTCCACAACGGTGAAGTAACTAGGTGTTATACTAGATAGTATGCTAATCAACGTGTTGAAAAGCAACCACGAAAGCAATGAGCCGTGCTGCTCTTTTTATGGAAAGCCATGTCTTACTCAAATCAAAGGTTCATTGGATCTTCTCATTGACGGTGAGATCAATAATTACGTATGATACGACAGACCTAAATATTTTTTGGTAGCCCAAGATAAAACTGAAGAACTGTAGACGGATGCTGTATAGGCAAGCAGCAGAAGAGTGCCACCTGTGGTATAAAAAAATGCGTAGCAGTAACAGGAGCATTCCAACCGCAGCAACACTTTCACTCTACTAAACATTAGAGTGTTAGGTGATAAAAAACTCACTAAATCATTTTAATGATTTTATTTTACTAATAGTATGCATTGTAAATTAAATAGAAGAAGTAATTAAGTCGTTTTATTTTTAAGCTTCATACATTTTCAATAAATATAAAATAATTAACAATGTTAAGTTATTTCTCTCATTTTTCTAAAAAAGACAAATATAGATTTACTTACTTTTCACATTTCATAAATCGGAAGCTAATGCATATTCAAAAATGATTTTCAGACAGATCATTAGAGAAAAGAAATGTAGTTTTATTGGCATCAATAACTCATTTTGGCCATTTTTCGACTTAGTGACTTTTCGCTCTACAGGGACGATTTGTAATATGTTATTATCTAGACTATTTGTATACGATGTACTCCCTAGCATATTTCTCGCCAATCTTATTTACACATAATACAAAAGCTCAAAAACAAACCAATAACCTATGAAGAGTTTGTGCGGAGTGCGGGAGTGCTATACATTCTGCAGATAACAGTTAACTAAATCTATATTATCAAACAAAGCAAAAACATCATATTAATTTTATCTACCCACTTACTTACCTGAACTAGTGTATTGAGCGAGCTTCACTGTACAGTCGCGTCACTGCATTCACAACAACATTGAAATGGAAACTGTATTGTGCAAGATCATAGCTACGCCACATCCCTACGTGTGGTACTGACAGATATCTACGTCATACATGTAACTGTCATCCGCACCATACATACATACATATTGTCACACCGTTGTCCCCAAAGGGGTAGGACAGAGGCATACTATACGCCCACATTTCACCGTATGCATTTTTGTTCCACGTAACAGGTGGTGAGTCCGCGAAGGCTGTGGCAGCGTGCTGTTGAAATTTTTCAAGTGTTCCATAAGGTCTTCAATCAAGCTTAATGATTGCCATTTTACTGGCAACCGGAACCAACGGCTTAACGTGCTTATCACCTATCCAAGGACCACCTATAGCGAATGTTGCTTAACGCAGTGATCGTTTACAGAACACTGTGGCAGCGGGACCGCGAGCGCAAATACTGTAAGATCAGTAAAAGCCCTCATATAGTCCTTAGTTTTCATATTCGATCGCCATAACTGCATAGCACATTATCTGGTGGTAAAGCTACCTAAAACTGCTTAAAAATTCATTTGTAAGAGTTGACCCGAACAAACACATATTGCCATTTCAATACTCCCTTGTAAAAACTAAGATCACTACAACTTTGCCTCATAAATCGTGAGTACAACGTCATCCGTAACAGGAACTAAGATTTAAAAGAACTTTTATTATCAACTTAAAGAAGAGCAGAAGAAATGAAATGCAGTTTATGGATATTCTCGAGGAGCTATATATGTAAACTCGCAAACGCACCACTCGTACAAAACTCGGAAGTTGACTTCCCGAACCAGTTTAAGTTATACTGTTTGTCGTTTATTTGAATATGTTTTTCTCTGATTTTACTTTGCACGGAAATACTATTTTTTAAAGTGAAACTTCTTTATCGACGTTGAAATAAGTTTTATAGCTGTAAAAACCGTCACGCTTTTCGATTACGCGCCATGTTGTTTTGAAGTGACAATTCTTTATAATACCTAAGTGAAACTTGTTTATCGATGTATTAGAGAAATTTAATAGCTGTAAAAAATGCTTAAACTTCTTAGCTGTGTACTCTGGTACACACACTTATTTTTTTGAAGAGAAACTCCTTTATTGACTTTCTTCATCGTCACGCTTTTCGGTTACGCGCCATGTTGTTTTGAAGTGAAACTTTTTTTTCGACGTACGAGAGAAATTAATATAGCTGTAAAAAATGTCGTAAAGAAGTTTCACTTCTTACCTGTGTACTCTGGTACACACACATTTTTTTTAAAAATTACTTTACATTACTACTTAGAAAAGCAACCACAAAGGTTTAACTTAAATGATAATGATCTGAAACGGATGAACTGAAACATTCAAAGAACATTTTAATAAAACATAAACTAACGAAATTGCTTTTCTAAGTAGTGACGTAAATGCAGCGTAGGTACTCACTTCAAAATAAAAATTCATAGAGTTTTGCAACGCTCGGTTCGATGGAGTAAAAACGACAAAAAATTGACGAATATACGAGTATTACGTTTTCTCTGTGCTGAAATTTCATTTCTGTTTCCATAAAGTACCGTGAAGTGAATTGTAGTGGTAAAATTTGAGTATTAAACTGCCTCGATATTAAAAATATAAATCTTGATAATGAAGTCGGTTTAAAACCGAATTCATTATCAAGATTTAGAAGTTTTTTCGAGTAAGTCAATATCGAGGCAGTTTAATACTCAAATTTTACCACTACAATTCACTTCACTTTTGGTTTAATAACCAAAAGTTGTATTACTTCTCAATTCGGCTCAATTTCTTTGGCATGTACCTTCGCCGTGTGTGTGGCGATTTTATTTCGAACCAATATCCGTACTTTAAAGTTCAACTTTTACTCTTTTACGTAACATTAGATGACACAGCTTCGCCCGTAGAATATTTCGACCACCCGTCGCACCTATTTTATCCCGTCCCGCTTGTAAATTCTACAATGATGCATAAAAAATTGCCCGATTTGTCGACATTAATGACTACTGCTCTGCTCCCCAGTGTAGTAGCATAATGATGTACAGCCTATAGCCTTCCTCGATAAATGGGCTATCTAACAAAAATATTTTTTCTAATCCGACCAGTAGTTCCTGAGATTAGCGCGTTCAACCAAACAAACAAACAAACTCTTCAGCTTTATAATATTAGTAAAGATAAATGTATATATTATAGCTTTGATACGTTGACGTTCTAGAAATAAATAATTTGTCCTTAGGAGGATCACTTTTCTCTTTGTGGCTTGATATCTAAAACTATAACAATAATGGGTGCTTCCACTTTGCTCCAGCAAGCTTTCCTACTAGTGGGCAAACATTAGCTCTGCCACCCCTTTTTTTAATAAAGTCGTGAATGATAAAAAAAAGTTTTTAAATCAATGTTATTTAATTTGCGTTATGATAGTAATCCTATGAATACCAACCTATATTCATAGGATTACCATCATATACTCATGGCCTCGCGGACTCAGTGTTCTGTAAACGATCTCTGAGTTACGCAACTTTCACCATGGCTGGTCCTCGGATGGGTTACCACTTTGTGGAGTTTACATTTGTGAGCGTTTCCGAGCTTCAGAAGGCACGTTAAGCCGTTGGTCCCGGTTACCGGTAACATGACAATCGTTAAGTCAAGTTATTAGTTAAGCCCTATAGTTAAAAAAAAAACTATAACTATAACTATCTTCACGCTGTATCCCTGACGGGGTAGTCAGAGAGGACAGATCGCCAGGCTTCGCGATCTATGCATACTTCTTTCGCTTCTTCGAGACTCATCAATCGCTTCATACACGCACGTCTGGGTATCCGAGTACTTTTGACCTTTCCGTTTTTGAGCAATCTGCTCACGTGGTCTTCATATGTATTCCCTATAGTTAAGGCTTTTTTTATTTTTTTATTTTTCTTTATTGGGACAAATAACAGTTACATTACAGGCCGCTCGCGCCTCACGAATCATAGAATTTCTAGGTACCACATAACATAGGTCATTAGTGATATTATTACAGTCAAATCTGTTATTGCACAAACCATGAAGCATCATGACCATCAGTAAACTACGTCTAGGTTCTAAGCTCAGAAGATCATATCGCTGTAACAACTGTGTGTATGATATTCTGGACTTGAAGCATCGGTAGTGCATAGATCGCAAGAACTTTTTCTGGACCATTTCCAACCTTTGTATATAAACATCAAATATAGGACACCAAATCGGGACAGCGAATTCCAACTTGAAAAAATAAAATATATAAAAAAAAGATTAATAATAATATCTAAAACTATAACAATAATGGGTGCTTCCAGTTTGCCCCGGCAAGCGTCCCCATTAGTGGGCAAACTTTGGTTCTGTCATCCCTTCGGGAACAAAGGCGTGACGATTAAAAGAAAAAAAAATTTAATCAATGTTATTTAATTTGCATTATGATAGTGATCCTATAAATAAGTTTTGATTGAGGCTTAGTTAAGAGTTCATTTAGTGCATTTTTGCATAAACTGGTTTTGGTAAACTTCTCGAATTCTTTTTCTAATTTAGTAACTTTAGTTAGTTAGTTATTCTTTATTGCAACACAAAAAATACATTTTACATATTTACAATGTGATACTAAATTAGTTTTACAATTAGCGGCCTTATCGCACAGAAACAATTTCTTACAGGCAACCTTTGGATTGAGACTTATTGTGAGAACTGAATTTACTATGAAAGACTGAACTTTACTTTACTTATTGTAACCGAATGCACTGTAATAAAATAAAATAAAATGTTTACTGCAGTGCTATAAAATATTATTTGGGTTTAATTTGTTTACTAACATCAACATTTTATTATTATGTAAGAGTGTAGAATCGAATGCCAAATTACCCTTATCCGATAAGTAAATGGCTTTGCAAAGGAGGGAAGAGGCGTTACGTTCTTTTCCTACTTCCTCAAATTATCTACTGATTAAATTCGTTGCGGGTTCCAAGACATGCTAACTTCTCCTGGGACTTCACCGAGATCGAGCACGGTGTAACTTTTCTGGTGTTTTGGTCATTGCTGTAGATCATGGTTTACAGGAGTCACAGTAATGGGAACTCGGGTGGGATAAGTCCCATTAAAAAAAAGTAAATGGTTTTACTCACGTGTAAATTTCAGGCTAACCCAAAACCAAATTCATTTCGTATTTTATCCATTCTAGTCACACCAAACATTCACATTAACATTCTCATTGCGTTACATGCATTCTATTTTCATCCATGTTTTTAACGGCTCAATATTCTGATTGATTTATAATGAGATAGGTCTTATATATTCTAAAATAGGAAAACAAGTAAAAAGAAAACAGAAAAGAATTTCTAGACGACCCTTTCCGGTAATGATTGATGAATGTTGGTTTCCATATAATTTATTTTAAAATGCATTCCTGCAACAAAGCACTTCAAAAGCTAGGAGTACTTGCGTTGTTCTTGACTAATGTTCCTGTAAGGCGATGTGGCGAGGTCCGCCCGGTCCGGACTATTTGTTAACTGCGGGCTTGGTTTTAACATGATGTATTGCGCCCATTCTAGTAAGTACAATGTTTCATACGATATCGGGTCTTGAAGTCCGATACGTGTAGAGTGGTCGTATTGTACCGATGAGTCGAACAATAGAGGTTTGGTATTGAGTTAGACAGCTTTGCGGTTTTGATAGCTGGAATGATATAACTAGTCTAACTCTATAACTTATATAAGTTATTCAATATTATATATTGATTTTAAAAATTCTTCTCCTTTTGCTACGGTATTATTATTTTTTTATGATTCCATTATAAGTGTGCAAATATTTTAAAAATATATTAGTTTTGTGACTCTTTTCACACTAACCATCTAATACAAACTAAGCATTTAAGCTTGAGCTATGGGATCTAGACAACTGATAAACATACTTATATTTATTTTTAAATATATATATTGGAAACATCCAAAAACCGAATTAGGTCCCGGGAATCGAACCCGGGAACTCAGCGCAGTCGCATACACTATCACTTACGCTGCCGAGGCAAAGATAAGTATTATAATTTTGTTTTCTTTTTTTTATAAATATAGTTTGAAACTTTACATACAGCGCCATCTAGCCCAAACAAAGCTATAAGCTTGTACTATGAGATCTAGACTACTGATACGCTT
Source organism: Thumatha senex (assembly GCA_948477245.1). Taxonomy (NCBI): domain Eukaryota; kingdom Metazoa; phylum Arthropoda; class Insecta; order Lepidoptera; family Erebidae; genus Thumatha; species Thumatha senex. The sequence goes on from OX419734.1 coordinate 3,723,237, forward strand.
CACTAAGGTTATATCCAACACTTGTGTAATATTATTATCGTGGTTTTCTATTACTTAAAATACTATTACTTAAAAAAATAGCAAGAGCAGTAGTTTTGTGTTAAAATAAATAAATAAATAAATTGTGGGACACTTTTCACACAGCGCCATCTAGCCCAAAGTAAGCTATTATTACCTTGTGTTATGGGATCTAGATAACTGATAAACATACTTATATATTTCTAAATACATACATATTTTAGATAAATAACACCACACCAGACACAGAATAAACCATCGTGCTCATCACACAAAGTTTTATCCTGGGTGGGAATCGAACCCACGACCTCTTGCATAGCAGTCGGATGCACTCCCACCGTGCCACAGAGGCAGTCAATATTTTGACAAACAACATAACGGAAATTAATGAAAATAGAAGAAGAATATAATATATACTGCGCCAACCCTAAATGATACGAACAAAGGATTAGGATTATGATCTTATTTAGGACTGGGACAATTCCAAAAGGACAATAATAATAAAGTCTGTCCTCTCGTTCTTGAGTTTACAAAAGTTCAACTGGCCTCCTCTGAAAATCAGTGCTGATATCGTGGTTCTCGCGTGAGACAACAATAAATTGAAAAAGGGCCATGTTCTGCACTAGGATGTCGTGGTTGGCGTAGGCTGTGGAGGTTGGGCACCAACACATAATGTATGTATTATATATATATATTTTTATTGGCATTATTCAGACATTTTACCGACATTAGTTTCGTAGTTAGTCAGCAGGTGCAACGCCAGCAGGTGAAGTCGCTTTGGCCCTGAAGATCTTAGTGGGACGCTCTAAACCCACCTTTTTTATTATATACATCATCATCCTCTTGCCCTTGTCGCAATTTACTCGGGGTCGGCGCAGTATGTCTTTTTCTTCCATTCATCCCTGTTATTCGTCATCAGATCATTCACTCCTTTCATATTCATATCACTCCTTACACAGTCCATCCATTTTTCTTTAGCCTTCCTCTGGCTCTGCATCCATCAACTTTCATATTCATAGTTCTTTTAGTGACATGACTTTCATCCTTTCTCATCACATGCCCATACCAAGACAAACGGTTTCCTCTCATTTTTTCAGTCACAGGCGCCAACAAACTCCACAAACTCCCTCTAATATACTCAGTTCGTATTTTATCCATTCTAGTCACACATCCGCCTTAACATTCTCATTTCAGTTACATACACTCTTCTTTCTTCCAACTTTTTACCGGCCCAACATTTTTATTTTGATAAAATGTTTATTTCGGTCATTTCTCAGTACGTACAATAAGAATCATAAAGGTCACTCTGGCACGGTGTGTTACTTCATCTATTGTACGTAAAACAAAAACAAATTGGTAATTTAATCTGTTCACCCTTTCCTGATTCAATTCCTAAGGTTGGTAGTTTAAGTCGCCATATAAATTTCAATACGTTTTGACCCAGACGTTGATTTTATTTACCCTAAGATCTGAATTTAGAAGTTTTTAGAGGAGTACCAAGAAGTATTTACGATAAGAAATTAGTTAAAGATCCTGAATACTTTCTTTTAAGTATTCTGGATATTTTTTTTTAATACAGTTTTGAAGTCTTGTTTTACATTTTAGTGATATATTGCGCAGATTATTCGATGCAGCAACGAGTTTCAGGTCCCTGTGTTGTGAAAATTGCTTCAAAGTAACAGTATACAATCTATCTATACATCTTCATGCTGTTTCCTTGACTCGGTAGTCAGAGAGGACAGATCGCCGTGCTTCGTGATCCATACATAATACTTCCTGCAATTTTTTTACTAGTTATAGCACCAATAAAACTACAATTTAATTTTACGAATTAAACTGTTACAATGTCAGTTAAGTAATACAAATTATAACTTTTATAAAACGATACACAGAAGAGTTAAAATGAACACAATATTAGAATAAAGCGTAACAGAGTTAATAGAAAAGCTTAGAGACACAATAAGAAATATAATTCAGGAAACAGAACATTTAACATAATAATTAGCACACACATAAATTAATATCATGTAAATAAAACTTATGTAATTACTACAGGTTAGAAAAGAGTGGCCATGAGTTTTACTGCCAGGTTCTTCCTCAGGCTCTACCTATTGCTTTGCAAATCTGGCAGTAAAATAAAATAAATAAAAATAATAATAGTATAAATTTTAAATTTATACTACTATTATTTTCATTTATTTTATTTTACTGTAGAAGCAATAATCTTGACGTCCGTAAGAGTTACTTTGTGACCTATATGAATAAACATTATTCATTTCATTTCATAAATATATTAATCTACCGTACATAACAAGATAAACCACCGATAAATAATAAAAATTAACATCCTATTTTTATTTAAATTAGTAGTTGTCTAATATTTCAAACAATATCTTCTAAGCTTTAAGATGAAATGAGATTGTCTTACATAAAGAGAAGCCTTTGTAACGTGAAATTCTATTGAAAATAATCATCTCTGCTCTGTTAGCTGGCTGCATTGCGAGAGTTTAATTCAGCATAGTACCTATGTACTATACCAAATTAACTAAACTAACTAACTAACTATCTTCACGCTGTATCCGTGACGGGGTAGTCAGAGAGGACTGATCTCCAGGCATTACGATTCATGCATACTTGTTTAGCTTCTTGCAGATTCATCAATCGCTTCATACACGCACGTCTAGGTATCCGAGTACTTTTGACTTTTCCGTTTTTGAGCAATCTGTTCACGTGGTCTTCATATGTAAGTCTCGGCCTACCCTGACTCCTATACCAAATTAAACTCTATTATAAACATACTTTTATAAAATAATGCAGTACACAAAAGCGCTCACAATTCTGCGACTTCAGCATTCGGTAAGCTGACACTGTGACAATCTGAAGCAATGAATCAATTTCCCTCGCGCCCCACTAGAGATACCTTTCTCTAAATGAATTATTTCACACAAACCAAGCTTGTCAGTGGCGGCACAGTTTAATCGTAAGGTAACAATAATTACCACAGACGAATGCCACGCAACTGACAAGCGCGTATACAACTTTTGTCTATTGCCGGACGTAAATTAGGCACATGGTATCATTATTACTTTCGTCTTCGTAACCGCTTTAACGCTTTTCCTTGTGACCTTAGAGATTTACCACTAAATACATTTGAAAAGTTAATTACACTGTTATTGACTTTTTGAAGGACAGTGACGCATGGAAATGATATTAATTTGTTTGAGCTGAGTTCTGAACCGATGGTCCTGTTAAAATATATATTTTCATCTTTAGTTCTAGTAGTAGTATGAAATTTTGCAAGCGCGGTTAAATTGGTCGATGCAAAATAATTACTCTTTTTATTCTCTATATTTTGCTATATTTCGGTTTAATAGCCTATCCGTGCTGTAGAAGTAACACTAAGTTTTAGACTTTCGGTGAAATGGTAGTCGGCAAACAAGCGCGGTCTGAAAATATCAACAGTTACCCCTATCTGTTTACTACGGCAATAAATTCATGATTTATTTATTTTATTTATTTAACAGTTTATGTACACACATATTTTATAAACAAAACATAGTTATGAGAAAAGAGTACAACTGAGTACAAAGAGTACATGATCTGGTGAACAGTCGACATATGTACACATGAACAGTCGATATACTCGTATATACTCTATAATTTAAAGAGGAAAGCGGATTCAGGTATGCATATGAATTTGGACTGCATCGGTGACGTATGTAGTAGTGTATGCGACTACCGCAATACAATTTGGAATAGAAACAAATATTTGTATGATTCAAAAAATTTCTTTTGGAGTATGGATTTTTTTTCTCGTAAATGAACCGCTCTACCGATTTTGTGCAAACTTCACATAAACCATCTGCTAAATAGTCCAAATAAAGCCTAAACATTTGGTTTGGATAGGTGAGCCCGTTCTTGAGTTATAAAATAACAAAGAAAAGTGGCATTGATTTTTATATAATATTGATAGTGTGGGACTTTTCTCTTTTTTTTAAACTAAAAATGTAAGCTAATATAAGCTTGTGTTATGGGATCTAAGACTACTGATAAACATACTTTTAAATTTCTAAATACATTCTATACATAGGAATATTACACATATTATAATACAAACATTATACATAGGAAATACCCAATTTCCGAAACAAACATTGTGAATCACACAAATATTTTATATATTTTTTCTTACCCGGGAATCGAACCCGGGACCTCAGTCGTGGCAGTCGCATACACTACCACTGCGACACCGAAGCATTCGAATCCAAGCACAGCACATACAGCACTGAGTGACCTCTTTCCGAGGAGTTAACCGGGGCGACCGGCAATAGACAGTTAGGCGGGGACTGTGAGGTTTTAGCCGGTTCAAGTCCGGCATGACAACCGAGAGGATTTCCACACCTTAAAAAAGCACTGAGTGACCAAGGCCTAGCAGTATTAAAATAAGTAACTTTTTAATGGCAACCAACCGCTAATATAAAATAAGAATCGGCAGTGCAGACAAAACTAATAAAAATTGTGATCTCATATCAAGAGTTTATGATACTGCACTGAATATTCAGTAGCTATTCATTTTATTGTTATATTTTTTATCATGTAGATTCTGTAGGTAGTATATTTTGATGGTTTGGCTAAACTCGTTTAATATTCAGAGGTAATTTTCATACTAGAGTATGAATTATTTCCTTACGAGTAACGGTAATTGACCTAGAATTTCACTACCCTGGGTACCATGGAATTTCTACAAACAAACATTGCATTATCATGCTTTTTCTCTAAAGCAGTAGATTAAGGTATACTATATGCCCATACCTCACCAAACATCTCATCACCAGACAGTCTCACGCAATAGGCAATGTTGCGTAATATATACATAACATATCATTATTTTATTTGTTGCTTAAATAGTAGTAGTCGCTTAGGTAGTGCGTAACGAATGTCGCGGATAGTCACATCCGCCGACTACTACTAGTTCTACATCCGCCTAGTAGGTACTACCTATTTCAACTCCGTGTTAATGGTCCATGGTCAATGTTATGTTAAGATTTTTGGCAGAAACATAGAAAATTGGAGTGTCGTTTAATGGGTACCAAAAATAAACTTCGATTGTGATTGGGGTGGCATTACATTATGGCATTTACATTTGCGAGCGTTTCCGTGCTTCGGAAGACACGTTAAGCAGTTGGTCCCGGTTGCTAGTAACATGGCAGTCGTTAAGTCAAGTCGAAGGACTTATGAGCGGCTTGAAAAAGTTTAAAAGCAGGTAGCCACAACCTGCATCTGTCTATACCAACACGGCAAGGGGCTCACCAACTATTACGTGGCACAGGAATATACACCTTGAAAACTGGGCGTATTATATGCCTCTGCCACCCCTTTTGGGGATAAGGCGTGATTGATAAACAATCTATATAAATGTATAATGTGTAGATCGTTCGCAACAGATGTTTGCTCATCGATACACTACGCCAACACACTTCCGCTAGCTCGTTCGTTGGGTATGAAGGCGTGAAAACACAGGTGTAAGTGCTTTATTAATTTCCGCCGCTAAATGTCTAAGTTGTAATCTCCCGTTTACACTGTAATTGCATGTAGTTAAGCTTCAGATAGTTTCAGTTTAGTCTACAACTTCGACAACTTTAGTTCATTGTTCAATTTTAAGCGTAACTGTATTAATGTTTCAGTGTTACTAGACTAGAAACTTAGACCAGCTTATAGAAAAGGTTTTATTATACTAAGGGACGCGGTCTGACCCTCGTGATTGATCTATACTAGATGTGTATCAAGTTTTACCAAGTGTCATCAATCACAATTTAAATAAGCATATGCAACACGTACCTAATACACTATGATAATGTCCACTGTTATAAATGACGTATGGTACTATCTATCGTATCGGAACGAGAGCCAGAAATTGTCTTCCAACTTAATATTCCGCAGCGGAATCTGTTCTTAATCGAGTGTCAGCCATCGCAGAGAACTTTTCACTCAATGTACTAGTGAGGTTCTCTGTGACGTGACGTTGCGGAAAAAATAATCATCATCATCTGAGCGCTTGTCGCAGTTGCGTCTCGCGACGCCCGGGGTCCGCCATCTTACATTTTCTCCTCCACTTCTCGTCGTCGGCATCCCCTGTAGTGAGACCATTGGCACGCATGTCATCCCTTACGACGTCAAGCCAGCACTCAACCACGTAGCCCAGCGGTCGCCGCAAGACATGACCATACCTACACTCTTGCAGTCTTTATCTGCAGAAGTCTTTATCTGCAATGTCACGTGAAGGTTGCCGCGGATGCGAGAGTTCCTCACGCGGTCCATCCGCGTGACTCCACACATCCACCGCAGCATCTGCATTTCCATGACACGCAGTTTCTGCTTGTGTCGCTCCAATATTGGCCACGTCTCACTTCTATGTAGAAGGAGAGGTCTACCTACATACAGTCACGCTTTATTCCTTGAAATGCTAGGCACACGTATAATTTACGTACATTTCACTAGTTATAGGTATAATTCTGCCAAGTAATAGCTGAGGACAAGCCAGAGCAAATTATGTTTAAAGCAGTGATCGTTTAAAAAAACACTGAGTGGGTTGGGGTTACATGTGCTTAAGCTTATGCTATGGAATCTAGACAACTGATAAACATACATAAATATCTCTAAATACATATATATATATAGTACATAGCAAACACACAATCTCCCAAACAAACATTTTGTGGATCACTCAAATATTTTTACCGACCCGGGAATCGAACCCGGAACCTCAGTGCGGCAGTCGCATACACAACAACTTACGCCACTGGGGCAATATAAATAAAATAATGTATATGTTTCAAAATATATATTTATATTAATATATGGTTATATTTATCAGTTGTCTAGATTTCGTAGCACAAACTTATATAACTAAATGGTACTGTGTAAAAATTTACATAAATATTTATTTATAACTAGTTAAGGGCCGTGGCTCCGCCTGCGTAATGAAGCTTTCCTACTCCCGTTTTCCACAGAAACTTGTTACCGGGACAAAAAGTAGCTTATTTCCTTTTTCGGACTTTTGACTAATTTTTGTACAGAGATATCTGAATAAAATTTCAATTAATTCGGTAGTTTTGCCGTGCAAGCGCGACAGACAGGCAAACTTACTATCGCATTTAGAATATTAGTAAGGATTAAGGATCTTTCTATACTTAGGTTATAGCTTAGAGTGAATATTGATTGTCTCGGTGTCGCAGTGGTAGTGCATGCGACTGCTGCGACTGAGCCGCGACTGCCGGGTTCGATTCCCAGGTCGGATCAAATATTTGTGTGATCCACAAATGTTTGTTTCGGAGTTTTTAATGTAAAATATGTATGTATTTAGAAATAAATAAGTATGTATATCTGTTGTCTAGATCCCATAACACAGATCCCATAATAATTTTGAATATTACTTAATATGGCCGCTCAAACAACACATTTATTTATGCTATCGTCAAATACGAATATATTTTTTCAAAGGCCTTTGGATAAAATAGTATTTTGTTGCCGCCATTTGTCCATTATTTGTGTCGATAAGGCACGTCAAAACATTTTGATATATGGATTTCAATCTCTGATTAACGGCTTGTGAATAATACATATATTTATGATGAAATCTATTTGAATAGCAATATTTGTTTAAAAATTACATGCATATATTATATAGTCTCGACTAATTCGATCCGATTGTTCGATTCCCACCCAGGGTAAAACATTGTGTGATGAGCACGATGGTTTATTCTGTGTCTCGGTGTAATTTCTCTATTATATGGTATGTTTTTAGAAATATATAAGTATGTTTATCAGTTATCTGGTTACCATAGTACAAGCTCTGCTTAGTTTGGAATCAGATGACGTTGTGTGAATTGTCCCTACGATATTTACTAATTTATTTATTCTACAATGGGCTAAGCAGAGGCACAACTGTACGGCCAGATTAAAATGGAACCCGACGGTGGTGGGTTTTTACAGTTATTATTGGTTTATTTATGAAGGATGATAGTTATGCCTCGAATTTGAAAGTCACAATTACCCCAATTGGCCTCTGGGTTACTCTGGGGACCTATTTGAGAAATATTATGCCTATTTATGTTGTATGGTAACTTTTAAAATTGAACTTCTTTCGACGCGTTAGGAAAAAAATATGAGAGTAATTTTTTACGATGCGCGCGCACATCGTCACGAAAAACCGACACCATAAAGTTAGCTGATAAGTGTTTCCATTTTAACTTATAATTACATTCAAATTAGTTTTCACGCTCTATCCCTGACGGGGTAATCATGCATACTTCTTTCGCTTCTTCAAGATTCATCAATCGCTTCATATATGCACGTCTGGGTATCCGAGTACTTATGACTTTTCAGTTTTTGAGCAATCTGCTCACGTGGTCTTCATATGTAAGTTTCGACCTACCCTGACTACTTCTACCCTCTACTATGAACAAACCCAACACCCTGAAGTTAGCTATAGTCAACTTTTTAGTTTAAGGTTAAGGCGAAAGACAAAAAAATTAAAACGGTGTTTTATCTTGTTACGCCAAAGAAGTAGTAGTTAACTTCTAATGCGTGTACACACACTTTTTTATTTTAGCTTTTAAATCAAAGAGCACTAAGATTTTATGATAATTATTCCAAACCGAAAAATGTTTTGCGTCAGTATACCCCGGCAATGTGCCAACCATTTACCAAACCACTCAAAAATTTAAGCCATTTCAACTTGTATTTTGAAAATATAGACGTGCTTGGCGAGCCAAATCGAATTTCATAGTGAGTGATCTTTCAGTAGCGATAGCAATCTTCAGTAACATTGGTTTTATGGTTTGTTAATGCAAAAGTTTCAGATATTAATGTATTTAAAGAAATCTACTTAAGTTACATTTAACAGTGAAACATTAATAAATTTAGCAAAGAGTTGATTGTAATTACATAATATTGTCTAATTAGTTTTATTTTACCATCTTTTTTATATATACTGCCCGAATTCGTTTGTGCGAAAATTGTCATATTATGGAAAATTTGAATTGCTCTCTACCGTGATCCTCGGTAAAGTAGCGTGATGAAACATACAAATTGTACATTTTATAAGCTGTTGTTTCAAGGTGTCATATATGTTTATATTATCACTTGCTTTTTTCAGATTGCTCAAAAACGGAAAAGTCAAAAGTACTCGGATACCCAGACGTGCGTGTTAGAAGCGATTGATGAATCTTCAAGAAGCGAAAGAAGTATGCATGGATTGTGAAGCCTGGCGATCTGTCCTCTCTGACTACCCCGTCAGGGATACAGCGTGAAGATAGTTTGTTAGTTACTTACTTTTAGCAAAAAATAAATTATGTAAATATAAAATCATAATTTAATTCTCTTTATTTTGCGCAACCATGTAAAGCAAACAACGCTCATACCGGGTTTCTATATATGATTTGTATACTAATATGACTGTTGCCCAAATTTCGAAATCAGTAAAATCTTCAAGTTTCTAACTCCTTTCCTTCCAATTGCAATAGTTCGGCCTATTGGGTGCCTACACTACTTATAAGGGTAATTTTAACTTTAAATATTACAACTTTCTAGATTTAATAATTTCGTTTGGGTGTTGTTTCTATCTTGGGACAAATTATATATATATTAGAAAATTTAACATTTATTCATTAGGCCGTTGTGTTCGGCGATGGATCTACAATTTTAATGACCAGCCAAATGTAAAAGTCCAACAAAATTTCATGATGAAGCTGTATATATGTGTCTGAAAATTTCGTCTCCACTTCTGCAATTCAAACCAGTATTATCAATCATACTAAGCCCAGAACTTACATCCATTAAATCATTTACAAAAGTCCGTCAACTAACATCCGAGTTGACTTGCAGTTGGCAGTTTCTACAATATTGTTATTTAGACCTTCGAATAACAGATTATACTGATTAAGCCAATAATGTTTCTAAGTTACTAACTCTCGGTCAGAAGTTTTCAAAGTGTTTCAAACTAAAATTAATGCGCTCAACCGTATCCAAATATCGTACGTTGGGACAACTCACACAACGCTATCTGATTCCAAACTAAGCAGAGCTTGTACTATGGTAACCAGATAACTGATAAACATACTTATATATTTGTACATACATAAATAACATCCAGATACAGAATTAACCATCGTGCCCATCACACAAAGTTTTATCCTGGGTTGGAATCGAACCCACGACCTTTTGCGTAGTAGTCGGATACACTCCCACCGCGCCCCAGAGACATTCAACTTATCTATACTAATATTATAAAGCTGAAGAGTTTGTTTGTTTAGTTGAACGTGCTTATCTCATTAACTACTGATCGGATTTGAATAAATATTTTTGTGTTGGATAGCCCATTTATTGAGGAAGGCTATAGACTATATATCATCACGCTACTATGCTGGAGAGCGGAACAGTAACCATAAATGTCGTCGAATCGTGCAAACTTTTATGCACTATTGTAGAATTTATAAGGAACGGGATTAAATAGGTGGAACGGGAATTCAAAATATGTCACGGATGAAGCCGTGGGGGCCCCATAGTACAAAATAAACTTAACCAAAAGTTACGTGAAGAAAGAGTGGAATTCGTTTTTCATTGAAATAAATGGTGCACTTTTTTATTAGAGAAGTTTTCAACTTTCAACGCGAACATCAAAACAATATTTTAATGTTCTCGCTGTCTTTATTGGATTCTCCGAGATGCAAGTGCTTTTTAAATTGGGTATCATGACTTGTATTAGATGTTGAAATAAGATCGTTACTACTAATCTGAGTAGAGTAGTTTAAGAAATATAGAAAAAATTGATCTATATATACCGTTGATTGATGGCACTTGGTGGAATCTTGCTACACATTTTGAATGAAGACACTTGTACTTTTCCACAAAATCAACCTTTGTTAATGCCGTAAGACGAAACCGGTCAGGTTAAAAAGTAAATTTTGTTTTTATTCAAAACGAAAAAATGATGTTTTTTATTTAAAAAGCCAACAGCTTTGTGGAACTTTAATAAGTTTATAATGATTTTATTAACGTAAAATAATTTGCTCCCTTATTCGATTCCCGGGTTTTAATAAATATTTGTATGATCTACTAATATTTGTTTCGGAGTTTGAGTATATTCTATGTATAATATGTATGTATTAACAAATACATAAGTATCTTTATCAGTTGTCTAGATCCCATAGCACAAGCTTAAGCTTAAATTGGTCTAGATGGCGCTGTGTGAAAAGTTGATATTTTGTTTATTATTATTATTTATTTACAGCCAATCTAAAAACTTCCGTCAATCATTCAAAAATCCATTCCAATCTAATTTGTCGGATAACAAAACGCGAATTACAGGTTCAATTTAATATTTACATACCTCATAGGATAATTGAATCGCGTATAAAAATCTATCGGATTATAGAACGGTTATATATTTTCTCACAGGAGAAAGAGGACAGGACGGCAATAGGCTTGTTCTCGGTTACGTAGTTAGTTGCAACATAACTACTGGAAAAGTGTGGAATACACACCCACACATTTTTGTTTAAATTTTGTTTGAAAATTTGAATTATATTCAGAAAAATCAAATAATTTTAGGCAAACCTTTCAGGAATATGTTAAAATTTATTCAAAAATATTTAAATAAACGTGTTATCTTGCTAAGTCAAACTTCATTAAAAATAAAATTTCTAATTCTGTAAATAAAATAAAAATGACTTGGAACATCATTAACTCTGAATGCGGTAGATCTTTGGTGACTGAAAGGGATTTCCATTTAAAAGTAAATGGTTACCATGTTACAGGTGACCTGGAAGTGGCGACGGAGTTTGAACATTTTTTTAAAAAAATGTACCTATATTGACAACAAAATCTCTCCAAGCGTCTTCCAGTTCCGCTGAACATTTATTAGAAGAATATGTTCTTTGTTGCAGGGATGCCTTTGTATTCACAGATATTTGCGCTCAGGACATCGTAAAGACATTTAAATGTATCGAAATTAAGAAAACCGCGGACCTTTGGGGATAATCGGTCAAAACTGCATCATGTATAATTGAGGTCATTGCGCCCCATCTAGCAACTGTGTTTAATGACTGTGTTTCTAGTGGTACATTTCCTGATATTGATTGAAATACAGCAAAGTCGTTCCCTTGTTCAAGGCTGGCAGCGCTACAGACCCGTCTAATTTCCGACCAGTGTCGGTGCTGCCAACTTTGAGCAAAGTATTGGAAAAAATAATCTTGAATCAAATGCTATCCCATTTTAATAGTCATAAAATATTTCATGCGAATCAATTTGGGTTTAGGAAAGGGCGCTCAACTTCCGATGCTGGTGTATGGTTAATAACTCATTAAAATATATTCATGAAGCCTGGGAAGACAAGCACGATGCATTAGGTATATTTTGCGATCTATCAAAGGCTTTTGATTGCGTTCAACATGAAACGCAGTGCAAAAAAATACACCACTATGGAATAAGAGGCAAAGCTCTCGACCCTCTGTCTTCATATTTGAACAATAGAATACAGAGGGTCGATATTAATGGTACACGTTCTGTAGGATCCATGGTTACTATGGGTGTGCCGCAAGGCTCGATACTTGGGCTATTCTTGTTCCTCATTTATATTAATGATTTACCATTTTATGTAGGGGACAGGAATAGGATTGTTATGTTTGCAGATGACACCTCATTAATTTTTAAAACTAAAAAACATTTAGATAACTATGACGATGTAAACAATGCAATTGCAAGAGTAGTTCATTGGTTCAGCTCAAATAATCTTTGTCTTAATGAAAATAAAACTAAATGTATTAAATTTACTCTACCACATGTAAAACAAGTTGCGGCCAATGATCAACTGAATGGGCAAGTGTTAGAGTTTGTAGAATCAACTGTGTTCCTCGGTATAACTATTGATGCCAATTTCAAAAGACAGCCTCTAGGTTAAGTTCGGCTGCATACGCTGTAAAAAAGATCAGGACTCTAACAGATGTGGATACGGCTAGAATGGTTTACTTCAGCTATTTTCATAGTATTATGTCTTACGGTATTCTCCTTTGGGGGAGTGCTGCAGATTTAAATATTATTTTTGTTCTACAAAAGCGGGCTGTACGCGCTATTTATAATTTGGGCCCCAGAGTCTCTCTCCGAGAAAAATTCAAAGAAGTAAATATTCTAACCGTACCATCACAATACATTTTTGCCAATCTTATGTATGTCCAGAAAAATCTATCAATATTGTCTAAACTCCGGTTCTTCTCAGGTGGGCCGCGTTTCGAACCGGTGGTCGCTTTACATATTTTAAATAGTGTATGACATTTTGTAAGCGCCGTTAAAATGGTCTATGCAAAATAAAGTTTTTTTTATTTTTTTTCACCTCTGCTTACCATCTGGGGTATATTGTTGTTATTATCCTACTTCCTACTAATATTATAACCACAAAAGTTTGTAAGTATGGATGTTTGTTACTCTTTCACGCAAAATCTAATGAATGGATTTTGATGAAATTTTACAATAATATAGCAACACATCAGAATAATACATAGGCTACTTTTTATCCCGGGATCAAGTTTCTAAGGAACGGGAACGGGAAAGCTTCACCACGCATGCGGAGCGGCGGGCGTCAACTAATATGTTGTATTAATGTTCGTCTGAAACTTTGCCAATTTTTGTTAAATTCATTTCATTGTAGTATGTAAAAACTTATCAATCCTGAGTTTGCGACATAATACTTGTCTATAAAGTTTTGTATAAATAGTCTTACCTGTCAACGCAGAGTTCACTTGGAATTGGTATTCATTTATTGAATTAAGGAATACGTATTTCAATTTCATCTCAACTTCACGTCCATGTACCGTTTGATATTTGCTACGCTGTACTAGAAAAGTAGAATGGTTATTTTAGGAGTTGAACAAAATAGAAGATTGTGTCATAAAGGAGGAAAATACGCCTTTATCCCCAAATCGTTAGGCAGAGGCATACTATACGTTCACCGTATGCATTTTTGTCCCACGTAACAGGTGGTGAAACCATTTCGTGTAAAGTATACCCGTTAAAAAAAAAAATATTTTTTAAAATTGGTTTAGGCATCTTCAAATACTCCGTAAACAAACATAAAAAAAAGATTTGATGAATTGACTATAACCATATTTTTAGAAATCTGTTACAACGGTATAAAACTTTGAAATAATCACAGTTAACTTTGAGTAGAAGTAGGCATGGATCGCGAAGCCTGGCGATCTGTCCTCACTGACTACCCCGTCAGGGATACATCGTGAAGATAGTTTAGTTTTTTTTAACTTTGAGAATCACTGAAAATCGTTCACGAATAAAAAAGTTCTCTCAATTATATTGGATGCTACATGATGAAATTTAAAAATGTGCTACGCAATACTGAGAACGTAGCTTGGTTAGCCACACCAAAGCTACGAAGATAAGTATTGCTACGCTACACATTATTCTGTTAACAATGCTTCGTAGCTTACGTAGACCTATTAAAAATTACTTGGTTTTACATATTTATGCTTTTAAGCGTCATTTGTGACGCTTGTACAAATACTAAATACACTTGGGTATAAGTATTTAAAAAATTTTTGTTCATAATTACAGTTATAGCCGCAATTTGGGTGTAAATAATATTTTTCATACAATAAGTGGAAGCATGTTCAGATTATAAATTTTAAAACTGGTCAATACGAATCCTTTGTGAGTGTACACTGTACCGTAACAATACTCATCCGATCCTGCACGCTCACTGGACTTTGAAACTCGAACGAGCAGTTAACGACATTCGAAAAGGTAAGTTGAAATTTTGTGATGAAAATATGGGTAATGGAAACAAGTAATATTTTGAATCAGCATTGAGTTCCTTTATGATACATACATGAGATACATCTTGTTCTTAAAAAATCTGACGATGATAATTACTATGAATTTCACATCGATTTTTGATGAATCTTTTACTGTGGCGGCTATATGTCTGTGGAATACATTGCCATTAGTTAGACGTTCAGACCTACCTGAACACTTTTACTTTGAGTCCAAGTTTTAAGAACATTTCCTAAACTTTGATAAATAAATTCATAGAGTGCTCGAGCTTCCATTGAGAACTTGTACAAACACTAAATTAAATTATTTGCTGTTTTTTTATGTTGATTTCATTCTACTCGTAACAATTCTTACAATATGGATAATTTAACAGATGCACTGATGGGACCTATGTAAACCCCTTACTAAAAGCGTTCTACCATTTTTAATCCTTTCTCTCAGATTTCTCGCCTATCAGTTCCGTAAAGGATACTCCAATCTCGCCGGGGTCGCCTCTGTGGAGGAACAGTATGAGATGTGTTCTCTGACTCAAAAGGTGTACGTACGAGTATATGTTAACGCCAAATGGGTAGCGGTCCAACAGTTGTTATATGTTTATGTTTCTACGGCGTAAAATTTCTCAACGTGCGATGCATGCTATTTAAAACCAAGTTCAATGGCTTTTCCCCCCCTTTTAAGTGGTCACAACTTTTAGATTAACATAAAAATGCCTTTTTTTAAAACCTAATTAATAATTGAAATTACAAAAGAATCAATGTCAGTCGTGGTTTACTAGAGACTTCTTACTGTATACACCATGGGTGACGCCCCTGACACTCTTGGTACTATGAAATCATACAACCAAGCATGGTGGTGGTTTCTTGGACATCAAAGTGGTGGTAACGTGCTATAGCAAAAGACAATGATATATATGCAGTAAAATGCTATTTTCTACCTTGACTTAAGACTAGACTTAACTAAGACGTAGAGGACGGGGATATTTTTGATAATAAGAGAGAATATTGACGAAATATGAATTAAGATTCGGCTTAAAGGTTCTCCACCAGGCCATAAAATAACTACAAAAAAAAATCACGTAAGGGATTGACCCATTACTCATATGATTATTTTTATTACTACAGACGAATGGTAAGCAACTGGCAGCCCGCATATGTGGTTTTCACCTAAAGCTTGACGCATATTTGACTCACAGATTTTTTTTATACCACTGAGGCAGCAGACAAGCATACGGCCCCCACCTGATGGAAAATGGTCACCGTAGCCCATGGGCGTTTGCAACACCAGAGGTGTAGCACTCGCGCTGCCGACATATTAAAAACCTTTAAAACCCCTTTTGAAGAATCACACACTGTAGACGTTTCGCAAAACCTAGGCAGCCTCAATCTAAGCGTACGCGGAATACAGCGTCTATCGGACCTAACCGAATGCGAGCGCACCGGACGCAAAGTGAGGGGGTGAAGACCCTGTCAATGGCGAGCGGTGCGATGATAGAAGGTAGCCGTGGGCATCATATCAAACAACTCTTCAGAGCACAGATAATTGTACAGGCGATAGAACACGCATAAGGTCTCTCCTGTCGGGGTTCGACACTGGCCGCTAGTAGAGGATCGTTGACAATCCTCATATTCCTTTGATGTTGCAAAAGTTTACACGTAGTATGGACGACGATGCCGTTTTGCAAACCTTTTTTTTATACCACTGAGGTGGCAGTCAAGCATACGGCCCACTTGATGGAAAGTGGCCACCGTAGCCTATGGACGTTTGCAACACCATGTTTGCTTGAGCCATGTATTTAAATACAGGGGGTTAAGAAGGTGAAGATCAATTAAAAGGGTGAAGATGATTATAACTCTTGTCTCTATTAGGATGCGAGCGAAAAGGAGGAAACAACATTCCTTGCTCTGTCTAACAAACCAATAAACAATATTAAAGAGATTATTATTAAACAAAATACCAATCCATGATTTTATTTGATAAGGGAGTCTATAACCCTCATCATTAGATAGGACAGCCCCCGAGGGCTATCGACGTTTCTCAACTAGCAATTACTTTATAAAGTGAGTTCACTAACCACTATGATGATATTTTTCTACAAATAGAAACTTTAAACATACTAGTACCAATACATTTTACACAAATTTAATAGAAACTGCACTGGTGATCTTTGTTTGTTGAGATTTTAAATCGGACCCGCCATCAACGCATTTTTTTTGGACGAGGTGGAGCAACGAATACATTTCCGAACTTCAACAGCGAGTCAAATGGCACACACCTAAGGGCTCCTTACAATTTGGCTCCCTCGTCATTATTAAAGATGACAATTTGCCGCCCCTTAATTTCGAATTTTTGGTACTAAATTCCTTCGAAGCCTGTTAATGGTAAATAATGCCTTAAGGACTGACACATCATCAAATAAACGGCCCCTTTAGTTGAGATCGCAACCTATGCAACCTTTTAATACTAAAAATGAAATAAAGTAAATGTATTTATTGCAACGCACATCGTACTTTCCATAAATATTATAATAGTAAAGCAGATTCTTCAAACATAACGACACTATAAACCGATTATATGTAATGGCATAAGGGCCACAGTAGACAAACCATAACAATTAATAATTCTAATATCAAAACTCCCGGCTGTATAAACAGCAGTCCCTTGCCTGCTATAAAGCTAATATTATTAAAGCTAGTCCCGAAAGTAAAACAAAAATGCGATTTTTAGGTAGTTACATCTCTGGCCATTTTTGGCGCGAATATGGACACGCCTGATGACGCCTGATGTCGCATATTGTTTTTCAAAACTAGTGTAAAAATTGTGATTTTGTATGAATGGTGGTTTATGATACATAAAGTGTTTGAAAATGTGCATGAGTGAAGAAAATTGATATGTTGCAGTGACTAGTACTAGGGTAAGGACACAGGACCTTGGACTGAGGACTTGACATCAGCAAAGCACTGGACATGAATATAACTAAATATTTAAAAGGCTGTATGGACTTAGTAAAGTAATTCCTTAATTTAAAGCCGGCGATAATGCAGATCCCTCTAACTTTCGGCCTGTTTCCGTACTACCAACACTAAGTAAAATATTTATTATTTATTATAAATATTTATTAATATTTGAAAAGCTAATGCTTGGACAGTTGCTTAGTCACTTTAAAATACATAATTTAGTACACAGGAAACAGTTTGAATTTACAAAGGGTTGCTCAACGGTGGATGCAGGGGTTGCTTTACTCAAAAGTATTTATGCGGCTTGGGAGGATTCGCAGGATGCATTAGGTGTTTTTTGCGATTTATCTAAAGCCTTCGATTGCGTTCATCACGAAACTCTTGTAAAGAAATTACGCCACTACGATATCAGAAATAAAGCTCTCGACCTTATGACTTCTTATTTAAGCAATAGAAGTCAGAGGGTTGAAGTAAACGGTAAACGATCAGCAGGATCTCCAGTTGTAATGGGTGTTCCACAGGGATCAATCCTTGGTCCATTTCTTTTTTTGATATACATTAATGACTTACCTTACTATGTTGGGGATAAACATGAGATTGTGCTGTTTGCGGATGATACTACTTTGACATTTAAAATTAATAGACATTTAATTAATTATGACGATGTTAACAGTGCACTCTCAAAAGTTGTTTATTGGTTTAACGTTAATAATCTTCTTTTAAATGATAAAAAAACCAAAGTAATTAAGTTTTCTACACCTAATGTGAGACAGGTGGCGACCAATGTGCAACTTAATGGATCAGGGTTGGATACTGTTGGGGCTTCTGTGTTTTTGGGTATGACTATTAATTCAAAGTTGCAGTGGGGACCACATATAGAAAAATTGTCAGGCAAATTAAGCTCTGCTGCATATGCAGTAAAAACAATAAGACGGCTCACTGATGTTGAAATGGCTAGAGTTTATTTCAGTTATTTCCATAGCGTTATGTCATACGGAATTCTTCTCTGGGGAGACTCAGCGGACATTAATACGATATTTATTTTACAGAAGAGAGCTGTGAGAGCAATCAATGTACTAGCTTGGTCCCAGGGTATCTCTAAGAGAAAGATTCAAAGAAATTAATATTCTTACCGTTATATCACAATATATATATATGAGAATTTACTTTATGTGCACAAAAACATAGAAACATTTCTTGAAAAAAGTGATATACATAATATAAACACTAGGCATAAAGATAATCTTGTATTACATTCTACTCGTCTCGAAATAATCAGCAATTCTTTTATGGGGCAATGTATACGATTTTATAACAAACTTCCCGATGAAATTAGAATATTGTCAATAAATATGTTTAAGACAACAGTCAAGGCCAAATTGTGTAACAAGGCATATTATAAAATTTCAGACTATATAAATGATAAAAATGCATGGGAGTAAGTCGCTCTAAGTCAACACACATAAATATACAAATATAATTAATAATAATAATAATAAAGAAACATTATGAATATAATGTACATTTGTTCAACATAAGTGATCTGAAACGTCAGGTTAACTAATATAATTATATGTAATTTGAGTTTGTTATTGTGTGAGCACCTTCCACATAGCTTTTTATAATTTTTGAAATTGACATGATGGTTGCTGTGCAGCTTGGGTCGCCTTATTCCCTATAATACGGTTGAGTAGGGCGATGGCTGATATATGCGTCATACCCGTGAACGGGTGCCGTCTGTTGGGACTGGTCAGCTCATAGCTGTTATAGCAATTATTACAAATAAAACTATTTATATTTAAGGCAAATTAAGTTTTGTCAACTGTTCTCACGTAACTCCAAAGGAACAATGTAAGTTTAATATTTTTATTTGTAAGCCATACCTGCATTTTAAAATAGCAGCCATTTAGTTTATTGCCGGAGTCTTCCTCATAAGGGTGGGTCCTTTAAAACTGGCAACTAGAAACGCTCTCATTTTGATTTGATTTTGTTTCTTTTGTATAGACTCATTACTCTATAATTTGTAAATAAAACTTAGAAAAGAGTGGCCATGAGTTTTATTGCCAGGTTCTTCCTCAGGCTCTACCTATTGCGTTGCGAATCTGGCAGTAAATGTAAATGTAGAAGCAATAATCTGGACGTTTATAAGTGTTACTTTGTGACCTACATGAATAAAGATTTTTCACTTTCACTTTCACTTAGTTTCCTTTGATTATCCAAGATGGGCGAAGACAATTAATAACATCTCTGGCGTAGCAAACCTCTTGATACGGTAACTACATTCAATCAAGTGGGCTGAAACCTTGTTTAAAAAGTGTAACTCTTTGAGAATAATTGTGTAATCAAAAAAGACAAACATAATACACATAAATGAGATTTATCCTGAGAAATAATACAAGTGTAAGGGGTTTCCTGTTGTATTGCGTCATATGGGCATTTAGTACGGCTCTGCCTTTCCTTTCGGGAATAAAGACGTGATAAAAATATTATTCACTTATTCTAACAAAAATAAGCAAGTGTCATATCAAAGATTAATTATTATTTAAAACGTCTACAAGGCATTTTCCCATTGTTCTGTGCGCCCCGTCCGAATCCTATCGCAGCAATTAGTAATTGTACTGTTTGAGTATATAGTAGGTAGAACGGAAACCCCTTTCGGAATAGCTATTTAGAGAGAGATTCAATTTCACAGATCGCACGATAAAAGCCGGGTATGATTGGTTTTTGTGTATCGGAGTCAGGTAGAATATAAATATTTTATTTGTTCGTTATAGAAATATCTGTAATGTGACACTAAAGTGATTCCGTTTTTCTGCAATTGTATCGTTATGAGTTTTTTTTTTATATTTGACATGTCAAAATGAGGCCACCCTCCTGATGATAAGCTGAGACGATGACCCTTGGCTGAGTAATGTCGATGGCCCAGAAATATTAGGACAAAGGATTAAAGGATTGTAGAAGGAGAGAAACACGGCCGCAGGCAGAGAGCTCCAAGTATTTATGGTTCGACATAGGAAAGTTCTAAGAAATCGATCGGAACGAATCTATCCACAGTGAGATTGGTATGTTATACTAAAGAAAGGTACATATTATTCAATCTGCATTTTACCGAGGCCGATAATCTCTAGTGTCTTATTTTTTTTATTTAATCATTTATTTGCATGAAACACGGTACATAAGATATTAGGCTTAGATATGGTCCAGTCATGTTTCGCCTAGAATATTAGCATGCAAATGTTAGCAACCTTTAAATACATATAGTAAATGTCTGTATAATCATACATATTATATATGTAATCTAGTAGTAATAATTTAGTAAAAACTGCTAAATTACAAGTGTTGAACTCAGGCTGGCCTGAGTTCGACACCCCCCCACCAGCACGACCACCCCCACTTGCTGATTAAAGGCTAAATTGCCATTATAAAAGGTAATGCTCGTGCATAACCTCTTATAATTTTTTTGCCCTTTTGGGCCCGGTTCGGCCTTCTTGTTCCGGCAGCCATAGGGTGAGCATTTCATATTGTTATAAAATAGATATAGTGCTATTTTAGTAAGCAAGGTGTGTATTTAAATAAAAGTGAAAGTGTTAAAACAAGTATTTTATTATAGAGCCCGCAAACACAAAGTATTGAGACATGAGATTCTACATCCATATAACGCGTATACATAAAACAAACCCCGAAAAAATCAGACCATTCAATAAAATACTTACATTCAATCAATTATAAATGTCACTTAAATTATAATGAATAAAATAATGAAATGTCAATGAGATTAAGATAAATACAATAATTAAATGTCAATATTTAGTTATTTTAATAAGACATGAAATATAACTATCTAAGAATACAATTGATTAAATACAAATTTTTAAATAACCTTAAACATATGATATATAACTAAAATATATTATTAAAAGGAGTCCCTTTAGGCAAGGTTCCGAAGATATGTTAATGAAATCAAAATGGCTACAATAATTAAATGTCAATTAAATTAAAATGAGTATATAAATAAATGTCAATTTAAATTCAGCTAATATAAATAAAACAAATTAACGCCAAAATTCAATTAAATACCAAAATATTTTTACTGATTTTTTTTAATGAAGTTGATAAGGAAACAAAAATATTATTTGGTGAATAGTATGAGTTTTCATAGTATGAAATTTCAGTAATTCGTTAGATATTGCGTAAAAATACGTCCACACATCATTTTCTAAATATAATGTAGTTCTTGGTACCTTTGCTTAAACAGTTCTATCTGGACGCCTAGTGTTTTTGGAAACACATCCTTAGCAGTCTGAAATAAATTTGGGTGCAACTTTACAAACTTACCTGCCTCTAAGATGTACATACAGGGTAACGTGAGTATTCTGAACTCCTTGGATAAGAGTTTGCAGGATTGCCACGGTGGTATACCAGCAATAGCTCTGAAACATTTCTTTTGTGCCAGAAAAGCTTCTTTTGCTTTTGTAGAGTTCGCCCAGGATAAGTCCGTAGTTCAAGACCGAGGCAACGTATCCATGGTAGGTATGCTGCTAATTCGGTTTTCAAATTATTTGAATTGAATGTGGCAAAGGAGTGTCACAATAGAATCAGAACACACGAAAGATCTAAAATTATATATGTAGACCCTCAATTTTTTGAAAAAACAAAATATATGACATTGATTGCTATAATCGTTACAAAGTTGAAATGACAATGCTACCTGAATCATGTATATGACTGTTATATGTTTTAATAATTAAATTAATAATTAAATTAATAACTAGGTACGTCTCTCCTACCGTGATATACCTACTTTGAAAAACTTTAACCTCTTACTTTACTACTTAGGCCTGAAAATTTAAAAATTCCTTTCTTAGTCAATTTTTAAAAAAATACTCTAGTTATATTTCTGTTTTAGTTCTAAGGGTTTCAACTGGGCTAAATACAGGTAGTAATAATAGATATGCGTACGAACTGTATGCAATATGTATAGCGCCTTTGGTTCACGTCAAATAAGGCGTTAAATATTAAAATGACATTAATATCACAATGGCCTGTGATAGAGGTACACTAAATTTATAGCGATACTAGATGTGTATTCAGTAACATACAATTGAGGTAAAAGTTGAGTTAAAATCGTGCAATCGTTTTTTTAGTCTTTGACAGACGATATATGCTCATGATGATCTTTCCAGTCCAAGCAACCGGATTTGTTTCTTTATTGTATGTTTTAAAAGAATATTTATTTAAATAAATTTCCGCTGGTCCACTCTCATTATCTCAATTTTCATGGATTATCATGAAAATTTGATATGGATTTGAATACAACAGCGGTAATTAACAAATATCTATTTACAAATACTTAACATATTCGACATCTCTATCGAGAGAAAAGGTATTGTTACCTTTCCATCGATAAAAACTTCTAAAATGTTTCAACTGTCTTAAAACTCACTTTTTAAAGGTATATTTTATTAAAAGGCCGTGCGAAATGTTGTTTTTATAGCGCTTTTTTATTACCGTTCGAACGATTCTATATTTGACGTAGCGTTCATACTCTTGAGCATTTTAAACGTCTAGTATAATTCGACGAATGTTTTATTTTATTTTAATAACTATTACTTTTATTTTTTCAATCACGCCTTATCCCCAAAGGGTTGACAGAGGCATATAATATGCCCACTTTTCACAGTGTGCATTCCTGTTCAACGAAATGGACAGGCGCAGGCTGTGGCCACCTGCTGTTTAAATTTTTGAAATTTGCGCGCTTAGAGATTGCAAATTCATGTATCACGTTATATAATCGCCAATTATTACCTAAATGCCCAGGTACGCTGGTGTAAAATACAGTCTTGTTCTTTGTATAGGTTGATCGTTAGTTTAGTTAAAAGCTAGAAGCTAAGATAATCTTTTTAGCAAAATACCAAATGATTACATAACGTTTTCAAGCATGTTTATTAAAGAATTATCTTTGAAAAAAATGCTTGAAATTTTTAGAAATAATTTTGTAAAGCATTTCGCTTGATGATGATGATTTGTAAAGCATTTGGGATGTTGACTATATAACTTACTATCTTCACGCTGTATCTCTGACGGGGTAGTCAGAGAGGATAGATCGCCAGGCTTCACAATCCATGCATACTTCTTTCACTTCCTGCAGATTCATTAATTGCTTCATACATGCACGTCTGGGTATCCGAGTACTTTTGATTTTTCCGTATCTACCCTCTACTTTCGCATAATAAGTATATGTTCTTCGTCAATCATTTCTCACTCATTCGTTGGACGTGTTCGAACCAACAGAGCCTGCTCTTTTCCAGCTTCCATATTGCGCATCACTTTCTTACATGTTCTTTCGGTCTAGGTTACGCCGCACTATTTTCGAATTGATCGCATCTCCACAGCATTCAACTTACTTTCATGCTGAATGCTGTGGAGATGCGATCACTTCGAAAATTGTTCTCTTCTGACATACCCAGGTTTCGCTATCGACTAGCAACGTTGGCATAGCACTGCGTTAAACACAACAAAGTAAAGCTTGTGATGGGATTTAGACAACTGATAAATATACTTGTATATATATATATATATATATATCTATACTAATATTATAAAGCTGAAGAGTTTGTTTGTTTGTTTGGTTGAACGCGCTAATCTCTGGGACCACAGGTTCGATTTGCTTAATTCTTTTTGTGTTGAATAGTCCATTTATCGAGGAAGGCTATAAGCTATATAGCATCACGTTACAACCAATAGGTGCGGAACAGCAATGATAAATGTGGCAAAATCGGGGACAAAATATTCCTTTTGATAACTTCCGTTGCGAACGCTGCGTAAACGATTAAAGTTACGCAAAAACTATTTATTACATAATTATTCCCCTTTAAAAGTTCTAAAATAAAGTCCGCGACAGCATATGCCTATCTTTTACCTTTAACCTATTATAATCATTTTATTTTGAAAAAATTGGTCTTAAAATGACAAGTGAAAAGTATGGCCGATGATTTGCGATTTACGCATGCGCGACGTCGCGACTAGCTAATAGCGAGCGAGCTCTGCGAAGTCCGCGCGTCTACTTGGTAACTATAGTAATAATAATTTGACTGCGTCTGTGGCGCGGTGGGAGTGCATCCGACTGCTACGCAAGAGGTCGTGGGTTCGATTCCCACCCAGGATAAAACTTTGTGTGATAAGCACGATTGTTTATTCTGTGTCTGGGTGTTATTTATTCTATGATATGTATGTATTTAGAAATATATAAGTATGTTTATCAGTTATTCTGGTTACCATACTACAAGCTCCGCTTAGTGTGGAATCAGATAGCGTTGTGTGAGTTGTCCCAACAATATTTAAAAAAATAAAATAATATACTAATAATAATAACTATACTAATATGTGTTGGATAGCGCATTTATAGTGGAAGTCTATAGGCTATATCATCACGCTACCCTGAAGAGCAGGGCAGTAATCTACAAATCGGGCAAATATTCATACACAATGTAAAAGTAGATAATAAACGACGGGATTAAATGGGAGCAACGGGGATAAAGGCGTGACTGATAAAAGGCTATATCATCTCGCTACTACCCCGAAGAGCGGAGCAGTAATCAACAAATCGGGCAAATAAGTATTCATACATTATTGTAAAAGTAATAACGTCGAAATGGGAGCGACGGGAATAAAGGCGAGACTGATAAAAGACTATATAATCACGCTACTACCCCGAAGAGCGGAGCAGTAATCAACAAATCGGGCAAATATTCATACATTATTGTAAAAGTTATAAAGGACGGGATTGAATGGGAGTGACGGAAATAAAGGCGTGACTGATAAACTAACGGGAGTTCGAAGTTTGACACGGGCGAAGCCGCGCGGGTCAACTAGTATATAAATACATACGTATTATACATAGGAAACACGCATAGCCCGAAATATATATTCGGATCTTACAAATACATAATTCTTGCGACCCGGGAATCGAACTCGGGACCTCAGCGCGGCAGTCGCATTCACTACTACTTACGCCATCGAGTCTGTCATCCTCTTTATAATCCTACTAATATGATAAAAGCGAAATTAATTACTACTGAATGGATTTTGATAAACTTTACAATAATATAGCTTACACATCAGAATGTCACAGTCTACTTTTTATACCGGGAACAAGCTCTTATGGGAAACGGGAACAGGAAAACTTCACCACGCGTGCGAAGCCGCGGGCGTCAACTAGTAGGAACTAAGGACAATCGTGATTACGTACGTTAAGTACTACCTATTTAGTCAGTACTGCAATAATTTATTAACTTGTATCGCGTATCGGACCCGACGATATATCATCAAAATTTTAACAAATCTACGGGCTCACGTTCGCCTTCTGGCGAAGGTCAAAATATAAAAGCTACGCAGAATTTTTGCCTTTTTTTCGTGTGGCCCTGAAAACTCAATCTTATTCGGTTCGATAGTTGGCAGGAACGTGGTGAGAATACAAATACCTAAGTAGTCACATAGATCTGTTTCCATCGGAGTTAAAAAGTTAATTACTGGACTTTACTGTTTTAACATTTACGATATCAAGAGTATTACGAAAAGGAAATTAGTACTAAACTATTATACGCTTTTTTTAACGTTATGGAAAGCCCCTCGGATGTAATGGCGGACGGAAACCGACTAAACCACACGGTTCCTGAAATCTGTCTATTGCCGGACCCCCGAGTAACTCCTCGGAAAGATGCCTCAGTGCTCCCGGCAAACGATAGTTTCCACCGCGGCCTCACCTGAATGTTCGGGTGTTATTCCGCTTCATTGGGGGTTGGTTTAGGTATTATCTCGCTTCTTGGGGCATGAGGTGTGAATTTTCACGTCACGTCATGTGCCTACTTCTATAAGGACGACAAGCAGCCCATCCACCATCGTCGTCAGGCCACCGATGATTTTTTATACGCTATCCCAGAAATATCTTTTCAAAGACAAACCTAGTTAGCTGATCACAAAGACTGAAACAAAGCCATCTCTCCATTATCTTCGGTGGTTTAAAGCCCGGAGGGGTTTTCATACGGTCGTATAAATAAAGGCCTTTATTCACTTAGCCCATGTAATAAAATCACAGTTTTATAAACGTCGTAAAAATATGGACAAAAGAGGTTTTCAAAGGCTTCTATAGCTTTTCAATAAACATGTATATACTCGTAATAGGGATCGAGAGACCGATGAGGTGTTGGAATATTGCTGAATACTGGCTGGGTACCATTCAGTTGGTACCCCTTTCCAGCCTCAAGGCCTTCATCTTGGCTTGAAGACTACTACGTTACTGACAGCTGGAACCAACGGATTATCGTGACCTCCGAGGAAGAATAGAAATGAAAATGCCACAAAAGGTCATCCATCTCTGGACTAGCGGTATCGGAAGACGCCTAACGCAGTGATCGTTTACAAAATACTCAACTTTAAAATCGAGTCTCTGGCGTTGGAAGGTCAGATTCTGCTTCCAATCTCGTAGTCAGGGGATGAATATGGTGTATATTCATACCGCATCACGTGACTACGAGAGTTTAAAAATAATATAAAGCAAACTAAAGCAGCAGCCAATCATAGCAGACCCCGTTCTCCACTTCGAAATTTAGAATGCAATTTAGTATAATATTCTTTATCCGAGCCTGCAATACTACAATCGCTTCCAAATCGCACACTCGAAACCTGGAGTTCTCTTTAACAGTTTACCAGCTGTTAAGTGTTTATTTTTTGCTATTTTTCTACCTACATCGTCTTTATCATGCAACTGTTTTTAAGGTTTTATTGCGCACAAATATATAGTATAACATAAATAAAATAAAATAAAGGTGGCAGAGGCATATTATATGCCCACTTTTCACCGTGTGGATTCCTGTACCACGTAATAGGTGGTGAGCCCATTGCCGTGTTGAAATGTACAGGCGCAGGTTGTGGGTACCTACTGTTGAATTTTTTCAAGCCGCCCATAAGGATTTCAACCAGGCTTAACGACTGCCATTTTACTGGCAACCGGGACCAACGGCTTAACGTGCCTTCCGAAGCACGGAAACGCTCGCAAATGTAAATGCCACAAAGTGGTCACCCATCCGAGGACCAGCCATAGTGAAAGTTGCGTAACTCAGTGATCGTTTACAGAACACTGAGACCGCGAGGCCACGAGCGCTTCTTCACATACATAAATATATAGTACAAATATAATGCTGTACAAAGGCGAGCTTAACTCAGAATTGATTCCATCTTATGGCCGTTTGCAGAACGTTTCTCAATACTCAAGAAACGCTAAAGGTCAGTTTTCGCCTTAAAATACTAATCTCAAGTGTTTCTTGAGTATTGAGAAACGTTCTGTAATACGGCCTTTAAAATCTAAGATATTCGTTGCGTCGTTCCGTGCATAATCTTATGTCGTCGTTTTGTGAATTCTTTAATCAAGTGAAGAATATGACATTAATCTACTCCACTATGCAACTACGATAGTAGGAAACAAGTACAAAGTACATAGCGCTAAGCTCTTAATAATCTGTTTCACTCGGAGCAAGTTCATAATTAATTTTAAAATATTGCACGGAGTAACACACCGCATAAATGTGTTTGTGTGTTATGACTAGTATCACCATGATGACATTATAAAGTCCATTGATTTAAATCTGAAATTCAATATTTTGCAGAAATATTCACACCATTTGTAGGGGTTGAGGTGCCGTGCAATTAATTCACCTGGGTCAATTTACCTAGGTCAATTCACCTAGGCAAAGGACATCGCCCAAAGGACATAGGGCAAAGGACATAGGGCACAGGACTTAGGCCATAGGGTATTTTATTTTTATATTTGGCACGACGGCAAAGACGACGACCCGTGATTTAGGGCCGCTATCACAACCCACACAAAATATGCCTTTTCACGCTTCTCTTAAAGGACCCAGGATTGTAAGAGGGGCGAAACACGTGCGCCGGCAGAGAGTTCCATGTTTTTATGGTGCGACAAAAGAAGGACCTACGGAATCTTTCCGTTCTGGGCAAGATGGTGTTCACAGTGTATGGGTGACATCTTTGCCCCACCCGTGTTGTTAGGGAACGGAAAGGCATAGGGCAAAAGGCATGGGGTAAAGGGCAAAAGTCATAGGACATAGGGCATAGGACAAACGTCATATGACAAAGGGCATAGATAGGGCAACTGTCATAGGATAAAGGGCCTATGCCAATTGCCCTATAATCTTTGCCCTTTGCTCTATGCAAAGGGCATAGAACATAGGTCAAAGGACATAGTTTAAAGGGCATAGGGAAATGGACGTAGGGCAAAGGTCATTGGACATAGGTCAGAGGTCAAATGGTAACGGTCAAGGTCATAAGACAAAGGTCAATACATATGATAAAAGTCAAAGGGTATATGACATAAGGCAAAGGTCATAGGAAATCATGAAAAATGGTACTCATACTACTGATAATCTCGTTTATTACCATATTTACCAACAATGAAGTAAAGAAAATATGTACGCTTGCTGATTTATTACAGTGATAAATCAGCAAGCGTATCTATACTATTTTTCCATGCTATTTTCACATCGTAAGAAATCAATAAAGGTATTTTCAAAAAAGCAGCTGCAGCGCTAGAGAGGGCTAGCTTGGAAAACCATCTAATTACCGTATAACGGTTGACGGGCTTGGTAGGGGTGGTGCGCACTAGGTAGCAACAACACACCTACCTACACCCATCAGGTACGGTTGGTAATCCCTGGAGATAGGTAAGTAACACTATCTCAAAGAATCACCGGTGCACCAGCTAGCAGAGCATGTGTATAGTGAGTGAGTATGGACCAACCTGGAGCAGAGAAATACCAGAATTTATAAAAAAAAGGGCGCCAGGTATCTCTCCATCAAACGAATGATGCAATTAAAAAACTCAAGTATCTACTTATTAATTATATTTATTTTAACTATATCCATATGTAGACATGAAAATACATATATGAAAGTAAAAAGAAATGGTTTAGTCAAGCATAGTGGGATCCATATATACATGGTCACTTAAAAATAAGTTTATATTTAGTACAAATAAAAATTTAAACCAAAGTATGGAAATGAGCGTGGCCTAAAATGACAAATATTAAAGCAGTTGTCAGATGCCTTAAAAATATCTTAATTATATACAGACATACATTTAAACTATCTCAGAGTTTTGTTAACACACAACATCGCTTCCTATCATCATCATCATACACTACAACATAACAAGGTAAAAATAAAGTTTCACATTAATATTCCTTTGTGATAATAAAAAGATTATAAAATATGTGTAACTGGAACGTCACATCGGTAGTCCAGTAAATTAAAGTAGTTGAAAGCTACATATGTAACAGAGAAATGAATATTTAAAGTTAAAAGTTATTCCTTTTAAACTATCAACATCAGTCGGCCTTTACCGGGTTATTATACATAGAAACTAATTAAAGATTACCACTTATCTGGATTTAAGTTTGATGAACATCCAAATCCTTCACATCTCTTCCTATTCTAGAAGTCCAGGTAGTAGGTAACCAGAGTAGAGAGAAATATCCTCTTTGCACATTGTCTCAGCTTACTTTAAGTCTTCTTACAGACATTCACAAGGAGTAAAAAGATGTAGAATGCAGAGAACGTGAAACACGTTAAACTATCAAATATTATGTTAAAAAACAAAAACATAAACAAAAAAACCTAAAACATAAACCCCTGTAACAACAGAAAAGTTACAGACATTAGTAATTTGTAATAAAAATCACTTTCACCCTCAACATTCTGTTAAGGAATGCAGTCTAAGAGATTATATAGTTTTAACTTACCACTTATTTCAGTGGGGTTTTAACTAGATCCTTCTACCATCAATCTTTTTCATGTTATTTGCTAAGTCTCTTGAAAAGCAGACTGAAATGCAAAGTACAACCATCGTAAGAACATATTATTCGCAAACACCAAGTAATCTTACCGATTACGAAGAAACAAATATAAACAAATATTCTCACCTCAGCAACAACCATTATGTCTACATATTTGCTAAAAAGACTTCGGATATTAATCCGAATTAAATCACCATGACAGGCATATTCTCATGACGCCATGTCATAGCCAAAAGGGACGAGCTCCTTTCTTTTTCTCCCGCTTGATTACGGCAGGCTAAAGTCATACGGCCTATACAGCCTTGACAAATAACCAAAAAATAAATAAACAAAACCAACATGAAAACCTTACTATTCCTGTTTGTCACACCTCACGCAATACATTATGAGTGGATGTGAGTCAGGACAGCCAATCTATCTAAGTTCAATGTCCAGCACCAAACTGAAAGACGCCATAGACAGCACGCGTTAATTCTAGAACGCGCCCAGAAACTCGAAACGACCGTGACAGTTTTGACAACGTCAAACTCATGTCACTCAAAACAAAAAAAAACGAGAATGAAATGTTTTAACATATTAAATAATTAGACAAATAAGTTTAGAGTTATAACTAAAGTATTGTGAAAATTGAGTTTGTTTCCACAAAAGGGATGTATACAGAAATAAGGTTAGTAAATCAATTCTTATGAATATGTAACCGACACTCAAAAGTGTTACAACCGTATAGGAATAACGTATGTTGGCATTTTGCGTTGACAAAATCTCGTGTATACTCTAGTAGATAAATTAAACAAAACTTGAGAAATATTTGCACAAAATCACATAGTATAACAGAAGGTCCAAACCTTCACTTAAATCTTAAATAAGGCCGTCAGGTTTCTGTTGTCAAATATCCCAGTCTTAAGCCACCCATACTGAACCATATGTACTTACAGTGCTTATCAAAACCACTACTGGACTCAGTTTTATGACTCACCCTGTACTAAATCCCGAAGCGTATTAATTTTCCACTACAGTAGCACATTTCATACATCATGGTCACCCTAATCCGGTTTTAAATGAACTACAGGCGGGTGACAAAATAAAACAGTATACTCAGCAATTGTCTGAGTTAATGTACACGGTGCTTACATACATATACTGTGGGTGGAAGGCAACTGTACTAAAAGTGCAATTCTTTTTAAAACCCACTTTTCAATAGTTTTATTATTATCATTATTATTTTTATTTATCTATCACGCCTTATTTCCGAAGGGTAGGCAGAGGCATATTATGACAATGTGTCTTCCTGTCCCACGTAATAGGTGGTGAACCATTGCCGTGTTGAAATAGACAGACTCAGGTTGTGGCTACCTGCTGTTGAAATTTTTCAAGCTGCGGCTTAAGGCTTTCAACTTAACGACTGCCATGTTACTGGCAACCGGACTCCCGCGAATTGGACTGTGACATATTTTAAACCCCCGTCGTATCCATTTGATCCCGTCGCTTTTCCTTTTACAGAAATGTATGTAAATTTCCCCGAGTTGTTGACATGTATGATTACTGCTCTGCTCTCCTGGGTTGTAGCGTGATGGTATATAGACTACCTCGATAAATGGAATATATAACTCAAAAAGTTTCAATTCGTACCAGTAGTTCTTGAGATTGGCGGGTTCAAACAAATATAGATATCAATGTTAACGTTTGCTTGTGGCAGCGGTCTGCAACTAAACCGAAATGTCATGAAACAAAAAAATGGTATTTTAAAATAACTGCTTCTTTTACCGACAAAATTGTTACTCAATGGAACACAATTGTTAGAAATGTATGTATGGGTTTATTTGTACGTTGATTCTTCTTTCACGTAGTAAGAAAGAAATATGCAGTATTGTATTGACTTCAATTTATTTACATACATTCATACATATTTTCACGCGTTTATCCCCAAAGTCAAATGGGTGCCATTTCGATCGCATAATTTTTTTCAGCATCATGTAGTTTGGCATAACAGTTTCAGCATAAAGTTTTCTCGCATAAATTATGATAAGCAGAGTGTTATAAACGCATAATGGTTTTATTGACATAAAATTAACTTACTCTAATTTTTTTATCATAATTTTAATCAGCATAAATGTAAAGGGTATAATTGTTATGCGCCTAAAGATAATTTATCATAAAATACAAAACGCATAATGGAGGTTTGGATAACTGTTTAAATCTTAAATGAATAATAATTAAACTAAGAACATTTAAGAAATGATAAGACACCATTGTAAATAATCATCTCACTCATAGCCAAGTTTTAAAGCT
Source organism: Thumatha senex (assembly GCA_948477245.1). Taxonomy (NCBI): domain Eukaryota; kingdom Metazoa; phylum Arthropoda; class Insecta; order Lepidoptera; family Erebidae; genus Thumatha; species Thumatha senex. Next base: position 3,756,202 of record OX419734.1, read on the forward strand.
GTAACATATAAAACGATATTTTAAGTGTTATTTTTTTTAGTCTAGTCTTGAGCAAAGTCGTAAATAGGTACGACGACGAGTGAAGCGAGGAGGAATGTTAGGTCACTTGTGACCACAACGCGCGAGCCGAGCGAGCGAAGGGATCGGGCCGCGGCAGCGACCGGCGATGCGCCAGAATAGAATCGCTCGTTTTAATCTACCTACTTTATTTTTGTATTTTATTTATATATTCTATTTAAACTTCATTTTAATTTTAAACTTCAGTATAGTGACTATCGACATTTTTAATCAGTGGGCATTTCAATCTTAGAGTAAAAAAACAGTAGCGAAAATAGGAAAAGGGACTAAAAAACTACAGTAAGTACCATCTACATCAGTTTATAATTATGTTAGTATCTCGTAAATATGCTATAAAAATATAGTAATCACAAAAAATAATAGTCCACCTTAGTAGCATAAGAGAAAAAAAAAAGAAAGTGCCTTGTAGCTATTCATTAACACCGCCGCGCTGCAGTGGCACATTTTTTCTTGAGAATAAAACTTAAATAATGAAAAGCAGCAAGTTCTTGAACATGGATTAATTAGCGACCCGGGGGTTAGTTGCGATGAAAAAGAAACTTTGCAGTAACGGATATTGCATGAATTTGAAGACTCTTCTGGTGTTTTTAACCGCCGACGAACAAGAGGGGTGTTATTATAAGTTTGACGTGTCTGTGACTCTGTCAGTCTATGGCATCATAGCTCCTGAACGGATGAAGCGATTTCAATTTGGCTTTTTTTTGTATTGAAGGCGACTTACGTGCAAGTACGACAGACGCGACGGATGACTTTGTTTTATGCTTCATCTCTTGCACGTAATATATGTAGTCATTCTCACTTTGAAGGGATGTAATGAGGGTTCGAAGTAAGCTGCGCAGAGTGAACTAATTCACTATACTTTGGCTCAAAAAGTTCACTGTATCATTACCAAGGTTAAGATTGCTGTTAAGATTGTAAGAACTTTCTAGATTGGAACCTGGAATACTCGGTTGATGATTTTCAAAATATTAGGTAATTTGTAAACGTCTATTAGTTTTGCAATAACAACACATAAAGGGCTTAACTTGTTGTCTATTAAATGTGTATATAAAAAGTGAGATCAGGTCATTCAAGGCTTGCTCACGAACTACAAGGTATTAAGCGCAAATCCCTTTATCAGGCGGTGCAGTCGCTTCAGCCATGCGTGGTATTGCTCCCTCTCCTATGGGATTCAGACTAGTGAGCTCTGAGATTTGGATACTAAATTAAGCAGCCGTTAATATAAGTTATTTTCGTATTACTAATATTGATAGACATATAAAACATTGAATTAATAGCATTGACTTAGGATATATACACACGCGTGGAACATAATACGATAAGATATGGAAAGGGCGATTATTGTGAAAGCTAAGCAGAAACGGACATAAAACGTACCTACAGACTTAGGTAATTTCACATTATTATGACGTGAACTGCAATTATCAGAATGTTTCATTTGTTTTACAGGACCTTCTTTGCTTGCAATTTACCGAATCTACCACCAAAAATGTTTAAAAAAATTTTTCAACTTAAGCCAACCCTCTCCTTTTTCACCACAAAAATCGTATTAAAACTTACTGGTGTCATGTGCGATCAATTTCTCTGGGGCCCAGGTCAACCTCACCTGCACGCTGTGCACCTGATCATTGGACGAGGCAACGACGTAGGCATTCAGAATGTGCCAGGTGGTACTCTTTTTTGCCACCATGCAGACGCGGAAAGTCCCACAAGCAATCCTTTGGTTGCGGCTGCAGGCCGTTATAGAAAAGCATTTCTGGACTGTCAAACTGAGGGCCGCTATCCTGCTTCCTATATGCCTGCTTGATATATAAATAATGCGTGCTTGGCCAGGGTGCCACACTTATACAGTGGAGTGAATTTTAACCAGAAATAAGCGATTCAAAATTTCGCTTCTCTGTCGTACCATAAAAACTTGTAACTCGTTGCCATGGCACGTGTTTCCTTTTTCTTAGAACCTCGGGTTCTTCTTTACAGAGGCTACAGCAAACTGTCTTGTAGACTGTAATAATGGTTTCCATCAGGTATTAATTTGTAGGCATTTTTATGCTTTACTCATAATAAATCCTTGTTTCTTATAGGTCCATAGAGTCAGTTAGTATGTATTGGACAGAGATCGCAAAATATTCATTTAAAAGTGGTAAAAATATTAAAATTGAGACTCGACAAATTAATTCGATTCCAGTATAATTGGATGAGGCCACCGGACTCTCCAGGGGAAAATGTACACTCAAAAGTTTTCTTTATTGGAGTTAATACCTAATTTTTTATTATTAAAATTTACTTTGGAAAATAAAAAAAGAAACTTTTAATTTGTTTCTTTTATCAGGTTTCAATATTTACACAGCTGATCCAACTCAAGTACAGACTATGATTATAAAATCTACAGGCCTCATAGATATTTATATTGAATTTACATACATAAAATTTTTTATTATATAAATTAACTAGTTGTCCCTCCCGGCTTCGCCCGTGACATACCTCGAACACCGTAGTACCTATTTAATACCGTCGTTTATTAATTTCACAATAATGTATGAAAAATTTCCAAGTTACTTGATTACTTCTCCGCTCTCAAGTACCTACGCCCGCACGGCCCGCTCGAATTATGGTTACACGAAATTAATTTCTTTGCGCATTTTTGATATTGCCATATCTCCTAAGATGTTCATTTAATTTGCAAGGTGTAAAGGGACAAAATAATCTTCATAAAATGCTAAAGCTAACTAACATATTAAAAATGATAAGGAATAATAATGTCACCACTCCCTAGTGGCAGGGACAAGGACGTCCCTGCGGCGCGAGAGCTCCTCACTGCTCTTGCCCGGATATCTGACGCCATGAAAGGTGCCAAGAATGTCTCGGGCAAGAAGAAAGTGGTGACAGAGTGCGTCACTGCCGCTACGAAGGCGTTAGAGGAGCTCCTCGCTAGGAGCGTCTCTGAAGAGGAGGCAAGGCTCAGATGCCGAGTGGCGAATCTGGAGTCTGAGCTTGCCGACTCTCGGGACCAAATCCGAGTTCTCTGTGAGGAGGTGGACCAATTGGTTCATAGGTCCGCGGAGAGTCGGGGCGTTCAGGCTCCCGGGAAGGTCCAACCAGCGCAGGCTGCTCTTGAAACTCAGTACATGCAGTCAGGGGCCCCTGCGCCGGCAAATCCTGCGCCTAAGCCAGTTCCCAAGCCTAAGCCATCATTAGTACCCAGTATGGTGCAAATAATGGAGGCGATGGAGAAGCGTCTCGCTGTTCTCGAGAGTCGGGCGTACCGTCCACCGCTAGCACACGCGTCCTACGCGGCTGCGTCTGGTGGTGCTTCTGGCCCCAAGGGAAAGACCACTTTATGTCCGAAGCCGCCTGAAGTGAGGGGGAAAAGTAACGTCATTCTCCCCACTCCAGTCACCGCTCCTGCTACATCTTTAAAACCCTGCAGAGGGGAGGGCTGGGAGGTAGCGGGAGCCAAGAAAAAGGCGAAGGTCGCTAAAGAAGCGGCCAAGAGGGCGGCCAAAGCTGCCGCGACGAAGGCGCCGAAGAGGCTCCGCGCCCCACGCTCCACTGCCGTCGTACTGACGGTGACATCAAAGGGGGTGGAGAGAGCCGTGGGATACGCCAATGTCCTGAGGAAGAGCCTCTGTGGACCTCAAGGCCCTTGACATTACTGACACTACATTATGACATTGGACTCCGATGCAAGACAACTCGCACCGGAGCTCGCCTCTTCGAGGTCTCCGGTGCCACCAGCGCCCCCAAGGCTGATGCTCTAGCAGCTAGGCTGAGACAGGCGCTGGATGCGGCTGATGTCCGCGTCACCAGACCCAACAAATGCGTTGGTCTGCGCATCTCGGGTCTGGATGACGCGGCAACGGTAGATGAAATAATCTGTGCCGTCGTGGAGGCAAGTGGCTGTTCCAATGAGTTGTCCCAATAATATTTATTTTATTTATTTTTAATGACCAGGTGAGAGCCGGAGAAATCCGCTTCGGCCTCACTGGTCACGGGTCAGTGGTTGTCACAATGCCCACTCCCCACTGTGGCACTCCCTCCCACGTCACTACATTGGTCGAGGTGCAGAAGTGAATAGGCGACGAGAAGAAGTGGAGGAATTTATATCCTGCCACAGACTTAGGGTGCATAATAGGGAAGACCAACCGCCCACCTTCTCTACCGTCAACGGCGAGTCATACATTGACGTTACTCTTTCCACGGGAGGTGTGGCGTGGAAGAGTGGAGCGTATACCCGTAGGCGAGTACGAGCGACCACCGCCTGATCACGTTCCTCGTGAAAAACTCGGGAGTTAGATCTGATGCTGCCGCGGGGCGGACGGAGGCGCCGAAAAGGTTTCGGGAGCGCGGTGCGAATTGGGAACTTTTCCAAACGGAGGTAAGGGATAGGGTGGGGCAGATAAGATGGTCCAGTGGGGCCAATGTTATCTGCAACTCACTGCCTGACGTCATCAGCCGTGCTGCGGAGAGGGCGCTAGGTGAGGTGGCGAGTGGGGGCCGAATCAGGGGGCACGAATGGTGGACCCCTGCGCTTGATGGCGTTTAGGTTGGGGAGACGCCAATACCTAAACCTCATGAAGCGGACGCAGCTAGATTTTGTCAAAAGTCTCGCTGAGTCAGGGAATCAGGATCCGTGGGGCCTCGCGTACAGATCGGTCAGCGGGAGGAGACGTGTACGGCCATGTCTCATCTGGTCCACTCATTATGTCCTGACGATGACGTCAATAACGATACAGATTACCACAAACACGTTAGGCTAATGGCCGCCTGCGCGCCCTTAGGTGGGGTCGCGCCTGCGCCAGCACTGTCCAGTCAGGATATGTGGGGTATAGTCAAGGAAAGACCTAACACTGCGCCGGGAATTGATGGAATCACCGCCCGCATGGTCAAACATGCGTGGCGCGCAGCTGGCTCCGAGCTAACGCGTGTTTTTGGAATCTGCGTTGAGGAAGGCATCTTTCCGAATGCGTGGAAGGACGGACGGCTCGTTTTTCTCCCTAAGGGGAATGGCAAGCCATTATCCGATCCTAAAGCGTATTGCCCCATCACGCTACTCTCTGTTCTGGGCTAAATCTTGGAGCGGGTTATCTTAAAATGTGCTACGGGTATCGCGTGTGGTGTTTCCGAAAGTCAACATGGGTTCACCCCGGGTCGTTCTACGGTGACAGCACTCAGGTCCCTTCAGGACGTAGTAAGCACCAGCCAGGCCAAGTACGTGCAGGCAGTTTTCTTGGACATCTCGGGTGCCTTCTACAACGCGTGGTGGCCGATGATACTATTAAAATTTAAAAATAGAGGGTGTCCCCCTAACATTTATAAACTTTTGTTATCCTACTTCACGGGCCGACGAGTAGGTGTTTTCGCGGGGGGAAACATTGTAGTCTGGAAGACGTCTACAATGGGATGTCCGCAGGGATCGGTATTGGGGCCGTCCCTGTGGAATTTACTAATGGACGACCTGTTTCGGCTCACCCAGACGGAGTTAGCATGGTCGCGTATGCCGATGATGTTACGGTCCTCATTGAGTCTAACTCGCGAGCAGGAGTGGAGGCTTCTGCCTCCCTGACTTTGCAGACTATCAAGGAATGGGGTGAGAGGAATCGCCTCGGGTTCTCCCCTTCAAAGTCATTTTCCATGACTCTGAAGGGCAGAATGCCGGGTCGTCCGCCTACTATAAGACTTAATGGGATCTCAGTCAAAAGCGTGCAGTCGACCAAAGTCCAGGGTGTGGTGGTCGATGCAGGCCAGAATTTCGGGAAACATGCCTCGTCCATGGGGGAGCGGGCAGCTAGGGCCTTTGGTAGGATGGCACGCGTCTCCACCGCATCCTGGGGGCTTCGGTATAGGGCTCTGAAGCTACTCTACCGGGGCACGTACGAGGCAATAGTCACGTACGCCGCGGGATGTTGGTGGAGGTGCGTGTCCGTGTACGTCGTCCGTGGCGCGTTGTTGAGGACGCAGAGACAGGCCTTGATCCTTCTGACCAAGGCCTACAGATCGATCAGCACTCCGGCCCTGCCCGTGCTTGTTGGTGTGCTGCCTGCGGACCTGGCGGTGGCCCGTGCAGGCAGATTAGATGATAGTCGGAACCTTGCTCGGGACGAGTTCAAAGCAGAGAGGAAACGAATTTCGGAGGAGACTGTTGTCCAATGGCAACAGAGATGGGAAGTGGAGGAAAAGGGCAGGGACCTCTATCAGTTCTTTCTGGATGTGTTGGCTTGCCTCAATGCGACGTGGGTGGACCTGACTACAAAGTCTCGCAAATCTTGACTAGACACGGGGCCTTTAGAAAGAGGCTGCACAATATGAAATTGGTCAGCACGCCACTGTGCTATTGCAATCTAGGGGTAAAAGAAACTCGTGACCACGTTCTTTGAAGCTGTCCTCTCTACAGTAGCGATAGAGAACAGATGCTGACAGGAATCGTTCGGAAGGGGGAGGGACCGATTTATCAACGCGACCATGTCTCCTCGGAGGCCAACTTCCGGCTGCTGCGCACATTCTCGTGCAGATGGCACGAGCAGAGGAACGCGCTTGAAACACAGGAACGGCGGGAAGATCAGTAACGGAACCTGTCGAGCGACAAAGCCGTTCCTGTGACGTCTGCCGCAAATGCGGCCTGCCGCTACTTAGCCGCCCCTGAATGGCGAGAGAGCCAGGGACAATTTGTAGGGAGTCAAGAAATTGCGCGCCGGAAAGAGCACACGCAAGTACGGCGCACATCTACCATACGTTTCGGTCTTAATAGCCGCGAGGCTGGAAAGACCATGGGTTGGATGGAGGGTGGTCAAGGGTCAGTGGTTGTCAAATGCCCCGTCGCAGCGGCCCAAGAAATTGCGGACGGACGAGGCCTCCTCATCGGGGGCTTCCTGAAGGCGCAGGTGCGTCTCCTACAGCTCCGCGAGACTAGGTGTTACAGGTGCCTGGTCGTAGGGCATGTGGGAGTGCAGTGCACAGCGGAAGTTACCGTGGGATACCGGTGCTTCCGCTGCAGTCAATTCGGTCACAAGGCGAGTTCTTGTGTTGCCCCACCACACTGCTTCTAGTGTGTTGCGGAGGGCAAAACGGCGGACCACCGGGCGGAGAGCAGGACCTACACCGCCTCGAGGCCAAAGCCTCGTCCACCTGCACGGGGTAGTGCTGCTCAGGAGCAGCCTCGTTCATTGCAGGATGCTGAGATGGACGTCCATTAGTGGACACACATATCCGCATCCTGCACATAAATCTAAATCACTGCGCCGCTGCTCAGGATCTTCTGTACCAGAGTATCGCGCAGTGGTCCATTAACTTGGTCGCCGTCGCTGAGCCGTATTGGATTCACCCCGGAAGCCCCGTAGCTCTGGACCGCTTGGCGACAATCTTTGGGGGATCCGCCGCGGACACCTCGAACCTTGCACTCATTGCTAGGGGCCGAGGCTACGTCGCGGCAGATTACAACAGAGTGGCCATCGTGGCCGTTTACTTCTCGCCGAATCGTGACCAGCTTCATTTTGAGCTATGGCTCCCTGAGCTGGACATCGTTCTTGCCGCATGTCGTCCTCGCCCTGTCTTGGTCCTGGGAGACTTCAACGCCTGGGCTTAGGCATGGGGCTCCCGGGAAACCAGTAGCAGGGGGAGAATGTTGGAGGACTGGGTCACTACACGTGGCCTGGAAATCCTAAACCGGGGGAATTTCGCCACCTGGGTGTGGCGGAAGCGCAGTTCGGTCGTAGACGTATCGTTTGCGACTCCTGATCTTACTCGCCGCATCCAGGGCTGGCGTGTGGTGGTGGAGGAGGAGTTGTCATCCGACCACAGGTATATTCGGTTTGACGTCTCCCATCCAACTAACCTACCGCCGACAATCGCGAATCCCCCGGAACCGCGTTGGGCGGTCAAACTCGAAAAAGGCCAGTTTCCCATGGTGTGGAAAACGGGGAAACTGGTCCTGATCCGAAAAGTGGGGCGCGGTCGGCAGTCTCACCAACTGGGTACCGGCCGATCGTGTTGCTCGACGAGGTGTGTAATCTCTTTGAGCGTATTATTGCTGAGCGCCTCGTCGGGCATCTCACACGTGTGGGGCCAGATCTGGCGGATAACCAGTTTGGTTTCCGTCGGGGTCGCTCCACCGTGTACGAGATCATGCGTGTCAGGGCCCTGGCAGAAGAAGCAACATCGCGGGGTGAGGTGATAATGGCGGTGTCTCTTGACATCGCCAACGCTTTCAACACCTTGCCCTGGAGCTGCGTAAGGGAGGCTCTCATTTATCATGGAGTGCCTCCCTACCTCCGTCGCATTGTCGGGGCTTATCTGTCCGAGAGAGCCATAGGTTACCCGAGCTGGCTAGGGCCGGGACGGCGAGAAGTAACTTGCGGTGTTCCACAGGGATCGGTCTTAGGACCGCTCCTGTGGAACATCGGCTACGATTGGGTGTTGCGCGGTCCGTTGCTTAGTGGTGTCAACGTAACATGTTACGCAGACGACACTCTCGTTACAGCGCGAGGAGCAACGCACCGAGGAGCAACACACCGAGGAGCAACGCACCGAGAAGCAGCCCTAAGGGCCACGGCAGGTGTTGCTCAAGTCGTGGGTCAAATACGGCGGCTGGTCCAGACCCAGCCGCCGTATTTGACCTCTCCACAAATCCGAGGCTCTGTGCTTTCACGGACCTCGGAAAGGGCTGCCCACGGGATCCAGCATACAAGTAGGGGGCGTTAGCATCGGCATCGATGAAGTATCTTGGGCTTGTACTCGATAGCCGATGGAACTTCGGACACCATTTCCGAAGGAACCGAACTGGGGTAGACCCACCCGAAAAAAATTAATAAAATAAAATGGGCCCATTTTAGATGCTAAATTTGGAAGAAATTTTGAACCCGTTGCCTTTTTAGTGAGGTGGTAACAAAAAGGCTAATAGGTCTTATGTGCTAGATACTAATTAGCACGACCAATGAAAGTCCTGGTAGTCTCGGACTGTAGTCTGTAGTCTCGAAATACACACATATTATAAATAAATTACACCCAGACACAGAATAAACCATCGTGCTCATTAAACAAAATTTTATCCTGGGTGGGAATCGAACCCACGACCTCTTGCGTATCAGTCGGATACACTCCCACCGCGCCACAAAGGCAGTCAAAGAATTTACATTATATTATTTATAGGCCCGTTAAAATAACAAACAAACTATCTTCATGCTGGATCCCTGACAGGGTAGTCAGAGAGGATAACAGGCATATTTCTGCATATTTCTTTCACCTTCTGCCAATATGTTTAGCTATAATTTTTGTAAATGCTTGGTCTGTTCTGGTTGTTAAAAGTTTGGTTTCAATTTTAGCACGGTTATAGACCTTCTACTGTATAAGTGCCCTATGATGGCAAAAGGTTTGCGGCATAATATGTGGATAGCTCATAACAAATATATTGAGTACTAGTTGACACCCGCGGCTTTGCCCGCGTAGAGAAGTTTTCCCGTTCCCGTTTCCCACATCAACTTGATCCCAGGATAAAAAGTAGCCCATGTGTTATTCTGATGTATAAGCTATATCATTGTAAAGTTTCATAAAAATCTATTCAGTGGTTTTTACGTAAAAGAGTCACAAAAATACACACAAACTTTCGCATTTTTAATATTATTAAGATTAAGATGTTAGAGAATTACCAATCTCCTAGATCTCGCTAGATCCTATAGCACAAGTTTATATTAGCAGAATATGGGCTAGATATCAAGAAATATCTCGAAATATTTTGCTGTATATTGTTACTAATTTAAAGGCAGTTCTTTTGAATAAAATAACAAGGGAATCATTTCATGAAATATTATAAACATATTTTTATCGAAAATGAAAAAAAATACAAGACAGCGATATAAAAAAATTACTAAAGATCTAATTAAAAATTAAAATCACCCCAAAGGCTCCTAAATCAGACACAATTTTACAAATTATATTTCGTCCAGTACAATGTTTGATAAATGTTAAGTAATAAGATTAGTCCCATCGGTACGTGACATATTATTTCTGAAACTGTTGATCAATTTTTATTAATTTCACACAATTATAAAAAAAATACAGTACTTATGCACCAAAATGATATTGTAAGCAATTATCAAAGAATGTTTTTCTTTGATAATTGCTTACAATATCGTTATAGGATGTCATAAAATAAACAAATGAAGCGCTCGTGGCCCCTCGGTCTCAGTGTTCTGTAAACGATCACTGAGTTACGCAACTTTCACTACGGCTGGTGCTCGGATGGGTGACCACTTTGTGGCATTTACATTTGCGAGCGTTTCCGTGCTTCGGAAAGCACGTTAAGCCGTTTGTCCCGGTTGCCAGTAATGCCATGGCAGTCGTTAAGCCCAGTTGAAGGCCTTATGGGCGGCTTGAAAAATTTCGGCAGCAGGTCGCCACAACCTACGCCTGTCCATTTCAACACGGCAATGGGCTCACCACCTGTTACGTAGGACAAAACATGCATATGGTGAAATGTGGGCGTATAGCCCCTTCGAGGATAATGGCGTGACAATATATTTATATATATATATATATAATAAACAATTTATGCAACTCCTTACTGTCCAATTCACAACAACATAATTACAGCGAACAAAGCAATTAGTATATTCAATTTATTAATTATGCACTTTTTTATAAAATTTTAGTTTAATCAGTTAAACAATAATGTCAATTTCGTGATATCATCACTATAATAATGTCAATTCAATAAATAGGTAATACTTTATAAATAATAATAAATTATTTAAAAGTATATTTATTAAGTTTAATTATTTATACTGTTAATTGATGGCACTTAGTGGAACTTGCTACACATATTGAATAACACCACTTGTACCTACTGTTCCACAAAATATACTTTGTAAACCTAACCGGTTTCGCCTCACGGCATTCTCAAAGGGGGTCCGTATTGGGTTGCATAAATTTTCGAGGCATAACTTAAAACTGCATAACGTTTTTTGGCATACTCTTCGTTTCGCATAACGTTCAAACAGAATAAATCATTAGGCATTCTTTATTTTCCCATAACTTTTTTATAATAATGATATACCCGCATAAAATGTTTACGCATAATTTTTTTTACAATAACGATTACTAATCATAATATTTATTGACATATCACTCACTCTCGCATAAAGATTACAAGCCATACATATAGAATACCATAATGTTAAAGAGTAAATATTTTTATTAAGCTATTGCATAGTTTTTATCGCGGGCTTTGAGTGGAATCAAGAAATTACTTAAGGAAAAAAACCTAAGACGAAGGTCGTGACGAGGTCACACGAAGTTCACCGAGCACGGCCGAGCGTTGGCTTAACGTATATTTACATATATTATATGGTACGATTGTACGAAGCTCGCACGGATCGAGACGTGATGATAGTAAGTGTGAGTGTGAGGCTGAGGATGAGGTTGCCTGTGAGAGTGAGGGTAGGGTGAGGGTGAGGGTATTATTTTGTTTTTTTTTTGTTTTTTTTTAGTGTAAATTGAATTAATATCAAAGAAAAACAAACGTATGCTATGCAATAGCTTTACCGCGGCAGTCTCCGAGTGCCACACGTCTTTTTTATATCTAAGCTTGAACTGTCTAAGATTGAAATGCCAACTGATTAAAAATATCGATAGTCACTTTACTGAAGTTCAAAATTTTAACTATATACAATATATAAATAAAATACAAAAAGAAAGTAGGTAGATTAAAAGAGCGATTCTATTCTGGCGCATCGCCGGCCGCTGCCGCGGACCGCTCGCGCGTTGTGGTCACAAGTGACCTAACACTCCTACTCGCTTCGCTCGTCGTCGTACCTATTTATGACTTTGCTCAAGACTAGTCTAAAAAAATAACACTTAAAATATAGTTTTATAAGTTACAGCTTAAAAACTTGGCTATGAGTGAGATGATTATTTACAATGGTGTCTTCTCATTTCTTAAATATTCTTAGTCAAATTATTATTCATTTATGATTTAAACGGTTATCCATACCTCCATTATGCGTTTTGTATTTTATGATAAATTATCTTTAGGCGTATAACATTTATACCCTTTACAATTATGCTGATTAAAATTATGATAAAAAAATTACAGTAAGTTAATGTTATGCCAATAAAACCATTATGCGTTTATAACACTCTGCTTATCATAATTTATGCGAGAAAACTTTAAGCTGAAACTGTTATGCCAAACTACATTATGCTGAAAAAAATATGCGATCGAAAGGGCACCCTCTCAAAGGTACACCATATACATAGACGTAATATTATGTACCTTTGAGAATACGGCGAAACCGGTTAAGTAACTTTCAACTTTCATTCGTCACGTTTCACTCTGAATGAAAAGTCTGAACACAATATGAAACTCGAGTGCCGAAAGAATTTGTTAATAAAGTTAAATATCGGCATCACGATCATCAGCATCTTGCAAGGAAATAAATCAAAAGTCACTAACGGTCACCATCTCCAGACTAGCCATAGCGTAAGATGTTTAACGAAGTAATTTACAGAACACTGTAGCGGTACAAGGAGCGTTTCAATTTTGAGCTCTTATGATATAGATACAACTTTAAGTTATGGATTAAACCTTCAGGTGGCTCTCTGGTAATTAATATTACAAGTTTCTGATATTTATATCCACCTTAAGGAAGAGCTAGCTGTAGATTATAAGTTCAACTATAATTCAAACGTTTTGATTTAGGATGAATTTAGTATATTGTAAACTAGTTGACGTGGTGAAGTTTTCCCGTTACCGTTTCCCACAGGAACATTTTCCCGGGATATAGTGATGCGTAAGCTATATTACAGTAAAATAGCTAAAGTTTAATAAAAATCCATTCAGTAGATAAAGAGTAACAAACATCCTCTCATACTCACAAACTTTCGCGTTTATAATATTAATAGGTGACCATACGAGAACGTGTAACGTTTCGTAACGCGTCCCGAAGACGCTGGTTCGAGTCCAGCTTGAGAAAAAAAAAATTCACTTTAAATTTAAATAGCTACATCACGTTGCTTCAATGAATGTCCAAGAATGTCTTACATAAAACGATAATTAATAATTCTCTTTAACAATCTGGTACATTAGTGAAAACGTCGTGAGAGACGTCTATTCATAATGATTCATTGTGTCTGGTCTAAAATTCGTAACGATATCTGTCTTTGTCTCCTTATCGAATTATATTTCCGACGTGTATTATTAATTACTGTCGTAATCGAGAAAACAGACTGGTATTTATTGAGAGTCATTCTTTTATACATTATTTATTATTTCATTAATGTCAATTTATGTTTGTTTGAGTGTTTAGTTGGTTGTAGATCTTTCCCATTACGGGATATAGACTGTCATTTATCAGAGTAATTTCAGATCTGAAGAGTCCTGACGGCTGTATTTGCCAGAAAAAAAAATAGTAATAAATAAAATCATGACGAAAAATATTTGGTTTTTTAATATGTCTTACAATTTATGAATAAAGATCTATTAATATTCAGTCGCTCATGCGAAAACATTACTAATTTGATTGTTTTAAACGACGCCTACTCGAGAGTTAATAAGTAATGTATTTTTTTTATTTTTTGATATAAAATATTTTCCTCGATATCACGTAGTATAAAAAATAAACTAATTTATAAGTGAATGCTTCGTAAAGTAAACAGACGTACTAAAGCTCCTTTAGCTATTGTATACACCATCGCAGACTCCTTCTCCCCCCCCCCCCCCTCCTCCTCCTTCTACATCCCCGCTCGTTAACGATGACATGCGGTATGATGACAACTTGGCATTCGTATACAATGAAAAGGAAATTTCTGGAACCCCAGCGACCCCTGTCCGTTGTTTGGAATTACTTAAATAGTCTTACATAGAGACTGTTTCTGCTAGAACCACATCTAACTCAGGCAATCGGGCCCAAGCTAATAAATCTATACCTAATCTAAAACTGTCCTTGGAAGCGTGTTGATAAGGCGGCAATGTCAGTTTGAATAGCAATGCTATAAAAGAACAGCCTTATATTAAAAGTACTTTTTAAATGGCTATCCACTTGTAAATATTTAATGCCAGTCTTTTAAAGCCAACTTAAGTAGATAATATTACCGTGACTAAAGCTTTCAACGCAAATTACATACCTGCTGTTTATGCACACTGGTTTACGATCTCCAAAAGACAGCAGCTATAATAATTGTTTTTTTTTTACAGTCTAGACTTCTTTTGCGACCGATTTTCAGACTGGGTATTTAGTACTGAAAGGTTTTTTGAATCATGATACAAGAACATAATAAGTACGGACATATTATATGAATATTATATTCATTTTAGTGGGATAAGGCCGGCAATTGTCACTACTTCATATTGGTACTTATACTCTTCAGTATTAGTATTAATAATCCTTCTACCTAGGTACAATAAAATAGGGAAGAAACTTAGTTAGACGGTCTTTTTTTTTTAGGAAAATACAAAGATGACATTACGAGTATTATTAATGTGATCTTTGTTTTTATTAAAATTTTTATTGTGGGGTTGAAAATTATTAAATCTTTATATCTTATTTATTCTTTGCAACGTGTGACATTCCGGTATTTCTGAAAAGTTAATAGACACCAATGAGTTTAGTTTATTTATTTATTATTTTATTTATTTATCTATCACGCCTTATCCCTGAAGGCAGAGGCATAATATTATGCCCATTTTTCAGCTCATTGCCGTGTTGAAATGAAAGACGCAGGTTGTGGCTACCTGCTGTTGAAACTTTACAAGCCGCCTATAAAGTAGTTTAGTTCAGTTGTAATTTAACTGTATATCATAACGTATTTTTTCACAGTAATACTACTAGATTTAGATTTCAAGGCAAACATTATATTACCGAAAACTGTAGCCAACATACGGTTCATCTGTAACCATCGATTGGGTAAGTGCGACAATATGAAAAGGCGGGCGATGCCAAAACTGCCGGCGATTTGTGGCTGGACACGGTCACACATTTATGGCCAACACCAAACGTTGGACAGTGCAAACAAGTGCCTAGTAGAGTGCTTTGAAATTTATTTGAGGCAAATATTTTATGTGAGAGATTCTTGTTGGCGAAACCAGAGTTTCTGTTTAAGTGTTGATTTGAAGCATTCAAATTCATAGAAGTGCTCATGGCCCAGCATACTAAGGGCCGTATTCCAGAACGTTTATCAACACTCAAGATACACTTGAGAGTAGATTTTATAAAGCAAAATCTAGTCTCAAGCGTTGATCGAATATTGAGTAACGTTCTGGAATACGGACCTAAGTATTCTGTTAACGATCACTGCGTTCAACAACTTTAACAAACGCGTCTGGTGCGTTGAACCAGAAGGCGCTGGTTCGGGTCCAGCTCGAGACGGAAAAATGGTTCAACTTCAAAATTTAAATTTAGAAAAAGTTAGCATTTGAAAATTTATAATTTAATGATATAGTTGCTTTTAAAAATTGTTTATAATATTTTTAGACATTTTTATACACCGCTATCCAGTGCAATGTAATAAAAGATAAGTTAATATACCAGTAAGCTCGCGTTGTGAGAACAATGACGAAAATTTATTGTCCAACAACAGCTGCTCCAAGCTGCCAAATAAAAGTAGACTTCAGGCTCCAAATCTAGGTAAGAAAGAAAGAAAGAAAGAACCTAGGAACCTAACAACGTAGGGTTTGGAACAACTGGGGATACACTAAGATGAAAAATAAAACAGTATCTATATTCATAAAGTAAAACAATATTATGTTTACAAATAAATAAATATTGTGGGACATTTTGTATTGAAGTGAAACCTCTTTATAGACGTTGAGAGAAATTTTATCGCTGTAAAAAATATCGTCACTTTTTTGTGTTACTCGACATGTTGTTTTGAAGTAAACTTCTTTATCATAAGTGAAACTTTTTATTGATGTATGAGAGAAATTTTATTGCTGTAAAAAATGTCGTAAAGAAGTTTACTTCCTACCTGTGTACTCCGGTACACACACATAATATTTTTTTTTACACAGGACCGTTTAGTCCATAGTAAGCTAATATAAAAGCTTGTGTTATGGGATCTAGATGACTGATAAACATACTTATATATTTCTAAATACATATATATTTTAAATAGGAAACACCCAAACTTCGAAACAAACACGGATCACATAAATATTTTTTCCGATTCGGGAATCGAACTCGGGACCTCAGTTACGGCAGTCGTATACACTGCCACTGCGCCACCGAAACGGTCGTATTTTTGCAACAACTCTATATTGATCGAAATTTTAACAAATAAACCAAAATTCTGTGTTTGTTTAATTTTACCCTTTGTAAACTATCTCTTGTAGATATTTGGACCTTCGATGTAATAAGAATGATATAAGGGTTTTCACATGGGACATGTTAGTAATAATTAATTTCGCCACAATCCGGAAAACTAATTTTGTTAAGTGCTATAAGCTGGCAACCTCGGCCATTTTTGCCCATTAATAAACGAAGTAAAAAAACATAGGACGGTGGCAAAATACTGTTGGCAATTAATTGCAAGTGCAGGTCTTTGTGATGGCACCGTTAGGTATTACAAAAGAATATTAGTGTGGCATTTCCATATATAGCGGTTTCGTGCTTCGGAAGCCATTGCTATTGGTTCTAGATGCTAATGGCATGGTTTTGAAAATTACACATTACACGCAGGTCACGGAGCTCACCGTTCAGCGAGATCACCTTCAGTTAACAATGAAGGGTCTAGAAGAGTGCAGTAACACCCATGAACATGCTCTAAAACGTATTAGCATTCTAGAGTGTGAGCTGAGTGATGCTCATAACTCCATCACTCTTAGGGAAAATCTTAAATCGGTAGATTAGGCAGCCCTTTCCAACGGTCTGTATAATGAGCTAATGTGTGGGAGGTCGGAGCCAGATCTTATTTGTCTTGATGAGCCCATCACCTCGCCTGATAGTTAACTCATTGAATATTCCTATTGCAGCAATAGACAAAACTGGTGACCACTTGTTATCGACTAACACCAACACATCAATAAGATTAGTTAGTAGTAGCAAGAATAAATTATAAAAATACATAAAACTCAATAAATTTATTTCCAAATCACAGAAACACATTAAAAAGCTTAAAATAGGAATGAACAATTATCTTAGGACTTGTAAATCAAATGTACAATTAAAACAACCAATAGAAACAAGTAAAAACATATATACAACCAAACAGAGCAATATGAGATGGATATACATCAATTACAGACTGAAATTATGTGTTTAAATGATTCCTTAGAGTCAATAAATTTAAAGTACAAAACATCACAGAAAGAAATTGGGGAGTACATTAAGGCATTGAATAGTTGGTGGAGTCTTGTCACAGCAATGAACAAAGGTTCTTATCACTTGAAAAATTATATAACCAAACACCTGACTGTGATAAATCACTTCCATGTTCTTCATTGTCAATAACATCGCAGTCCGAGTCAACTTCTACAACGGTTGACTCTGTAGGCAGTTTAAGTGACAATATTGTAAGCACAAATAACATTTACTGTGATAGCCCTGTAACAAAAATTACGCAACCATTAAATGTTGGAAAGACTGTTATTTATTGTGATGAAATTGGCAAGAGTTTAGGTTATCACTTAATTCAACATCTGGGTAACTCGGATTTAACACTTTCATTTCCTGGGGCATCCTACTCTCAAATAAATAATAAGGTATTAACCAGTACACATTGCCCACAAACAACAATAGTGATACTTATTGGCAGAAGAGATAATGTGAACATTAAAACTATCATAAAGTTTTATGAACAGTTGTCAAACATGCAAGCTAAACAGGTTATACTGTCTACACAAATTGAAAATAATATTAGATACAATATAAATAGAAAGTTACATACCTTGACCACATATTGTAGGAATATAGAATTATTTGACTGTAATCCTTTATTACAGAATTATTATTTTTTGACATTAGATAGTTGTTTACTATCAAAGTTTTTACGACGTCAGATATAATAAAAAAATTAAAATAAATATCCATCACGCCTTATCCCTGAAGGGGTGGCAGAGGCATATTATATGCCCACTTTTCACCATGTGGATTCCGGTCCCACGTAATAGGTGGTGAGCCCATTGCCGTGTTGAAATAGACAGATGCAGGTTGTGGCTACCTGCTGTTGAAATTTTCAAGCCGCCCATAAGGCCTTCAACCGGGCTTAACGACCGCCATTTTACTGGCAACCGGGACCAACGGCTTAACGTGCCTTTCGAAGCACGGAAACGCTCGCAAATGTAAATCCACACGACGTCAGATAGCTGTATTGTTATCCAATTTTTTATTGAATCAAGCCAAATTATTGGCTTTTAAACCAGCTCATTTTGAGCGTATTAGGAATGACTTACTAACTTGGGAAATTATCTCAAAAAACTAGTTTGTAAGACAACAGGTAAAAAATCTGGCCATGGTTATAGGTCTTTTGAGCCCATTGAGTCAATTTTTTTTAAAGACACTGAAAATAATATTTGTTGTAATAATTCTGAGTATATTAACAATACTTCTAATAGTTTTAACTTAGTTCTCCAAAATATTGAAGGCATATCTGAAAAACTACTACAACTAGAACTTTATATAAAGGAACACAATGTTCACATTTTTTGTATTACAGAACATTGGTTAAAAAGTCATGAACTATTGTTCAACAATGAATTCTATTCACTTAGCATTGCGATCTCTAGAAAGAAAGCTATTCGTGGTGGCTCTCTTATATTTGTATCTAATAATTTAAAATGTAAAGAACGTAAAGATATTGTGGCCCTTTCTATTGAGCGTACTGCAGAATTGTCCTGTGTTGAGCTTGAGCAACTCATTGTTCTCTGTGTCTACAGTTCTCCAAATAGGGATTATAATTTATTAGAAACTGTAATGGAAAATGTATTAAAGCGTTTGTTCACTAGTAGAAAACACGTTGTGGTGTGTGGGGATTTTAATGTTGCTTTTCAATTTTTTTTATTAATGTTGATTTTCAATTTCATTCGAAATTTCATTCGACTTAAACAATTTTTAAATATTATATTAAAAAAATTGTTTAAGTCTTTTGGCTTACAAAATTTATTTTTTGAGCCTACTAGAATCACCTTACATTCTAGAAAATGTATAGATAATATATTCCTGTGTATCAACAACAAGGGAGATACTAAGTAACTTTCCATCAGATCATCTTGGTCAGAAAGCAGCATTTCCTATTAATGTCACTTCTAAAAAGAATAAAATTGTATGCAGGCCAATGAGTGCACATCGACTTAAACAATTTAATGTTAATGTTTCAGCAAAAGTCACTCATATTGACTTTAATCAGGAAGATCCTAACAGCTTATATGACTCCTTATTTAATACAATTAAAGCTGAGTACAAAAACATTTTATAAAAACAAAAACTTGCAATTTTGTGAGTGGGCAACTGCAGGAATTTACAAAAGTAGGGCTAAGTTGTACGAACTATATGGTATGAAGCAATTTAATTTTGATCCTGCCTTTATTCAATATGTTAAAATTTATTCTAAGACCTTTAAAAAGGCCTGTGCCGCTGCCAAGTCGTTACATATAAGTAATAAAATTAAAGATTCAAAAAACAAGGCAAAAATGACTTGGAATGTAATCAATACTGAAACCGGTCGATTACTACCCCGTGATAATAACATTGAGTTAATTATAAATAACGAAGTGTGTAATAATAAATTAGATATAGCACAAACTTTTAACAACTATTTTATAGACATACCCGCGAAAACAACTAGCTCCTTAAATTCTTGTCCAATAAAAGCTCAACGCATGCTTGGGGGCAGCGTGGATCAGTGTAGTGTCTTATTTGGCTTTAAATATGTAAACCCTAACGATATTATTAAAGTATTCAAGTCACTTAACTCAAAAAAGACTGACTGACTGACTTGTGGGGTATTTCTGTAAAATTGATTGAGTCTATCATTTTAATATATCACCACATCTAGCTGAAATATTTAATAAATGTGTTGATAAAGGAGTGTTTCCAGATTTAACGAAACACAGTAAAGTAATACCTCTATTTAAATCTGGATCCAAAACCGACCCTGGTAATTTCAGACCAATTTCAATATTACCAGCCATTAATAAAATTTTTGAAAAAATTATATTGCAACAATTACAAGTTCATTTTAATTTAAATATGCTATTACATAAGGAGCAGTATGGGTTCACAAGGGGTCGTTCTACCATTCATGCAGGTGTGATAATATCCATCAAGCCTTATCCCCGAAGGGGTGGCAGAGGCATATTATATGCCCACTTTTCACCGTGTGGATTCCTGTACCACGTAATAGGTGGTGAGCCCACTGCCGTATTGAAATGTACAGACGCAGGTTGTGGGTACCTGCTGTTGAATTTTTTCAAGCCGCCCATAAGGCTTTCAACCAGGCTTAACGACTGCCATTTTACTGGCAACCGGGACCAACGGCTTAACGTGCCTTCCGAAGCACGGAAACGCTCGCAAACGTAAATGCCACAAACTGGTCACCCATCCGAGGACCAGCCATAGTGAAAGTTGCGTAACTCAGTGATCGTTTACAGAACACTGAGACCGCGAGGCCACGAGTGCAGGTGTGACACTTCTGAATCATATATATGACGCCTGGGAGAATAGACAAGATGCTATTGGTGTATTCTGCGATCTCTCCAAAGCATTTGATTGCGTTGACAATAAAACACCATTGGGAAAACTCTTTTATTATGGTATCAAAGACTCTGCACTGAACCTTGTTGCCTCCTACCTAAATGATTGAATACAACATGTTGATGTCAATGGAATTCGCTCCTCTGGAGCATCTGTTGCTATGGGCGTACCGCAGGAATCAATTCTGGGTCCGTTTTTATTTTTAATTTATATTAACGATCTGCCATTCTATATACAGAACTTGTGCGACATTGTTCTATTTGCTGATGATACGTCACTTATTTTTAAAGTTGATCGCACGCTTAGTAATTTTAACTGCGTAAATAGTTCACATGCCCAAATTGTAGATTGGTTTACGACCAATAATTTGGTACTAAACGCTAAGAAGACAAAATGTATCAGATTAAGCATGCCTAATGTCAGGAATTGCGGTACAAATATAAGATTGAACGGTGATACCCTTAATCTTGTAGAATCAACTGTATTTCTGGGGATCATTTTAGATAGCAAACTGCAGTGGAATGCCCAAATAACGTGTTTTGCAGGTAAACTCAGCTCGGCAGCCTTTGCCGTTAGTAAAGTCAGGCAGCTTACTGATGTGGGAACTGCCAGGCTGGTATACTTTAGTTATTTTCATAGTGTCATGTCTTACGGCAGTTTGCTGTGGGGCAAAGCAGCTGATCTAAAAGTATTTTTTTATACTCCAGAAGAGAGCTGTACGTGCAATATATAAATTGAGTGCTAGAGTGTCTCTTAGAGAAAAACTTAAAGAAATTGGCATTTAACGGTTGCATCACAGTTTATATTTGCAAATATTATGTTAGTTAAACAGAACATACATTTATACAATAGACACAGTGGCATACATTCGATAAATACTAGAAATAAGCATACGGTTCACGACTCTTTTGCAGGAATTGGCGTACGCCTATATAATAAAATTCCTTTAAACATTATGAACCTGCCGTTACATAAATTAAAGGCGGAAATTAAGACGCACCTCTTGAAAAGGGCCTATTACACAACTAATGATTATTTGAACGATAAAAATAAATGGAAATGAGTTGCTTGCTCTTCGCTTGAGCTATTTAGGATTCGAATGAATCTTGTGATATGCCTTGTATCTGCATATATATGTTGTATTTTTACATCTCTACATTATTAATCATATGAAACGTCTGACAACAACAACATACAACATACTGTCACGCCCCCATCCCCGAAGGGGTAGGCAGAGGCATACTTAACGCCCACGTTTCACCGTATGCACTTTCGTCCCACGTAACAGGTGGTGAGCCTATTGCCGTGTTGAAATGGACAGGCGCAGGCTGCATCGACCTGCTGTTGAAATTTTTTAAGCCGCCCATAGGGCCTAAAAATTGGCTTGACGACTGCCATTTTATTGGCAACCGGGACCAATGGCTTAACGTGCCTTCCGAAGCACGGAACTGGGGTGGGTCTAAAGGACCGAATAAATTTAATAATAAAATGTGTCTATTTTAGATGTTAAATTTGGAAGAAATTTTGAACCCGCTGCCTTTTTAGTGAGGTGGTAACAAAAAGGCTAAAAGGTCTTATGTGCTAGACACTCATTATCACGACCAATTAAAGTCCTGGTAGTCTCGGACTACCTGTAACGTCTGACAACTAAAGGTTTCTAAATTGGCTGCGTTTAGTCCCGGTATTAACTAATATACAATGTAATTTGAGTTTGTTATTGTGTGAGCACCATGTAGACTTATTTATTTCTTTAAAATTGACATGATAGTTGCTATGCAGTTTTTGAGTATGTCATGCTCGCCTAAGTGTCCTGGTAGTGGTGGCGAATGTATCGGGTCGCCTTATTCCCTATAATACGGTTGAGTAGGGCGATGGCTGATATAATGCGTCATACCCGTGAACGGGTGCCGTCTGTTGGGACTGGTCCGCTCATAGCTGTTATAGCAATTATTACAAATAATCTTATTTATATTTAAGGTAAACTTAAGTTTAGTCGACTGTTCTCACATAAATCCAAAGGAACAATGTAAGTGTAATTTTAATGTTATAAGCCATTCCTACATTTTAAAATGGCATCCATTGACTTTCTTGCCAGATTCTTCTTCTTCAAGGGTAGGCTGCCCTTAGAACCGACAACTATAATATATGATATGATATGATTTTAAACACAACGTTGATTTTGTTTTTTTGTTTGTATAAATTCATTACTATATAATTGGTCAAATATCATGTTAATCAAACTAATGTAATTACTGGCGTTTAGAAAAGAGTGGCCATGAGTTTTATTGCCAGGTTCTTCCTCAGGCTCTACCTATTGCTTTGCTAATCTTTTGACTGCCTCTGTGGCGCGGTGGGAGTGCATCCGACTGCTACGCAAGAGGTCGTGGGTTCGATTCCCACCCAGGATAAAACTTTGTGTGATGAGCACGATGGTTTATTCGGTGGCTGGGTGTTATTTATCTATAATATGTATGTATTTAGAAATATATAAGTATGTTTATCAGTTATCTAGATCCCATAACACAAGCTAATATTAGCTTACTTTGGGCTAGATGGCGCTGTGTGAAAAGTGTCCCACAATTTATTATTATTATTTTATATTATATTATAATCTGGCAGTAAATGTAAATGTAGAAGCAATATTCTTGACGTTCATAAGTGTTACTTTGTGACCTAAATGAATAAAGATTTATTATTATTACAATTGCAGGTAGCCTCAGTTGGTCCCTGTCGATTACAACACGTCAATAAAACCAACGTATGTAATAAAATACATATTATTAAAATAAATACGTATAGTAAGCCTCTGTCTACCTTCGAAGAAAATGCGTGACCATAAGTAAGTATGTACAGAAATTTAGCTGGCTAAAGAAAGAATATCTATTGTACGAAAGTAGAGGGTAGAAAGAGTCACGGTAGGCCGAGACTTACATATGAGGACCACGTAAGCAGATTGCTCAAAAACGAAACGGGCAAAAGTATTTTGATACCCAGACGTGCGATTAAATGTTTATTGAATCTGCAGGAAATGAAATAAGTATGCAAGGACCGCGAAACCTGGCAATCTCTTTTCCCTGACTACCCCTGACTGATTAATTTTAAAATTTTGATCACTTCTTATCATATTACCTCAAACCACGGTCATACCAAAAAAGAAAAACAAAAGACCTTAAAGGTACCTGAAAATCATAATGAATAATACACATTGTGTAAATTGACTTTTTATTTGAAATTGATTAAGCGTGCTAAAAAAAAGTTTTATTAATAAATCCATCAACCTCACAATCTTTTGCTCACTTAACTATGAATAACTAACGCATGAGTGCTTGGCCGCGGCTCATGTTTACCAACTATGTAGTGTAGTACGGATTTAAAAAATAAGCTCTTGGTGAAAAATTCTGACAATAAAAATTCTTTAGTTATCATGCCGGAGCATTGTTTGAATGAAGGAACCATACAAAGCAAACCAGTATTTTTACATTACAATATAAGAAAAACGACAAAGTGGTAACGTATATTACTGAGTAGCTTTTATTAAAATTTAGCTTTTTATCAAATTGTATTTTGGTTGAGATTGTGTTATAAGATAGAACGGTGGGAGTGTATCCGACTGCTGCGCAAGAGGTCGTGGTTTCGATTCCCACCCAGGATAAAACTTTGTATGATGAGCACGATGGTTTATTCTGTCTGGGTGTTATTTATCTATAATATGTATGTATTTAGAAATATAATAATATAATAATAATATAGCCTCTTTATTTCCATAATGAATAATTCACAAAACAATTAATTATCATAGAATTATCATCAATACATGTATGAAATAATAATAAAATATTAAAACAAATAGATTACATACATATTAAATTAAAGAATTATACGAATTCTGAAATGATAAAATTAAAATTTTAAATAATTATTTTTATAAATATGAAGTTAATTTTTTTTTAAATAAAAAATAAATTTAAAAACAAATTTAAAAAAAAAAGTTAATTTTTTTTTTTTTTTTTAGAGTTATATAAGTATGTTTATCAGTTATCTGGTTTCAAATATAAAATTGAATGTTTTATATTGGTGGTTCCAAAATTAGTTCTTCAAACTTTGTGATGTAACTTAGCATTGGAAATGAATACCGAAAACTTTTTTGAAGTGAAACTTCTTAATCGAGGTTTAGAGAAATTTTATTGCTGTAAAAAAAAATCGCCACGTATTTCGCTTACGTGCCATATTCTTTTGAAGTGAAACTTCTTTATCGACGTATGAGAGAAATTTAAGAGCTGTAAAAAATGTCGTAAAGAAGTTTCACCTGTGTACTTCGGTACACACACTTTTTATTTTAATACGAGCGATTTCATACTTCAGAAGGCACTTTAAGCAGTTGGTCCCAGTTGCCAGTAAAATAGCAATCGTTAAGGCAAGTTGAAGGCCATATGGGCGGCTTGAAAATTTTCAATAGCAGGTTTCCACAATCTACGCCTCTCCATTTCAATACGACAATGGGCTTACCACCTGCTACGTGGAACAAAAAAATATACGGTAAAATGTTGACGTATAGTATGCTTCTGCCTACCCCGTCGGGGATAAAGGCGAAACTTTATGTATGTATGTAAGGACACACGTATGCATATAGGAGAAATACAGTAGGAGTCAACACTCGGCGCGCTTGTAGCATTAGGAAAGACGACATAAACGAACATTTGTAATTTTTTTTGTAGAAATTACTTTTGTATCGTACGATGTCTATTTTTCATCAATTTTCATCGATACTACTTACGTAAGATAACAAAATTTGAAGACTCCATATTGAATCGCCTTGTTTACAAAATTAAATATTTACGCTTTAATTTCCCGGATTATAACTAAATATCGTCGAAATACTCGTAGTTTGTTATTCTCAAAGCCTCTTACTGTTATTATTTCATCTTATATTCAAAGTAAACAAATCAATTCAAACCAAGATAAATAAACAGTTATTCGTAGCGATCTTACTACGAACGAATAACTGTTTATTTCGTGTGAGTACTCTGGTAAATCTGAGTCAGCCATTTTGTTTGTTAAATTTATGTCGTGTCGGAACGCCCAGCATTTTCAATAACCAAGTAACATACACACACTCATGCCTTTATCCCCTAAGGGGTAGGCAGAGGCATGTTAAACGCCCACATTTCACCGTATGCATTTTTGTTCCAAGTAAAGGTGGTGAGCCCATTGCCGTTATCAAGTAAAGTGATAAGTAAATAGGGAATAGAGTTACTGTCGCAATTCAGCTGGTTAGTAATTGATTTACAAGTAAAAACATTTTCATTACTAATAATGAAAATGCAAAACTTAAAAAAAAAAGAGAAAAGTCAAAAGTATTCAGATACCCAGACGTGCATGTTTAAAGTGATAAATAAATCTGCAGAAAGCGAAAGAATATGCATGGATCGTGACACCTGGCGATCTGTCCTCTACACTACTACCGTCAAGGATACAGCGTGAAGATACTTTAGTTAAATTTCTTTTTAACTTGGAAGATTGTTACTGGCTCAATTCAAATAGTAATTAGTTTATAATCAAAAACTTTTTTCATTACTATAAATCGACTTATTTTTTATCCATAGAGCTTAGTTTTAAAGCCGCAAAGTTAAAAAAAATAACAAATGCCTTTAACAAATTAGATGTCTAGTTAAGAAATAATCCGTCAAAGTGGATCGTCACCTTGCTCTAAACATCCAAGTTTGGGAGATCAGATTTACTAGAGATGGCAGAGACAGTTTCTTAAAGCGTTAGATACTATAGGAGCCGTAAATAAATATGGAAGAAGAACCTAGCACGATGAACGTCATGGTATAAGGAGCGCGGCTGCACAAGTAGCCCGTATGGTACACGACAGGGATATGCCGTATATACATAGCTATGGCTGACGTCAACGCATTGTATAGACAAGGACTACTAATACCAAAGAAGAACCTCTTCCTGTGAAAAAGCAACCTACCCCTTGTAAAGGTTCGGAGTACTGAAAGGCTTGGAAAAAAAAATGATTTTGATTGCAGTACTGGTCTAGTCTCGGATTCGAGTCTTAGCTAAGATCAAATATTTGTTTAATCCATTACTATGGCATTTAGATAAGTGTAAAGCGGAGGTTTTCTATGAATAAATAAATATAGTAGGACATCTTCTACACAGCGCCAGCTAGTCCACAGGTCGCTAAAAATAAAAATATGTGTGTGTATCAGAGTACACAGGTAAGAAGTGAAGCTTCTTTACGATATTTTTTATAGCTATAATATTTCTCTCAACGTCCATTAGGAAGTTTTACTTCAATAAGCTTGGTATGGGATCTAGATAACTGATAAATATAAATAGTAATAGATTAATATATGCCTACTTGTTAAACGCCCTCACAATTAATTACCGAGCTATTACTTGTTAGAATTAAGGCTCGGTAGTTCTGTACACAGAGATGAAGACCTTTGCGTCTTTGCGTCAGTCAAATACGTTAGACATCAGTAATATAGGATGCTCCTTTAACTGTCAAGTTTAAATAGTCAACGGCACAGTGCTTATGTATTTAACTAACTAACTATCTTCACGCTGTATCCCTGACGGGGTGGTCAGAGAGGAGGCTTCACGATCCATGCATACTTCTTTCGCTTCTTGCAGATACATCAATCGCTTCATACATGCAAATCTGGGTATCCGAGTACTTTTGACTTTACCGTTTTTGACCAATCTGTTCACGTGGTCTTTCTATGTAAGTCTCGGCCTACCTGACTCCTTTATCCCTCTACTTTCGCACAATATATATTCTTCGTCAATCCTTCCTCACTCATTCGTTGGACGTGTCCAAACCAACGGAGCACGCCCTTTTCCAGCTTAACGCTGACACTTTCAATCAAACCTGCCATATTGCGTATCATTCGTTACGTATTCTTTTCGTTACATATTGCTTATGTATTTCAAAACTATTATATCCTATATCTATAGATTAATAAAATCGAAGAGTCTGTAATTCCAAATAAACAGTATTTTACTAAATGCATTAAAACTTCATCATCAACATTCACTATTTGCAAAAAAAAAACATTTTCGTTAATTTCTGATTAATCTCTGAAAGCGCTGGACCGATTTTAAAGACGTCGCTGAGTGATGGCTTATGTCATAAGAAAGTAACTTTAGCTAAATTTTATCCCCGTATTCCCACGGAACCGAAAATACTAGGGGAAATTGCGGGGCGTCCACTAGTCCAAATTGCAGCATTTTAGGTTAGGTTAGGTCGTTTATTGAAGTGAAACTTCTTTATCAAAAGTGAAACTTCTTTATCGACGTACGAGAAAAAAATTATAAAAAAATAAATAATTAAAATTAAAATTAAAATCTTTTATTTCAAAGCAACTAAGGCTTATAGCTGTAAAAAATGTCTTAAAGAAGTTTCACTTCTTACCTGTGTTCTCTGGTACTCACACATTTTTTTAACAGTTTGTGTAAGATCTCTGTATGATGTAGATCTCGTCTGAAGCGTATTATATGTCCAGTTACTTTAAAATGCTACCTGGGTTTAGAGCCTAGAGTCAAAATCGATAAGTCTGCTTCAAGCTTTGCTCGTTTGACTTTTGATTTTTGTCATTGTTGAACTGCCGACTAAGCTAGCTCGAAAAAGTACCTGTCATATTGTCTCATGTTAGTCAGGAGATGACGTCACTTGGGCCCCGAAGATCTAAGTAGGGTCTAATACATTTTGTAAACACATAGATGTCACATTGTAAAGCAGAATATTGCACATTACTTACAATATGTTGAATAAACGGCCTATAAGGCCTTCAACTGGGCTTAACGACTGCCATATTACTGTCAACCGGGACCACCGGTTTAACATGCCTTCCGAAGCACGGAAATGCTCGCAAATGTAAAAGCCACAAAGTGGTCACCCATCCCTGACCTTCCACAGCGAAAGTTGCTTAACGCAGTAATCGTTTACAGAACACTGAGGCCGCGGGGCCACAAGCGCTTCAATGTCCCATAAACACGGCAATGGGCTCACCACCTGTTACGTTGGACAAAGGTGCATACGTTGAAATGTGAGCGTATAGTATGCCTCTGCCTACCCCTTCGGGGATAAAGACGTGACAATATGTCAATATCTGTGTTTTACAATAAGAAGGGTGAGGTACCTACTTGCCCTACTATATCTCTTTCCTTGAGGAGTTCTACCTGTCATTTCTCCGTTACCACTAGTTGGGGTAATCCCTAACTATTCTGCGCTAGGAATAACTAATCGATATGTAAACTGGGTTTCCTAATAATAATAATGTCCCATTCCCTATTAGATTAAAATTCTCAAAGGGCCTTTGCGTGTTGGACCTATGTCCCCATGTAAGCCTACCAAAAGTCCGGGTATCTTCATGAGAAAAAAAAGAAGATACCCGTGTAAAAAGAAGAGACATAATAATAATAATAATGAGTTTTTTTTTCTCTTATATACATAATTTGATTGTGATATAGGTGTGAATTTGGGTGACTTTAAAGTAAACTGTCTGCTGTACGCTGATGATGCAGTGCTCATGGCCTCATCAGAAGCCGACCTTCAGGCATTAGTCACTAATATGAAAGAGGAGTGTGAAAGTAAGGGTCTTCGCTTGAATGCAAGTAAAACTATGGTTCTAGTATTTGAAAGAGATGACGTAAGAACCAAATGCGAGATTAGGGTAAACCAGGAACGACTAGAGCAAGTGAATGAAATTGTGTATTTAGGGAGTATGTTTAGCGCGGATGGAAAATGTGATTCGGATGTAGAACGGCGAGTAGCTGCCGGAAACAGAGTTAAAAGTGCTTTGTCCCAATTAGTAAAGCGACAAAGCATCGTAAAAGAAGCACGACTGGCGATTCATAACGCAGTGCTAGTGCCAACTTTGCTTTACGGTAGCGAAACCTGGGTATGTCAGCAGATGCATGAAAGTAAACTGAATGCTGTGGAGATGCGATCACTTCTAAAATTGTGCGGCGTTACTTTGGCCGACCTTATACGTAACGAAGTGATACGCAATATGGCAGGTTTGACTGAAAATGTCAGCGTTAAGCTGGAAAAGGGCGTGCCGTTGGTTTGGACACGTCCAACGAATAAGTGAGGAACGATTGACGAAGAATATATATTGTGCAAAAGTAGAGGGTAGAAGAAGTCAGGGTAGGCCGAGACTTACATATGATGACCACGTGAGCAGATTGCTCAAAAACGGAAAGGTCAAAAGTACTCGGATACCCCGACGTGCGTGTATGAAGCGATTGATGAATCTTGAAGAAGCGAAAAAATTATGCATGAATCGCGAAGCCTGGCGATCTGTCCCCTCTGACTACCCCGTCAGGGATACAGCGTGAAGATAGTTAGTTAGTTAGTTAGTTTTTTATATACATAATTATGTCTTCCTTTGAAACTCCTTTATCCATATCGGTATCTTGATATTCGCAGCCTTAAATTTTCCCTCTGGTAGTACAGTAGCCTTTCCTTTACTGCCACGAAATCGTTTCTTCTTCTCAAATAAAATCCAGTCATCTTTAGTGTCAGCTGGATTATTAATATCAGATTTTAAAGCATTTGCAAATGTGCTGCCCAACATGCGCTACTCTTAATACGAGTTGGTTTTCACTTTCTGTCTGCCTTTCTTTTTCTGCGTAGTTCTACGTTGGATTTTTTTCATGTTACGCCTGAATAAAATTTCATTGCTTTGCAATGAAATGAAATGAATGAAATGTTACTGGGGAAAATAGGAAAATAAAGTAGGACACCACAACTTATTTCTGTAAGAAACCTTTTCCAGCAGACCGGCACAGTCACCTCTCGACGGCAAGTGGCATGACGCGGAATAATTGAAAAAGGGTTCGCTATAAATCATTGAAAAATATTATTGTCCGAAGACGATATTACGTAACATATATCCTGAACTCAAAAGTCCTGAAAAAGGTGAGACATTTATCACACTTGAATTGATGTTCTTTACTATTACCACGATCTACTGCAAGTTGCAGGCGCTGCGTCAGGCCGACAGCTTAACTAATAATTACTGACAAATGTGTTGCTTGTCGTTGTAATATAATAAAGAAAGTAAATATAAGATGTAAAATACAGGACGTATATCACGTTTTAATGGAATGTGCCAGGAACGAAGTTGAAAGAAATCAATTAGACCTAAAGTGGCTAGATGTTAGGAGGTGTAATGTCATAAAGCTTTGTATGAGATAGTACGAAAAGCATGTTATTTTTAAAATTGCTTACCTGTATTTAATTTAAAAGCATTTTTAATATGAGGGTGACATAATCGCATGCGACAAAACCCTTCAATTAAAAGAAATAAAAATAAATTTAGTGAAGGAGTTTTTGTGGGTATTCCCAGTGCCACCACAATCAAGTGCTGAGCTGCGACCACTGCTTAGCCAGCAGTGGGTATTTGAATGCGGATCCACTCATCTCAAAAAAAAATGTTCCCGATAATTGCGGCAATGTGCAGTTGGCATAGTGTGGTGGGGCCTTATCAAAATATTCAAGGCTCAATTCAGCCTCACATGATGACTAACGAAAAGGTAATGAAACAAAACCCTGTACCAACTCGTCTCACCAGCGTAGTGCAGGAAGTTCAATCACACTCCAAAATGAGATTGAAGAGGCCTACGCCCAGCAGCGGACTGTAAACTAACTTCAATCATTGTGCAGTTCATTGATTATTTCGAAACTGCCATCTTTGAATATTACTTTAACTTTCAGTGTGAATCGAACCGTGTATTCGTCTGTCAAAAGATTTGAATACAGAACATTAATATCATGACTGACATCGTCTGTCCGATTCGCACTGTGAAAGTTAGTAAGGAGTGGTGGTAGTCTCATTGTTGTAATAATCTAAAGTTTTGCAAACTCGTGAATATACGACACGAGTCTTTCTCCTCTTTGTCTGCATTTTATGGAATCGGGAATATTCCGAGGAGTTGTTTCAATACAACGTGAGTGTCGCAGGTGTCACCCTAATATCGAGAATAAATTCGATAGAATAAGCTTTTGCAATTTTCGAGTAGGTAATATTAAATGTAAGTAGGTATTTAAAATGTACTCACTTTAAAGTGTGGAATAAATATTGAGAATATAATCGTAGTTTTTTTTTTCTTCGTTGTTCGCCGTGCGTTTATTTATATTTTGTATATATGTTTTTGAAGTTATCCTTTCTTTTTTGGCGCGTTAGGGAAAAATGATCCGGCTTGACATCCGACAGGGCTTCCACACCATTCTTATTGTGTTTTATTTTGCTCACTAATTTATCATTCCTGTTACAAACAAAGAGTTGTCGTATATGTGATGAAGTCTTATTAGACTAAAGATGTGTAGTATGACATTATAAACAAAATAGTGTGTATGTGTACGTATGCACACGCGTTCGAAGTTATACTGCTTTAGTCTAATAAGATTTCATCACATGTACCACAAGATTGAAAACTACTTTGAATATAGTTATAAGTTGTCATGGAAACACTTATCAGCTAACGTCAGGGAGTTTATAAGTTGTCGTGAAAACACTTATCATTTAAATTTATGGTGTCGGTTTTTCGTGACGGTCTGTGCGCGGATCGTAAAAATTTGTCTCATTATTTTTCCCTAACGCACTGACATAAGTATAACTTCAATTATGAGTAGATACCTTTTCTTTTCACGTGTGGAAGCCCTCTCGGATGTCAAGCCGTATTCGAACCAGCTACAACCACACGGTCCCTGCCTGACTTTCTATTGCCGGACGCCCCGGGTAACTCCTCGGAGAGATGTCCCAGTGCTCCCGGCAGACTTTCGCTACCACCGCGGCCTCACCTGGGGTTCGCGTGTTATACCGCTTTTTTAGGGGTCGGTTCGGATATTATCCCGCTTCTTGCGGCGTGAGGTGTGCGTGAAAAGTGTTCGAATATCAAATTAAAGCATCAATTTAATTTAAAGAATATCAATAACTAAGCATCATAATAAAATGCTATGAAGCTTCATAATACAATATTATAAAGCTTCGTCATTTCTAAAGTTAATGAATATGATATGAGGTATTTCACAAAATATTATTTGAAAACATTTAATCAGCTTAGAGATATCAAAAAATGTATAAAAACAAATTAAAAATTAATTATATGAAAAATTTCCATTTTTATATTAAATGAAGACGTAAGCTTTTTTAAAGGTCAAGTACCGACTAACTCAATATCACTGAGCCTTAACTTAAGCAGCTTACAAAGTTTCTAAATAAAGGTTAATATTATAATAAAGGTCTTATTATGAGGAAAGTGCACGAATGTAGCCATAAATAAATAAATATTGTTGTAAACTTTCACACAGCGGCATACAGCCAAAACTATGCAAACATACTTATATATTTGTAAATACATACACATTATACATAGCAAACACCCAAACTCCGAAACAAACATTTGTGGATCACACAAATATTTGTTCCGACCTAAATCGAAACTGGGACCTCAGCCTTGGCAGTCGCATTCACAAGTGGTAGTGTACGCCACCGAGCAGTCAAATAAATTTACCTTATTGAGGGCCGTATTTTAGAACGTTACTTAATACTCAAGAAACACTTGAGGCTAGTTATGCCTTATAAATTAAGTAAAGTTCTAAAATACGGCCCTGACAGTTGACTGCCGATGAGCACAATTCAGTAGCCGCCAAAGTCAAAACAAGTGATGGTACCACTCTCTCGAGTACCGACAGCAAAGTAGGTCAGATATTTTCGGCTGCGGGGATCGTGTATATATGGATTTAATTGAGTAGCCAAGATATAAGGGGCCCCTTCAAGATTTTTGGGCAACAAATGACTTCACTTGCTAGCGGTATACCTACTGACTACGGACACGGTTGAGAGGAGAAAGCGGCATTCTTACGCGGCTGGGAGGTAAGACTCTGAGGACGTTGGAGAGTTACTCCTTACAATGTCAATGGGTGGCTACTTTGTGGCATTTACATTTGCGAGCGTTTCTGTGCTTCGGAAGGCACGTTAAGCCGTTGGTCCCGGTTGCCAGTGACATAGCAGTCGTTATGTCAAGTTGAAGGCCTTATGGGCGGCTTGAAAAAGTTCAACAGTAGCAATAACCTACGTCTGTCTATTTTAACAAGGCAATGGGCACACCACCTATTACGTGGGACAGGAATACACATGGTGAAAAGTGGGCATATAATATGCCTCTGCCACCCCTTCGGGGATAATGCGTGATAGATAAATAACACTGCGAATGCTGACCATCATCGTCATAATAGCGCTATACGGTCTTTCAATACGTGTATGTAAAATAATATATTATTTTAAAAGACCGGCGAGGCGGTATCCTCTGATCTATGTAAAATTACTACTACGCCTTTATCCTCGAAAAGGCATATATACCTACGCCCACATTTCACCGTATGCATCTTTGTCCTACGTAACAGGTGGTGAGCCCAATGTCGTGTTAAAAAGGACAGGCGCAGGTGGTGGCAACCTGGTGATGAAATTTTGAAAGACGCCCTTAACGCCTTCAACTTGGCTTATCGACTGCTATGTTACTGGTAACCGGTACTTACGGTTTAACGTGCCTTCCGATTTACGGTGGCGAGAGAATTAGAATTGCCACTAATTTGTCGCCCATCCGAGGTTCATGGCCAAAGTTGCTTAACGCAATGATCGTTTACAGAACACTGTGTTAGCGGGGCTATGAGCGCTTCAAATTAATGACTTACTTAATGTCTAGAAAGTAATAAATTCTTGTGAACACACTCAATGAGTACTAAAACACGTATATTTCAAACTCGATAAGTCGGGAGACATAGGTTTACGGAGTTTCAGCCCGTTATGTGTATAGTTACGTAATTTAGATACGCTCCTCATAAATGAACTTGGCTCATTGAAAGTTATCATCGATTTTGAAAACCGCGGCCTTTCATCAATAAAGGTATGAGCTCAATGACAGCGATTTTTGAACGTATTTTACTTTAGTACATTGTGACTCTTATACCTCCTGAATGTTATTATTATCTATAGATTGAATTTTTTTGTTTTATAATGTTACCACAAGCTTTTTTACCACAAGCAACACATCATGACTAAGATATTTGTCATAATTATATAGTATCTTATAAAATATTGTCATTTCAACCTCTTAAAAAACGACAGTATTCCTCCCAGGAACTGATGTGTATCTTAGACAAAAGACACAAATCCCCAGTCATAGAAATCAGATAACTGTGTAAATAGGGCTAAAAGAAGCTATATAAATAACTTTATGAACTAGAGGGCACCAGACTGACAAAAAACCAAATGATAGTCGTTTGGTTTTTGAAAATGCGAAGACATATATTTTCTGGTGAAATATATTTGTCTCCTATTTAGAAACGGCAAAACATTAGATTAAAGACTAGTAATGTCCAGAATTGGCGGCCATGGAACCTGGCTGCTGGCTACTTGCTTGATTTTGAGGAAGTCTGGGAAGAGGTAAACAGTAAAAGAAGCAAGAAAAAATAACTTGCAAGAAATAGAAATTTCAGGACTTGCGCCATAACACAAAGAAAACAAAGAGGAATTTAGGAAAAAGAGGAATTCACAAGACACAGTTCAAGCTCACAACAGTCAATTATAACATCAGTAACTTGTAACGGAGGAATGACGATTAGAACACCTCAAGGAAAAGGGACACGTAGTAGATATTCTTACCTTCCAAATTGTTAGTAAAATTAGTCGAGCCGATACACATTTCCCCTTCACGTAATGCATCCTCAAGACTAGGCAGCAATACCACTTTTTTGATGCCCACTTTTCACCGTGTGGATTCCTGTGCCACGTAATAGGTGGTGAGCCCATGGCCGTGTTGAAATAGACAGATGCAGGTTGTGGCTACCTGCTGTTGAAATTTTCAAGCCGCCCATAAGGCCTTCAACCAGGCTTAACGACTGCCATTTTACTGGCAACCGGGACCAACGGCTTAACGTGCCTTCCGAAGCACGGAAACGCTCGCAAAATGTAAATGATTTTATTATTCAGTCAATAATGCCCGATTACGTCACTTAACAAAGATACTTACATATAGGAAGTAATAAAGCATAAATATACTCCATCATTTTCATCGGATAACAATAAAATACTTTGTCTCAAGAAAGTTTGATAAAAAATTATAAAGATAATATTCTTTTAGGATCTTCCGCTACTAAAAATCAATACCTTCTAAAAATAATATCAATTCAAACGCCGGTAATCTAAAGAAATCGACCGTCTACCGTAAAAATATTCCTGAGGTTTATCGTGTCATAAATTAGGAATAAGAAACCTCTTAGTTCTCATAATGATCAAAGTTTAGTCGAAAAGATCGTATTAAAGTTACTACCTTAGAGATATTGTTTTTTTATGATCCGTGATCTCAAGTTGTAATTCAGGTAGTTACCTACATTGGCTCAAATGGCAGCTTTGACTTCAATACCAATGTAATTAATTTCAATCAATGACTACTAGAATTAGGTTCTGACACAAAGGTATTTGTTTTCGTGTAAAAATGCTCCTGGATGCTATGCCTGACCCCTAGTGACTAAAACATATGGTGCCATAGGCAGATAGAACTTGTATAAAGTCGGAAGTCCCAGGTGAGCCCTCGGAAGGAGAACCTCAGGGCTTCCGACAGATTTTGTCCGAAACCCCTGAGGGTTTAGGATGTTATCGGCTTCTTTGGGGGGGGGGGGGGGGGGGATGATCACGAGTTTCTAATATCAGGGTATATAGTTTCGCAATCTATAACTCTGCGTTAGTCTAGTCTAAATAGTCATTCAAATCACCATATCGCAGTCCACTGCTAAACGTGAACTGTCCCGAATTTGATTATTTTATATGTGGGATTGACCAGGTGATTTGGCACAGGGTTTAGTTTTCCGTCAGCTTGCAGGTGCTCCGCTTGTAGGTTGGGCTGAGCCCCTTTTTTAGTCAGTAGGGTTCTTTGCTGATTAATTTTCAAGAGATTACGCTCATTGTTCTGCCCGCATGAAATTAATCATATAATATTTTTTTTTTTGTTTCCTTTACACCAAGGGCAAGTCTTGTCAATGTACCTAAACATTTCAATTAATGTACTTTTTTGTACCCTTTGAAATGAAATGACAATGAAATTAAAGTAATATATCTTTATTCATGTAGGTCACAAAGTAACTCTTATGAACGCTAAGATTACTGCTTCTACATTTACATATACTGCCAGATTTGCAAAGCAATAGATAAAGCCTAAAAAGAACGTGGCAATAAAAGTCATAGCCAGACTCTTTTCTAATCGGTCTAATTGGTAAATCTTTTCTAATACGCTATTACGTCGGGTTCGCTTACAGTCAGACGTTTCTTTACTCACCATGTATATCTGTATCTAAGCGTCAACGTATTCACCGTTAAAGCCTCATTACTCGTAAGGGCTGTGCAGGAACCGAGCTTTATTACGAAGTCAATGGTTAATCTCTGTCGTCGAGTATATCTGAAAGTCTTTATGAGGGGTAAAAGCGCTTGTGGGTTTGAATTTCGAAAACAAAAAGTTTATGTCCAGTTCATTTTTTGTTGTAGGTTTGTATGTTTTTTATAAATGTTAAAATGTAGGGAGTACACGTGATAAGAGTACGCCACACATTGCCACGTGTCTATGATCTGTAAAATATGTTACTGAATTAATTATACAGCTCGTGGCCTCGTGGACTCAATGTTCTGTAAACGATCACTGCGTTTAAGCAAATTTCGCTATGACTGGTCACGGACGGGTGACTAATTTGTGGCATTTATATTAGCGAGCATTTTCGTGCTTCGGATGGTACGTTAAGACGTTGGTCCCGGTTGCCAGGGTTGCTAATAACATGGCAGTCGTTAAGCAAAGTTGACGGCCTTATGAAGGTTTAACAATTTCAACAGCAGGTAGTCACTACCTGCGTTCGTCTATTTCAACACAGCAATGGGCTCACCGCCTATTACGTAGGACAGGAATACACATGGTGAAAAGAGGGCGAAAATTATGCATCTGCCACCCCTTCGGGGATAAGGCGTGATTGATAAACAATTAACTATATACAGTGTGAGAAAAACGTGTTCAACCACACAAACAAACAAACTCTTCAGCTTTATATATTACATCCATAGATATTTTCCTCTGGTTAGTTTGTTTTTCTGATACATATTTTTCCAAGATCGAAACTCAAAGGATATTATTATTATCTAAGTGTGAACGTAAAATTGGACTGTGTAAATTATCCCGATCTTAACCTTTACCTCGGTAGTCTTATAAGTTTTAATTAACCCGCTGTCAAGTTCGCGAGCCTTACTAATTTCCACAAACACTTCTGCGCCACTGAACGCTACACTTATAATCGAACTGTCAAAACTAACACATAATCGTAAGTACAGACTAAAAAGTACCATAAATCTTTTTGAATAAGATACATTTTACTGTTAGGAAAATTTATAATAAGATATCTAATAACTTTTATCTTGAGATTGTAAATTCTATTATGGTCGTTTGCAGAATTTATTGGGTAAGACGTTAAAATAACACGATTATTAACAGTTACGATGGCAAATATTTAAAATTCAATTAATTTCTTGTAGGAAATGTCTTTAAGCATTGAAATCTATAGACATTTTCCTACTGAACGAACTAACAAACTCTATAATAATAAGGTTAAAGGAGTTTCCTTCAAGCAAAGTGTGATTCAAATAAATGAAATAATAAAAAGATATCGTTGACGGACGACTCACACAACGCCATCTGATTTCAAACTAACCAGAACTTGTACTATGGTAACCAGATAACTGATAAACATACTTAAATATTTCAAAATACATACATATTATAGATAATAACACCTAGACACAGAATAAACCATCGTATTCATCACAAAAAGTTTTATCCTGGGTGGGAAATGAACCCACGACCTCGATTCAAAAGCGCTGTATTTACAATTTACAGAGTTTTTGTAGAACTATCTCTAAGATTATAAACTTAAGTAAATTATTGATATTCTCGTAGTTCCGTTACGTTAAGCATCTTACACTACTATCGGTCCTGAGGTAGGCAACCGCTTGTGGCATTTACATGTGTTGGTGCCGATTGCCAGTAACATGTTATAAGAATTTATGGTGATCATGGCACTTGCAACAATGCCGAAATATCGGATGCTCGCGTGAGAAAGTAAGTGAACATGATAAATATCCCGAAAATCAAAATTTTACTTAAGTAACATGGTAGTCGTTAAGCCAAGTTGAGTAGTCACTGGTGATCTAACATACATAGGCTATGGTAATCACTTTCGATCAGGTGTATGGTTGTCTGTTCCCTCAGTATTAAAATCATAGGGCTATATGACAGTACTTAACTTTAATGGACATACATGCTATGGTTACGACTTACTAACGTGTAAAATAAGTAGACAAAAGTATTTTTGTTCACCACAGTATATATTATGGAATTATATACCTACGTACCTAATTCAATTTGGTGATTACTGACTATACTTATAAAGTAAAATGACATTAAATTGTGATAGTGGTAATTTTCTTTTTTTTATACCACTGAGGTGACAGACAAGCATACCTGATGGAAAGATACGATTATATGATATGATTTATTCATTCTTAATTTTGATTGAATTTTAAAATTGGTCATGAAGATTATTAACTATAAATTATTGTTTTTATATTGTTTATTAGTTAGCATTATATCACTTGATTTTTTACATTAAGACAAATAAACAAGAGACATTATATTTATAAAAAATGGGTGTGTACCAGAGTACACAGGTAAAAAGTGTAAATTCATTACGACATTTTTTACAGCTATAAAATTTCTCTCATACCTACGTCTATAAAGAAGTATCACTTATGATAAAGAAGTTTCACTTCAAAAAGGCATACACATCACATTTTACCGTAAGCATTTTAGTTCCACGTAACGGTTGGTAAGCCTATTGACAGGCGCAGGCTGTGGCGACTTGTTGTTGAAATTTTTTAAGCCGCCCATAAGGCCTTAACATTGGCTCATCAACTGCAACCATATTACTAGCAACCAGGATCAATGGCTGTCGTACTTTAACGTGTCTTCCAAAGCACGGAAAAGCTCGTAAATAGAAATACCACAAAGACACCCATCCGAAGACCAGCCATAGTTAAAATTGCTTAACGCAGTGATCGTTTACAGAACACAGAGTCAGTGGAGCTTTACATGATTGATTGTCAGTTA
Source organism: Thumatha senex (assembly GCA_948477245.1). NCBI lineage: Eukaryota > Metazoa > Arthropoda > Insecta > Lepidoptera > Erebidae > Thumatha > Thumatha senex. The sequence goes on from OX419734.1 coordinate 3,796,170, forward strand.
CTGTCTTTAAGCCCATATCAAGTCTACTGCGTACTACTTCAACATTTTAGTCAACTGTAATGTGCTCGAATATTCATCCAACCCCTTTTATGGACAAATATTCCAAAGCTTGGACAAGTTCATAACTTAATGTACTGCGAGATTTGGTTAGACTTGACTCTTCAGTAAAAGCTTTTTAGCTGGACGTATATAATGTTTGATTTACATACGAATGGGTTGGGCAAAAACCTTAGTAAATATATGGAGGTTGGGCGATTTATTACATAGTTGTTTTATTCATGTGAAAAGTCTGTCCTTTAAGGCACAGGATTCTTCCTAGTTTAACGGAGAGGGCTACAAATTTCTTGGACAGTTAGTCTGATTCTTATTTAAAATTGTTCTACAGTATGTAAATATTTATGTTAATAAATAAATAAAAAAGGTTTTTTTTTATTATTAGTTGTTATTTGGTTTAATGAGTAATAATCTTGAAGACCTAGTACATCTATATCAATAAAGTTGCTCCCTGACCTATCACCATTGAAAGGAACGACAGATGTGTAGCGATTCCGTATATACCACGCCTTTATCTCCGACGGGGTAGGCTGAGGCATACTATACGCCCACATATTACCGTATCCATTTTTGTCTCACATAACGAGTGGTGAGCCCATTGCCGTGTTCATAGTGCTAGTCCTAATTCACTATTACCATTCCACTTGGTTTGCCAGAAGCAGGCCATGAAAGATGGCGTAGCGTACACGCACATAGTTCACCCCTTAAGGAAGTAGTATAATGCCCCAACCTCCCTAAAGCGAGATAACACTCGAACCCCCCAAAGAGGCAGAATACACACCCGAACCCCCCTAGAACGAGCCTGCGGTAGCGGACAAAGTCTGTCGGGAGCGCTGGAGCTATCCTTCCGAGTGCTTACTTGGGGCTCCTGGCCATAGACAGTTGGAACACCATAAACGTGTGATTTTAGTCGGTAGTTGTCCGGCATAGCATCCATGATGTATTCCACACGAAAAAAAAAACGTGGTATGCGATCTTTGGACCGAGGAAAGGTCAGGAGCGGGTTATTTGAATGATAAAAAAAACTACAAATTAAAATTCATTAAATAGTTGTTTATCAAAAACGAGGTGGCATAGGTAGATTCGAGATATATACGTCTACATTTCACCGTATGTCTATATTTCTGTCCCAGGTGTCGTTAAAATTTTTCAGGCCACCCAGAAAGATTTCAACTTGACTTGACGACTGCCATGTTACTGGAAACCGGGACCATCGGCTTAGCGTGCCTTCTGAAGCACGGAAATTACATAATTCATATATTATATTATTATGAAAGTATGGAAAACACTTTAAATATATATTAAACTAGATAATATTATAATACCAAAAGCTTCATAATTAAATAATAAATACTTTGGAGACCACACTGAAGAGCTCTAGTTTTATATTAAAATCAAATTATTTACGGTTCCTCTGTCAATATTAGAATCTCGGTCAAAGGTAATTAAATAATTAAATCCAAGAGTCCCTGAAAGCTTCGGACTCTCTGACAATATTGATATTAAGTTCCTATTGCCACAGTAACAAGAAAAGCAGTAATAAGAATATCAGGCTACTCCACAGACCAAGGAATTAATGAAAATGAAAAATCTTTATTCATGTTGGTCACAAAGTAACACTTATGAACGTCAAGATTATTGTTTCTACATTTAAATTTTCTGCCTGATTCGCTACGCAATAGATAGAGCCTGAGGCAGAACCTGGCAATAAAACTCATCGTAACCGCAAGTAATAAAACAATTTTATTTACATGATATTTGAACAAATTATATAGTAATGAGTCTTTCTTGAAGCGCTCGTGGCGCCGCGGTCTCAGTGTTCTGTTAACGATCACTGAGTTACGCAACTTTCACTATGGCTGGTACTCGGATGGGTGACCACTTTGTGGCATTTACATTTGCGAGCGTTTCCGTGCTTCGGAAGGCACGTTAAGCCGTTGGTCCCGGTTGCCAGTAAAATGGCAGTCGTTAAGCCTGGTTGAAGGCCTTATGGGCGGCTTAAAAATTTCAACAGCAGGTAGCCACAACCTGCGTCTGTCTATTTCAACACGGCAATGGGCTCACCACCTATTACGTGGGACAGGAATCCACACGGTGAAAAGCGGGTATATAATATGCCTCTGCCACCCTTTCGGGGATAAGGCGTGATGGATATTTATTTTATGAGTCTTTCCAAAAGAAACAAAATCAAATCAAATTGAGAGCGTTTCTAGTTGCCAGTTCTAAGGGCAGCCCACCCTTATGACGAAGAATCTGGCAAGAAACTCAATGGCTGCTCTTTTAAAATGTAGGTATGGCTTACAATATTAAACTTACATTGTTATTGGAGTTATATGAGAACAGTCGACTAAACTTAATTTGCCTTAATTTTAAATAGTGCCTATTATTAATGTCAATGGCGCTCTGTTAGAGACGTCTTAATCGTTTACTCATACGATCATACTAATAATACAGACGAATGGCAAGCAACTAACAGTCTATGTCATATTCCCCAACAGCCGGACATAAACTTTGCACGTTCGTTCTGTGGGCTACTCAATATGCTTCTACTTCTCTGTGACCAACAAAACATATTTATTTATATTTATTTTAATTATATGCGGTTAACATATTATAACTAATAAGAAAAATAAGAAGTCACGGGCTCGAGTCCCACTCGAAGCTGAAAATCTTTCCACTCTAAATAAATAAAAAAAATTGTGTGAGTACTTCTATACTCGCGTTAGAAGTTATATTTTTTATTGAATGTAGATATAAGACGTCATGGACGAAGAGTAGAAGCGTGCTCGTCGCCATCCCTGCCAGCTACGGCTGCAATTCTACTCCAACACGAGTGCCACAGGAGCGAACAATGTTAGGGCGTGCCCCCGAGGCGACGCGCACCATTTCGTCCCCGCTCTGATGCGAAAAGTGTGTGCTAGGGGACCGCCACCCTACACGCGCGGCCCGACACGGCGGGAAGTGGAGGATGGAGTGCAGGGTAGCTGCGTGGAATGTTAGGGGAGGAATGGCAGATAAGATGAATGAGTTGATGGATGTTATGAATGAGAGAAAGTTTGATGTAGTGTGCTTGACAGAGACCAAGCGCGAGGGTATCGAAATCTTGGAGCTCCCGGGCGGGGTGCTCGCGCTATGGTCTGGAGTACCAGAGAGCGAGCATGGCAGTCGGGGGGTTGGAATTTTGTAGTCCTCGCGATTGGCCTCCGGTATGTATGAGTACAAACTGGTAGGTCCTAGAATCCTTTGGATCCGTCTAAAACTTGGTTTGACGAAGATTTTCCTGGTAGCTGCTTACGCGCCAGTTTCTTCGTCGAACGCGAGTGAGCTAGAGGACTTCTGGGAGAGTATGAGAGAAGCTCTAAATGTGATAGAAGGAAATGTAAGACTTATAGTATGTGGAGACTTGAATGGGTGGGTGGGTACCGCTCGCGATGGTTTTGAGTTGGTACTCGGAAAGTTTGGGGATAAAAGGGTGAACGACGCTGGTAATGTAAGTCAAAGAGAAGCATGCTAGATCTATTCCTAATGGATAGTAGGCTCCGTAAACAGGTGATGGACACAAGGGTTTATTGAGGCGCTGAGCTGGGATCAGACCACTACCTAGTCATAACTAGGATTAGGGGTCTGTTCGCGGGTTGGCGTCATCGTACCGAGTGTCCTGAACCTGAGTCGACTTATAGCATCAAAAGCTGGAAGCTACAGGATGCATCCATTAGGGATAAATATAAAGAAAGGGTAGCCGAAAAGCTTGGCGACGTCAATGTTAGTAGTAAAATGTGAAAAGTGTATGGCAGAACCTTAGGGATAGTATGGTCAATGCCGCTGTGGAAGTGTGTGGATAAACGAAAAGAGGCAGTAGTAATAAGCGTGATGCATGGTGGAATGAGGAAGTGAATGAGGCAGTTCGAATGAAAGTTTACACGAAGGCACTGATAGAAGAAGCTCGTGAAAGGTGCAGAATGAAAGCGGATGAAAAGTTGTCGTCCAATTTTCAGTACGGTTTGTCGTACAGTGGGTCGAGCGTCTGGGACACACTATGTCTGTTATGCAACTTGCGCTGGCGGACGGGTGAGGTCCCAGATGACTGGAGAATAGCAGTTGTAGTATCTATTTACAAAGGGACAGGCTCGCGCCTAAACTGCTCTAGCTACAGGGCGATGAGCTTAGTCAGCTTAGCTAGTAAGGTGTATGCAAAGGTTATAACGGCAAGAATGCAAGAAAAATCTGAAAGGTATTTATGGGAGGCTCAATGCGGATTCCGACGTGGAAGAGTTTGCATGTATCAAGTGTTTTCTCTCTAAAGTTTCTGGCTATTAGCCAGAAAGTTTTCTTCGCTTTTGTGGATCTGGAGAAAGCATTTGATAACGTTGTGAGGGAAACTCTGTGGGATTTGCTGCCCGTATATGGTGTGGACGGCTCGCTACTGCGGGCAATACAGCCGCTTTATAGGGACTGTACTGCTTGCGTGCGAATAGAGGGGGATGTGTCACCTCTTTTTGATATCTGTACAGGCGTAAAGCAGGGTTGTGTCATGTCCGCCTGGGTGTTCATAGTGTATCTGGACAGTTGCCTGCAGAAGTTGAAAGATTGTGATATGGGTGTGAATTTGGGTGACATTAAGTAAACTGTCTGCTGTACGCTGATGATGCGGTGCTCATGGCCTCATCAGAAGATGACGTTCAGGCATTAGTCACTAATATGAAAGAGGAGTGTGAAAGTAAGTGTCTTCGCTTGAATGCAAGTAAAACTAAGGTTCTAGTATTTGAAAGAGATGACGTAAGAACTAAATGCGAGATTAGGGTAAACCAGGAACGTCTAGTGTATTAGTGAATGAAATTGTGTATTTAGGGAGTATGTTAAGCGCGGATGGAAGATGTGATTCAAATGAAGAACGGCGAGTAGCTGCCGGAAACAGAGTTAACGGTGCTTTGTCCCAATTAGTAAAGCGACAAAGCATCGTAAAAGAAGCACGACTGGCGATTCATAACGCAGTGCTAGTGCCAACTTTGCTTTACGGTAGCGAAACCTGGGTATGTCAGCAGATGCATGAAAGTAAATTGAATGCTGTGGAGTTCGAAAATTGTGCGGCGTTACTTTGGCCCACCGAATACGTAACGAAGTGATACGCAATATGGCAATATGACTGAAAGTGTCAGCGTTAAGCTGGAATAGGGCGTGCTCCGTTGGTTTGGACACGTCGAACGAATGACTGAGGAACGATTGACGAAGAATATATATTGTGTGAAAGTAGAGGGTAGAAGAAGCCAGGGTAGGCCGAGACTTACATATAAAAACCACGTGAGCAGATTGCTCAAAAACGAAAAGGTCAAAAGTACTCGGATACCCAGACGAGCGTGTATAAAGCGATTGATGAATCTTGAAGAAGCGAAAGAAGTATGCATGGATCGCGAAGCCTGGCGATCTGTCCTCTCTGACTACCCCGTAAGGGATACAGCGTGAAGATAGTTAGTTAGTTAGTTAGATGTCTAACTTCAGGGTTTCGGTTTTTCATGACGGTCTGCGCGTATAACTTCAATAAATATTGTGGGACACTCTTTACAAAGCGCCTTCTAGCCCAAACTTAGCTATAAGCTTGTGCTATAAGTAGTAATAAGTACTAAAATAATGAATTCAATAAATATTGTCAGGAAACGAAGATATTACTTCAATACTTGGTTGGGTACTTGGATGCTTTTGATCGTGCAAATACTCTAATTTCGAGAGGGCTTACTCTCCAAATTAGAGTATTTCTGTGATCAAAAGCATCCAATCAAACTTTATTGTGAGCCAGATGCGAATACATCCTCTTTGTTGAACAATAGGAACCTACTTTCTACTTCGGAAAGTCTCTTTAGTATGCTGAAGATGTTTCTTTTACATCCAATTCCATCGCTGTACTCTAATTTGGTGGAATAAATGTCCATTAAAGGTGTTTGTTTATGAGGTTTATACAATTTTAGACAACAAGGCACATACTACTTTGTGATACACATAACATGATAATTAAAATAAAATATTGTACCTAGTACATGTGCTAATTAGGTAAAGAAATATATTTAAGATACATAATGATTACAAGTATATACTATACCAATAAGTTACAGAAATTCATTCATCGTAAAACAGTTTGACCCCACCTCCCTATTTTAATGGAGGAGAGACGATAGGGGAAATTTTTTAACGCAGTAGTTCAACGAAATATACTATGTCTTTATTAACTACCCTGTTCATGATTTGTACTCGTATATGCTTTACAAAAGCGTATTTAAACGAAATTCATCTCAGTCTTTACAGTTTTGGGCTCGTGTTTTACAGTGTACGTGACTTGATATATTTTTAAATGACGTGGATGTATAGCTAAAGTCCTTAGCCATTTTGAAAGATTTTTTTTTTATCTTTATGGAACGTTGGCACTTCGTGGTTTTACCGCCTCATCATAGTCATACATTAGGTATCTTCATTACGGATGTCCTACATTAGTACGCAACATAAAAAAGAAACGCGCTTTTCACTATCTTAGCTCAGGAATCAGATTACTTCTAAACCAATTATACAATAATACCAAAACCGGAGGTTGTAAAAACTTCAAAATCGCCTATGCACGTATTCATGGTGTCTTGAATAGAATACCGCAAACCTTTTGTATCTATCTCTTATGGTTCCTAAGAAATATATGCGTACAGACGGACGGTTAGACTGAGCCGTTTTATAAGACTTGTCTAAACTTCAGGGTTTAGAAGTCTAAAAGGTATTGCGGACCTTGTAAAATATAAGCGGACTGGCTGTACTGCCACTGGATTTACCAGGATGTCCGTGTTTACAGTTTTTTAGTTACACAATTCCATTACAACGAGAAAGAGAATCATTAGCAATTCACAAATGAGTTTTATGAAAATAGAACAGTTGTTATGAAATCTTCAGAACTAAAGTTTTCGACTAGTAAGCTGAGCCTGCTATGAATATAATATTTGTCTAAACACCGTAGCTAATAAACAGATGAACCGATCTAAGTGCGGTTTAATTTATTCTAAATTAGGTTTTCTATCGGTAGTAAAATTGGTTTTCTTGATTGTATTTTATGACACTACAAGATGAATTTGTGGTGGTATTATTTTGTACCAAATCGTGTAACCACGCGGGCCAACCGAATTGTTTCAAATCATGTCTGTAATATTTTATATTGATTACATATCAACGGCATCAAACGGCCATTTAAATAATAAATTCTGGCGAAATTGCACCAGTAATACTGACATTTCAATGCATGATAGCTTTGACACAATAACACCAGCGTTGTATCAATACAAATTACTATTAGTGGGTACTACTAATCGCTAATGTGGAGACGCAGTCACGCATCGAAATGCATCTATTTCATCTCAATATTTTTTAACAGTTGCTTTTAATAATTGACTAGACGCTATCTATACTAATATAATAAATTCGATTTGTTTGAACGTGCTAGGCTTAGGAACTTCCCATATTATAAATCTGTTTAAATTTAATCAATTCTTAAATTCTGCTTAGTTGTGCCTAAATTTACTTACTTGCTCCGTTGCTGCCCTATTTGGAAATTTTCTAATCTGATGTTATACATTAAAATGTTTTAAAATCCCAAATTGAAACTATTCTCAATATTCATCTTAATGAGCAAACATGGTCCCAAGCTTTCTTATCTATTAGGTTTCGGTGGTTTGGGGACCCGAAAATTTTCTAGAATAGCTGTACGCATATTTAAGCATATTCTTGTCTTCGATTTTCAGCACTCGTTGCCTCATAGGTAAAGTATTAAATGCTCCTACAGCCTCAAACTGTGAGATTGCGAGTCTGGACGAACCCTTGAATGCTTGGCTAGCTGGACCAAAGTCCAAATTTACCCCCGACTCTCAATAAGCAAAGGGCCTGGGACACAATAGCTTCTTCAGTTTTTCTCAATACTCTTATTGAAAACTCTTCCGGTACTAATCGAGCAAGGCTTTCAACTGTATCTCGATCAGAGGCTGGGCAATGGCTTCACGCCTTTTTTTCTCCGAACACTGGCACCTTCATTGATCACACTACACTTCGCATTGCAGTTTGTCTCCGGTTGGGTGCTGATGTGTGCATTGAACACTCTTGTGTGTCGTGCGGAGCTTATGTGAGCCGCCTCGGACATCATGGGCTTGCCTGTTCTTTTGCCGCTAGCCGTCACTTCCGTCACGCTGCACTAAATGATATCTTGAGACGAGCCCTTGTCAGTATAAATGTCGCCGCGGTCTTAGAACCCCAATTATACGAGATGATGGTAAGAGGCCCGACGACATGTCATTAGTGCCCTGGAGAATGGGACGTGCACTAGTTTGGGATGTCACTTGCACCCTACTCTTGCAACGTCCTACCTCCCGGCTACTAACAAAATGCAAGTGCTGCGTCAAATCTTCGCGAGCGGCTAAAGTTTGGCAAGTACAGTTGTTTCGGTACCCAATATGAATTCATTCCATTTGGTGTCAAGACACTAGGTCCATGGGGTCTCGGCGCGCATGGTCTTTTTACGGCGTTAAGCAAGCGTCTTAGCGAAGAAACTGGTGATTTCTGGAGCTTGCCATAGCTATTCAGCGTAGGAATGCTGCCTGCATCATGGGTACCCAACCGAGGGAACCCAGTCTAAATTTTGAAAAATAGGTTAGGTAGTTTTTATTTAGGTATAGTTTTAATTGTTTTTTTTTACTAAGATTAATGTTAAATTGATTTTTGTTTTGTTTTTGACTGTTATAAATTATATTTACCAATGACCTTGTGAGTAGATTGCTCAAAGATGGAACGTCTCGGAAACCCAGATATGCATGTATGAAACGATTAATGAATCTGCGAAAGCGAAGTAAAAGTACTAAGAACGCAACCTCTGACTACACCGTCGGGGAAACAGAGTAATATTAATAATTCCTTTGATCTAGACTTTGTCACTTTGTTAAGTATATTTTGCTATGGCAGGTCTTCAGATGGAGACCGCTTTATGACATTTGTATTTACGAGCGTTTCCACACATGCTTCGAAAGGCACGTTAAGCCGTTGGTCCCGGTTCCTAATATCATGACAGTCGTCAAGCCAAGTTACGGGACATATGATGGCTTAAAAAATTTTAAGGGCAAGTCGCCAAAATCTGCGCCAATCCATTTTCAACAATAGTACGATCTATAAATTTCTTTGTATTTTATATATTTTTTTACTTTATATTTACATTACTAAAATACATTCACTTTAAGCCCAATTTTAAATTGTAGCTACAAGTTTGAAATTACAACGTGTTTGGATAGTGTTAAATATTTCAGTAAAATTTAGCTTTGTTGGTTTTATGAACGTGCTTAGTATACCATTTTTTGTACATATAGGAGAGATGTCCCTCACTAATGTATTTCAGTTTGAACAACTTACGCGTTGAAATGAAGTGAATTTTCCTTTGATATTTGAAAATAAATTTGAAAATTCTTTGATATTTGAAAAAACGAAGGATACTCATAATTATTATTTAGTTAAAAAGACGAGTGTATCGAGAGATTATGCTCCGGTGACACTTGATTAGCATAAATTAAATTGATTGTCTGATAACAAAAGCGAAATATTATTAAACAGAATATCAATAAGAAATAAAAAAATAAAATAATAAAATATCAATTTCAATTAGATAAATATTATTAAAATTATATATAAGAGTAGAATAGGAGTAAAGGACCAAGAACTCCAGGGTCCCAACAGTGCACCTGCTAACAGGTAAAATCGATAGGGCAAAATAAGGCCGAAAATAAGGCCGAAAATCAAAAGCTACACAATAGCTGCTCCTATAGCATCTTTTTTTTTCGTGTGGAAATCCACATGGATGCTATGCCGGACTCTTACCGACTAAAACCACACGTATGCCGTATTTCGAAGCAACTAGGAATACGGTTTAACTTGCCTTTCTAAGCACAGAAACGCTCGTAAATTTCATTATTTTCACTTCTCATGCTCTGAAAATGCTTATTTGTGCAGGATTTAAGCTGCACCAAATGAAATTTTGTGCACAAGTTGATGACAAGAAAATGAGCCATACAGCCATAAACAATAAGAAGTTCATAGATAGTTTGTTATTTTATTATATTTACTTTAATTTACTTGCCTTATGTGTTTTTAAGACATAAAACAATTTCCTTCAGTATTCAAAACTGTACTAATTTTACTTTGAATTTTAATTAAAGAAATGTTATGTTATACTGGTTTATTTCCTCGCATTCGAAGTGAATAGCAGAGTTTGTAACTCGTCTACAAAACCATTTTATTCTCGACATTACTATCAGCCTAAAAGTCTCGATTACAAACGGTTCGTTTTGTGCACTTGTTGTAAAATCTAGTTCTTTTTTAAATACCAAGTACCAACATGCAAAAAATCTGCCCCATTCGCTTGAATGTGTTCTAAAAATAAAACCTCATAACACGTTTAATTTCCAAATGCGTTTCGTTCGTGCGACACGTTACACATCGCTAATGGCGACTACCACGTCATGCATTAAATTAATTTTTGACAATCAACCCAGATTTGAGTGCTTGCTTTTGTAACTCGTAAGGGGTTGGGTTCAAATATTTTATGGTCACAAATGTGAATAAAAATTAGGGTAATAACTGTTAAACACGTTAACTGTTCCCAAGTAGTAATGATTTACGTAAAGTGGATATTTCATAATACGATATTACGCCGTTTTTAGGAAATCTGCTCACGTGGTCTTCATAAGTAAGCCTCGGCCTACCCTGACTGCTTCTTCCCTCTACTGTCGCACAATATCTATATTCTTCGTCAATCGTTCCTTACTCAGTTGTTGTATCCAAACCAACGGAGTACACCCTTTTCCAGCTTAATGCTGACACTTTTATTCAAACCTGCCATATTGCATATCACTTCGTTTCGTATTCGGTCAGCCAGTTACAAAATAAATGAAAAGTACTCGGATACCCAGACGTGCATGTATGAAGTGATTGATGAATCTGCAAGAAGCGAAAGAAGAATGCATGCATCGTGAAGCCTGGCAATCTGTCCTCTCTGACTCAGGTCAGTCTGTCAGGGATACAGCGTGAAGCTAGTTAGTTAGTTATCATGCCCACAATTTTTGACTTTAAATACTTCCTTAATGTTGAAGACGCTAAATCCATCCTACTACTATTAAAAATGGGAACGTTTGTGAGAATATATGGAGGTAGGGATGTATGATTGTTACTCTTTCACGCAAAATGTACGGAACGGATTTTGATGAAACTTTTCGATAGGAGGCCCGTTCTCGTTTCTGATGTGTAAGCTATATGCTTACACATCAGAAACGGGAACGGACCTCCGGCGTCAACTAGTACTCAGTAAATAAATAAATGATCGTCACTGGAAAAAAACTCATTCCACAAACAAAGCGTACCTACTGCAGGAAATCTTATTGAGTTTCCCATAGTGAAGCGCTCATAGCCCCGCTGACTAAGTGTTCTGTAAACGATCACTGCATTAAGCAACATTCACTATACGAGTAGGTGGTCCTTGGATGAGTGACCACTTTGTGGAATTTACATTTGCGAACGTTTCCGTGCTTCAAAAGGCACGTTAAGCCGTTGATCGCGGTTGCCAGTAAAATGGCAGTCATTAAGCCTGGCTGAAGGCGTAATGGGCGGCTTGAAAAATTTCAACAGCAGGTCGCCACAGTCTGTGCCTGTCCATTTTAACACGGCGATGGGCTCACCACCTGTTACGTGGGACTAAAATGCATACGGTGAAATGTGGGCGTATAGTATGCCTGTAGGCAGTTATAGGCGTGACAATATATGTGTGTATGTTTACCCAGTTACTTCCAAACCATATGTGAATTTGGAGTGTGACTCAATTTATTTAGGTATTGAATCGGCGCATGACTTCGACTCGTGCTTGAGAGGTTTTTTAATGAACTAGAATCTCATTATTTTAAACTTAGAGCTTTATTTATCAAAAACCTCAACAGTAATGAAAATTCCTTCTCTATTCAAATTTCAACATTCAATAGAATTCCTATCGTTTTGGTGATTGGCATGAAACTAACCACGTTGTTCCAGAACAAATTATTTTCTGAACGAGGTCTGAAATGTCAGGCTCAAACGAGGGTTGAGCGGTTCTCACACACACACATTAATATTAACATTAAAGTAATTTAGTGTCTATTGAATGCAATGTTTTTGGAATGAAGGAATGACGCTATATTCAGATCATTTTTAGTTATTACTGACATTCAATCATCTTAAACTGTATTTAATAATTATATTTCACGAATGGCAATAGCATCCTTTTACGTGGGACAAAAATGCATACGGTGAAATGTGGGCGTATAGTATGCCTCTGCCTTATACTCCTTCTTAGATAAAGGCGTGACAATATGTATGTATTTCATGAATAAAATATTTTTGTTATGTCATAATCTATACTAATATTATAAAGCTAAAGAGCTTGTATGTTTGTTTGGTTGAACACGCTAATCTCAGAAACTACTCGACGGATTTGAAAAAATCTTTTTGTGTTGGATAGCCCATTTATCAAGGAAGGCTATAGGCTAAATATCATCACGCTACTACCCTGGAGAGTGGAGCAGTAATCATAAATGTTGACAAATCGGTCAAATTATTAAGCATTTTTGTAGAATTTATAAGCGACGGGATTAAATAGGTGCGACGGGAGTTCTAAGTATGTAACGGGTGAGGCCGAGGAGTCATCTAGTTATTGATATTATCATTTCTGCTTTATAGTTTTTAGAGCGGACCCCGGGCGTCACGAGACTTACTGGGACAGACGCTCGGATGAGAAACATAGCTCACATAGGACCCGTAATATACTATTACCGTGGTGCTTCCCTTTTTCTATAGGATTTACACCTAGTTGCTTTCCAGGTCTCCCGCTTTGCAAAGAAGGGAAGAGGCGTTACGTTCTTTTCCTACTTCCTCAAATTAACTTCTGATTAATTTCGTTGCGGGTTCCAAGATATGCTAACTTCTCCTGGGACTTCCCGAGATCGAGCTCGGTGTATCATTGCTGTAGATCCTGGTTTTCAGGAGTCACAGTAATGGGAATGCTTGTGGGATTAGACGTTCGGATGATGATGATGAGTGAGATATTGTTATAACTAACAAACGAGACAACGGCTAAAAAACGTGTTTCTACTATCTACTTAGAGTAAGTACAATTAAATTCTATAAAATTTTATGTACAATACACACATGTCACATAGATGAATATAAAATGGCGCTAAAGCGTGACAAATTAATATTTTTCACACGTAACGTGCTCTGTTATCAGTGCAAACCTTACCCGATTTGGTTTATTTATTGGGGGTTTAACCAAAGTTCAAATTGTGACTGTTATTTTCGTAAAATCTATACTAATATTATAAAGCTGAAGAGTTTGTTTGTTTGTTAGTTTGGTTGAACGCGCTAATCTCAGGTTCGATTTGCATAATTATTTTTGTGTTGAATAGTCCATTTATCGAGGAAGGCTATAGGCTTTAAAGCATCACGCTACGACCAATAGCTGCGGAACATCAATGATAAATGTGGCAAAATCGAGGACAAAATATTCCTTTTGACAGCTTCCGTTGCGAACGCTGCGTAAACGTTTAAAGTTACGCAAAAACTATGTATTACATAATTATTCCCCTTTAAAAGTTCTAAAATAAAGTCCGCGACAGCATATGCCTATCTTTTATGGTTAACATATTATAATCATTTTATTGTGAAAAAAATTGGTCTTAAAATGACAAGTATGGCCGATGATTTGCGATTTACGCATGCGCGACGTAGCGACTAGCCAATAGCGAGCGAGCTCTGCGAATTCAGCGCGTCTCCTTGGTAACTATTTTAATAATAATCTGACTGCATCTGTGGCGCGGTCTGAATGCATCCGACTGCTACGCAAGAGGTCGTGGGTTCGATTCCCACCCAGGATAAAACTTTGTGTGACGAGCACGATGGTTTATTCTGTGTCTGGGTGTTTTTTATCTATGATATGTATGTATTTAGAAATAAATAAGTATGTTTATCAGTTATTCTGGTTACCATAGTACAAGCTCTGCTTAGTGTGGAATCAGATGGCGTTGTGTGAGTTGTCTCAACAATATAAAAAAATAATAATATAAAGTTAACTATACTAATATGTGTTGGATAGCGCATTTATCGTGGAAGTCTATAGGATATATCATCACGCAACTACCCTGAAGAGCAGGGCAGTAATCAACAAATCGGGCTAATATTTATAACGGTTGTCGGGCTTGGTAGGGGTGGTGAGTACTAGGTAGCTACAACACACCTACATACACCCATCAGGTACGGTTGGTAATCCCTGGAGATGTGTAAGTAACACTAACTCAAAGAATCACCGGTGCACCAGCTAGCAGAGCATGTGTATAGGGAGTGAGTATGGACCAACCTGGAGCAGAGAAATACCAGAATTTATAAAGAGAGGGCGCCAGGTATCTCGCCATCAAACGAATGATGCAATTAAAAAACTCAAGTATCTACTTATTAATTATATTTATTTAAACTATATTCATATGTAGACATGAAGATAAGTAAAAAGAAATGGCTTAGTCGTGCATAGTGGGATCCATATATTACGTCACTTAAAAATAAGTTGTAGAACGTAATGTAGAACGGCGAGTAGCTGCCGGAAACAAAGTTAACGGTGCTTTGTCCCAGTTAGTAAAGCGACAAAGCATCGTAAAAGAAGCACGAATGGCGATTCATAACGCAGTGCTAGTGCCAACTTTGCTTTACGGTAGTGAAACCTGGGTATGTCAGCAGATGCATGAAAGTAAATTGAATACTGTGGAGATGCGATCACTTCGAAAATTGTGCGACACCTTGGCCGACCGAATACGTAACGAAGTGATACGCAATATGGCAGGTTTGAATGAAAGTGTCAGCGTTAAGCTGGAAAAGGGCGTGCTCCGTTGGTTTGGACACGTCCAACGAATGAGTGAGGAACGATTGACGAAGAATATATATTGTTCAAAAGTAAAGGGTAGAAGGAGTCAGGGAAGGCCGAGACTTACATAAGAAGACCACGTGAGCAGATTGCTCAAAAACGGAAAGGTCAAAAGTACTCGGATACCCAGACGTGCGTGTATGAAGCGATTGATGAATCTCGAAGAAGCGAAAGAAGTATGCATGGATGGATAAAAATATCTAAATTATATACAGACATACATTTAAACTATCTCTGAGTTTTGTTAACACATAACACCGCTTCCTATCATCATCATCATCATCATACACTACAACATAACAAGGTAAAAATAAAGTTTCACTTTGTGATAATAAAAACTAACTAACTAACTAACTATCTTCACGCTGTATCCCTGACGGGGTAGTCAGAGAGGACAGATCGCCAGGCTTCGCGATCCATGCATACTTCTTTCGCTTATTCAAGATTCATCAATCGCTGTATACACGCACGTCTGGGTTTCCGAGTACTTATGACCTTTTCGTTTTTGAGCAATCTGTTCACGTGGTTTTCATATGTAAGTCTCGGCCTACCCTGACTTCTTCTACCCTGTACTTTCGCACAATATATATTCTTCGTCAATCATTCCTCACTCATTCGTTGGACGTGTCCAAACCAACGGAGCACGCCCTTTTCCAGCTTAACGCTGACACTTTCATTCAAACCTGCCATATTGCGTATCACTTCGTTACGTATTCGGTCGGCCAAGGTAACGCCGCACAATTTTCGAAGTGATCGCATCTCCACAGCATTTAATTTACTTTCATGCATCTGCTGACATACCCAGGTTTCACTACCGTAAAGCAAAGTTGGCACTAGCACTGCGTTATGAATCGCCATTCGTGCTTCTTTTACGATGCTTTGTCGCTTTACTAACTGGGACAAAGCACCGTTAACTTTGTTTCCGGCAGCTACTCGCCGTTCTACATCCGAATCACATCTTCCATCCGCGCTAAACATACTTCCTAAATACACAATTTCATTCACTTGCTCTAGACGTTCCTGGTTTACTCTAATCTCGCATTTAGTTCTTACGTCACCTCTTTCAAATACTAGAACCTTAGTTTTACTTTCATTCAAGCGGAGACCCTTACTTTCACACCCCTCTTTCATATTAGTGACTAATGCCTGTAGGTCGGCTTCTGATGAGGCCATGAGCACCACATCATCAGCGTACAGCAGACAGTTTACTGTAAAGTCACCCAAATTCACACCCATATTAAAATCTTTCAACTTCTGTAGGCAGCTGTCCAGATACACTATGAACAGCCAGGCGGACATGACACATCCCTGTTTGACGCCTGTACACACATCCCCCCCTACTCGCACGCAAGCCTTACAGTCCCTATAAAGCGACTGTATTGCCCGCAGTAGCGAGCCGTCCACACCATATCCTGACAGCAAGTCCCACAGCGTTTCTCTCACAACGTTATCAAATGCTTTCTCTAGATCCACAAAAGCGCAGAAAACCTTCTGGCTAAGAGCCAGAAACTTTTCCACGATCATGCGGAGAGAAAACACTTGATCTATGCAACCTCTTCCACGTCGGAATCCGCATTGAGCCTCCCATAAATACCTTTCAGACTTTTCTTGCATTCGTGCCGTTATAACCTTTGCATACACCTTACTAGCTAAGCTGACCAAGCTGATCGCCCTGTAGCTGGAGCAGTTTAGGCGCGAGCCTTTCCCTTTGTAAATAGGTACTACAACTGCTACTCGCCAGTCATCTGGGACCTCACCCGTCCGCCAGCACAAGTTGCATAACAGACATAGTGTGTCCCAGACACGCGACCCACCGTACTTGATCATCTCAGCAGTAACTCTGTCTTTTCCCGCAGCCTTACCACATGTCATACTTCTTATCGCTTGTTCTATTTCTTTCATACTAATGACTTCAATGACATCGGGATCCGGAGCATCGAAGTGAGCTCCACTTCCCGACGTGGCATCTCTGTCTTTTCTTGCATACATCTTTCCATAATATTCACTCCATCTCTGCAGGACGTCACTTTGGTCTGTTAGGACGTCATTGTTAACACTAAGCACTTTATTCATACTGCAGATTGCCGAACAACTCCGGGTCTTGCCTACCTCTTTCCAGAAGAGCTTGGCATTATCCCGGAAATTGGACGACAACCTTTCATCCGCTTTCATTCTGCACCTTTCACGAGCTTCTTCTATCAGTGCCTTCGTGTTAACTTTCTGCAGCTTGTATCTCTCTTTCATATTAAAATCATTCCGCGAGGCTAAGTAGTCTAGCCATGCTTTCTTCTTCATTCGAACTGCTTCTTTCACTTCCTCCCTGATAATAAAAAGATTATAAAATATGTGTAACTGGAACGTCACATCGGTAGTCCAGTATATTAAAGTAGTTGAAATCTACATAGGCAACAGAGAAATGAATATTTAAAGTTAAAAGGTATTCCTTTTAAACTATCAACATCAGTCCGCCTTTACCGGATTATTATACAGAGAAACAAATTAAAGATTACTACTTATCTGGATATAAGGTTAAGGAACATCCAAGTCCTTCACATCTCTTCCTATTCCAGAAGTCCAGGTAGTAGGTAACCAGAGTAGAGAAAAATATCCTCTTTGCACATTGTCTCAGCTTACTTTAAGTCTTCTTACAGACATTCACAAGGAGTAAAAAGATGTAGAATGCAGAGAACGTGAAACACGTTAAACTATCAAATGTTATGTTAAATAAAACAAAAACTTAAACAAAAACCGAAAACATAAACCCCACTTATTTCAGTGGGGTTTTAACTAGATCATTCTATCATCAATCTTTTTCATGTTATTTGCTAAGTCTCTTGAAAAGCAGACTCATAGCAAAAATTATTATGTCTACATATTTGCTAAAAAGACTTCGGATATTAATCCGAATTAAATCACCATGACAGGCATATTCTCATGACTCCATCTCGTAGCCAAAAGGGACGAGCTCCTTTCTTTTTCTCCCGCTCGATTACGGCATGCTAAAGTCATACAGCCTTGACAAATAATCAAAAAAATAAATAAACAAAACCAACATGAAAACCTTACTATTCCTGTTTGTCACACCTCACGCAATACATTATGGGTGGATGTGAGTCAGGACAGCCAGTCTATCTAAGTTCAATGTCCAGCAACAAACTGAAAGACACCATAGACGCACGCGTTAATTTTAGAACGCGCCAAAAGAGTCGAAACGACCGTGACAGTTTTGACAACGTCAAACTCATGTCGTTCAGAACAAAAACAGACAGAATGAAATATTTTGACATATTAAATAATTAGACAAATAAGTTTAGAGTTTAACTAAAGTATTGTGAAAATTGAGTTTGTTTCCACAAAAGGGATGTATATAAAAATAAGGTTAGTAAATCAAATCTTATGAATATGTAACCGACACTCAGAAGTGTTACAGTTCGTCCTTAGTTGGGTAAAAAAAAAATGTATAAAAATAAATTTTTAAGCACTATATATACAACAACAACAGATAAAATCTTACAACAACTATAGAAATCAGACACCTATCTAACTAACAGATAACACTCAGCTCTAAAGAGTATGACAAAAACTATTGAAACAGAACGGTCTAAACTATGTATAAATACTGTTAAAACTATGTAGTTAATTCTAAATGGCAAAAAAAACAACTTATTATATCACAAGATGCCGTTTTATTTACAACCGAGGTAGGAAAATGTTATATTCCAAGAGATTCCAAAAGTACTAGATCTCGAAACACTTTGTCGAATTAGACGACTACTGAAAGAAAACTCTAAGTATATGTTTTTTTCAGTTATGATTCCTTTTAAATAGTATCAACTCTAACTCAACGTCGAGTTTCTACTTATATGGAGTTTTGGATATAGCTAGGAAGAGCACTAACTACATTTATTGAGGAACGGATTCGCCAGGGCGAACAATGTCCTTTATGTGGAAATTACCAAGATTCTTTCCATCTAAAGATTTTAAAGTATACACAAGAGGACTAAGTTTCTTGTGTATAACACATTTATCATAGCGGGGAGCTAACTTTGCAGAAAAATGCTTGGAGGCATTTGACAAATGAAAACAACGCTTGTAGACTATTTGACCCTCCTTCAATTCCACATTACGTTTTCTCAAATTATAATAACGAGCATTACGTTCATGCGATACGAGTAAACAGTTTCGAACTTTACTGAATATAGTTTCAAGTTCTTTTAACTTGTTAGAAAATTTATTCTCATTATCAACTTCTAAAGAGTTAGGATCAATGGGAGTGTCATGATTATATATTGAACCATCAAGAATCACCTCACATCCGTGAGTTAAGAAGTACGGAGTATGTTTAGTTACATCGTGTTTAACTGTATTAAGAGCACATTGTATCTCAGATATGTTCTTATCCCAAGTTCGGTGATCAGAACGCACGTACGAAGCTATGGTTCTTACCAATTCACGATTTACACGCTCAGTAGGGTTTGTCGGTGGATGATATCTAGGATTGTAAAAGATATGAGGAACACTATATTTAAACATTAGGTCTTTAAAGTCTTTTGAAGTGAATTGTGCGCCGTTGTCACAGTAAAGATATTTAGGTACCCCATGTACAAGAAAAATTCCTTTCTCCAAACACTTTACTATCGCTTGAGCAGTTATAGTGCGCAAAGGAAACAAAGTAACATATTTACTAAAGTAATCAGTACACACAAATAAATATTGATTTCTCATATAGGAGGGAGGAAATGGACCAAGAATGTCACAAGAGATAGCCTCGCCAGGCAACGTAATACGTCGTGGTTTACCCATAAATCCAGGACGGGCTAAATTAGTAGGTTTATACCTTTTGCATATTTCACAAGAATCAACATATTCTTTAACATCTTCAAAGAGATTAGGCCAGTAATATATACTAGCTATTTTAAAATGAGTTTTGGCCACACCGAAATGGCCAGAAGTAACCTTATCATGACACTTAGTCAGAATTTATTTTCGTTCCTCATAAGGCACTACCAACTTCCAGTCAAATTGATCTGTCAGGCAATATTTATTCTTCGAGAAACGATAAAGTTTATTATTTTCAATTTTGAAATTAGGAAACATAGATGGAGTATCAGAGACCTTTTTAAAGGTGTCTAAGTACCAAGGATCTTGAGTAAAAAGAACGTCAATTGAGTTTAAATTAATACGCGAGAACGGAACCAAGACAACGCCGGTCCATCGGAATTTTCCGGGAAACCTCTGAATATTCTGTCTTCAGAAACATTCCTAGTAACAAGAAGTTCTTCTAAGCGAGAAAGGAAAGTACGGACACAAGTGTCCCCCTTGAATTTCAAGTTTAAAGAATTAATATTAAAAATCTTTTCAGGTTTGTAAATAACCTCTCTGAGTACATGCTTCTCAGTAACTACAGGGTCAAAATCATCATCCGAATCCGATGAAGAAGCAGAATCACTATCTTGTAAGCATTCAATTATAGAATTCAATTGCTTTTTGAGAAGCATTACCTCCTCATTTTCATCAATACGACCTAGACGGCAAAGAAAGTATCTGCAACGAGAGTTTAAGCGACCGCTAGCAGATGTAGACAAATCACCTTTAGCTTCTCTTTCAATCACCTCAACTTTTCGTTGACACACTTCTAATTCTGAAGTCAAATTAGCATTGACCAAATCAGTAAATTTCAAACTACCCCTTCGAGCAAGTTTCGATGTCTCATTTAAAGCTTGACAAAGACAGGATCGTCGCGAGAGATGATTAACTCCTAGTTTACGAGTGGACAGTTCATGTGTAATTTCGTCTTTGTGTAAATGAGAGATCTTACATCCAGCTTGTAGAAAATCCATGATAGAAAATTGAATTCTAAATTCAATTCTAATTCAAAACAAGTATAATTGTTAGGCAATGGCACCTAATCAAAATGAATGAAAAATAGTAAACAGTAGATATAAGCACGGCATATTTAAAAATATCTCTTTAAGTTTATAAGCTTAAATTGAATATATTGCCTTTCGTTGATGTTGGATAGTTTCGAGTTTATCAGCTTTAACTATCTAACCAAATACATACATGTAGTTGATTTGTTCAAAAGCAACTTTGAAACACCATAACGCTTAAGACTAAAGAAAATTTATAAGTTTCCTTTAAAGTACACCTTAAGACTAACAAAACCATAGTGACACACAATAAAGTACATGCTTATCACTACACAAAAATACATATTTAATATTTAATTGCATCATTCTCCAAGGCCCCACGTTGGGCGCCACTTATAACGGTTGTCGGGCTTGGTAGGGGTGGTGCGTACTAGGTAGCAACAACACACCTACATACACCCATCAGGTACGGTTGGTAATCCCTGGAGATGTGTAAGTAACACTAACTCAAAGATGTGCAAACGGTGCACCAGCTAGCAGAGCATGTGTATAGGGAGTGAGTATGGACCAACCTGGAGCAGAGAAATACCAGAATTTATAAAGAGAGGGCGCCAGGTATCTCTCCATCAAACGAATGATGCAATTAAAAAACTCAAGTATCTACTTATTAATTATATTTATTTAAACTATATTCATATGTAGACATGAAGATAATCTAACTATCAAATATTATGTTAAAAAAAAACAAAAACCGAAAACATAAACCCCACTTATTTCAGTGGGGTTTTAACTAGATCATTCTATCATCAATCGTTTTCATGTTATTTGCTAAGTCTCTTGAAAAGCAGACTCATAGCAAAAATTATGATGTCTACATATTTGCTAAAAAGACTTCGAATATTAATCCGAATTAAATCACCATGACAGGCATATTCTCATGACTCCATCTCGTAGCCAAAAGGGACGAGCTCCTGTCTTTTTCTTCCGCTCGATTACGGCAAGCTAAAGTCATACGGCCTATACAGTCTTGACAAATTATTAAAAAAGTAAATAAACAAAACCAACATGAAAACCTTACTATTCCTGTTCGTCACACCTCACGCAATACATTATGGGTGGATGTGAGTCAGGACAGCCAATCTATCTTAGTTCAATGTCCAGCACCAAACTGAAAGACACCATAGACGCACGCGTTAATTTTAGAACGCGCCAAAAGAGTCGAAACGACCGTCACAGTTTTGACAACGTCAAACTCATGTCGTTCAGAACAAAAACAGACAGAATGAAATGTTTTGACATATTAAATAATTAAACAAATAAGTTTAGAGTTATAACTAAAGTATTGTGAAAATTGAGTTTGTTTCCACAAAAGGGATGTATATAAAAATAAGGTTAGTAAATCAAATCTTATGAATATGTAACCGACACTCAGAAGTGTTACACATTCATACAGAATTGTAATAGTTGATAATAAACGACGGGATTAAATGGGAGCGACGGGGATAAAGGCGTTACTAATAAAAGGCTATCTCATCACGCTACTACCCTGAGGAGCGGCGCAGTAATCAACAAATCGGACAAATATTCATACATTATTGTAAAAGTAATAAACGACGGGATTAAACGGGCGCGACGGGAATAAAGGCATGACTGATTAACTAACGGGAGTTCGAAGTTTGTCACGGGCGAAGCCGCGCGGGTCAGCTAGTCTTTATATATAAAAGGAATAGTTTTGACTCACTGGTGGCAATCAACGCCCAGCTCATACCCTTGGACCTAATATTTGCACACAGGTTTCTTTTATAATGTAGTAAAGGAATAAAGCTGAATTAAATAAAATTTAACCCCAAAGGGGGTAAAATAGGGGCTGAAATTTTGTATGGCAATACGCCATTTTTATACTAATATGCTAAAAAATTTGTAAGTGAACTTTCGTTTGGAATCTATACTAATATTATAAAGCTGAAAAGTTTGTTTGTTTGGCTGGACGCGCTAATCTCAGGAACTACTGGTCGGATTTGAAAAAATATTTTTGTGTTAGATAGCCCATTTATCGAGGAAGGCTATAGGCTATATATCATCACGCTACTACTCTGGGAAACGGAGCAGTAGTCATAAATGTCGACAAATCGGGCAAATTTTTATGCATTATTGTATAATTTATAAGCGACGGGATTAAATAGGTGTGTGGCGACCAGCGCCACCTAACGTAAAGCTATCGAACCACATCGATACTAAGAATCCTACATCGCGCTATGAGAGTTCTCGCGCTGAAGAAAGATATATATACGACAGCCCAACATCAACCGTTGGGCAGCGGCCCGCCAGGCGTGATCACCTTGCCTGGTGGTTTTCGGAGGAACATCTCCACCCGTTCCTCCACAGGTGCGACGGGAGTTTGAAATATGCCACGGGCGAAGCTGTGGGGGTCATCTAGTTTAAAATAAACGTGTTTCAGGAAATTTTGTTATAATAAGGGCTGAAAGTTTGTATGGAAAACCGCCATTTTTAAACTAATATGCATAAAAAATTGTAAGTAGACTTTCGTTTGTAATTTAAGATGGATATTTTGAATCAGCACTAGGAAAGGAATTCCCGGTATTACCACGGGAACTGGAACGACACGGCTGAAACCAGGCACCGGCATTAGACACAGAAACTTAAATTTTCATTCGAAGGGAGTTCAGATAGTACATACAATGTATACACAGACGTAATTTTATACGAGCTAAACAAACTTAAAATATATACCAACGTCTCTACTCTCTCTCTCTCTCCCTCGTACTTCACAATCAAATATCTCAACTTCGTTACAGTCACAACACAATTGAACACATTTCAAAAGAGGCTGACAATATACCCGGCCTTAATAGGACACGTTTTTATCGAGAAATACCTACTTGGAGTACCTTTGTGGCCGCGAAGGTATATTCTGAAGAAATTCCTTTATCATTATGAGTACAATAAAGAAAGTTTTCTAGGATAAAGCATAGGTATAGTCGGTTTATCGTTTGAATATAAGTATTATAATAATAGTATAATAATCTTATTGTATAAGTAAATCCTTATCGGCCTTATCCTTCATTATAAAAATAATGGAGGGTAGCTACACACAAAAGTAACTCTATACATACTCTCCGCCCTCACCGCCAGTTCAGCCGCGACCACGGACGCTGCAACGCGTTCGAAACGTCAGTGAATGTAAGTAGAATTTTGTTTCGCGAGAAGTCCCGAGTAGTATATAAAACATGAATATAGGTAGTTGCATGTTATAAATAATTTAAATTTTAGGCATTGTTGGAAGCGACTGCCGTCTGATTTTTAAACGCCATCTGTCATTCAAACTTCGTCGTGAGTCCTTCGGTTTGTCAGCGGCAGCTAGCTTCCAGGGGACCATGTCTACTAAATCAATCGCGTCAGAAGAGAATAGAAATCAACACTCAATAGAGAGCCGACTATTCTGCTGCTTGAGAAGTGTGATTGTAAAATATATAATAGTTTTAGTAGACTAACTAGTTTTGGACTAATCGCAATAGAACCGCTATAGAATTGAACTAGAACGGCTTTCTAGTGGAAAATAGTAGACTCAGCCCCCTGGGGTTTAAGTACGCTTATTTGGTTGCTAGGAGCAGCTATCGGCATTGCTTTGGCCGCCCAACCCCATAAGAAAACCTGAGTTGTCGCCTTGCCCGTAATGCACACACACATAAACACGCAGGCACGCACGCATGAACACACGCTCGCGCACTCTCACACACACACACACACACACGCACGCGCACGCACACACACACACACACACACACACATACACACGCGCGCGTGTGCGCACACACACACACACACACACACACACATACACACGCGCGCGTGTGCACACACAGACACGCACGCACACGTACACACACACATTGGAGTATAATCCTGACTGATTTGACGCTAGAACGCGTCCGCGGATACGCTCAGTGTACCTACTTCTTTATGTACCTGAATCTTATCCCCGACAAACTCTCTGTGGAAAAAGGCACCGACAGAATCTAACTTATTTATCAGTCCGATGATAATAATTATGAATAGCGATGGTCAGACGGAAGGTGGCTTGACGGAACGTAATAGTCCCTAGATCGACCTAATTCGCCAAATGATAGACCCATCTTGAAAGCCTTATGGGCGGCTTGAAAAATTTCAACTGCAGCATGTAGTTGTGGCTACCTGCTGTTGAAATTTTCAAGCCGCCCATAAGGCCTTCAACCAGGCTTAACGACTGCCATTGTACTGGCAACCGGGACCAACGGCTTAACGTGCCTTCCGAAGCACGGAAACGCTCGCAAATGTAAATATCACAAAGTGGTCACCCATCCGAGAACCAGCCATAGTGAAAGTTGCGTAACTCAGTGATCGTTTACAGAACACTGAGACCGCGGGGCCACGAGCGTTTCGACTTATATCTATACTAACTAATATTATACTTAAAGCTGTAGAGTTTGTTTGTTTGTATATGTTTCTTGAATAAAATCTCAGGAATTACTGGGTTGTAATGTTTTTTTTTGTTGGTTATCGCATTTATCGAAAAAAGCTATTGGCATATCATCACGCCACTACCACAGTATAAAGAGTAAACCTATCAGTAGCGTTACGCCTTTGAAGTTGACAAAAATGCCGACAACGTCTAGACAGTGATGCTTGTAGGGTTGTCACAAGTATACAAGGCTGATGTTATTTATAATTTATTTATTAACTCGTACTCGCAATCAACTATCAACATTATAATATAATATCTTAATCTTATTAATATTATAAATGTGAAAATTTGTAGAGATGTTTGTTACTGTTTCACGTAAAAACTACTGAATAGATTTTAATGAAACTTTACAATAATATAGCTTATACATCGGAATAACACATATACTTTTTATCCCGGGAACAAGTTCTTATTGGAAACGGGAACGGGAAAACTTCTCTACGCGGGCGAAGCCGCGGGCGTCAACTAGTATGTATATATAATAAATCAATAATATAAATACCGGTTTAAAAATAAGGATCTGAGATTTCACCAATTGCCGCACACGGAAGTAAATAAGGGTCGAATCGATAGTTTATTTTATGAGAAAGCGTTTACGAAATGGCTGCCGCGTAGTAGTTATAAAATTATGGGGTTTCTAGCAATCAATATGCCAGCCGAACTAGTCTTATAAAATTTCATATTGGGTGTCGTATAAAGGGTTTTTTGGTATGCTGAGTACGATGAAATTCGTACTCAGCATACCAAAAAACCCCTTATACGATACCCAGCATGTAATTTTAAAATCACGGCGCGGCGGCCATATTGGATTGCAAAATTAACACGAAATTCATACTTAGCATACTAAAAAACCCCTTATACGATTCCCAATATGAAATTTTATATCCACGGCGCGGCGGCCATATTGGATTGCAAAATGAACACGAAATTTGTATTTAGAATATTAAAAACCCCATGAATTAAAGAAATCTATACAAAAATTCAAAAATCATAGCAAACGGTCGTGAATGCGTCAGCGTTTTGTTATCTGTGAGAGTGCAGGAGGCCGAATCTACTATTGACAAGTAGAATAGAACCAGAATCGCTGTTTTTAGCTGTCAAAATGTTAGTAGATTATCAAAAATGCAACTGGCGCGGTAGGTAAGTGTTAGTAGAATTCTATCGGCCGACAGATAGAAGTCTATTTGAGTACGATTGTAATAGTAGACTACCAAAAACTGTAAAAATTGTACTGGTGGCTTTCTGATGAGCGACGATTTCGACACGATTGAAATGGCAGACACGCCCCCGGTTCTTTTAAAATAATAAAATTTGTCATAGTTATAAATTCATGTCATAATAGTTGAACACTCTATCTGTATTTTAAAATGTCCGTAGTTGGGTTGGGCTTCGTACGTATAGATAAAATTCAAAGGTCTATGAAATCATTAAAATCACCTACCTACACTCTAAAAACTTTCCAGATGAGCCGTGAATATCAAATGACTGGGCTATGAGGCTTAATAGGTAGGCCGAAGCTACAAGTAATTATCATTCATATGCTTAGGTACATGTATGATAAGATATATCAGTCAGGACTTCTTCCAATTAATCACTATAACACAAGATGCAGCAAAACGGACTCCACCTTTTGTCATTTGTTTTAGCTGCTTTCATATTGACATTAGTTTTTTACACTTTTCCTTCTCTTTGCCAAGGCAGCCATGACTTTAATGAAATCAGCAGGTTCACTAATTGCAAGTCAGGCAGTCTTGACCACTTAGCTTTTTACACTTTTCCTTCTCTTTGCCAAGGCAGCCATGACTTTAGTGAAATCAGCAGGTTCACTAATTGCAAGTCAGGCATGAGTTTGGGTGTTTCATATGTATGTATTAGATACATGTAGTAAACTAAACTATCTTCACGCTGTATCCCTGACGCGATATTCAGAGAGGACAGATCGCCAGGCTTTGCGATCCATGCATACTACTTTCGCTTCTTCAAGATTCATCAATCGCTTTATACACGCACGTCTGGGTATCCGAATACTTTTGACTTTTCCGTTTTTGAGCAATCTGCTCAAGTGGTCTTCATATGTAAGTCTCGGCCCACCCTGACTCCTTCTACCCTCTACTCTCGAACAATATATATTCTTCGTCAATCGTTCCTCACTCATTCGTTGGACGTGTCCAAGCCAACGGAGCACGCCCTTTTCCAGCTCAACGCTGACACTTTAATTCAAACCTGCCAGATTGCGTTTGTTACGTTACATATTCTGTCAGCCAAAGTTACGCCGCACAATTTTCGAGGTGATCGCATCTCTACTGCATTGAATTTACTTTCATGCATCTGCCGACATACCCAGGTTTCGCTACCGTAAAGCAAAGTTGGCACTAACACTACGTTATGAATCGCCAGTCGTGCTTCTTTTACGATGCTTGATCGCTTTACCAATTGGGACAAAGCACCGTTAACTTTGTTTCCGGCAGCTACTCGCCGTTCTACATCCAAATCACATCTTCCGTCCGCGCTAAACATACTCCCTAAATAAACAATTTCATTCACTTGCTCTACCCGTTCCTGGTTTACCCTAATCTCGCATTTAGTTCTTACGTCATCTCATACTAGAACCTTAGTTTTACTTGCATTCCAGAGACGGAGACCCTTGCTTTCACACTCCTCTTACATATTAGTGAAGGGAAGGTCGGCTTCTGATTAGGCCATGAGCACCGCACACACCCTTATCGCAATCTTTCAACTTCTGCAGGTAACTACATTTAGTAAATAGTAGAAATATAAAAGTATGTTTATCAGTTGTCTAGGTCTCATACCACAAGCGTAAATTAGCTTACTTTGACGCTATGTAAAAAAATATCCCACAATTTTGCAAATTTGCAACCACCGATTACGTGGGACAGGAATACACACGGTGAAAAGTGGGCGCATAATATACCTCTGCCACCCCTTCGGGGATAAGGCGTGATTGATAAACTATAAACTATTTATTTTTTTAATGTGACAAAAGATCTAAGTTTAAAGGGCCTTCATTAAATAGTTGATTATATATCGCTCCTTTAAAAATGGCTAGGCAAAAACCTTTGCGCTTTCGTACACAAACATGACAATTTATATTTTCTGCGCCGCTTAAACGAAACAGCAAGAGCAGGCATACATTTTCGCCGCACAGTAGAAAGAAAGTAGGATATTACTTCCTCTCCTACGCCGCACCGGCGGTCTACTCTCCCTCAATTTTAGATCAGGTCACGTGTCCTGATGCGAGTTTAACATTTTTTACCCATTCCAAAGGTGCACAACGCCGCTAAAGAAGTTCCACTTCCAAGTAAACCATCCGTACAGGGTGGCCCTGAATACTTATATCCTTGACTCACTGTACATTATATCTGATTTATTAATATACTAACTGACCAGCCCGGCTTCGTCCGTGACATACTTTAAACCCTGTGGCACCAATTAAATCCCACCGTTTATTAATTTCACAATAATGTATGAACATGTTATTTTTAAACTTTCGCGGTTTATACTCATATTTTATATACTACTCGGGACTTCACGCGAAACAATTTTGTACTTACATTCACCGACGTTTCGAGCGCGTTGCAGCGCCCGTGGTCGCGGCTGGACTGATGGTGAGGGCCGAGAGTATGCTTGGAGTTACTTTTGTTTGTAGCTACCCTCCATTATTATTATAATGCAGGATAAGGCCGGCAACACACTTCACTCACTACGTCAGTTTTGTTTGGCACAGGTTTTCTACGGTCAAGTTTTTTCATCACTGAATTCCACATCCCGGATAGCTTGAATCCATCTTCCCTATTGAAATTATTGTATCTTCTAATTTCAATAGCTTCACGCACAACACGAGGATAATAGTGGCGATCAGTGGAGAGGACTTTGGGTTGATGGAGTTCGATCCAGTGATTACTACCCGACTCGAGGTGTTCCGCTATCGCCGATTTGTTGAACTGACGGTTTTTCACAGCTGCGATGTGTTCTTTGATCCTTTCTGCGATAATTCGTTTTGTTTAGCCTATATTTGAACGACCGCAGCTGCAATCTACTTTGTAGACACCTGGTGTTTGCAGAGGGATGACGTCCTTTGGTGTTCGCACATACTTCGCTACTTTGGCTAGCGGTTTGTATATAGTACGAATGGAGAACTGCAGTAAACACGATCCAATCTTGTCCGTTATACCTTTCACATACGGCATATAAGCCGGTTGACGGTCAACACCCGGTTCCATCTTCCTCGGTGCACGTCGTGTCTTCCTGCTTCTCGTATCATACCCATTCATCCTAAGTATCTCCTGAACATGCTCCAACTCCTGCTGTAGATGCTCAGGGTCGCAGAGGTCATTGGCTCTCTTGATGAGCGTGGCGCTAACTGATTTTAGGTGAAGTGGGTGATGATGCGATTTGGCGTGCAAGTATCTGTTAGTGTGAGTGGGTTTCCGGTACACAGTATGGGCCAAGGAACCATCAGTTCTCACTATTAACTTAATGTCGAGAAAAGATAATGATCTGTTGTTCTCAATCTCATACGTAAACTGTGTTTTCATATGTAATGAGTTGAGATACTCAGTAAAACAAATCACCTGCTCTCTGTTGCCTTTAAATATGCAGAAAATGTCATCTACATACCTTTTCCATAACCTGATCTGGCTTTGGGCATCCTGGAATACCATGTCTTCTATATGCTCCATTCAAATATTCGCAACCACTGGTGCCAATGGACTTCCCATAGCAACGCCATCTATCTGGAGGTAGTGTTGGTTGTGGTAAAGGAAGTAGTTTCAAAGCCAGATCAAGTTGTGGAAAAAGTATGTAGATGACATTTTCTGCATATTTAAAGGCAACAGAGAGCAGGTGATTTGTTTTACTGAGTATCTCAACTCATTACATGTGAAAACACAGTTTACGTATGAGATTGAGAACAACAGATCATTATCTTTTTTCGACATTAAGTTAATGGTGAGAACTGATGGTTCCTTGGCCCATACTGTGTACCGGAAACCCACTCACACTAACAGATACTTGCACGCCAAATCGCATCATCACCCACTTCACCTAAAATCAGTAAGCGCCACGCTCATCAAGAGAGCCAATGACCTCTGCGACCCTGAGCATCTACAGCAGGAGTTGGAGCATGTTCAGGAGATACTTAGGATGAATGGGTATGATACGAGTAGCAGGAAGACACGACGTGCACCGAGGAAGATGAAACCGGGTGTTGACCGTCAACCGGCTTATATGCCGTATGTGAAAGGTATAACGGACAAGATTGGATCGTGTTTACGGCAGTTCTCCATTCGTACTATATACAAACCGTTAGCCAAAGTAGCGAAGTATGTGCGAACACCAAAAGACGTCATCCCTCTACAAACACCATGTGTCTACAAAGTAGATGGCAGCTGCGGTCGTTCATATATAGGCCAAACAAAACGAACCATCGCAGAAAGGGTCAAAGAACACATCGCAGCTGTGAAACCCCGTCAGTTCAACAAATCGGCGATAGCGGAACACCTCGAGTCGGGTAGTAATCACTGGATCGAACTCCATCAACCCAAAGTCCTCTCCACTGATCGCCACTATTATCCTCGTGTTGTGAGTGAATCTATTGAAATTAGAAGATACAATAATTTCAATAGGGAAGATGGATTCAAGCTATCCGGGATGTGGAATTCAGTGATGAAAAAACTTGACCGTAGAAAACCTGTGCCAAACAAAACTGACGTAGTGAGTGAAGTGTGTCGCCGGCCTTATCCTGCATTATAATAATAATGGAGGGTGGCTATAAACAAAAGTAACTCCATGCATACTCTCGGCCCTCACCATCAGTCCAGCCGCGACCACGGGCGCTGCAACGCGCTCGAAACGTCGGTGAATGTAAGTACAAAATTGTTTCGCGTGAAGTCCCGAGTAGTATATAAAATATAATGTATGAACATTTTTCAAACTACTTGATTACTTCTCCGCTATACGCGAACGGCCCGGTCGAATTGTGGTAATACGAAATTAATTTCTTTACGCGTTATTTAGATTTTTAACATACATTTAATTTGCAAGGTGTAAAGGGACAAAATAATCTTCATGAAATTCTGAAGCCAACTAACGAATTAAAAATGAAACTGTACTAAAGGTGTAAGTGGCCCCAGCGAAATATTCGGGGCCCAATCGACTTGGTGACGAGGCAACAAGAAAGCTTTCAACAATGCCGCAAATAAAAGGCCTAACCTAAGCTGCTTCTAGCATCCAATAAAGGTAGACGCCAGGCTTCAAATCGAACTAGGGTTTGAAAGTATCTGGGAAATATCCGCAAAGCTGAAAATGAGAAATGAAATGAAAGAAGAAAAATGAAAATAATAAGCTAATATTCTTTTTTTATTGTACGTACTTTAGACTATTGCTAAGGGTAACCCAGTTTTCTGTTATTAGTTATAAGTCAATCAACGCGAAATGACACAGGAAAGATAGAAAATCACAGTGTTTGCTTAGGATCTTAAACAAAAGGGAGTGCTCGGGTGGCGTTCTCATATTGCTGCCACATAGGAAAACGTACAACTTTATTCCAACTACTTTATTAAACGTTCTTTAGTAACTTGGTTTCTGTGTCATATATGAATGAGTGAATGATATGAATGATTTTTTTACTTTTTTATACAACTTAGATGACAGAGAAGTATACAGCCTATGTGATGGCTATGGTCACTGTAGTTTATTGAAGTTAATAGCACCAAAGGTTTTACACTCATGCCCGAAGGGGGTAGGAAGAGGTAAATTATACGCTTTCATTTCACCGTATGCACCGTTTTGTCCCACGTAACAGGTGGTGAGCCCATGCCGTGATGAAATAGACCAGCGCAGGATGTTGCGATCTGCTGTTGAAATTTTTCAAGCGGCCCATAAGGCCTTCAACTGGGCTTAACGACTGCCATGATACTGGCAACCGAAATCAACGGCTTAACGTGCCTTCCGAAGCACGGAAACGCTCATAAATGTTAATTCCACAAATTGGTCTCCCATCTAAGGACCACCTATAGCGAATGTTGCTTAACGCAGTGATCGTTTACAGAATACTGAGTCAGAGGGGCCACGAGCGCTGCTTTATTGTAAAAAAAATTTCCTATAAAAACATATACGAAAAACTTATATCGCTTTCTGCCACATGATTGTGAACTTATTAACTTAAAACCCAATATTTTAATTCCACTCAATCTACTATCATAAAAAAAAATTACTGTATTTTCATCTGTTTCATAGCCCTCTAAAATTATTTACTACTTTTGCATCGTAAAATATATTTATATAGATCTTGTCTCTTAAATATCGCAAAGATTTTTACGGCCCATTAAAAATTACTTGCAAAATAAACTATATCTCGTATATTTTTATCAACTCAATAAGGCAGTGAGATGCTCGGACAGGTAGGTTTAGCGGCAAGATCAACTTTTAATCGAATTCATTCAATAACGAGAATAACAGAAGTATTGAATGAGTAAAAGTTTGGTAAATCTATAAGTGCACGTCCAAGCTGCTATAGCAGTTGACTTTTTTGTTTTTTTGTACTGACCTCCTTTCAAAACCTTTTTAAACAATGTTGTCTATGGTTTGAATGAATGAATGAATTTCATACCATTAGAATCGTAGATAAAAAGCCCGTGTATCAGAGGTTTAATATCTACATATCACAATATCAAAATTAAAAGTAAACACGATATAAACATCGACGGCGGCCATTTTTCGCCCATTTTTTTGTTTTTGTGACTTATTCTTTTGTTGATATTAAGTTTTAGTTAGAATAATTATAAGTTATTAGTGTCATATATCGTCATATATCATTCCAGGAATTTGAATATGTAATAAAAATAATAGTGTTTCATATTAGTTTTTCGTGTAAGTAGCAAATTTCTGAATAATTACATTTATTTATTTTTTAACCTACTTTTTCGTGTTAATACCAATACTAGAAGACCCCCACAGCTTCACCCGTGGAATATTTCGACCTCCCGTCGCACCTATTTAATCCCGTCGCTTATAAAATCTACAATGATGCATAAAAAATTGCCGGATTTGTCGACTTTTATGACTACTGCTCTGCTCCCTAGAGTAGTAGCGTATTGATATATAGCTTATAGCCTTCCTCGATAAATGGACTATCTAACACAAAAAGAATTTTTCAAATCCGACCAGTAGTTCCTGAGATTAGCGCGTTCAACCGAACAAACAAACAAACAAACTCTTCTGCTTTATAATATTAGTAATTATAGATTTCAGTTAATTTAAAATTAAAATTATGATTAAAATTCAAAATTATTATAGCTATAAGTTTTATCTTTATATAATTTACGATTTTTCAGTAGTTCAAATTTTTTGTCTAGATATTATAGTTTCCAAGATATAACGATTTTAGTTAATTAGGTCATAGGTTAATTACAAAAAATGCGCTGCTCTGGCAGCGCGAACGGTTAGCGAACGTTGCAGTGGATAAAAGCCCGTTTATTGAGGAATATCACGCTGCGACCAATAGGAGCAAGGCAGCAATGGAAAATGTTACATACATACATATTGTTACGCCTTTTTCCCGAAAAGTCTTTAATTGGTCGTACTAATTAATGTCTAGCACATAAGACCTCATTTTGTTACCACCTCATTAAAAAGGCAACGGTTTCAAAATTTCTTCCAAATTTAACATCTAAAATAGACACATTTTATTTATCAAATTTTTTCGGCCCTTTAGACCCACCCCAGTTTCGTGCTTCGGAAGGTACGTTAAGCCGTTGGTCCCCTTCGGGGATAATACATTCATACATATTGTCACGCCTTTATCCCCGAAGGGGTAGGCAGAGGCATATTAAACGCCCACATTTCACCGTATGCGTTTTTGTCCCACGTAACAGGTGGCGAGCCCATTGCCGTGTTGAAATGGACAGGCGCAGGCTGCGGCGCCCTGTTGTTGAAATTTTTAAGCCTTCATAAAGCCTTCAGGCTTAACGACTGCCGTTTTACTGACAACCGGGACCAATGGCTTAACGTGCCTTGCGAAGCAGAAATCTGATCATATGTAACTCTCGGCCTATCCTGACTTATCATATATGAGCAAATATCTATATATTCTTCGTCAATCGTTTCTCACTCATTCGTTAGACGTGTCTAAACCAACAGAGCTTTTCCAGCTTAACGCTGACACTTTCATTTTAACCTGCCATATTGCATATCACTTCGTTACGTATTCGATCAGCCATATTACACCGCACAATTTCACAAGTCAAGTGATCGCATCTCCCATTTAATTTACTTTCATGCATCTGCTGAAACAACTGGGATCAACTAGTCGTATTAAGTTAGCAAGTACAATCCTAAGTAAGTATTTAAGAATTTCTTATATATTTTTATGGATGTTTAATAGTTAGTAGACTAACTAACAAATCAATACCAAAGTTTATACAAATGGAGTACTTGTTCTTTGGGGAGACTTATTCCCAGTTAATTTTCTACAAATGGCTTTCAGAAAATAGTTGCTTTTTATTCACTTCTCAGCTGTATTCATCCGTAATTCGTTTTAATCTGAACACCGACGCAATTTTATTTCGCATTATTGCTGACTGACTGACTAGAGAAGTCACACTCACCCGCGTAGAGAAGTTTTCCGTTCCCGTTTCCCACAGGAAACGGAAATTGTATGTTCCCTGGAAAAAAAAGTAGTCTATGTGTTATTCTGATGTATAAGCTATATTATTGTAAAGTTTCATTAAAATCCATTCAGTAGTTTTTACGTGAAAGAGTAACAAACATCCATACAAACTGTCGCATTAATAATATTATTAAGATTAAGATATTATTGGACACTACATGGTCGGCAGTCGCCATAGTACTAAACGAAAGTTCTAAACCAAACGACATCTGTTCCTAGAGCAGTCTATGAAAGTGACCAGACCCAGTCTTCAAATCCAGGTAAAGTTTGAAAGCAATTGGCAGTGCCTTAAAGAAGATAAAGACAGCGTATGGACTCTACATACCGGTAGACTAAGTACATTTGTTTACTCCATGTCCCAAGACTTAAATTACACTAGAATGTATTTTATGTATCACGCTTTATCCTCGAAGGGGTGGCAGAGCCATATTATATGCCCACTTTCCTGTGTATTCCAGTCCCACGTAATAGTGAGCCCATTGCCGTGTTAATATAGACAGACGCAGGTTGTGGCTACCTTTTGTTGAAATTTTCAAAGGCCACAAAGGCCTTTAACTTGACTTAACGACTGCCATGTTACTGGAAACCGGGACCAACGGTGTACAAGCCAGTACATAGTACTTGGTCATTAAAATCGTAGTTTATAATGTTCTACTTATAATGTAATATTTAGTGTTTACAATAAACGCTCACAACATCAACATTGGTATTTCTACCCAAATACCTAACAATTTTCAACACTAACTAATGTTGGGACAACTAACAGCCCCAACATTTTGGTCCTTCGAGCCGGATATGAACCAGCGACCTATGGATATGATATACAGAACACGATCAAAGAATGTTCGAAAAATCTTCGAGTACCTATGCACTTTAGTCACGATAATGACTGTTTGATCTCACCACTAGCGCACTCGCAGCTGACATGATTATTTCCAACCTGCATCGAATTCAACAGATCATCCTCGACCTGATCACCGATGTACGAAACGGACGTTTGGACACACATCTACTGCACCCGGATGAATTCCAACAACAACTGAACATCATTTCCAGGCAGCTCCCACACGATCTCTCTGTACCCTGTAGCAATGATCACAACTGCATTCAACAAATTTACAGGTTGTCTCGCGTTCATATTAAGTTTCTAGAGGACCTTCTGTTATTTGAGGTCAAACTACCACTAATATCGGACGAACAATACGAGCTTAACCGTATGCTACCTATACCTCAGAAACGACAGAATGACACCGTAAAAATAATCCCATCTTCCAGTTATTTGGCAGTAAATCTAAGAAAATATTTATTACTACATGTATCGTTCAGCGACATATCGTCGTGCGAACAATTAAACGAGCATCGATAATTTGTGCATTGACGTCACCTACTTACAATACACCTTCCGAAGCACGAAAACGCTCACAAAATGTAAAATGCCACAAAGCGGTCACCCGTCTGAGGACCAGCCATTGTGAAAGTTGCGTAACTCAGTGATCGTTTACAGAACACTGAGTCCGCGGAGCCATGAGCGCTTCTACTAATTGTATTCTTCACTAGAATGTATATGCATAGATATTGTTTAATGTAGTACAATATAACCTTAAATATTTTAGGTGGGTAATTAAGTTACATCGCGTGATTCACGGACACTGCTGAATGTCCCCAAAATGGCCACGACAATGATAGTGCTAGTCTTTATAATTAAATTAATTCCATGTACTTCCACTTTCGCGAAATATATTTCGCGAAAGTCACGAGCCGTGCCTTGTAAATTCAATTTAGAAAAAATAAAATTATATTTGTTAGGTTTTCGTTCTAGAAAATGTCCTTTAACTATCTGAATACTTACGAAACAATTGGTTTTTATTTCTCGACTGTTTCCTTAAAAGATGTATAATACGTTTTACATATTATTTTTATGTGTAACAAACCGGTCAAGTGCGAATGGGACTCGCGCACCACGGTTTCCGTACCATTAGCTATCATAATGGCAAAAAAATTACGTGTGTTGTATGGGAGCCCCTCTTGATAAATGATTTATTTGCTGTAAATGAGGTTGTAGCGAGATGGTAAATCACAGTTCACAAAATTATAGTACTAGCCCATTTAGCCATTTAACCAATAGCATGCAAAAGTTTCCTTAAATACTAAATTATAAAAGTAAAATGAATTTCATTTTCAATCCGTAATTCAATTAATTTCAAATAAATGTACAATTTCATATGAATTTTAATTACATTGCATTACATTATATAAATTTCATTATGATTCATATGTAATAAATTGATTACATTTCTGAATTTACAATACAAATTAGTTAATATTTCACATGCATAATAATAGTATTAATACAATACCAAAAATAATCACAACAGTTAATAAACATAACTAATTGAATCAGGCGTTACATGGCGGAAATCCATTTTAATAAACTATAATTATTTTTGTTTACAAATGTTATTTCTGCAAAACAATTTTAGAATGTCGTACGATGTCGACACGTGTTTCGCCTACACACGAGGCATTATCAAGACTGTTTGGCAGCAAAAGTACTTATGCGTTCACCTCAACCTTTTGTAGGTTATAAACAACCTATAAAAATATCAACATTGGTCCATGCCACTTATTTATCCCGGTATGTTAGAAACTCCTGAACTGAGTAAAAACAGTTTTCCAACAGCCAGCAGCTAATAACCTAAAAATAAATACACAAATCTTTTTAAAGGTAATTCCTTAAAACGACCAGGAATTTTATCATACATTTTTATGCACATGGAATAACTATTGCTCTGAAATTTTGTGGTCTTTGGTACCGTACCAAGTATCAACCGGTCTGGGTTTCTTATATTTTAACTTTTCGTATTATCTTTTGCTTTTTTAAATAATTTTGCGTTCTGTTTTACAAATTTCACTACTTCGATGATATATAAACAAGGCAATGGTAATATTTTAAAAGTTTGAAATAGGGGCGACAAGACACATCCGGTGCGATATCACATATGGACCTTATACATCGTTTCTGAGCAATGAAAACTCTTTCTATATCTGTGCTGTTACTCCAAATCAGAAGTCCGTACCTAAGGATGGATTCCACATAAGCAAAGTAGGCAGTACAAGCGGTTTTTCTGCTTGAGACCTTTGCCAGTTTATATAGTACAAACGAAAAATATTTGTTTTTTAAATATTTGTTTTATTTTGATTTAATTACTTATTTTTTAAGTAAACATTTACAAAAAATATTATTCTGTGAGAATCTTAAGCGTCTACCTGTTGCCGTTATCAATATCGAGCAGAAACTAGCAAAATAATTATTTATTTCATTCTGTTTTTAGTATTTGTTGTTATAACAGCAACAAAAATACATCATCTGTAAAAGTTTCATCTGTCTAACTATCACGGTTTATGAGATTACAGCAGCCTGGTGACAGACTGACAGCGTAGTCTTAGTAATAGGGTCCCGTTTTATCCTTAAGGTACGGAACCCTAAAAAGATTCTTAATAAATATAAAAATATTATGGCATGGTACATATTCCACCACAAATTGCTCCATCTGACCCATTTGTGTTGCTCGATACCTATCATTTGCTCAAAAAATAGCCATTGTAAATGCTCTTTAGGGTAAAAAATAATGTAAATGAAAGTAAACATTCCAGACTTAACAAAATAACGGCAAACCTACACACGCACGCTAAATTTTTATGAAAATTGTCCCATTTCCATAATTATGAGCAATAATAAACGACATTACAAAAAATTTGCAGCAGGCGCAGGTTGTGATGACCTGCTGTTGAAATTTTAAGGCCTTCAACGTGGCTTAAGGCCTGCCATATTACTGGCAACCGGGACCAACGGATTAATGTGCCTTCCGAAACACGAAAACCCTCGTAAATGTAAATGCCACAAAGTGGTGACCCCTGCTTAACGCATTGATCAATCGCAATATAATTATATAATAAATAATTTACATTATTATTCGCTAGATAAGCACAAAATAATTAATAGAACTAACGTATAAGTTCCATTTTTAGTAATAATAATAATCCTTTGGAATTTTGCGGTGATATATTATTGTTTATGGGTGGTAAAAGCCATCTACCGAAAAATAAAGAAACTACGGATAATGACAATAAATAAAATGAAACATTTATTTTAATTTCTTATTTCAGGAGTGCTATAGAGTTGCAGCTATAGGGTTCAAACTAGTACCTACGCTTCTGTGAATGTAATTAAAAGTAATTAAACAAGGTGTTTTGTGAAGTATTTGTTCATGGAATTCTTATTTATAAATATTTCACAAAAAACGATTTGGTTAACTAATCACTAGATGGCGGTAAATCAATGACTAAAAAAACATCGAGTTTTCCGTATATAGCAGTTATACTATTGTAATTTTAAGTATGCATACCTACTCAAAAGTGCTAACTTATTCAGAGAATTTACTAAAATACACCATGCACGTTGTAATCTCTGGAACTGTTTCAGTACTCAGAGGTGGTAATCTACTTTGCATGATAAGGTACTAGTGTATTGAAAGGCTAGCTAGTTCTGGCGTTCCTTAGTAGATGGCGGTTATCACTATACTCGTTATTTATAAATTTTCAACCTAAGAACTAAATAATATTTTATTAACACTGTTTATAAAAAATACTGTACCTTTAAAATTATGTATAATTATATTTGGAGTTACGAAGGAGTGGATTAAAAGGAGATAAAAACAAATTCAGCGATGAAGCTGCTTGATTATTGTATTTAATGAAAGTACCTACCTACTTACGAGGCCGTAAAGTTTCAAGTGGTTACGAGAAAAAAAAAATCTAAGGA
The DNA here is from genome assembly GCA_948477245.1 of Thumatha senex. Classification (NCBI taxonomy): domain Eukaryota; kingdom Metazoa; phylum Arthropoda; class Insecta; order Lepidoptera; family Erebidae; genus Thumatha; species Thumatha senex. The sequence goes on from OX419734.1 coordinate 3,836,112, forward strand.
AAATTACACTTATGGTACCTATAAAGGGACAGGAACTCCTTCCACAATAATTTGATAACAAATTACTTTCACCACCCTCCTGTACCTATGTATGGACAACAGAAAGTATTTTTTTCTCGCTACACCCACAGCCGAAAGACATAGGTTTACTCTTTATACTGTGCTACACCTATGTGGACTTACACAGGTTTTCAACAGGAAATAGGTAACTCGGTTGAGACTTGAGAAGGCCCAGGGACCCCAATTCGCAATCACACGACTTGATAGCATATACATAAATTTACTGTTGAAATGTCATTTGTTTCATATTTAGAAACTGCGAAACGCAAGACTAAATATATTTCACTAGTAAATTTAAATGTAGAAGCGCTCGTGGCCCCGCGGTCTCAGTGTTCTGTAAACGATCACTGAGTTACGCAACTTTCACTATGGCTGGTCCTCGGATGGGTGACCACTTTGTGGCATTTACATTTGCGAGCGTTTCCGTGCTTCGGAAGGCACGTTAAGCCGTTGGTCCCGGTTGCCAGTACCCCAATTCGCAATCACACGACTTGATAGCATATACATAAATTTACTGTTGAAATGTCATTTGTTTCATATTTAGAAACTGCGAAACGCAAGACTAAATATATTTCACTAGTAAATTTAAATGTACGCTTTCAAGTCATACGGTTGAGAATTGGGTATCACTAGCTATTATTTTTTGAAACCAGTGTGATATGTATCTATGTGTGATATTAATACATACATACATATTGTCACGTCTTTATCCCCGAAGGGGTAGGCAGAGGCATACTATACGCCCACATTTTACCGTATGCATAACTGGTGGTGAGCCCATTGACGTGTTACATAAGGCCTTCAACCAGGATTAATGACTGCCATTTTACTGGCAACCGGGATTAACGGCTTAACGTGCCTTCCGAAGCTCGGAAACGCTTGCAAATGTAAATTCCATAAAGTGGTCACCCATCCAAGGTCCGCCTATATCTAGCGAATGTTGCTTAACGCAGTGATCGTTTACAGAACACTGAGTCAGCGGGGCCACGAGTCCGAGAGTGATACTAATCAGCCTGTATAAATTAATTTAAATATCAAATTGAGTAAAACATTATTGAAATAACCGTTTTCTAATTTACGATTTCCGTTTAGGTAATATATGTAGGTAGGTACTTAGGTACTAAGGTACTTTGTGCTTTGCATTCTTTACCTACATATAAATACACTCACTTTACAGAATACAAACTTTGTGAATTATAATGATAAATTTATAATTGTTGTCATTGTAAGAAATTAACATTTTATGAAGTTCAGTTTCAGCCTCGTACATCTTTGTGAGGTTCATTATATCCTAGACGTTTCTGATCAACCAACCACGTTGCACTAAGCCATTGAGTTAAAAAAAAAAAACATTTAAATGTATCTATAACTTGCCACTTTGTCATTTGTGAGTGAATTGTATAGCTGAAAACCAACTTTATCTAAACGATAACTGAAAACAATACCCAATACATAACTGAATTAAAATATGATTACTTATCGAATCATTACAAAACAAGATGTCGGCAATTAAAATAAATGTTAACAGCCCGCTATAATACCCTATAAATACGCGCATCCTATTTTTTTCTTGTTTTTCCTTTGTATAAAGGTAGTGAAATCTAAATACAATGTTTATTAGTCCACGATGAGCAACCTTGTAACGTTCATTGGCCTATGCACGCTTTTAGGGCACGTAGCTAGCCATGGACATCACAATGAAACTGTACCAGACCAAGCTAACATTCAGTTGGAAGATTTCAGACGTCGACACTCGGTGAGTATAATCCATTTTTTTTATCCAAAGTATCTAGTAAAGAATCTATGTCACTCACGCGCTTTCTACTATAGACACCTTACTCTTTGCAAATTAGTCCTTTTGCGACTTTATTGCCATTTTGAAAATTAAGCCTTTTGCGCCTAAACCATATAAGTATACATATATTTCATAGAATCACGAGCGTCAGAGATCGTCACCCTTTTTTTCATACTGATTTATTCCCTAGACTAAATACTATAGTTAAATAGTAGGCAACTCACAGGTCGCGTATGTGATTTTCGCATACAGTTTGGCGTAAACTTGACATGCGGTATAATTATAACTTTTTTCTCTATTAAGGCGCGAACAGGGACTTCGTTGCTCGCTCCCTTTATTTAATAGAGGCGCCACTTCCCTGATCATTTACAACCCGCTAGAAAGTTTCGTTATTTACCTATTTCGGTATTATAAACATACTTCATTTGTTGGACTAATTTTTACAACGTTTCGACAATTTTGCCCACATTAAAAAAAGTAAGTACTTAGTATCATTTTAAAAACTTTTTTGTTAAGCGACAAATTCCGAGGACTAATAAAATCCTAAGACAAGTATAATGTTTTCTAACAGTTTTGACTGCCTCTGTGGCGCGGTGGGAGTGCATCCGACTGCTACGCAACTACGGTTCGATTCCCACCCAGGATAAAACTTTGTGTGATGAGCACGATGGTTTATTCTGTGTCTGGGTGTTATTTATCTATAATATGTATGTATTTAGAAATATATAAGTATGTTTATCAGTTATCTAGATCCCACAACACAAGCTAATATTAGCTTACTTTGGGCTAGATGGCGCTGTGTGAAAAGTGTCCTACAATATTATATTAGTATTGAACTATATTTCGGGTACTTACTTGTCAACATCACATGCTCGCAGCAATTTTCGCAGAAAGGCTTGGTAACCTAGCAAAATAGTATGTAGTTTATCCCAGTCGATAATACAAAGGAGACTGGATGCAATTAGATAGTTCAGGTGATTGAGACTTTGGTTTAGTATTAATGCACTCAAAATGGGAATCTAGTCTTTCCATAGTTTCGACTTGAAAATTAGACCCCCGTTGAACCTCAGAGTAAACTAGAAAGTTTACCTTTTCCGTTTCTCAGAGGAACTTGACGCCAAAAAAAGTAGCCTATGTACTATTCTAATGTGTAAGCTATATCTATTATTGAAAAGTTTCATCAAAATCCATTTAGTGGTTTTGCGTGAAAGAGTAACAAACCTACATCCGTACATTATTACAAACTTTCACTTTTATATTATTAGTAGGATGTGCATGATTGCTGGTGAATTTAATGAATCTGAAATATTTCTTAGATTTCAATATCACAAAATTTCTGAGCTTCGGAAGGCACGTTAAGCCGTTGGTCCCAGTTGCCAGTAACATGGCAGTCGTTAAGCTCAGTTGAAGGCCTTATGAAAAATTTCAACAGGAGGTCGTCACAACCTTCGCATGTCCATTTCAACACGGCAATGGGCTCACCCCCTTTTACGTGGGACTAAAGTACATACCCCTTCGGGGATAAAGGCGTGACAATATGTCTATGTCTAAGGGCCGTATTATAGAACGTTTCTCAATACTCGATCAACGCTTGAGACTAGATTATGCCTTATAACATCTACTCTCAAGTGTTTCTTGAGTATTGATAAACGTTCTGGAACATGGGCCTAAGTCATAGAATATGAATGCAAAATTCCAAAAGATATAAAACTATATTAAATGTGATTGTTTTATTCGATCCGCTGCTAAATATACCAACATAAACATTTCAGGGGCCGATTGGAGTATTCACCAAAGTAAGCGGCGAGCCATTAGACATTAGAGATACCGTTACTATAAATTCAGAGTTATTCAACCACAGAAACCATTTCCGATTAACTGATCACAATACCAAAGAGAGAACACCAGAGCGTATAATATTTGCTAAAGGTGCTGGCGCTTTTGGGTACTTTGAACTGACCCACGATATATCCAAATTTACTAAATCCGATGTTTTCAATGGAGTCGGTAAAAAGACTCCAGTTATGGTACGATTCTCTACTGAATTTCAAAACCTTGGTGGATCAGATCTGGTAAGAGAAAGAAAAGGTATGTCTGTTAAGTTCTACACTCGAGAAGGAAATTTAGATTTTGTATGTTCAAATATACCTATTTATGCTATTAAAGATCCAATGCATGTTCCAAGTTTTATACATGCTTTCAAAAGAAACCCTCGTACTAATATGTTTGACTCTACATCTAGATGGGATTTCATAACTTTGAAATCAAATACACTGAATACTATATTATGGGCGGCCTCTGATTATGGTTTTCCAGATGGATATCGAAAAATGGATAGTTTCCCAATCCACACATATATAATATATAACTCACATGGCGACAAATTTTTTGTGAAGTTTAGTTTTAAAACAGAAACAGAAAAGGAATTTTTGACTGACGCTCGTGGTAAGGCTATTGCAACTACCCAACCAGATTACTTCCATAGAGATTTATACAATGCAATAGCTAACAAAAACTATCCGTCTTGGAAATTAGAAATGGATATTTTAACAGAAAAAGACCTTATGAAAGTAAATTATGATCCGTTTGATGTAACTAGACTGTGGAAAAAAGGAACATATCGTACAGTCCCCATAGGCCGCTTAGTATTGAACAGACGTGTAGATAATCATTTTAGTGATATCGAACGCAGTGCCTTCAGTCCGGATAATTTAGTTCCTGGCATTTTTGGACCAATTGATGCGATATATAGAGCCCGTAAAATCGTGTATCCAGATGCTCACAACTATCGTTTGGGGTCAAATTATGATAAAACAGCAGTAAATGCACCTCAATTTTATAACATAAACAGTCGCGACGGAGTGGAGCCTCTCCAGGACAATATGAGGGATGCACCTGTCTATTTTCCAAACTCGTTTAACGGACCGATGCCATTTGTCGACGAGGATAGACCAAATAATAATATAGAAGTATATCAAAGCAAAGCTGTTGATTTAGAACCAAGTGCACAATTCTACAATGAAATTATAGATAATGATGCCCATAGACAAAGAATTGCAAACGTTATTGGTGAACGTTTACGAACTGTGCCCTGGGATATAGAAAAGAAAGTTTTGCACCTGTTAACCCTGGTATCTGAGGACCTGGGGAAACGTGTCAAAAAAGCTTTAAGTATATCACGTGCTGTGAATATACCAGCACGACGTAATCAAACAGCACAATGTGTAGCAAATGTCAACAAATTACATAACCACTACGGTATAAATCGACACATGAGTTACTATGACTGATTTATGGATGTTAATCCTCACTGATAATATACACATTTATTTAATATTGGTGTAATTAATCATGTGACCTTAAATCAATGTTAACATTCCCCTATGCTGGATATAAAATTTTATTACATTTGGAAATGTTAAATTCTAATTCTTTTATTTTTTTTTGCTACCATCTCAAAATCTAGTAATCGATCGATACCTAGTAAGTCAAGTTCGAAATTCCACCATTTCCACCGTACCATCCTGTGAATCCTGTACACTAAAATCTTCAGCACTGACCAAGATCAAAATAATAAAGACCAGAATTATCAAAATTATACATTACGAATGATGAGGGGATAAAGAGTATAAGCGTGCACGTCGCCATCCCTGCCACCTACGGCTGCAATTCTACTCCAACACGAGTGCCACCAGGACGAATTATGCTAGGACGTGCCCCCGAGGCGACGCGCACCAGTTCGTCCCCGCTGGTGCGAAAAGTGTGAGCCATAGCGGCGTAGGGGACCGCCACCCTACACGCGCGGCCCGACACGGCGGGAAGTGGAGGATGGAGTGCAGGGTAGCTGCGTGGAATGTTAGGGGAGGAATGACAGATAAGATGAATGAGTTGATGGATGTTATGAATGAGAGAAAGTTAGATGCAGTGTGCTTGACAGAGACCAAGCGCAAGGGCAGTGAAGTCTTGGAGCTCCCGGGTGGGATGCTTGCGCTTTGGTCTGGAGTACCAGAGAGCGAGCATGGCAGTCGGGGGGTTGGAATTTTAGTGTCCTCGCGATTGGCCTCCGGTATGTATGAGTACAAACTGGTAGGTCCTAGAATCCTCTGGATCCGTGTAAAACTAGAGGACTTCTGGGAGAGTATGAGAGAAGCTCTAAATGTGATAGAAGAAAATGAAAGACTTATAGTATGTGGAGACTTGAATGGATGGGTGGGTACCGCTCGCGATGGTTTTGAGTCGGTATTTGGGAAGTATGGGGATAAAAGGCTGAACGACGCTGGCAAGCTAATACTGGCATTTTGTAAGGAAAAGGATTTGTTTGTGGCGAACACAATGTTCAACCACAAACAAATTCATATGTATACGAGGAGATGTAAGTCAAAGAGAAGCATGATAGATCTATTCCTAATGGATAGTCGGCTCCGTAAACAGGTGATGGACACAAGGGTTTATGAGGCAGCTGAGCTGGGATCAGACCACTACCTAGTCATAACTAGGATTAGGGGTCTGTTCGCGGGTTGGCGTCATCGTACCGAGTGTCCTGAGCTTGAGCCGACTTATAGCATCAAAAACTGGAAGCTGCAGGATGCATCCATTAGGGATAAATATAATGAAAGGGTAGCCGAAAAGCTTGGCGACGTCAATGTAAGCAGTGAGAATGTAGAAACTGTATGGCAGAACCTTAGGGATAGTATGATAAATGCCGCTGTGGAAGTGTGTGGAGAAACGAAAAGAGACAGTAGTAATAAGCGTGATGCATGGTGGAATGAGGAAGTGAAAGAAGCAGTTCGAATGAAGAAGAACTACTTAGCCTCGCGAAATGATTTTAATATGAAAGAGAGATACAAGCTGCAGAAAGTTAACACGAAGGCACTGATAGAAGAAGCTCGTGAAAGGTGCAGAATGAAAGTGGATGAAAGGTTGTCGTCCAATTTCCGGGATAATGCCAAGCTCTACTGGAAAGAGGTAGGCAAGACCCGGAGTTGTTCGGCAATCTGCAGTATGAATAAAGTGCTTAGTGTTAACAATGACGTCCTAACAGACCAAAGTGACGTCCTGCAGAGATGGAGTGAATATTATGGAAAGATGTATGCAAGAAAAGACAGAGATGCCACATCGGGAAGTGGAGCTCACTTCGATGCTTCGGATCCCGATGTCCTTGAAGTCATTAGTATGAAAGAAATAGAACAAGCGATAAGAAGTATGAAATGTGGTAAGGCTGCGGGAAAAGACAGAGTTACTGCTGAGATGATCAAGTACGGTGGGTCACGTGTCTGGGACACACTATGTCTGTTATGCAACTTGTGCTGGCGGACGGGTGAGGTCCCGGATGACTGGCGAGTAGCAGTTGTAGTACCTAATTACAAAGGGAAAGGCTCGCGCCTGAACTGCTCCAGCTACAGGGCGATCAGCTTGGTCAGCTTAGCTAGTAAGGTGTATGCAAAGGTTATAACGGCACGAATACAGAAAAGTCTGAAAGGATGGAAATGGGAGGCTCAATGCGGATTCCGACGTGGAAGAGGTTGCATGGATCAAGTGTTTTCTCTCCACATGATCGCGGAAAAGTTTATGGCTGTTACCTCTGTTAAGCCCCAATAAGAAACTCCCAACCATACCATGAGCGAGGATGGAAAATGACCTCGTTGAACACGCGGAATACGGTTGCTCGCTTCTTTACTACTGTGTGCGTACACCTTATCATTTTGTTTGTTGTAGCTCTCTTCTAAAGTAAAAAAAAATTCATCCGAAAAAAGAATTTCTCGATATTTTTTTCCCGCGTACAGCTTCAATAAAGCGCGGCATCTCTTCAGTCTCAGGTCCATTAGACGAGCATTTAAACGATGTCCTGTTTTTCTTCGATATGTCCGAAGCCCTAAGTCTTCATTTAACACCCTTTTCACCGTGGTTCTGCTTAACCCCACTATTTTTGCCACATCTGAAGGGCCAACAGTTTCTGCTTACAAGCTTTGGGATTTCTTTGAATTCGCGCCTTTACAGCTTTTATCACTGCTGGAGTCCTAACAGACCGAGGGCGACCACTTCTTGACCTGTCATCTGCACTAGAGTCTTCATTGTATCGTTTGATGGTACGATAAACGAATCTTATGTTTATATTAAAATTTTTCAGTATATCAATAAATTGAATTGGCGCGTAACCGCAACGATGCAACGCAATAACTGCAACACGGTCTTCTTTAAGCGTCCACTCCATATTTAAAAATGAGTAAAATTCTCTTAAATAAGGCGTGATGGATATATATATATATATAATAATATATATATATATATATATATATATATATATATATATATATATATATATATATATATATACCTGACTCTGACTAAACTCGACAGATCCCACATCCATCCGCATAGGCGGTGATTTGGTCGAGCACACGGACCAGGTTAAATACCTGGGATCTGTTTTTCACACGTCCAGTGACATCGATTGCGATGTCAAGTCACGCATAGCTGCCGCGTGGGCCAAATGGCGGGAGATGACCGGTGTCATTTGTGACCCTAAAATGCCGATCCGGTTGAAGGGACAGGTCTACAAAACCATTATTAGACCTGTCCTTTACATGGCAGTGAGACGTGGCCGATATTGGAGCGACACAAGCAGGAGCTGCGTGTCACGGAAATGAAGATGCTGCGGTGGATGTGTGGAGTCACGCGGATGGACCGCGTGAGGAACTCTCGCATCCGCGGCAGCCTTCACGTCCGTGACATTGGCAGACAAGTTGCAAGAGTGTCGCCTTCGTTGGTATGGTCACGTCTTGCGGCAACCGCCGGGCTACGTAGGTAACAAATGTCTGGCCATGTCAGCCCCGCCGGGTCCCGGTAAGAGGGGAAGACCCAAGAAGTGCTGGCTTGACGTCGTAAGGGATGACATGCGTGCCAATGGTCTCACTACAGGGGATGCCGACGACCGTGCGAAATGGAGGAGAAAATGTAGGAAAGCGGCCCCCGGGCGTCGCGAGACGCAACTGGGACAGACGCTCGGATGATGATGAATACTTATGACCTGACTAGGTAAAGTTCTCCCGCGCAAGGATCATATCGTTGATCTTTTGCAATTTGATTCGTTCGATAGTTCATAGATGTATTCCGTGTTTCAAACTTCGCCCGAAGTCAATCGCGCCCGAAATGGCCGATTATCGTCCTTGTCGTGTTGTTCAGGCTGCTAAACCGTTCGTACACAAGGGTACAGATTACGCTGGCCCCTTCAGGGTAACAGTTTCTCGTGGTCGTGGTGTACGCTCCACGAAAGCTTATGTTTGTGTTTTTGTTTGTATGACGACTTGCGCCGTTCATATAGAATTAGCTGGTGATTTGAGCACGCCATGCTTCATGGCTGCATTTAAAAGATTTTTGTCGCGTCGGGGTTCCGTATCTCGAAGGTATTCGGACAACGGTACGAATTACGTCGGAGCTGGTCGTAACCTTTTTGAATGTTACACCGTTAAAATACTTACCCGCTTTTGAAATAGAGGAAGATCGACTTCATCTTCTCTCGCGTCATGCCTTATTGGATAAACTCGTTCAATCGTTTTGGAGGCGTTGGAGAACAGACTATTTGCATACGCTACAGTCACGTCAGAAATGGAATACTCCATCGAACCCTTTTACTGTCGGTACGGTAGTTATTTTAACTGAAAATATGCCTCCATTACATTGGCCTCTTGGGGTAGTAAAGGAAGTTTTCCCCTGGGTCAAATGGGATCACCCGTATAGTTCGGGTTAAAACCGCAACTGGTTCGTACTTGCGACCAGTTATTCGTCTTTGTCCTTTGCCTAATCAACAGTAACTTCAATAACAAATTTAGCTTGTTCGATTAGGTTTAGTTTAGTTTAGTTCGATAGCATTTGTTTATTTAGCAGCTAAAGCTTAGTGGCAACTATATAGTCAGTTGTTCCTTTTTCGAAGGTAACCCTTCAAGCCGGGGGGGAAATGGTTGCCTTGGTATACGATTCGAAAGTAGCCGCGTTATTTTTTCTATGTTGCATCGCCGATCTCCATTTGTTTTTAATTAATTAGATGTCGACACTCCCACCCCGCTTCCCTTTATTCCATTTCTCTTTCGCACCTTCCTTGTCTCGCATAAGAGAAGAGCGAGACAGCTGTGTTACCGCCATTTAGCGGTATAAAACTCCACCGCGCTAGCCACTCGCAGGCGGCGACTACGGACTGAGGACGCTCTGGATAGTTTTGCAATGGCCGCGTGCGCGTTCGTATCAACTTTTCGCCATAATTGTGTTTTCCATGGATAAATAGTGTTTTTGTGCAATGGAACCAGGGATCCAAGTCCAGGGACGGCCCCGGCAGCCTCCACCTCAGTATTTCGCCGCAGTAGCAAGGTAGTGTGCCCATTCCTGTTTTCCATTTCTTTTTCGTCGACAACCGCGTGTAAATTTCATTTTTGTCTTTCCCCGCAAATACAGTCCACTTCGAATTTATTTATCTCGCCCGCTCAACCATTAAGGCTAATTAAAATAAATGCCTATATTAAAATGCAATAGATTGTTTTAGTTCACTTAATAAACTCTTCATAAGAATATGGTAATTTATTATGTCATTATAAAATAGACTCCTGTACTTTGACTATGATTTTGACCTTTAGCAGTACGTCAAAATGACGTCACATCATCAACACTATGACACATAATCACGTCCTCCTCCGTGATTTCGAACGAAGCTTCGGGGGTTAAAATCCTTACCGGCAACTGTTACCTTATTGCTCAGAGTTGTTGTTGTAAACCTTTTTTTTGACATGACATGCTGTTTATCGGGGACATCAATGGGCTTTGTTTACTTTGTAAAATAGTGGTAAAAGTAAAAAAAAAATCGAGGAATAATGTTACTGATCACCACCACCACTTATAAGTTGGCAATGGAAAATAATGAAGTGTTATTATACTGCGTTTACATTCTCGCGCGAGCCGCGAGACGAGCTGCGAGACAGGCAGCCAACCGCGAGTGTAAACGTGCGCTCGTGGATTGTTTCGCAGCTCGTCTCGCGGCTCGCGCGAGAATGTAAACGCAGTATTATAACACTTCATTATTTTCCATTGCCAACTTATAAGTGGTGATCAGTAACCTTATTCCTCGATTTTTTTTTTACTTTTACCGGATCGCCGGGCTTGCGTTCCGAGCGGCTTTTTGGGCACGATTCTAAGGAGTGCGCGGTGCGCAGGCGTTTCATTAAATTAAAAACGTTTGACTGTGCGGATTGTTTGTACTGTGCATTGTTAAATTGTTTTTTAGTGTAGACTGCCTCGGTGGCACAAGTGGTGGTGTATGGGACTGCCACTGTGAGATCTCGGGTTTGATCCCCGGGTCGGAACAAATATTTGTGTGATTCACTAATGTTTGTTTCACGGTTTGGGTGTTACCTATGTATAGTACGTAGGTATGTATTTAGAAATTTATAAGTATAATTATTACTTTGGGCTAGACCACAGATATAGAAGAGTAAGCAGATCAAACATTTGCGAAAAATAGCGTAGCCTATTTCACACATACAGACAGGTAGCTTAATCCAGGGTCGCATTCAGCTATCGTTTAATAAATAACCGTAAGTAAATGTAAAGTATGTTTATCAGTTGTCGAGATTTCATAGCACAAGTGTCCCTCAATATTTATTTATTAAATTGCTGTTCAAAATCGGGTTCCGAAATCTATGTCATAATGTGTCAAAAAGCATCTTGTTGGTTCGATTTGAAACTCCTTTATTGCCGACTCATTTCGTTACTAATAACCTGTTGACAGGTTTATATTATGACATAGATTTCGGAACCCGATTTTGAACAGCAATTTAATAAATAAATATTTTTTACAAATTGACAAAAATAAAAGACACGTCGGTGATTAGGACCTTAGCTATCTACTCCTGGCTATTTCCTGGTGTATAAGACATACGCAGTATTCGTGAGTGATGGGCTGCATGCCCATATTTCTTATTATCTTCGCCAGGAAAAATACTGTCCTACAATATCTAAAGATTAGGATTAAATTAAAAAACAGTTATTTAAAAAGTTATTTCTTTTTACGAGCTCACAAATATGAACTTAGTAAAATCTTTATTTTCTTACGAAGAAACTCTGTCTTTTGGTAGGCTTAAATAGGGACATACTGGTTAACACGCAGATACCCTCATACCAACATATAGCTGTAGTTGGGAGAGGGAAGACTAACCGGTCAACAAAGGCAAGCCTGTTAATGAGATTTGCTGCACTCCTGAGATATAGACCCACGATTTGTACTACACCGAAAGCACCTTCACCAAACTGAAATACTGTCTTATAGGGTCTAAGATAAGATAAAATTTAAACCATTATTGTACAAAGTTATTTATTTTTAATTAATACAATAACCTTTTATTTTACAATTTTAACAGTTATTTATTGATTATATTATTGTAAACCTAAAACAAGATTTCCATAACATTTAGATACACTTAGTATTGAAATATAATCACGGCCTCTGTACTAAATTCGTCCCTGATTACTTGAAATAGCATTACAGTACAAAGTGTAACTAAATTAACAAAAAACTTAGCTGTAGATGACGACAGCAACTAAACGATTTATGGAACAGATACTATGAACAGTTAGCAATAACCTTTTCAAGTGTTCACCAAGAAATTTCATCATTTTGGATACAAATCTTAGTGTAACAGTACGTAGTCGTAAGTGGTACATAAATTATCCATGAAAAGTTATTCCTGGTGATTTCTTGTTCACCACTCTATGTTTTGTTTGAATAATTGTTACTGTTACACATAACTGTTTACATATTTTTTTACTACTTTTGTTAGATTTTACAATAATTTTATGTAATATTTTCTTAAAAAAAATATACGATACATATTTAAAAAAAAAATGTATCGAAGTGAAAATATACTTCGATACATAAATATTTGGTTCAAAGATGACAGCGACGGTTGACATTAGTAGAAAAATTGGCTACACACTGGTTGCTGTCAAAGTGTGACTTCGATGTAGCTACACAGAAATAATAAAGATAGCTTTATACAACAAATGGCAAGAGTGAAAAGAATAAAGTATTACACCATAAACAAAGGAATATGTTTGATCTGCTTACTCTTCAATATATGTGGGCTAAACAGTGTTGTTTAAAAAAAATTGATTAATTAAAAGAAGAAATATTACGGTTCATGAGCTGTTTGTAGGGTAGATGATCATTATAAAATTCGAAGCACAAACACGATAAAAATAATAAAAACGTAAAAGATTCATAGAAAGTATTGTAAATTACTTGCATAGTAAGTCACCAAATTCGATTCGATTCTATGCTGTTAATAGTTCATCCGCCATCGTTCAAAAGTCACTAACATATGAGCACGCCGCGATCTTGTAAACATAAGCTCGTGTCATCGCCAACTCGCGCAAGCCAGGAGCCGAGCCACGAGACGAGCAGCGAGCCGCAAGTGTAAGCGCAGTATTAGCATTTCAGGCAAAATGTGAAAACCTTCTTTCATTCTTCAAATCTTTGGCAGTACGGCAGTAACGCCTTTGCCTAGAAATAGAAATAAAGCACAGTGTCAAACAAAATCTTGCCGCGTAAAATCCACTGAAAACGTCAGTATAATAACTACCATTATACTAAGGTGAGACTGGGCTTTTTTAGGCAAACGTTTTATGCCAATGATGAGGTCACTGTTAATGGACAATTTTAAGTATTTAATTTAAAATAATACAATGGAAGCGGTCGTGGCCCCGCGGTCTCAGTGTTCTGTAAACGATCACTGAGTTACGCAACTTTCACTATGGCTGGTACTCGGATGGGTGACCACTTTGTGGCATTTACATTTGCGAGCGTTTCCGTGCTTCGGAAGGCACGTTAAGCCGTTGGTCCCGGTTGCCAGTAAAATGGCAGTCGTTAAGCCTGGTTGAAGGCCTTATGGGCGGCTTAAAAAATTTCAACAGCAGGTAGCCACAACCTGCGTCTGTCTATTTCAACACGGCAATGGGCTCACCACCTATTACGTGGGACAGGAATCCACACGGTGAAAAGTGGGCATATAATATGCCTCTGCCACCCCTTCGGGGATAAGGCGTGATGGATATTTATTTTATTTTATTTTTAATATAACAAAAATATTCAAAGTACCTAGTTTGTCAGAATGTTCTATATTTTCTAAATCTAACTATTAAAAATAATGGTAATAAATTTTGGTCAATCCTCTTTGTGTGTATTTTTGAATCGTCAGGAAATAAGTTAATGAGAAATAAAATGTACCTATGTGTTTTATGAGATACCAAGCGAAAACAGGCGGCGTTAATATTTTTTTCATTATAAGTGTCAATTTTATTATAGATTCGAAATGTTCTGAATATATATCTAAGTTGTACGTATATACTTGTATTTACACACGAACGAATATATATTAGTATATAATTATATTTATATTATTATAATATAATGTAGCTACTAGGTGTCGGTATTAGTATGTACATTCTTATAACCATCTCATAAATACCCAACGATAAGGCTTGTTGGATATAAGTTTACATTTTAAAGGACAGTGACCACTTTCTATGGAGTTTTGGCCTCGACGCGGACAATTTTGTAGCGCCTTAAAAATACTGCTAATATATAGCTGAGACTATGTAGAAACCCATGATATAGATTTCTTTGTAGCCAGGTGGTTTAAAAAAAAACTGCAGGTTTTATTCTCAATTTCATTTTCATATGTGATCATTATCATCTTCATATGTTAGTAAAACAATGTCTAGGATTGAGCTGGAGGAGTAATATTTTCACCATACCTTACCCAACTTAAGTACCACATCACAACTTAAATTTAAACAAAAAAGGGAAGATACGTCATTCTTTTACTTGCAGTCAATCAAAATATAGTCCGCCTCAACTACATATGCAACTTACACACTCACACCGTCACACCTCTAAATAAAGTGTCAATCGAGCAAGCGAGACAGAGCGCTAAGTTTTAACGTCATTACAAGCGAGTCAGCGAGTTCCTCGTCGCTCGTCGTCCGTCGTTATACCGACCGATCCCCGACGCCAAAGCAGAGTAGTGGCAGCAAAAAAAAAGTGAAAAGGAAACAATTTTTTTTCTCTTTAAAATATATTTATAAATTATCACATTAACATTGTGCAATAATATTGTGTACAGTCAACAGTAAAAGAAGTAAAAATTTTTTATATTAGCTAATATGAATATGTCAACAAATACTAAAAGTAAGTAATACTGTTTTTTTTACCGGATCCAATATTTTAATAAATTTAATTTAGAATACGGATTAACATTTTTAACATATTGTACGCTCATGGCGGTCTGTGTTCTGTAAACGATCACTGAGTTACGCAACTTTCACTATGGCTGGTCCTCGGATGGGTGACCACTTTGTGGCATTTACATTTGCGAGCGTTTCCGTGCTTCGGAAGGCACGTTAAGCTGTTGGTCCCGGTTGCCAGTAAAATGGCAGTCGTTAAGCCTGGTTGAAAGCCTTATGGGCGGCTTGAAAAAATTCAACAGCAGGTACCCACAACCTGCGTCTGTACATTTCAACACGGCAATGGGCTCACCACCTATTACGTGGTACAGGAATCCACACGGTGAAAAGTGGGCATATAATATGCCTCTGCCACCCCTTCGGGGATAAGGCGTGATGGATATTTATTTATTTTTATTTATGGCAGTAGTAAACGCCACAAAAAGAAACAAATTATTTAGTATTAGACATTTACAATTTAAAAACTGACTTCAAAAAACACATGTGAAAAATAATGTTAAGAAATGCCAATGATCATCAAATATTTATATTGAATTCGATGCCCATTCTTAGCATTTATAAGAGGTTCCAATAGATCATGGCACCGACTTCAATGTAAATATTTGATGATCATTGGCATTTCTTAACATTATCTTTCACTTTTGTATTTTTTGAAGTCGGTTTTATTTTTTTGTTAATTTTTTTTTTTCAACCTTCGATAAAATGCGAAAAACGTGATACGTGCCTATAAAATTTGAGGGTTTTCTCTCTCACTCTTTCGAATACAAAAAGAATTATGAAAACTGGTTCATAATTGGCGGAGTAATCGGTGAACATACATAAAACAAAGTATTTAAAAAAAATGACTCTTTAATACATACTCGAAAGAATGGCACAGCGCTTTTTGTTATTTTTCTGTAGCCTTTATATTGTATTTATATTATTATATTGTTGGGACAACTTGTGAGTTGTCCCAACAATCGCCATCTGATTCCACACTAAGCAGAGCTTGTACTATAGTAACCAGAAAACTGATAAACATACTTATATATTTCCAAATACATACATATTATAGATAATTTATTGGTCGTGTACATATTTTCTGATTTAAAATGTACCGAACATATACGACTACTATTAGTTGGTATCCAATCTAGCTCTTGTCTTTGCTTTTTAAGCACTAGTAGCCATTTATGTTTCAAACGTTCGTATTTTGGAAATATATAAGTCACAAATTAAAAGTAATTATTTAATAACATTGAATACAATATTATAAACCAGTCATATGAAGTCTAAACAAAAAAATACCTCGTAAAAAGTGCCAGTCAATGCCTAAAGGGAGCGCCTCCTAAATTACACACTATGTCTATACTCCGCTCACTTTTAGGTAAAGGTAAACATTTCAAAAATACGTTCTTTCATAGAACAATTTTCGTCGTCCCTGTTCTTCTCTTAAAGTAAACTGTCACTTAAAAATACCTAATTTGTCAGAGATTGAAAACCAAAGGTAACAAATTTTATTCTTGTTCCTTTACTAAAATGGCCTTGAGAGTAAACCTCTGCAAAACTTAAAATATCTATATCATTGTGACCTATTTTTATTTATAAATTTAATAGCTGCATAAGCACACAAACAAACCACTATAAAACAAAAATTTACGTGATAAATATTTTTTTGTTGACTCTACCCATGCTTTGCACAGCAGCGCAACGTACAGCGTGGTAGCCAATGTTTACGCATGTGCTTTTTCTCCCTCACACAAACGACTGAATTGTATTCGTGTCCTTCTTTTAATAAAAAAATGGCGAACTACATTCAAAACATACAATGATTTTATGAAAGAAATGTTTTAGTGTACTTACGAATGAAAAGTGATGCCGTGGAATTTGTTTTTGGTTCTGGAACTATTTGTGCACTTTTTAAAAGCACACGAAGGTATTGTTTTGTCTTTATTATATTACAAATCAGCGATATTGTTTTTCAAGGGCAATGTGTTTACAGTTCGCTCGGCAAATGACGACTAAAGTGAAACTGTGTGCATGAGCCTAGCGCCCTTTTAGCGGCGCACTCTCGAGACGCTAGTGCCGTATCTTCCCTTTTTTGTTTTAATCTAAGCATCACAAACATGATAGTAGCAAACGACCAGTATGTGTTTGGCCGACAATGTTGTAACAATAATAATGTTTTATGGTGTCTAGGTTACCAATGTTATTTTCATATATAAACAAAATATGTTTTTGCTTATATGCATATATAAGCAAAAAAACATATTTTGTTTGCTATATTTTTACCTCTTAATAATCTGTAGTTGACGGCTAAAAGGAATAATGCCCAAAATCTTGCTAGTTCTATCTGTGCACATTTCAACAATAAATATGTATCATTATTTCTTATGTGTTTACCATAATATATATACATATTTCGATTACCACCCAGGATAAAACTTTGTGTGATGAGCACGATGGTTTATTCTGTGTCTGGGTGTTATTTATCTATAATATGTATATATTTAGAAATTTATAAGTATGTTTATCAGTTATTTAGATCCCATAACACAAGCTAATATTAGCTTACTTTGGGCTAGATGGCCCTGTGTGAAAAGTGTCCCACAATATTTATTTATTTATGATTTATATTATGATCCTGGTTGTTTTATTTAGTATAACTTAGCCTTTAAAATACTACATCAATATTATATAGAAAATAAAATAGCATTATTTTGAGTCACCAAGTATAAGGAAATTATAAATGTTATTGGCAAATCAGACATTGCTGTAGTATATATCATACTAGCTGTCCCGCCCGGCTTCGCCCGTGGCATACTTCGAACCCCGTGGCATCCATTTAATCCCATCGTTTATTAATTTCACAATAATATATGAAAATTTTCCAAATTACTTGATTACTTCTCCGCTCTCAAGTCTCACGCCCGCACGGCCCGATCGAATAATGGTAACACGAAATTATTTTCTTTGCGCAATTTTTTAATATTGTCATATTTCCTAAGATATTCATTTAATTTGCAAGGTGTAAAGGGTCAAAATAATCTTCATGAAATGCTGAAGCCAACTAACATATCAAAAATTATAAGGATTGCGTAAATAGCCTTCAAATTACCGCTTTATAATTGCTGTTTTTTAAAGTATTATAATGGATATAGAATGTATCCTTAAGAGATAGACATATACCGTCGTGGACTTTTTTGTAGACCTATATTACATACACAATTCCACAATACATTATTTTGTTATATCTCAAATGGTTTAGGCAGCGTTTTCGTTAAAAGCTCCCGGACGGCTTATTTTTTTCGTCGCCCTCAACATATATCTTTATAATTAAGTTAATGTTTACAAAAACTTAACAAATTTTACATAAAAACCTTCCCTATGAATCACTCTAACTACTAAAAAAAACTACATCGAAATTCGTTGCGTAGTTATAAAGACCTAAGCATACATAGGGACAGACAGCTAAAAACGACTTTGTTTTATAATATAAAATAAAATAAATATCCATCACGCCTTATCCCCGAAGGGGTGGCAGAGGCATATTATATGCCCACTTATCACCGTGTGGAGTCCTGTCCCACGTAATAGGTGGTGAGTCCATTGTTTTATAATATGTAGTGATATACTTTATTTATATATGTACTCTGAGTCACCTAGAAACTTAATATCTCTCTTCATAGTTACAGTTCAGGAGAAAAAACAATGTAATAGAGTATCAGCGGCTCTCTTCAAATCTGGCAAAAAGAAAGTTCCTTCTGGGTTCTGTTATTTGACTTGAAAATTATTATGTCCTTACAGATTGCAAGTAACTTGCCCATTGGGCAAATCCAACAAGTATAACAGGTTCTGTCAGATGCTCTTAATTGAAACACAAAAGGCAATGAAAAGTACTTAAATAGTTATATGTAACAAACCTGTTGGTAAATGTTGATGTAAGAGGCTCCAAAATAATCTATGGCAACAAGTCATATATCACCTGCAGGTAATGCAGCTACTGGCTAGCCCACTGAACTGATTAAAAACAATTGTTTTAACATTTGAAAGCCATGTTGTGTAAAAGTAATACAGTAGTAATTATAAATATTAAAAAGGGGGCAGAGTTTAATACAATAATATACTGAATAACACTATATTCAATAAATTATTATAAATGGGAAGTCAGGAGTGAGGCACAGCTAGTCTATGTAGTGCTAGTATATGTATGTTGGTCACTTTAATAATACATACCTAATAAAGTAAATCCTTCAAAATCAATGAAAATCAAAACGAAAAAAGTACCTCAAGCGAGATAATACTTTTCATTGTTTATCTACACTTAACTTACATATATAACCTATATACATGTGCATCTGGGTCTAAAAGTACTAAAAGTAAGTAAGTGACCATTTATAACAACCTACTTGAAATTAAAAAAACTTACTACTCAGAGTACAATCCACTGAAGAATTACATGCGGCACTTCCATCAGGTCAAGAGTTATGACGACTTCTGTGTGTAATATCATTACCACAACAGATTCAACAACAAAAAAAAGGCCATTGTCTTTATTACAGGACCCAAAAAGCCATGGTGATCGTGAGAAGTTAAATTAGTTATTATAATACAAAACACTCGATAAATACAAACGCGAACTAGGTATATAATTATATAGTTGAAAATATAATTTTAATAAGACACTTTGTGTTGTTTATTTGTTTACAATATATTCAAGGTCGTTCGACTTCGATGACAGGTTTGATCAGTTTTGCTAGAAGATAAAAACTAGAATACCCAATACGATTTATCTTTTATAAAAATATGCATTTATTGAAACATATTTAGTATTTTAAAATACAGAAGTATTTTAAAAAACAATAAAATAATTACACAAAACATTTAGCACAGTTTCAGTTATTAAATGAAATAGTAGTGACTAATAAATAAGGAGTTTCGACTTTTAATTCTCCCTACTCTTGTCATTATTTTTATTTTATGCAACACAGGGGTGACAATCAAAATAATATCTGTTTGTAAGCCAAGACAATTTTTTTTTTAATTCGTTTTGAATATCAGATACGTGGCTACAACCAAATTGTCATTAATATTTATTATATAATAAATAAAAATTATTACAAATTTAATAACTTTCCAAAACTGATGTCCGCGCTCAGGCCAGATTCGGTCACTGTCCTTTACGGTTAATGTTCACACCCATTACCTGGGTCACCAAACATGCCACGGTCCGCAGTGCAACTAAGTCTCGAACCATTTTTTTTAATGTTAGTTTTGTAAGTGAATCTAATTGTGCTAGAATTAATTAAATTATAGTGTTCAAGGAATTGTCCCAACATATGTAAATGTTTTGTGCTTCACGCAGATACTATTTATTTTTTTAAAGTCAATTGAGAATCAGTCAATCACATTGATGCATCCTTTCAATTAACATTCATCAAATGCCGTAAGTGCACACATCCCGTGGATTGATTCCATTCAATACAAATTGTTGTACTCATACAGTATTCTAGTATTTTAAATTTTCACTTATTAACATAATATCATAAACAAAAGTTTAGCGTAATCGGTCTATACCTAACCTTATTTTTTACTTGCTTTTTTAATCGACTAAAATACGGTAAATATATTAAATAAATTGATAATGATGGCAATACTGACACAGTTGAGCTCTAGTTGTCTGTGGGTTCCTGTGTGTGTTCTGTGGATTGCTGAGCCATCGCCCTGCTAACGGTGTCATGGCGGATTGACTTGTTAAGGGTTTTTTTTGCAATAACTGACTAGTTAATGTGCTTGTTAGCAATTTGATCTTTGATTTTTGTTAATTATATCACGTAATTCAAAATAGTTAATAATGCGTGAATATAAAATAGTCGTATTAGGCAGTGGAGGAGTGGGAAAATCCGCTTTGACAGTACAGTTTGTACAAGGCATCTTTGTCGAGAAATACGACCCAACCATCGAGGACAGCTATCGGAAACAGGTGGAAGTTGACGGACAACAATGCATGTTAGAAATTTTGGACACTGCTGGCACAGAACAGTTCACAGCAATGAGAGACTTATATATGAAGAATGGCCAAGGATTTGTCTTAGTATACTCGATCACAGCACAATCAACGTTTAACGATCTACAAGACCTGCGAGAGCAAATTCTTCGAGTTAAGGACAAGGACGATGTGCCCATGGTGTTGGTCGGTAATAAGACGGATTTGGAAGCGGAGCGCGTGGTTGGTAAAGAGCAGGGCAGTAATCTCGCTCGCCACTTCAATTGCTCTTTCATGGAGACTTCCGCGAAAGCTAAAATTCATGTGAACGATGTATTCTATGACCTAGTGCGACAAATCAACAGGAAATCACCTAAAAAAGAGGAAATTAAAAAGAAAACAAAATGTGTAATTCTGTAAGGGTCGCCTCAGCCTCTGAAACGTGTAGGTATAAAATATTTAATAATTTGAAAGACTTCTTGTACCCAGATTCGGCTCTCGACTATTCCCAAAATCAAAGGTCGGTTGTTAAGTTGCTTGGTAAGCATACCTGTAGCATTTCAAGACCGTGCATTTGTTGAGTTATTGTGATGAAGTGCTGTAGCACGGGGGGGAACATCCACAGAACGCTCTTGATTATACCTATTGATACAATTGTGTTAAATCTGGTTCTCTCTAGTATATATTTTGATAGTGATAATGTTTAAAGATATATCCAATGATTCTGTGTGTGTTTCACCCCATAAATTCCAAATGTGTGGATGCCGTTAGGTTCAGAAGTTGTAAATGGTTATAAATTTAATTACTACTTGTAAGTATAAACCTTATTCATTTATGTTGAGGCCATGAGGAGTATGTTGTTAAAAACCCTGTGCTGACAATACTGATCCATTATCTAATTCATACTCATTATCTTATCAAAGCACTGCTTCTGCTGACTCTGTTTACATACTTCTCATTGTCTCCTAGTTAATTATGATTTTCAAATATATGAAAAGCTACTAAACTTATTTTGTTTTAATATTCATTTAATAATGTTAGGTGCAGACAGTATTCAGAGATGTAATTGAATAGGAAAATTGGTTTGGTCCAATTTACCGTAAAATTATCTTTCAAGGTTTTACTGAGCGTCAGTGATGTATAGTTGTTCAGCCAATAGTTACGAGTCAGTGACTGCATTTAAATATTTATATTAAGCTACTGTCTGAACCTAATATAGAATAGTTTACCATTTAGTAGTTATTTAATCATACTGTTTAAGGGAGAGGCTGAAACTTTTGAATAGCTGTGTGAGAGGTGATGCAGGCTCTGTGGAGTCCTGAATATTGTGCCAGTAGGCCTGAACCAGTATGTAATGTTTAAATATATTGTGAATAAGGATACATTAAATTTTTTCAGATATATTATTGTCTTGTTATCTAAATCAAATTTATCAAGTGAAGAAGTTAATAATGTGACGTCGGTTAGAATTCGGTAACTTTTGAACAAATATTAGAGAGCCTTAGGTGATTGCACCCTGTGACCTTAGATATTCCAGTGTCTACCCGTGGTGCCCTGATGCCTTGTATAATGACTGTCACCACAGGCTTACACTACATTATTATAAACCCCTAACCTATGACAATTAAGAAATTTATCGTTATTGTAAATGAATTAAAGTTTTATTCTTACTGGCTCATTTAAATACGAATTTTAAACCTATATTTTGCTGCTAGAACTTTGTTAAACCAACTTGTTCTTACATGACCTCTTGGTTATGCTAACACTGCAAGCATATTGACATCGGAGGTATTATAAAAGGCTACAGCTACTTTCAAAGATTTTAATATTGATTTAACCGAAGATGATATTTAATCATCAATAAGATGATGAGAAACTCTCACAACATAGTAATTGTCTATAAGTGGTCGGTGATGTAGAGGTCATCATCAGCCAAAGACGTTGTTCCTGAACCTAGTCTGCTTTTCTGCTGTTACATTCCCTCATTTTTGTGACACTATTGGGTCCCATAGTACATGTTGGTTGTAACCATAAGTTAAGTGAGGAAGTCAGTTTCGGGCTTTCAAGCTAGAGATGCTTATTAGAAGATGCATTTGCTCCCAGTGTAAACAAAACAGGGATCATGTGAAAACAAGTCATAAAACTTTATATAGGTGTTCAAATATTGTTACGAAATAAGTGTTTCTTCAACTCTCTTTTCCGTTAATGTGTAAGATTTAGTGCACAAGGATATTGGATTAGGTCATGATCTGAGTTGATATTTTTTATATATACTGTGGAATTTGTGAACTTGTATATTTTTATCTTTTTCAAATCAATAATGGACATGTACAATAATCTATTAATTTCATTTTTTGCATAAATAAACCAATTTAAATATGTTCATTGTGCATTGGGGTATATTTTGTCCCCCTCTCGGCACCGCCCCGCATGTCGTGCGAGGTCCCGCTGACTCACGCCGGTACCCCACCGTCTATCAAATGAACTTCAATTGGCTCGGAATTTTAATGGAATTTAATTCATTGAAACAACCATATACCATCTACAACTATTTTATTGACTTCATGAGAGTAAAAAATTACATAAAATGTGTTTATAAACTCGTTACAATATTGACGTTGACTAACATGATAAAAAACGATAGTTATTATGGCAGTGTTATGTGGCGGGCATATGTCGATATTCTAGTAACATAAGAATTGACACAGTCCAGTGAAAATGAACACAATACTTTTGACGTAAATATCTATATCGATATGAACTATATTAGCGAAGCAATCTATGATGCAAAAAAAGTGTTGGGTTACAATGTGTTTAAGGTCGCTATTGACATTCCCCATAATGTGTAACAAGGTCTAAAACATAGACCGAGCTCACACTGGGGTGTGTCATCAAATAAAATGTCATTAATTATAAATTAAATTACAACATTCCAGCAAGTGTGTGCATCTACATCTTTTATGAATGTCTTGCCAATAGTCGGCATGAAAATTGTGTAGGTGATGAAATGATTTCTTTTTCTTGACTAGTGTTGTTGCTAACAATGCTAGAGGCTGTAAAATATAAACAGAACAATTGTGGACATTTACAAACTTGTTTATCAATTACGCCTTATCCCCGAAGAGGTAGCAGAGGCATATTGTACGCCCGTTTTACAAACAATACAAATAATACAATACTATCTGTAATTAGCAACAATTAGCTGCTTGATAACTATCAAGCAGCTAATTGTTGCTAATTACAATATTGTATTGTATTATTGTATACTGCTTATCTAAGTATACAACTGTATACTTAGATAAGCAGTATACAGCATAGGTTAAAGAATAATACAATGTATCGCCCCTTTTTAATAATGTCACGTAAAACTTTTGAATTAATACTTAATGCATTAATTCTATTGGTATTTTACACCATGTACCGTGTGCGCGGTACTACGCATTGCGATAAATTACAACTAAGTTCACAAGGCGGAAAATGTGATAATTATATACCTAAGTGCCCACACATTTGTTATTACATAGACATTTTACATTAAACAATGTCTTGGTTAAATAAATAAAATTCAAGTGTAAATAAAGTTCTCAATTTTCTAAATTAATACAAGAAAAATTAATTGCCTGTCCTGGAAAAGATAGAGCAACTTGGGGATACCTTCAATTTAGAACTAAAAATAAACTAAACTATCTTCACGCTGTATCGCTGACGGGGTAGTCAGAGAAGAGAAACAAAAAGGGCTTCGCGCAGAAATAAAAAAAATATATCTTTTACAAATTGTAAGTGGCGTGCATCAACTAACTTACTACATATAATATTATACTTAATACAATAATTACTAGTAAAGATGAATTCGTTGCTATAGAAAACTTTCATAATCACACGATAATATGTTGTATTATAGTAACAAAGAAATCTTTATTTTATCGTAAAAACTGAATACCTACATAATATTCTATAAAATGTAATGACTCAGAAATGACGTCATAATATCTGCCCAGTTATGCAGATCACTATCGGTAGTAACAACATTAATCTAACATGAAATTCGAGAAACATCATTAATAAAGATAGTAGGAAGTTATTGGATTGTAGATGTCACGAAAAATAAGCCAAAAATTTCTTCATTCTAATTGACAACCGCAACAGTTATAAAACACTATAACTATAAATTTAATGTCATTAATACTGACAGTTCAGTTTCGGGATAGCCAGAAACTAATCTGCTTCACAAAATAAAAGTTAAAAAGATTAATAAATATATGTTTATATAATACATAATAAGTATGACTAGACTTTTAAAGTTGAACACAGAATACAACTATTTTTGTTGTATACAAAATCATGCTAACGATTATCTAAGAAAATACCAACAAATTGGATGGCTAAAGTGACTAGTGTCCACTGATCTCCGTTGTAAATAAGTTATGCCAAGTCAAAGGGCTCAAAAAACGCCAAAGTACGGTACTAAAATTACATATTTTTGTAAACATTCTTCAAGTCAAATGGATGAAAAGTGCGGATGTTATTTGATTATCATTATAAAAGTTGTTTTGCAGAGTTTGCTATCGAAATACTGCTCAGTGACAATGGGCAAAAACGAACTATCTATCATTTTAGTTGACTAATTTCATTAAAAATCTTCGACGGACTTTATGGTGAAGAATTCAAAACCGTTCACACTTCAAACACGTTCAAGACGCGGCTATATGCCATATTTTCAGAGATATTAGAGACGCCAAATCCAAATCAGTCTGGTCATAAAACACAAATTGCGTCAAGTTCACTAACCATACAATTTAAGCATAATCTCACTACTGGACACGATTGAGTCATTCGCTTAAAAAAATCGCTTCCTCCATATTTCCGGCCTTTGAACTGACCTCTCCGTGATTCATCGTTTAAGACGCTTTGACTCACAGCTGTTATCAGACAAATTATTGTTAAATGACAAATTATTCTTCCTAACTTTGAACCAGCGTTGATGCACGAAGCAATAAGCATTCCTATATAAAAGAATCCGAACAATTCGACCGTTAGTTCATAATCGCCGATAGATTTATCTCGACCAAATGTTTATTTTTAGACACACACGCCTAATAACAAAAGTTATGAGTACATTTGTGGTGTAAACATGCTTGTGGATACGCAGGCGGTGGTGATGACCTCACATTTGTACAAAAAATACAATACGAATTCAAAAGTTTAGTGTCTAAATGACTACATTTTACTAATTTCAGTTTGAAGTGAAATTAGTTTGAAAGCCTTCATCGTAAACAACCGACCTCGTAGGAATACACATACCATATTCGTTGTATCACTCCTAACTCATTAACATATTCGAGTAATTTCTGAACAATACTATAAATAGATAACATTGTAAATTCAAAGTTGTTTATATTTAAAAAATAATTGAGTAGAAAACCAACATGGTCGTTATCTATAGTGAACTAATTTGCACATGGCAGCCTCGTATTTAGCTGTTAATGTAACGGAAATGAAAATCAACACGCCTATTATAATATTACACCATCTGTATTGAGGAATCCGATTCCGTTTGTCCTCAAACACAGATTCCTTTGGTTCGGGAGCGTTCGGTTGGGGAGCGCTGGCTCGTTATTGGTAGTGTCGCGGATCGTAAGACCGTTTGTTTTATTTGGACGAGTCATAACTGTCATTCAGCGGAGGCAGACTGTGGGTGAGCGTGCTGTCCAACTTCCTCGCTTCGCTTTCCAATGTGTAACAATCCAAAGCTGGATCCTGCGAATAAAATAATTGTTATGGTTATTATGAGGTGTAAAGATGTAAACCCACACCACCTAGATCTCCGACATCCAAGCAACTTATCTGCTAGCGGTGCACCTGCCGACTAACGAGGCAAAGTCGTTGGCGCAATTACGAGGTTGGTAGGTCTGACGGAAATTAAAAGCCAATCGATAACGGCTTCTGACAACCAAATAAAGAAAGATCCAGGCTTCAAATTTAGGTAGGGTTTGGAAACAACTGGTAAAACACATAAATGTGACGACACGTGGAATCTAGTTTTTTGGCAGGGCTATTGTTTTTACTAGGTATGTACTATTTCAGCCACAATTTTGTGAAGATTATGTAATGACTTGAACATTATTCATTTTGTGAAGCTCAACATACTTTTTCGCTTTATGTAAACAGTGTCGGTTATTGCTTAAATTATCTAGGTAGATGTCAATTAGGATCATTGTCTCAGCTTAATTTGATCTTTAGTCCACGTCCCTCGCACCGAGGCATTCTGAGCTTAATTTATGATATTAAACTGGTGCACTCGTTCTGTACTAAAACATTTACGATAACTTCTCACTTTCAACATCGAAACGTTTCGAATTTTCATTTACTTCCGACTCTTCCTGATTGGGAGGCTGAGTTCCGCTAGGATCAGCAACTAGGTTTCTTTTAACTTTGTTCAGACAATATCGCTTCGCCCGGTACAACTATTTACAACTATTACAGCTATGCTAATTATAATTAATATCACAAATGACGATTAAATCTATCACTTAGAAACATCTTCACGCTTTATACCTGACGGGGTAGACAGAGAGGACAGATCGCCAAGCTTCGCGATTTCATTTTTCTGTTCTTCGGGTAACTTAAAAACATCAGCAAAGTTAGTTTGGGTGATGTTTCCGTCTCGTACAGACTAGGTACAGTTGGGTTATTTTTCTGTTCATTTGAGCATCTATGAATTTGGTTTTTATTTTTGGCATTATTGGCAGCGACTGCCGTTTGATCTCCTGCCCCGAAGACCCTGGTGGGGCTCAAGTACACCAAATTTTAAAACCACCCCGGTGGCGCAGTGTAGTCTCCGTCCAGTAATAGTAGTAGTACACTAGTAGTAGTATAGTCCAATGTAATCAGTCTACTTATTGCGACTGCCGTGCTGGTCGGAACAAATATTTGCGTTATTCGCAAATGTTTATCTTATTTTATGAAGGTTTTTATATAGGAATATAATAATTAGATTTTATAACACAAGCTTATATATGCTTAATTTGTTCTAGACGACTTTGTTCGAGAATGTTTCAAAATATTTATTTATTTTTATATCAACTGTCATCAAATCAAAGGTTCTCAAAATTGTCGGGCTTCTAGCCTGAGCTTGGGCTACAAGTACTACACAATCAAAGTTCGGGAAAGGTGGTATGTGTTTCCTTTATTCGCGAAGTCTTGCCTAAAATTTGAAGTCGCTGTGTCTAGTAGTCGGCGTAGCAAGTTCTGATTAACATTTTCCTTACTAATGCATCATAATTCCATACAAATTTATAATTACTAAACAAGTGCGTAACGTACCTATAAGGAAAATAATTAATCACAAAAAGATAGTAGATCCTACCTACTTACCTACATCAACACAATTGTTACCTTCAAATAAATGCATTGTCTCTAGTACCTTTACATACACGCATACTTTGTGAACCAATTTAGTATAAATAAGAGCAAAAATAGATCATCAGTTTGTTAGGCCGTTTTCTCGACTAAAGCGGTAGACTGGGCGACAGCGGAAGCGGTCAGAGAGCAATACAGACTCACGCAGCCGCTCCGTTATGCAAATTAAATGCACAGTGCAAAATTGTAGGTACAGCTGTTGTAGTCGCCCGAGAACGCGGCCTTAGAATACATAGGTACAAGTACCTACCTACACACTAATTACATTAATAGAAAGGTACTTGATAATTATATTGCCCGCTTTGCAAGATAGCCAGCAATATCATCGACTTAGCACATAAATGATCGTAGAGATACCGAGTAGTTTTCCAGAAGACTATCGTAGCCGGAAGGTGTAGAGGACTACGAAATCGAGCCCATACGGACGCATAAGTATCTAACTAGGTTAGAAACTACAGTGTTAATTTTCTATTAATGTATTTTTTTTTTATCCGACTATATTACTACTGCTACTATTATTTACATTAATATTCTTAAGAAGACGTTATAAAGCTAAAAAATAAAACAAACAAACAACAAAATATCGATAAAAAGCCTAGCACAAAAGAATCCCAATATGTTTCTTTTACTGTAAAAAGTGGAAAAAAAATGCTTTTCGTAGGATGAAACAAGCCACGGTATTAAATACTTCTTCAAAAACGCTATATGATTCTTTACAAGATCAGCAAGCTGCCTGTGAACAGCTGATACATCATCACTACATATTATAAAACAAAGTCGTTTCCCGCTGTCTGTCCCTATGTATGCTTTGATCTTTAAAACTATGCATCGAATTTAGAAGTTTTTTTTTTATTTATTTATGTAGGTACATACACATATAGAACAAGACAGATAAACAACTAAAATTACGTACAAAGGCACTAAGTACTTAGTTCTAAAGAATCATCAGAAAATCTCTTGCAATAGGCCTGGAACAGGAGAAGTTAACAAAGAATAAAAATGATGTGTGCGGGATAATAAACTTACATAAGCTATGGCCACATATATACATAATACCTAAATAAAAATATATTTATATATATATATACCTTAATAAATAAATATTGTAAAATAATCATACATACGAGTATACTACTTTCTATGGTAAAGACGATAGGTAGTGTTCTCGCACTCTTTTCTTGAAACACGAAATAGTATGACACTTATGAATTAATATACATAAGTGTCGTACTATTTCGAGTGAAGCCGGAAGTAAGTTCCACTGCCTGACCGCGTGAACAGTAAAGGAGTTAGAATAAAAGTCAGTTTTATGAGAAGGACAATTTAGACGAAGAGTGAGGTGTGACCTACATGGAACATCAGACTTATTCATGAAAGAGAAGCGTTGCCGTAGATAAGAAGGATAAGAGGGATTGTGTAGAATATTATATAGAAGACGCAATATCCGAGTATTCCTACGAAGTCGGATTGGGAGCCACTTGAGTTCTCTGCGTAACTGCAAGACATGATCATACTTACGTAGATTAAAAATGAAACTAATACACAAATTTTGCTAGCGCTCAAGTTTAAGATTTAAGAAAATTTAAGAGCTTTTCAGTAGCATCTAAGTAGCAGGAGTCCGCATAGTCTAACATTGGCTAATTCAGCCAGGGTTTGAGCCAGTGAAGTTTTGGTTTTCAAAGGCAGGAGATACTGAAGTCATCTCAACGTGTGATAAGTAAAATGCATCTTTTTACTTACCTACTGATTCGATTTGAGCTTTCCAGGATAAGTTCTGATCTAATATGACGCCAAGATTTTTGGCGGGGCTGCTGTAAGCTATGGGAAAACCATCAAGCAGAATAGGTGGAAGAGAAGCCGTATCTAGACCACTAAGCATTTGCCGGCTACCAATAATCATGGCCTGAGATTTGCTAGGATTTATTTGAATCCCAAATGACTTGTGTTGTATGAAGTTGAATGAATGTAGTTTTCTTTAATAGAATGAGTGATTTATAAGGAAGATTTTAATATACAATTTGTTGAGTTTTGGGTGTCGGAAAAAATAAGCCGTCTGGGAGCTTTCAACAAAAACGCTGCCTAAACCCTTTGAGATATTACAAAATAATGTATGGTGAAATTTTGTATCTAATATAGGTCTACAAAAAAGTCCGTGACAGTATATGTCTATATCTTAAGAATAACATCCTATATTTATGTTAATACTTTAAAAAAACAGCAATTATAAAGCGTTAATTTGAAAGCTATTTACACAAATTCGTTATTAATCCTTATCATTTTTAATACGTTAGTTGGCTTCAACATTTTATGAAGATTATTGTGTCCCTTTACACCTTGCAAATTAAACGAATATCTGAGGAGATATAGCAAAATTAAAATAATGCGCAAAGAAATTAATTTCGTGAACCCTAAATCCGACCGGGCCGTGTGGGCGGAGGGTCAACTAGTAATCTATAGATGCTACGGCAACCAGTAACCACTTTAGATTAGGTGGGTCGTATATTATGACTGCCTAATCTTGTTTTTTGGAACCGGTAATACCCTAACACATCGTCGCTTTCTCTTTCGTCGGTCTTTTGTGCCTGCACCTCAGTATAAAAATAGTTCGGACTTTTTCAAAAATATTCTTTATAGGGACATATTTCTATTTCAAATATTTAATGGTTAGTACTTAAGTTACACTTAAGTCAGTGAATAATACCTAACGATAAACAGTAATAAATGTGACGTAAATAGGATCACTTAGGTACCTACTTTATTCTAAGTACCTACAATATCATTTTCCCTGAAACAGCATAGCTTCTAATTATATGTCGTATAAACAACGATTGTTCGTCTTAATGATGAGGACTATTGATTGGCTATAATAGGTACAGTAGATTGTAAGGTATAGCGTGCGTAAATTCCACGTAAATATCTACCTACTCTGCAACTACTCTTTATTGTAACTATCTTCACACTGTTTCGTCAGGGACGAAGTAGTCAGGGAGGACTAAACGCCAAGCTTCGCGGTCAATGAATACTTCTTTCGATGGTTATGATTCTTTAACAAAATCATTTGATGCATAATATAAATATTGAGCTGACGCGCGGGGCAGCTCAATATTCGCCCGTGACGTAAGTACTTCGATTTTCGTGACACCTACTATATACCATCGATTATTACTGTTACAATACTGAATGTTGACATTTATCATTACTGTTCCGCTCTCCGGAGTAGTAGCGTGATGATATATAGATTGTCTCGATAAATGGTCTATCCAACACAATGAGAATTTCCCAATTCGAACTAGTAGTTCCTGCGAGTGCGTTCAACCAAACAAGCACTCTTTTCTTCACACTTCTTTATTAGTTTTACAACTGGCACGCACAAAGGCAATTTCTTTTATAGAACCTTTATTATATTCTATTTAGATATATTTGCAAGGTCTTGTTGAATTGCATAGTGGAATGTTTTAAATATCTAAGTATTAGGTAAACGAATTAAGGACGAAAACGAGTTTTAGTGTGGTTTACGATCACTTCAAGGCAACTTTTAATATGTTAATATAATTTATAGAATTAAAATAGTTAATATTTAAGATAAGAAGTTGTTCGTGAATCAGCAAGTGTCCGGCTCTATAGAAAACAGATTTTCAGTGGACTGTAAACACGCCAATGGGGAGCCCATTGCTGTGTATACCACTGCCAGTTTAACCTGTTACGTGGGACAGAAATGCATATGGTATCCCTCGGGGATGAAGGCGTGATAATCTGTAAACGATCACCGCGTTAAGCAGCTTTCAATATGGCTGGTTACGGATAGGTGACTGCTTTGTGGTATTTCCATTTACAAACGTTTCCGGGTTTCGAAAGGCAGCTTAAGCCGTTGGTCTCGGTTGCCAGTAACATAGCAGCAGTCGTAAAGCCAAATTAAATTGCCTAATAGGCGGCTTGAAAAATTTCGACAACGTTAGGTTCGTAGGTAGCCACAACCTGAGACTTGCCTCTGCCACACCTTCGGGTATGAAGCGTGATTGATAACAAACATATACATATATCCTAATTGCCCCATATGATTTTAACTTAACTATCTTCACTCTGTATCTCTGACGGGGTAGTCAGAGAGGACAGATCGCCAGTCTTTGCGATTCATGCCTACTTCTTTCGCTGCCAACATATCCATCAATCGCTTCATAGATCACGCCAGGGTATACGAGTACTTTTGACTTTACCCATTTTTGAGCAATCTGCTCGCGTGCTTCTTAAGTACCTACCTAAGTCTTGGTCTACCCTAACTCCTAACCTCTACTTTTTCACAATATATATTCTTCGTTTCAGTTTGTCCATTCATTTATGATTTTAGTTTTAGAAAGTTCAATTTAAATGGCAAACAAACTCATTAACCGCCTAACATTAGGCGATGTTCCACATGTTAAAAACATGTAGCAAATATGTGTGTTTTGGTAAACTTAATAAGCGTTCAAGGTAAACGTTAAAAACTGTTTATTAATTAATTATACCTATGAAGGTCAAATTGAAGGTGGCTAATCGGTTAAGTAATTTCCCACTCTAAATTTATGTAAATGAACTAATGGTATGCCGCGACGCAGTGTTGTTTTGCAAAAAGTGAAAAAAATAATCACTCAATGGAAAGCACAATAATAATAATATATTTTACTGGCTCTCCTAACTCTTTATTCATAATAAATTGGTCTGCAGGTACGTTTGCAACCTGTTAGGACGAAATAGCTAACAGCACATAGAAATGTACCTACTAAGACGTTTGTTTTCATTGCTTTTATACTTATAATTTTTTTCTTAGAGGCACTCGTGGCCCCGCGGTTTCAGTGTTCTGTAATCGACCACTGAGTTACGCAACTTTAACTATGGCTGGTCCTCGGATGGGTGACCACTTTGTGGCATTTACATTTGCGAGCGTTTCCGTGCTTCCATATTCATTTCAACAGCAGGTAGCCACAACCTGCGTCTGTCTATGTCAACACGGCAATGGGCTCACCACCTATTACGTGGGACAGGAATACACATGGTTAAAAGTGGGCATATAATATGCCTCTGCCACCCCTTCGGGGATAAGGCGTGATAGATAAATATTTTTTTTTTTTTACAAATTTTGTTATTTTAATGAACTGCTTCAATTATTGTAGTACGGAACTCGTAAAAATCACAAGGGATAGAGGTAGTTTAATGCTAAGTTTTTCGACCTTGACCCTTTTCGACCTCATTGATACGTGCGTGTAGCCTCCGGACCTCCCTCCGAATCAGGGACTAGTGCCACCGGTAACGCCTGGAGAAGTCCTGACTGCACTTCGCCGCATGAAGAATCGGAAAGCTGTCGGACCCGATGGAGTCCCCATCGAAACCTGGAAGGCGATGGGTCCTCGCGGTGTGGGCATCTTAGTAAACCTTTTTAACTGCATACTCCTCAGCGGGCAGATCCCAAGGGGTTCCAGAGGTCTATATTGACACTATCCGGGACATGGACTGTGACTCCGATTCAATGGTTCGGACTGATGTTGGCGACACGAAACCCTTCCCCATCACCGTCGGAGTACACCAGGGTTCGGTCCTTAGTCCGCTTCTGTTCAGTGTAATATTAGACGAATTATCGGACAGCATCAGGAACTCGCATGAGCAGCCTCCATGGTTGCTCATGTATGCTGACGATATTGCGCTGGCAGACGCGGACAGGGGCAGATTGGTGCGACGTGTAAAGGCGTGGAAGGAGACGCTTGAGAACGGCGGTTTGAAACTAAATGTGACCGAGTACTTGGCACTAAACTCGACAGATCCCACATCCGTCCGCATAGGCGGTGATTTGGTCGAGCGCACGGACCAGGTTAAATACCTGGGATCTGTTTTTCACACGTCCAGTGACATCGATTGCGATGTCAAGTCACGCATTGCTGCCGCGTGAGCCAAATGGCGGGAGATGACCGGTGTCATTTGTGACCCTAAAATGCCGATCCGGTTGAAGGGAAAGGTCTACAAAACCATTATTAAACCTGTCCTTTTACATGGCCGTGAGACGTGGCCGATATTGGAGCGACACAAGCAGGAGCTGCGTGTCACGGAAATGAAGATGCTGCGGTGGACGCATCCGCGGCAGCCTTCACGTCCATGACATTGCAGACAAGTTGCAAGAGTGTCGCCTTCGTTGGTATGGTCACGTCTTGCGGCAACCGCCGGGCTACGTAGGAAACAAATGTCTGGCCATGTCAGCCCCGCCGGGTCCCGGTAGGAGGGGAAGACCCAAGAAGTGCTGGCTTGACGTCATAAGGGATGACATGCGTGCCAATGGTCTCACTACAGGGGATGCCGACCACCGTGCGAAGTGGAGGAGAAAATGTAGGAAAGCGGACCCCGGGCGTCGCGAGACGCAACTGGGACAGACGCTCGGATGATGATGATGATACGTGCGTGTCCATCATTTACCGAAGTATGCAGTAGGTACGTGACAAAAAAATCCTGGGTTACTCCCAGGAATTTTTTGAAGTGAATCCATCAGCGTAAATGTATGACGCAACTCGACGGTTCAATGTATGATAGTACTCGCTTCGTAACGAATAGTCAAAAGTCGTAAAACAAACGTTGTTGGTTTGGACCTTAGGCTAACTTCCCCTAGCAAGTTGCATGTGTTTGTTAATTACCCTTTAGAATCTAGTACAAAAGGGACAAAGTGCTAGGGTATTACCAGCCCTAAAACCGAAATAACTAATTATGTAAAAGCAATTCATCTTCTTTTCCACAATGGCGCTGGGCAGAGGTGTCACTTTCATATAATGAAGGGATTCAAAAGACCTTCATCTTGTCTAAAGTTTAGACAAATTTTATTAGAAAGATGTTTATACTAAATGAAAATTTCCACCTCAGAGGCCACCACCTTAAGTTGTTTTTCTAATAATAACGCCCACAGGCACTTGTTTAGCAATCGGTTTGTCAGAGCTTGGAACAGGCAACCAGAAGCTGTGATCTCGGCACAAAATATAAACCAATTAAAAACTCCCGTTGTGAGTCGTATGTGGTGCAAAGATTGGCCATCGCTATTCAGTGGGGCAATGCAGTCAGAGTGATGAGTACCTTTGCACCGGATACGATGAGGAGCGGGTTAATTAATTAGTTTATAGTATTAATAAAAGAATTGACTTGTTTTTAATATTAATTAAGAATTTTAATTACTGATTAAAAAGAAAACAAAAAAAATTGAATTAAGTAATTTTGAAAAAAACATTTCGTAATTCAGTTGGAAATTTTCTTTATCAATTATGACAGCTGCCAGCCCAAAGGCTCCTTTATACTCGTAACTGAACTTAGTAAATATATAGATAGTATTTTTAAGTATTCGGGCGTCTCGATAAATTTGAATACAATGTCAGTGTTAATTAGACTACAAAATTTAAGCATTTAAAAACAAACTAGATGAACATCCGCAATGAAGCACTTAGTAGGCACTAGCAGGATGCAGGCATTATCAGTTGTTTCAACTGCCTGCCTGATAATATAATATAGGTAATAATAATAATAAAAATTGGGCTGCTGTCAATAGTATACGTATAAGACGTCGCCATGGCTTTTCATTAGATGGGCTTCGTGATTTTGACGTGAAGGCACGTTGGTCTCAGTTGCAAGTATATTATGGTAGTCGTTAAGCCAGTTGAATGCCTTATGGGCGGCGGTCGCCACAACCTGCGCTTGTCCATTTTCAACACTGTTATGGGTTCAGCTACCTGTTACGTGGGACAAAATGCTTACAGTAAAATGTGGGCGTATATAATGTCTTTGCCAATCGTGTCATTGGCATAACGAAAATGCAAACCAATATTGTGTTTTACATTAGAGTGACACATCCCTTTAACACGCAGTGATTGTTTCAGAAAAAAATGTCATCTAAATTATCCTCATTGTACACTAATAAAATAAATTGTACAAATATTTATGTTCTATATTTATGACGCATTCAGTAGCTTAATGATCGCGTATTTACTAACGTCACCTTTATTACCAACCAGTAGGGTGTATCTTTTTTATTTTAACTGTTTTCGCAAATACTTCGAAACCCTACCTGGATTCAGAGTCCGGAGTCCATTTTATTTGTCTACTAGTTAACGCCCGCGGCTCTGCACGCGTGGTTAAGTTTTCCCGTTTCCGTTTCCCACAGGAACTTTTCCCGGGATAAAAAGTATTTATGGGGATAAGGCGAGATAGATAATCTCGCCTTATCCCCGAAGGGGTCGCATATTATATGCCCACTTTTCACCATGTGTATTCCTGTCCCACGTACCTGCTGTTGAAAATTTTCAAGCCATAAGGTCTTCAACTTGGCTAAACGATTGCCATGTTACTGGCAAACGGCATTAACGGCTTACCGTGCCTTCCGAAGCACGGAAACGCTCGCAAATGTAAATACAACAAAGTCATCCATCCGAGGACCAGCCATAGTGAAAGTTGCGTAACTCAGTGATCGTTTACAGAACACTAAGACCGCGGGGCCACGAGCGTATAAAAAGTATCCTATGTGAAATTCTGATATAGCTTATTATTGTAGTTTCATCAAAATTCATTCTGTAGATTTTGCGTGAAAGAGTAACAACCATCCATCCATATTTACAAACTTTCGCGTTTATAATATTAGTAGGAGCTACTAGGAGCCACTATCGTTGTGCTGTTAATTTTTGGCATAGTTGGGAGTAACTCCATAAGGGCGCCTGTGTTGTTGCCTCCTGTGTCAGTCAGCAGGTGCACCGGGAGCGAGCACCGGCGATTTTGGTCGGGTGTCTGGGATAAATTTGTAGTGTGTGCATTACCTGCGATACAGTCCTGAGCGAGTCCCCGAGCGCAGATCGGAGGCGCTGCATGTCCCTCGAGGCGCGTCCGCTGCGAGCCACGTAGGCCTGACGTCGCCGGATCTCTGCCGACAACTGGCTGCGGAGCTGGCTCGCCTGAGGAACACAACTGGGTTATACAACACCATCTTAATAATATTATAAATGCGAAAGTTTGTATGGATGTTTGTTACTCTTTCACGTAAAAACTACTGAATAGATTATAATGACACTTATAGCTTATACATCAGAATAACACATAGGCTACTTTTTTCCTCGGGAACAAGTTCCTGTGGGAAACGGGAATGAGAAAACTTCTCTACGCGGGCGAAGCCGCGGGCGTCAACTAGTGGACGATAATGGAAGGTGCACAGGCAACCTCACTTGTTTTAGAAGCCAGACGGCAATTTAAATCCCACAAATGATGAAAATCAAAAGGCAGTTTAATCTAGTCCCTCCTAGCAGTCAATTAAAAGTCGACCCAGGCTCCAAATCC
Organism: Thumatha senex; assembly: GCA_948477245.1. Taxonomy (NCBI): domain Eukaryota; kingdom Metazoa; phylum Arthropoda; class Insecta; order Lepidoptera; family Erebidae; genus Thumatha; species Thumatha senex. The sequence goes on from OX419734.1 coordinate 3,873,953, forward strand.
AGGTAGGTTTTGAAAGTAACTGGAAATAGACCAAGATGAAAAAGAAGACTAGAATGAAATAGTACACTAGAAAGAACAGGAATACAGTCAATTGAATATCACTACATATTATAAAAAAAAACTCGCTTTTCGCTGTCTGTCCCTATGTATGCTTAGGTCTTTAAAACTACGCAACGAATTACCATGCGGTTTTTTTCAATAGTTAGAGTGATCATTATGGAAGATTTTTATGTATAATTTCTTAAATTTTTGTATGGATTGACTAATTTATAACGATATTTGTGGGGTATGTCGGAAAAAATAAGCCGTCTGGGAGCTTTCAATGAAAACACGGCCTAAACCCTTTGAGATATAACAAAATAATGTATGGTGCATTTGTGTATCTAGCGTAGGTCTACAAAAAAGTTCGCGACGGTATATGTCTATCTTTTAAGAATAACATACTATATCCATTTTAATACTTTAAACAACCATCAATTATAAAGTTTTAATTTGAGGGCTATTTACACAAATATGCTATTATTCCTTATATTTTTTACTACGTTAGTTGGCTTTAGCATTTCATGAAGATTATTTTGTCTCTTAACACCTTGCAAATTAAATGAACATTTTACGAGTTATAGTAAATTCAAAATAATGCGCAGAGAAATTAATTTCGTGTAATCATAATTCGACCGGACCGTGCGGGCGTATAAGTACTGGAGAGGGGTGAAGGAATCAACGAATTTGGAAAATGTTCATACATTATTGTGAAATTAATAAGCGACGGAAATAAATGGGTGACACGGGGTTCGAATTATGTCACGGGCGAAGCCAGGCGGGACTGCTAGTAATCAATAAAAGTGGTTGTAAGTCATAAACCATTTATATTGACTCTTTAGATTTGGTTTAAGTACGGAAAAAAATGTAAGTAGGTCCTTATTATCCCCAAATGGGGCTTGTAGGTGACTAATTAGCGCTCTAGGGTAATAATGTAGCTAGAAAAGCCTTAGGGCGGTAAGTAATTAAAAAAAAAAACTTCACTCTTTCAAAAAGTTCGCGTAGGTACATCTAACCATCATAGTGGCATTAGACATCATGCATTCAGCCCAATGACAAAAGAGGTAGCTTCGCTATTCAGCCTTGTCTTCGTATGAGTACAATAGTCATCAATTTTAAATATCGAACGGCGAAGCTCAATTGTTCTCATTTCACTATAAATTTTAACTAATAAAATGTTTTATTCTTGTAATGCCGGTTTTTTTCTACTTACCCCACAAACGAGATGTAAAGCAGAGTAGTTAGCTCGGGTGTAAGCATCAATTGCACCCTCGAACTATAGGCGCCCTCGCTGCGCTCGTGCGCATAAATATCTCGGGCTGCAATTGATGCCTTACAGCCCTTGGCTACTAATCTACTATTAACGGTCTCAAAGCTGACCTTAGCGTATAACGCTTAAAGTAATATGAAATTATTAGGATAGTTGGTTCGTGGTACCTGGGCCTCAAGCCTAGCGACCTGTTGCCGGTAGGAGGCTTCCCGCGCCTCCAGCAGTCTCTCGGCGTGCAGCGCCGCTTGACGGCAGCGTTCCGCGTCCGAGTGGCGCGCGACCCCAGCGCCTGCCTCGGACAGGAAGCGAGCGCGGGCCACTGCTAGCTCCGCCTCCTGCACCGGGATATTTTTTTGAACTGAAAACTTCTTTTGTCTCACCGCACACAGATTTTTCCGTACGTAGTAAGGCTGAGCCGTCTCGCTCTGAGGTGAAAGGCACGTTCGGGTGAACTCGGGAACGCCGAGTGTACCCGAGCGGGAAAGATACAGTCAGCTGCTCTTCGCTGTTGTGTCGCTGTGTTTAGTATATTCAATTCATACGTAATAATTGATTGCGATTGCCAATGAAGTTTTCACTTCTGCTGTGCGGTTTTAACCATCGTTCTCATCACACAAAGTTTAATTCTGAGTGGGAATCGAACGCACGACCTCTTGCGTAGCTCTGTACGGGACAACTATAAATGATAAGTACTTGTAGGTGTCGTAATAATAATTTTATAGATATAAGCTGTGGCTACTTAATATAACTTATAAATTGTACGCGTGAACGGACCGTATAGGATCTATAGTACTAGTACTGGACGAACTACTTCATGACAGCTTTATAGACGTGTTCACTCATTCCCGACACAATCCATAAAATATTAAGCCCAAAAATAACAAGCCCACTTACTTTATCAGCAAGTTCTTTCTCCAAACGCCTGATCTTCATTCTGAGCTCCCTATTCTCCAACTCTAAGAAGTTAAGGTCAGTGGCGAGACCTCTGTCCTTAGACGGAATTGTGCTACACTTGCATTCTCTTATCGGTACCTTGTAGCGAGTTGAAGAGTCTTTGGTTGAATCTGGACCTAGAACGATGAATGGTTTTAGTTTTCGTGCGCACCATAGACCACGCACTCACATTTAACACAGACGTCACCAATGTTTGCAGAAAGGCGATAGGCTTTTACCGGAAGCTAGCGAGGATGGCCCGGATCACCTGGGGGTTACACCCCGAGGTGACCCGGACGATCTACGTGGCGGCCGTGGAGCCGACGATATTGTACGCCGCCAATGCTTGGCACGCATCGATGGAAAAGCTTTGTATCCCAAAGCAGCTGAAGGTGGTACAGTGCGGTTTCGCCCAAAAGCTGTGTAAGGCCTATCCTGAGTTCTCCTTGAACTCCGCTAGTCTTGGCCGGTTTGGTCCCTCTGGACCTCTGAGTTCAAGAGACACCATCAATATTAAATAATTAAGTGACCCCCACGGCTTTGCCCGTGACATACTTCGAACTTACTATGCTACTAAATTTAGTTAAAATAATAGAAAATAATAATAGTTTTATTTGGTACACAATGTAATTTCTATAATGTTCTGATAGGCAGGTTTTTAAGTTATGTATCAGAATAAATAACTTAAAAACTATTTCGAAATTGAACGGAAACTTTTGCTGACCTAATTGTCGTAGAACGAAACGTTCAATTTCATTGAAACCAGTGACATTAGCGTGACTTGTAAACATTTTTCAAGAATAAATTGGGATATGGAAGACTAACATTGGAATATATACTTTTTCAGCACGCGTCTGTATGTGGCAACGAAGTCAGCTATTTGGGCTGACATGAATAGCCGCTATTTCCAAGGTGTCATATTGGCAAAATCACTATAATCAAATTGCGTTGATACTCGTAGTTACTGTTTTTCTCCGCTTGTTTTTACAAAACGTTTCAATACTTCTACTAACACGTAATGTAGAAAAGGAAATATAAGATCGGATATTGTCATAAGATATTTATCTTTCTTGTGTGGTGTGAGGAACACAGTTTAGTCGGTATATATTTTTCATCTTTGATGTTTTTTTGGTCTGTTATATAATAAATAAAATAAATAAATATCCATCACGCCTTATCCCCGAAGGGGTGGCAGAGGCATATTATATGGCCACTTTTCACCGTGTGGATTCCTGTCCCACGTAATAGGTGGTGAGCCCATTGCCGTGTTGAAATAGACAGACGCAGGTTGTGGCTACCTGCTGTTGAAAATTTCAAGCCGCCCATAAGGTCTTCAACCAGGCTTAACGACTGCCATTTTACTGGCAACCGGGACCAACGGGTTAACGTGCCTTCCGAAGCACGGAAACGCTCGCAAATGTAAATGCCACAAAGTGGTCACCCATCCGAGGACCAGTCATAGTGAAAGTTGCGTAACTCAGTGATCGTTTACAGAACACTGAGACCGCGAGCGCTTCTATAATAAATAACTTTAATAAGTAAACTTAAAATAAACTTTTATAAGTGTTCTACTAAATGTCTCTCTTTAGTCACAAACAAGACTTTTAATTTTTTTGTAATTAGATATTTCATCAGCCAACTACCTGTTTTAATTTAATATCAGTTGACGCCCGCGGCTCCGCATGCGTGGTAAAGTTTCCCGTTCCCGTTTCCCACAGGAACTTGTTCCCGGGATTAAAGTAGTCTTGTGTTATTCTGATGTGTAAGCTATATAATTGTAATGTTTCATCCAAATCCATTCAGAATTTTTTTGTGTGAAAGATTAACAAACATCTATACTTATAATCTTTCGCGGTTATAATACTAGTAGGATTAGTAGGATTTTTTACTAATAATTAAGCTGTAGAGTTTGTTTGTTTGTTTGGTTGACCGCGCTAATCTCAGAAACTACTGGTCGGATTAAAAATTATTTTTGTATTATCCAATACAAAAATATTTATTTATCGTGGAAATTATCGATATATCCATTTATCGAGGAAGGCTATAGGCTATATATCATCACGCTACTGCCCTAGAGAGCGGAGCAGTAAGCATAAATGTCGGGTTTTTATGCATTACTAGTTGACGCCCGCGGCTTCGCCTGCGTAGAGAAGTTTTCCCGTTCCTGTTTCCCTCAGGAACTTGATCCCGGGATAAAAAGTATATATATTAGTATACAAGCTATATTATTGTAAAGTTTCATTAAAATATATTCAGTAGTTTTTACGTTTTTATAATATTATTATTAGATTAAGATTGTAGAATATATAAGCGTTGAGATTAAATAGGTGCGACGGAATTTCGAAGTATGTCAAGGGCGAAGCCGTAGGGGTCACCTAGTATTAGCTTTTTTAAAAGTACGGTGGGCGGGTTACCTGCTTTCCTTACAGATACAGCTCAAGACGACGGCTTTACGTGAGAATTTCACGCACGCAATACATAATATGCGCCTGGCAATACATTGAGATAGTAAGCTGTGGGAAAAGTACAATGGGCGGTCTTATCCCATAAAGTGATTTCTACCAGGCTAAATTTTATAGACAAAAGTAGGAGTCGTAAACCATGTCCGGAAGGAAGCAGCTACCCCTCCTGCCCTCCCCTGGGTATGCCCATGGAATAAATTATACTAGAACACAGCAGGAAACTCCGCATCGTTGTATTTTTCGAATGTCAAAAATCAAATAATCTAAAATCTTTATTCATGTAGGTCACAAAGTAACACTTATGAACGTCAAGATTACTGCTTCTAGATTTACATTTACTGCCAGATTCGCAATAGAGCCAGAGGAAGAACCTGGCAATAAAACTCATGGCCACTCTTTTCTAACCGCCATTTGACACAGTTTGATTAACATGATATTTGACCAATTATACAGTAATGAAATTATACAAAAAATAAAGAACAAAATAAATGTTGTGTTCATTAAAATTACACTTACATAGTTCCTTTGAATTTATGTGAGAACAGTCGACTAAACTTAGTTTGCCTTAAATTTAAATAATATTATTTGTAACAATTGCTATAACAGCTATGAGCTGACCAGTCCCAACAGACGGCACCCGTTCACGGGTATGACGCATATATCAGCCATCGCCTTACTCAACCGTATTGTAGGGAACAAGGCGACCCGATACATACGGCACCACTGCCAGGACACTTAGACGAGCATGACATACCCAAAAACTACACAGCAACTATCATGTCAATTTCAAAATTATAAATAAGTCTACATAGTGCTCACACAATAACAAAGTCAAATTACATATAATTATGTATATTAGTTATTACCGGGACTAAACGCAGCCATACCTTTAGTTGCCTGGCGTTTCAAATTATTTATACTGGAGAATGTAAAAAAAAATGTAAAAAAATACAACATATATATGCAGATTCAAGACAAGTAGATAATATAACACAAGATTCATTCGAATCCTAAATAGCTCGAGCGAAGAGCAAGCAACTCATTTCTATTTATTTTTATCATTCAAATAATCATTATTTGTGTAATAAGCCCTTTTCAAGAGGTGCGTCTTAATTTCCGCCTTAAATTTATGTAAAGCAGGTTCATAATGTCTTAAGGAATTTTATTATATAGGCGTACGCCAATTCCTGCAAAAGAGTCGTGAAACTTTTGTAAACGATGATGCGTTCCAATTAATTTATGCTTATTTCTAGTATTTATCGAATGTATGTCACTGTGTTTATTGTATAAATGTATGTTCTGTTTAACTAACATGATATTTGCAAATATATACTGTGATACAACCGTTAAAATGCCAATTTCTTTAAATTTCTCTGTAAGAGACACTCTAGCACTCAATTTATATATTGCACGTATAGCTCTCTTCTGGAGTACAAAAATTACTTGGAGATCAGCTGCTTTACCCCACAGCAAAATGCCGTAAGACATGACACTATGAAAATAACTAAAGTATACTAGCCTGGCAGTTTCTACATCAGTGAGCTGCCTGACTTTATTAACGGCAAAGGCTGCCGAGCTGAGTTTACCTGCAAGTCACGTTATTTGGGCGTTCCACTGCAGTTTGCTATCTAAAGTGATCGCCAAAAATACTGTTGATTCTACAATATTAAGGGTATCACCGTTCAATGTTATATTTGTACCGCAATTCTTGACATTAGGCATGCTAAATCTGATACATGTTGTCTTCTTAGCGTTTAGTAGCAAATTATTGGTTGTAAACCAATCTACAACTTGGGCAAGTGAACTATTAACGCCGTTAAAATCGGTAAGCGTACGATCTACTTCAAAAATAAGTGACCTATCATCAAATAGAACAATGTCGCACAAGTTCTGTATATAGAATGGCAGATCGTTAATATAAATTAAAAATAGAAACGGACCTAGAATTGATCCCTGCGGTACGCCCATAGCTACAGATGCTCCAGAGGAGCGAATTTCATTAACATCAACATGTTGTATCCGATCATTTAAGTAGGAGGCAACAGGGTCCAGTGCAGAGTCTTTGATACCATAATAAAAGAGTTTTCGCAATAGTGTTTTATGTTCAACGCAATCAAATGCTTTGGAGAGATCGCAGAATACACCAATAGCATCTTGTCTATTCTTCCAGGCGTCATTTATATGATTCAGAAGTGTCACACCTGCATGAATGGTAGAACGACCCCTTGTGAACCCATACTGCTCTTTATGGAGTAGCATATTTGAATTAAAATGAGCTTGTAGTTGTAGCAATATAATTTTTTCAAAAATTTTGCTAATGGCAGGTAATATTGAAACAGGTCTGAAATTACCTAGGTCGGTTTTGGATCCAGACTTAAATTAATTAATGTACTTAGCTTCTCTAGGTTTCGTCGACAGACTGTCGGTCTTTCATGGTAAGAGAGTGAAGATAGCAAAGACAAAGACATTATTTTACCGCTTCAATATATTCAATTACAGATTTAGGAGACCTCTCGACCACTCTTACATTTAGGGGACATTTAGGGGGCTTACAGCTAAATTAAATTAAGTGGCATTCCAGTATACGAATTTTACACTGAGTGGCGTCTGAGCCGAACCAACGTGAGAGTACATCTTAAATTTAACACATGCTTAAAGTTGATGTTTGAGAATACGAATTTTGTATTTAAAAGCTTCTCAAATATTTAATTGCCGTTAGATATTTGAGTGACATTTCTGTATTCGGCTGTTAGTCTATCGTGAGTGTAGCGTGAATCGGAATGGTATGATAGCTAGTAAAGTCACTATTAAAACAGACTTGTGGAAAATATTTTCTTCAAATCGTCACATTAGTGTGACAGAGTAATGTAAAAGTTGGTCGGGTCTCGGAAATAATATGTTTATCAGTAGTATAGATCCTATAGTATAAGCGTATATTAGTTTGATTAGGTACGAATCGCGTTGTAAAAAAATCCTACCTACATTTTTTTCGTTTATGGGTTTGGAATTTTCATTCAATTATTTCAAAAGTACAGTATTACGGGTTTGCTATGTATATTGATAAATATGAATCGTCAAAGGCCAACCATATCAATATAATTATGACGCATAAAGTACTAACATAAGCGCCCCGTAGGATTTCAATGGTCAGACGGCAGGCACGAAAGAAAATCTAATCACAGCTGCCCAATCCAAATTGACCCCAGCCTCTAAGGATGGCAGATTTTGGATGCAACCAATACATACACACTTTGACGTCATCGGTTATTACTGTCTATTTATTAAAAAATAACGGATGCATTCTAATCGTTATTTTTGAATAAACTTTAGATAGTGTGAAACGTCCCTATTACCTCTTATGTAGTACATACCGGAGTCTAGGTCAGAGTAGTAGACGCTCTTGTCAGTCCTGTCGTGACTCTTGCTTCTCAGCGCGGGTCTCTGAGCAGCCAGGCGCCTATCTGCTTCAAGCTTGCGCACGGTGTCCTGCAGGGCGTCACACTTGGCCCGCATCTCAGACCGCTCTCTTTGCAGCTGGTGCAACTCCCGCTCTAGTTCGCTATCAGCGCTGCTTTCCTTTCCGTCCCACGTTGTCATACGAAGTTGAGACTCTAGGCCGGACCTAGTGAGCACAATAATGTATATTAGATTGCGAACCGTGTCTGTCAAAGAACCGATAACCGTTAAAGCCGACGAGTTGCAGAGTGACAAAAGTAACGCAAAACAACGCCTGTTAGGTGCACCGGCCTATCTCGCGACTCAGTTTTAAGTATGAAATTCATACAGGATAACACGCATTGAGCAGTCTCTTGAGTAAATCCTTTGTGTAAAGAGATCGAAAAAACCAAGAACTGTTACTATGAAATTCAGTACAACCGTATATAATCAGTTTGGATGATATAATGGTTATTACGACAAAGGGTGTTTTAATGTTGGTAATAAGCTAACTGTTTCAGAATCTTTTGGAGAGGATTAAAGCAGGGGTGTAGATAAAATATCGCCAGTCAATATCGTTCCGGGTCGATACAGAACTAATGGAGTATAGACTACAGACATATAAGACAGTAAACAGACCCAACGTTAGCAAAAACACACACAAATAGACAGGTAGCTTAGCTTAGTTATTTCTGGTGATTTCTTGATAACGAAACTTCATAACTCTATGCACAACACCTTTTTGTATATTTTGGTCTACTTTTGTAATATTTTACAATAATTCTATACAATATTTTCACTTCGACACATAAATCTTTGAATTAAAAATTGACAGCGGCGGTTATTACAAGTTTGTCGCTTAGTTGTAGTAGAAAAATTGGCTACGCGCTGTTCGCTGTCAAATTGTGAGTTAGATGTAGCTACACAGGAATAACAAAGATAGCTTTATACAACAAATGACATTAGTAAATGTAGTATTGCTCCATAACCAAAGGAATATGTTTGGTCTGCTTACTCTTGTACATCTGTGGTATAGACGATGTATGTAACATTTCATATTGACACTTTTTTCAATTACAATCAGTGACGTGATCAGTGTAGACAGAGAATACTATAGACACATAGTCAGCGTGCCGCAGGAAGGGACAGGTAGTGTTATAACTGGGTTACCATATGAAGAAATTTTCACCAATATTTTGTATTATTAAAATTCTAAGTTTCCACCTACGATCCTTACTTTTGATCATTTGGCTTTTAGTTTTCGAAATTGTTGTGAGCGACTGCCATCTCACCTCCCAATCCCGTAAGAGCACATGCGTAGTTGTCTCATCCGTTAGTTAGCAGTTACACTGCTGACAAAGGAGGGTAATTGGAAACTCCCTTACACTCACATAGAAATATCTGAACTATTTAACAAACATTTGCGGATCAATCAAATATTTGTCCTCAGTGTTGCATACACTACCAACTGCATTTGTGTTATTTTTTTAATATATTTATTTAGTTTCGCAGTTAATTGACATAATAAACATTTGTGAGCAAGCAGAGAATGTTATAAAAAAACGTATCTACCAAAAAATATATATAATTATGTCTTTTAAATTCATCACTGTGTAATAGTCTTTTTCTTCTTTTTAAACAAAAGTTGTTGTTGTGATAAGTTGCTTTCTTTCTTGTGTGAGTTTAACAAAAGCTATTATTTCGTCTATTGTATTCTCTGTCTACGCTTCCGTAGCACAAAACACTCGTGAATAGAAATGTCACAAAGCTGTAGCGTAGCTATAGCGAAAGATGTTTAACGCAATTTGTTTGCAAATTTTAATACTAGATGGCGCCTTGTGTAAAATCCCCCACAAATGTCCCTCAACACTCTAGTGTGGTCCAGTTGATTACCTTTGAACTTCTACATTCGCCAGCTGGTTCGTGAGCCGGTGCACCTGGTCTTCGAGTGTAGCGTTCAGTCTCTTCAGCTCGCCTAGAGCGGATTTCGCACTCTCGAATTTCTCCGCTATTACGCGTTTTTCGTTCTCGCAACTACCTACAAATTATCACACAATATGTTAATCTATCTGGAAGGCGAAAGGTCGCGTTATGGCGCGAATTGGTAAGGTTCATGTCTAACAATAGCTCGTTGATAAATTTTAATATTTTCTAAGTATACTAGCTACCTTAATTGCTAATATTGATGTTAGGAGATACAAGTGTATTTAACGATACAAAAAGTCCGTTTACTGTGGGACACCCCAATTCCAGGACACACATACTACCAGCTTTTTTCTTGCTGTCGAAATCTTGTCCAGTCATATAGAGTTAGAGGATAAGGCTAAGTTAACGTTCAAAAAGTTGACGAAGCAAATATTGCTTCTCTATAGGTTTCTAGTGCGGCCACACATGCAGTACTGCTGTCACCTTTGGGTACCATATCGAATACCATATTAACTCATCCGTTCGACAAGCTATGAGGTTTATAAATGACCGTGTTGTTACGAAAATATTATTTTTTGAAAAATACTTGTAAAATGGCTTTTCGAATTTTATAACGAGTCATTATACACTCACCCACGCTCTTCTGCAAGTGCCGCAGTTTATCTAGCGCGTTGTTCTCATTGTTCTTAGCCTCGTTGTACTGGCGAGTGACCTTGCTGACCTCTGCCCTTAGCTCGCTCTCCGCAGTAGCGGCCTTCTGCAGAGAAGTGGACAGCTGTTCCACGGTGCCCTTTAGCGAAGTGCATCGGTCTTCTAACTGCGCGATAGTGCGGGTGTAGCCTTCACAACGTTCTTGCAGTTTCTATTACATTTATAAAAAAGCGAATTTATCATCAATAAATTTAAGTAAAAAAGAAATAAATAGCAGATGGAGTCAAGGCCTGCGTGAGTTTACATCAATTGCGATGACAAGTCACGCATTGCTGCCGCGTGGGCCAAATGGCGGGAGATGACCGGTGTCATTTGTGACCCTAAAATGCCGATCCGGTTGAAGGGACAGGTCTACAAAACCATTATTAGACCTGTCCTTTTACATGGCCGTGAGACGTGGCCGATATTGGAGCGACACAAGCAGGAGCTGCGTGTCACGGAAATGAAGATGCTGCGGTGGATGTGTGGAGTCACGCGGATGGACTGCGTGAGGAACTCTCGCATCCGCGGCAGCCTTCACGTCCGTGACATTGCAGACAAGTTGCAAGAGTGTCGCCTTCGCTGGTATGGTCACGTCTTGCGGCAACCGCCGGGCTACGTAGGTAACAAATGTCTGGCCATGTCAGCCCCGCCGGGTCCCGGTAAGAGGGGCAGACCCAAGAAGTGCTGGCTTGACGTCGTAAGGGATGACATGCGTGCCAATGGTCTCACTACAGGGGATGCCGACGACCATGCGAAGTGGAGGAGAAAATGTAGGAAATGGACCCCGGGCGTCGCGAGACGCAACTGGGACAGACGCTCGGATGATGATGATGGAGTCAAGGCCGACCGATGAGACGAGGACCATATTTTATAGATGGAAGAGTCAAGCAGTTATATAAAAGTATTATCACCATCTGGTGGTGATGATGATACCATGATGAATCGTTCAATTTAAGCCTAACTGAGTAACAAGTACAATTGTGACTGCCCCTGTAATGAGGAGGCGTACAAACGGAGATCTAACTCCAGGGGGTAATACAATAAAAAGCCGTTTTATTTCTATTCTATATCGATTTTATTGAGTTGGTCCAAAACTAGGTAGTCTACTAAATCTATCATATACAGGGTGACTTTAAATAGGTGTAATTGTTTTAAGGGGGTAAGAGTACAGCCCATGGGATGTTCAAAAATGTGTGGAACACCTGGTCGAAATCTACTGGTTTCGGAAATACACGATACTTTAACTTTTTTAGGAAAATTACCAAAATTCAAGAGAAATCCTTAAAAATAAAAATAAATACTGGATGCATGGATTTTATTTTTATTTTATCTGATTGCTGGATAAATTATCCATAAAATAAAAACATCAAATGTTATGAATCAGTTAAAATTTTAGAGTTATGAGAGCTAAAACTTGTAACAATAAAAAAAAAATTTGCTTTATCGAAATTTCAATTGATTTTAGTGAAAAATATCCACTCCGAACTGGTCGTACAAACGATTTCATTAAATTCCTTGTTTCCTTAGCTTTCTAAAAAGGTATAATAAGTGTACAAAATTCTAAGATAGCGCCCAACAAACTCAGTTATTGCCGAGTAGGTAATACGTAAACTGCACATTAATAACATTATTAGCACTTTACCATACTACCCTGCTAAGGTTTTTTCAAAAATCTTGCTCAAATTGACCTCCTTGGTTCCTAATACACGCCCGTAGTCGTTTTCTAAGATTGGACCTAGTAACAACTCCCGTAAGATCTTGCTGTATTTGATTAGCAGCTGCTATGATTCTAGCTTTCAATTCTTCAACATTATTGACGGGAGTTGTATACACTAATGTCTTCATGTGACCCCATAGGTAATAATCACAGGGGGTCAAATCTGGACACCTCGCTGGCCACGGCGTCGGGCCTCCTCTGCCAATCCAACGAAGTGGAAACGTTTCATCCAGCCATTGTCTAACACTAGCCCGGTAATGGGCTGGGCAGCCATCGTGCTGGAAGATCATTTCTTCCCGGTTAGTTAGTGGAAAATCTTCCCGAACAGGAACATCTTCGAGAAGGTTGAATAAATGGTTTCGAAGAAAATCCTCGTAAGCTTCGCCATTTAAGTTGTTTGGTTCAGTATTTATTTTTATTTTTAAGGATTTCTCTTGAATTTTGGTAATTTTCCTAAAAAAGTTAAAGTATCGTGTATTTCCGAAACCAGTAGATTTCGACCAGGTGTTCCACACATTTTTGAACATCCCATGGGCTGTACTCTTACCCCCTTAAAACAATTACACCTATTTAAAGTCACCCTGTATATCACAATCGCATTCCAGAAGTCACAAAATAGAACCAAAATCGCTGTTTTTAGTTGACAAAATGTTAGTAGACGACCACAAATGAAATTTACGAGCGACCATTAACGTGTGACGTGTTAATATAATTCTATCGGCCGACCGCCAGAAGTCTGTTGGAGCGCGATTGTAATAGTAGACTACGAAAACTGACGAAATGGAGAACACTAGGGTCAAAATATTACTGTCAAATACAGCAAAAATTGGAGCGTAGCTCATGTAGCTCATGTACATTAGTTTTTATTTCACTTCAATAGATGAGTATTTCCGAAGTTATAACGATAAGAAGTTTTAGACCTTTTTTGAATTTCCGAGATTAGGCGCGCCCATTATGATGTCACAGCCGCATGCAGACTGCGATAAGGCGCGGCGCGGCGTTCAGGTGCGAACGAGAGCGCATTAAAAGTAAAAAAACGTTTGTCAGACTTATTGTACTATCGGCTTTCTATTGAGCGACGATTTCAATTATATTCTAACGCAATTGAAATAGTAGACTCGGCCCCTCAGAGATAGTGAGAAATAGGTTGCAGAGTATGACGGTAGTATACCTTTAATGCTTGATCCCGGTCCCGGGCAGCTACAGCAGCCCTTTGTACATCTCCTTCCAATTGAGCTCGTCTTACGTCCAGGCGGGCCGCACGACCTACGAAACAAATCTTTAGTTATATTCTGTACTCGGAAGGTGGAACATGGCAAGAGAGAAATTACTAAAATGATCCGACATGGGATGTCTTCGTCGCTCCCGCACATCGAACACCGAATCAATATAATAATAACTTAGTATCAATAGATTTCTTTTTATATTTGTTATAATATATTTGGAACATTTTCATTTTAAAAATATGCGTAGAACTTCCTATCAAAAGTGAATAAAAATAAAATTAATATTAAAACTATATTTTTTGTTGTTAATCTGCAATACTCCGTTTTTCAAACAAATGTTCCATCCGTCACAAGCAAACAAATGTCATTTCAAAGGAAATATATAATCAAGCCACATTGTTATATAGGTTACTATAGATTGACCAATACCGCTGTACTGCTCACTGCATACAAAATTGTACGCAGTGAGCAGTACAGCGGTACTGGTCAAACTATAATTGACGCCCTCGGCTCCGCACGCGTGGTGATATTTCCCATTTCCGTTTCTTACAGGAACTATTTCCCGGGGTAAAAAGTAGCCTATGTGTTGTTCTGATGTGTAAGCTATACTATAGTAAAGTTTAAACAAAATCCATTCAGTAGATTTTGCGTGAAAGACTAACAAACATCAATCCATACTTACAAACTAGTAAAATAAGAGATAAGTGGAAAGAAACTATAGGGTAGGAAACTATAGGTTTAAGACTCCCGGGTCGGAATAAATTTTTGTGTGGTCCATAAATGTTGTTTTCGGAGTTTGGGTGTTTCTTATGTATAATATGTATTTAGAAATATATAAGTATGTATATTAGTTCTCCAGATCCCATAATACAAGCTAAAAGCTTAGTTTGGGCTAGATGGCGCTGTGTAGAAAGTATTTCACAGTACTTATTCATTATATAATAATAATAAAATAAATATATTGTGGGACACTTTTCACACAGCGCCATCTAGCCCAAAGTAAGCTAAATATTAGCTTGTGTTATGGGATCTAGATAACTGATAAACATACTTATATATTTCTAAATACATACATATTATAGATAAATAACACCCAGACACAGAATAAACCATCGTGCTCATCACACAAAGTTTTATCCTGGGTGGGAATCGAACCCACGATCTCTTGCGTAGCAGTCGGATGCACTCCCACCGCGCCACAGAGGCAGTCATATTGAAAGAACTGTTTTATACAAGAGTTACCTTCAGCTGCTGCAAGAGCTTCCCGTAGTTGTCCCACTTCTTGCACTCTCTCTGCTAACTGTACTCGGAGATTCTCTGCCTTATTCTAGCGACAAAATAATAAATTTACGGGGTAACTCGCTCTCATCTCTACGCCCAGCCGAGACCTTCACACCCAGGAATTTGAAGTTTATTCAAAAAAAGGGGGAAAAACGGTTGTATGAAAGGTCGCCAATTACTCTATACTGTCTCCACCAACATCTCTGCTGTGGGGTTTACGCGGGAAAGTCGTCAAGTGCGGACGGATTTATCTTGTTTTATGCGCGGCAGTGGTGGTTTTCTGCACATAAAAGTTGTGTTAACGTGCTATAGTGACAGACAGTGATATATATAATGTGATTTAGAAATGTGTGGTCATATTTGACCTTCGGTACACATGTCTGATAACTTGAGCATATGCTCGGCCACTATTGCGAAATGTCAAAAAAGGCATGGGCTCGGTAACTTCATTCAAATTTAAGAAAACCCTAAATTTTTCGATAGTGTATTAAAATAAGTACGTCGCAACACTACCTATAATCACCTACTTTTAAGGACGTTCATTGAACTGCGCTCAGCTGTAAGAATTATGTATGCCTGGTCAATTTACCTACCTAGATCCAATTCAGACACAGCGGCGCCATAACTTTGCGTTGGCGGCCTTGAGTTTCTAACCTTACCTAGCAGCGTGGTAGGTACATTAGGTAAGGATTATTATCACTTCACATAACTACGATAAAGGTCATGATGTTCACTGACATCAATACACTTTACAGACACACATAATGCATAAAATATTACACTCTTTATTGCAATGTATTCTTTTTACGAGTTCATAGAAAGTGGTACAAGATTATAAGCACAAAATTACACTAATATCTTGATGTTCACTTCATTCAACTAAACTCAATAACAGAAAAGGTTCGATACGTTCACCCTGCTGCTATTATTGTTAAAGTATTAAACGAAAACTTTCAATCAAACCTGATATTTCAAATCAAATACGCGGGTTGAACATTGTAGCTAAGTACCTTCACGATCACGTCAGCTTTCAAATAACGAAAGCCGCATCCAAATCCATCAATCCGTTTGGATATTATGATGCTACAGACAAACCCAAGCAACTAGTGGTGAAAGTTATTTTCACTGATCAAGCATCAAAATACAGTTCCCGTTTATTAGGTAAAATTCAGTAAATGGTATACCTTATACCTAAACCAGCTCCTTTGTCGGCGCCCGCGCCCGCCGCCTCTGTGCCGCGCCGCTCTTAGCCTACTCTAGACTCTAGACCTCTTCATGTACCAGGGGTACACTTCATTTTTAAGCTTGAATTAAGTTGGTTCCGTACAGAAATTTTAAAACATCGTCAATATTTTAGAATTTCTGTAAATTTTGTTTTTGCAATAATTGCCAGATACGTGTATCTTTATCTATTTCTCCGTCTTAGTGTATTCCCAGTTGCTTCCAAATCGTAAATCGATTTGGAGTCTAGGGTTCACTTTTATTTGGCTGCAAGGAGCAGCTATCGTTTAGCCTTTTGTTTTTGGCATTATGGGAGCGACCCCCATCTGACCCGACCCCGTAAATGGAAGCCTGCGTCGTTGCCACATCCATTATCATGTGCACACACACATCCATTAGCATTAAGAGCTTGGGCCCAGTAGATTTTGATGGGGCCCCTTACACCTTTATGTTTATCTTTATCATTTATTAATTATTTTTCATACATTCTGCACAAGTACATTCATTCAAAAATCAAACGCCGCCGCATAACCTATGACGTACCGTAAAACCATTCAAATTAAATGACATAAGCCGTATTAAAATCGGTGAGACCATTTCGGCAACAGGAAGTCACAATGAAACGTACTTAAATTAAACATCGGATTTAAGCTTAGTTTACATCAGTAAATAGATTCTTTTCCAATATTTCCGGTCGAAATGTCGGGAAGTATACGGTAGGCTTTGTACCTAATAATATACGCGCGAATAAGACCCGA
Source organism: Thumatha senex (assembly GCA_948477245.1). Lineage (NCBI taxonomy): Eukaryota > Metazoa > Arthropoda > Insecta > Lepidoptera > Erebidae > Thumatha > Thumatha senex. The sequence continues at coordinate 3,890,914 of OX419734.1, forward strand.
AATATCATTGTGAAACATTTTCTTATAATTAAATTATCAGAATCAAAAGTAATAAATGGAATCAAATCATTTTCATGACTTAGGTAAGTTGGTAACCTCTCTATCTGATACGGTTGCAGCAACAATGTTTTCGTGATTGCCTTTTACACTTTATTACCCGTAGTACTCTAATAAAACACAATAAGGTATCAAGAATCAAACACCTGTGCAAAGCCACACAGTAACGAACGAAGAAGTCCAAAACGTAAGCTTTTTAAGCAACCGAAAAAAAAACGCTAGAATGCAAATGATACAGATGGAACAAATTGTTACACTACTAGGTTTACATAATACTGTAGAGTGTGTCTCGGTCAGTGTTTACTAAAACTTGCTTTACGGTACCCTAAAATTTAAAGATTAATAATATTTGGAAACGCCCACATTATACACATACATTCGAAAGAATAAGGTGAACTGTCCAATCCAATTATTAGTGACCTCATAATAATCCCAGTCCATTTTTTTCTTTTATTTTTCTTTTTAATGTCTTCGCGGTTGCATCAAAACCCTGCTTTTCGGACTTACTGAACTCAATTTGGTTTTTAGGCATTTACACCATGCCGATTATTACCGTACATTTTCTGTTAGTGGTAATTTAGCAGTAAAATTTGAGAAATTAAGAAAGTAAAAGTTGAAAAGTAATCACGGTATTGTTCACCGGTGAGTTTTTTGAGTGAACTTTGATTCTCTTAAAGTCAACTACCTATTTCCTGGTTGTTCAGGTTCCATGAATTCAAAAATTAATATTATGACCTCAGAATTGAACGATTCACCCTATTGTTTCTTTGTGTGGCTGAATAATGGGCGTTTCCTAATATTATTTCAAGGTACCGTAAAGCACGGTTTAGTGAACACTTACACAAATACCTTCTACAGTATTATGTAATCCTAGTCTGTCCTTGATTTTAGTGTATTCCCAGTTGCTTCCAAATCTTAAATGGATTTTTAATGGCATTGTTGGGAGCGACTGCCGTCTGACCCCCCAACCCCGTCAGGGCTATTGCGTCGTTGCCTCGTTCATTGTTCAGCAGGTTTGCCGCTAGCAGGTGAGGTCACTTGGGTCCCGGAGGCCTATCGCGACGTTTGCGGTAATTTTTCTTGTAAATAAAATAAATAAATATCCATCACGCCTTATCCCCGAAGGGGTGGCAGAGGCATATTATATGCCCACTTTTCACCGTGTGGATTTACCTGTCCCACGTAATAGGTGGTGAGCCCATTGCCATGTTGAAATAGACAGACGCAGGTTGTGGCTACCTGCTGTTGAAATTTTTCATGCCGCCCATAAGGCATTCAACCAGGCTTAACGACTGCCATTTTACTGGCAACCGGGACCAACGGCTTAACGTGCCTTCCGAAGCACGGAAACGCTCGCAAATGTAAATGCCACAAAGTGGTCACCCATCCGAGGACCAGCCATAGTGAAAGTTGCGTAACTCAGTGATCGTTTACAGAACACTGAGACCGCGGGGCCACGAGCGCTTCTTGTACATGCATTTAGAAATGTTTCGAAATGTAAGTTAACCTAACTTGGAAAAGGATTCGTTTCCTATTATTTCTTCTACCAAGTAGACTCTGTGGAAGGGTAATGCTTTTTTGTGTTCATGTATGTTTGTATCCGTGCATTGTAACTTCATGTCCCCTAAACTGTTTCACCGATTTTGAAATGGGTGGTGTCATTCGTTTCATATGCTTTCACAGTGTGTCATAGGCTATGCGGCGTCCTTACGATAATCGGAATAATTTTTAACGAATTCACTTGTGCACCTACAAATGTAAAGTGGAATTTTGCGCCTGGTACATTAGTAGGTTGACAATATGTTTATGAAGCGTTCAAGACAATCTCGCAATCTACATTGATACCAAATAAATTTTAAAATGCTGTCTCTGTACTTAAGTGATACTTATTGTGTATCTTATCTTATTTTTTTGTAATTGTAAGTAGACTTCGCCTTACTTTGTAACATAACATTACAATCTGAGCTGTGTGTAGCGTTGGGCAGAGCGAAAACCAGACAAAGCCCATTGATTTCAATATTTTGGTAAACCTACTCGGGTTCAAAGCTAGAGTTCATTCGAAATAGGTATGTTTATTGTTTGTGTTGGGTATGAACATAAATACGATATCGATATTTTGCACCGTCGATGAAAGAAAAAAATCATTTCACACGACACTATAAGTCGATGGGAATCAAAACCCTTAGCCGTGCGTTACTATTATGATTCTCAACGCCACTTTCGTATATGACTACACATTTCTGTAGCACATTGTAAATATGCAGTAAAATGCTATTTTTTATTTTGCCGCGTAAATCCACTGAAAACCTTAGAATAACAAACACCATTATACTGGGGTAAGACTGACCTTGACTTAAGACTAGACTTGACTAAGACGTAGAGGACTGGAACATTTTAGATATTAAGAAAGAATATTGAAGAAATATGAATTAAGATATGGTTAAAAGGTCTTAGTAACCAGGCCATAAAATAATTACAAAAAAAAACATCTCTGGTGTTCCAAAGCTGTTGTCATCTGCTGATTGATGCACAAAGTGATATCACATGCCGTTATAGAGAGAGCTTAGGGGGTGAGGTAAAAAGTCCCATAATAGTTGTTCCTAGACATAAAAATATTGTCACGCCTTTATCCCCGAAGGGGCAGGAAGGGGCAGGCAGAGGCATACTATACGCCCACATTTCACCGTATGCACTTTTGTCCTACGTAACAGGTGGTGAGCCCATTGCCGTGTTGAAATGGACAGGCGCAGGTTGTGGCGACCTGTTGTTGAAATTTTTCAAGACGCCCATAAGGCCTTTAACTGGGCTTAACGACTGCCATGTTACTGGCAACCGGGACCAACGGCTTAACGTGCCTTCCGAAGCATGGAAACGCTTGCTTACCGCAGTGATCGTTTACAGAACACTCGTTTACAGTCCGCGCAGCCACGAGTTCAGACTCAAATATGATGACATCATGGTTTTAAGCTAAGGGGACAGAAAGTATACCTCGTTCTGTGCTCTATCCTCGCTGGTAGAACACAACGCCGCTTCCAAACTAGTTATCTTGTCTCGCAAATTGCTGATCTCGACGGTTTTACTTTGGACCGACTCATTCTGAAAGATAAATTTAAGAATTTACTAATTATTTCGCTTCATACAAAGGAAATGTGTTATATAATAAAACGTTCATATTTAGATACTAGTTGACGCCCGCGGCTCCGCACGCGTAGTGAATTTTGCTCGTTCACGTTTCCCACAGGAACTTGTTCTCGGGATAAAAAGTAGCCATGTGTTATTCTGATGTGTAAGCTTTAATATTGTAAAGTTTCATCACTTTATACCACTGAGGTGTCCCAGATTTAATTTATACCATGGAGGTGGCAGACAATCATACGGTCTTGATGGAAAGTGGTCACCGTATCTTATGGACGTTTGCAACACCAGAGGTGCAACACCCGCGTTGCCGACTCTGTAAAAAACCTTCTAAGACCCCTTTTTTTTTGTAAGGGTCTTTATTAACATAAAATATACAAAGAAGCACAAATACAGTTATTACGTATAGTACTAAACTTAAACATACTTTATACAGGCTAAGTGTCGCCTTTGAAAGCTTATTAGTTTTTATTTTCTTTAATTGTTTGAACTGAATCTAGTTAAACTCATTGTTTGAATAAAACATTACGTACATTTTTAGTGAGCCATTAGTGCTGGCTTCACTTTTTTTGCATAATACTTGTCACTTTTTAGATACTATATTTAGAAAATTTACTTATTACAACTAGGTAGGTAAATATTATACAACTAGGTAGATGTATGCACAAACTTACAACAAAATGCAATACATAAAAAAGAAACACGTGGGTATATTTTAGTTTGCACCAAGGAAGCATTGTAGCAATGCAACCAACCTCAAAGTAGTAACCGAACTCCTTAACTCCTCCACCTCACTTCCCGCTGATATAAACCGTAGGGGCCATGGCGGGAAATCAATGACTCACATTGCGGGTCATTTAGATGGGCACTCCGACGCACCGCACATACGGCGCCGCGGTACGTCATTTGAAGGTGGGAACAAATAATAATGTTGGGGCAAGCGGTACGTACCGTATCTATCGATATATGGTAGATCGGGTATTGTCTGATATCTGAGACCAGACTATTTTTATGTGTTTTAGTGGTATTATAAAATTTTAATGTTAAATATTTTATGAATTGTTTTAGAGATGGTATATTTTTAGCTAAATGCAGATTTTTAAGGTAAGTCCTAAAAGGAGTGTTGTAAGCTATTTTTAGGGTTTTATTTTGAATACTTTCTATGAAGATATTCATAATTTGATACACAAGTACCGCTCCATACAGGACAGGCATATGTTAAGTGAGGCCTAACAAGTGTGCTATAGATTTTAAACTTAGTTTGGGGGCTAAGGTTACTTTTGCGGTTTAACACAGGACTTAATGCGCCAAGTGCTTGAGCACCTGAGACCCGTATTTTGGATATATGTTTTGTCCAGTTTAACTTGCAGTCCATAGTAGCACCGAAATAGCGTACACTGCAGAACTCCAAGGCATCATATGACCTGATATTTTAAGCTTTCTATCTGGGTTTTTGCGCTGACTAGTAAATAGGATTGCTTCAGTCTTCGCTGCATTCAACTTTAATTTCCACTTTGTAAAAAAGGAATGAAGTAAGTCTAACTGCAATCGACTTATAATGAGATCTACATCATTAGATGATGTGTAGGAGGCAGTGTCATCAGCAAAGCAGGCCAAGCTGGTACGCGTTTGAACTGGGACGTAGTTTATATAAATCAGGAATAAATACGGCTCGAGTACTGATCCCTGGGGAACACCGGCGGGTACTGATTGACGTATGGATTTATTATTACCAATATGAACTAAAAACTGGCGATCAGAAAGATATGATTCAATGAGCTTAACCAAATGTAATGGTATATTGGACATTTTAAGCTTATGTAAGAGTCCCTCATGCCACACTGTATCAAAAGCTTTTTCAATATCAAGTAAGAACATTCCAGTAGATTTCTTTAGATTAAGGTGATGAGAGATATGTTCTGACACTCGAGCTAATTGATGAACTGTAGAATGTGATTCTCGAAAACCAAACTGTTCATTTATTAAGATGTGTTTGGAAGATGCTAATAACCTAACAAGAATGATCCTTGCAAGAAGTTTACCAAGAGAAGGTAGGAGGCTAATTGGTTGATAACTACCCGGTAAAGTGTCATCTTTGCCCCGCTTTTTTAAAGGTATTACTTTGGCTATTTTCCAAGCAGACGGAAAGTAGCCTAACGATAAGCAACCGTTAAATACTTTACAAATTCAAACAATTGCTTTCTGTGAAAGATTTTTCAGTAAAATATTATTTATGTTATCTTCACCAGGTGATTTACGCTGTTTAAGATTGCGTATGTAGTTCACTATTTCATTGGCTCTGGTGGGTTGCAAAATCGCAGGGATGGAATCGTTTAGAATATTCATAGATTTGCCTATTTTATTGTCAACTTCGGGACTGGACCAATTAATTTTCTCAGTTTCGCGAATACACGTTAATGCACCTACTTTGTTTATCTCTGCATCACCTATGGTTGACTGGTAGAGAATGCCTATGGCATTAAGTCCGCCTATGTACTTAGTTGTGCATGAAGTTTTAAATAAATAAATAAATTAGCGGTTAGTTTCATATTATCGCGAAATGTTCTCGCTAGCGCATTGCATTGTTGCTCAACTGACGTAGTCGTCACCGTAGTACTGAGTTTCAAAGGAGGTATGTCAGTGGTTTTGGGTTTTTAGATTTTTTTACCCGCCATATATCAGACCTAGGATTATCAACTCTTGCAAGCCGGTTATTCCATATTTGGTCGCGGTGCTTTTTAATTTCTGCTCTAATACAATGCTGTAAGTAATTAATTTCAGAACGTAAGGTTTTTTTATTATCATGGTTACTAAGAGATTGTTGTACGCGACGTAAATCCTTTTTGTATCTTATAAGTTACCTTATATGATAAGGAAGTTAATTCGTACGATCATTGTTCTTATCAGTTGGAATGTGGTCATCGCGGGCCTTAATGATACTGTCGGACAGATTTTCATTTGCGTTATCAATTTCTATCTTAGATTTGAAAATGTTTTGAAGAAATACTAATATTTTTATTCAAAGATGAACGATAATCTTTCCATTTAGCAAGGTGATACTGAAATTGTTTCGGTATCCTGCGAATAACCGTGCCACCTATTTCAAAAATCAAAGGTAAGTATTTAGACGATAAAGCACAAGTAATTCTGACATCAGATATTTCTTTAATGTTGTTCGCCAGCACTAAGTCCGGTTTAGTGGGTTTCCTATCTATACGATAGTTTACTTGGCTAGGCCTATCTGGAGCATATATTGTGTAGTCATTTAATAACATATGTCTAAATATGTTATTAAATGACTACACAATATATGCTCTAAGACCCCTTTTAAAAAACCCCATACTGTAGACGTTCGGAAAAACCAAAGTTGAGAGTTCATTCCACAATCCAAGATCCTAGTATGAGAGATTAATATAGAAGGCGAAAGTTGTTGTTTATTTTCTTGATGCCTTTTTGACGATATACTGTGTCCTTATATATCCCTATAGTTCTTACCTATATGTCTACCATAGCTAATTCCTCCTCCCAGGGTACCAAACAGATTTTGTTTACAACCGCGAACTCGCCTTGGGTTTGGGTATTAACTATTACGTGAGATTTTACAATCAGTGAAGGGTGAATGTATACTATCCTTAAAGTGCGTGAGTCCTTACCAGAGCCTTGAGTTGAGCCTCCTTCTGAGCGCATGCGTTGTGTAAGCGCGCCTTCTCTTCTTGCACGGCACGTAAGTTGCTGCTGACAGTCTGCAGCTTATTGTCACCCTTGCCTTGTTGTTCGCTGGCTTCCTTCAGCTGCTTCTTCATTAGATTCACTTGGGATTTGTAGTCATCCTTATAGAAAACATATTTGTTTAAATATTGTATTATTTACTAGATGACGTCCGCGGCTTCGCTTGCGTGATGAACTTTCTTGTTCCCGTTTTCCACAGGAACTTGTTCCCGGGATAAAAAGTAGCCTATGTGTTATTCTGATCTATAAGCTATATTATTGTAAAGTTTCATCAAAATCTATTCAGTTGTTTTTACGTGAAAGAGTAACAAACATACTTACATACAAATATTTCCTCTTTATAATATTAGTATAGATTTAATATAACAAAATATTAAAAAAAAATGTTTTCTATTAGGATGACTACAAATAGAAAACATATTTGTTAACATATTTTAGCAGGGTATTACTGGAAATTGTCTTTACCAACAGTTTCAAAACTTAAAGCTCAGAAGAAGTTACACCTACCGACCGAGTGGGTTAAAAGTGCATTTACGGTCACGAATATTAATTTGGAACCCATTTCCTGGAAATTTTGTCAGTACTTCCGGGGGTCAGAAAGTAGACGTCACAAAGGACCTCCATAGACTAGCTCTTCGAAGCTTCCTTTACTATCCGCAACCAGTGACTTAGTGGCTTTTTAGAAGCTAGATGCAGCGATCGAGCTCTCCCCGCACACTTAAAAATGCGAAACGCTGCTACTGAATCACTTTTTAAATAGCGAAGCAGTATGGTAGCACTCGCCAAGACGCCGGATACTGATGCAGCGCCTGGACGCCAGAGAGTCGCCCAAAGGTGACGCAGCATCGACACAGTCTCAAAATCGCCGGTTGTGGATACTTAAAGAAGCTAGTGTAAAGTGGCTCTAGGCGCTTTGAATGCAATCCATGGGTTGTCCCTAGGTATATACAATCCCAGGGTAAAATTTACTACTTCTAAATGTCTTCAGTTTACTTTAAGTAATGGAAATGAAGGAGACGAGCGAAAAATGTTGTGTACCTTTTCTCTTTCAATCTGGCAGACGTCGTGCATCAAGTTGCGCATGCCTTTCTTTATAACCTCTGGATCAACATCTATGATCTCGTTGCGGTCCTCGGAGTGGTCGCGACCTGCAATCGTGCGACATAAAATATCGTTATTATTTATTTCGTTATTATATTTAGACTTATGGCGCAATTATAGTGTCACTTCAGTCACTTTTGTAACTAGCCGCTTTATAACCAGCTCTTTTGTAACCGGTTACTAATAAACAATATGTGACTACTATTCTTGTTCCTGTTGGGTTATTAGGTTGGTTTTACAAGTCGATACAAATAATTGATCGGCAAATATTAATTTCGGAAATTCTAGTCATCTGGCATCAACATTTACTAATTATACGGTACAGTCCCATGTAAGATCACGAACTTTAATTTGGGATCCATTTCCTTGAAATGTTGTTAAAACAGTACTAATGCAATAAAGTGGTAAAAGTTTACGTCACCGAATACATATAGAACTAATATTGTTTATACGTGTCTATAAATTGCAAAAGGCAACCCCTTTTGCAATTTATAGACACGTATAAACAATATTAGTTCTATATGTATTCGGTATGCTATATGATATTCTATTCATTTCATCCTTGCTTACCTGATACTGAGGTCGGTCAAGGATTTTTGATAGTTTTTTAGTTAATAGTTTGACCAATGACGTCCCGAGGCAGTCGAATTTATATTATGTTTATTGGAGCTGGAGCGAGCGGAGCGTTCATGGATCAATTTTGATAATAAAATGTATGTAACTCATAGAGTTCTCAACCAATTTCGATAACTTTTGGGATTATTCTAATCAACAAAATCAATTTCGATTTCAAAAAAATAAAACTTATTACCAAAAAATATTATTACTATAGGATATATCAAAAAGTGTGCCTGTTTTTAAAATTATCATAAGTAATTTTTACTAAAAATTACCTATTATCGACAAGACTATTACGTTCCGCTCCAATATATGGTGCTATGGTGCTAGCGAAGCTTTGCGACTGCATCGACGTAATTTATTATATTTTAATATTATTTCAGTAGTATTTTTTCAAGTAATTGTTTTTTCAGCGGATTACCTTAGTTGTAAGGGTAAATATTTTTGAATGTTGGTAACACTGTGTGGGTAGTAGTGAGAGAGGGGGATTCTTCGCGGGAAAGTGACAAACTGTATATTATTTTCTAAAATAAGTGCATGTATCTTGTTTTATGTGCTAGAGTGGTAATTTCTTTGACATAAAAGTTGTGTTAACGTGCTATAGTAAAAGACAGTAAATTGCGATTTTTCATCTTGCCGCGTAAAATCCACTGAATCCTCAGTATAGCAACCACTACTACTTTACTGGGGTAAGACTGACCTAGAGGACGGGGACCTTTTAGTTAATAAGAAAGAAGATAGAAGAAATATAATTTAAAATTTTGCTAAAAGGTAACCAGGCCGTAAAATAATTATAAATAACTTGAGAATTGTCAAGGGACACCCGGATGGAACGAGGTTATATTGTATCCACAAGGAATTATAATATAAAAAAAGAAAAATATAAAAAAAATATATAAAAAGAGAAAACGAAAATAACTGGCTTGCTTTCTATGAGAGAGAGAGAGGGGGGGGGGGGAGAGAGAGAGAGGGGGAGATGGAGAGGGAGAGAGAGATAGACAGACAGACAGAAAAACACGCGCACGCCGCACAGCTTACAACTATAGCAAAAAGTGTCGTTACAAAAAAATAAAAAAAATAATGAAAAAAAAATAATATATTTCCGTCTAGACCCCTTTCGCAACGCGCGATAAGGAACTTCATAAGAGCCATATTATGAGTAAGTGTATTGCAAAACTTCGTATGAAAAAAAGTGGTACGTACGGCTACCTCTATGCGGGCTGTATCTGCGCGACGGGCTGGCCAGGCGGCGCCTGGCCCCTGCGGCAACCGAGCCGTCAGGCTGCAGGCCGCACACGCGCCGTAGCGCGTGCGCCACCGACGACAGCTTGGCCTCCGCCTCGCGCCGGCCCGCCTCGCACTGCGACAGGGACGCTTCCACGGCGCGGCAGCGACCCTCGCTTCCGCCGACGCGAGCCTGTAATATAAAAGTTATTTGGCGAACGCAGCGTTTACTGTGCTAAAGTGCTACATACGGGTCATATACAAATATTAAAATTACTTACTAAAACTATCTTCACGCTGTATCCCTGACAGGGTAGTCAGAGAGGATAGATCGCCAGGCATCGCAGTCCATGCATACTTCTTTCACTTCTTGTAGATTCGTCGATCGCTTCATACACGCGCATCTGGGTATCCGAGTACTTTTGACATTTTCGTTTTTGAGCAATCTCCTCACGTGGTCTTCATATGTAAGTCTCGGCCTACTCCGACTCCTTTTACCCTCTACTTTCGCACAATTTATATTTTTCCTCAATCGTTCCTCATTCATTAGTTGGACGTGTCCAACTAATGAATGACGGACGTGTCCAAACCAACGGAGCACGACCAAAATTAATTACGACTGGATTAAATGGGTGTCACGGGGGTTCAAAGTATGTCACGGGCAACCGCGGGGATCATCTAGTATATAATATGACATTATGTCTCTTGAGGTTAAGTACTCGGTGGTTCGGATGGACTAAGTTTCAAACGAATGTTTTGTATACAGCAAGGTCTTTCGACACAAACTGATGTGATACCTTGAGCTCTTGTATTTGCTGAGTAGCATCTGCTAGACACACTTCAAGATTGTGCTTCAACTCTTCCAAGCGACGTTCCTTTGATCTGCAGTCTTCCAAACGAAGCACCAATTCCTGTAAGTAGATATATAAAATGAAAGCAAAGACTGTCGATTTTAGATCATAATTCTATCAACATTAAAATAAAATCAAAATAATATATGCAGTTTTCGTAGTCCATTATTATAATCGCGCTCCAATATAACTCTATCTGCCGGTCCGCAACATGGTCCGCTTGCAAGATACATTTTTGGTAGTCTACTAATATTGTAACAGCTAAATCAGTGATCCTGGCCTTATTCTGCGTCATTTGTGAAACTGCGAATACGACATATATGATAGATTTAATAGACTACCAATTTTTGGACCAATCACAGTGGAACCGATATAGAATAGAAATAAATCGGCTTTTTATTGTTATATAGGAGACTCGCTCGTGTACAAAACTACGAGTTCTAATAAATCAATAACAAAATAGTAACATTCTTTGGCATTATTATTTAATTATTTGACTACCTCTGTGGCGCGGTGGGAGTGTATCCGACTGCTACGCAAGAGGTCGTGGGTTCGATTCCCATCCAGGACAAAACTTTGTGTGATGAGCACGATGGTTTATTCTGTGTCTGGGTGTTATTTATCTATAATATGTATGTATTTAGAAATATATAAGTTTAGTATATTTATATATATTTTTTATTTATTTTATTTTTTACAGGAATCCACACGGTGAAAAGTGGGCATATAATATGCCTCTGCCACCCCTTCGGGGATAAGGCGTGATGGATATTTATTTATTTATTTTATATTTATCAGTTACCTGGTTACCATGGTAAAAGCTCTGCTTATTGTGGAATCAGATGGCGTTATGTGAGTTGTCCCAACAATATTTATTATTTATTTATTGACTGAGGAGGCGAGCAAAGCGAGCCGACGAAAGTCTCCGTTTTAACTTCACTGGTACGGGAAAAATGCTATTGATGTCCGACCGTCCATTCAGACTACAGGTCGCATTTTTGACAATCCTTGATGTAGACAACAACTTACGGCGAGGGAGTTTTTCGATCGGGGGGGAAATGAAGGCAGGGGAGGGGAAATGGTCGCGTAGTGGTTGGCAAGAGCGCTCAAAACGAAAAAAAGAAATCAATTAAAAAAAATACTCTGAAGTCTACGGTTCATAAAACCACTAGTTTATTATACGTATATGTGCGCGAGAGTGTAAATGAGGCATTAGAGTACCTGATCCCGTGCTCGACACGCTTCCTCCAGTTCGGCTGCACGCGCGCGACTGGCCGACAGGTCCGATCGCGCCTGCGCCAGAAGCGCCTCGAGCTCGGCGCCGTGACGTCGGGCCGCTGCCGCATCACCTGCGCACCGCTCTCGCTCTTCGCTCTCGTTCTGCAGTCTGTAAAATAACATGACTCTCTCACTGACACCAAACTACATCGGAACTACTAGCAAAGCGCCCGATAACACAATGCAATTTGAAAAGTAAAATTTCGTAGTGATTTGAAATTACGTTGACACGTGAAAGCGACAAAAAAACAGACAAACAAAATAAGAACCTTTAAATAAATACTAAAATAACATTGTGTCCTATAGTGATTTTGTAATTAACTATTAAAAAACAGTCATATTAAGTCATGTTTATATAACATCCAGGTTGAGATATTATTCTTCTTATACTTTTATAAACCACAAACCATTTCTTTTTCAACAAAATTCTTATTATGGATTCCAATAAATAGAAAAGAATTAAACGAAGTGGTGGGTTTGGAAAAGTTAAATAAAAATTATCTATGGTTAAAGATAGCAGCGATACCTTAAATAAATTTGGAAAGAACTGAGGTCAGCCACGAATGTGGTATAAATATAGGTAGTTCTGTACATTTTTCATACTTAATCTAGTGTGAATAAAATCCATAAATATAGAAATGGTTGTTTTATTTGGCATTAATCAGTTTTCTTATAACTAGTACAGGTACTTATTCATTACAATTATTTTAAAGTAATTTGTAAGTTATTACATGAAATAAAAATAAATATCCATCACGCCTTATCCCCGAAGGGGTGGCAGAGGCATATTATATGCCCACTTTTCACCGTGTGGATTCCTGTCCCACGTAATAGGTGGTGAGCCCATTGCCGTGTTGAAATAGACAGACGCAGGTTGTGGCTACCTGCTGTTGAAAATTTTTAAGCCGCCTATAAGGCCTTCAACCAGGCTTAACGACTGCCATTTTACTGGCAACCAGGACCAACGGCTTAACGTGCATTCCGAAGCACGGAAACGCTCGCAAATGTAAATGCCACAAAGTGGTCACCCATCCGACGACCAGCCATAGTGAAAGTTGCGTACCTCAGTGATCGTTTACCGAACACTGAGACCGCGGGGCCACGAGCGCTTCGATGATTCGCACAATCAATGATAATTATATCCATAACACTTCTGTAATAACTAAAAATGCGTGTTGTCCCAAGGTCATTTTAAATGCTTGACCAACATTTTGTTCATAACTGATCTACATCTAAAAACATCACCGTGATGTACCTATAAGAGAAAAAGTAGATACTATAAAATGGTTTTTTCTATATTCCAACAGGACTCTAATCACAACTGTTTTACCGCAAGTCAAAAATAGTCATATACATGTTATATTGCGGTCATCCAATATCTGATGAAATTATGGCGAATATTGGAAGTATTAATATGTTTAAATTAAATACATTTTATTTTAAAAATATCAATATTATGAAGGCCCTTTAAAATTTCATCCAATATTGCTATGTAATTAATCGAAAAGTTTAAATTCCCAAGTTTAATATCTCATCCTTCACCACAGGCTTCTAGACCTACAAAATGAATAAATAATATTTACTTAATGATTAAAATATTGACTTACCTTTTTATATTTAACTTTGAACAAATACACATAACATTTCATCATATTTTTTTCTTATTTTTTTTATTTATCGCTAATGTGATCACAATATAACCTTTTCGCGACTTAATTGTTGTATTAATAGTTCTATGTAACTTCTATGCGATTTTAACACAACGTAATGGTCACAAATAATGGCCGAGACTTACATATGAAGACCACGTGAGCAGATTGCTCAAAAACGGAAAGGTCAAAAGTACTCGGATACCCAGACGTGCGTGTATGAAGCGATTGATGAATCTCGAAGAAGCGAAAGAAGTATGCATGGATCGCGAAGCCTGGCGATCTGTCCTCTCTGACTACCCCGTCAGGGATACAGCGTGAAGATAGATAGATAGTAATGGTCACTATTGTAACCATAACATGATTTTAACACCACTTAATTGTTATATATCTGCGCCCAAACCTGCGTTATATAAACACGTAAAAGACTATTATAAGACCCTATTCTGTCACTGAAAGTTACATAATAAACGTTATTGTACTATTTATATGACATCATTTTGCTACTTGGGATGTTCCGCATAATGGCCACAGCATCAATGAAATCCTAATGTAGGAGGTAAGCAGAAGCAACAAAGAGTTACGACTCATTGTTTCTTTGTGTTTCAGATACAATTACATTACATAGCCTCCATCAAAAGCACCAAAATACCTACCGAATCATCTATTAATTTACCACCACTAGAATGTAGACGTAACGCTATAAATATCGGACGATATTATGTAAGATAGTCAAATAACAAAAATATAAGATACGAGTAAACACAGGATAAGTGCGTTGCGAGTGATCTAAGCACAGCTAGTATTTGAAATTTTACTCAAAAATGTCACTCATGGTATTACCAAACCACTAACGCCTTCTATATATTCCTCTCATACCCGGATCGAATAAAACTACGAACCTGGATTGCAGTTCCTTAATGTCATGTTGAGCTTGTTCAAGAGCCGCCCGTTCTCGTTTCAACTGCGCTTCAGCCGCCTTCAGATCTCTGGTCACGTGTTCCCCGCCCGACTCGCTTTCTTTTAGCAACGTCTGAATACGGGACAGTTCCAGTTCTAGGGATGTACGGTGTTCTTCTAACCCTGAGGTAAAACACATTAGCAATTCAATCGAACTGATAACTATAGACGGGACATATAAAAATAAAAAAGAATGAACGCTAGTAGTTTCTCAGTGTTCTGTAAACGATCACTGCGTTACGAACCTTACGCTACCGCTAGTTTCTGATATGGGTGATCGCTTTGTGACATTTCCATTTACAAGCATTACCTTGCTTTGAAAGGCACTATAAGTCGTTGGACGCGGCTGCGAGTAACATAGCAGTTGTTAAGCTAAGTTAAAGGTCTCATGGGCGGCTTGAAAAAATTCAACAGCGGATATTCACAACCTGCGTCTTTATCCATTACAACACGACAGTAAGTTCATCATCTAAAGTAAGACCAAAATACAAACATAGGTAATTGAATGATAATGAATCATTCACTGACATACATGAGCAGGTGGCTGAATGAATGAGTGAGTGAATGAATGAATATGTTAGTGATTGAACGAGTGAGTGAGTGAGTGAGTGAGTGAGCAGGTGAAGTACCAGCGATCTTGTGGTAGGCTTCGTCTCGCGCGCGCGCCGCCTCGCGCCGCTCCTGCTCGACGCGCTTGACGTGGTCGCGCAGCTCGCGGCAGCTGCTGTTGTACTTGTCGCGCTCCGCCGAACAGTTGGTCAGCTGCCGCCGCACGTCCGTCAGCTCCTTGCGCAGGCTGTCCGACTCGTTCTCCACTGACCAATACAATTAATAATATAATAATAATATTTTTTTTTTATTGAAAACAAAAGGAGAGCTATCACGTACATACAGCATGTTTGCACTTGGACAAAAATTTTAATGGTGACATTAAGTCGAGTTGACAAAAATAATTGGTCAATTTAAGTATCTACTGTCTCTCAAACTAGGATATACTTGTACCTTGAGTTCGGCCGAGTACCTTTTATTCTGCCATGCGATGCAACATACATTGGACAGCAAGTGTAAGTTATTAATTAAATGTGAAATAAGCAGGTACGACAGGATTCAATGAAAAATATTATAGGGCTAACTCACAACGTCGGCATAGATAAATAGACAGAAGTAACAACACTCACATTCCTTAAGTTTTCTGATAGTCTCTTGCAGCTGCGCATACGTATTATCGTACTTATCTTCAGCGAGCGACAGGGCGGCGCGAATTTCGGTACACTCGCGAACAACTGACTCCTTTTCCAAGTGCAACTCTTTGATGCGATTCTCGAAACGTGAGCATTCGTCTTCTGCGTTTGCCCTAAGGTGATAAAAAAAAGTGAACTTAGGGACTGCCGATTTTGCGTAAGCGGTGACTAGCGCCATCTAACGAAGAAGAACAACTGAACTAAATCAATGTTACGAATCCTGCGATAGAGGGAGGAGGGTGGGATAGAGGTCTGCTAATCCTAGTTATGACTAGGTAGTGGTCTGATCCTAGTTCAGCGCCTCGATAAACCCTTGTGTCCATCACCTGTTTACGGAGCCGACTATCCATTAGGAATAGATCTATCATGCTTCTCTTTGACTTACATTTACTCGTATACACATGAATTTGTTCGCCACAAACAAATCCTTATCCTAATAAAATGCCAGTAGAAACTTGTCAGCGTCGTTCACCCTTTTATCCCCTAACTTCCCGTAGTACGACTGTACTGTGAGTACCGACTCAAATCCATCGCGAGCGGTACCCTCCCATCCATTCAAGTCTCCACACACTTCTACCACATTTAGAGCTTCTCTCATACTCTCCCAGAAGTCCTATAGCTCACTCGTGTTCGACGAAGATACTGGCGCGTAAGCTGCCACCAGGAAAATCTTCGTCAAAACAAGTTTTAAACGGATCCAGAGGATTCTAGGACCTACCAATTTGTACTCATACATACCGGAGACCAATCGCGAGGACTTCAAAATTCCAACCCCCTGACTACCATGCTCGCTCTCTGGTACTCCAGACCATAGCGCGAGCACCCCACCCGGGAGCTCTAAGACTTCGCTGCCCTTGCGCTCTGTCAAGCACATTGCATCTAATTTTCTCTCATTCATAACATCCATCAACTCATTCATCTTCTTTTCCATTCCTCCCCTAACATTTCACACAGCTACTCTGTACGCTGACCTCCGAATTAGTTGATTTTTTTTTAAATATTATGTTAATAATTGTCCATTTTGAAGGTACAGGATACAATACGCACTTATAACGCATTATTTATAAGCTACTTTGAGACAATCTGGCATAGTGAGTTTTCTTGTACGCGTGAATTTAAATTGCTGTGTGTTATTCAAATTGGCGCAGCCGTTTGAGAGTATAGACGTAACAAACTTTCAGTTTTACATAATAAGTACTGCTGTTACTCACTTGGCTTCTTCAAGTTTAGTCTTGAGCGCGGTGATTTCGTCCTTGAGCTGGTTGGCATACGTTCTGTCTTGTTCGGCGCGCGCGTGTCCGTCCCGACGGCATCGTTCCAGTTTGTTCTGCTCGCAGTCCAGCGATCGCTTCAGCTCCTCTAAACGTTCTATAAGAGCTTGCTGCTCTTGGTGAGCTGTGAAAAATATGAACATATTGTTTTTTTTTTTTATGGCTAGGTGGCATACGTCCACCTGATGGAAAGTAGTCACCGTAGCCTTACGGACGTTTGCAACACCTTCTAAGACCCCTTTTAAAGTAACCCATACTGTAGACGTTCGGGAAAACCCAGGCAAGCAGTTCATTCTATAATCTAAGCGTATGCGGAAGCCTTATCGGACTTAATTTAACCTATGCATGAGGGTATTGATAAATTAGTTTTTATCCAACTCGCGAGGAGATAGCCTATAAACATCTCCAGGGCCCTTAACTCTGTACTAATATTGATCCAAAGTGATTCATAGAATTGGGCATGAAAATGTAGAAATTTACTAGTTAATGTACTCTTGGGAATGTTTAACTGTCCTCCACGCTAGAATATGTACAAAATGTTCTATAAGAAATTGTATTTTTTTTTAATATCGTATAAAAGCGCCACAGCGAGCATCTAAGACTAATTTTTTTTTTAATCTATATTTAATGGCCTGGTGTCTAAGACCTTACAGCCAAATCATATTTTTTCTATCATATTTCTTCAATCTTATCTTCTAATTAGTCCTGTCCAGTCGATGTCGTGTCCTCATTGTCCGTCCTGGTCCTTGCCCTCAGTATAATGGTGATTCTTATACTAAGGTTGTCAATGGACGTTTCGAGGCAAGAGAGAAAATAGCATTTCACTGCATATATATCATTGTCTTTCACTATAGCACGTTAACACAACTTTTATGTCCAAGAAACCACCACTCCCGCACATAAAACAAGATAAATGCACTAGTTTTAGAAAATAATATAAAGCAATCGTCCGCACTTGTCACTCTTCCCGCCAAATGTCCATCTAAGACTAAAATTGTAATTTGTGATAGTGGAACAATCAATAACTCTTTCTAACAATTTTATTTTACACGAAAAAATGTTCCACGCCACCCATTGCTCTGCTTTAGTTGTAACAAATTTTTCACTCTTCATACAAAATTTTTGGAATATAAAAAAAGGAGATCTAAAATTGGGTCTATCTTTCCGAGGGTTCACCCGGGATTTCCGGCCATGGACAGATGGAAAGGAAGCGTGTGGTTTTGGTCGGTAGGAGTCTGGTATGAGAAAAAAAAAGGGGTATAACAGTCATCTACAGCTTTAAAACCTAGGACGATTTAACCAATGGACGCGTAATGTACTCAATAAACTATGAATTCAAGTTTAACCAACTTGCGTGCGGAGGGAAAATTACACACATATTGTTTTCTTACTCTTGCATGAAGTGTTGTCTGTCTAACGTCCAATAAAAATACCACTGCAAATAGAAAAATGTAGGTATGCAATACGAATTTGACACAATATTATTCGGTTAATTTGAGATGGTAACTCTTTGTGTAATGTTTATAGGCAAAATAGCGCGTCCATTGGTTAAATCTTCTTAGTTAAAAACCCATACCCATGAGTAAGGCCTGCTGCTTATCATTCTCCGCCCGCAGTAGGGCCTCGTCGTGTTGAAGCATGAGCTGGTCTCGCGCAGCCAATAGCTTCTTCTCCCTCTCTCTCGCGGCCGCCTCGCCGCACTCCTTCTCGCTCGACAGCGACGCTATAGTCTGGCTCAGTTTCTGTTCTAGCGTTTGGCGAAGTTGTTCCTGACAATGTGAATGATGATGGTCCTATTTATTATAATCGATGTTTACTTTTTAAATAAAATATTCATTTTTTTACAAAATGCAACCTTTGAGACTGGTATATTTACTTATCAGTCAAGCCTTTATTCTCGAAGGGGGACAGAGGCATACGCCCGTATGTCATCGTAAGCAGATTTGTCCCACGTAAGCCTTGGGCAGTTATAGTGCGAAAAGGACAAAATGTATATTAATATTTTTTTATATTTATTTATTTATATCTATTGTAAACACAAAATCTCATATCATAAGCAATACAAAGGCTATGATTATTTCTGAATAAAAATCTATTTTAAAAAGATCTAAGAAAGTAGAGTGTATAAATGGAAACTGTTTGAAGTTTAAATGGAAATAGTGTTAAATTGAAAAATAAAAAAATATGGTGGGTTCTTGTTGTTTAGTTTCAATTCGGCGCCTTATAGTTGTCGGAGACATATCGCCGCGAGCAGCGAGCAGCGAGCAGCGAGCAGGGCGACGCAGGGGCGGGCAAGGCGCCCCCCTCACCGATCTACAGCCGCGCCTACCTTTGTCAGTATTTTTATAATTGAAGAACCGTATTACAAGTCTACTGCAAATATCAGCTGT
The DNA here is from genome assembly GCA_948477245.1 of Thumatha senex. NCBI lineage: Eukaryota > Metazoa > Arthropoda > Insecta > Lepidoptera > Erebidae > Thumatha > Thumatha senex. The sequence goes on from OX419734.1 coordinate 3,910,418, forward strand.
TTCTCTTGCCAACACCCGCAAGACTCACGAGCTCACTTACAATAGTTTCTATATGAACTGCCACATTGTGTCTATGACTTACTTTATCTATGTTCGCTCTAACTGTGTAAGAAAAAATATGTCAGTACAATTTGCAAACTACAGTTTAATTAATACATGTTTTTCAAATCTCAGTTTTAATTCGTTAGTTCTATTTATAATTTCCTGGGGCATCGCCTGCCTCTGTGGCGCGTGTATGCGACTGCTACGCAAGAGGTCCCGGGTTCGATTCCCGGGTCGGAACAAATATTTGTGTGATCCACAAATGTATGTTTCCTATGTATAATATGTATGTTTTAGAAATATATAAGTATGTTTATCAGTTATCTAGATCCCATAACACAAGCTTATATTAGCTTACTTTGGGCTAGATGGCGCTGTGTGAAAAGTGTCCCACAATATTTAAATTTATTACTCGGCCAATATAACAAAATAAAAGATATAAGTCTCATGGTAGTAAAAGCAGCCTGGTAGCCTGAGTCAGGAGACCACGGTGACCAATTTGTACCAGGTTGATAGTCTCACCTTCTCCTCTTTGAGTTTAGTGATGTTCTGGGTAGTGGTGCGGTTGATGTTGGCTATGATCTGCTGGTACTCAGCCTCCTTCTTGCCCGACTGCTGCTGCATAGAGTTGCGCGTGTCACGTAACTTTTTCTCGCTGTTCTCCAAGTCTTTTGACAGCCGAGCGATTTGACCTGGAGATACGAAATAACATTAAGGCATAGTATTTATTAATATTTTATCAGGAGGAGGGCATACAAACGAAATCAGTTTTAAAAAAAATGAGAGTTACGTGTCGGGAAGAGAAAAATCCGGTACCAACGCTCGTAGTCTAGTTAACTCATTGTTCTGCAAATGATTACTGCGTTAAGCAACTTTTGCTATGGCTGGTGTCTGGATGCATCTATTCACGAGCGCTTTCGTGCTTCGGTAGGCACGTCGTACGTTGGTCCTCGGGCCATTACGATGGCAATTGTGAAGCTGCGTTAACTTCGGGGATAAAGGCGTGATTGATAAGATTAAACAATTTCAGCTTTCAATGTGTGTGCCTGAAAATGTCGTCATCTCAAGTTACACTAACGATGTGAAATTTTAGACAGCGCTGATTTTCAGCTGACGCCTTTGATGAACGTCACGTCATGTACGTGACGTTCCTCAAAGGAATCAGTAAAACATCCACTAGCTACCTTTGTAGTTCTCCTGCTGCACCAGCGTCTCCTGCAACTCCTGTTCCAGCTTGGCGCGCCGACTATCCGCATCCTCCAGCATGTTAGCAGTGTCGAACAGTACCGCTTCAAGAGCATCTTTCTCAGAACGAACTCCCGCCAGCTGCTCTTGTAAGTGCTGCTTGTCTTTCTCCAAACTATCTATTACTATCTGTGAACGATATTTATAAATCTTTACTGGAACACTTTCTATATAATGACAGATGACGTAATTGGTAATGTATGTGACTGTCACGCTGACTTCCCAGATCGGAACAAATATTAGTGTGATCCACAAATGCTTGTTTCAGAGCTTGGGTGTGTATATGTATGTATTTAAAAATATGTAAGTATGTTTACCAGTTGTCTAGATCCCATACCACAAGCTTATATTAGCTTACTTTGGGCTAGATGGCGCTGTGTAAAAAAATGCCACGCTATATCCCACAATATCTGTACAAATAAATAAAATTGAAGCGTCTGATTGTAATTCTAATTTTTTTCACTAAATTCATATTAAAGTAAGTATATGCGATACTTAAATAAAAAATCAATTTATAAATTTTACTCTGTCTGTTTGTTCTACTAATCTCTGAAATGGCTAGACTGATATTCACTGACAGACAGCTGTTGTTATAAAAGTCAGGGTCGGTAGCGCGAATGGCGCACCTCTGGTGTTGCGAACGCCCATAGGCTACGGTGACTACTTTCCATCAGGAGGGCCGTATGCTTGTCTGCCACCAGTGGCGGCTGTACCTTAATTGCGCTCGTGCGCTGAACCACCACATTAAAAGATTTGAAAATTACAAAATATTAATTCATTTCTATTTTTTAATTAACATTTTGATTTTCAATTTTAAACATACAAAAACATAATGAGAAAGAAAATTTCCAATTATGACGAAACAATATATGTAAGCGCTTTGCTATACTATTAAGACTCATTTTCCCTGCAAAGTAAAATTTTCATGCACTACGGCTAGAGCACGAAGACTGCTGATATAACTTGTATGAGACGAGAGCTAATACGCCTGACGCGTGAAACAAAACATAGTTCATAGAAATTTATGGAGTAATAAGCCCGTTCTCGTGCGCCGAACCGAAGATTATCGAGACCACTCATATACTCGAAGTTTCGCCGCATTAAAAAATCGGAAAGCTGTTGGACCCGATGGAGTCCCCATCGAAGCCTGGAAGGCGATGGGTCCTCGCGGTGTGGGCATCTTAGTAAACCTTTGACTCTTCCCTCTCGCTCTTGTTGAGCAAGCAGGTCTGTGCGATCGCTCCGTAATTTTAATAATTTTTCTTTGGTTTAACATTGTATTCCCAGCTCGTGAATTGGTTTATGTGATATTTTAGTGATTGTGTTTCGGTAAAACGTAAGTGAAACTTGGTTTTATTGTCGTTAATCGCGTAAATATTGCTATTTATCAATCGGTAAGTTTTTTTGATTTTCATTCTAAAGTGTGGGTATCAGTGAATTAAGTTGCGCCGATAATTTTATTGTTTACACTTTATTTAGACACCTTTTTTATTTGTGCTGTATAATTAGTGTTAAAAAATAATGCCCTTGCGAGATGAACCTCCCGATAGAGGGAGAGGTAAACGCGTATGTGCTACTATAAGGTCGCTACCGGGAAAGCGACTTTTTAGTGAAATGTCTCCGGTTTTCCAAACACCCGAAGATGTAAACAAACGGGTACAATCAGTTAAATTGGTCAATAGTGACTTGTCGGGATACCATAATAAAGGCGAATATTGCACGTTAGTCGAGCAGGCAAACAGTTATATTGCTACAATAAATAATATAATCAACGATCAGGGATCGCAAATCACTTTATCTAATAAAACTTCTATCATGGATTTAAACCACCGCTTGACCGGCATTATTTCTATTCTGGCATTAAAATCGTCATGCAACGAAACTAAGGTGGCAAATATGGCTAAAGAACTGCAAGCACTTAAATGTCAGCAACCAAAAATGTTATATGCAGATAAACTAAGGTTACGTTTGCCAGCTAAATCGGCCCCCGCCCCAGCAGCAATGAAGGCTCTTCCAGCCCGACCCTGTGTGGTGGCTTACCCAGCGCCTGATCGTTCAACCGAGTTCACAACGGCGTCCGCAACTAAACAGGCACTTATGAAAGCTATCAAGCCCAGTGACGATGGCTTCCAAATTGTAGGCATTAAAAAAACCGCGAAATCGGGTGTAGTACTTCGTGTTGCAAGCGAAAGCCAATTCAAGAAGTTGGAGTCGCTGGACGCAATCAAATCGGCGGGCTTGCGCTTAGACCCAAGGGTCGTAAACCGCGAATCCTAGTTAAAGATGTTCCGGGGTTTATGGAAGACCATGACTTTATTAGAGCCTTATATCGCCAAAACATTAAGGACGAATTAAAAATTAGCGAGGAGAACTTTATTAAGAATTCCAAAATAGTTCGTAGGCGTCGTTTAGGTAACGGTACCAGTGGGTTTGGAGCTGGAGCCGGAACGAGATCCGGAATCATTTGGTGGCCACGAAGGATAAATTATTTATTGATTGGGCCACTTGTAGATTTATCGATGACGTCGAGGTAGTGCGTTGTATGAACTGTCAACAATACGGTCATGTTCACAAATTTTGTACCAGCAAGTCACCCAGCTGTGCTAATTGCGGCGAGGAACATGATACACGAGCATGTCCACATAAAGACAGTCCTGATTTTAAACCCATCTGTATAATATGCAAAAGGTTTAAAAATCCCCATGACCACCGTTGCGGCTCTCGGGAGTATCATACCTATAAGCATAGGCTGCAGCAGCTCATTCTGAGCACAAACTACGTGTAGTTGTTTCATATAATAAAAAAAAAACCTTGGAACATAAAAAATCTAATTATAGGACAGCTTAATTTACACAACGATAGGGCAGCCATATACTTCCTCGGCCTATAGGGTGTTTGTTGTGAGCTACTTTCAATATTCACATCATATCGATCCTCACTTACACCATCTTCGTCACGTCCTGCAGTCTCTTGCGGGTCAAAGAATAATCATAGGCGCCTGCAATGCCTCTTCTACATTATGGTATGGCAAACTACGTGTATTTGATAGGGACCGGCGCTGTGCCGTCGAAGAATTCATTGCAGAAATGAATTTATCTATACACAATTGTCCCAATGCACCACCTACTTTTTGCGGCTCTATGGGTGAGTCTTCTATTGACGTGACGCTTTCACGCGGCGACGTCTCGATATCCGTATGGCGTGTCCTTCCGGATGCGTCCTGTAGTGACCATCGTCTAATCGTTTACAAGCTCTTACCCGGTGATGCACGAGAGGCGCAAAGTACTACTTGTAATTTCAAATATAAAAGTAGGGGTGCAAACTGGGAGCTCTTTGGTTCTCTGTTTGCGGCTCACGCTAAAGATTTTAGTCGTGGTAACCTGTCTGTCGAAGAGAGTGCTTCGTTAATGTCAGAAACTTTTACCTACTGTGCCGACGTGGCCATTGGTCGTGGATCTATTAACAACACTCGGAGATGCGATTGGTGGAGTGATCGTTTAGCTGAGCTTCGAAGGCGTTTCCGGAGAGACCGTAGAAAATTATTTTAAAAAGCATAAAATTAGTGCCGGTGCGGAATACAGTAGCGCTTTACTTGCTCTTAGAGTTGCCAGGTCCCATTACAGGGCGGCTGTTGAAAAATCAAAGGGTAATTTGCTACGTAAACTAGTTCATGGGCTGGAAGCTGAGGGTCCGTGGTCGCCTATATACCATGAGTTTAGGGCTAACCGTTCTGTTGATCTTGCCTATGTACGTAATATCAAAATTAACAACTCGCATACCATAGGTCTGAAAGAAACCGCGGATTACCTCTTGGATTCTCTTATACCCGACGACTGCTCGGAGAACGATAGTGATTATCACCGACAGATAAGACAGTGGGCTCTTGAGCCACCATACTCACCCCAGTCAGACCTACCAACTTCTGATGAGTTCCTAAATTTGTTAGGAAATTGTTAGGTTGTTGTCCATAGGTAAGGAGTCGGGGGACGATAAAATATCTAACAAAATGATAAAGGAGGCTTGCAAGCTGTCGGGTGAAGTAATATTAAATGTTTTTAACCGGTGTATTTACGAAGGAGTGTTCCCCCGTATTTGGCGATGTGGCTATATTCGGATTATTCCTAAAAAAGGCGACAAGCCGCCAGATGACCCTAAGTCGTACCGACCGATCACATTGTTGCCGTCCTTGGGAAAGCTTTTAGAGCGTCTCATAGTACCCCGGCTCCTGCCGGGCGGTATTAAATTTCACGAAAATCAATTTGGATTTACAGTAGGAAAATCTACTATTGATGCAGCGATATCAGTGCGAAAGACTGTCACTTCATCGGTTTCTCAATATGTGCTGGCCATCTTCCTAGATAATATAATATAATAATATATTATATATAATAATATATAATATGCCTCTGCCACCCCTTCGGGGATAAGGCGTGATGGATATTTATTTTTTTATTTTATCTTCCTAGATATTTCCGGGGCTTTCGATAACGCTTGGTGGCCAATGCTATTAATGAAATTAAAGTCTCGCGGTTGCTATAGAAATATTTACTCTCTTATTTATTCATATTTTTCACAAGGTACAACAACTTTAAAATTAGGTCATTATTCTGCTACCAAAACGTTAACAATAGGCTGTCCTCAGGGGTCTGTGCTAGGCCCACACTTGTGGAACTTAGGATTTGATGACTTTTTCAGTTTACAATTACCGGAGGGCTGTTCAATGACAGGATACGCCGAGGACGGTATGTTGCTCGTTCAGTCGAATACTCGTGCGGGACTCGAGAGCTTGGCCCACACGTGTCTGCGCGTCGTTGCGGAGTGGGGCGTACGAAACAGGTTATTTTTTGCACCCAACAAAACATTTCAGTTGCTTTTGAAAGGAAGTTTGAAAGTACCACCGCGCATTAAATTCAATAACGTTTACATTAAAAATAAAACTACGGTTTGCTATTTAGGATTGATTTCAGAGAGAAATTTTGCATTCGTTGAGCACATAAAAACTGTAGGTGAAAGGGCTAAAAATAGCTTTTATGCGTTGTCGAGAATATCTACTGCTACATGTAGACTTTCGTTCAAAACACTGAAGGTCGGGGCCACTTATCTAGGCTGTATGTGTTACGGGGCGCCGGTATGGGCAGATAAGGCTACTATTGGTGCTGCACGTTTAAAGCTACTGCAAAGTAAACGCCTTGCATTGATATTTTTATGCAAGGCCAACAGGACGGTTAGCACGGAGGCTCTGCCGGTGATGGCAGGGGTCCTCCCGGTTGACCTGGAAATTAAGAGACGCGCGGCTTTATACTATTCGGCTAAGGATGGCATGGATGATAGGTTTTTGTTAGAAAGAGATCGCCATAGGATTGCCAGACTGTATCGTGATAATGTACGTGAGGAACTTTTAGACAAATGGCAGCTGCGTTGGAACATTTCCATCAAAGGGCGCCACCTCTACCAGTTTCTCCCAGACGTTCGTCCTGGCTGGAGGTTGATCACTGTGTTGCTCAATTTCTTACGGGACATGGTAACTTTAGAAGCAAATTACATTCCTTTAAGCTGGTTCAGTCACCGTTCTGTCAGTGTTCAACTGCTGACCCGAAATATGATCAGACCGCCCATCATATACTTTGGGAGTGTAGCATTTGGCAAAATGAGCGATATAATATACTTAATTGTTTACAAGTAACGTCGGGAGTAGTTTACTATAAGGATCTCGTGGCATCGAGGGTGAATTTTCGTGCTTATAAACGTTTCTGCCATACATATTACTGGAATCAAACTTAGCTCACATAGGACCCGTAATATACTATTACCGTGGTGCTTCCCTATTTCTATAGGATTTACACCTAGTTGCTTTCCAGGTCTCCCGCTTTGCAAAGGAGGGAAGAGGCATTACGTTCTTTTCTTACTTCCTCACATTATCTTCTGATTAATTTCGTTGCGGGTTCCAAGACATGCTAACTTCTCCTGGGACATCACCGAGATCGAGCTCGGTGTAACTTTTCTGGTGTTTTGGTCATTGCTGTAGATCCTGGTTTACAGGAGTCACAGTAATGGGAATGTGGGTGGGATTAGTCCCATCTTAGTAAACCTTTTTAACCGCATACTCCTCAGCGGGCAGATCCCAAACCAATGGAGACTGAGTATTATTACTCCAGTCTTCAAAGGTAAGGGGTCAGAACAGGAGTGCGGGAGCTACCGCGGTATAAAGGTGATGTCCCACACCATGAACATCTTCGAGAGGATTATAGACTCTCGGATTCGGCAGGAGTTTATTCTCTCGGGGTGTCAATAAGGGTTTCGCCCTGGTCATGGGACCACGGACCCTGTTTTTGCCCTGAGGGTTGTCGCAGAGAAATACAGGTCGAAGAACACGCCTCTGCACTGTTTGTTTCTAGACATGCAGAAGGCCTTCGACTGTGTTCCTTGCGCGATGATCTGGTGGGCACTGCGGTCCAAAGGGGTTCCCGAGGTCTATATTGACACTATCCGGGACATGTGACTCCGATTCCATGGTTCGGACTGCTGTTGGCGACACGAAACCCTTCCCCATCACCGTCGGGGTACACCAGGGTTCGGTCCTTAGTCCGCTTCTGTTCAGTGTAATATTAGACGAATTGTCGGACAGCATCAGGAACTCGCATGAGCAGCCTCCATGGTTGCTCATGTATGCTGACGATATTGCGCTAGCAGACGCAGACAGGGGCAGATTGGTGCGAATTGTGAAGGTGTGGAAGGAGACTCTTGAGAACGGCGGTCTGAAACTAAATGTGGCGAAGACCGAGTACTTGGCACTAAACTCGACAAATCCCACATCCGTCCGCATAGGCGGTGACTTGGTCGAGCTCACGGACCAGGTTAAATACCTGGGATCTGTTTTTCACACGTCCAGTGACGTCGATTGCGATGTCAAGTCACGCATTACTGCCGCGTGGGCCAAATGGCGGGAGATGACCGGTGTCATTTGTGATCCTAAAATGCCGATCCGGTTGAAGGGACAGGTCTACAAAACCATCATTAGACCTGTCCTTTTACATGGCAGTGAGACGTAACCAATATTGGAGCGACACAAGCAGGAGCTGAATGTCACGGAAATAGAGATGCTGCGGTGGATGTATGGAGTCACGCGGATGGACCGCGTGAGGAACTCTCGCATCCGCGGCAGCCTTCACGTCCGTGACATTGTAGACAAGTTGCAAGAGTGTCGCCTTCGTTGGTATGGTCATGTCTTGCGGCAACCGCCGGGCTACGTAGGTAACAAATGTCTGGCCATGTCAGCCCCGCCGGGTCCCGGTAAGAGGGGCAGACCCAAGAAGTGCTGGCTTGACGTCGTAAGGGATGACATTCGTGCCAATGGTCACACTACAGGGGATGCCGACGACCATGCGAAGTGGAGGAGAAAGTGTAGGAAAGCGGACCCCGGGCGTCGCGAGACGCAACTGGGACAGACGCTCGGATGATGATGATGATGACTCATATACTCGATGTTTGACGAAATTCGCCTGTGACGCATTTATTATTGGTTACGCGTTTGGTTTATACTGTGTCTGGATGTTATTTATCTATAATATGTATGTATTTAGAAATATATTTGTATGTTTATCAGTTATCTGGTTACCATAGCACAAGCTCTGCTTAGTTTGGAATCAGATGGCGTTGTGTGAGTTGTCCCAACGATATTTATTTATTATTTATAATTTTTATATTGTTTGTGTAGACATTTTATTTTCGTTTTGCTTTTATTCTATACTGTGTGTGAGTGAATAATGAAATGAGCCTATTCATTGATGTATATAAAAGACAATATCAAAACATTTCAATTTAACTAATTTATAAGAAAAATACAGGACTTTAATAGAAAGGTGATTGAATATTTCAGTTCAGAAAAATGTCGCATAAAAAATAATAAAAAATTAACATATTTTATGTCGGTTGTTGTTCTTTTGTTGCAATTTCTAATCATACTAAGAGAGCAAGTAAAGTGCACCACCACGTCGATAACCCACCAGCCGCCACTGTCGGCCACCTCAGTAGTATAAAAAAAAAACGAATAAGGCAACATTTTATTCCCATATCTCCGCGGGAATGGGAACTACGCAGGTGATTCCGTGGGGCGTCCGATACTGACAACATTTTGTGTTTTTACATAACTCAATCCGATACCAATATGAGTAAAATAAGATACCGGATAATATGAAAGGGAGGTATAATTATAATTCGTACATAGCCTAACGATTTGTAATCTCTGACTATCCCTTCAGGGGTACAGCGTGAAGATAGTTAGTTACATTTTAACTGTTAGATAAAGAACTCTAACCGTGATTCACAAGAACATGGTAAACTGAATAGGTAACATTTGCATAAACTATTATAAACTAGTTGATGCCTGCGGCTCCGCCCCCGTAACGAAACTTTCCCGTTCATGTTTCCCACAGGAACTTGCTCCCGGGACAATAAGTAGCCTATGTCCTTTCTAGGGCTCTAAACTATCTATTTACCAAATTTCATTTAAATAGGTTCAGTAGTTTTGGGGTGAACACGCGACAGACACAGACAGGCAAACAGATAAGACAAATAGAGTTACTTTCGCATTTATAATGTTAAGTAAGGATAAAAAGTTGTAACCTGTTTCTCCTCGCCATCCTTGACGTGGTCTTCGAGTCCTCTGTTGATTCTGCCGATGGTCTCGTTGGCCTGCTCCAGCCGCTGTTGTAAGCGAATTATTTCCTCATTCAGCGTATCCTTCTTGCGCACCATCGCTGTCAGTTGAGAGCTCAACTCACCTCTCTCCCTGTAAACACAGATTTACATTACTGCCTCAGTGACCTAAGTGATAGTGTATACGACTCCCACGCTGCGGTAGCGGGTTTGATGCCCGGTCGGAACAAATATCGGTGTGATTCAAAAATGTTTGTTTCGGAGTTTGGGTTAAGGGGCAAGGCAAAAAATATGGCTATGATCATCTGCGTTGCCAGAAACGTGTATGTGATCTTTTTGAAAGTGTTTGGCTAAATTTCAGTATACTTGAGGTAGTTATGTCAGCATCCCAGTGAGGTAGGTTCATCCCATATCGGAAATCGAATCGACTATGCCTGGTTTCCTATGTCTTTGAAATGGCTCGTTTCTATAACGCACATTTTCAAACAAACGTAAGCGTAAACTATTTCAATGAAAACGACTCGTAACACCAATCTACAATTGTACAGTCGCAGTACTGCTACCAGACTGTGTGCGCACAAATATTTGGTAAAAACCTACTACACCGTAACGTATCTACCTAACACCCTAACGTGCCTAATCCCCTAAGGCCCTATCCTACCATATAGTGTGTGATGAATAAATACACAAACAGATATATTTTTTATACCATTGAGGTGGCAGACAAGCATACGGCCTAACTGATGGAAAGTGGTCACCGTAGCCTATGGACGTTTGCAACACCAGAGGTGCAGCACTCGCGCTGTCGACCCTTTAAGAACCTTCTAAGACCCCTTTTGAAGAACCCCATACTGTAGACGTTCGGGAAAACCCAGGCTGGGAGCTCATTCCATTGATGATTCCTAAGATGATTTATTCCTAATGTCGAGATGCCTGCACCATACGACCTAAGGTGACAGACGGATAGTACTCGTAGATGGAATGTCCAGGATGTGGAGAGATAACTCACTGACAGTCGCACAGACTTACACAACTGATCAAAGATGGCTAAAGGTGTCTTGACCACAGTGAGGGGGTGGTAAGGTATTGAGTCACCAATGGTTCGTTGCCAACGGATGGGAGGATTACCAACTACGCTTTGTAAGGCGTACAAACACTAGTATTCCCTCTCATTAACAGGGTTGTGTCATGAATGGTCAACCTCATATTATGGAGGATTAGTATTTTTTTGTGATTTTGTGTATCTGACAAAAGCATTTGATAACGTTATGAGAGAAACTCTGTGGGATTTGCCGCCCGGATATGGTGTGGACGGCTCGCTACTGCGGGCAATACAGTCGCTTTATAGGGACTGTAAGGCTTGCGTGCGAGTAGGGGGGGATGTGTCACCTCTTTTCGACGTCTGTACAGGCGTCAAACAGGGTTGTGTCATGTCCGCCTTTTCCACCAGTTTAAGCTGGAAAAGGGCGTGCTACGTTGGTTTGGACATGTCCAACGTATGAGTGAGGAACAATTGACGAAGAATATATATTGTGCGAAAGAAGAGGATAGAAGGAGTCAGAGTAGGCAGAGACTTACATAAGAAGACCACGTGAGCAGATTGCTCAAAAATACCCAGACAAGACTGGCGATCTGTGCTCTCTGACTACAGCGTCAGGGATACAGCGTGCAGATAGTTAGTCAATTCTATTTATGTTAACTTAATTTTGATATTTTTTTCCGCTTCAAAGATTTTGTATAAAAAAAATATTACTCTTAAAAAAGGCCTCTTAAGTTCAAATTTAAATATTTAGCCAAGTACTTTGGAAACCCAAACTCGTTTAGATTACATAAGAAGAGATTGACAAGAACCAGTCAACGGCCAAAGCGAAGTCCTGTTGACTCTCTCTCCCTCTGTGGTGGGACTGTATCCGACTGCTACACAATAGGTCCTGGGTTCGATTCCCACCCAGGATAAAACTTTGTGCGATCTATAATATGTATGTATTTACTGCCTCTCTGGCGCGGTGGGAGTGTATCCGACTGCTACGCAAGAGGTCCTGGGGTCGATTCCCGGGTCGGAACAAATATTTGTGTGATCCACAAATGTGTGCTTCTGATTTTGGGTGTTTCCTATGTATAATATGCATGTATTTAGAAATATATAAGTATGTTTATCAGTTATCTAGATCCCATAACACAAGCTAATATTAGCTTACTTTGGGCTAGATGGCGCTGTGTGAAAAGTGTCCCACAATATTTATTTAGAAATATATAAGTATGTTTATCAGTTATCTGGTTACAATAGTAAAAGCTCTGCTTAGTTTGGAATCAGATGGCGTTGTGTGAGTTGTCCCAACGATATTTATTTTTTTATTTAACCACAGTACCTAGCAACTTGTCTCAGTTCCAGCTCCACCTTCTCTCGGTCAGCCTCAAGGAACTTTATCTTCTCACAAAGAGACGCCTTGTCAGCCTCCAGTTCCATGCGCGTCTGCTCAGCGGCCAGTAGCTCCTTGCGCATAGAGTTCAGGTCGCCTTGCTGTTCCGCGGATTGGTTGGAAATGCTCGATTTCTCATCTTCAAGCTAAGAAAATAAATATTTATTACATCCACACAACAAAATGAAGTGATTGAACAATTAGAGAAACAAACAATATTTGACCAAAACACAGGTGAACATTTTCTTAGCACTGCGCTGGTTTTTAAATGGTACCCAAAAACTTAGTACTATCTCATATGGAACGAGATTCTGAGATGGTATGGAGTTTGCTTCACAAATAAACAATTTAAATAATGGCGGAAGTCCCGAGGTCAAGGAATATATAAAATTAACGAGGGTTAGTAAAATTATGAAGTCAATTTCAGTGACAAATAAGCTGTCTCGCTCTATCTAATTTAAATACTTAGGATAATGATATGATTTTATTCTAAAAGTAGGGGAACCCCACAGCTTCGCCCGTGACATATTTTTAACTCCCGTCACACCTATTTAATCACATCGCTTATAAATTTTACAAAAATGTATAACAATTTGCCCGATTTGTCGCCGTTTATGATTACTGCTCCGCTCTCCGGGGTAGTAGCGTGTGATATATAGCCTTCCTCGATAAATGGGCTATCCAACTCTAAAATATTTTTTTTAAATCCGACCGAATTTTAGTTCCTGAGATTAGCGCGTTCAACTAAACAAACTCTTTAGCTTATAATATTAGTATAGATTACAGGATATTTTTTTAATAATATGGAATAAAACCATTTCGAGGGGTGTTAGTGGACGAGACCTCCCCAGCTAGCGGTGCACCTGCTGAGTGACAACCCATTAAGGGAACCCTTAATGGGTTAGAACGTCAGACGGCAGTCGCTTTCTACAATGCAACAGCCAAATAACCCCAGTCTCCAAATCTAGGTAGGGCTTGGAAGCAACTAGAGAGAACGAATATAACCATTTTCAATTCATTACCTTTGACTGCGTCGGTGGCGCATTAGTAGTGTATGCAATTGCCGCGACTGAAGTCCCGGGTTCGATTCCCGGGTCGGAAAAATATTTGTTCTACAAATGTTTGTTTCGGAGTTTGGGTGTTTCCTATGTATAATATGTATGTATTTAGAAATATATAAGTATGTATATCAGTTGTCTAGATCCTATAACACAAGCTTATATTAGTTTACTTTGAGCTAGACGGCGGTGTGGAAAAAAAAAATGTCCCAATATATTTATTTATTATTATTATTACCTTTATTTCATCTAAGAGTCTCCTGTAGCAGATACGGAACATGATATATAGCAGACAACCTTACAACCAAACAGTACAACCGACTTGAGAACTTGCTCGTCGAAGTCGGTTCAAAGATTAATACTGAGCGACGTACAAACCTAAACTAACCTAATCACAAGACTGAACAAACATCGAGACTACCCAATAAGATATGCGGACGACCTAACCGTACTCATCTCAGGGAATGTAACGGGAACTGTCTGCAATCTTACCCAACAAGCTATCGAGTAATAAATAGATTATTTACATACGTGTTTGACGTCGTCCAGTAGTTTCTTCTTATCTCCCTCAAGGTTCCTGACCGCCGTCTCCAGTTTATCAACAAGCTCTTGTAAATCGCCCCTCTCCATAAGAGTCCTCTCTAACTCTATCTCCAAATCACCTATTGTAAACATATTTTATTTTATTTATTTATTTATTATCTTATTTAATTATATATCGCCTGCCTTATTGCTTTTATTGGGCTCACCACATGTTACGTGGGACAGAAATGCATACGGTGAAACGTGGGCGTTAAATATGCCTCTGCCTACCCCTTAGGGGATGGAGGCGTGACAATATGTATTTATGCCTTATTGAAAGTTATGTCACGTCCAGAGAATGAGCGCCACTTTAATAAATGAGCTCACTAACTGCTACGAGGGACGAAAATGTATATGAAAAAATGTGAGAGTATAGTAAACTCTGCCTACCCCTTCGCGGTTAAAGACGAGACTGATAAGTGAAATGAAATTAATGAAAAAATCTTTATTTATGTAGGTCACAAAGTAACACTTATGAACGTCAAGATTACTGCTTCTACATTTACATTTACTGCCAGATTCGCAAAGCCATAGACAGAGCCTGAGGAAGAACCTGGCAATAAAACTCATGGCCACTCTTTTCTAACCGCCAGTCATTACATTAGTTTGATTTACATGATATTTGACCAATTATATAGTGTTGTGTTTAAAATCATATCAAAATGAGAGAGTAATTAAATGAAAATGAAAGACACAATGACACATTAACATTAACATTAACATCTCAACCATATGAGAAAAAATAAACTCTTTCGTTTGGCTGTGAAAAGCAGCCTTGGTGAACTTTCTCTATTGGATTTTTTTTAAATTTTTAATGGAGTAATTTTTCGATCACGAGCTGGACTCGAACCAGCGTGACCTGCTCGAGTTGCTGCTGGTTCATCCACCTCTTTACGTCTTAAGGCGACGTAAGGCACCATCGACCGGCACTTAGCATAGTTTCTTTAGAGCCACCGCATACTGGCTTCTTTTAGTATCCGCAACCGGCAACTTTGAGACAGTGTCGATACTATGTCGCGCTCGGTCGCTGCATCTGGCTTCCACAAAGCTACAAGTCGCCGGTTCAGGATACTAAAAAAAGCTAGTGTGCGGAGGCCCTAATTGGTGTTGTTGGAAGAGACTGTCTACTAACTTCTATGCTTTTCCATTTGCGATAGTATCGAGTCAGCTTCCATCTTCTGCTGGTCCAGCAGGTCCCGCGCCAGGAGCGTTTTGTTGAGTTCCTCTCTCGTCGTCACCAGCTCTGAGCGAAGGCGCGAGGAATGCTCTTCTTCTGCCCTGCATTACATATTACTAAATACAGTAGGTGAGTTAAGCAACTTTCACTATGGCTGGTTACGGATGGGTGACCGATTTGTGGCATTTCCATTTACGAGCATTTCTAAGTTAAAGGTCTTATGGGTGACTCGCAAAATGTCTACAACAGGTAGCCACAACGTCTATTTTAACACGGCAATTGGCTCACTATCTATTTGCTAGGATAGGAATCCACACGGTGGAATGTGGGTGGGTATAATATGCCACTGCCACCTCTTTAAGGCGTAATTGATAAACAATCAAACCATGAAAAACTATCATTACAAAGTTGTTGTCAATGTAATATACCTACTTTTGAAGATTCAGAATTTGTATAGAAATCATTTCTCATACTAAATAGTATACAGCATTAGAATATAAGCGATCTGATCCAAGTAATACGTATGTTATTTTTATTTAGACCACAAGCGCTTCTAATATTTATAAAAACATATACTGTAATTATTTTTCAAAATGCTTCATACTATTTAGAACCCTATTAAAGTAAGTCCTCCCATTAGTCTGCAGTTTCCCGAAAATCGTCTTGACCCCAAAGTCCTTAGAAAGATACAATTACAAAAATAATATTTACAAGTACCTCAAAACCCCTTCTCGACTGGCAGCCTCACGATGCAACTGGTCCACTTCACAATTGAGATTCCTCTTCTCAGTCTCCAACACTTCTATCGCCTTCTCGAGACGAGAGTTCACCTTTTGAAGTTTCTCGTAATCTGATGTTAGGGATTCCACCTAAAATTTATACCAGACAGTACTGTTATCCATCTACATATACAGGTGAATTTTTCAAGTGGGCCTTCAGGGCTAAATCCTAAATTATAAGGAATTAGCTGACCCGCGCAACTTCGTTATCGCTAATAAATCATGAACCGCTCGACCGATTTTGTTCAAACTTCACATAAACCATCAACTAAGCCTAAACATTTGGTTTGGATAGGTGAGCCCGTTCTTGAGTTATAAAATTACAACGAAAAGTGGCATTGATTTTTATATATGTGTATAGATATCGAAAAATGCTTAAAGGAGTCGCGAGTACGATTATGATGAAAATAAAAACAGCATCATTGGATTTCTGAAAAGTCAATTATCCTAGCCAGGAATCGAACCCAATGCTTTTGTAAAAAAAAAAAACACAGCCTGTATTATTACACCATTCGGTAGTGTTGTTGATAAGGATCGATTTCTGGAAAGCATTTTTCGATATTCCTTATAGTTTAGGATTTGACCCTAAAGGCCAACTTGAAAAATTCAGACCTATATATATACGGCTAATACAGGTATACAGCCGTATATATAGGGCACCAATATCTCTAAGACCCAAGTCGACCTCTCTTGAGTGTGATGCACCTGTGTTAATCACAGGTGCATCACACTCGGACGAGGCAACGGCGCAGGCACTCAACATATACCGGGTGGCAAAATTTTTGGGCCCAAAGTGAAATCGCCATGTAGCCGCAGAAAGCCCCCCAAGAACATATTTTATATACTACTCGGGACTTCACGCGAAACAATTTTGTACTTACATTCACCGACGTTTCGAGCGCGTTGCAGCGCCCGTGGTCGCGGCTGGACTGATGGTGAGGGCCGAGAGTATGCATGGAGTTACTTTTGTTTGTAGCTACCCTCCATTATTATTATAATGCAGGATAAGGCCGGCGACACACTTCACTCACTACGTCAGTTTTGTTTGGAACAGGTTTTCTACGGTCAAGTTTTTTCATTACTGAATTCCACATCCCGGATAGCTTGAATCCATCTTCCCTATTGAAATTATTGTATGAGCGTGGCGCTTACTGATTTTAGGTGAAGTGGGTGATGATGCGATGAGGCGTGCAAGTATCTGTTAGTGTGAGTGGGTTTCCGGTACACAGTATGGGCCAAGGAACCATCAGTTCTCACCATTAACTTAATGTCGAGAAAAGATAATGATCTGTTGTTCTCAATCTCATACGTAAACTGTGTTTTCACATGTAATGAGTTGAGATACTCAGTAAAACAAATCACCTGCTCTCTGTTGCCTTTAATTATGCAGAAAATGTCATCTACATACCTTTTCCACAACCTGATCTGGCTTTGGGCATCCTGGAATACCATGTCTTCTATATGCTCCATCCAAATATTCGCAACCACTGGTGCCAATGGACTTCCCAAAGCAACGCCGTCTATCTGGAGGTAGTGTTGGTTGTGGTAAAGGAAGTAGTTTCCTTCTATGCAACTTCGCAATAGTGTTGTGTAACTGTTCGGCAGATCATTCTCCCTCACTTTAGTCTCAATAATCAGTAGACACTCTTCTAATGGAACATTAGTAAATAAAGATTCCAATCAAAACTTACCAAAATCTCTTCCGGTTCCAACTTAATGTCTCTAACTATGTCCACAACATGGCGAGAATCTTTGACAAAAGACGGTGTTTTTCCCACCAATGGCTGCAATGCTTTGGCAATGTGTTTTGCTAGATCGTAAGTGGGAGAGTTAATTTGACTTACGATAGGTCGCAGTGGCACATTGGGTTTATGCACTTTTGGTAAGCCATATAATTTGGGTGGCTGCGTAATCTTTGCTCGGTACAAAAGGTTGAACTCGTCTTATGTGAAATCTTCTTTGTGCTCCTTGATCAATTTTCGTATTTTACGTGTTACTCGCGATGTGGGATTATAATTTACCTGCTTATATGTCTGTGTGTCCTCGAGCAAAGTGCGTATTTTCGCCTCATAATCTGTAGTCTGAAGTACTACGGTGGCGTTGCCTTTGTAAGTACAAAATTGTTTCGCGTGAAGTCCCGAGTAGTATATAAAATATGAGTATAAACCGCGAAAGTTTAAAAATAACATCCCCCAAGAACATATTTGTGGGCCGTTAACCTGAGGGCCGCTATAGGAGCCCAACGGCTACGATAGCTGGCCCATCATCACGGATCATCAACTCTGCTTTCTATCAGGCGGACGGTGCCAATAGCCGTGAAAAATATTAAAAAAAAATGTGTGTGTTCCAGCAGAGTACACAGGTAAGAAGTGAAACTTCTTTACGAAATTAATTTTACAGCTATAAAATTTTTCTCTTTCGTCGATAAAGAAGATTCACTTATGATAAACTTCAAAACAACATGGCGCGTCACCGAAAAACGTGACGATATTTTTTACAGCTATAACATTTCTCTCATACGTCGATACAGAAGTTTTACTTACGATAAAGAAGTTTCACTTCAAAACAACGTGGCGTGTAACAGAAAAACATGACAGTTATTTTTTACAGCTATGAAATTTCTCGCAACTTCGATATAGAAGTTTCACTTCAAAAAAAAACTTAAGAAAATTACATAGACAACGATAACCGGTAATGTAACGCTATGTGCAAAGAGTTGGACGAATTTATCGCAATGTCTCTCCTCCCTCCTGAAGTGCAATACTATCAACTTCGACGCGAGCTTATGCGTAGGTACGTTGGACTAAAGTGTACTCACCATAGCATTTATCTCCACTCGGTTCCGTTCTAGATTGTTCTTGTCAATCCTCAGCGCTTCCAGCGTCTTCTGCATAGACTCTTTCTCTTGTAACAGTTGGTGAAGATCGGCGTTGGCTTGATCAAGTTTACCTAAGTATTCAAAATTTACCTTATTTTAGGAACATGGTGAAAGGGTTGCTTAGTCACCAATGATTAATAAAACTTTTAATATAGTAGAATAAAACCTAACATCAATAATATCTGTATTACCAATTGATTCAAAATAATCTCAACATTGATACAATTTAATCTGTACCACCAAATTATTCATAACTAGTAAAAGCCCGGAAAGTGAAGTTTTCCCGTTCCAGTTTCCCACAGAAACTTGTTCCCAGAAAAAAAAGTGGCCTATGTGTGATGTATATTATTGTAAAGTTTCATCAAAATCCATTCAGTGGATTTTGTGTGAAAGAGTAAAACATCCATTCTTACAAACTTTCACTTTTAAAATATTAGTAGGATGATCTCAACATCTTGATACAAATTAATATTTTTAATTTGGGCGGCTTGGAAAATTTCAGCAGCAGGTCACTACAACCTGTGTATCTCCATTTCAACACGGTACTGTGCATTTTGTGACAAAACACACAAGTGAAAAGTGGGCGTACAATATACCACAGTTCTTTGTAGGATTATGCCTAGATTTATGATATATCGCAGCGGCTTCCAATCACATAGTATGTATTGTATATATATTGGTAGCTAGCATAAGACTTGCTAATTCATTTACCACAATAATAAATAAATAATAAATAAATATATTCAGCCGTTTGAGCTCTACATAGACCTGTCAGTGATGTTTGCTTTTTTATGTATATTTACTGTGGAATAAGTGTAGGATGACGAGTGAAACGGAAAACAATATACAAAACAGATGGTATTAGTGAGTAAAAAGCATGGAAAAGGAAAAAACGAAAGGAAATACCGTTAAGAAAGTAGGGATGAAAAGATATGGGGAGAACGCGATAACTGGAGTATCTGTGATAAATGTGTGTAATAGTGCTTAGTTTAAAGTGAAAGATCCTTTTTCACGAAGCGCATCGCTGTGTTTGCTTGGAGAAATTCCACATATTTTATAATGAAAAGATAGTAATATAAAGTAATATAACAAGTAGTATTACCCTGTAGGTCTTGCACCTTGTTCTCGAGCGTTGCAACCGCCGCGTCAGCCGCCTCGCTGTGCTTCCTGCATGTCAACAACTGCTCCCTAGAGTTTTGCAGTTTCACCTACAAAATTAAATTAAAAATATTGAAGCGCTCGTGGCCCCGCTGACTCAGTGTTCTGTAAACGATCACTGCGTTAAGCAACATTCGCTATACGTGGTCCCTGGATGGGTGACCACTTTGTGGAATATACATTTGCGAGCTTTTCCGTGCTTCGGAAGGCACGTTAAGCCGTTGGTCCCGGTTGCCAGTAAAATGGCAGTCGTTAAGCCTGGTTGAAGGCCTTATGGGCGGCTTGAAAAATTTCAACAGCAGGTCGCCACAGCCTGCAACTGTCCATTACAACACGGCAATGGGCTCACCACCTGTTACGTATACTCTGATTTTTTTCTTTATATACTAGAATGACATTTGGAATGTTGCCGCTTTATCGCAATAAAAAGATAGTGACGTGACCAAAAATAATAGGTGGTTAGTGGATTAGTTTGAAATTGTGTGTATGCAAATTCAAGGTGTATTGAATGAGAAGTTTTAGAATTAATTAATTTAAGTCATGCTTTATTCGTAAGTTTTTTGAACACTCTGAAACTTGTTTGCTTTGTCACCTAATAACATATCGAATTAGCTTTCCTCCTCATTGGAAACGTATTTAAACAAGTTTTGTCACTGTCTTCTCTGACGCTCAAAGTAACCCGGCGTTTTTTTTTTTCTTGGAGACATAACTGCAGTACTCGGTTCAATGTTTTGCATGATGTTTTACATAATACAACAAACATAAAACCAAACAGTGACACTCAAACAACAACGACAACTCAAACAAAGCTTGTGGAATAGGTGGGTATACGTTAAACTGATCGGGAGTGAAGAACGTTCGGCGGTATGGTATTTTCTGGCAGATATTATTGTTTTAATATTTATTATTTACACGTATATTTTTTTGTAGTTGAAATGAAGATTTCATACATGAAAAATAAATATTTACTGGAGCACCCTCACGACAGACTGCGGATCGGGTTCCTAAACGCGCCTTCTACGCCGCCTCTTTTGCGAGCACGACGTGCTCTGTGCTCGCAGAATGACGTGGCGGAGTCCTTACTTACTCCCGCATGAGACCATGACTCGCACCATGGTCTCCTGCGGGACAAAAGAATATCCTTGTCTAAGAGAATAAAATATCATTATCTGTAGAGTTTATTGCCAAGTACTCGGTCTTCGCCACATTAAGTTTCAGACCGTTGTTCTCAAACGTCTCCTTTCACGCCTTCACACGTCATACCAATCTGCCCCTGTCCGTGTCTGCCAGCGCGATATCATCAGCATACATGAACAACCACGGAGGCTGCTCATGTGAGTCCCTGATGCTGTCTGACATCGCTTCTAATATCACGCTAAACAAGAACGGACTAAGGACAGAACCTTGATGTATCCCGACGGTAATGGGGAAGGGTTTTGTGTCGCCAAGTCGCCGTCGTATGTTCAAGAGCAAAAATAATAGTTAAGAAATATTTATAACATTATTTGTATTATCAGTATGCATTTTGATAGTAATTTTAAAAACCTTGAAAAATGAAGAACCATTCAACCGATTTTGTGCAAACTTCACATAAACCATCCACTAAATAGTTCGAACAAAGCCTAAACATTTGGTTTAGATAGGTGAGCCCGATCTGAGTGAGTTATAAAATTACAATGAAAAGTGGCATTGATTTTTATATATATATTGATAAAGTTATAGGAGGTTTATATAGGGTAGGCAGTGCGAGTGACTAACTAAAGTTACTGAGAGTAACACTTCCTATATACTATATTCTATGTAAGCTTTCTGAACAGAAATAAATAAAATAAATAAATAAATATATATATATATATATATATATATATATATAGGAAATGTAATAGGTATAGGATTTACAGCTTAATGTAACCACTTTAGCAGCATGCCTATAGTTGAGTCATTTTAAGAAGCCACATTTGACATTTCATCAAAAATCCCCAACGTATCCTTGTAACAGCGGGTATAAAATAATATTAATTTTTTCAAAGTTAGAACTGCATAATTGCTGAACTTTTCTCAGTTACACACATACATATTTTACTGTCTTATTGCCCAAAAAAGACTTTTTTATTATCTACTTTCAGTAATAAACCATTGTAAAAAATAAATAAACAGTTTATGTTCTAAAGAACTGAACGTCGTTACAACGTTGCGGTAGAGGACACTTTTCATTTTTAAAAACTAGGAAGGTTACAATGAAAATCGAAAGTTTATTAGCAGAATCGAATGTAATGAGACTTATTTGAAATATTCCATCCTTTTAAAGTTTTGTTTTAATCATACCTACTGATCTTCGTAATTTTGTCATTCTTATACACTATTACTAATGGATGCCCGCGGCTTCAGTCGCGTAGAGAAGTTTTCCCGTTCCCTTTTACCACAGGAACTTGTTTCTGGGATAAAAATAAGCCTACGTGTTATTCTGATATATAAGCCATATTATTGTAGTTTTATTTAAATCCATTCGGTAGCTTTTACGTGAAAGAGTAACAAATATAATATCCATACTTACAAACTTTTACGTTTAAAACATTAGTAGGATATATTCATTATTTTCATGTTTCTTTAACATAATTTTCTTTGCCCTAAATATTGCTCTTATTTTGACAGGTTTGACAGTTGTACCAGATCTAGTGCTCTAGAGCTCCGACGTATGAAGGTCCGGTGTACAAAACAATCCTTTTTTTTCTAATTTCATACCTACTCCAAAACTTCATTTAGTTTGATTTTTTATTATTTCTGTTTAACTAAACGTAATATTGTAATATTGCATCTTATTTATTTATTTCATTTTTAAAAAAATAAAGTACCTGGCATTTATTCTTTTTCTGTTTTTTACATACATACATATCATCACGCCTGTCTCCCATCGGGGTAGGCAGAGACTTTGGCTTTCCACTTGCTACGATTCTGGCATACAACTTTCGCTTCGTCAACTTTCATAATTGTTTTCATACACGCTCGCCGATTAAGGGTACTCTTGACCTGGCCTTTTGTCAAAAGATCTTCAATTTGATCGGTATATGTACGTCGAGGTCGACCCTTACCAGTTTGCCCATTTACTCTCACCGCATAAATTTTCTTCGTCAGTCTATTTTCATCCATCCTCTCCACGTGACCAAACCATCTAAGCATCCCTTTTTCTATCTTAGTCACTACGTCTTCTGTCATACCGCAATGTTCCTTTATCACGCTGTTCCTTTCTTTACCTATCAATTTCACTCCAGCTATACTTCTCAGACTCCTCTGTTTTTTGTACGGGAATATGTCACTATAAATGATTACCCACATTGCCAGCCTTCACGTTGTGAGTACTCGAAGAAAATAACAATTATAAACTTTTTACATCAATAAATTGAAGTGATAATTTTATATATTTTTTTTATTCGTTTAAATTTTAGATAATGTTCCTAAATTTACGATAGAAAAAGTATAACAATAATTGGACTGGACTTCCACTGAAATACTGTACTACTTTCTTCTTGATAGTTTACTTTTCAAAATAACTGATTCGATTAATATATGTTTGAAGTCCGTATCGGTTCATTCACATTAATCGATATTTTTAATCATGTCATCTCACTATGAAGCAAAAACTGACACTTGTCAAATGTGGCCTCTTATATTGACTCAACTATAGTGCGAAATATTCCGAGCGCTTTATAAACTTACGGTGAACGCGAACGCGAATTTGTATTGAATTTAGACAGCACATTTCTCAACTACCTCAGTGGCGCGGTAGTAGTGTATTTCCTACAATTCCCTGGTCGGAACAAATATTTGGGTGTTCCACAAATATGTATAATATGTACGTATTTAGAAATATATAATATTAGGTTGTGTTGTTGTGTGTTAGGTCACTGGTTTATCAGTTGTCTAGATGCCATAGTACAAGCGTATAGCTTAGTTTGGGCTATATAGCGCTGTGTAAAAAGAGTCCAACAATATTTATTTATTTCACGTAAATATGCTTCACTGTAAGTAGTAATAGACAGGTGCCTGCTAAACCCAGCACTAGGCACACTGGGGGGCTGTATGTTTGTCTGTGTAAGTATAAATACAAACATACATATTATCACACCTTTATCCCCGAAGGGGTAGGCAGAGGAATATTAAACGCCCACATGTCACCGTATGTATTTTTGTCCCACATAACAGGTGGTGAGCCCATTTTTCAAGCCGCCCATAACGCATTCAACTTGGTTTAACGACTGCCATTTTATTGGCAACCGGGACCAAGGGCTTAACGTGCCTTCCGAAGCACGGAAACGTTCGCAAATGTAAATGCCACAAAGTGGTCACCCATCCAAGGATCAGCTATAGCGAAAGTTGCTTAGCGCAGTGAACGCTACCAGAACACTGAGTTCGCGGGACCACGAGCGCAGTGTAAGCATAAAAGAAACTATTTTCTAAGTTATTTGAGATATCAGGGTCACTACAGCAAATATTAAGAAAGAAAGCCTACGAAAGAGTTTCGGAGTTTGGGTGTTTCCTATGTATAATATGTATGTATTTAGAAATATATAAGTATGTTTATCAGTTATCTAGATCCTTTAACACAAGCTAATATTAGCTTACTTTGGGCTAGATGGCGCTGTGTGAATAGTGTACGACAATGCTTAAAAAAAAGTATAAGAAGTTACCTGCAGCTCGTGTATTTGAATCTGATACTTGTGCAGCGCGGCTTGCACGGCCGATATAGTGCTCTCGGCAAAAGCTGTCGCGTTGGCGGACGATGACACGCGTTTTGGTGATCTGCAGTATAAATAACTGTTTTCTGTGCTGTCCCCGGAATCAGAGAATTCCTTATGTATATACGCCAACTATGGCGGCGGTAAACGTAGTTCGAACATCGTATTAAGACGAAAAGAGGTGAATTAATTCGTCAGTTTCGAGCGGGTATCGATACCCTAGTTAGTAAAGCGTCTGGCGCGTCAAGCGAGAAGTCGTTGTATCGAATCCAGCTCGAGACTGATATATTATTACAATGTAAATTTAAAACGTACGTCACGTGATCGCAGTCGCATAATTAGAACAACATTTATTGTGGTGGCATATAAACTTTTGTGAAAATGTGCGGCATTTTCCACTGAGTTATCCAATTCACAACACTTGTGCATGTTGTCGAAGCTATTATTTTTATAAAGCCACCAGACAGCTTTTATTTTTAGGAATCCAGACACACTTCGAGAGCGTTACAATTTAACTGTAGTAATATCGTACAGCTCTGAACTAACAACTGTATAGTTTATAGACACGTTCTGATTATCAGTTTAGTTTGAAGGCTACAGTGAAATCGTAACGATTTTAGTAGCGTGTGATTTACCATTACACATAAACACTGGAAAATAAACTTATTTTAAAAAAATCTTAAAGTAACGACTACCGTATCCTTCGTTGTTCCGATACGACTGCATCTACAATGAAAGAAAGAGACAGAGAGTTACCGGTCATGCAGGTGCAAGTGAGAGGCGTGCGCGGCGTGAGGCCCGTCCGTGTCGGAGTCGTGTATGAGCGCACGCGCCACCTCCTCGAGCGCGCCGCGCATCACGTTGGCCTCGTTGCACGCCACCTCCGCCATCTCGCAACGTTCCTCCTGGAAAACCAAATTTATAAAAAATTTGCTGCCCTTGCTCGACTTTCACTGCGCGGTTTTTGTACCATCGGTATTAAAAAACCATCATTGGCGCTACTCGAACACAAATACCTACAAAATTTTATCAAAATCTCAAAGTCTCCCTAACGAGACACATTGATTTCTCTAATATATTGCCTTTGGCTTCCCCATCCGGGACAAATAGATACATTATTTTTTATACATTACAATCTGGCTCCCCGCACAGGGACCAATAAACGCGCAATTATCTTTTCTACATTACAATTTTGGCAGCTATTCTCGAGTTTTGCGCTTAGCAACACATTTGGCGATTAATTTATATTTATGTAAAAACCTATATAGAAGATTTACATTAAATTGGAGACATCGTAAACTAACTCCTTTTAGCAGTAGCGACCGGCAATGTAGTCTCTTTTTAGAAGCTAACTGTAAAGATACACATAATTGAAAACGCCAATTGCGGGGATTGAACCGATACTGTAGTCGCTAAACACCGAGTCACGAAAACGCGATGCAGCATTGGTATGATTGCCGGTCGCCGATGCTTAAACTGCTAGTCTGCGGTGTCATGATATGAAATTATGTTCATTTATGTAGGTCACAAAATAACGCTTATAAACCTCAAGATTATTGCTTCTTCACTTACTGCCAGATTCGCAAGGCAATAGGTAAAGCTTAAGAATCTGGTAATAAATCTCATGGCTATTAACCTACATAATATTCATATTTTATAGAAAACTAGCTCATCCCCGAAATTCTTATTCGAGATTTCGTACGGAACCCTAAACTTTTTGAAAATTCAATATAGCTTATGTTTGTCACGAAGTATGTAGCTTTCTAATGGTAAAATAATTTTTGACAGTTTCTGACGCTATTAATTACAAACAAACTTAAAAATTATTCCTAACCAACTATCTTCACGCTGTATCCCCGACGGGGTAGTCAGAGAGGACAGATCGCCAAGCTTCGCGATCCATGCATACTTCTTTCACTTCTTCGAGATTCATCATTCAAAAATCTTTCCTCTTTATAATATTAGTACAGAAGATCTTTACTAAGGACATTAATATCTTCTTAGGTTCAAATTACTTGGTCACAGATCTTCTCAAAATGTTCCGAGAGAAAATATTTCTGATTGCACCATAAACTAAATCTTTACTTATTTTTAAATTTTGGAGTGAAAACTTCTTTAGCGGCGTTGGGTATAAAATCTTAAACTCGCGTCAGGACACGTGTCCTGATCGAAAAAGCGTAAGATTTTTATCATCATCATCTTTACGTCGAACCCGGTCAATTTTTGAAGGAAAAACTTCTTTTAGCGCGGTACGCATATTTTTAGATGAGATAAAATCTCTGGACTCGCGACCATAATCATCATCATCATCTAACGTTGATTCCGGTCATCTACAGGTCTTATTAAATAATGCTGTGTAATCAATTAGGACTCTTTCAGTGTAGAATTATTTTTTATCATCATCATCTTTACGTCGATCCCGGTCAATTTTTGAAGGAAAAACTTCTTTTAGCGCGGTACGCATATTTTTAGATGAGATAAAATCTCTGGACTCGCGACCATAATCATCATCATCATCATCAAACGTTGATTCCGGTCATCTACAGGTCTTATTAAATAATGCTGTGTAATCAATTAGGACTCTTTCAGTGTAGAATTATTTTTTATCATCATCATCTTTACGTCGATCCCGGTCAATTTTTGAAGGAAAAACTTCTTTTAGCGCGGTACGCATATTTTTAGATGAGATAAAATCTCTGGACTCGCTACCATAATCATCATCATCATCTAACGTTGATTCCGGTCATCTACAGGTCTTATTAAATAATGCTGTGTAATCAATTAGGACTCTTTCAGTGTAGATTTATTTTTCATCATCATCATCTTTACGTCGATCCCGGTCAATTTTTGAAGGAAAAATTTCTTTTAGCGCGGTACGCAATTTTTTAGATGAGATAAATTTGGACTCGCTACTCCCCGTTTTTTGAAGTGAAAACTTCTTTAGCGGCGTTGAGCACTTTTTCTGTAATGGGTATAAAATCTTAAACTCGCGTCAGGACACGTGACCTGATCGAAAAAGCGTAAGACGGATGGAGTTTTTAAGTGAAAACGCCTCTTAGCGTGGTACACATATTTTTAGAGGAGATAAAATCTCTGGATTTGCGACTATAATCATCATCATCATCTAATGTTGAACGTGGTCATCTACAGGTCTTATTAAATAATATTGTGTAATCAATTAAGACTCTTTCAGAGTAGAATTTTTTTTTCATCATCATCATTAACGTCCATCCCGGTCAATTTTTGAAGTGAATATTCTTTTAGCGCGGTACGCTTATTTTTAGATGAGATAAAATCTCTGGACTCGCGACCATTATCATCATCATCATCTAACGTTGATTCCGGTCATCTACAGGTCTTATTAAATAATGCTGTGTAATCAATTAGGAGTCTTTCAGTGTAGATTTATTTTTCATCATCATCATCATTAACGTCGATCCCGGTCAATTTTTGAAGGACAAACTTCTTTTAGCGCGGTACGCAATTTTTTAGATGAGATAAATCTCTGGACTCGCTACACCCCGTTACGATACGCAGCTATAGTGTGTGCATATATGCATGTACCAACGCGTCTAGATAAATAAATTATTAATAAATTGAGTTTTCACTTCTGTCGGCACTCCCGGAGTGGTTAGGTTTTTTAAATTTATACTATTTCTGTCTTGCACATTTCAGTATTCAACATTAATATTCAATCAGTTCATAATAAAAAATTCTTTAAGCCTAAAAAGAATCCACTCACGAGCCCCTGCAGTTCTCCCAGCAGTCGTTGTATCCTCGTGTCCCGCTCACGCAGTTCAGCGAGCGCGGAATCCCTCTGTGACGTCATCTCCCGCAAGTCCACCCGCATAATCTCTATGTTGATGTTGCCAGATGGCGTTGTTGAATGTCCAGTAGCTGATGACTGACCAGCCCCGCATGGTCCACAGCAAGATGGCTGCCCAGACTGCAGATGTTGGCCCGACGGTTGGTAGTCTTGCTGTTTGGACAAAAAAATATAACTTGTAAAATTAAAAAAAAATTGTTTCTCAATAGTACTTGTTCCCGGGATAAAAAGTAATACTATCTCTGTACCAAATTTAATTGAAATCTGTTCAGTAGTATAGGCGTGACAGAATAACAGACAGAGTTACTTTCGCATTTATAACATTTGTAGTTGACGACCGCGACTTCGCCCACGTAGAGAAGTATTTTCCGTTCCCGTTTCCCACATCAACTTGATCCCAGGATAAAAAGTTGCCGCGACTTCGCCCGCGTAGAGAAGTTTTCCCGTTCCCGTTTCCCACATCAACTTGATCCCAGGATAAAAAGTTGCCGCGACTTCGCCCGCGTAGAGAAGTTTTCCCGTTCCCGTTTCCCACATCAACTTGATCCCAGGATAAAAAG
Source organism: Thumatha senex (assembly GCA_948477245.1). Taxonomy (NCBI): domain Eukaryota; kingdom Metazoa; phylum Arthropoda; class Insecta; order Lepidoptera; family Erebidae; genus Thumatha; species Thumatha senex. Next base: position 3,939,531 of record OX419734.1, read on the forward strand.
TAGCCGCGACTTCGCCCTCGTAGAGAAGTTTTCCCGTTTCCCACAATGTGTTTTTTCTGATGTATAAGCTATTATTTGTATCATTTTAATGTTTCATCAATTTTCATTCCGTAGTTTTGCATAAAAGAGTAATAAACCTACATCCATACATTATTTAAAATTTCACGTTTATATTATTAGTAAGAAGTAGCGATTATTAAAAAACCTATGAGTATGGCGGGTCATAGCGAATCTTAAAGCTTTAGTCGCTTATTAAGGAACTCTAAAAATAAAAATCTAAGAAATTTGTGTAAAAATAATAATCAGCTATGAGTGTTCAAATATGTTCTATTTTTAAAGTTATACTTCTTTTGGCGCCTTAGGAAAAAAATATGAGAGTAAATTTTTACGACGCACACCATGCAGTTAGCTGATAAGTGTTTCCATGACGACTTATTTAACACCTTAACTTAGCTCTTAAGTGTATAACTACAAATACATTCAAAATGAACTTATAAACACATTGAAAGTAGTGAAATCTTCTTAGACTAAAGTTCTTCTTACGTGTACATAAGTACACAAACACACACACACTTTTCTTTATATGTAAAACTTGAAAATTATATCTTACCTTGCATCCTCCACCAGTACCCAAGCTGGTCTGAGCAGCAAAAGCATTGATGGAATAGCCACTGAGCACGCCGACCAGGTCCCTGACATTGGAGTCAAAGTCGTTCTTGACTCGGTACAGATCGCGTTCGGTGTTCGTTTGCAGTTCAGAGAAGTGGCGCTTGACGGATACTACCTCACGCCACAAACTTAGCAAGCGACTGTGCTCACTGGAGTAGTAGTCATTAAAGGCCTATGGACAAGAAGTGTACATGATTAGTTTCCTTCTAAAACATAATAATAAAACTTTCAATGATCAGGTGTAGACCAAGTACTTGGCACTAAACTCGACAGATCCCACATCCGTCCGCATAGGCGGTAATTGTTTTTTTTTTGTATTTCACACTTCCAGTGTCGATGTCTAATCACGCATTGCTGCCACGTGGGTCAAATGGCGGAAGATGACGGTTGTCATTTGTGACCCAAAAATGCCGATCCGGTTAAGGGACAGGTCTACAAAATCATCATTAGACCTGTCATTTTACATGGCAGTGAGACGTGGCCAATATTCGAGCGACACAAGCAGGAGCTGCGTGTCACGGAAATGAAGATGCTGCGGTGGATGTGTGGAGTCACGCGGATGGACCGCGTGAGGAACTCTCCAATCCGCGGCAGCCTTAACGTCTGTGACATTGCAAACAAGTTGCAAGAGTGACGCCTTCGCTGGTATGGTCACGTCTTGCGGCAACCGACGGGTTACGTGGCAAACAAATGTCTGGCCATGTCAGCCCAGCCCGGTCCCGGTAAGAGGAGAAGACCCAAGAAGTGCTGGCTTAAGTCGTAAGGGATGACATACCTACCAATGGTCTCACTACAGGGGATGCCGACGACCGTGCGAAGTGGAGGAGAAAATGTAGGAAAGCGGACCCCGGGCATTACGAGACGGAACTGGGATAGACGCTTGGATTATAAATGATTAGGTGTCTTTTTACAGTTGCAATTAACAAAGCCCATCAAACTCTATGATTACTATGAAATTCACAAAGCTAGCCATTACAATCCACTATGCAAATGTACGGATATTTATGTTAAAGTTAGTTTATGTTTTATCTGAAACTAACTTAGTTTATGCATTTTATGTTAAAAACATTATTAACTTAGTTTATGTTTTATTACTCACATGAGTAATAAGGCCCAATCAACTAAATAACAAAGCAGCATGCTATATCAAGAACATGGGCAGATATTTTTGTTTCTAAAATATTGTGAGATACCGAGTGAATTTTGTTTCATGGTTGAGTCATAATTTAGGTTGCCTTCAGGTAATTAAGACCAAAAAGGAAAGAAAAAAATTTTTACAAGGGCTGCATAAAAATCAATTAAAAAATATTCAACATTATGATTTCGAAGGAAAATAATACTTAGTTTCACATAAAATATTTCTTTTAGCATTTTTAATACTCTCATAGCTATTAAAATTGGTAATTTACAGGCAGTTAAAAGTCTTATTTAGAGTAAAAATTTATGCTGTCTGATTTTTAGCTAATTCACTTGAATAAGCTGTTTTAAAAATGCAAGATCAAATTAATAAAAAGAAGCACAAAGATTAAACCTGTTCTTCATCTTTCCATTCATCTTCTTTGATAGCCATCTCATCCCGCAATCCCTCCCAATCATTAGTGAGTTTCTGCAAGTCAGCAGTCAAAGCTTCATTGAGTTGATGGGACTCCTCCAACTGGTCACGCAACAGAGTGTTCTGCTGAACTAAATTCTCACACCTGAAAGATGTTAATAGTTATAGTAAGTTACATAATGAGTGTCAAACTTTAAAAAAGGCCATAAAGAGAAACCATTCAGGTTAAAATGTGAAGATGTGTCAAGATTTCAAGAAAAAATTTCCAAGATGTGTCGCAAGTTTCACCAAGTGCCATCAATCAACTGTATAAATGTGATATCAAGATATAAAGTCTCTCTTCTCTTTTCATCTTAGTGTAATCCCAGTTGCTTCTAAACCCTTCCTAGATTTCAAGCCTAGTGTTCACTTTAATTTGCCTCATATAACCAACCTCATATGCCTCTAAATATTGTATGGCTTTGGATTTTTAGCATTGTTAGCAACTGCCGACTGACTTCCTAACCCCAATAGGGCACGTCAGGTTCACAAAACATGTGTAGTAGTTTGGCACTTTCACAAATATAATAATACTAGTTGATGCCAGCTCGACACGCGTGGTTAAGTTTCCTGTTTCCCACAGGAACTTGTTACTGGTATAAAAAGTAGCCTATGTGTTATTCTGATGTGTAAGCTATATTATTGTAAAGTTTCACCAAAACCCATTCTGTAGATTTTGCGTGAAAGAGTAACAAACATCCATATTTACAAGCTTTCGCGTTTATAATTTTAGTAGGATATTTTCAAGGTCGGCAGCGCCGCACCTTTAGGGTTGCAAACATCCATAGGCTAAGGTGACCACTTTCCATCAAGTTGGTAAAAACTCAATGTTTAGGGCTTCGATAATGATTGTTTACTTTAATAATTAACTTACTTGCGTTTCTCCTCATCTAACCGTCTTAGTGCGGTTTCCAAATCGTTGATCCTGGCATCGGCAGCAGCCACGGCGGATGAAGTAGCCGAAGCCGGCGGCGGTGGTAGTGCGATACTGGTCTTTGCGCCGGGAGACCGATAGGACGTCGGTTCACTACGCGGAGTGGTCTCCAGCATATGGGTCTCAAGATCAGCGCAGCGCTGTTTATATTGAAGCACCTTACGGACAATAGATATCACATGCATATATCAAGTAAATCCATTCGTAAAAGAGTTTATTATATTTCACTCTTGCCATTGAATAAATGGTATAAAAATTACATTTTAAAATAATATATCATTAGACAAGTTTACCTTTTAGCATACATTTCAGTCACCTTAAAGTTACACAAATCAAGAAGTATTATAGATCGCTACACAGAAAGAAATGTAACTTCAACTTCAACTTTTAGCTTGTGGCATTTGTGGATAGGCTTCCACTAGTCCGCCAATGTCATGTTTCGGACTGTTTCGGTTCGGATTAGGTTTCGGAAGGACAAACTGTCAAACTCATTGTACGGTTTGTCAACTGAACAGCCAAAAGGAAGAAAGAAATGTAATCAACAAAACAAAAAATATTCGAATTGTTTACGTTTTTATCTATCACTTTGACAATGACAAATATGACAGAGATAGATTTTTTTTTAGTAGTCTTCACCCATTTTGGGCAGGCAAAGGAAACTTAGTCCATACAGCCAAGTCTACAGTTATTATTTTCTTGTTATTTTGTTTTAGTCCTGTCTAGTCGTTTGTCGATGTCAATTCCTCAGTCCTAGGTCCTAGTCCGTGCCCCAATAAGGCAGTGGATCCCTTATTGCGGCTATCTATGGCAATTTGGCACTAACACAAACAACACCGCTATTCTTTGCAATATATCACTTTCGTTCACAAATGCACTTTTCCTAACTCTTTATGTATACAATTCCACCATTGTTAAACACAAAAACACGAATTTTACGCTAGTTTTTGAAAATAATATACGACAAACATGCGTCACCGCTCGTGTTGGCGCTAAAAAGCCATGACAGCGATAGAACGATGACATATCTGATGGCTTAAAAACCAAAGCTTCTAATAAAACAAAAAGAAATGAGAACTAATACACTGATTTGTTGTCCATAAAAATAAAGTAACATATTTTACCTTTGCCTGAAGTCTGGAGACCAACTGTGCTTGTCCTTGTTGCGCCCTACGGTACGCGTCAAGTCTTCGCTTATGGTCCGCTGCCTCGCCCGCAAGACGAGCGCGAAGTTCTTCATTCTGCCGTCGCAGGTCGCTGCTGACACTACCCACCGGAGAATCCATCTCCGGTGGGCTGTCTAACGATTTCTAGACAGATTATAGATTACATTTTAATATTCTATAGCAAATATAACAAATAGGTAATTGAAATAATATAATATAGTTACTAATATATCAGAATAAATGTAATGTGTGCAGTATTTAGTTTTGCCTCCCTATATATATTTTAGTTTCAGTCCCAGGGCACGTCCACCATTTTTGTACCTTAGTTCTATAAATAAACTACTTATAAAGCTAAATTAATCCTATATTTAGATTATGTTCTGCTAAGCTAAAGTTACTTTCGTTGCTGAGCTTATCTACTTGTATCAGACCTAAAGACCTATTTAATTGTAGTCTATAAGATATACCTATAATTAATTTTTATTAAAGTGAAAAAAGACGGCTTGGTTCAGTCGACGGGGATTGAGCCGGTGACCTTTGCCTAACCAGGGCAATGTTCTAGCCACTGAACTACCCGAGCCGTATCGAAACAAGTGAAGAATTTCAACTTCAACTTGTTTAGGTACGGTTCGGGTAGTTCAGTAGTTAGAACATTGCCCATTTTCATAAATATTTAATTAATAAAAAATGAAAGTTAGAACACTTATTGCTTTAAAAATTTATACCTTCTATTAGTATTATAAGTATATTACGATCTTTGAAAATCGGGTAGTTTTAATTACAACAGCTTACCTCCCTTTTTAGACGTTGATGTGGTAACGTGCTTGGGCGTCTACCGATCGGAGCACGAGCGCTCCGAGGCGTTGTTAAAGTTTCCCTGGTATGTAACTGTAAAAGAAAAAAAAAGGTGAACTCCCGATATAAATCATACATTATCATTCGAGATTTCATCCAGGTTAATCCGATATCTTCTCTACGAAGAATCAAGGTTTTTCCCATGGTCTATAGTAGGAATTTTTAGACAATTAGATACTTTTCATACGTGCCAACCCTTAAACAACCCTCAGAATTGTCACATAATGCAAATAATATTAGCTGTTTTAAAATATTAACCTGAAATGTTACTTTTTTCTTGACTTTCTTTTGTTTCATGTCCAAATAAATATGGCGACCCGACTTAAATTCGAAAGACATTTTGCACGAACGTTAACTCATTCACAGGGTATCTTACAAAAATAGAATAAAACCTCTGACGGAAACACGAGGAAATGAAAAGTTGGTTGAAATTAAAACTAAAAAGACTACATTCTGAGGTGTGGTAACAACGAAAATGCGGTTTGTACTGCAGAAATAAGTCGGGCGAGCTTTCCGTAGGGTTGGAAGAATGTTGGTTATCGGACAAGCCATCTAATTACCGCCGTCTACAATGCAATTACTCACCGAGGCCCCTTAGTTTAGCTGTACGTATCTACTACTCCCCTTTGCAGTCAATATAATAACACTATTACAATACAAAAAGGTAGGTAGTGTCAATCAGTCTAATTATTCAGCAAGTCATTATGGGAAAATGATTTCATGTTGAATCAATATCAAAATGGCGTCGCCCTCCTGATGGTAAGCAAAGACGACGACCCTTGATTGAGGGTCGCTATCTCAACCTGCAGGGCTTCGATAGCGACCCTCATTTTAAAGGCCTAGAAATATGTATTTTCATGCTTCTCTTCAAAGGACCCAGGATTGTAAGAGGAGGAAAACACGTGCGCCGGCATTAGACAGTCTGACCTCCCAACCCCGTAAAGGTGGGAGCCTTGAGCCCTGGAGATTTTGATGGGGACGGAATCTTAAAAAGTGTTAAAAGGAAAGGAATCTTAAAAGGGTCGGCAGCGCGAGTGCTGTACCTCTGGTGTTGCAAACGTCCATAGGCTACGGTGACTACTTTCCATCAGGTGGGTGGGTGGTATAAAAAAAAACTTACACTAAATTTAAGAAAAGCTTATGTGGCAGTTACTTTTCAACATTTAACAATGAATACATAGACAGAATTCTTATTATATATACCTAGGTCACTAGATCACAGCATATAATACTCGTACGATATGTACACTCTAATCATTACCAAGCCGTCTGAATATAATTTGAAGATTATAAATTAGCAGCATGTAACTTTAGTGAGTGGATGAAGACATAAACATTTAGTTTCTTCAGGGAAACTAAATAGCCTTTTACTTATCAGTGACGCCTTTATCCCCGAGGGGTAAGCAGAGACATACTATACGCTCACATTTCACCGTATGTATTTTTCCCACGCGTGATGAGGTCATTGCCGTGTTGAAATGGACAGGCGCAGGCTGTCACAATCTGCTATTGAAAATTTTCAAGCCGCCCATAAGGCCTTTGACTTGGTTTAACGGCTGCCATGTTAATGTTAACCGGGACGAACGGCTTAATGCGCTTTCCGAAGCACGAACACACTGAAAATGTCACAAAGAATTGATTGCCTTAGGCATAGAGAGACGCGCACAGCCTATCTGTCCTAAACCTAATGGGACCGAATCAATGGGGCGGAGACAGTTCTGAGATCTTTGGAACCCAGTACGTTTTCTGTTGTACGGGGAAACAGAGTTATTTCTCTCCCGTTCCTTTCTGCACAACTCTTCAGACAACTCCTCGTCGTAAATCAATATGCGACGTGATACCACTGAATTTCGCACCGTGACCGTGGCTATCAGCTTGGTCTGTGCTTTACCTGCTTCTATGGCCCTTGCCCGATCCACTCTAGGCAATTTACTAGCGTGTCACTGAAGCAGTTATTGTACCCTAGTTGTTATTGTACCCGAGTGATATAAAAATACAATTACTTTTTGAGGTAAGCGTGCCTGGTGAGAACTTGCGTCGATTGGTAGGAGAAAGCTTTTGATGCCTTTCGGTCAATCCTACCTACGTCTGTTACCGCCTTGATAGTGTGCCCAACGCTTGGTTACCTCACTCGGCTCCTTAAACTACTCCATGAGTTTCATGACATCTAGCGAAGCCTGCTGTAACTAGCAGTTACGAAAGTACTATTTGTTGGTGCACGATAAGCTGGTTACTTCATTAGGGCAAAATTAGAAACGAATGAAATACGAGTATGAACGAAAAGGTCAATTACCTTAAACGACCACCTTTCAGCTACCTAGTAAAGTTAACCTTGTTAAACGTTTTAGCCGATATGTAAACAAAACATGTTTGTTCCTATCAATCCAAATAATGTTAGTAAATAACATTGTGACACTAGAATTATATTTAATGTAGATTATATTTTTTTGGCTTACCTATTTTAATGTGGCCATGTCTGTTTCACGGGTGATTTCGATCAAAATTTTGTAATTAATTGATAATACGCGTTGGTAACCTAGCAACGCCATCAACACCTAGGTACCTCGTGGTAAATTAATCATTTTCTAGTCACTACTGATTCATTACTTAATTTATTTACTCTTTACACTGAACTCAGCAAATTTTATTAAAATGAGTTTGGTTGATTTAAGTTTAAAGAAACATTTTGCAATAGTTTGTAGGTAGGTACCTTATCTATTAATTTCTCTGTGCCAATTCTATTTTTGAATTTTCTTTTCAATTTGATTTTAAAACCTTTTGTTTGTTTTTTCAACTTGTACTATTTTTCTTCATCACAGGCCTAATCCTGTTACATTATTTTTTTCTATGCTTACACACGTGTGTCTCTCAAAAAGTTATGGGGTGTACTGTTAAAAAATTTACGTAAATTTTATGAGAGGGGGCGAGCGATTCGCTTGACTGGTCACCCCTTCAAGTTCAGGTGTATTTACCTACTACAATGATATGATAATGATAACACTTTTATATTAGAGTTCCACATGACTGAAAACCAATCCAATGTTAAAGTTCAGTTTAATGTCGGAAAACCAAAGATATTAGGTACCGTAAATATTTACGCCCCGCTCCACAGTAGAGCGTCTTGAAGCTTAGAGAATATTACACCCCCTACCCCCTTTCTGTTAGACCTGCAATTAAGTGGTCATAGTAGCGGTATTATACCCACATCTTAACACCTCGATATTTCGCCAGTCAATACAATATCGTTGCAAACCATTTATACCTAATTGTCTTAGTTTCCATAGATTCGAAAGTTGATCTAGAATTCAGAGTAGCAGGCTATTTCGTAGTCCACCAAGGCAATACATATTTTCTTTGTTTTCTGTACTAGGTAAATGTCAATTGACGTGGATTTTATCCATTGTGCTGATGCTTTCTTAGAACTCGAATTGCTCAGTTAATTTCGGTTTGTGCTTCCAAGAACAATTTTTATTTGTAAAGAGCTCAGAAGCAAATGAGTCTGTATTTTTTCAGCAGAGCCTTATTAGGAAATTACTTTAAGTGAATGACCTTGGTGACTGAGTTCAAAAGGCTCCTCAGCTCTTCGAAGACTGGAGTTCCATCCGTTTTGAGAAGATCAGTAGCATTTCATCATCGTCTGAGTGGTTAATAAGTTTTTTGTCATTATATACGGAACCTTTTGATAAATCAGAAAATTATTGATCAACACCATTACTGTAGGTACATAAATTTCATTTGCACTAGATCAATAGACCTAGAGAAAGGGACAGCTCTTTCCCTTAGTCTAGGACGGCTCTACTCTGAGATAGGGTTGTTTTGGATCCCAGGATAGTAATTTGGTAGAGCGCGCTAATCTCAGAAAGTTTTGTGTTGGATAGCCTTTTTATCGAGAAAGGCTTTATGCTATATATCATCACGCTCAAAAGCAGAGCAGTAATCATGTATACCAACAAATCGGGCAAGTTTTCATTCATTACTGTAATAATAAACGACGGGAATAAATGGGTGCCCCGGGCTTTGAAGTAAGTCACGGGCCAAGTCGCGGGACTCAGCTAATATTAATAATCACGCCTTTATACCGATGGTCTTGGTATGGATGGAAAATGGATTTGATACCTCGTGGGCAATGGGCAACACCATGTTACGTGGGGCAAAAAAGCATACGGTGAAATGTAGGCGTATATTATGCCTCTGCCTACCCCTTCGTGGATATAGGAGTGACAATACGTATGTAAGTTTATTATGCGAGGTACACTTGTTACCGTGTTGAAACGTACAGTAAGAGGTGGTGGCTACCGGTATTGAAAATATCAAGCCACCCTGAATGCCGGATGAGCTCCAACTTAGCTTAATCATTACCATGATACTGGTAGCCAAGCCTTCTTTCGCTTATACAGATTATTTTGTAAAAAAATACACTTATACCTTGTCATTAACGTCAATAATTCCAGTCTATTAAATAACTACGAGTAATCCAATAGATTACGAGATCAATGCCCTGTGTCTATCTTAAAATATTTGATCGAAGTTCGCGCCAAAAAGGTATGTAATGTAATAAAAATATTATCTACTTACTAATTTATGATTTTACAAGTTCTAAAAGTCAATGAACGGTATTAATTAGTAAGTTAAGCTTGTTTAAGAGCTAGACTTTACTTTTCCATCTCTTTGTTTGGTGTCGGTATGTGCAGTTATACGAAAGCAATACGTTCGCTTCCTTTAGTAAATCAATCCCTCTATAAAAATAAAGATCAATAATTGCATAAGTTTGTTTCTAAGAAGAAGGAAGCGCTCGTGGTCCCGCGGACTCAGTGTTCTGTAAACGATCACTGCGTTAAGCAACTTTTGCTATGGATGGTCACGGATGGGTCACCACTTTGTGGCAATTACATTTGCGAGCGTTTCCGTACTTTGGAAGGCACGTTAAGCCGTTGGTCCCGGTTGCCAGTAACATGGCAGTCGTTAACACAAGTTGTAGCCCTTAAAGGCCCTTGTAGGCTTGAAAAATTTCAACATGAGGTAGCCACAACCTGCGTTTGTCTATTTCAACACGGCAATGGGCAGTGGGCGTATAATATGCCTCTGCCACCCCTTCTGGGATAAGGCGTGATAAATAAATAAAAGTTTGTTTCTACACATCATCACCATGCGTCAATCGCAGTTACCTCTTAAGCCGTGACTACAAAACCGAGAACATTGCCGAATTCAAAGTTATGTACCTAAAATATATTTGAATAATACTGCTGTAGGTAATATTCAAATGTAAATAAAAAAAAGTGTTACAGAAAATACAAGGTAGACTCTACCTGTATGGCATAGCAGTCGCAGAATCTATTAATTTGGAATTATTATTATCGACTTTGCACTAAGGCCCACTTAGGTTTGAGGTTTGCTTGTTTCTACAACTATTTTATTGCATTTTTTTTAACTCAGCACAGCGCCGTCTAACCCAAAGTAAGCTAATATAAGCTTGTGTTATGGGATCTCGACGACTAATAAACATACTTGTATATTTCTAAATACATACATATTATACATAGGAAACACCTAAACTCCGAAACAAACATTTGTGGATCACACACAAATATTTGATCCGACCCGGGAATCGAACCCGGGACCTCAGTCGCGGCAGTCGCATGCACTGCGCCACCGAAACAATCAAATTTTTAGGGTTAGCAGGGTTAACAAAGGCATACCCCATTGCGAGAAAATACGGTGGGGTTATTAATGAGAATCTAGAGAATCTTGTCGCTGCTGTCTGTGTCGCCGGCCTTATCATGCATTATAATAATATTAATGCAGGGTAGTTACACACTTAAGTAACTCCATGCATACTCTCGGCCCTCACCGCCCGTCCAGCCGCGACCATGGGAGCTGCAACGCACTCGAAACGTCGGTGAATGTAAGTACAAAATAGTTTCGCGTGAAGTCCCGAGTAGTATATAAAACTGGAGAATCTTGTTTTTCCCACCTTGCGACGAAAATCATCAAGAATATGATACAGGGATATACCTTGAGCAAAGCCATAAACTTAGTTTATTAGCTGAAGTATGGGCACCGACCACTCTTGGCCGCAGATTTAATGCTCCCGAGCTGCATTTCCATTGTGTACCAGTTCATAGTATATATATAAAATGAGGTCAATGCAAGAATTGCGTTGGTAGTTAGATATGAGGTTACCGAAGTATATGCTTAAAACCAAATTTAATTACCTGGATCCTTATGAAAACTATCTGATTAAGAAATTTTCTTCTCTTTATCTTATTAGTCTGTATAGATATAAAGAATTGTGAAAATATTATTAAAATTTATGTGTATTTATGTGTATTTAGGAAGTATGTTTAGCGCGGATGGAAGATGTGATTCGGATGTGGAACGGCGAGTAGCTGCCGGAAACAAAGTTAACGGTGCTTTGTCCCAGTTAGTAAAGCGACAAAGCATCGTAAAAGAAGCACGACTGGCGATTCATAACGCAGTGCTAGTGCCAACTTTGCTTTACGGTAGTGAAACCTGGGTATGAAAGGAAATTGAATGCTGTGGAGATGCGATCACTTCGAAAGTTGTGCGGCGTTACCTTGGCTGGCCGAATACGTAACGAAGTGATACGCAATTTGGCAGGTTTGAATGAAAGTGTCAGCGTTAAGCTGGAAAAGGGCGTGCTCCGTTGGTTTGGACACGTCCAACGAATGAGTGAGGAACGATTGACGAAGAATATATATTGTTCAAAAGTAGAGGGTAGAAGGAGTCAGGGTAGGCCGAGACTTACATATGAAGACCACGTGAGCAGATTGCTCAAAAACGGAAAGGTCAAAAGTACTCGGATACCCAGACGTGCGTGTATGAAGCGATTGATGAATCTCGAAGAAGCGAAAGAAGTATGCATGGATCGCGAAGCCTGGCGATCTGTCCTCGCTGACTACCCCGTCAGGGATACAGCGTGAAGATAGTTAGTTAGTTAGTTAGTTAGTTATTTATATTAATTGTTAAATATACCTATTATAATAAATGTAATCTAAGCGTTTAATCAAATACTTTTTACTACCAAGAACTTCTGTGAACTAAAAAAGCGCAATTGATAAAATCGCCTTATTCACAATCATTCGTAAATTTTCAGATGAACATTCCACAACTTAACCGCATATAACGTGATTCATAACCTACCGAACTCACGCGTCTAAATATAAATTCATATAGTCGAATATTAAACATGTGTCCAGGATCTTTGAAGCGCGTTTTCAAATCCATCATCCATTCATCAAAACCGTTAGAGGCCTTTCGAGAACGTACGTATATAGGTACCTATGACCTAAATTTAGGTACATATATATAGTGTTACTATATATAGAGTTTATAGATAACATCTGGTCACTTAATAAGGGAATAGTGGTAAAATGTAATTACATTGTAGTCGCTTATCAAAATAATATATGTTGTGTTGCATCTAGATTGTACTAAATATAGGCCAGAGCTGAATTATTAAGTCAGAGATAACATAGTTGTAGCCCTCACACCGCTTGTACAGGCAAAGCAGTATACCTACCTACCTAAGTAGATATGGTAAAGCGCAACAGTTCACTGAACGGCATCGACACGTTTCTGGTTGTTATTATCTGCCCGTATCGGTAACATAATAATAACGAAAATATTTGTTTTAGTTGAATTAGGCAGGTTTCTGCCACTCTCGGCAGAGGAGTAAACCTGCCATTTACCTGCCTTTTACAACCTTCCAAGAAGTTACCCGGGAAGCTCTACGCTAGACAGTTATGTAGACTGTGTGGTTTTAATCGATTCTAGTCCAGCATAACATCCAGGTGGCTTTCCACAAATGGCAGGTCCACGGCTGGATGTAAGCGTCTCAAACGGTTCTGCCTCTGCATCCAGTCTTACCAGCGACCTTTTCTAGACGTCAGTTCATCTGGTGGAGAGGCATCCTACCTTTCGTTACGTCGTCTGCTGTATAATCGTTCAAAGTTTGCCTACTCTACAAGCATAGTATACATCGATCACTCTGTGTATCATTTGATAAACATTTTACATAGAAAACACCCAAACTCCGACACAAACATAGTGAATAACACAAGTATTTATTCCGACAGTCACTACTACTGGACCCCGCCCCAGGGCCCCGAGGCTATTAACAGGAACAAAAAGTTAATAGGTATTAGCAATTCTCTGATGAAACTATAACTTAACTGATTAGTAAATAGCCCTTAAGAGACATAGGTACACATTCAACCTCTTTAAATAAATTGCACAGTTCTATTGTCGTATCATGGCAAAGTAATACCATTTAAATATTAGACGATTCCATGTCTATAAAATTTAAAAATCCCGTGTCAGTGTTTTTTATTGAACTCCTCCGAAATGATTTGACATTTTTTATAAAACTATTTGTTTGTATTTTTGTAGATTTGAGTTTAAGTCGTAAAGTATTTTAATAACGATACCTTCTAGGTTACGATAAGGGTGGGCGTAAATAAACAACGTTTTACGGGTCAGCTAGTACACTATACAAATGTTCAAATCCTAATCGTACATGGACTCTGCGTCACATTTACGTCACCAACGAGGGTCAACGACCGATATCACAATCCACGATTATTTGCACAGAAGCTTCCCGAGAGATTATAACTGTAACATTGTGATTATGTCGCGTTATTAAAAGAATAACTGGAGGCACGTTAGTGGACAAAGTGAAACACATTTATAGTTCGATCAAGTCCTAGCTTTGTCGGGACGGTTGAGAATCGTAGAACAGTGTACTGCGGGGCTCTGTTCTGGGTCCATTGTTGTGAACCCTTGCGTATTAGGACGATTTAACCAAATTGTCCTAGTGGTTAAATCGTCCTAGCTTGCGTCTAATGCGGTTCTTTGTGAATTTCTCTGCTTACTCCAATAGCAACAAGACGTGACTGGTTTAGTTTGTTTCTCGCTAGAAAAGCCATACAACATAGGTCGTCACATCTTGTGCGTTTGAAAATATTCATATAAGAAATTAGAAAACCCGCTTGAGGCTGATAGTTTTTTCACTTCATAAATAGTTCATCTTGTCAAAAAAGATTTTTTGATTCGTTATTATTTTATAATTTGTGTAGAACGAAAGTATTGTACTATTTCTTCCTATTCTCACCTGCAATTGCACCAGCTGACATGTGCCATGTGCATGTTTCCTTTTGATGCGGACGAGATGCGATAACTTAGATCATCGCACCGATTATCTTTTGGACACCCCTTCTCACTGCAACTTGGTGGAGATGGTTTTCACGTAGTCACGCAAGTACTGGCCGCGATTCTCAGCCATATAAAAGGATATGCCCAAAAATGGTCTACAGACTTGTCCCTTAAACGCAATTGGCATTATGAGCTCACCTCACGTTCACTAACTAATGCCATATGTCACTTAGGTCGAAGCGAGGTCCAAGAGAATCAAAGAGAGTCGACGTGGGAAATCAACATACATTGACTGTCTCATGGGAGTTTGTCTTCGTTACATTTGTTCAGCCCGCCGTCCGTTCACAATTAAAGTAAAAAAGGGTTAAAATTAGACAGAAACAAGGCTACAGGTCTTCAAGCCTGTAAGTTTTAGATGTTATATAAAGCCTTTATCAAAATGCCTATACCAAGGCGGACTTATTTTGGGGTAAGTATAATATCTGTGCCAATAGTGGATTGAGATAATTATTATGTGTGTTGTAACATGAACTTTCAAGTATCAATGGATATGTTGCCATGTGTGCCATCGGTGTTGTAATCGTCCATTTGAATGGATTTGGAAGTACCTAAGGAAGTACGTGCCTTTAGAAAGGTGCACAGTGCACATTTTGAATATGAAGATTGATTCTCGATTATACCGGGGTGTGATTTGTATTGTTTTGGTTGGTGACACTGAACATTTATTATAATAACTAGCCGACCCGCGCGGCTTCGCCCATGATAAACTTTAGTTTATCAGTCACGCCTTTATTCCCGTCACTCCAATTCAATCCCGTCGTTTATTACTTTTACAATAATGTATGAATATTTGCCCGATTTGTTGATAACTGCTCCGATCTTCGGGGTAGTAGCGTGATTATATAGTCTTTTATCAGTCTCGCCTCTATTCCCGTCGCTCCCATTTAATCCCGTCGTTATTACTTTTACAATAATGTATGAATATTTGCCCGATATGCTGATTACTGCTCCGCTCCTCAGGGTAGTAGGGAGATGATATAGTTTTTTATCAGTCACGCCTTTATTCCCGTCGTGCCCATTCAATCCCGTCGTTTATTACTTTTACAATAATGTATGAATATTTGTCCGATTTGTTGAATACTGCTCCGCTCCTCATGGTAGTAGCGTGATGAGATAGCCTTTTATCAGTCACGCCTTTATCCCCAAAGAGTAAGACAAAGTAAAGTAAAGCGACAAAGCATCGTAAAAGAAGCACGACTGGCGATTCATAACGCAGTGCTAGTGCCAACTTTGCTTTACGGTAGCGAAACCTGGGTATGTCAGCAGATGCATGAAAGTAAATTGAATGCTGTAGAGATGCGATCACTTCGAAAATTGTGCGGCGTTACCTTGGCCGACCGAATACGTAACGAAGTGATACGCAATATGGCAGGTTTCAATGAAAGTGTCAGCGTTAAGCTGGAAAAGGGCGTGCTCCGTTGGTTTGGACACGTCCAACGAATGAGTGAGGAACGATTGACGAAGACGAAGACGAATGATATTGTGCGAAAGCAGAGGGTAGAAGAGGTCAGGGTAGGCCGAGACTTACATATGAAGACCACGTGAGCAGATTGCTCAAAAAACGGAAAGGTCAAAAGTACTCGGATACCCAGATGTGCTTGTATGAAACGATTGATGAATCTCGAAGAAGCGAAAGAAGTATGCATGGATCGCGAAGCCTGGCGATCTGTCCTCTCTGACTACCCCGTCAGGGATATAGCGTGAAGATAGTTAAGTTTTTTTAAAGTTTTAAGCCTTTATCCCCGTCGCTCCCATTTAAACCCGTAGTTTATTATCTACTTTTACAATTGTATATGAATATTAGCCCGATTTGTTAATTACTGCCCTGCTCTTCAGGGTAGTAGCGTGATGATATAGCCTAGAGACTTCCACGATAAATGTGCTATCCAACACACATTAGTATAGTTAACTTGATATTATTATTTTTTTATATTGTTGGGACAACTCACACAACGCCATCTGATTCCACACTAAGCAGAGCTTGTACTATGGTAACCAGAATAACTGATAAACATACTTATATATTTCTAAATACATACATATCATAGATAAATAAATCGAAATAAATACATACATATCATCGATAAATGGACTATTCAACACAAAAAGAATTATGCAAATCGAACTTGTAGTCCCAGAGATTAGCGCGTTCAACCAAACAAACAAACAAACTCTTCAGCTTTATAATATTATAGTATCGATAGGTATATGTTCTGTGGTTGGTGATAAGCACTTGCACCTCGTCTTTGGTTCAGTGTAAATAAGCCAAAACACATTAATAATGAGACGAGTTGTAAGCTGTCTCCTATTTAAAAGTAAGGTGTAAGTAGATAATAAATATTTTAATAAAAATCTCATTTATTCCAACAAAACATTAAATTTGCTTGGAATGGTCCTTTTTTGCCCTATCGTGTAGTGAGAGCATGACATGCGTGGCAATTACTGAGAACCACCTCCAAATAATGCAGTAGGAAAATCCTTTTTTAAAAGAGAAAATTAGACAATTAACTAACTATCTTTCACGCTGTATCCCTGACGGGGTAGTCAGAGAGGACAGATCGCCAGGCTTCGCGATCCATGCATACTCCTTTCGCTTCTTCGAGATTCATCAATCGCTTCATACACGCACGTCTGGGTATCCGAGTACTTTTGACCTTTCCGTTTTTGAGCAATCTGCTCACATGGTCTTCATATTTAAGTCTCGGCCTTCCCTGACTCCTTCTACCCTCTACTTTTGAACAATATATATTCTTCGTCAATCGTTCCTCACTCATTCGTTGGACGTGTCCAAACCAACGGAGCATGCCCTTTTCCAGCTTAACGCTGACACTTTCATTCAAACTTGCCATATTGCGTATCACTTCGTTACGTATTCGGTCGGCCAAGGTAACGCCGCACAATTTTCGAAGTGATCGCATCTCCACAGCATTCAATTTACTTTCATGCATCTGCTGACATACCCAGGTTTCACTACCGTAAAGCAAAGTTGGCACTAGCACTGCGTTATGAATAAAAAAAAAAAAAATCTTTATTTTGCATAGACCATTTTAACGGCGCTTACAAAATGTCATACCCTATTTAAAATATTTAAAGCGACCACCGGTTCGGAACGCGGCCCACCTGAGAAGAACCGGCAAGAAACTTAGGAAGGCTTTTTTTTTGATGGCCTATTTACAATTTAATATTATTTCACTTTGCCAGCAGATCATTTCCAGGCGTCCCTGTCCTGCAAATAGTCTGTAACGGAGTAAAAACCTTTTTCACAAAGCTTGCTTTTAATAAACTTTTTAAATTTATTTAAAGGTAAATTTCTCAGGTCACAGGGAAGCTTGTTGTAAAAGCGTATACAGTTACCCTGGAAAGAATCGCCAATCTTATGTAGTCGACTGTGGTGGACTGAAAGATTATTTTTATTTCTAGTGTTTATATTATGTTTATCACAGAGTTTAGAAAACTGTGATAGATTTTTCTGGACATACATAAGATTGGCAAAAATGTATTGTGATGGTACGGTTAGAATATTTACTTCTTTGAATTTTTCTCGGAGAGAAACTCTGGGGCCCAAATTATAAATAGCGCGTACAGCCCGCTTTTGTAGAACAAAAATAATATTTAAATCTGCAGCACTCCCCCAAAGGAGAATATACCGTAAGACATAATACTATGAAAATAGCTGAAGTAAACCATTCTAGCCGTATCCACATCTGTTAGAGTCCTGATCTTTTTTACAGCGTATGCAGCCGAACTTAATCTAGAGGCTGTCTTTTCTATGTGTGGGCCCCACTGCAAATTGGCATCAATAGTTATACCTAGGAACACAGTTGATTCTACAAACTCTAACACTTGTCCGTTCAGTTGAACATTGGCCGCAACTTGTTTTACATTTGGTAGAGTAAATTTTATACATTTAGTTTTATTTTCATTAAGGCAAAGATTATTTGAGCTGAACCAATGAACTACTCTTGCAATTGCATTGTTTACATCGTCATAGTTATCTAATTGTCTTTTAATTTTAAAAATTAATGAGGTGTCATCTGCAAACAAAACAATCCTATTCCTGTCCCCTACATAAAATGGTAAATCATTAATATAAATGAGGAACAAGAATGGCCCAAGTATCGAGCCTTGCGGCACACCCATTGTACCCATGGATCCTACAGAACGTGTACCATTAATATCGACCCTCTGTATTCTATTGTTCAAATATGAAGACAGAAGGTCGAGAGCTTTGCCTCTTATTCCATAGTGGTGTAGTTTCCTGCACAGCGTTTCATGTTGAACGCAATCAAAAGCCTTTGATAGATCGCAAAATATACCTAATGCATCGTGCTTGTCTTCCCATGCTTCATGAATACATTTTAATAACTCAACACCAGCATCGGAAGTTGAGCGCCCTTTCGTAAACCCAAATTGATTCGCATGGAGTATTTTATGACTATTAAAATGGGATAGCATTTGATTCAAGATTATTTTTTCAAATACTTTGCTCAAAGTTGGCAGCACTGACACTGGTCGGAAATTAGACGGCTAGCGCTGCCAGCCTTGAACAAGGGAACGACTTTGCTGTGTTTCATTAAATCAGGAAATGTACCACTAGAAACACAGTCATTAAACACAGTTGCTAGATGGGGCGCAATTACCTCAATTATACATGATGCAGTTTTGACCGATAATCCCAAAATGTCCAATGAATCGCCATTCGTGCTTCTTTTACGATGCTTTGTCGCTTTACTAACTGGGACAAAGCACCGTTAACTTTGTTTCCGGCAGCTACTCGCCGTTCTACATCCGCATCACATCTGCCATCCGCGCTATCATACTTCCTAAATACACAATTTCATTCACTTGCTCTAGACGTTCCTGGTTTACCCTAATCTCGCATTTAGTTCTTACGTCACCTCTTTCAAATACTAGAACTTTAGTTTTACTTGCATTCAAGCGGAGACCCTTACTTTCACAACCCTCTTTCATATTAGTGACTAATGCCTGTAGGTCGGCTTCTGATGAGGCCATGAGCACCGCATCATCAGCGTACAGCAGACAGTTTACTGTAAAGTCACCCAAATTCACACCCATATTAAAATCTTTCAACTTCTGTAGGCAGCTGTCCAGATACACTATGAACAGCCAGGCGGACATGACACATCCCTGTTTGACGCCTGTACAGACATCAAAAAGAGGTGACACATCCCCCCTACTCGCACGCAAGCCTTACAGTCCCTATAAAGCGACTGTATTGCCCGCAGTAGCGAGCCGTCCACACCATATCCTGGCAGCAAGTCCCACAGCGTTTCTCTCACAACGTTATCAAATGCTTTCTCTAGATCCACAAAAGCGCAGAAAACCTTCTGGCTAAGAGCCAGAAACTTTTCCGCGATCATGCGGAGAGAAAACACTTGATCCATGCAACCTCTTCCACGTCGGAATCCGCATTGAGCCTCCCATAAATACCTTTCAGACTTTTCTTGCATTCGTGCCGTTATAACCTTTGCATACACCTTACTAGCTAAGCTGACCAAGCTGATCGCCCTGTAGCTGGAGCAATTTAGGCGCGAGCCTTTCCCTTTGTAAATAGGTACTACAACTGCTACTCGCCAGTCATCTGGAACCTCACCCGTCCGCCAGCACAAGTTGCATAACAGACATAGTGTGTCCCAGACACGCGACCCACCGTACTTGATCATCTCAGCAGTAACTCTGTCTTTTCCCGCAGCCTTACCACATTTCATACTTCTTATCGCTTGTTCTATTTCTTTCATACTAATGACTTCAATGACATCGGGATCCGGAGCATCGTAGTGAGCTCCACTTCCCGACGTGGCATCTCTGTCTTTTCTTGCATACATCTTTCCATAATATTCACTCCATCTCTGCAGGACGTCACTTGGGTCAGGCTCAGGTTCAGGACACTCGGTACGATGACGCCAACCCGCGAACAGACCCCTAATCCTAGTTATGACTAGGTAGTGGTCTGATCCCAGCTCAGCGCCTCGATAAACCCTTGTGTCCATCAAATTTAGACAATTATTTATTCAAATTAAAATTGTGTCAAAATTAGACAATTATTCTCTTTTATTAAATTTCTTAGTTCGTATTTTATGTTTCCTATTTCTATGTATAACTTTGTTGACTTAGAGCGACTTAGGGCCGTATTACAGAACGTTTCTCAATACTCAAGAAACACTTGAGAGTAGTATTATGAGGCGAAAACTAGCCTTAAGTGTTTCTTGAGAAACGTTCTGTAATACGGCCCTTAATACCATGCAACTTTACCATTTCTACAGTCTGAAATTTTTGTATAATATGCCTTGTTTGCTTCATAATTTGGTCTTAATAATTGTATATATTTATTTCCAATATTCTAATTTCATTGGATACTTTCTTATAGTATCGTATACATTTACCCCACAAAATAATTGCTTATTTTTTCGAGACGAATAAATGTAACACAAGATTAATTATTATGTCCAATGCTTCTATTATATACATATATCACTTTTTTAATAATAAGTACAATTAAAAGTATAATACAATGTTGCAACTATTAACACATATATTATCTTATCACCTTGTTTTTTTTCTTTATATAAAGTGCACTCCTATGACAGTTACGTTATATAAATAAGTTACGTTATTTTTCTGATAACCGTTTGGCCTCGGAATCAAAATGCACTTATTGATAAAGTATCGAAATTCTGCTTTTGCACGCCTCATAAGCGAAGCGTTGAGGTGGGTACTACTGTCACTTCGCGCATATTTGTTATTTAAACTAGTTAAAAAACTGTTTAAATAAGTTTCGTCTTGGACGTCCGTGTGTGTGTATGTTACGTATATTTTCTTGTTAACACGATAACGACCGAAATACTTTACTAATCGAGTCTTTTTTTTTCTCTTACGATTCAGTATAATTAGGAATAGAAACCCTTTCAATTTTCACGGTCTGATTCGATGTGGTTTAATTGTTATTATCTTTACTTTATTTATTTCATAACCCCTACGCGATAATTCATAGCAAAGTTTGTAAGCTTGTAATTCTATTTTTTTTTATAATTCCTATATAATAAAAGCGTGTGAGGCGTGCACTTTTGGGTTTTTTAATATTATGCGACATTTTTTTTACTCAGCGCCGTCAAGTCCAATGTAAGCTAATATAAGCTTGTATTATGGGATCAAGACGACTGATATACATACTTTTATATCTCTAAATACATACATATTATACTTCGAAAACACTCAAACTCTGAAACAAACATTTGTGGGTCACAGAATTTTTTTTCGACCCCGTACCTCAGTCGCGGCTGTCGCATACACTACCACTGCGCAACCGAGGCAGTCACCGAGCTTATTTAGGCTACATTGACATCATGTTCATGATTGCATGAATGCATCCTGAGGAATGACTGATTGGGGCATTTTAATTTACAAGCGTTTTACCTGGTGATATGAGCCGTTATTCTCACTAACATGATAGTTATTAAACCATATTGAAAGCTTCATTAGTGGTTGATAATTTTCAATAGCAGGTATCAATAACCTATCCCTGTTTAAAACGGCGATAGTTTCATCAGTGCAACTGTAACATCTTCGGTGTTGCAGTTTCCTTTTAGATAAGATGGGCCGCACTACGTATGGGTAGGTACTTACCTACTACCTTATTAGTTTATAAAAAGGATCACCTAATACATTATAAGAATTTTACTCAAAAATAGACTTTTGAAAGTGACACTGTTGTGAATTTCAACTGAACAATATCAGTCAAGTGTAGTCTCTGCGGCAGTCAATGCATCGGCCACACAGACCATACAGCAGCTAAGGCACAGTACATATTACTTATTTATGTACTTTGGCTAAGGCTTGTGTGGCCTCTGATCTTAAGGGTGCCCTTACATTTATGTAAATAATGGTACTATATAAATATCACAAATAATCTCTAATATAAAATATTGTGTGAACTTTGATCAACTATTGAACGTCTATGAACTATAGACGTTCAAAGTTCTAATGTTATAAAGTCGAAACTTTTTGAGTATGATTGTTACTTCCATCACAGATAATCCTAGTAATATTATAAACGCTTACGCTAGTAATATTATAAGTGCTTCGGAAGGCACGTTAAGCCGTTGGTCCCGGTTGCCAGTAAAATGGCAGTCGTTAAGCCTGGTTGAATGCCTTATGGGCGGCTTCAAAAAAATTTCAACAGCAGGTAGCCACAACCTGCGTCTGTCTATTTCAACACGGCAATTGGCTCACCACCTATTACGTGGGACAGAAAAATCCACACGGTGAAAAGTGGGCATATAATATGCCTCTGCCACCCCTTCGGGGATAAGGCGTGATGGATATTTATTTATTTATTTATTTTATATTATAAACGCGAAAGTTAGTAAGTATGGATGTTTGTTACTCTTTCACGCGAAATCTACAGAATTGATTATGATGAAAGTTTATTCTATTCTATTTTTTATTCTATATCTATTTTTTATCCCGGGAACAAGTTCCTGTGGAAAACGGGAACAGGAACACTTTACCACGCGTGCGAAACCGCGGGCGTCTACTAGTAAAATATAAATCTGCTACACAAACGGCTAAATCAATTTGAATAAAATTGTTGTGGTGGTAGCGGAGACTCTGGTTTAACACAAAGGCTTTCATTTTATTTAGAGAACAAGTTACCGTACTTCACATATGGCAAAACTTCAACACGCGGCGAGCAGAGTCGCCGGCGTCATCTATGATACCCATAAATCATTCGCTTTCTTCGAATATATTGCGTCATAGATAAGAAAAACAAACTAGCATTAGCTTTATCATTGAAAGTAAGGGATTAAAAGATTTCTGAAATTGTTTTTCTAGCTGTTGGTAAGGGCGTAATATGACTCACTGATAAAGTATTATATTCTAACCCGAAACGAAGTAATATATGTAAAAATTTCCACAAAGAAGAACAAAAAGTTTAACGAAATTGTTATGATCTCAGTCCTCGCTTTTCTTTCTGTCGGGAGCCCTTCGGCTATCTTTCTCAGGGCTCCCCCGGGATAGGCATATGGAAGGGAAACATGTGATTTTAGAGGATTTTAGTCTGTAGGAGTCAGGCATAGCATCCATAAACCCTATGCTTCTTTTATTTTTTAGCTAAATGTTGTCAATTTTTGCCGTTGTGATAGCGTAAGCTGATTGTTTGTAATTTAAAATACTCAGACACGGCAATGGGCTCACCACTTGTTCCGTGGGACAGCAATGCAAACGGTGAAATGCGGGCGTATAGTATGCCTCTGCTTATCTCTTCCAGGATAAAGGCGTGACAATATTTATGTTAAATACTCAGATATTTATGTTAAATACTCAGATAGAGCAACTTCACGATTTTCATTAAAAGGAGCCCCATCATTTGTAAAACAGTTTCTAGTAAATTATATCACTCAGTATTATTTTATTCTGGCCCATGTTTAACGTCTAATAACTGTCGAAGCGATAATCTATTAAATCAAAAACGATCATCTATTAGGTCAGTGGTTGAATGAATGAATGAAATATATCGCAATGTGCACTTGATTTCCAGCCAAAACTCAATGACCTAGTCACACTTTCTATCGCTCGCAAATTTTGTACCTAAATATGTGTCTGATTATTATACTGTGGAATCTTCTTCACACGCCGATAACTCCAAACTATTAGTACAGATTATAAAACAAAGTCCTTCGCCGCATCTGTCTGTCTTTCTGTTCGCTATAAACTCAAAAACCATTGCACGAATTTTCATGCTGTTTACTACTCTATCCATTAGTGGTTTTCGAGAAATGTTTTGTATTTAATTTTGTATACATAATCGAAATAGAAAAAAATAAGCCGTCTGGGAGCTTTTAAGGAAATCGCTACCTAAACTTTGAGATATAACAGAATAATGTATGGTGGAATTGTGTATTTTATATAGGTCTACTGTAAAGTCCGCCATGGCATATCTCTCAAGATCTGTCTCTTAAGGATACCATACTATCTTACTTAACACTGGAGGAAAAGGGTACGGGAATATTCCCCACCCGGGTGAGGCTGCGGGCATCAGCTAGAGTAGAATAATACTCACAACCGATGTCGCTAGCGCGACAGAACACCCGAGAAACAGTTTCTTCCATCATCAGTCACCCTTGCGACTGTTTATGTCATTAGTCTGCTTCGGTGGCAAGAGTAATATATGTAGAGTACTGACTATTGAAATTGATTTCAATATCTCGGGTTCGAATCACGCGTAGGTACAAATATCATCATGTGTCATCCTTTTCTCCTATAAGATGTATGTGTTTAGAAATATATAAGTATGTTTATCAGTTGTCTAGATCCCAACCACAACATTCTATTGACTTACTTTGGTCAGCCCGGCTGTGTAAAAATTGCCTCAAAATAGGTATTTTATTTAACATTAAATTTTTTGTGTTTGAAATTTTTTGTTTGTAATATCTTCTTATATCGATGGTTGAACCAAATGTGAAGCGCTGTGTAAAAAATGTCTTACAATATTTATTTTATATTTTATGTTTGTGTTTTAATTTTTTTCATTTGATAGCAATAAAAATGTCTTATAACGACGGTTAAACCGAATGTGACGCAAATGAACCAATGATGATGATGTATTTGTATTTACCTACAGAGAGTGGTCTCGCGGCTAAACGCAATAATTCGGACATTGACTCAGAAATTTATCTTCTCCATACCGTTTTGTTATTGATTTCTAGCGCCAAATATTATGACTTAATATTGAAAACATTAAAAATATTGATAGCGTTGTGCGCAAAAAAGTGGTGACTCATGATTCGTGAAGCTTTGATATTTTTAAGTGCCTAAGCTACATAAAACTAGATGGATAAATTAAAACAATTAATATGCCAACTTTATCATATAATTTTTTATTATAGCGAATTAAGACAGCTCGGTTCAGGACAGAACTTGAACCTTTGCCTATCCAGGCGAAATGCAATTATTAGAGTTTTGCATATCCAAGGCAACGCTCAAGCTGAGCTTCCAGAACCGTACTAAAACAAGTTAAATTTCATATATTAATTCACTAAGATCATTTAGTTTTCAAACAATTGGTCGGAATATAAATTTCTGTTGGCTGTTCCTAGGACATAATGATATAACTTTTTCATATAAATTTTTATTATAGCGAATTAAGACAGCTCGGTTCAGGACAGAACATGAACCTTTGCCTATCCAGGCGAAATGCAATTGTTAGAGTTTTGCATATCCAAGGCAACGCTCAAGCTGAGCTTCCAGAACCGTACTAAAACAAGTTAAATTTCATATATTAATTCACTAAGATCATTTAGTTTTCAAACAATTGGTCGGAAAATAAATTTCTGTTGGCTGTTCCTAGGACATTATGATACTTAGTCCTAGGGCTCTTCAGTTGATAGACCTAACAATAAGTTTGACAGTTCGTCCTTCCGAAAGTTGAAGTTAAATTTCTTTACCTTACCCTAATACACTTAAAGGTTGCTTACAAAGATGTGAAGAAAATTATCCAACCGCTTTTGCAACCCATTACTTCATATTCGTAATTTATTAATTTTTACATAATGTATCAAAGTTTACCTTTATTTAGACATTAATTTTGTTTGCCGTCCCAGCGATTAGTTTTATTTAATCTTATTTTCTCTTCATAAAAACCTATTCGCCGAATCAGTTTAGTCGTTCTTAAGATTTGCGCTTAAGCGATTTATTTTTATTATATAGATGGAGGAAAGATTTTTGAAATGTCACATTTAATTATTTTTTACCCATGAGGCATAGGATACAATGTCAATATAGTTAAGTTTTTTGCACCCTTGCACCTATTTTGATTTAACTTTCTGCTCGAACAATATATTCCTGTAACTGCCGTTACTGCAGAACATCTCTAGTTATTTCAATATTATGCCATTTATGTATGTTTTTTATTTTATTTTGGTTAAAACTGCAAAACATTTAATCTATGTGATAATTATGACTAAATATTTTCTTTTCAACTAGTATCAGCTCTAGAGAAATTTAGATGACAATTAACTGCATAGTGTGAGTTTATATTTTAGTTCCTTAGAAGAAAGATCACTTCTCAAATCTCACGAGTTTGTTTATATTGATTGTCACAACTACAACATACACTGTTTGCTAAATCACTGCACTAATCACTGTAAGTATGTAAATTATATAAAAGTTTTCGAACATAATAAGTATACTCAGTCCAGATATCATCGAATCAGCGAAAGTCATTCGCAGTCTATGAAATCAGTTAATCCACACTTAACATCGACCCATCACCGAGCAATGCTCAATGTTTCTATGTTACTGGCAGCGGGAACAAACGGCTTACCGTGCCATCCCATGTATGAAACACTTAAAAAATTGTTAAAAATCTCAAGACTAACTGTAGCTTAGAGTGCTTAATTAACGCCTTGATCGTTTATAGAATATGAAGCTAGCAAAAGTGTAAACCTCGTAGTGAGGTTGCAATTTTTTTCTATTACTTAGTTCTTAGATACCATTAGATAGAATTCGCAAAATTTTCTTAACGATTCCATCCTGAATATGTTTTTGACATTTTAGATGATAATACGTTCTTACAAGTTGTTGTCACTTTGAATAGAGGAAATATACGTGCTATTATATCATGTACATAATATTTTTGTTAGATTAGTTGTTTATTTGCGATAGTTATATAATATATCTCCCAAAATAACATTCTTACACAACTGCAGTATAAGCGAATCAATTCTCATATTTGCATGTAACTTTATTTTTTATTTTCTAATAGACTCTATAGTAAATGGACGTTATAATGCACTGTCTTTCGAACACTAAAAGTCAGAAGAGACATATTTTTTTATTAATGTGAAATAAGACAACTTGGTTGTACCCGCGACCTTTGCCTGACCAGGGCAATGTTTTAGCCATTGAACTACCCGAACCTTACCGAAACAAGTTGAAATTCTTCACTATATTTTACTCATCATTAAAGAGTACGACCGTCTCGAACCAAGTTGTCTTTTTTCACTTTAAAAAAAAATTATGTAAAGATAGCATACTAATTGCTTTAAAAAAATATATCGTAAGAAGTGACAGTCATGGAATTGAAAGTCCTCTTGGAACCTTCACCTTATACTTGTAAATTAAATCCCTAGAATGATCGGTTTCATCCACCAATCCTGGGGACGAGTCGATTTACCTATCGATGTCCAAGCGCTTGTAGTCAACAACACCGGTACCGGGTACCTGATGTATGTTGACCCCGAACTCTTTAAAATGCAGCCTCAGAGCCTATAAGTTTCCTATTCTCGATTGTATGCTACATGAAGACGAAAGTTTATTTGGGTGTATCACTCTTTCTTACTAAAACTATTAATATAGATTTAAAAGAAACTTAACGGTAATATAGCGTAAATCAACTTCATCACGCGGGCATCACCGAGTACAAAATGAGTTAATCAATATTTTAGTTTCTTTCTTCTGGTCTTATCATCCACATAAAACAATGTCTTCAATTTGTTGTACGACTAAATCTATATATCAGCCACGCAATCTTCAACACTGAATTAGTCAAAGTTATACCTTATAGCGGTTTGTATATCAGGAACTGGCTCTTTATTTGTGTATCCCTCGTGCGTGTCTGCTTCCTTCTTAACTAGGTCACAATAAACGTTTACGGCCAAAATGATAATCTTGGTAAATAACGAAATGCTATGCCACCACACGGCTTTCAAAGGATCAGTATTACAAGTTGCGTATTATTATCAACTCGTATTAGTTGCGTGGAATATACATGATTCTATTACGAAATTTGAATAAATTTGGATATTTTAATTTATTTTGTTATCGTTCATCTTTCTGGAGTCTTTATCATCCGAGCGGTATTCTCAGTCGTTTCTGATAGTGAGACCATTTGGCTCTAGAGAAACTGGTTACAAAAACACATTTGAATAAGTTTTGGCAATGAAATTTAAATTCAGTAAGTGAGTGAGTGAAACTAGCATACTTGTAATGCTAGTTTACTACTCAAATTATTTTAATACAATCAAATTCAATAAAATTCAAATAATGTCAACCTTACAAACTACGCAAATACCCTAATAATTATCAATTAATTTTAGGTTGGATATTGGGAAAAGGTTCCAAGAGAAACGCGGCAAGTGTGATGGGCACCTTGCACCGGGAACGGTCAGGGTCGAGAGTCACCGGTCGTCTCTTGGAGCATTTTCCCAATATCCAACCTAAAGTTAATTGATAATTATTAACCACCATCGCAATTTTTGTCCCAGTATCTTTCGCTAATATCTGAATATCAGTGTAATGTACATCTTAACAATCCACTCACCTCGCATATGTGCAATTTTGTTGTATGTGGTTTTATTATGATCATTCAAATTTCAAAAATAAATGCTAGTAAACTATAATATAGGTAAATTTGTCTCTATGTTGCACATTTTTGCCCAGTGTAACATTTAATTAATTTCTATAGCGTAGTTCACACAAAACGTTTTATTAAAAAAATAAATCTAAATGACCACCACCACCTATTACATGGGGACAGGAATAAACTTAAAAAAAACATAGGGTGAAAAGTGGGCGTATAAAATGCAGTAATACAAAAATCTAAATGAGGGATTTTAGACTTCGATTTTCTGCTATTTGCATTTGCTCAACAATACCAAATGTTCCTCCAGCCACTGTTTGACGCCCACACGGGATGAGTGAGGTGTTATTTGTATTTCAACCTGTCCTTAGATGAATTTGGAATATAGGTTATTACGACGTAGGCATACATATTTAAACCCATAATAAGTCTATACACATAAGCTCATGCAAAAGCTGCAGTGAGCAATACGTAGGTACTATAGAAATAGTAAGTACTAGTTGACGCCCGCGGGTCCGCACGCGTGGTGAAGTTTTCCGTTCCCGCTTCCCACAGGAACTTGTTCCCGGGATAAAAAGTAGCCTATGTGTAATTCTGATGTGTAAGCTGTATTATTGTAAAGTTTCAACAAAATCCATTCAGTAAAATTTGCGTGAAAGGAACAAACATCAATTCTTACAAACTTTCGCATTTATAATATTAGTAGGATTTTTTTAATATACCCAAAGAAAAATTAACAGAACTACCTTAAAAGACTTGGAAACATTTACTTAAGTCGATAATGTGGCGAAAACTTTAACTCATTAATGTCAAAGTTTTCGATAAGGAACTGCTAACAGGTTAATAAGAATGGCACAAAACTTTGTGTGTCACTGCGCTATGATTTTCTAGCTTTCTTAGCTCTTTAGTTACTGTTTTTTTCTTTTTTTATTGGCTATTTAGGTTTCAACTGTCATTTTCTGAAGGAAAATGTCCAATGAGGTGAAAATTCACAATTTAGTCCTTTTTGCCTGTTCAGCCTAAGGCACGGTCACATTAACTAAAACTGTTGGCTTTTATATCGATATCCATTTTGTATTATAATAGAATTTTCTTCAAGTTTCAAGATGTCCATGTCAGATTTCCTGGTTCCCATAAAACCGTCATGAATAGAAATCATTCATTAAATTCGTATGGTAGTTCGTGACGTTGTCGCATGTCGCATCCAGACTTGCGAACTTCCCGCTCATAAATATCGTTTTATGTCATGTGTCAAAGCGGCCATCTTGGTTAACTGGTAAATTCGACAAATATAAGTTTACCATCCGCATGCTTCCATGTTCAAACCAGATGCGTTACTCCTTTGTTATAAAGTCCAAAATTTTAAGATATCAATTCTTCCTTTACCAAAATTTCGATGTTGTTTTTAAAAATGAAAATGCTGGTCTTCCTATCGATTGTGCCAACTGGTGCTTACCGCCGATCTCGATTCAACGGCATTGGCGGGAAATCGAGTATCTATTCGAGTTGTAACTATTATACTATTGCGGTTTTGAGAGGTGCAACTTCGAGCATTTAGCAATTTTATTTAGAACCAACTGAGGTAACATTTTACATAATAACATTTAACATAATTATAGACATTATTTGTGCCAAGGCTTTGAACAATTTATAGTCATGTCCTTTCCCAATGCATTTTGACTTTTGTCTTTTTAAAACCTGAACGAAACTTGGTAGGCTTGGTCACAATTTTCATTTTATTGAAACCAAACTTCTAATTGAACGAAACTTGGTAGGGTTGTACGCATTTTGTATTTGATTGAAACCAAACTTGGTTTATTTAATAGCTGTGTAGGCAAAATCATTTGGGATGGATAGAAATTGTAGGGATTGAAAATTATTAAGAAGCTATATGAATTGATAAAAAAAACTCTTGTGATATCTCAAATAAAAAGTATTTTTATGATCAATTTTTGTCTGAAAAGTTACCAGATACGTTTGGTTCTATCCACAGAAATGGTAAAAACAGGAGAGAGTCCGCAACTTGCTCAACTATCAAGTACCTACATTTAAAGGGCGAGTCTTTAAAAACGCACCAAACACTACATGGCGTTTTAAAAATGCTATATCACTGGTGTCATTGAATAGTCAAAAAATATTATTTACAGTTTCTTAAAGAATGGATCTATAATAACACCACGCGTGATTTACCTAAAATAATACAAGTTTTTTCAGTAAACTTCTCGACTACATTGATAAAATCAGCAAAATCAGCCTTTCGTATTTTGTTTCTGTCAGCTAAATCGTTGTTATAATTAAATAAAAAAAAATAAAATAAATATCCATCACGCCTTATCCCCGAAGGGGTGGCAGAGGCATATTATATGCCCACTTTTCACCGTGTGGATTCCTGTCCCACGTAATAGGTGGTGAGCCCATTGCCGTGTTGAAATAGACAGACGCAGGTTGTGGCTACCTGCTGTTGAAATTTTTTAAGCCGCCTATAAGGCTTTCAACCAGGCTTAACGACTGCCATTTTACTGGCAACCGGGACCAACGGCTTAACGTGCCTTCCGAAGCACGGAAACGCTCGCAAATGTAAATGCCACAAAGTGGTCACCCATCCGACGACCAGCCATAGTGAAAGTTGCGTACCTCAGTGATCGTTTACCGAACACTGAGACCGCGGGGCCACGAGCGCTTCTATATATATTTATTATTGTTATAATTAAACACATTTTTGGTTAAAATTAGAGACAAAAATATAGATAATTCATTTACCACAGTAGTTTTATTATTGATTCAAATTAAAAGCAACAATTTAAGCTTAAACATATCTCATTTTCTTACGGAAGTTTGTTCATACAATTTAGTATGGAAAAGTAGCCTCCATTTTAAATGATTTATATTAGAATACGCGACCGCTAAAAATTCAGTGCCGTCCAGAAATTCAAGGTGAGAGCACGTCGGTCTGAAGTTTATCTCGAGTTCTATTGTTCCGCGATGTTTTGAAAATGGAACTGAATTTGGGTGGGTTGCGAGTGTCAGAAATCTGATAGTTATAATGTTTGAACTAGTAGATAATTTACGTATATGTACCTAATGTATTATGACATATTATCTTCAATTTATTAAATAAATATCTTTATCATCATTAGTCCCTGCGGCGCCCGTTACCCACACCCCTTTTTGACTATCCGAGCGTTGGTCTCGGTTGCGACCGAAAACCACGCAACTAAGTATTTAAACAATTTTTATTAGAGAAGAGGTTCGATGTTTGAATTTTCAACGTCACCTGAGCGTTAGTCCCGGTTGCAACAGAAACCTTGATGAATTTCTGAGAATTTGATGAATTTGTGATTGGAAAAGATGCTGGTTCGTTGGTTGGAATGTTTAACGTCATCCGAGCGTTAGTCTCGGTGGTAACCGAAACCTTAATGAATTCTAATGAATAAAATAAGTATTTAATTAATTTGTGTTTGACATAGGTTCAAAGTTTGAATGTTAAACGTCATCTGAGCGTTGGTCCCGGTTGCAAGTCAAACCCTTACGTTTCTTTTGAGTTATTTATGAATTTGTGTTTGAAATAGGTGCAGGTTCGATGTTTGAATATTGAACGTCATCCGAGCGTTAGTCCCGGTTGCAACCGAAACTCTTGCACGTTTCCGGGAATTTGTTAAATTTGTGATTGGAAAAGATACTGGTTCGACGGTTGGAATGTTTAACATCATCCGAGCGTTAGTCCAGGTGGCAACCGAAACCTTAACAAATTCTAATGAATAAAATAAGTATTTAATGAATCTGTGTTTGATATAGGTGCGGGTTCAAAGTTTGAATGTTCAACGTCATCTGAGCGTTGGTCCCGGATGCAAGTCAAACTCTTTCGTTTCTTCTGAGTATTTGAGTTTGAAATAGGTGCGGATTCGATGTTTGAATGTTCAACGTCATCCGAGCGTTGGTCCCGTTGCAAGCCAAACTCTTACGTTTCTTCCAAGTATTTGATGAATTTGTGATTGAAATAGATGCCGGTTCGATGTTTGAATATTCAAAGTCATCCGAGCGTTAGTTACAACCGAAACCTGCAAGGGTATCATTTCGGGAATTTGATGAATTTGTGATTGGAATTACTTCAATAATTAAACCGGCATCTGATGGTTCAATGTTTGAATGTACAACGTCATGTGAGCGTTAGTTCCGGGTCAATACAAACCTTTAGAAGAAATTTCTGAGTGTTTAATGAATTTATGATTGGAATAGAGACGGTTCGATGTTTGAATGTTCAACAAGGTCCGAGCGTTGATCCTTCATCCAAGCATCGACAAGGTATTTTTGGTGTATTACAGAATATTTCGCGGGTAAACAAAATAAACGTGCGATATGTGTTAAAAATTCAGATTTAGAACCTAGAACTAACCTGGATCTTCAACCAAAAAACACGCACCGCACCGTGTGTCGAGTAACCGTAGCATTTCCCGTACTTCGCATTGCCTGATCACTATTTCAGGCACCAATGGCGATGGTGGAAGGCTACAAGCCAAATTCGTCGTTCAGGGAAAGAGCTTTTAAAAGCATGTCAGCTTTTTCTTGGGCTTTGTGAGAAAGTGATTCATGCGGGTAACGTAGCTGTGGCAACAAGCATTGACAAAAGTTGCCTTCACAGCATTGGTTAGATGCTACGTAAGCAGGTAGCGAGTTTTACGGCTGTGTCTTGAAGGCCTACAGTGGCCCTATTGGCTCTGTTGAAGGCCGCCTTGAGGTTATTCATGTTATATCACGCACCGCCCGAGCCCTAACTCACTGACTGTTTTGTTGAACAACCTCTGCGTACTCAGATCTTGCCAGTAATAATAGAGGCACTATCTGATGGGGTCTTTCCTGCAAAGCAACGCTTTTTGGGATGCAAAATAGTCGTGAAGACCGTCATAGTTTGCCGACGAGTAGTTTCATAATCATCGCCTCCACTACAAATGCAGTATATGACACACCGAACAGAAGGACCCTGTATCCCCCGAGCGTGACCGCCGGGACCCCGCACCGGTGACCATCTGGCACGACGATTTTGTATCGAGATATTGCACGACGTGGTGGAATAGCTGCGTGAGATGGTTATTTATAGTACGCGGGATAGTATACTTGGGTAACTGTACTATGCCGCGGGCTTTAGAGACTTGACACAGCTATACGACGGTATCTAGTCGGACCAACCCATTGTACCACCTGGCACAGGTATGGGAGTTAAAGTCACTCCGTGGGTATCTTATAACGACGGAGCCTCGTCAACATTTGGCAGGTGCGCCATTTGTTAAGGCCCTGAACATCTTGATGACATTTAATTGTATAATGTCGTTCCGATAGTTTTAATCTGAAATATACGTAAATGGTCGTCTTTAAAATCCATATTACCTATTACACAGGTTATTCAATTATATTAAACCTTAGACAAAATCTTAAAAAAAATACATAATTATCATTAGACTCAAAAAGCACACATTGTGGCCCCACCCTTTTTAGGTACGCGGTGACAGCAGTCCGCCACCACGTAGCTAACGATCGGAAAACAAAAACCAAATGGATAAGTTACATTGCCGGTTTGTTCATTCTGTAAGGACGAACTCGCGATGTACATTATTTATGTACGAAACACTGTCCGTTCATTTATTCTAATCCTGGGTACGTATATTATACTGCGTGCTGCGTTTGTGTAAATTGAAAGTATGAATGTGGGTGTACAATCACAAATACCCACGCCCGCAAACGCGCCTCTTAAAACCTTGTCAGGAATCGCATATTCATAGATACACGAATCCATAGATATTATCAATGACTTTCAACATTTTTAAAATCAGTTTTTACATGAAACTGCCAAGAATAAATTATTCACAATCGTTCCGATGTAACGAATATTTTGGGACTAATCCCACCCACATTCCCATCTCGAGCACGTTGTTTAACTAGTTACTACTTTTTAGACAAAAAATATAATTGAAAGTAAATTAGTATTAAGTTCAAAAGTAACTGGGTTATTAAAAAAAATTATCCTTCCGGAAATGTTTAATGCCATAGTTTCAATTGTTGTATTTGGGAGCCGAATTAAGCAATTAGAATCATCTAACTTAATTATTTTTATGTCTTTTGTTGTTAGCAATCTTTTTAACACCCTTAAAGCATTAAAACTTACGAGCCACATTGAAAAAAAAATAAGCTGTTTAGTTTCGGGATTGTGTTTAAATGTTGATTATTTAAGCTTATTATGAGAAAGCAATACTCATAAAATTATCTTATTGTTTATGCTGACTACGGAAAGTGCTAAGAGAATGATTTATTATCGAATTTACAGTTTAGTGCTAATTTCCTTGATAATGATGATACCGTATCACATATAGATAAAAAGATATGATAAACCTTATCCCCAGACGGTGCCGAGTGTCGACGCGTGTCGTATTCACACGGATATAAGTACCACTTCATCAATTTTCGTTTGAGTACACAGATTTTATTGGCATTTGTTGGCAAATAAGCATGCAACGCATCTAAGCAAAAATGGCCACCGTAGTGTACAGACCTTTTCGGAAAAAGCCAGGTCAAGAGTACTTTAACCAGCGAGCGTGTATAAAAACACTCATAATATATGACGGAAGATAATATAGTATTAGAACATAATACTGGTTCGGACATGTGGAGAGGGTGGGTGACAATAGAATGACAAAGCCGATTTATGTGGCAAGAGCGAATGGCAAATTGGTAGGGGTCGACCTCGGCGTACGCATCTCAATCAAATCGAAGACCTTTTGAAAAAGGTCAGGTCAAGAGTACCTTAACCGGCGAGCGTATATGAAAACACTTATGATATATTATTTTTCACAGTATTCACCACGTAGCTTAATGCACTTTTCCATTGTCACTTTGAATATACAATTGTTTTCTTTAGTTTTAGTGTATGACATTTTGTAAGCGCCGTTGAAATGGTCTATGCAAAATAAAGACATTTTTATTTATTTTATTTTTATTCGCTCATACCAGTAATTATAACATTTATTCCACTCTAAAGTAGGGGTGTTCAAAATGGCTGACTTGAAAGTGTCGACTGCTTCTTCACCGGACTGGAACCTTTGACCACGAAGACTTATCTTAATTTTAGGAAATTTAAAGAAATCGTTAAGCTTAGGTCAGGACTGTATGGAAGATAGTCAAGAATTTCTACATTTAGATGCTTCAAATACTCAATCGTTTGACGAGCGCTGTGTGAGCTTGCGTTGTCGTGGTGCAGGATTATACGTCGCTTTCAGTTAAATTTTCGAAGTTCGGCGATGACTTGTGGTAAACAAACTGTGGTATACCACTTTGCGTTAACCGTTCTACGATCTTCAAGTGCATTGCAACATGCCCGGTTTTTCCAACGAACGTGGTTCCATCTTCTTTGAAGTGCTTCGAAAACGAACAACTTTAGTCGGCTTTGGCTCGCCTTGAAGACCCGGGTTGTAGATTGTTGTTTGGAATTAAGATCGTAGGCATGGTTTCAAGATTCTTCACCACTGATGATGTCGTAAACGTGATTTGACTCTTCTCGGTTAAACCTTTGCAGAGTTTTCTTACACCATCGGACGCGGGCAGCCTTGTGATCGTCGGAAAGCAGATACGGTATCCAACGGCAAACTAGCTTTCTCACACCAAGCGCTTTATGCAAGTTCTTCTGAGTATTTATCCCTGAGATGCCTAATAGAGTCTCTATGTCTCGATATGTCACATGACGATCTTCGAGAATTAGTTGTCTCACAGCAATGATGTTATCT
Source organism: Thumatha senex (assembly GCA_948477245.1). Lineage (NCBI taxonomy): Eukaryota > Metazoa > Arthropoda > Insecta > Lepidoptera > Erebidae > Thumatha > Thumatha senex. The sequence goes on from OX419734.1 coordinate 3,976,123, forward strand.
TCAGTAAAGGCGGATTTTGGGCGTCCTACGCGAGATTTGTCACTAACACTAGTATGTCCACGTTGGAATTTTAAATACCAGCGTTCGACAGTCCGCAGACATGGGGCTTCATCACTGAACACAGATGTTAGCTCTTCAAAACACTATAGCCGTGTTAATCCTCTTCTAAAGTTGTAGAAAATTCTTGCACGAACATTTTCCTTAGAAAGATTCATTGTCGTACGTAACCTGACAGATTCCAATCGACGCTGTGACTAAACCATAGCATTAATTCTAATACTTTTATCTGTTTTGAGATTCAAAATTTAAACACATTAGAATATAGAACAGTTCCAAATTTAAATTTGCCGGGAAATATGGTAACGCCAGAACTTAAAAGGCATGCGTAGTTTTACTAGTGTTGATACCAATTTTCCTCTCTTTCCTTCACCCAACACTTATTACTTATGTATATGTTACAGCGACTCTGAATTGTATATAAGCCAGATATACAGAGTGACAAGCTCTTTGTAAAATTACCCATATTATCATAGGTCAGTACGAGGAGGTGCGGAGGTCGTCTGATAACCCTGGCACATGATTTTAGCGCGTGAGGTGTGGAGTCAGGAGGCAAGCGCATGCAAATATATACTTACTAGCTGACACCCGCGAGTTCATCTGCGGTATACTTCGAACTCTCTTGCACTCATTTAATCTCTTCGTTTATTATCTTTACAATACCTACTTTAAAAATAGGCTGTATATCTTGACATTTGTGGTTACTGCTTCGTTCTCCTGGGTTGTAGCATGATGATATATATTAGCCTCTAGCTTTCGTAGATAAATGGGCTAACTAACGCAAAATAAGTTTTAAATTCGATCCAGTAGTTCCCGGTAGAACCAAGAGTACAAACAAACAAACTCTTTAGCTTAAGGGTTTATTCGAACGGTTTAACTCACGGGATTAAATTGGTGCCACGGGCGTTCTTATTCACGGGCGAAGCCGCGAGGGTCAGCTAGTTAACATTATAAAGAGGTAAAGTTTGTGAATTTGTGAGGTTGTGAGGGTTGTCTCTGGATTCTGAAAATTATGTCACTATCTACTTTTTTTCCCGGAAACATTGTGGGAAGCGGGTACCTGAAATATTCACCACGCTGGCGGAGCCGTGGGTATTGGTAGTTTATTATGAGACACAGCGGAAGAACTAGGTGAGTGAAATGTTACCACACAAATGAAGAAACCTTCAACCTGGCATTGTGACCAAGTGTGATCAACAGACAGCTCATAGCGCTATTTTATGTGCGATATTAGCGATTTAAGTGTATTTACTTGGTTGCTTTGGTCGCAATTTTTATTTTATTGAAAGCAAATTGGTTCATGTTTATAGCCGTGTGAGCAAAATCATTTGGGATGGAAATTATAGGGATTGAAAAAGTTTAGTAATATGAATTGAAAAAAAAAGAACTCTTGTGAGTCATTGATTCCAGACAAGGTTTAGTTTTAATGTAGGTACTTGATTGTAGAGCTCTAGTCTCGGCCACACACAAATGTACCCGAATAAATTTTCTCCTATTTTTACCTTTTCTGTAGATTGAACCAACGTTTCTGGTAACTTCTCGGGCAAAAATTGTTCATAAACATGCTCTTTTTAATTATTTCAATTAAAAAGGGCATGTTACAAATCGAAGGTTTTAAATTAAGTTTTTACATGAAACTGCCAAGAAAAAGTTTTGCGAACGGTCCGATGCACACGAATATTTAGGGACAAATCCCACCCGTTCCCCCACAAATGAATGATCCTTCAACCTCACAATGTGACTAAGTGTGATCAATATACAGCTCATAGCGCTAGTTTATGCGATATTAGCGATTTTGTGTATTTCTTCAGCGTCAGAACTTTTATAGCGCGATGCAACACTCTTGATATTAAAATAGATTGATCTTTGTTATATTCAATACAGGCATAATTAAAATAGGCACTATCTGCAGTTTTTAACAGACTTGTTTCTACACGTTTTACCATATCTATATAATTACATTTTACCATACACATATCTAAATAATATATGAAGCTGAAGAGTTTGTTTGTTTATTTGGTTGATCGCGCTAATCTTAGGAGCTATTGGTTCGAATTGAAATGATCTTTTTTTATTGGATAGCCAATTTATCAAGGAAGGTTATAGGCTATATATCTATACGCTACTACCCAGAAGAGCGGAGCAGTAATCATAGATGTCAACAAATCGGGAAAATGTTCCCACATTTTTGTAAAAATAATAAGCGACAGGATTTAATGGGTGCGACTGGGGTTCGAAGTATGTCACGGGTGAAGCCGCGGGGTCAGCTAGTACTGTATAGAATCACAGATAATGTAATAGTACTCCATATAAAACTACTTACCGCGACTTTTATATCAGACACGTGTATATAACTACAGCAAAAAAGCCCTATATAGAACTACCAGTACAAAGTATTATCAGTAGAAAAATAAAATAATATTATGGGACACTTGTTTTTACACGCCGCCATCTAGCCCAAACTATGCTATAAGCTTGTACTATGGGATCTAGACAGCTGATATACATAACATACTTATATATTACTAAATACCTACATAGCAAATACCCAAACTCCAAAACCAACATTTGTGGGTCACAAAAATATTTGTTGGAAGCGCTTATGGCCTCGCGGTCTCAGTGTTCTGTAAACGATCACTGAGTTACGCAACTTTCACTATGGCTGGTCCTTGGATGGGTGACCACTTTGTGCCATTTACATTTACGAGCGTTTCCGTGCTTCGGAAGGCACGTTAAGCCGTTGGTCCCGGTTGCCAGTAAAGTGGCAGTCGTTAAGCCTGGTTGAAGGCCTTATGGGCGGCTTGAAAATTTCAACAGCAGGTAGCCTCAACCTGCGTCTGTCTATTTCAACACGGCAATGGGCTCACCACCTATTACGTGGGACAGGAATCCACACGGTGAAAAGTGGGCATATAATATGCCTCTGCAACCCCTTCGGGGATAAGGCGTGATGGATATTTTATTATATTTATTTATATTTTTATTTATTTTTAAAATATTTGTTGATTTGCGCGGGAGTCGCATACACTACCACTGCGCCACCGGGGCAGCCAACCACACAAAAAATACAGTCAAAGTAGTGGACCATAGATCCGTGAACTAAATTGCCCTGTGAATTGTTATAACTGATATAACCTAAGCTGTAATAATTAAAAAGCCATCAATCATATCCCACACGATAGAAATGTAGAAATAATAGAATTATGAATATGTAAATTGTTGATAAAGTTCAAAACTACTGATAGTACGATGAAAGTTGGAAAAGTACATAAGTACGTAATGTTGGTAAGTAGCCTTATCGCTTTATTCTAATTAGTCGTGAAATCTTGTAATAATCATCCTCATCTAGGTACATGTACACTTGTGTATCGCTGAAGGTGTGTGAATTTAAACAAACAAAAAAAAACATATATCAGCATCAGTAAGCCTTTTTTTACGTGTGGAATTCCTCATGGATGCTATGCCGGACTCTTACCGACTAAAATGCACGGTGCCCTTTCATTTGTCTATGACCAGGAGTCCCGGGTAAGCCTTTGGTAGCATCAGTTAACCTGTGACCTCGACCGGTGGTCGAAACGTCAGGCAAGGTATGCAATATAACCGCGATTAGCCCAGTAACAACAAACATTTTATGAATTACTTTTGAATTAGGATTACCGCTTATTACATGTGAAAACTCAGGGATGTCTCGCTTGGATTGCAAGAGGCACTGCGAGACACAAACACAAACTTTAACACATACCTAAATGAATACTTTTGATATTTATTTATCAGAGAGAGTGAGACTAATACGGCTGCTGCGCCAAATATTACTTTCAATTTCAATTATAGAACTTGTACCCTTAAAGTACACAGTTTTAAGGTTGCTCCGGGATGTCTAGGTCATTCTCTACAGTATTCCTCATAAATAGACGGCCTACTTAATGCTTGTATTTAAGAAGAGTCATTCACGTAGACTAGTTAAAGCGGAAGGATAAAACGATAAAGGGTTCTAAGCGCTCGTGGCCTCGCGGACTCAGTGTTCTTTAAACGATCACTGCGTTAAGTAACTTTCGCTATAGCTGGTTATGGATGGGTGTACACTTTGTGGCATTGACATTCGCGAGCGTTTCCGTGCTACGGAAGGCACGTTAAGCCGTTGGTCCCGGTAACATGGCAGTCGTTAAGTCAAGTTGAAGGCCTAATGGGCGGCTTGAAAATTTTCAACAGCAGGTAGTCACATCCTGCATCTGTCTATTTCAACATGGCAATAGGCTCACCACCTATTACGTGGGACAGGAATACACATGGTGAAAAGTGGGCGTATAATATGCCGCGTTTATATATATATATTTATATATAAGGCGTGTTAGATAGATAAAGGATTCTATACATCCATCGATTCATAACTAGTAGCTATATATGATATATACACAGTAATGATAAAAGGACAAGTTTTCATACCAATAGTACCTACATGGTACGAAAAGTAATGCTAGCGATACAGCAATAGATCTTAGCTAGATAATATAAAATGTCGATAATACACGTAAATATTTATGTGATAATTTAGTTAATGATGACTTAATTAGTTCTCATTTATATCGCACTTTAGATGGGTCATGAGATGAACCACGCAACGCCAACGTGACGGAAACTGGGGCCGAGTCAATGTGACACCTACAATTAACATAATTAAACGGATAATGAATCATTTCTTATCAATACATGTTTTTTAAAGACAATTACGTAGTTACACTTGTAAGCCGGAGCTATCTGTAGGTAATATGACACTGTCTCCTCATGTTAGATTTGTTTCAGAAACGCTGTTTAGTTGCTAAGTATAGGGCAGAATTGTCAATGAAGTACTAAATAAATAGGTATAGCAAAGATTTTTCCAAACTTCTCCAATTCCCTAGTAATCTTTATTTTTTATATACCACTGTGGTGGCAGACAAGCATACGGCCCACCTGATGAAAAGTTGTCACCGTAACCTATGGACCTACCGTAGCCTATCTTTATATATTAAAAAAAGGTATGCATTTTTGTCCCACGTAACAGGTGGTGAGTGCATTGGCGCAGGCAGTGGCGACCTACTGTTGAAAATAGGCTAGTTTTTGTCCCGGGAACAAGTTCCTGTGGGAATTCGGAACGGCAAAGCCTCATTATGCGGGTGGAGCCGCCGGCATCAACTAGTAGTTCTATAATGTATCATCGTACTCTTAAGATAAAACAAAATATTATAAAGAACAAAATAATACGCTGCAATGACCTCGTGAAATGTATAACGAGAAAAATATTATTTTAAGGTTAAAGCTAAAAATACAATGCTGCATCCTCTGATATATTGTGCGCAGAGGAAATACGGGTCGTTGGCTCTTTTTATGCGCTCTGCCAATTGCAAGTCATGTGTAGTGTTGACAATTACATGACAGTAAGAATTGCTTTGTTGACTGCCTCGGCGACGCAGTGGTAGTGTATGCGACTGCTCCGCTGAGGTCCCGGGTTCGATTCCCGGTTTCCTATGTATATATTTAGAAATATAATATTACGTATATCAGTTGTCTATATCCTATAGTACAAGCTCATAGCTTAGTTTGGGATCCAGCCCAATAGCACTGTGTAAAAAATGTTCTACAATATTTATTTATTTATAGTAAGTCTAGCTCCGGCTCCCAGTAAGTAAGCAAATGTGTACGGGAACTTTACTCCCTACACATTTGCAACAGGATCTTGTTTACATGATAAAGCTAGATGTATGTAATGATTTAAAGAATAAATTACCTTATCTATAAAGATAGTTAGATAAAGAGAAATGTAAAAAACAAACTGTCATATTGTTTTTCATATTCAGTCGAAAGTAAAATCCGCACGTATGTATATACTTAATACAGGCACATAACGAATTATCGAATATCGTTATCATTAAAAAGATATCCGACTACTCAAATAAACAATTTGTGTTTAATTACTTGATATCTATCATGATATTACCACGAGGGTCCAAAGTTCCGCCATCTATCTTGCCTGAGCAATTTCGGACTAAAATTTCACTGGAAGTGTTGCTTATTGAAGCGCTCGTGGCCGTGCTGACTCAGTGTTCTGTAAACGATCACTGCGTTGCGAATGCGAATGTTGCTTACATTCGCTATAGGTGGTCCTTGGATGGTTCACCACTTTGTGGAATTTACATTTGCACGTTATTCCGTGACTTGTGGTGTGCGTTAAAATCTTACCAAGTACGCAGGGTAGTTTTCGTTCGTTGTTGCTAATGAGATTATGAAATGAAAGTGATGATATCTTTATTCATGTAGGTCACAAAGTAACACTTATGAACGTCAAGATTTTTGCTTCTACATTTACATTTACTGCCAGATTGGTAAAGCAATAGGCAGAACCTGAGAAAGAACGTAGCAATAAAACTCATAGCAACACCTTTCTAATCTTTTTCCTTTCTAATTTTTAAGGCTTAAAAATTTTTCAGTCTCGAGCTGGACTCGAACCAGTGTCTTCTGGTTCAACGCCCCAGACGCGTTTACCAACTGTGTAGTTGGTAAATTTTTTTTTTCAATCTCAAGCTTGACTTGAGGCAGCGTCTTCAGGTTCAACGCACCAAACGCGTTTACCAAATACCCCACCGAGACCCCACGAGAATTAATCCATCTTTTTACGTCTCGGTGGTGCGTTGAACCAGAAGACGTGGCCTCAAGTCCAGCTTGAGATTAAAAAACAAAGTTTTTAGAATTTAAATTTATTAAACGTTAGCTACTAATTCTTTTCAAAATTGTTTCTTTTCTAATCGCCAGTAAGTAATAACATTTGTTTTCGTTTACACAATGACAATAAAAATCTCATTACTCCACCAAAACGCATAAAAAATATCAGTTGTACCACGAGTATTAACTAGATAATTTTTTACATATTGGAGTCGCTATTTTATAACTAGGTACCTACTGTGTGGTAAATATGGCAACCTGTTCAGACTCGCTCGCTTTATTTATAATGCATCTGAGATTACGCCTCTACGTCTTATACAGCGTTTATAATTTTTAATGATTTTAATCTGTCGCGATTTTCACTAATCTAATCTATGTACAATGTCTTCCTTATGTACTTTGACCGAAGCAACTTAAAATGGGAAATGTCGGAAACATATAGGTATCGTATACCTACTATAAATTCAAAACGCAATAATTCAGCGAGACAGCAAAATTAATTTAACACTTAGGTATATCTTTAATCATTTTTGAAAATAATTAGTTTATATTACCTTAAAATCCGAGACTACCAGGACTTTAATTGGTCGTGCTAATTAGTGTCTAGCACATAAAACTTTTTAGCCTTTTTGTTACCACCTCACTAAAAAGGCAACGGGTTCAAAATTTGTTCCAAATTTAACATCTAAATAGACACATTTTATTTTATTAAATTTATTTGGCCCTTTAGACCCACCCCCGTTCCGTGCTTCGGAAGCCACGTTAAGCCGTTGGTCCCGGTTGCCAATAAAATGGCGGTCGTTAAGCCAAGTTGAACGCCTTGTGCCACAGCCTGCGCCTGTCCATTTCAACACGGCAATGGGCTCACCACTTGTTACGTGGGACAAAAATGCATACGGTGAAATGTGGGCGTTCAATATGCCTCTGCCTACCCCTTCGGGGATAAAGGCGTGACAATATGTATGTATGTATGTATGTAAAAACAAAACACAAAACTACTTAATTGGTAAGGAAATTGTTGCGTAGCTTTAGTATCTCACAAAACTTTATGTAAGTTACGAATCCCGTTAATATTACGTGTTCGTTGATCATTAGGAAGCTCGCGAAACGTTGATATGAAGCCATTTCACCCCACCAAGGTCCTAACGGATATGATCACTGCGTGCGATATGTTAAAGGAAATTAGTTCATTTAAGTTCTTTTACTTCCTATTCTGTGTTTTCTTAGATATTAACAGGTTACGTAACGATATTGTCGTGTAATGGTAATTGGAACCTTAGGTAAATAGGTAAATAGTCTAAAATGATGAAGCGCTTTTTATCATACTTTGTCAGTCAAGTCTATTTATTTTGGCGTATTCACAAAAATCATGAGCTTAATATTTATTACATGCGCTTACACACCCCGACAATTCAAAAGCGACATTATGAAGTTAGCTGAGAACATGATAAAGTTATAAGTGAAAATTCATAACTACATTCACAGTAGATTGCCATTGTTATGCCGAAATAAATGAAACTTGGGTAAATATCCTGTCAATAGTAATACTCGTATATAACTGTCACGATTAAGATTATACCGCACTAAGATATAAAACTGTACACAAACCGCAATCATTGTCTGTTCTCATGCGTAAATAACAATCCCTTAATTGCATTTACACATATAAATATGGGTCCTAAGATAAGACAAGTTTATGCCCGTACCAAATATAAGTAATATTAGTACCTGCACTTCTTTTAGGTCTCTAGTTTCGAAGTCCATTGCAAGTTTCAGATTTGATTGCAAGACTTACAAACTTTTAAGTCGGTTACTCTTGAATAGGTGTGAAATGAATATCAATTTAACAGTGGACTGCGAATTGATTATTGAAAATATCTTCAAAACTTTAGCTAGAAACCTAGTCAAATGAGGTTAGAAATTCTTCAATTTCATTTCTGTGCCGAATCGTTTTTTGCCTTTCAAAGTTCGGCAACGTTTGTAATTGGAAATGCCGAAGAAGCGGTGCTACGGCATGAAGCTGCGAATGTCGTGCCGGACTCGAACCGACTAAAACCACACGGTCCCTACCTATCTGTCTAGCGCCAGTCACACCGGTCACATCCTCGGAAGGAAATCCCAGAGCGTCCGGCAGATATTGGTAATCGTCGTTTCGCCTAAGAGTTCAGGAATTAATCCGCTTCTTTGGGGGAGTAAGGGATCTAAGTTAGGGGTAGTGAACTGGTAAACATTGTCTGCAATTTTAGCCCAGCACAAGTAAGTACGATACTACTCATGTGATCCGTACTATTTGTATATTCTTGACTGCCTCTGTGACGCGGTGGGAGTGTATCCGACTGCTACGCAAGAGGGCGTGGGTTCGATTCCCACCCCGGATAAACCTTTGTGTGATGAGCACGAGGATTTATTATTAGTTTTATTTATCCATAATATGTATGTATTTAGAAATATATAAGTATTTTTATCAGTTATCTGGTTAACATATAGTACAAGCTTGCTTAGTTTTGAATCAGTTGGCAATGTGTGAGTTGTCCCAACGAAATTTATTTATTTATTTACTATCTAACCGCGATTCAATACTTAGAAGTAGAAACTTTGTGAGTTTGGAACTATTAAATGCTCACGTGGCTAGACACGTTAACTAGAATAAGTACATGTTAAGTAAATAAAACAGGATTATTACTGTTTTATCACCAAAGTCCACCCATTCTAATATCGCTTGTCTCCGAATCCGTCTGCCCACGTTTTCACTCGATCGGCGATACGACGGTCGAATAGATAAGTGGATAAGGTTCATCTAAACCACGATAACTATATTGATTAGCATAGAGGCCACGAGTCTTTTTTTTTCCTAACTAACGATCTTCACGCTAACCTTGACGGGGAAATCAAAGAGGACGATCGCCAGGTTTCGCTATCCATACATACATTGCATACTTCTTTCGCTTCCTGTAGATTCATTAATTGCTTCATACATGCACGTCTGGGTATCCGAGTAATTTTGACCTTTCCGTTTTCAAGCATTCAGCTCGCGTGATTTTCGTATGTAGGTAAGTCTCGATCTACCCTGACTCCTACCCTCTTCTTTCGCTCAAAATATCGTCAATAGTTCCTCACTTATTCGTAGGATGTGTACATTTTTTCCATTGTTGGTGCAAATGATTCGGTTGCAATTGTCTCATGTATATTGTACAATGATTTGTATCACATTACATATTGAACAACAACAGCAAGTACTATTATGATTGTGTACTGACTCGTGGTCCCACCAATGGGTTAATATGCCAATTGTAAGCGCTTCGGACAGTTCTGAGATGAGTGACCGTTTCGCACACATTTACGAGCGTTTTCGTAGTTCGGAAGGCATGTTAATAAGCCATTGGTCCTTGCTGCTAGTAACAAAGTAGTTGAAGTGTCCAATTGAAAATGGTGGTTTTAAAATTTTCAAAAGCAGGTAGCCACTACCAGCCCCTGTCTGTTACAACACGGCAATATACTCACCACTTATCAAGTGGGACATTACTGGTGAAGTATATGACTTTCTAAGATTGATGCGTATAAAATATTTCTTTTTTGTTGGAATGCAATTACTACGTGATGGTCGGTAACACACAAATCCATAATGAGCTAACAATTGGTTTACCGATTGTAAGTCAATCTGATAACATTACAATAATTTGGTCCAGACAGAAGTGCCTGTGTAGAATAAAAATCTTTAACAATGAATTATTCATAGTATCGATCAAACTTGATGGGTAAATTTCCCGGGCCCAAAAAATGCTTGGCGTCGATGAAATCGGTACTAAAAACATAGTTATAAATTTCTAAAATAAAATTCTAGTTACGTGAAATGGTTATCTTTGTGAAGCACTAAATATTTTTATAATAGGAATAATAGAAACAACAGGAAAAAACCCCCGAAATCTATCATTGCTGTGTTTGTCCACACCTTACCTTGATGCATATTATACCTCATGGATAAAAAAATATTAATTGTTAATATTCAAACTTAGATTTTTTTGATACGTGATTAGTTAAAGCATAGTTACGGAATATATTTATTTCAATATTTAAAGAATACAACGAATGGTTAATAAAAATCATTTGTCCCAGAACCATTTTTTTCATTTCATTTCATTTTATAAAAATATAATCTTTTATAACTTATAGGTAGGTATTATAAAACTTATGTGTAATAACGTGTCCATTTTCTTGTCTATAACAGTTTAGTCAGTAACTATCGGACGGAAACACTCACGAACGGTAAATAATATTCTTATACCGTTTTGAACTTGAACTGCAGATATTATTATCTCGTTTTAAAATAATTTTCAACTTAATAAATTACGTTTCAATTGCAAGCATACTAATTAGCAGAACATAGAGGAAAATTAATAAAAAAAATGTTGCTTTCGGAGTTTGGGTGATTTCTATATATAATAGGTATGTATTAAGAAAAATATAAGTATGTATAAATCAGTTGTCTACGTCCAATAGAACAAGCGTGTAGCTAGTTTGGGCTAAATGGCGCAGTGTAAAAAGTGTCCCATAATAAAAAAATATAGCTAACTAAATATAATCGCATTGTATACCTGATGGGGTAGTCAGAGATACAATAAAAATTTCTACTTATAAACAATTATTGAAATTGCTTCTAATGCAAGACGCAGAAAGTTTTATAATTTTGGTAATAAAGTCCGTAGGTAGGAGAATGCAGACCGTGCGAAATTGTGCGATTAAAAAATAAAAAGTAGGCCATAAGGCCTGCAACCAGGCTTAACGACTGCCATTGTACTGGCAACCGAGCTTAACGTTCCTTCCGAAGCACGGAAACGCTCTCAAATGTAAATTGCACAAAGTGGTCACCCATCCAAGGACCACCTGTAGCGACTATATTGACTGCCTCTGTGGCGCGGTGGGAGTGTATCCGACTGCTACGCAAGAGGTCCCGGGTTCGATTCCCGGGTCGGAACAAATATTTGTGTGATCCACAAATGTGTGTTTCGGAGTTTGGGTGTTTCCTATGTATAATATGTATGTATTTAGAAATATATAAGTATGTTTATCAGTTATCTAGATCCCATAACACAAGCTAATATTAGCTTACTTTGGGCTAGATGGCGCTGTGTGAAGAGTGTCCCACAATATTTATTTATTTATATTTTTAATGTTGCTTAACGCAGTGATCCTTTACAAAACACTAAGTCAACAGGGCCACAAGCGCTTTAGAAAACACAGTTATAATTATTATTTCAAATATTCGTAATTACCCAACCTAAGGAGTTAATTTTCCTTATATTTTACGCCTGAGTATAGGGTTCGATGGAAGGGTTCTTAGAAGATTTTGACTGGGTCGGCAGCGAGAGTTTTCGCATTTGACCGCTTTCGACCAGATGTGCCTGTGCCGGATGGTTGTTTGCAGCCCAAGGAGTATAGAAATTGTGTGGTAGTCCGCACCTATAGATTATCCTTTTCCAATAAGTTTAACAATTTACTATAAAGCGAACACCCCACGTTTTCATTTTTTCCGTGGAAATATTGGAATAAAATGCAACCTAATTTACTTCTTATTACATCAGTTATCTGCCAGTAATAGTCCCGTTAAAATAGGTCCAGCCCTTTCAGAAATTAGCCGATACAAAGAGACAGGAGGAGATTTATTTTATTTTATGTTAGTACCGTAGGTATATATTTTGTAAAAATCTTTTAACTTTGCATTGCATTTAGTAAAAATCTTTTAACACACGACTGTTAACAACAGACACTTTATGTTTCTTTTCTGTGTAGATTTTTATATCCTTTTAATATTATATTATGTTCCGTGAATCAATAAATATAACAACAAATTATGTTCTTCGAATCAATAAAATCCGCACGTAGAAAAAAATCAGGGTAGATCCCTTTGCCCGATTAACAGTGGTGGCATGACTATTGGTTATTCCCTACATCATGCACAACTCGGTACTTCTTCCTAACTCGTTCTAACCCACACCAGTAATACCCTCACGTTTCATATAAGAGAAATAAAATGAACATCGTTAACGTTTCCGTCCTAAGAAAATAAAGTCAGTTTATGGTTTGTTCGGGTTTAGCAAAGTGGTTACATTTTTATAAAATACTGGTTGACGCCCGCAGCTCCGCAAACGTGGTGAAGTTTTCCCGTTCCTGTTTCCCACAAAAACTTGTTCCCGGGATAAAAAGTAGCCTATGTGTTATTATGATGTGTAAGCTATATTTTAGTAAAGTATCATAAAAATCCATTCAGTAGATGAAAGAGTAACAAACATCCATTCTTACAAACTTTCGAGTTTATAATATTAGTAGGATAGTCGGACTAGCGGACGACCCGTGCTGTTTGTTTTAAAATCTGTCCAGCCGTTTCAGAGATTAGTCGGCATAAACAGACAAATAGACAGACTGAGACAATTTTGGAAAATTGTTTATTTTTGTAAGTACCGTATATACTTTCATATGCATTTAGTGAAAAGCTGTTAATTTGGTATTACAAAAAGACAATAAAATGTTATTAATCTGTAGAGTTATAAACCTGTTTATTCGAATCACATTCTAAAATAAATAGGAATCAATAATTATTTAAATCATACTTTTCAAACAGTATAAGGAAAAGCTACATACCGGCATGTCGATCTTCGTAAACCCGCGTAGTCCGCCCTCCGCACCCGCCGCCCTACTGCCACGAGGAACAAGCCTCCACTGTGCCAGCTCACCACCTTGCCCCATCTGAAGCTTCCTCGCGTGACTGACATCCTCAACACCTGCTCCACCAACATCTACCTTATACACATCTAATTTAGAATCCAAACCCGTTTGTATCTCACTGTCACGATTTACTTTCAAATTTGATGTTTCTTCGACATTGTCTCCAGTTATTATAATTGAAGGTATTGCTGCAGTAATATCGGCTTTACTGGTATCAGCAACAGAAGGTATATTGCTATACTCTCTTGTGACACCAAATTTTTCTTTCAGTGAATTAATAACTGCTTTCCTGGCATGTTCGTACCTCGCTTTCGCTTGGTCTTCTCTCCATTTTTTGAGTACTTTACTTTTGGGATCAACATTTTTTATAGATTTACTAATATAGTTTCCGTACAGTTTTGAAGTTAATGATCGTTGTAAGTCTAAAATATTTGCATTGATTGTTGAATCATTGATAGTTCTTTCAATATTACTTTCTTTAGGATTAATAGTTTCTTGTTTTGTGTTTGTTGCTATGTGTTTTATGCTATCTTCGCTGCCGTATGTATCCCACCACTTTATTGCAGCTTTATCGATAGGTGCTCTTGATCGAGCTGAATGTGGCGAAATTGATATATCACTCATAATGGAATCTAGAATCTTCTACACATATTTTATATTAAAAATACAGAGTAAAGATTCGTACTACTTCTACTGGAGTTTAAAAGCAACTGGTCATAAATTGTCTACATGTAAAGACGGATAAAACTGCAAGTCAGATTTTCACAAAATAGCCATGTACCACAATATTTATTTCCGAAATATGGTAGTAAATTTTCTCTTACTAATTTAAAGAAAAGAAAAGGGATAGATGATAAATATCGCGTAGTAAAATCAGGTGTAAAGCGTTGTGGTACAAGTTTGTGAAGTATCAACAATAGCTTTTGTTACCTCTATTATTGAAACTCTATTTTGTGTTTGTAGGTCAGCTTGCAAGGCATTGATTGCATATCTTTGGATTGGGGTTCTGCATGAGGTACGGAACATTCTATTTTGCAAAGAAATTATTAGCTAAAAATGTTGTGATTGAGGGTAAATCTGTTACGGCTGATATAATATCAGTGATAAAATAATAAATATCGATTATTATCATTGCACGCAATATGTATTAAAAAATCATATCGAATTTCCGTATTAGCAGGTATGTTTATGGTATGTACCTACTTAATTACTTTTATCTGTAAAACTAAAAATAAATAATCAAACATTTTACTTTTTTATTTTATTATTATTATTTATCTATCACGTCTTATCCCTGAAGGGTTGGCAGAGGCATATATATTATATGCCCACTTTTCACCATGTGGATTCCTGTACCACGAAATAGGTGGTGGGTGAGCCCATTGCCGTGTTGAAATAGACATATTACTTTATTACATTTTAATTTTACATTTTATTGTAGCGCTCGTGGACCCACGGACTCAGTGTTCTGTGAGCGATCACTGAGTTACGCAACATTCACTATGGCTGGTCCTCGGATGGGTGACCATTTTGTGGCATTTACATTTGCGAGCGTTTCCGTGCTTCGGAAGGCACGTTAAGTCGTTGATCCAGGTTGCCAGTAACAAGGCAGTCATTAAGTCGAGTTGAAATGCTTAAATGTCTTGAAAAATTTCAACAGCTACCTGCCACAACCTACGTCTGTCTATTTCAAGACGGCAATGGGCTCACCACCTATTACGTGGGACAGAAATACACATGGTGAAAAATGGGCATACAATATGTATGCTTCTGTCACCCCTTCGGTGATAAGGCGTGATAGATAAATACTTTTTTTTAATAAATAAATATTGTGGGACACTTTTTACACATCGCCATCTAGCCCAAAGTAAGCTAATATAAGAATAGAATAGAATAAACTTTATCGTACACCAAGTTAAAGTTAATTTACAATAAATTTCTAATAATATTGTACAAAGGGCGGCCTTATCGCTAAACAGCAATTTAAGTGTGTGTTTTAATATAAGTTTGTGGTATGGGATCTAGACAACTGATAAACATACTTATATATTTCTAAATATATACATATTATACATAGGAAACACCCAAATCCGAAACACACATTTCTGGATCACACAAATATTAGTTTCGACCCGGGAATCGCGCGGCATTTGCATACACTACCACTGCGCCACCGAGGGAGTCAATCTACAAGGTGAGGTTACAAAACTAAAATAATAGACATATACAACTTACTCGGAGATATGAAGATGAGGTTTGAAAGGGGTCTGAACTTAATTTCGATAGTCAAGTATTCGATTGTTCAAAGAGAATTTATTGCGAAACAGCCTTTTGTCGCCAAACGTTGTTTCGTATGACTGGTCATATTATTTAAATATTTAAAATAAAAAAAATAATTTCCGTCACGCCTTATCTCCGAAGGGGTGGCAGAGGCATATTATATGCCCACTTTTCACCGTGTGGATTCCTGTCCAACGTAATAGGTGGTGAGCCCATTGCCGTGTTGAAATAGACAGACGCAGGTTGTGGCTACCTACTGTTGAAATTTTTCAAGCCGCCCATAAGGCCTTTAACCAGGCTTAACGACTGCCATTTTACTGGCAACCGGGACCAACGGCTTAACGTGCCTTCCGAAGCACGGAAACGCTCGCAAATATAAATGCCACAAAGTGGTCACCCATCCGAGGACCAGCCATAGTGAAAGTTTCTTAACGCAGTGATCGTTTACAGAACACTACGTCCGCAGGGCCACTTCAATATTAATTAATATTTTATCAATTTTAAAATTCCACTTTAACAATCGAACTGCCGACTTACAATTATCGAACACTTGACTAACGAAATTAAGGGCCGTATTCCAGAACGTTTATCAATACTCAAAAAACACTTGAGAGTAATATTTATAAGGCAAAAACTAGCCTCAAGCGTCAATTGAGTATTGAGAAATGTTCTAGAATATGGCCCTAAGATTCGGAAAGAATGTACAAGACTCTCAAAATTATTACTAATATACATACCTACATATCATCAAGCCTGTCTCTTACGCATAGACTGTGGCTTTCCACTGGTTACGATCTTGACATATAAGTTTTGCTTCTTCCACTTTCGTAGGTGTTTTCATACACACAAGGGTACTCTTGACCTGGCATTTCCAAAAAAGTCTTCGATTAAATGTACACCGATGTCGACACCTAGCAGGGGGCCAAGTCTTTATTTCAATTGCGCCAGAAGAGAATAGAAATCGTCGCTCAATAGAACGCCGACAGAAAATATTGAGAGTTTTCGTAGTCTACTATTACAATTGCGCTCCAATAGAATTCTATCGGCCGGCATAAAATGTTATTAACACGTGTAGCGCCTGTAAGTAGCTCTGAATTAGCACTTTTGGTAGTTTTTATTATGATAGCTTATATTAGCTATTTTGTTTATATTCTACAGCTTGAGAAGTGTGATTGTGAAATATATAATAGACTACCTAGTTTTAGACTAATCGCAATAGAACCGCTATAGAATAGAACTAGGCCGGTTACTATTGGAAAATAGTGGATTCGGCCTCGGCGCGACCTTGCCCATTTGGTCTTGCCACATAACCCTCGCTCGGTGTAAAAGAATTCCTCCCATTTGATGAGCTGTTGTGTGATTTATTTAATCTTGTCTTAACCAGTCCAGTTTATCATCCAATATCTCCACTTTGGGTCCACAGTCCCGTTACCGAACAAGTAATTGGATAAGTCCGGTTTGATTTACTGATAGGGGCTTCGGTCATATCTCTATCGATTGTTGATTCTAACTAATGTTTATTTCAAGATAACCCGCGAGATTACTCTTCGTTTTGTGGCAGTGGTCGCCATAACAGAATAGACATATATATAGTCACTCCTATATCCCCAAATGGTAGGCAGAAGCATACTTTACTCCCACATTTCAACATGTAATAGATGGTCAGCCTATTGCCGTGTTGAAATGGTTAGGCGCAAGTTGTGGTCAACTGCTGATGAAATTTTACAAGCCTTTTTAAACGTTTTATTATTATTTTATTAAATTTATTCGGCCCTTTAGACCGACCCCAGTTCCGTGCTTCGGAAGGCACGTTATGTCGTTGGTCTCGGTTGCTAATAAAATGGCAGTCGTAAAGTCGACTGCCATTTTATTAGCAACCGGGAAAAACATCGTATTGTTATTGCTCAAAAACGATGTCTTAGGGTATGTGCCATCTTAAAAAAACTGACACGTGTAGGCCTCATTTTACAAATTTAAAAATTTTAACTTTGCCTTCTCTGTATACCTATGTGGTTGCTATATTTGTTAAAATAAACTTGGATTTGTTTCAGTTCCGGAATAGAATTCGGAACAATGACTAATTATCCGTAGTGGCTAGTAAAACGGAGTTGATGCATAGCAGTGTGTTCTGCCTGGGTTCAAATATATTTAATAAAATCCCATCATCAATTAGAAACCTCACGGACACAAACGTATTTAAGAGAAAATTGCATACACACATTGTTGAAAAATGTTACTATTCACTCAAAGACTTTTTAGAAGATACATCATTGTAGCTTGATTTGGTGCTTGGTCTAGGAACTTGTCCTGTTTTAACGGCACCGTCGGTCGCCTACCAATGATCCCGCCAGTCAGACATTTTCTTTATCTTAGGATTGTCAGTTTGAAGTTTTATTTATTAATTTGACATTCTAATATATCATTTTTTAAGTTAATCTCTATTTTGAGTTGTTTCATCAGACCTGACATGTTTTTCTAATTTCACTTAATTTTTGATTGTGTGTGTTGCAAGTTATTAATTTAAGCTGTACAATGACACAAGAATGTATAACTGTTATTCTTTTAAATATTGTATGCCTATATGGTAGGACATAGTGGGTAATAATTTGCAATTTTAACATCTTATGTACCTATGATCCATAATAAAATGATTTGAATTGAATTGAAATTGAATAAGTCAGCTTGAAGGCCTTATGGGCGGCTTAAAAAATTTCAACAGCTGGTCGCCACAGCCTGCGCCTGTCTTTTTCAACACGGCAATGGGCTCACCACCTGTTACGTGGGACAAACATGCATACGGTGTAATGGGGGCGTTTAATATGCCTCTGTCTACCCCTTCGGAGATAAAGGCGTGACAATATGTATGTATGTATGTATGATTTCAAACTTCAAATTGACTTAATAACTGCCATTACTGTCGATCGGGACCAACAGCTTAGCGTGCCTTCTGGAGAATGGAAACGCTCGTAAATAAAAATCCGAGAAACAGCCATAGCAAAAGATACTTACGAAGTGTTCGTTTACAAAACATTTCTATGCAAAGGAGGGAAGAGACGTTACTTTCTTTTTCCAATACCCTCAATTTATCTTCTAATTAATTTCAATGGGGTTCTAAGACCTTCTAACTTCTCCGCTGACGAAGTTGCCGAGTTTCAACATGGTGTAACTTTTCTGGCCTTGGTCATTGCTGTAAATCCTGGTTTACAGGAGTCACAGTTGTGTGAATGTAAATGGAATTAATTCCAATCAAAAAATAAAGAACACTGAGGTTGCGAGGCTACAAGCGCTTATTCATATATAATAACTAAAGAAGACAAGGGTCCATAAAAAAAAGAAACAAACAAACCTCAGTAGCATCGTAACCCATGAACTGTAAGTCCCCGTATCACCGGCGGGTCCAAAGTTTGCCTCAGTACGTCCCGGATGCTGCCGGCCCAGACATTATCTTAATACAACACCGACTGACCCCTGATCTTGTTCGCATTATTAGACTTCTGATTATTGCGTAATGCGTGATCTTGTTATGTCTGTACCTTCATCCTTGTATTATGTAGGACTAGGTAGAAATATCTATTAATCTATTTTGACTTACGGGGTTGTTTAGCTGTCTCTGTCGCTCCCAATAATGCTGAAAATTGCAATACTAACCAATGATAGCTCAAGTGCACCCCTTAGCTACATCCAGGTAAGATTTGGAAACAACTGGAAATACACTAAAATGAAGAGGGAGGCCGATGGAGCAAACGTGTTCTGGAGTGGATACCACGACTCGGCAAACGTATGGTAGAACAACCCCCTGCCAGATGGACCGACGACCTGGAAAAGGTCGCAGGGAGGGACTGGATGCGAAAGGCGCAGGACCGTGTATTGTGGCGTGAATTGGGAGAGAACTACGTCCAGCAGTGGACTGGTATAGGCTGATTTGATTGATTGATTGAAGAGAGAGAAATACCATACTGTGCAAGCCACAACAGTTTGCTCTCTACAGCTACATAGATGCACCCAACCCGTTACCTTGGTAACAGTTGACTTACTAGCCGTACTGTCTTCGCCGTACTTTATATACATACATATATTATTCGATTTTCCCAGACATAGGCATACTATAAGCCCATATTGCAACGCTTAGCCCCAGTGCTTAAATCTCTCAAACCTCCCATAAAGCCTTCAATTTAACCTCACGGCAACCATATTACTAGTAGCCAGGAACAACGGCTTAACAGTACCATTGACAATTACTAATGTAATAAAGATTTACACTTACTAATATAGTAAAGCGAGAGTTTGTTTGTTTAGTTGAACGCGCTAATTTCAGGAACTATATACTATTAAAAATATTTTTGTGTTCGATAGCTTATTTATCGAGGAAGGCTAAAGGCTATATATTATCACGATACTACTCAATAGATTGCAGCATTAATCATAAATGTCAAAAAATCGGAAAAAAATTCATACATTGTAATAAAAGTAACAAATCACGGAATATATAGATTAAATGGGGACCACGAGGGCACAGAGTCCCCGGGCACTTCTAATCTAAATTTTACCATACCAACCAAAGATGCTTAATGTAAACATTTTGGGAAATTTTAATATGGGTATAAAGTGTATATAAGTACTCGTATATATAGGATATAAAACTATAAAAGGTTTTTATGCCCTTGGAGGTAACACACGGGTTATGTCTATCGACACATATCCAGTAATAAGAATCGGCCGTAATTAAAAGTAGCAGTCAAACAAGGTCGCATTAGATAAGGCAAGAAGGATACGTCGTGTAGGAGGACAAGTAGTTCGTAGACTAGTATAGAAAACGAAACTTACAGTGAGCTACGCCGTAGCTGCTACGAGAATAATGCTTGAAGAAAGCCCGTCTACGTGACGCAACATAGAAAAGCTCATCGACTTCAAGCATCTGTCGCACCTCGGAACCCGGAATCTACTTTTCCATTATGCTTATACAACTCCTGTCAGACTCCTGAAGAATCTCAAATATAACAGATAATTGTCTAATTGACACTTGCCTTTTTTTGTTCTTGTGGCGATACTATTGCTCCGCCAATAAATCAGTGTTTACATACATACATGTATTATTTACATAATACATGTATGTATGGACGTCTGCAGTACTTGTAGTCGCGTAGCTAGAGACTAACCACGGTTCGAAACGTCGGTGTAAGTGAGTAAATATTATTTCACCTAAAGTTGCGAGTAGTTTATATACACCGCCCAAGCTCTCATACAAAGAACATGATAATTTGCGGTTTACACAAATATTCGTTTCAACCCCTGAATCAATTTAGATAAAACTTTGTATACAGATCAACGATTCCCCTGGATTCACACATAGGAAACTTTTTTTGGAAATGGGTACGGAAAAACTTCATCACTCGAGCGGAGCCACGGGCAACTAGTACTATTATAATTATAACAATTTAAGACCGTTAAGTGTGCTGTTTGTTCAACACGATTAGTTTGTTATCTCGCGTTTACTTAACTAGTGTAAGCTAGTGAGTACGACGATTTGTGTGCATAACATTTAGCATTATGCACACAAAATGTAATCCGAACACGTATAGGTATAGCGGCATTCCCAGTGGGGGATCTCCCGTTCCACCCTATATGTTGACTTATGCACTAAAGTTAAGCATACCATAAGTTCACAGCTATAGTTCTTACACTCCTAATTAAAAAATACATTGCACCAACCCTAGGTGTATCTTAAATGCGCTAAGTCGATGCAAATGAAATGTCAACATAGTCGATGCTTAGACCAAAGAGTTTCATAGTTAGAATTGACTTAAATTGTGTTTGGTGAAAACAGGCATTAAGCCCTAAGGCATAATTAAATTATTAAAGCAATTAGTATGATACTTTTACATATGTTTTTATTAAAGTCTAGTCACACTGTTAAATGACGATTAAAATATAAATATATCCATCACGCCTTATCCCTGAAGGGGTGGCAGAGGCATATTATATGCCCACTTTTCACCGTGTGGATTCCCATTCCGTGTTGAAATAGACAGACGCAGGTTGTGGCTACCTGCTGTTGAAATTTTTCAATAAGGCATTCAACCAGGCTTAACGACTGCCATTTTACTCGCTCGCAAATGTAAATGCTACAAAGTGGTAACCCATCCGAGGACCAGCCATAGTGAAAGTTGCGTAACTCAGTGATCGATTACAGAACACTGAAACCAAGGTAATATAGTGAAGAATTTTAACTTGCTTCGGTACAGTTCGGGTAGTTCAGTGGCAAGAACATTGCCCTGGTTTGATTGATTGGTATTAATACTTTTATACTATACCGTGAAAACTCACACAACTTCATCTGATTCCAAACTAAGCAAAGCTTGTACTTTGGTAACCAGAGAAATGATAAATATATTTATATATTTCTAAATACATACATATTATAGATATATAACACCCAGACACAGAATAAACCATCGTGCTCATCACACAAAGTTTTATCGTAGGCGGGAATCGAACCCATCGATCGAACATCTTGCGTAGCAGACGGATACACTCCCACAGCGCCACAGAGGTATTTAATTGCCAGCAAGATTTGTATAAGACATATTTGCATTTAGTTCGCTACTAATGTTAACGGTGTCATAGTCATAATGTTCTACTTTAGTCAATAAAAACCATCAAGTTAATTAAGTACCTATCCTTTAAGATTCATTTATTATCTTAAGTTTATGTAACGGCAAGTGGGTCGCGTCGTCTGGCCATCTCGCACTTTGCACGTCTCGGTGGCAATGCACTCCGTGTGCGGGAATAACACGACGACCTGTGCCCGCGATGGATAACCGCATATACTCCTTGAGTGTCTGAGAGAGTATCATTGAATGAGACAGACATAAATTAATTATTTTTAATGAATTACTAAATATGGGTATCAAATTAAAGTCCTTGCTGAGAAATATTTTTAGCTCTTTTAAATAATACATTATTTTTTGCCACACCAAATTTCTTTGACAAAATATTTTTAAAAAATTAAAGAAATCCAATCATTCATCTATTTTAACCCCTGACGCAAAAACGTGTTATAAGTTGACGTGTCTGTGTGTGTGACTGTCTGTGGCATCGTAGCTCCCGAACGTGTGAACCGTTGTTTTTTTTTGTTTGAAAAGAGAATAAGTCGGAAGTGTTCTTAGCTACGAGTATGTTTGATCGACTGCCTCTGTGGCGCGGTGGGAGTGTATCCGACTGCTACGTAAGAGGTCCCGGGTTCGATTATATATAAATATTTGTGTGATCCACTAATGCGTGTTTCGGAGTTTGGGTGTTTCCTATGTATAATATGTATGTATTCAGAAATATATAAGTATGTTTATCAGTTATCTAGATCCCATAACACAAGCTTTACTTATTATTTATAAAAAGAAGCTATGCATTTACAACTTAACAAAGCACCTAAGTATATACCTATGACAGGTATAAAATAAAAAAATACAAAAAGTTTAAAAAAAACCCGACGTAATATCCTAAGTTCCCTTTAAAAAGTAAAGAATAATAAAACAAACTCAATATTAAACTACCTAATGTATTAATAATTCCAAAAAAAATACTTCATATTAGGGGACCGCTCCAAACCTAATAATTTAATTACAAGTAGTCTAACCTAACCTAAATAAGCGACATAGGCTAATGTGATACCTACTTATGACAATAAATCGTAGATAATAAATAATTAGGAGCGGTCACCCAACGCGACTTTTTATTTAATTATTAATACATAGGTAGTTTAAGATTGAGTTTAAGTTATTATTTTTTACTTTTTAAAGGGAATTTAGGTTTTATGTCGGGTTTTATTTTTAATTTAATCATTACCTTCTTTAATCTATTTCTGCCATATATATTATTGCAATTAAACATATTTGATCCTAAAGTCGTATTACTAAACGTTTCTCAAAACTTAAGAAACATTAGAACACAGCTTTTGGAGGCGAAAACTAATTTCAATCGTTTCTTGAATAGGTATCGAGTATAAATACTGAGAAATACTACCGAATATTTAATAGTACTCGTACAAACCAACGATAAAGGCCGTACAATCTTTACTGCCCACACTAATATTATAAAGATAAAAATTTTGTTAGTTTAGAACGCAATGCTCTTAATATTTGATGCTTTCAAATAAAAAAATATTTTGCTTAAGAAATCTCATTTATAGAGGAAGGCTTATAGGTTATCATCACGCTAAGAGCTAAGGAATAATCATAAATGACACAACATTATTGTAAAATTTATATTTTATTTATTTATTTATAGGTATATTCGAAGTATGCCACGAGGCACAGCTAGTATGGCTTCTACAACTGTGGTATTTCTCTATTCTCGACAATATAACTCAGTAATTTGTATTTATTGTTAAAGTGCAAAGGTGCTCACAAGACGAGAACAACCGGAAATATTGCGCATTCTCCGGGCGATGACACACTCGATAAATGTCAGTCAAGTAAGATATGTTTCCGCAATAGTTCTTCTAGATAACTACACTTATGATCACATTGTTGTATCATGCACTAGCCTACTGTAATAACAGTCAAGTAAGTATTTGTTCTGTACTATACGTGATAAAGTCGTACATTTCTCTAGATTCAATGAAGTATCATCCATTGCTATATTTTGTGCAGAATGCTTTATTTTGTACTGTTTATTTATGTAGATGTCTAATTTTGTACCCTTTTATTCGCTATAAATTCGGGTGGATAGTCTCTAGTTCGAATTCCGGGTCGTGACAAATATTTGTGTGATCCACAAATGTTGATTTCGGAGTTTGGGTGTTTCCTATGTATGTATTTAGAAATATATAACTATGTTATCAGTTATCTAAATCCCATAATACAAGCTTCTTAGTTTGGGCTAGATGGCGCTGTGTTAAAAGTGTCCTACAATATTTACTATTATTCCCTTTATTAAATAAATACACAATAAATTACATTTAGTTTGTATATCTAATAATTATTATTATTTAAAGCATTTTTGTCATACACACTCGATTTAGGCTTGACCAATCGTATGATTTGACCAATCGCCTCGTGTATTATAATAACCCTAATACTATTATGTAGGATGTTCACCCTCACACTTGGCTCACACAAACGGTTTGGTCCGATCCTTTATTCCGCGTACGCTTAGATTGTGGAATTAACTCCCCTGCCTAGGTTTTCCCAAACGGCTACAGTATGGGATTCTTAAAAACGGGTCTAAGAAGGCTTTCCGGCAGCGCGAGTGTCGCACCTCTGGTGTCGAAAACGTCCATAGGCTACGGTGGTCACTTTCTATCGGATGGGTCTTTCGCTTGTCTGCCACGTTAGTGGTATAAAAAAACACACAAAATAAATAATCAAGGTACCTACTGAACTCGACGACAGCTTTGACAGATTAATTCTTAACCATAGTTCAATCTCAATAACACGCGCGAAAAACGATAGTGTGTCCATCGCCTGCGCACGTGATTGCACAAATACTATATCAAACCAATCTTACCTATCTGTATATTTATGCCCAGACATATTACGCAACAGCACTAATTGATTGAGACGCAATTCCGATTATAGTTTATCTTGCTGGAGTGTTTATCTGAGCCCTTACGGCCGCTGTGACAATACAAATAGAGTTATTTAGAAATATCCAAGGACTCTTTCGTCACTTTAGTCATGAAGCTTCAGGTCAGACACTTCTGTGAGATTTGAAAACAAACCTTCCAAGAAGGATATCTTAGATTCAAGGTGGCGCTGAGGCAGTCCCGTTTAGTCAAGTGTTGGTGGAGAAGTAAAAGGAATAAGAATAATTTATAAGGTACAAAAAGATCTACGAAGCGCTCTTGGTTTGCGTTGGCGACTATACTAGTATCAACTGTGTTACAGTCGCCATGGAACATGGAAAGGAGTAACTTCAACAAAGAAACGCAGAGCAAGCCGCAGTCGAAACTGCAAAACCCGACATAAGGGATTTACTGAAGAGCCACAACGTTACAGTAGTCTTTTCTACTAGCTAGCAGGTGCATAATGGGCACAGTAGCTTAGACTATTTCCAGCATCGAATACTTAGTATTCATATAAATCGACTGTATTCAAATAACAAGGTGCCCCCCCCCCCCCCCCCAAACTTCATCCGTGGCATACTTCGAACTCCCGTCAAACCTATTTAATCCCATCGCTTATAAATTTTACATTAATGCATAAAAAAAATCCCGATTTGTCGACATTTATGACTACTATTCCGCGCTCCAGCGTAGTAGCGTGATGATATAAAGCTTATAGCCTTTCTCGATAAATGGGCTATCTAACACAAAAATAATTTTTCAAATCCGACAGTATTTCCTGAGATTAGCGCGTTCAACCAAACAAAAAAAATCTTCAGTTTTATAATGTTTACACTGTTGATTGTTGGCACTTGGTGAAACTTGCTACACATCTTGAACAAAAACACTTGTACTGTTCCACTTATTTATTACTTAAACCTGTTTTTGCTCAAGATCTGCCGCTTTATAATATTAGTATAGGTTTTTTCGAAAGAATTATTAGCCATATTCTAATGTTCCGTTAGCTCCTTTAGCGAAGTTAAATTACTTGTTCAGCCTTACAAGTCTTCCGAGTAGCTCACGTGAAGTGATCGGGAAATGAACTCTGTCCTCTTGAACCCAGGTCCAAATCTTATGCTACGTATTTATTTTATTTCTGATGTAACATTTGACACCATTGCATCAGATAGTATTTTCCGCACAACTTGAATAACTTTTTTACACAACTGAGTACCAGTACGTTTCACTAGATCGATTGCTGCATCAGAAGTGTTACGCACGTGCTGCTTACCCTATTGCCGTGTTGTTACGGACAGGAATAGGCTGTGACTACCTGCAATGGACAGTTTCTTACTTATCACTAGTTTATTTCCCGGGTACATCAAAAGATACATGAAAATAAATTGAATGCTGTAGAGATGCTTCGAAAATTGTGCGAAGTAACATTGACCGACCGAATACGTAATGAAGTGGTACGCAAACGGCAGGTTTAAATGCAAGTGTAAGCTTAAATTTGGGAAAAGGCGTGCTCCGTGGGTTTAGTCACATCCAACGAATGATTGAGGAAAGAATGACGAAGAATATTTGTAGTGTGGATTAAAGGAGTGAGCGTAGACCGAGACTTACTTAACGAAGACCTCATGAGTAGATTGCTCAAAAACAGAAAGGTCAAAATTACTCGGACACCCAGACGTGCATGACGAATAATGAATCTGTATTTCCTTTAGAAGCACGAACGCTCGTAAATTGAGATGCCACAAACGGTCACCAATTTCAGTACCAACCTTAGCAAAAGATGCTTAACGCATTGGTCGTTTACGTAGAGCTTGCAGAACTAGGAACGCTTCGTAAATTTATATAAATAACTTAACTATCGTCACGCTGTATCCCTGACGGGGTAGTCAGAGAGGACTGATCGCCAGGCATCGCCATCAATGCATACTTCTTTCGCTTCCTGTAGAATCATTAATCGCTTCACGCACGTCTGGGTATCCTAGTACTTTTAACTTTTCCGTTATTGAGCAATCTGCTCACGTGGACTTTATATGTAAGTGTCTGCCTACCCTGACTCCTTCTACCCTCTACTTTCGCGCAATATATAATCTTCATCAATTGTTCCTCACTCATTCGTTGGACGTGTCCAAACCAACGGAGCACGTCCTTTTCCAGCTTAAAGCTGACACTCCAACCTGCCTATTATATTACGTATCACTTCGTTACATATTCGTATGAAATAAATATTTATATGAATAATATCCTACAACCCGTTAAACATTTTATATGTATAGTCCCACTGTTATTCTAAATCGGGCATGATTTATTTGCGGTGACACACATATTCGAGTTGGACATGAGATCACGCCATTTTATATAGACAATGTACGTCAAAGTGCAGTATCCAAAAGACACATACCGTACATAAATATAGTCATATCATTTTCCTCGAAGGAACAGGAAGAGGCATAAAACACGCCCCCGTTTTACCAGTTATATTTCGTCCCATGAAGTAGATGGAGAGATGGTGGTGAGACTATTGCTATGTTGAAACGTACAGGAGCAGGTTGTTTTTGTTTGTTGTTTAGGCCATTAATAAGACTTAACGACTACCATGTTACTAGAAGCCAGGAGTTTGTTGTTTCTTTCTTTACCTATCTATGAACTGGACGTTTAGCTCAAACCGGCGCAATCCTACTTTCAAATAGGAGTACAGCTCAAGATATAACGTAGGTAGCTTTAGTGTTTTCAAAATATTTATTTAGGTATGTGTTTAGGTATTTATTTAGGTTAGTGTTTTTAATAGGTAATATTAATCTAACCGTAAACGTATAAAAAGTAGCACTTGTCACACATAAAACAATGAATCGCAAAGATAAGCACACAATACACTTCCAAGTGTAGATAACGTCTAATCAGCGTCTACGATGCGTCTGCGCCGAGGCGGCGTGCGCAGCAGCCTTGGACACTGAACACTGCGCCTTTTTATTTTTATCTGGGTGATTATTTCAAATCTATCGTTCTTTTCGTGCCTAATAAGATGGTAGTTCCGGGAGATCAATGTGTACACACACAGTTTCTGTTTCTTCATCTTATGTATTTCCAATTGCTTACAAACAGACCTGAAATTAGAGGGTGAGATGATCCACTTTTAACCTTTAAAAAATTTTCGCCAGTACGGAACGATGTCAAAGATCGTTTCTGTGTCGAACGATAGTAACCTGGAACACTCTGCTAGCGCACGTGTTTCCTTCCTCTTACAATCCCGAGCTCTTCAAGCGGAGCGTGAAAAAGCACATCATTGGGCCGCCAATTTGAGGGACGCTGACAGTAGTCATGTAGACTTAGGCCCGTAGTCCAGAACGTTTCTCAATACTCAATCAACGCTTGAGGCTAGATTTAGCCTTATAAAATCTACTCTCAAGCGTCGATTAAGTATTGAGTAATGTTCTGGAATACGTACCTAAGAGAGTGCTCCTCAATTCGCTTTCCATCAGGCAGACGGCGTCATTTTGGAGACCTAAATATAATAAATGTCAAACTTTGAAAATGCCGTAAGGCGAACCCGTTAGTAAGTAAATTTTGTGAAAAAGTACAAGTGTTTTTATTCAAAATATGTAGCAAGGTCCACCAAGTGCCATTAATCAACAGTAAAAAACAGTATAAAATAAAATAAAGAGAATAAAAATTGGTTGCTAAAAGCAGATATCGTTTGGTTTTCATTTTCAGCATGTTGAGAGCGAATGCCATTGAACTCCCAACCCCGAATCGACTCCTACGTCCTTGCCTTTTCATCAGCAGATGTGCTGCTGGCAGGTGGGATCACTTGACCCCAGAGATCTTGCTGGAGACACTTACATCCAATGCACAAATACAGTTTTAAATTATTATTATAAACAAAAAAATTAAATGCATGTTTTTTTTAATATTCTTCATCAATTTTTATTTCTGCATCGAATATGCAAACGTATTCTTGTATTCTATAACAGTCGTGCTTCTACTATTTTCCATAATCTACTATTTTATTCCCTATTATTTTATTAGTTCTGTTCAATCTTATTCAAACGAAAACTACTGTTGTAGTTGTAATTTATTACATCTAAAAAGCGACCTTTGCCCATCCTCTTAACCATTTTATATATAGTTCACAGAGTGCAGTGAACTTGCAACGGTCACCATATCACAAAATGTGGGGATGACACAGAAACGTACACAATTTCAATACTAGGTAATACAAAATCCGGTTTATAAACCAAATTCTAAATAAAACACACGGATATGTTCTCATAGATACGTGTTACGTGGAATTATTTGAGTAAACAGTGAACACGATAGGTCCGGGCGGTGTTCCATTGAGGTCGAGTATAAACATGATACTGGTTGCAACTGGATTTAGAGGAAACTCCCTCAAGTACGTTGTATATCAAAGCAAATATAACAGGCTTACTTATGTGACTGTGACTTCGCCCGCGATATTTCTTCGGAACTCACTGTATTAATCTTAGGACCGTATTATAAAACGTTTCTCAATACTCAATAAACACTTAAAAGTGGTATTATAAGGCGAAAACTAGCCTTAAGCGTTTCTTGAGTTTGTAAAACGTTCTATAATACGGACCTTAGAGGTGTACGAACTATCAATGTTACAAAAGGTATTGCGCAGTTTGAGCTGTACATTGATACATCAGCTAGGCACAGTTACCTTTTACATACATATATATTTTAAATATATTAGTAAACTTATACTCCAGGGGTGACCAACTGTTCATTCCATTCAATCATATCACCATTAGCAGTCCATTCCATCCTGGCAATAAAAAATACTACATAATTGTTCTTTGTTTCATTTACAATTTCAAGAAGTATGTCTAACAAGGTTTCGTCAGTAAATAGTGGCTCGAGTCTAATCAAGTTAGCTACCTCAGTCATATTATCCTTTATCTACGAAGGAGTAGACAGTGAATTACACATATTTCTTCTAATATTAGAGGAATGCGACATCCTACTTAGATTTTCAGGGTTCGATATCTATTGATGTTTACATTAGTATCAATCCTAATGCTTTAGGACTCAATGTAAAGTCAACTATCGTCTGCCCTTCCAACTTTTAATAAGGTGCTTTTAATAGGTCCTCTATTCACCAGATCTGTGTTATCAAAGAGGATTTTTAAGTCTAGAAGATCCTGTTCTGGTCCCTTGCATCCTCTTAGTAGTCTATAAAAGCATAAACTAACTGACTGATCGATCAATTTATAACTGAAACCGCTGGGTTTAGGACCATTAATTTCTTCACAAATATTCCTTAAGTGGCGTAGGTGTGCACTAAGAAAGGATTTTTGTAAATTTAACCACTAAAGGGGTAAAAAGGGGTTGCAAATTTTGTATGGAACAACGTGTTATCTTGGTCTCTTTCAACTTTCTCTTTTAATATATTATATATTTATATATAGAGATTTATTTGATTTACAAACCTTGCTCCGGTTTTATCAGTCTAGACGGAAAAATAAATACGGTTAATCAGTGGTACGGCCCTGTTACACTTTGCACCGTTCACGATGCCGCCAGCTGGTCTGCTGACAAAGTGTAGTTAGTAACCTAATTATAAAGTACGTGATCGTAGTAACGTATAGTAGAGATGTTGACCTCAACCAAACAAACACTCTTCAACTTTTAATATCTATACAAATATATAAAACTGAAGAGTTTGTTTGTTTATTTATCTGTTTGGTTTATTAACTAACTATCTTCAAGCTTCTTGACGGGGGTAGTCAGAGAAGACAGATTGCCAGGCTTCGCGATCCATGCATTATTATTCTTTTCTATATTTTGTTTGTTTGGTTGAATGCGCTAATCACAGGAACGAGTGGTCAGAATGGGAAAAAAATGTGTCGGAGGGCTAAATATCATTACGCTACTACCCATGCGAGTGGAACAGTAATCAAAAATGTCAACAAATGGGGTTAATTTACATACATTATTGTAAAATTTATAAAGATATAGTATGAGTATACACTGTGAAAGTTTAAAAATAACACGCACGGGTCCATCTTTTCTGTTCAGTAGTATTATAATTATCTATTTAGGGCCGTATTTCTGAACGTTTCTCAATACTCAATCAACGCTCGAGGCTAGTTTTTGCCTTATAAATACTACTCTCAAGTGTTTCTTGAGTTTGATAAACGTTCTGGAATACGGGCCAGAGTCTCAGAAATATCTGAGGCTGCCATTATAGTCATTATTAACCAATCAGCTGACAATATAATTGACGAATTCGTTGACACAACGGTAGATCTAATTACCTCATTTTAAATACATATACATATCCAGTTGCATAGTGTGATCAAGTTATGTACGAGTAATAGATCCTTGTCAAACACTTATAGTCGTACATTAGAAGTAATTATATCGATATGTCATAGTCAAAGGTCAATATGCAGTCTCTTCGCGAAATGACTGGTTTATCCTAGGTTATTATATAATAATAATAATATATATTTATTTCAATAGCAGTAGCCACAACCTGCGCTTGTTCATTTCAACACGGCAATGGTGCTAATTCTGTTGTTGAAACAATTAAAACTAAATTTCTCAAAAAAATTTTTATTTTTATTAAGAGATTGCCAAATGCTATTCTGTTATTACGTTGAACTAACCTTGGTGATATTATTAACAGCACTAAATTTGTATCTGACATTACAAAAATTCCTTTTATGTGATAAAATTCAACAAAACATGTATTTACATGCCGACTAACTTAGTGATAAAACTGTCTATGTACATTTTTCACTTTTTGTTGAATTTTATCACATAAAATTAATTGTAAATAAATATCCATCACGCCTTATCCCCGAAGAGGTGGCAGAGGCATAATATATGCCCACTTTTCACCGTGTGGATTCCTGTCCCACGTAACAGGTGGTGAGCCCATTGACGTGTTGAAATAGACAGACGCAGGTTGTGGCT
This sequence comes from Thumatha senex, assembly GCA_948477245.1. Taxonomy (NCBI): domain Eukaryota; kingdom Metazoa; phylum Arthropoda; class Insecta; order Lepidoptera; family Erebidae; genus Thumatha; species Thumatha senex. The sequence continues at coordinate 4,008,374 of OX419734.1, forward strand.
ACCTGCTGTTGAAATTTTTCATACCGCCCAAGGCATTCAACCAGGCTTAACGACTGCCATTTTACTGGCAACCGGGACCAACGGCTTAACGTGCCTTCCGAAGCACGGAAACGCACGCAAATGTAAATGCCACAAAGTGGTCACCAATCTGAGGACCAGCCATAGTGAAAGTTGCGTAACTCAGTGATCGTTTACAGAACACTGAGACCGCGGGGCCACGAGCATTTCAGATTAATTGTAGTGATGTCAGATACAAATTTAACGTCACACAAAATTAGGACGTTTTCACTAAAATTAGACGTCACCTATTTAGCTGACGTCTAATTTTAGTGTAAATACATGTTTTGTTGAATTTTATCACATAAAAGGAATTTTTGTGATGTCAGATACAAATTTAGTGCTGTTTATAATATCATCAAGGTTAGTTCGACTTAATAACAGAAATGTATTTGGCAATCTCTTAACAAAAATTAGAAAATTTTAGAGAAATCTAGTTTAGTGATCTGAACAACAGAATTAGCACCAATGCCTCACCATCTGTTATGTGGGAAAATAAATGCCCACGGTGAAATGTGCGCGTATCATACGCCTCTGCCATCCCTTTAGGGATAAAGGCGTGACTTATTAACCAGTAGTTCCTGAAATTAGCGCGTTTAACCAAACAAAAATACTTTTCCGCTTTATATATTAGTATGGATTAATTTAGTTTGCAGATGTGCAGAATGCAGACTATATTAATATAGTTTGTAGATGTGCAGAATGCAGACTATATTAATTCATAGATACTAATTTATAAAGTGGAAGAGTACGTTGTCTAGTTGTATTGTTTATAAATCTAGTTCATGTCTAGTTGTTTTGTTTACAAATTTTTGAAGTGAAACTTCTTTATCGACGTTGAGAGAAATTTTATATCCGTTAAACGTTTACGGTTACGCGCCATGTTGTTTTGAAGTGAAACTTCTTTATCATAAGTGAAACTTTTTTATCAACGTATGAGAGAAATTTTATAGCTGTAAAAAATGTCGTAAAGTTTCACTTCTTACCTGTGTACCCAGAGTACACAGGTAAGAAGTGAAACACACACATATATTTTTTGTTCCGATGTTATGTAAAAGTAAAGTAAAAATATGACAACTAGATTTAATGGTATAACAATTGGCGGCCTTATCGCGCAAGGCAATAAATAATAATGCCGGACTCAATTCGACTAAAACCACATGGTCCATACCTACTCGTATCGGTATAGCCCTGGGTAACTCCTCGAAGGCTGCCCATCAGATGTCTAAGGGTTCCCAGATTGTTTAGAAGCTTTAATGAACACAGTGAGCTTGTGGATATTCACAGTAGTTCACAATGCTGGTTTAAGAGAGCAATTAGTTGTAGGCTAAAGGAAAAGCAGCATCGCACCTCTTAACTTAACTTTGATTTTACACATACATACAATATACAATAATAAAAAAAATGTAAAATAAAAATTGTATAATACATAATCAATAGGTTTTTTTATGTACTTAAAGATTTCAGAATTTAGATTAGCAATAGATACAATGGTGCATGCCACGCTTGCCTGTAATAGGTTCAGCATTTAGCCTTAGGCTTACATATGTTAGTTCCTAGATGTAAGTAACCATGGCTCAAACTACGTAAGCTTTTTGTGTATTTTTAATATATAATGTTTCACTGTTTTAACTGTTGGCAGGCTAATCAAATAAATAAATAAAGCTTGTTGTCGCCACCTGACCCGAGTTCTGTCACGTAGCCGAAATAAGTTATTAGTTATATGACTCAGAGTTCAACAGGAAGTTTTCCTTCGGCGAAAATGTGATAAGAAATATGCATCACTCACTTCGTCGTTAATTATACACAAATTCTACCGCGTAAGGAATTTTTCCTGTTCCCGTTTCCCACGGGGATACGTTTCAGCTATCCTTGAAAAAATATGTGTGTGTACCAGAGTACACAGGTAAGGAGTGAAACTTCTTTACGAGATTTTTAACAGCTATAAAATTTCTCTCAACGTCAATAAGAAAGAAAGAAAGAAAAACATTTTATTCTAAAGAAGTTTCACTTCAAAAATAAACTTACTCCACCTCGCTCTATCCAATATTGGCATATACAATTTAACACGTTTATTTCCAGCCGACCTTAAAACTACATACAGGCAGACAAGCGTACGGCCCACCTGATGTAAAGTGGTGACCGTAACCTAAGGACGTTTGCAACACCAGAGGTGCAGCACTCGCGGTGCCGACCCTTTATAAACCTTCTAAGACCTCTTTTGAAGAACCCCATACTGTAGATGTTCGGATTGAAATAGACAGATGTATGTTGTGGCTACCTACTGTTGAAATGATTCAAGCTGAAACCAGCCAACATGAACTTTATATGCCCATTAGGCGTTCAACTTGACTTAACGACTGCTATTTTACTGGCAACCGGGACCAACGGCTTTATGTGCCTTAGCACGGAAACGCTCGCAAATGTAAATGGCACAAGGTGTCAAAAAACAATCTTGAAAACTACTACTCCGATTGTGATAAAATTCTAATGGGACCACTCGAGAAGCACTTGGTTTCAAATAAAAAGAAATCATCTAAATCGTTTCACCCTTATAAAAGTTTAATAGTTCCTCCTTTTTAGAAGTCGGTAAAAAGGAATAATATCGTTGTTCATTATTTTGTTTCATACATACATACATACATACATATTGTCACGCCTTTATCCCCGAAGGGGTAGGCAGAGGCATATTTAACGCCCACGTTTCACCGTATGCATTTCTGTCCCACGTAACAGGTGGTGAGCCCATTGCCGTGTTGAAATTTATTTATTATTTTCATTGTTTATTTTGTTACATCGGGGTTTATGCGGCATTTTCTATGAAAACCCTCAGTCATTTAAAATTTATCCAATTTACATATCTTGACAAATTATATATATTACTTTTCTCACGAATCACTCTATCTATTGATCGAACTCAAATGATAATCCGTGCAGTAGGTAATTAGGTATTAAGTTACGCGGACAAACGCGGAGAACACTGCTAGACCGTTTATAACACGTAAGGTTTAGGTAAGTATAAATACATTATTTATCTTTGATACACTTTTAAAACTTTGGAGTTTGGACTTATAAAAACATTATTTACTACGCAGTATATAGTCTATATTGATATTTATCACAAAAACCAGTTATCTGATAAACGTAACACTATTTCTCATGACACTGAATAGAAATGCATTCTTGCAAGACACATTGTTATTCATTGTCAATGTGACACAATTCTTTTGGCACACTGTAACAAGAGTGATAATGATTTATGAAAATCCATTGTGAAATCTAAATATATAAAATTAATCCCTATTTCCCTTGGTCACGCCATAACGCGTGAACGGCTGGACCGATTTGAAAAATTATTTTTGTATTGGATAGCCCATTTATTGAGGAAGGTTCTAAGCTATATATCATCACACCACTACACAGAAGAGCGGAGCAGTAATCATAAATGTCAACAAATCGAGAAAACTTTCATACATTTTTGGAAAAGTAATAAGCGACGGGATTAAATGAGTGCCACGGGGTTGGAAGTATGTCACGGACGAAGCCGGGCAGGTCAGCTAGTAAACAATAAAAATTACATCAAAGAAGGATTCATCAGTACGGCTATTACTTACGGCCGGTCTCAAAAACTTATCTTTTACTATTAGTCCATAAAAAAATTACATTTGCGTTTTTTAGAGGACGCAATTTTATATTTTTGATATGTAGTGTGCTGAGATTAGCGCGTTCAACCAAACAAACAAACTCTTCAGCTTTATTATATTTAATACATATTATATTTAGGAAAAACCCAAACTCCGAAATCAAGATTTAGGGATAACACAAATATTTGTTTCGACCCGACAATCGAACCCAAGACCTCAGCGCGGCTGTGGGGCACATTAACCCGGAATAACAAAATTAGGCACATTGCTTACCTCAAAAATTGACTTACACCCTCGGATAGTTGATTGATGTCGGAATAATTTCTTAGAGACTTTTCTGTTTCAATGAGGTTTTTCTGTGTCTACGTCACAGCCACGCCCCTCTTATATTGTACAACATAATATATTATATTCTACTAACTATAATGGGTTCTTATGGCAAGCGTTAGCTCACAAGCACTCTAATACAAGCAAAGATAATGTAATATTACCACTTTTCTTGGCCTGAAGAGATTGACGAATGAACCAGTAAACATTACAAAGAATGAAAGCAACCATTGAACATGTGAAAGTCATAGTTCGTTAGATAATGTTCGTTGATATGGTATACGGAACTCATGAACTTTGAAAATATCGTTCAGCGTTCAATATGCGATCCTCACGTGATCGTGGTACGGGACACGCGAGGCTCATATCTTTGTACTATTTATTATTTGTATCAACAGCTACGTGTGCAAACATTACCCGGCTACCGTCCTGTTTTATTTACGTTCGGTATATACCTTGTATATATTTTTGTCCATATGATAATAGAGCATCATCAATACTACGTCACGATAGGAATATTTCTTTTCAAGGCCTTATTTATTCCAGCTATTAGGAAACGCGAAAAATATTTATCAGTCCCCAGGCCTCTGGTCATGGATGCCGATTGTCTTGGATTATGACAAGTCTGCGTCTTTCTCGCTGCAGACTGCTTAATATGGGTGAGAGAGACCTCTAGTGTTACATCTCCTACCTGCATGACCTACTTGCAGAAAGACGCAGCCGCGACCCACTGGCTCCCAATGAAGACCATGGTGCGAGCTATGGTCTCCAACTAGAAAATACTTGTCTAGACTTGCCACCAGGTCTTGGCGCTGCCGCGCCTTGTCTGAGCACTCCACCACTATGTCCTCGCTGCGTTCTGGGCCGTGCTGGTATTTAGCTGTGGTCTCTCGGTGTTTACGCCACGCCATAGATACTAACCGAAGCACTCGTAGCCTTTAATTACCTGTGAAATCCAATAGGAGAAGTTGCCATGGCCCCTCTCTAGCCATTCGTCCATAACCGACCTGACTAGCCCAATTGTAGTTGACCTACCTACGTCTACCTGGGTACTTTCTATATCGTAGCGTCTCTTCAGCAGTAGGTGGTCGGTAGGTGCTAAAAACAGCTACTTATAATTTGTAATTTAATGAGGTCGAACGGAATTTGATGTTTCCCAATCTCATTTTAATCTACTAAGCTACCGATACACGTTCGAAACAAATAAAATGAGTAGGTACTCGATTAAACTTAGGTACTTATACCTACGTCTTAGGGTGATGCAGTCGTAGGCGAGCCATAATTTGGATCATTACTTTCGAAATTGTTGTAAGCTTGTGCCGGAAGTAAGTGTATCACGTTACACAGTCCATTCTAATTTAGAATAATCGAATTTGAATTGCCCGTAATTTGCAATAAATTCCAATCCAACAATCGTTCAGGCCGAGTCTACTACTGAATACCGCTGTTTTTAGCTGTCAAAATGTTAGTAGAATAACAAAAATGCAACTGATTAGCAGCCACTGGCGCAGTACGTGTTAGTAAAATTCTATCGGCAGACCAATAGAATTGAATGAATATCTAAAAAGTGATTATAATTACGAAAGTTAAATTTCACCTAAACTTCAGTGATTTCTAAATTTCACTTTGCAAAATCAGTTTTTTATTTGAAATGTGTACCTGTTTTGACAGATTTACGCATTGCAGTGACTACTTGCTTCACCTGTGATGAGGGACTGATAACAACTCGAGTTGAATTCTCTCTGACTCGAGTTTGAAAACCGAATGAAACCGACATGGAGCGAAGTTTGCCGATCATTTGAGACTATATTCATTCATAACAATCAAGTGTCACATTTATGTAGATTTGAGGTTAACTTTAAAGTGCCGGTTATTGTTGTTGTTTTTCGTGTTTTAAATTCTGTTTTTGAAAAATGCCGGGTCCTAAAAGAAAATCTTTGGTTTGGGATGTATTTGAATCGCCAGATTCAGATTATTTCAAATATAATGGAAATACGACCACATTATTAAACCACATTATTAAACCACATTATTAAACCACATTAAAACTAAGCATCCAAGTGTTACCGTCGAAGAAAGAAACATAAGTCCGACTTCATCATCAACAAATGAAAGTAATACGAGTACTTCGGACGATTCATCCCAGTCACTGGTATCCACATTAAATGTTGAGTCTCCTCAAAAAAGGTTAAGGTTACCAAACTCGTCTTACTGTGCCAAAAAAAAATACGCCAAATTCTTGTGATGACGCTTTAATTAATTTGATAGTGAAAGATTTACAGCCATTTCAAATAGTGAAAAATTCAGGTTTCCAAGAATACTCGAAAGCATTGAATGCTGATTATCAGCTACCGAACAGAAAACAATTAGCTTTGTTGGTAGTTGTAAAATATAAATTGGAGTCCGAATCTTTAAAAAAGAGTTAGAAGATGCTTCTTATTTAGTGTTAACATCTGATATTTGGACATCAGACAGTAATAAAAGCTTTATAAGTTTGACTGCACATTGCATATATCAATATAAATTGAAATCTGTAGTTATTTCGACTTCAGAAATACAAATACAGCACACGGCTGAGAATATTGCATTGGCTATCCAAGAGGTAATGGACCAGTGGCAAATAAGCTCAAAAGTAGGAACTATTGTCACAGATAATGCTGTAGCTATGAAAAAAGCAGTAAGTGAATGTTTGAATAAACAAAATCATTTTTGTGTTGCTCATACACTTAATCTCGCGGTTAAAGACTGCATAGAGAAAGAAACATTTGATTTAACAGGAAACACTTCTAACTGTCAGCTACAACACCTTTTGGCAAAATGTCGAGCAATTGTTTCGCATTTTAAATATAGCACAAAAGCTTCCTATGCCTTGTTCAAAATGCAAGAACAACTAAATGTAAATAAATTAAAACTCAAGCAAGACGTTCGTACTACTATATGCATACTCGTATATCATATCGAATACTCGTAGCACTTTTCATATGCGCGAGCGTCGTCTGTTGGAGGTTAAAATATCGCTTTGTGCAACTTTGCCACAACTGGATTTATCTCCGCCAAATCTGGATTCCAATAAATGGATAATAGTAGAAGACGTGGTGGCACTTTTACGCCCTTTCGAAAATGTTACTGTGATTTTATCAGGAGAAAAATATCCAAGTTTGTCTTCTGTTATTCCTCTTGTACTTGGACTACGAAATGCTATATAAAGCAAGACAAAAGGAAGTCTTTCTGCAGTAATAGAAAAACGACTTGCAGTATATGATACTAATAGAACAGCATCAAAAGCAACCTTTATCGACCCACGCTTTAAAAAAAAGGTTTTACGTTAGAAAGTAATGCCAATAATGCGCAAATGTGGGTAATAAATGAGTTATCAAATATGAGCACCGATCAAGTCGTACCTTCATCTAGCCCAAATAGCCCTAGTACTTCATTTGCTTTTGCTGCTACTGCTTTGGGTAAAGACGACATTTGGGGAGTTGTAGATAAAAAAATCATGGAGAATAGTGCTCACCCAACTTCATACACTTCGGCAGCTATGATGGTTAAACAATATATTGAATTACCATATCTTGACAGAAAATGTGATCCACTTCAGTTTTGGAATGACAAGAAATGTTTATTTCGGGGATTATCCGAAATTGCTCATAAATATCTTTGTATACCAGCATCATCAATCCCTTCAGAGCGCTTATTTTCAAAAGCTGGGCTTTTGTGCAATGATAGAAGAAACCGTCTAGCACCAAAAATGTTTTTTTGTAAGACCAAATTTTATTTCTCAATAGCATTCCATGAATGTTTATTTTTTTTATTTTAAAGGCGTACATAACCACTCCAACGTTCGCTAACCATTCGCGCTGCCAGAGCGGCGAATTTTTTTGTAATTACCCCATGACCTAATTAACTAAAATCGTGATATCTTGGAAACTATAATATCTAGACAAAAAATTTAAACTACTGAAAACTCGTTAAATATATAAAGATAAAACTTATAGCTATAATAATTTGGAATTTTAATCATAATTAACTGATATTAGAAAAAGTCAGTAAAAAAATAAATAAATGTTATTTTTCAGAAATTGGCCACTTACACGAAAAACTAATATTAAACACTATTATTTTTTTCACATAATTAAATTCCTGGAATTATAACGATTAAAGCGATATATGACACTAATAACTTATAATTATTCTAACTAAAACTTAACTTAATATAAACAAAAAAATTGGCGGGAAAAATGCCACCGGTAACGTTTATATCGCGTTTACTTTGAATTTTGGTATTGTGACATGTAGATATTAAACCTCTAATACACGGGCTTTTTATCCACGATTCTAATGGTATAAAATTCGTTCATTCAAACCAAAGACAACATTGTTTAAAAAGGTTTTGAAAGAAGGTCATTACAAAAAAGGAGAAACAAAAAAAAGTCAGCTGCTTTAGCAGCTTGAACGTACAATAGTTTGTTATTTATTGTTTAATTAACTTTAATTTAAAAAAGAAAAGAATATTGTTTTTGTTAAAACTTATAAGAAGTCTGTTTTAGTTATTAAGATTTTTATATTTTTGTAAATTATTAATTGGTAGTTAATTGACAGGAAAATATTTTTCGTTTTGTTTTTAGTATCATTTTGCTTTATATAAACAGTTAAGTACAATATAATTAAGACTAAAATATCGACATATAATTTAACTACTGCAAGAATATTCTTTGTGATAGTAATTAGTTAATTTTCTAACTAACTAAAAAACTAACTATCTTCACGCTGTATCCCTGACGGAATAGTCAGAGAGGACAGATCGCCAGGCTTCGCGATCCATGCATACTTCTTTCGCTTCTTCAAGATTCATCAATCGCTTCATACACGCACGTCTGGGTATCCGAGTACTTTTGACCTTTACGTTTTTGAGCAATCTGCTCACGTGGTCTTTATATGTAAGTCTCGGCCTACCCTGACTTCTTCTGCCCTCTACTTTCGCACAATATATATTCTTCGTCAATCGTTCCTCACTCATTTGTTGGACGTGTCCAAACCAACGGAGCACGCCCTTTTCCAGCTTAACGCTGACACTTTCATTCAAACCTGCCATATTGCGTATCACTTCGTCACGTATTCGGTCGGCCAAAGTTACGTCGCACAATTTTCGAAGTGATCGCATCTGCACAGCATTCAATTTACTTTCATGCATCTGCTGACATACCCAGGTTTCGCTACCGTAAAGCAAAGTTGGCACTAGCACTGCGTTATGAATCGCTAGTCGTGCTTCTTTTACGATGCTTTCTTGCTTTACTAATTGGGACAAAGCACCGTTAACTCTGTTTCCGGCAGCTACTCGCCGTTCTACATCCGAATCACATCTTCCATTCGCGCTAAACATACTCCCTTAATACACAATTTCATTCACTTGCTCTAGTCGTTCCTGGTTTACCCTAATCTCGCATTTGGTTCTTACGTCATCTCTTTCAAATACTAGAACCTTAGTTTTACTTGCATTCAAGCGGAGACCCTTACTTTCACACTCCTCTTTCATATTAGTGACTAATGCCTGAAAGGTCGGCTTCTGATGAGGCCATGAGCACTGCATCATCAGCGTACAGCAGACAGTTTATTTTAAAGTCACCCAAATTCACACCCATATCACAATCTTTCAATTTCTGCAGGCAACTGTCCAGATACACTATGAACAGCCAGGCGGACATGACACAACCTCCTCCCCTACTCGCACGCAAGCCTAACAGTCCCTATAAAGCGACTGTATTGCTCGCAGTAGCGAGCCGTCCACACCATATCCGGGCAGCAAGTCCCACAGAGTTTCTCTCACAACGTTATCAAATGCTTTCTCCAGATCCACAAAGTGAAAGTTAAAGTGAAAGTGAAAAATCTTTATTCATGTAGGTCACAAAGTAACACTTATAAACGTCAAGATTATTGCTTCTACATTTACATTTACTGCCAGATTCGCAACGCAATAAGTAGAGCCTGAGGAAGAACCTGGCAATAAAACTCATGGCCACTCTTTTCTAACTGCCAGTAAGTACATTAGTTTTATTTACATGATATTTGAACCAATTATATAGTAATGAGTCTATACAAAAGAAACAAAATCAAATCAAAATGAAAGCGTTTCTAGTTGCCAGTTTTAAAGGTAGCCCACCCTAAAGAGGAAGACTCCGCCAAGAAACTAAATAGCTGTTATTTTAAAATGCAGGTATAGCTTACAATATTAAACTTACATTGTTCCCTTGGAGTTACGTGAGAACAGTCGACTAAACTTAATTTGCCTTAAATATAAATAGTATTATTATACTCAACCGTTTTATAGGAAATAAGGCGACCCGATACATGCACCACCACTGCCTCTACTCAAACTGCACAGCAACCATCATGTCAATTTCAAAATTTATAAAAAGCTATGTGGACGGTGCTCACACAAACTCAAATTACATATAATTATATTAGTTAACCTGATGTTTCAGATCACTTATGTTGAACAAATGTACATTATATTTATAATGTTTCTTTATTATTATTATTAATTATATTTGTATATTTATGTGTGTTGACTTAGAGCGACAGAAGTGGAGGAGAAAATGTAGGAAAGCGGACCCCGGGCGTCGCGAGACGCAACTGGGACAGACGCTCGGATGATGATGATGGACTTAGAGCGACTTACTCCCATGCATTTTTATCATTTATATAGTCTTTTATCATTTATAATATGCCTTGTTACACAATTTGGCGTTGACTGTTGTCTTAAACATATTTATTGACAATATTCTAATTTCATCGGGAAGTTTGTTATAGAATCGTATACATTGCCCCATAAAAAATTGCTGATTATTTCGAGACGAGTAGAATGTAATACAAGATTATCTTTATGCCTAGTGTTTACATTATGTACATCACTTTTTTCAAGAAATGTGTCTGTGTTTTTGTGCACATAAAGTAAATTCTCATATATATATTGTGATATAACGGTAAGAATATTAAGGTCTTTGAATCTTTCTCTTAGAGATACCCTGGGACCAAGCTGGTATATTGCTCTAGGTAGCTCTCTTTTGTAAAATAAATATCGTATTAATGTCCGCTGAGTCTCCCCAGAGAAGAATTCCGTATGACATAACGCTATGGAAATAACTGAAATAAACTATTCTAGCCATTTCAACATCAGTGAGCCGTCTTATTGTTTTTACTGCATATGCAGCAGAGCTTAATTTGTCTGACAATTTTTCTATATGTGGTCCCCACTGCAACTTTGAATCAATAGTTATACCCAAAAACACAGAAGCCCTAACAGTATCCAACCCTGATCCATTAAGTTGCACATTGGTCGCTACCTGTCTCACATTAGGTGTCGAAAACTTAATTACTTTAGTTTTTTTATCATTTAAAAGAAGATTATTAACGTTAAACCAATGAACAACTTTTGAGAGTGCACTGTTAACATCGTCATAATTAATTAATTGTCTATTAATTTTAAATTTCAAAGAGGTATCACCCGCAAACAGCACAATCTCATGTTTATGCCCAACATAGTAAGGTAAGTCATTAATGTATATCAAAAAAAGAAATGGACCAAGGATTGATCCCTGTGGAACACCCATTACAACTGGAGATCCTGCTGATCGTTTACCGTTTACTTCAACCCTCTGAATTCTATTGCTTAAATAAGAAGTCATAAGGTCGAAAGCTTTATTTCTGATACCGTAGTGGCGTAATTTCTTTACCAGAGTTTCGTGATGAACGCAATCGAAGGCTTTAGATAAATCGCAAAAAACACCTAATGCATCCTGCGATTCCTCACAAGCCGCATAAATACTTTTGAGTAAAGCAACCCCTGCGTCCACCGTTGAGCAACCGTTTGTAAATCCAAACTGTTTCCTGTGTAGTATATTTTGTATATTAAAGTGACTAAGCAACTGTCCAAGCATTAGCTTTTCAAATATTTTACTTAGTATTGTTAGTACGGAAACAGGCTGAAAGTTAGAGGGATCTGCATTATCGCCGGCTTTAAATAAAGGAATTGCTTTACTATGTTTCATTAGGACAGGAAATATCCCAGACTTGACACAGCAATTGAACACAGCTGCCAGATGTGGAGCTATTACAGTGATAATATGAGAGACAGTTTTAACAGATAGACCCCACAAATCTTTAGTGTTTTTCATATTAATTGCCTTAAAAGTTTTTAAAATATCTCTAGGACTAACAGCTGAAAATTCAAAGTCTGTGCCACATTCCTCCACGCCTTGTTTTAAAAGTTGTTCAGCATCGTTAGAGCAAGACGAGAGAGTTCTTGTAATTGAAAGAGGAATGTTAGAAAAATATTTTACAAATTCAGTTGCAACCTTAAAATCTTCTTTAATATTTACGTTATTTATTTTTAAATGAAAATCATGACTGCGCACTTTGGATTTACCGGTTTCAATATTTATAACATTCCAAGTTTCCTTAATAACATTATTTGAATATTTGATTTTATTTTTTTAATAAATTGATTTTGCTTTCAGGCAAGTTTGTCTAAATGTTTTTGAGTATTTTTTTACAAAATCTTGAAAATTTGGATTATGATTATAGGACTTCTCTTCGTATAGTTGATACAATTTACAAAAGCGCAGAAAACCTATGTCACGGACGTAGCCGGGCAGGTCAGCTAGTTTAAAACAAAAGATAAAAGAGGTCACTAGAGTAATAACTCAAACGTGCCTTGACAACTTTGCTTGCAGCAACAATATAAAATGTAGAGCAAAATTTATTGAACTTGCCCTATCTGATCCTACAGCATAGCTATTGCAATGTCATGTTAACAATGTAGATCCGATTAAGTATTGGCGAATTCGACGCCGAAACTACTGCATTAATAATCTTAAGAAATTTAAAAAGTGTTTACGGAATCTGACATTTTCGGAAATGTACGGTATTGACGATACTAACAGAGCTAATGATTGCTTTCTTATGAAAGCAATCATTAGCTCAATAGCTGTAAGGAAAGCAAAGCTTATAGAATAAGTTAAATAGGTTATCCTATTTAACTTATAAAATAATTAATCAATTCCAAAATCAATCCGACAAGAACTCTGAGACATTATAATAACATTTTTCAATTAAAAGTCCTGTTAATCTGTCTTTGAATTGAGTGAGACTGGAGGTTTTGAGAGTCCTCGGCAGTTTATTGTAAATTAATATTGACATATTAAATATACTTTTATGCATCAAAGCAGTATTCATTTTTCGGATGCACAATCGCGTCGCATCCCTTTGTACTCTATTATAACCATTTGATATTAATACAAAGAGATGTGGATTAGTTTTCACAAACATTGATGACACCAATCCATGGTAGGCTGTCAAAAGTGTATCGGTACTAACTACTTTTGAAAGTTCATATAAAGCATAGGGTGACTTACTAATTCGCTTTCGTAATTCATCAATGTGTGGTTTCCACGTTAATTGTCGATCAATTATTAGTCCAAGAAACTTTGACGTTTCTACTTCTTGTATAACTTGGTTGTTTTAGCTGATGTTCATTTGGTGAAGTTGTAACCGTTGACTAAAATGCATTACCTTAGTTTTGTCTAATTTAGCTCTTAAGTTATTAATATCTAACCAGTCCATAATAGACTTCAATGCGCTATTAATTTCGCATCTGTACAAATTAGTACAAAATAGTACGATTTCTTAAGTACGAACCGAAGAGTTGGAGTACATTTCCCCTAATTCCATACATTTCCCCTAATTCTATACATTTCCAGCTTACCCATCAAGATGTCATGATCAACATAATCAAAAGCCTGAGTCATATCCATATATATTGAACATACAGGGGTTCTCCTATCAAGATTAATCATAACAAAATTTAAAAAATCGTATATTGCCATATTGACAGTTTTATTCCGCCTGAAACCCATTTGTTCATTTTTCAGGATGTTATTGTGTTCTAGGTAGTTATTTAACTCTCTATACATATGTTTTTCAAATACTTTAGATACAATAGATATCAGAGCAATAGGCCTATAATTGTCCACTTGCTCTCTACTATTTTTCTTAAAAATAGGTTTAATTACAGCTGTTTTCAGTTTGGTAGGAAAGACCCTCGTTTCTATACTTAAGTTAATAATATAGCTAAGGTGACTACAAATTTGGTCTGCCACAAATTTAAGAACTTTTGTTGACACTCCATCATATCCCACACTGTTCGTGTCCTGATGGTATCAAATACTTCATGTGGCAAGCATGGTTTAATAAACATTGAGTACTGTACGGGTAGTATGTAGGAGGAATAATTGTTCTCGGAGATTTAGTTATAATTTTATCAATAAAATAGTTGTTGAAAGCATTACATTTCATAAGGGTCAGAAATAATTTTATTATCTAAGTGAAGCGCTCGTGGTCTCAGTGTTCTGTAAACGATCACTGAGTTACGCAACTTTCACTACGGCTGGTCCTCGGATGTGTGACCACTTTGTGGCATTTACATTTGCGAGCGTTTCCGTGCTTCGGAAGGCACGTTAAGCCGTTGGTCCCGGTTGCCAGTAAAATCGCAGTCGTTAAGCCTGGTTGAAGGACTTATGGGCGGCTTGAAAACTTTCAACAGCAGGTAGCCACGACCTGCATCTGTATAGTTCAACACGGCAATGGGCTCACCACCTATTACGTGGGACAGGAATCCACACGGTGCAATGTGGGCATATAATATGCCTCTGCCACCCCTTCGGGAATAAGGCGTGATGGATATCAAAGGAAAGCAGAGCTTATAGAATAAGTTAAATAGGAACCTATTTAACTTATTCTATAAGCTTTGCTTTCCTTACAGAGTGATAACTATAAAGGCTCACAGGAAGACAAGCTGGGTAACAAGAGGTATTAAAATCTGCAGCAAGAAGAAACTAGAGTTATTGTGGCACTATCGTAAAACACCAAATGATGAGAATAAAAATAACTTAAAAATTATTCAATATTATTTAAAAAAATTATAAAGCTAACCCAGAGCTCACAAAATAATTACTCTATAAATTCAACGCGAAATAAAACAAAAACTGCATGGAAAATAATAAATATAGGTAAACAAAACCTATTCACGCATACTCATCATCATCATCCTAGCGTATGTCCCAGTTGCGTCTCGCGACGCCCGGGGTCCGCTTTCCTACATTTTCTCCTCCACTTCGCACGGTCGTCGGCATCCCCTGTAGTGAGACCATTGGCACGCATGTCATCCCTTACGACGTCAAGCCAGCACTTCTTGGGTCTTCCCCTCTTACCGGGACCCGGCGGGGCTGACATGGCCAGACATTTGTTACCTACGTAGCCCGGCGGTTGTCGCAAGACGTGACCATACCAACGAAGGCGACACTCTTGCAATTTGTCTGCAATGTCACGGACGTGAAGGCTGCCGCGGATGCGAAAGTTCCTCACGCGGTTCATCCGCGTGACTCCACACATCCACCGCAGCATCTTCATCTCCGTGACACGCAGCTCCTGCTTGTGTCGCTCCAATATCGGCCACGTCTCACTGCCATGTAAAAGGACAGGTCTAATAATGGTTTTGTAGACCTGTCCCTTCAACCGGATCGGCATTTTAGGGTCACAAATGACACCGGTCATCTCCCGCCATTTGGCCCACGCGGCAGCAATGCGTGACTTGACATCGCAATCGATGTCACTGGACGTGTGAAAAACAGATCCCAGGTATTTAACCTGGTCCGTGCGCTCGACCAAATCACCGCCTATGCGGACGGATGTGGGATCTGTCGAGTTTAGTGCCAAGTACTCGGTCTTCGCCACATTTAGTTTCAGACCGCCGTTCTCAAGCGTCTCCTGCCACGCCTTTACACGTCGCACCAATTTGCCCCTGTCCGCGTCTGCCAGCGCAAAATCGTCAGCATACATGAGCAACCATGGAGGCTGCTCATGCGAGTTCCTGATGCTGTTCGACAATTCGTCTAATATTACACTGAACAGAAGCGGACTAAGGACCGAACCCTGGTGTACCCCGACGGTGATGGGGAAGGGTTTCGTGTCGCCAACAGCAGTCCGAACCATTGAATCGGAGTCACAGTACATGTCCCGGATAGTGTCAATATAGACATCTGGAACCCCTTTGGACCGCAGTGCCCACCAGATCATCGCACGAGGAACACGGTCGAAGGCCTACTGCATGCCTAGAAACAAACAGTGCAGAGGCGTGTTCTTCGACCTGTATTTCTCTGCGACAACCCTCAGGGCAAAAACAGGGTCCGTGGTCCCATGACCAGGGCGAAACCCATATTGACACCCCGAGAGAGTACACTCCTGCCGGATCCGAGAGTCTATAATCCTCTCAAAGATCTTCATGGTGTGGGACATCACCTTTATACCGCGGTAGCTCCCGCACTCCTGCACTGATCCCTTACCTTTGAAGACTGGAGTAATAATACTCAGTCTCCATTGGTTTGGGATCTGCCCGCTGAGGAGTATGCGGTTAAAAAGGTTTACTAAGATGCCCACACCGCGAGGACCCATCGCCTTCCAGGCTTCGATGGGGACTCCATCGGGTCCGACAGCTTTCTGATTCTTCATGCGGCGAAGCGCAGTCAGAACTTCTCCAGGCGTTACCAATGGCACTAGTCCGTGATTCGGAGGGAGGTCCGGAGGCTGCACCTCTTTGTGCTGTTTATTAAGCAGCTCGTGGAAGTACGAGCGCCATCTCTCCTTTACCGCGAGGTCTTCGCTTAACAGGTTGCCCTCAGGGTCTTTTACACAGCGACACTTCCTTTCCGATATCCTATTGCGTCCACCCTTAGACTCACCGAGCACCACCTTCGCCGCTCCAAGGATGGCCGCCTGAACTTTGTCCCAGTAATCTCGAACTGGCCCGCCTTCAGAGTCGGTGCACTTGTCACCGACAGCTGAGACGAACTCCTGGGACTTAGTTTCATCAAGCAGCCACCATCTGATGCGGCGCTGGCACCGCTCGATGCGTTTGCCTTTGGGCTTCACGCAGAGGTCCATGACAAGAAGACGGTGTTGTGCAGTAAGACTCTCTCCAGGTATGACCTTGCAGTTGGCCACCTTGCCGATGCTGTGTCGCCTAGTGAGTAGGAAATCGATCTGAGTTGTACGCCTCTCGCTCTTGTAGGTGATGAGATGATTTCTTTTTGAAATACGTGTTTACAATGGCCAGATCGGCAGCCGCACACGTTCTGAGGATAGTTTCTCCTATAGTCTCCTCCTGAGATAGGTCCACCATGGACACGCTCAAACTCCTCACACCTCTCACCCACATGACCGTTTAGGTAGCCGCCCAAAACGATTCCCTGTGACAACGGAATGCACCGAAGCACTCCCTCGAGTTGGCCCCAAAACGACATCTTATCGGCGTCGCTACAACCGGCCTGTGGCGCGTAGGCACTTATCAGGTGGGTAGTAATCCCATCGATAAGCACCCTCACGATCATAAGCCGGTCGCTACAGCGTTTCACCTCCAAGATGCCGCTCTGCAGCCCCTCGGAGAGCACCACGGCCACCCCGTTCTTCCCACCAAGCGCACCCGTGTAGTACAGCTTGTAGCCTTTCTGCAAAGGCCGGGCTCTGTTGCCCTTCCACCGAGTCTCCTGCAGGAACGCCACGTCCACCCTCCGCCTGGAAAGTACTTCGGCCAACTCTACCGCACGCACAGTCAGCGTGCCAATGTTCCACGATACGAAGCGGATACGGGTTGCGGCTAACTTCTTTAGCCGTGCTGGCCCGACACACGGCAGCCCTAGCCCACTTGCCACAGGAGTCGGGCGGGGCTCCTGCGCGCCGTTTTGCGGCGGCGCCCTATCCCTAGCAGCTTTCCTATTGTACTTTTCCATTTTTGTTTCGGCGGGTGGCTTTTATGGGAGCGACGCCCTCAGACCTCCCAACCCCAGAGGGGAAAGCCAGCGCCAGAGCCTCGTTTGTTAATCAGCAGGTGCACGCACTAGCACGGGAGGTTGACTTGGGCCTCGTAGATCTTGGTGGGGCCTCTTACACCTATTCACATTCACGCGGACTATAACTAGCATTAACTTAGATAAAAATAACAAAAAAATAAAAAATAAATATTCATCACGCCTTATTCCCGAAGGGGTGGCAGAGGCATATTATATGCCCACATTGCACCGTGTGGATTCCTGTCCCACGTAATAGGTGGTGAGCCCATTGCCGTGTTGAACTATACAGATGCAGGTCGTGGCTACCTGCTGTTGAAAGTTTTCAAGCCGCCCATAAGTCCTTCAACCAGGCTTAACGACTGCGATTTTACTGGCAACCGGGACCAACGGCTTAACGTGCCTTCCGAAGCACGGAAACGCTCGCAAATGTAAATGCCACAAAGTGGTCACACATCCGAGGACCAGCCGTAGTGAAAGTTGCGTAACTCAGTGATCGTTTACAGAACACTGAGACCACGAGCGCTTCACTTAGATAATAAAATTATTTCTGACCCTTATGAAATGTAATGCTTTCAACAACTATTTTATTGATAAAATTATAACTAAATCTCCGAGAACAATTATTCCTCCTACATACTACCCGTACAGTACTCAATGTTTATTAAACCATGCTTGCCTCATGAAGTATTTGAAACCATCATGATATTAAAGGACACGAACAGTTTGGGATATGATGGAGTGTCGACAAAAGTTCTTAAATTTGTGGCAGACCAAATTTGTAGTCACCTTAGCTATATTATTAACTTAAGTATAGAAACGGGGGTCTTTCCTACCAAATTGAAAACAGCTGTAATTAAACCTATTTTTAAGAAAAATAGTAGAGAGCAAGTGGAAAATTATAGGCCTATTGTTCTGATATCTATTGTATCTAAAGTATTTGAAAAACATATGTATAGAGAGTTAAATAACTACCTAGAACACAATAAGATCCTAAAAAATGAACAAAAAGGTTTCAGGCGGAATAAAACTGTCAATATGGCAATATACGATTTTTTTAAATTTTGTTACGATTAATGTTGATTGGAGAACCCCTGTATGTTCAATATATATGGATATGACTCAGGCTTTTGATTATGTTGATCGTGACATGTTGATCGGTAAGCTGGAAATGTATGGAATTAGGGGAAATGTACTCTAACTCTTCGATTCGTACTTAAGAAATCGTACTCAAGTAACTGAGTTAACTAAAGTCAACATTTTAACAAAAAAGGAAGAAGTCCATAAATCTAAAAAACGGTATATAAAATACGGCATGCCACAAGGTAGTGTGCTGGGTCCGCTACTATTCATACTGTACATTCATGATCTTCCTAACGCAACTAATAATCCAGTATCTCTTTTTGCGGATGATAGTACGATTATCATTTAATGTAATGATACTAATTTGTACAGTTTCGAAATTAATAGCGCATTGAAGTCTATTATGGACTGGTTAGATATTAATAACTTAAGAGCTAACTTAGACAAAACTAAGGTAATGCATTTTAGTCAACGGCCACAACTTAACCAAATGAACATCAGCTACAACAACCAAGTTATACAAGAAGTAGAAACGTCAAAGTTTCTTGGACTAATAATTGATCGACAATTAACGTGGAAACCACACATTGATGAATTACAAAAGCGAAGCAGTAAGTCACCCTATGCTTTATATGAACTTTCAAAAGTAATTAGTACCGATACACTTTTGACAGCCTACCATGGATTGGTGTCATCAATGTTTGTTAAAACTAATCCACATCTCTTTGTATTAATATCAAATGGTTATAATAGAGTACAAAGGGATGCGACGCGATTGTGCAACCGAAAAATGAATACTGCTTTGATGCATAAAACTATATTTAATATGTCAATATTAATTAACAATAAATTGCCGAGGACTCTCAAAACCTCCAGTCTCACTCAATTCAAAGACAGATTAACAAGACTTTTAATTGAAAAATGTTATTATAATGTCTCAGAGTTCTTGTCGGATTGATTTTGGAATTGATAAATTATTTTAATTTGACATAAATTAATGACATATGTGGAATACCAACTCTTGACTATGCTCCATTCTCCTTTAGTCAATTCTCTAGTTGTGATGTTGAGAAGAGTATATTATCTATCACTTCTAACGCTGTAGGGACCGACTGCCTAAGCCGAAATATGATATTTCCTCTAATTGATGACCTTCTTCCTATTCTCTGTCATATACTAAATTTCTCGATAACTCAGTTCTTTTCCCATGGCATGGAAAGAGGCTTTAATTATTCCTATTGCTAAAAGAAATAACCCTTCCTCGTTTTCTGACTATCGCCCTATCTCTATTCTACCTTTACTTTCCAAAGTCTTAGAACGCCTCGTTCACACTCAGCTCACTAATTTCCTCTCCCAGAACCAGTTATTAAATACTTTTCAGTCCGGGTTTCGTGCTGGGCATAGTACTGTCACTTCTTTAGTTCATATTACCGAGGACATAAGAACGGGTATGGAAATCAGCAACGTAACAGTCCTAACTTTGCTAGACTTTAGCAATGCTTTTAACATGGTGGATTTCGATATCCTGCTATATTAACATATCTAATCGATATATTAACATATCTCCAACTGTAGTTGACTGGTTTCGTAGCTACCTGTTCGGCCGCCGGCAGTGTATTACTATAAATGATATTTCCTCATCTTGGTGCAACACATCTGCCGGGGTGCCACAGGGCGGCGTGCTATCTCCTCTCTTTTCTGTTTTTATAAACTCCATCACTAAGGAGTTAACTTCTTCCTACCATCTTTACGCAGATGATCTTCAAATTTATTCCCAGGCCTCGCTGGACAATTTAAATGTGGCTGTTGGCAACGTCAATGCAGATATAATCAAAATTTGCAAATGGAGTGAGTCCCATGGTCTGAAGGTTAATCCTGGCAAGACTCAGGCCATTATTGTTGGCAGCCCCAGGTCGATCTCTAAAATCGACTGGACACAGCTCGCAGCAGTGACCTGTGGTGGGACTGACATTTTGTATAGTAGTTCGGTAAAAAATTTAGGGATTCACATAGACTCATGTTTATCCTGAGGTCCTCAGCTGCAGGAGCTGAGCCGCAAAATATATGCAGCCTCGGCATCCCTGCGCCGATTAAAAAAATTTTTACCTATTGAAACTAAAACTGAAATGAAATAGAAATAGAAATATCCATCACGCCTTATCCCCGAAGGGGTGGCAGAGGCATATTATATGCCCACTTTTCACCGTGTGGATTCCTGTCCCACGTAATAGGTGGTGAGCCCATTGCCGTGTTGAAATAGACAGACGCAGGTTGTGGCTACCTGCTGTTGAAATTTTTTTTAAGCCGCCCATAAGGCCTTCAACCAGGCTTAACGACTGCCATTTTACTGGCAACCGGGACCAACGGCTTAACGTGCCTTCCGAAGCACGGAAACGCTCGCAAATGTAAATGCCACAAAGTGGTCACCCATCCGAGTACCAGCCATAGTGAAAGTTGCGTAACTCGGTGATCGTAAACAGAACACTGAGACCGCGGGGCCACGAGCGCTTCGAAACTAAAACTGCCCTTGTTCAATCACTTCTTTTTCCTATTCTTGATTATGCCGATACCAGCTATCTAAATCTCACCGAAGAGCAACTAAATAAACCTGAGAGACTCCAGAATTATTTTATTAGATTCATATTTGGTTTGCGCAAATATGATCACATCTCTGAATATCGCAAAAGCTCAAGTGGTTACCTATTCGCCTTCGCCGGAATACACATATCCTATCCTTGCTATATAATATCCTCTTTAATCCTTTCACTCCTTCCTATCTAAAACAGCGCTTTGAATTTTTAAGTGACACCCATTCTAGATCTCTGCGATCATCGGAGAATTTGAGATTTAAAATGCCTGGACACTCCACTGATTTCATGGACAAATCGTTCACTGGTCAGGCGGTTCGTTTATGGAATGCACTGCCAGTGTCAATCAGACGTACACAAACTTTGAACACCTTTAAAGTGGTTGTTAATAATTATTATCTGCGTGTTGCTGACTCTGCCTAAACTGCAATGTCTTATTAATATAATAATGTTTATGTTTATTTATTATATATATGTATATATTATAGATATGTATATGTTATAGATATGTATATATTATAGATATGTATACTTTATGTGTATGTATACATGTAGTGTTTATGTAAATTAAGTTTAGCGCGTAATTCTTTAGTACCTAGTGTTACGTTGAAGGTACACCATACTGCCCCAAATCATTTTTTCATCTTGGTTTCCATCCAAAGGTTGCCTGTAAGAGATTGCCTTATGCGATAAGGCCGCCAATTGTATTACCGATAAGTTTTTAATTGTAATCCAATACTGTTACATTTCTGGTGTACAATAAAGAGATAAATCAATCAATCAATCAATAATTTCTTAATTGTGTATATTATCTATATATCTATTAAATTGACATCATCTCGTACTTAATTATTATTTTTTTTCTTTACATGACATTTTGATATTAATTTTTTTTTACTTTGACATCGATCTTTTATTCTCGATTTTTTTTTACAAAATTTATTGATATTATTATTTTTACTTTGTCATTGATATTCTGTACAAATAATTTAAGAAATATTTTACTTTTTAAATTTACATACCGTGTCCACGGTGAGACTGTTACTTATATAGTTAGTACAGCATGCTGTACTAACTATATAAGTAACAACTATGTAACCATGTTTCTTGTAAATAAATGATCTCTTATTCTATTGGAGTACGATTGTAATAGTATACTAAAAAAATGACAAAATTGTACGCTAATTTGTCGCTCAATATAAAGCCACCGCTTTATATTGAGCGACAAATTCGATTCTATTTCGACACGATTGAAATAGCAGACTTGGCCTCCTGAAAGACATGACTCTCTTAAAAACTTCTAAATTAAAAAGTCAACTGTGACGAGACGTCCAGTAACGGAACCCAGGTATTGACGATATTATTTTTACTGTTTGTTGACGGCACTTATTGAAACTTGCTACACATATTAAATAATACCACATGATTGTTCCACAACATTTACTTTGCAAACCTAACCGGTTTCGCATCACGGTATTCTTAAAGGTTGTTAAGATGACCACTGGACCTAATAGGTAATTGTGGAACACTATAAGTAGTTTTATTTAATACTACCTGACTCCTGCGGTTTCGCCCGTGACATACTTTGTTTTTTTCTATTCTCCGTGAGAGACTCATCCACCTAAATGGGAGTTAATTCCAGTCGTTCATACATTTTATAATACTGCATGATAATTTATCCAATTTGTTGACATTTATGGTTACTGCACCACTCTACTGAGAAGTAGCGTGCTAATCCAGCCTATAGCCTACCCCAATAATCCAACACAAAAATATTTTTTTATTTCGAACTAGTAGGTTCTGAGATTAGCGCGTTTAAACAAACAAACAAATTTAGCTTCAATATATTAGTATACAACGTCTCTTGATCATAGAAATCTTAACTAAACTAACTTTAACCAAGACCAGCTGAACTCCGCGGCGTCGCCCGTGACGTACCTTGAACCCCCTTCGCACCCTTTTAATCCCGTCGTTTATTACTTTTACAAAAATGTATGAAGCTTTTCCGGCTTTTTGTGACACTTGTGATCACTACTCCACTCTCCTTAGTAGTAGCGTCATGAAATTATATAGCCTTTACAAAAAGAATTCCAACACAAAAATAAATTGGACATCGACAAAGGCCGGGACAGGACTAAATTAAAACTTAAAAGATTGAAAAAATATGATACAAATAAGATTTGGCTAAAAGGTCTTAGTAACCAGGCCATAAAATAATTACAAAAAGAAATTGCAAACACGTAAAACTCCTCTCAAAAAAAGAAGAGGCAGTGGTGCAAGTGTATGTACTATAGTCTACAATTCATTAGTTTTATTTTTATCCCTTTTAGTCAACAGCTGGTGAGCATATTTTACTCCTACGTTCCCGATTTAAAGCCTCTTGAGCGCTCGTTCCTTAAAAAAAAGATGGCATTGGAATTCCATCCCAATCTCCTCATTTGCTACGGATTAGGGAAAATATTCTTCAGTCTTCGATAACAGTCACTAGGTCATATTACGTTGTGACCTAACAGTTTTTTAACTATCCTATCGTACAAATATTCTAAATGCGAAAGTTTATAAGAATGAATGTTTGTTACTCTTTCACATAAACACTACTGAATGTATTTTAATGAAACTTTACAATAATATAGTTTATACATTAGAATAACACATAGGCTACTTTTTATCCCGGGAACAAGTGCCTGTGGGAAACGGAAACGGGAAATCTTCATAAGGCGGGTGGAGCCGCGGGTGTCAACTAGTACTAATATAATAGAGAGAAAAAAATTGTCTGTTTGTGAGTTTCGATGTAAAAGGGTAGGTAATCTTCAAAACTACTGAATCGATAATGAAAATTCTTTTACTAGTAGATAGCTCTGCTCTAATTTAAGTAAGACGTTGATTGTATCCCCGAAGTAGTGGCAATGGAATAATTAAGTATACGCCCACATTTCACTTTAAGCATTTTTGTTTTAGTTATTAATTTTTGTTAATGTGGAATACAATTGGACGGCAATGGGCTCACCACCTGTTACGTGGGACAAAAATGCATACGGTGAAATAGGGGCGTTTAATATGCCTCTGCCTACTCCTTCGGGGATAAAGGCGTGACAATATGTATGTATGTATGGAATACATTTGCCATTTATACCATTCAATTGGATGTAAGGGGCCCCAACAAAATCTCCGGAGCCCAAGCGAATTTAACTCGTAACGGTGCACCTGCTAAATAATGAATGTGACAATAACGCCAATAACGCAGACTGCCGACAGTAAAAACACAGCGATATCTGCTTCTAGCAGGTAAATAAAGGTTGACCTCAAGCTCTAATCCAGGTATGGTTGTAGGTAACTGGGAATACACTAAGATGAGGAGACAGAGGGAGACTATTGCCATTTACTCCACATCATTTAAAAATTATCTTTAATTTTATCCTACTCAAATTTTTGAAGTTAATACATCTGTTCGGGAAAAATGATGAGAGTAAATTTTTACGATGCGCGCGCAGACCGTCACAAATACAACGACACCATGAACATAGGTGATAAGTGTTTTTATGACAGCTTGTAACTACATCGAAGAAGTTTTCATTCTTTTTTTTTATTATTACTAATTTATCATTCCTCCACAAACAAAGAGTTGTGTTGTGGTATATGTGATAAAATCTTATAACTTCTAAAGCGTGTACATAAGTACACACACACACACTTTTTTTCTTAGGTTTTAGTCAGTTCAAGTCCGTGCATGACATCTTATCACACACGTTAAAAAAAAGAACAGAGCAGCCATATACAGCACAACAACAAACTAGCTCCATAAAATAATGTAGGCCGGCCTGAATTTTAAAAACGAAGTAAGTTTGTATTACTTGTATTATAAAGAGTTAAAGTTTGTGAGTTGGTGACATTGTAGGTGGTAATCTCAACCAAACCCCCCCAAAGAAGCGGGATAACACCCGAACCCCCTGAGGCTAGGCTGCGGTGGCGGACAAAATCTGTCGGGAGCCCTGGGATTATCTTTCTGAGGGCTCACCAGAGACTCCCTGCCATAGACAAATGGAAGGGAATCGTGTAGTTTTAGTCGGTAGTATCCATCGGATTTCCACACATATAAAACAAACGGAAATAAAAGAGTGTGTGTGCTTATTTACAGGCGATTTACGTTATACTGCTTCTATCCTGGGGTACCCCTTGCCGGCTCGCAGTGATTTTACCTACCCTGCGAGCCGGTTTAAGGTGAGGATGATCACCGCGGGGTTTAGTGGGTAGGACGGCCCTCTCTCATGGACCGGGAGCCCCACTCACCGTAACTGCTGCCCCCGCAGCAGGGATGACGGTGCGTAAATGAACTCTCTGCGAAAACAAAAAATAACTCTTTGTTTCTAACAGAAATGATAAATTAGTAAGGAAAAAACATCAAAAGAATTCAAACTACTTTGAATGTAGTTATAAGTTGTCATGGAAACACTTATCAGCTATCTTCATGGTGTCGTTGTATTTGTGACGGTCAACGCGCGCATCGTAAGAATTCACTCTCATCATATTTCTCTAACGTGCGGAAATAAGTATAACATCAAACGAGGGTAATTTCTGAATCTACTCCACCTATCATCACCTATTAAGCGGGACAGGAACACACATGGTGAAAAGTGGGCATATGTATTCCTCTGCCACCCCTACGGGGATAAGGCGTGATAGATAAATAAATAAATACTCGAAAGATATTGAAAATCCTTTCACTGAGAAAGTATATTATCGCTGAGTGCTCTTCTTCTTCATTTTAAGTGTTTTCCCAGCTGCATCCAAACCCTATCTGAATGACTGCCACGGTGGCGCAGTGGTAGTGTATGTGACTGCCGCGGCTGACGTCCAGGGTTCGATTCCCGGGTCGGAATAAATATTTGTGTGATCCACAAATGTTTGTTTCGGAGTTCGGATGTTTTCTATGTATAATATGTGTGTATTTTTATGTGCTTATTTGTTTTGTTTAATATGTATGTATTAAGTAATATATAAGTATGTTTATCAGTCGTCTAGATCCCCTAACACAGCTTACTTTGGGCTAAACGGCGCTGTGTAAAAAAAAATGTCACACAATATTTATTTGTTTGGACCCTGGGCACACATTAATTAAGCTGCTAGAAGCAGTAACCGTTTGGCTTACAATTTTCGGCATTATTGGAAGCGACTTTCGTCTGACCCCGCTAACCCCGTCATCACCTGCATCGTTGCCTCATCCGTTACTTCGCAGGTGCATGTTTATGTGGGCACGGGATATCTTCAAACGCGAGCGGAGCCGCGGGTATTAGCTTGTCATAAATATAGTGATAACAGAGCTCAATAATTACTTGGACTTTAAGCTTAACCCTTGCTCACCTTATCATAATCAACGTCAACACATAACCGGTTGATTTTGAAATACTTAGATATACTTAAGTAGAAACGTATTTTTTTATGCGAAATTTTAATAAGGTAAAAATAAATAATTTATGTATGTACTAGTTGACGCCCGCGGCTCTGCACACGTAGTGAAGTTTTCCCATTCCCATTTCCCACAAGAACTTGTTCCCAGGATTAAAAGTAGCTTATGTGTTATTCGGATGTGTAAGCTATATTATCATGGGCGTACCCAGGGGGGGGCAGCTGCCCCCCTCTGGATTCGGTTCAGGTTCTCGACTTTTGTCGATAAAAGTAAAAAAAATAAATTCTAGATAGTCTTAAAAAGATAGATTATGGTCGTATAAGATAGATGCGAAAGGCGCAGGAGCGTGTGTTGTGGTGTTGTGTGAATAGGGCCTACCGTCTACGTCCAGCAGTGGACTGCCATAGGCTGATTTGATAGATTCATGGTCGTCTACATAAAAAAATTGTTAGCACTATATGTTATTTTGCCACGAACACGTCCCAAACCGTTCTGCCGAAGGCTCTCAGAAGGTACTTTTAAAATAGCATTTTTTACGTGTGGAAATCCCATAGATATCTTAAGTTTTAGTAATGAAATAATCCCCAAGGATGTTGTGTATGATGTTTACGACTTTTAACGCCGGGCGCCCCGGGTAACTCCTCGGAAGGTTGTCCTAAATTTTGTGGCAGACTTGGTTATCATCGTGGCCTCGCCTGATTGTTTGATGTTATCCCACTTGCTTAGAGGTTGATTTGGGTGTTATCCCGCTTGTTGAATCATGAGGCGTGCGTGAATTTCTCACGTCAAGACGTCGTCTTGAGCCTGTTTCTGTAAGAACAGCGGGAAGCCTGTCCCTCGTACCTTTAAATGCAAATTATTAACAAAATTCTGTCATCAGTCACGCTTTTATCCCTAATGCGGCGGCGGTGTTAAAATAGACAAACGTAGGTTGTGACGTGACCTGCTTTTTTAATTTTTTCACCTTGGCTAACGACTGCCATGTTACTGGCAACCGGGACCAACGGCTTATCGTACCTTCCAAAGCACGTAAATACACTAGTTTTGGAAAATAATATACCTACAGCAAGCGGCCACCATTTACCAAGATCCCGCGCAAATCCACCAAATATATTCATCAGTTCTTCCTACAGAGCAAGGAGTCAATGTCTCTGGCGCTCTCTCTACTAGAGCCGCCTTACACTTCTTATATTTATTTACTTAAGCTCGACTGAGAGAGAGCGAGCAGCATTCTTTGTTCTGTGATTCTTCCTAAACGATATTATTATTCGGAGGGACACGCGTCACACGCGGCTTCCAATCCAATTATCGAAGTTCCATGCACAATTTAGAATAGAATAGTATTATATTGATTACAATTGTCGTCTCACTTTAACCTATTCTCAAAGTTCTTATATGAATATGATGTGATGTGTGTTCCCGTTCCCGTTTCCCACAGGCACTTGTTTTCGGGATAAAAATAGCCTATGTGTCACTGTCTGATGTGTAAGCTATATTATTGTTAAGATTCTCCATTCAGTATATTTTGCGTGAAAGAGTAACAAACATCTATCCCACATGAAATACATACATAATTGGAATCCTACTAATTATTGCTATAACCAAAGTTAAGCAATGCACTGATTGGATTCATTCATCTTAAAATTCTCTGCAACATAAGCACAGAATCAGTGACTTTCTTAAAACAGAGAGTAAATAGGATAGCGGTTAAAAGCAATTACAAGCTTTTAAACTTATATATATGGATAGTATTAGGCAAAAAGGACAGACAGCGGGAGTTCTAAATAAACAGTAATTCGTCTAATCATACTGCACTTTTAGTTACATTCTACCTCTCAAACAAATCGTCACAAGGCATTGCTTTAAGTTTCTTTACATAGATATGTCAGTATATCTTCTGTATCGGAGCAAGTACGAATAAAAATACGCACTTTTCCTACCCTAATGACAAAGAGGCGTGCTAGTAAGCGAGAGTGTAGCCGATTGCGATGTAAGCCCTGAGCCTTTGTCTATCCATTGTCTGTCCAAAAACGTTGGCCGACGAAGCAGATGAATTCCAGAGTAATAACCGCTGGGTGGATGGAGGACGCTCCCAGTCAGATTGAGGTTACAGGGAGGGACTGGATGCAGAAGGTGCAGGATCGTGCAGAAGTGGACGGCAATAGGTTTTTAACTGAATACATTAGCTGCTGCGAATGCCTATCTACTTTTTAAAACTTTAGTGAATTACCTTCTTTCCCCGTTACACCACTGAAAGTTATAGGATAAGGAATTAATACCCCATTCCCATGAGGAGTTAATCAACCCAAGGTGCAATTGATAATGATCTTAATTCCCGTGATAACCCCAGTCGAATAACGGGAAATTTCTGTGACACCATTGCACATTGAATACTTACTAGTGATGTGACTCAAAAAAATATTTATGACATGTTGAAATTATGAAAGGAATAAAATAGGAATGCTAGTCGCCGACAACGTATATTACAGGAGATTTATTTTACTCCACTCATGTTACTTAACTTAATATTTTCAGATGCTAATGCCTCAACGTCCTGACTTCGAAAGTAAAATTGAAAATATCTATTATTACCTACCTACATTGGATACCGAGCTTCAGAGTCGAAGCTTCAAAACTCTTCAGATGCACCCTGTACTTAAGGTTAAGATAGGAGTAAGAGGCAAATAAATGCATAGAAGGTTATACAGTGCCGATTTTAAAAAAATCTAAGTATCTAAACTGACCAAAACTTCCCATTCTTGTTACTTGTTACATAATTATTATGATGATCGTACCAAAAGGACCTTAATGTCTGCAAGCGAAAGCAAAACTGGATCGACCTGTTTGTAAGAATAAAAAAAGCAAACGAAATTATGCCCTTGGCTAAAAATAGCCCGACGATGTTCGCTCGTTGACTGACCTGCGTCGCTTCTACATAGCCTCATAAATAATTCTTGCCAATAACATTGTCCTAGCGGATAATTGTTTAGGGTTCTGTAAATAACTCTGAACGCTTTTAGCTTCAGTAACCATCGTCTTTGTCTGTTTGTCCGCGCGTCGCATCCCTGTGGATTTTTAAAGTGTGGAAATCCTCATCGATGCAAGCTACACGTGGTAATACATAGCCTATATCCTTTACCGATTATTATTTTGAGTTCGAAACAGTAGTTTCTGAGGTGTTCAACAATACATACAAACAAACACACTCTTTAGCTATATAAGTAATATTACTAAATACTATCATTAAATGCTAATTACTTGAGTTATAAAATTGTTTGTTCAAATGTCAAGAGTTTGCAATCACAACTTGTTCCTCATTAATCAACAACATCTATCCATTGCAAATTATAATATCGTACTTACTAAGGTATACATACTTTTATGTATGACTATAGGACGCTCTCGGCTCCGCTTGCGTGCTCAAGTTTTACCTTACCCGTTTCTAGCAGAAACCTGTTCTGAGATAAAAAAAATAACCTATGTGTTCTTACATACCTCCACACTAAGTTTTTTTCCAATTAAGTTCAGCCATTTGAGCGTGAATAAGTTACAAATATACACATTCACAAGTTAGTACTGATATACTACGTGGTGAAGTTTGCCCATACCGGTTTCCCTCAGGAACCACTTCCTGAGATAAAAAGCAGCATATAATAATGCAAAGTGACGGCCTCCTCCATACCAAAATTTATCCAAATTAAAATAAATTTCCCAGCTGTTTCAGCGTATAGAAGTAACAAACATACACACTGACAAATTTTGATTTTAAAATATTAGTACTGAAGTACTGATATATAATAAGTACTTGTAATTACTTTAATCTATTCAGATAAATAAAATTAAGTGGCTGTTTGTAATTAAATTAACTGATTTTCATTAAATGCATTGGAGAGTAGAGTATTTAGTTTTTTACGGTAATTACTTTTTTTTTAAAATGCTATATGTACCTGTTTCTTCGGGTTAATCTCGGAAACTTCTGGATCTATTCTAACGGGATTTTTAGGTGCTGATAACTCATGTTATAAGGAGTAACTTAGGCTACATTTTATCTCCGTATTCTAACGGTAACGGGCACTATGCAGGTGAACTGAGATAGACAGATTTATGTAGGTATTGTACTTAGAAAGAGCTAAGAAAAGGCTCGTACCAAACAACGACCTTTGACCTCTGCAACGTTGAATAAGCCGAACCTACTAAAGATTCAAGCGGAGCAGTGAATCAGCGGCAAAAATACATTTCCTGGATAAAAATAGATTGCTTTCTTAATATGAGTCAAGGTCTCTTCAATGCCAAAACATTTGTTACCCTAGTTACTAGGGATCTAACATATCTCTGCCTATCCCCATTAGGTATTGCTGTCCTTTACTCTGATACTTTATTATTGTAAATTATAGTGCACTTGAAGTGATAGCGGTATCTCGTCCGGGTCAATAGGGGCGCTCGTCCATCATACTTTTCTCCACTTGTGTAAATGTAACTTAGATAAACGTGCCAGTTAAAGAATATTTGTTATTTTTATATTGGAGATTTATCTTTGTAGGTACCTATGTATAGAAAGTTACCTAGGTTATGAGTAGAAAAGGTACCTATAGATTTGTTCTAAACTGAACGACGAATAATAGTTGACATACCTACCTTAAACCAGATCGTACCTAGCACCTCTCAATTTGTGTGTTAAGCCATTTGTAAATGCCAGACCTGCGCAATCTAAAATTGGTCCATAGCTTTATAAAGATGGAATCGGATAATATTCTTTATATAGGTAGGTACACCATATCTAAAAAAATAAATGACAATATCTATCACTGGAGATATTAGATTAAGTTAAGCTCAATGGGTGGTACAATGGCACATTAGAGGAGTTCAGTGACATCACATGCACCGAACAGTAGGTGCCTAAGAGGTATGTGGGAACGAGAATTATGTTAATGTAAAAGAAATGTGTGCATTAATAAAAAAAAAATTTGATTTCTTTAATTCTCTTATCCTAACATTGTGTAGGTACCTTATACTTAATTACATTTGTAAATCTAAAGTACTTAAAATATCTACTTAGTAGTTACAATATCGTATCATCCCTCGAATACACGCTTGTATCACAAGCGGGCCGAAGAAATGACACATTTCACTGAGATAGCGTGACTCCTGCTTTACGCACAAGCCACTGAGAGCTCCCACTTCCACATTCTTCAGGTACTTGAGTGTCTTTGACACTAAATTACGTTTCATAGAGGAACATTTGGTGGTGTTTTGCAGGGTTCTAAGGGCGGTGGCCTCCTCTCGTCTGGCGTACGCGACTGATAATACGCGCAATAAGGCAAAGGATCCCAGAACGTGAAAAGTGCTTCTCGTGTATCCAGAACTGTGTCCAAAAGTTTCCCGACTGTAGCTGAACGGCCACAACGAGTTGGTCCTTGACACAAGTACGGTAAAGAGACGCCGACTCGGGCTCCAATTGCCACTAACTTGTTATTATGTCCATTAGTCGGTTGTTCTTCACGCACAAGCCTGAATGATACGTGACCAGTCATTGGTCTGGCAGGTGCTAAGAAAGATACAAATCGCTGCACCCAAGCATCTGCTT
Organism: Thumatha senex; assembly: GCA_948477245.1. Classification (NCBI taxonomy): domain Eukaryota; kingdom Metazoa; phylum Arthropoda; class Insecta; order Lepidoptera; family Erebidae; genus Thumatha; species Thumatha senex. Next base: position 4,040,956 of record OX419734.1, read on the forward strand.
CGTCGTCTTTCTGAGGCACCAAACCTTTTCGGGCAGAGTCCACGCGACACGAAACGTTATTGACAGCGCGAGACTCTTTCAATGTAGTACATGTAATAATTCTTTCTCCCTTTGGTTCTCTCATAATCACCCATGGTTTTTCTGCACTGATTTCTCTAGGGAATCTAAATTGGTTTCTATCTTCGGGCATTACGAAACGCAAACGATCCCTTGCTCCACGAGCGCCGGCACTTGCAATGAAATGGCGACCTTCCTTAGAGGCTCCACTGTCATACCACGCACGAACATCTTCATCATTAACGACCACCCAAAATTGTGGAGTTGCTAAACCAGCAGCTCTACAAATCCTGATCAGTTCCATAGGGTCGTCCAGTGTAACCACATCGCGAGCGCACGGCACAAAGCACTGACATCCAAGTACTTCCAAATGTGACTTCGCCAGGGCGTCGTAATACGCCGGGGTAGTAGAGCTCACCGGAACATAAAATACTACTGATTCTCTTTCCACAATTTCCCTTAACGCTCTAGCGTACGCTAAAGGATCAGCCGGGTTAGGTCGTGGTATAGTATAAAATCTCTGCACCGCCGCAGAGTACTTCAGTAATGCAAATTGTCCTTCTATTTCCAATGCAACTACTCTTGCTCCGGCGGAGTGGAAGTTTCTCGCCAGATGTAGCGCCTGAACTGAACTGCCTCCACTTATTAGTACGGTGCGAGGCTTGCTTTGCTCGCTGTAGTTGATGACACGACCAATCATTTTGAGAACTCCTAAAGGATACTGAACACACTTCCAAAATATGAACAGCGAAGCGGCAATCCATAATGTAGGCAGCACGACGAGTATCTGTTTCCAGGCAGGGTGCGCTACGAGACTCGTCAACGCAAACAGCGGCCGAAGCATAAGCCGAGGAATCCATGTAATAATTCTAATAAAACTTGGTAGTGGAGGCGGTCGTTCCGGTGAGACGGCTCGCTCCTCGGGTATTAACGAAAAGGTCGAGGAGAATGAACGCCGGAGGGCAGTGAAGGGCGGCGGCTGATGCGAACATCGCTTCACTCGCGGTGAGAATATAAGCTCGGTATTTGAGCGTGCTAAACGGCTGTACTCGGGCGCGCAAGCCGGCATTTTAGCGGCGCTAACAGGACGGCTGCGGGAATAGGACTGGCGTGCGCAAGCGCCTTCACTGCATATAAACAGCCTCGTTATCAGTGTTGTGTTTTGCCGGCGCCCCGCGGCTCGGTACGCGCCATCTTTGTACCCAATTATCACTTACCTAGTTAATGAACTGGGAGATCATTAGGTCCAAAATGAACCTTTATACAGGTATATTGCCATATTATTGAAAGGTTATTAGCTAAAATACATTAAGTAATGTGTATGACAGTATTTTAATGAAACTTTCAACAATTTAATACTTAATTAAATAATTAACAATGTTGGTTATCTATGAATAATCTAGAATTCTAAATGCTATACAACAATATAATTTACTTTTCATGATTTTTATTTAATCACAATATTGGATACAGGATGAAGACTAGCAAACATGACTTACAAGTGAAATTAAATCTAAAAGAAGAAGGAACTTTGTTATATAAATAATTTATTGCAAAAATATATTGACCATAAATGCATGATATATATTAACCATAATGTATGATATTCATTTGAAAATAGTCACAAACAATACTTTGGCAGTTGTAGTGTTCCTACCACTAAATACAGGTAGACTTTAAAACTACAAGATATATCAGTATGATTATGTATTAATGATGCATCTAATTGGTAGTTTATGTAGGTTTCATTGACAACATAACAACAATAAGTGCTATGAGTTAACATTATTTTATGATTTGAGATATTATCCATATAAAAGGCAATCTGTACAGAATTATAATAGAGAAATGGTAAAAGTAACATGGTACTACATAAGCAAAAATTAAACATTTACATGTTTTTTAAATATATTTTTTTATTAAAGTAATTTATTGGAGTTTCATAGAAACTGCATCACCTGTGCAGTCTTAACCAAATTATTACCTACTACAATGTATGTAACATAATAGAACGAGTGAACTACACTATAAACGGTAGATCAGTCTCCTTCAAATCAATTGAGCCATTCTTACAAACTATATGTAACTCGTGGTTTGGTTCTTTCTCAAATCTAAACCTCTTTGGATGTGCATCATCCATAAATCTGCCTAACTTTAGTATTTTATTATCAACAGTTATTTTATCAGCTATCAGATTTGTCGCTGGCAAATTATTAACTAAGTCAGGCATTATCAGTTCTACTTTGCCTTTTTCATGTATAAAGATGCTAGTTTTATCGGTAAGCTGTGAGGCATGCATGAACACATCTCCACTCTTCAAGGAAGCCTGAAGGTTACCCGAGAAGCCCATGATATGTAGATTCCCTTGCTGAATAACATCAATTAAAACTGACCTGTGAAGGTGATCAAGGTGTATGTTACCCATCAAAGTGGTAAAGTGAGACTTATCACTGTAGCAAGACTTAACTACAATAGGACCAGCATGTGTCGATACATTGAATATATTTGCCATTATGTTATGACATTTAATGCCACTTTGTGAGCCAGTTTTCAGTTCAATGTGCCTTGCTTGTAGGCGGCCTTCACATTTTACTTCTCCGTCTGTACTTTCGCATGATATATTGTCTGCTTTTAAATTCTTAACGGTAATTGGACCCTTTTGTGTTTTAACAATAAACTCTTGTCCTTCAAGTTCCGATATACTCACAGAAGCGCTATCGGTGGTATTTACCTCAATTTTGAGTTGATAAGGAACCTGTATCACACACACATCGTTTCTGTCCGATGCTGTGTTCTTATTAAAAAGTTCCAGGCTCTTAGAAGTCTGTTTCAGTTGGAAATCAATAGTCTTCGTCCCCTGACTGTACAGTGTCATCGTCAGTTTATTGTGGGCTTTGATATCGTTCACGTCGATAGGTAACATCTTCACGTGTATTGGACTATCAACGAAGATGCTAGTATTGTTGTCAATTATTTTCTCAACCGTCCTGACCGGGTTTAATTTCTTTATATCGGGATAACTGCTAAAATCTGCAACAGTTAACCTTAAAATCTTAATGCACTTATGTAAGACCCGCTGTCCCGGTAAAGTGAACATATTGTATTATTTTTTGTACTATACAATCAAGAAAACATAGTACAATAATAAGTTAATTATTTATTAGTATTTTCGTTTCTATTCAATTTGACACATTGAACCTATTAACACCTGACTTTGACAATTCCTCTTTTAAATTTATATTTACGTTATGATTCACGCAAGAATTCATTTGCTTAATGCGTGTAAGAAAGATCACTCTTTTCGATCACCAATTTCCTGGGGAACGTTCTTAAGGTTTCTAATATCAGACTCTAATAAGTCTGATAGATAAACTCATAGACTATGCATAATATACGATAAACTTATCTGGTAATCGGGTTGTATCCAGCGATATTATATTACTGACTGTATTGGTACTGGTACCACAGAATAAGTAATAGTACTACGTACAGAAGTTTCACTCCCTAACAAAAGTCAGTTTTATGTACGAAAACCGTAGACCAAGACCAACTGTCTACGATGAAACATACTACTTTGCACCTACAGTTTAGCTTGATATGCACGACAGCTGTCGATGACAGCTAGTTAGATCAATACGAGTATTTGGGTACTAATAATACTAGTATTTTCGGAGTATCTATAAAATTTATAATCGGTATTCGTTTTATTATTTAATTTATTTCGCTAATTGAATATTATTGCAGCAATAGATACCTATGGTTTTTGTGTTAAAATTTAAATGTATTGTTATATTTTTTTTGGTTGTTTTTGTTGATGTCCGTTTTTGATTTGCCACGACGATGTTTACTTTATCTTCCAAGTATATTTATAGTCATCAAAAATATCCGTTTTAATATGCAAACCTTGTTCACTTATGAGAAATATATCTTGTAGATAGCAGTTTGTGTACAGGTTTGTGGTTGCGTATGTTCAGGTACAGGTTTGTCAAAGCAGAAGAAACTTTAGTGAAACTATATTGTATATAATCCTGGGTCGGAACAAATATTTGCGTATATATTTGTTTCGGAGTTTAGGTGTTTATTCATCATCATCATCCAAGCGTCTGTCCCAGTTGCGTCTCGCGACACCTGTAGTGCGCTTCCCTACATTTTCTCATCCACTTCGCTACTAGAACACTGTACGAGTCTCGTATCGAAACAAACATCGTACATCACGTTGCGCGTATTCAGCAATTTACGCCGATTTGTACCATTTCGGCTTTACATTAAATTAGTGCATCATCGACTACCATTCCGTTCGGGTGTACTCATAACCATCAACCATTTAGCATAAGTTAAGACAATATACCACTTTTGTCCTTATCTTATGTTTTAATACAACCAATTCCTGTACGGCTACCAGTGTCCCGTACATTGTGGTCCTTCGAGTTTTGTGTCGTAAAACGGGATCTAGACGCGTGTTACAGTATACTTCGCAGTGACCCCGGTTTACGTTGCGTAACCAGTTAACCATACAGTACCATTAAACTTACCAGTGACCATTGATAGTATCTCGACTGTACAGTTACCATAGGCACAGTAAAGGCGTAGAACCATTCGCGAGTGTTAATAGTGTACACGTCGAAGTAAACGAGAATTACCACAGTGTAGCGAACCATTAACCATTGTAAAACATTAAACCATTGTGAACCATTGACCATTGTGAACCATTAAACCATTGTGAACCATTGACCATTATGAACCATTAAACCATTGTGAACCATTGACCATTGTGAAGTGACTCCAGAGCTCAAGAGCATTTCAACAGGATCGAGCGCCGGTACAAACCAAGTTACCAAGTAGCAGTCCTTCAAGTAAGATCGCTCCTTTTTTTTACCACTTTTGACCACGTTACACGAAACCATCATGGAGGCACTTTTGACCACGCAAGAACAAATCATGTCTGCGAAGGACACCCTCCGCATTAACTTTAAGAAAGATGGGTCGGATCGTAAGACACCAGCTTATCTTGAAAAACGTATGACCACTTTGGATGCGTATTGGAACGAATTTCAGATGAACCATACCAAATTACGTGCTGAATTCGAAGATCCAAACCATCAATATTTTAGCGAAAACTACTACCAAAGGACTCTTAATTTCTACAATGAAATTAAGACGCTAATTAAAAAATATATAACCACTGACGTTACTAAACCACTCCTTAAACCAGCGACACCATTATCGCAATCGTCCGATCGGCAGGATATTACTACTTCTTATATTACTACTATCCTACCGATACAGATACCACTCGCTCACCATTTCCAACCAATACAACCACTCAGGGTAATCCCAGCAAAGTAGAGGAAATGCTGCGCAAGCAGAAAACCAATTTTAAAGCATTCTCGCGTACAATTGAAGCCATTGACCTCGAGAGTATTTCCGAGCGTTGGGAATTCGAGGATATTCTGAAAACCATACAGAATAGGTGGTCAGCAATTGATAACATGCATTGGGATATAGAAAATGAAAGTATCGGGAACAACGAAAGATACCAATTAGTATTTGACGAGTATGAAGAAAAGTACAATACAATAAAAAAGTCTATAAACAGCAAAATGTGGTCTACATCGTATAGGGAGAAGTCCACACCAAAAATGGAAATACCAGCATTTAGTGGCAATTACCAGCAATGGATTTCTTTTAAAGATCTGTTTTGTGAAGCCATTCATAAGAACAAATCCTTACCAAAAGCTCAAAAAATGCAGTATCTCAAAGGTAAACTCAGGGGAGAAGCTGATAAGCTGATTCAACATCTACGTATAACTTCGGACAATTACCAAATTTGCTGGGATAAACTGAACCATCGATACAAAAATATGAGACTTATATTCACATACAAATACTTTTAGCCCTGCCAAACTTACAACATCAATCCGCTGCGATGATTAAAAAGTTACACGACACTACCAATGAATGTCTTAACGCTATCAAAGCGATGGGGGTAAGCATAGACAACTGGGATCTAATTGTGTATATTCTAGCCCAGAAATTAGATGCGGACACGCACCATGACTATATTGAAACGTTGAGAGAAAACCCTAGAGATTTGCCAACCATAGCCGAATTTCTTGATTTCCTCGAAACCAAATTTACGTCCTTAGAGTCAGCAAGGCGTAAACAAGAGGTCAATAAACCAACCACTTCAAATTCCTCATATGCTAAAAGACATTCTTATAAATCAGCAAATAAGACATTTCTACATAAAACCACAATTAATCATGCGACTACGAAAATCCAGCGAAAATGTTTACTCTGCAATAATAATCATGCATTATTCAAATGTAAATTATTTTATGAATCGGGGTCAGAAAAACGTCGTCAAATAATTGAAAACAATGACCTGTGTAAAAACTGCCTAATTGACCATTCTAATAAGCCGTGCAAATCAGAAAAAACATGTCGCAATTGCAACGAAGCACATAATACACTGTTGCACAATGCGTACGTGACACACAAACCATCTACGGAAAAAGAGTCACGGCAAGCAAATGTTTGTGTTGCTAGGAGTCCATCCGAGAGTATAACCAAGCTGCTAGCCACAGCATTAATTAACATCAAAACCATTGATGGCTGTTACCATACCTTGCGCGCCCTAATTGATCCTTGTGCTGAGTCGTCACTAATCACGGAAAATGCGGCTCAACGATTGGGTCTAAAAGGTATGAAACGAAATTGTATGGCTGTAGGGGTAGGAGCCAAGGCTAATACGAGCAAGGGGCTCGTCAAAATTACCATATCTTCTTTACACAATAACTTTACCATTAATACAGAAGCTTACGTCATGAAGCATATTGTCAACAACTTACCAAACCAATCTTTCACCAAACCAGTGTGGCCTTACATCAAAAATATACCCTTAGCCGATCCCGAGTTCCATAGAAGTCGCTCCGTTGACTTAATATTAAGCGTAGAGGTATATGAGTTGATAATTTTACCAGGCGTTATCAACAAGGGCGTAGCCTTGCCAATTGCCCAGCAAACCGAATTCGGTTGGATCTTAAGTGGAACAGTTCAACCCCAGAGCTCCTGTAATGTTGTAAAGGTGGATTTAAATGACATACGGAGATTTTGGGAGATAGAAGATATGTCTCAAAATATACCAAATATGTCCAGTGAGGACTCACAATGCTTAAAACAATACCAGTTTCAAACGAGACGCCGACCAGACGGGCATTATGTTGTACGATTACCTCTTATTCAGGATGCGATGGACAAATTAGTAGAGTCTAAAACCAAGGCCATCGCACAATTTCGGCAATTAGAGAAAAAGTTTACTAGAAATAAAACTATTTATAAAAATTATAAACAAGGCGTCCATGATTATTTACACTTAAACCATATGATAGAGTGTGCCGGTAACCAGACACCGGAGTCATATTTACCTCATCATTGTGTACTTTCCGAGTCTAAAACCACCGCGATGCGGATTGTTTTTAATGCATCAGCTAAATCATCGACAGATTATTCACTTAATGACCTTATATACATTGGACCAAACCTTCAAAACGAGTTATTGTCTCTTATTATTAGTTGGTGGCAATATCCAATAGCATTTATCGCTGATATAGAGAAAATGTTTCGGCAGATTTTTGTTCATGAAGATGATCAGGCTCTTCAGAAACTGATCTGGCGCAATTGTCCAAAAGAGCCACTGCGAGAATACCAGCTTACCACTGTTACCTTCGGCATGAAAGCTGCCCCATTCTTAGCTATGAAGACACTAAGATAGCTTGCGCAAGATGAAGTTCATCGGTACCCGGAGGCGGCAAAGGTTGTAGAAACCAGTTTCTATATGGATGACCTTCTTCAAGGTCACTTCAATATAAAAGCAGCAAAAAAGTTTAAATCGGACCTAACGGATCTCCTCAGCAGCGGAGGGGTAACCTTTGGAAGTGGGCCTCCAATAATATGGAATTATTAGATGAATTAAGCTCAGACGACACCAGTCATCAGACTTACAGCTTCAAACACCAAGAATCTACCAAAGCACTTGGATTACAGTGGCAGCCCCTAGAGGACAGATTTTCTTTTCAATTTAAAATAGAGCAGCCATCCAAACTTACCAAAAGGACCCTGCTCTCTACCATATCCAAGATCTTCGTTCCTTTAGGCTGGTTAAATCCAGTAACTACAAGATTTAAATTACTATTCCAGGAACTCTGATCCCTAAATGTACAATGGGATGATGTCTTACCAGATGACATTATCTCAAGGTGGAATACCCTGAAAGAAGACATTACCAATATCAACGGTATCCAGGTTCCACGCTGGCTACAATGTGATGAGGGAGGCACCATAGAACTTCATGGTTTTTGTGACGCATCGGAGAGAGCCTATGCGTGTGTCATTTACTGCAAAGTAAGAAGTAAGGGACAGAAAAATCCCCCTGTAGTCATCGTTGCGGCTAAGTCACGTCTCGTTCCAGCAAGAACAACAGTATCCCTACCTAGATTAGAGTTGTGTGCGGCTGTTTTACTCGCAAGGTTGATGAAAACCACTCAGCAATGTTTGCAGAACATCAAAATTAAATCTTTTGGCTGGTCAGATTCTACGGCAGTGCTAGGATGGTTAAACGGCGACCCAAGCTGTTGGAAACCATTTGTCGCAAACAGGGTACAAATTATAACGGAAACAATTCTACCACAATACTGGCGTTACGTGCCATCCAAACAGAACCCGGCGGATTGTGCAAGGTATTAGTACTGTAAAACTGTCATCCTATATGGTGGCATGGCCTAACATGGCTAGATTCCTTTCAAGAAACAACCACGAGAAATATTACTTTTCAAACCACTGAAGAATTGATCACAATCATTTCAATAAATGTCACACAAGTGAAACCAGATAGCGAGGTCATTAGCACTATATTAAACCGACACAGCAATTTTACACGAGCGTGGATTTTGCGAATATTCACACGATTACCAACAAAACCAACTTATTTAACTAAACCAGAACTGAGAAAAGCGAAAAATATTTTAATTAAATATGTAAAGGAGGAGTTTTTTTAAAAACATTGATTTTATTCGAAGACATTCCCAGCCTAATCCTAAAAGCAAGTTATTAAAATTATACCCGTACCTAGGTAACCAAGATATTTTAAGGGTCGCTGGAAGAATAACTGCAGCGCGTATACAGAATAACATGAAGCATCCTGCAATTTTACCAAATAACCAATATGTCACGGATATGCTTATTGACCAGGCACACAAAATGACTTTCCATGGCGGTGCACGCTTGACACTAGCGTGGCTACGTCAACAATATTGGATTGTAGGTGGAAATAGAGCAATTAAGAAACAACTAAGAAAATGCGTCGTTTGCAGAAGACACAACCCTTCTAACGAAACCCAATTAATGGGAGACCTGCCAGCAGCTAGAACCAACATAACCAGACTCTTTTACCATACAGGGGTAGATTACACAGGCTTTGTGGAGGTCAAATCAGCGAAGGGACGAGGAATGAGGTGCACCAAAGGCTACATCGCAGTTTTCGTTTGTATGGCAACCAAGGCTATACATTTAGAGATAGTATCCGACCTCACTGCATCAGCATTTTTGGCCGCTCTCCGAAGATTTGCATTTGAGCACCAGGTCACATCTATAGTGACAATGGTACAAATTTTGTAAAAGCCAACAGAGTATTACAAGAAGAGATAATTAATCTAAAATCAATTTTGGACGATCATTTCTATAATATCATAACAGAAATGCAGATCGAATGGCATTTCAATGCACCACTGTGGCCGAATGCTTCAGGACTAGCAGAAGCCGGCGTGAAAAGTTTTAAGTACCATTTAAAACGTGTAGTAGGGGAGCAAAAGTTGACATATGAAGAATTTTGTACCTTACTAGCTCAATTTGAAGGCTGTCTCAATTCAAGACCTTTATGCCCACGCACAGAAGATCCAGAGGATTTAGATATTCTCACACCAGCACATTTGGTATATGATAGTGAAACAAGGTGATTAGGTGATTGCACAAAATAATCTAATGTCCCTATGGTTTGCCGTTGGTTAGATCACTAAACACTGGTCTAGAGATTATAGGTGAGGTTGACTCGTTAACGTGGACACTAGGTGTTGCATAGCATTTTAGCATAGCATTCTCAATTACACTAACACTTTGGTCAGTTACACTAAAATGATACGCAGCGTTGTTTATGCCGCGATGGAAAGTTTGTTCAGGTGTTATTGCCACGGCTGGTGCCGCAGCAGAAGGGGCTTCTGTAAAAGCTCTGCGGCGGTGGGCTTGCCACTGCCGCACTCCGTATGCAGCTGCTGTCCCTAAACATACTGCCACCAGCAAGTATATGACAACATAATGGTGTACGTCGTGCTGTGAGACCTGGGTCACTCAACCGGTCTCCGACTTAAGTTGTTTGATTTTTGAGCCTATTTCTCCCAAATCCTTTTCATGACTACTGAGAATAGGTTCTGGTTCCAACAGAGGGATAGTCCAATTCTGGTGAAGTTCATAGGTGGTATTTCTCTCTTTATGACCTCAGCCTGTATAGTCATGTCATTAAATTGTTGTTATCTGTGAAATAATAGTAATGTCTGTACCCTTTACTATGCAGACGTTACCCACTTTCAGGATGCCATTATTGCTAAGGTGTTCAGAGGTTTCATCGTTTCCGCACATGATTCTGACGGATCGGGAATCGCTATTGGTAGTACATAACTGCACCCACGAATCTCGACACGTCTCTAATTTAGTTTCACACTGTTGTGATTCATGGTTTTTGAAACACAGTTTTTCGTCTGTTTTTATATGGTAAATAGGCCTTTGCAATGGACATAATTGTGTCGTCAGATCAAAGTGTACGCACTCATTGATATTATCGACGGACAGTGGTATATACAAATCCTTTTGCAAGTTAATAGCCACGTAATCTGAGACAAGGATTAGGGTGACCATACTGGTTTTAACCTTCTTCGGGACTGTGTATATTTTATATAACTCGTACGTATCTCGACAAGTGCGGGGAATTTATATTTCAAAAATAAAATATTTTTTGGTCATTCTCGCTCTTACTTTTAACAAATGGTATATCTTTGGTAATTCAGAAGGAATATTTTTAATAGGTAAACTCAGTTCTCTTGAAAGTTTTCCGGAGATTGCATTTAATTCGTCTAGTAGTTGTTCTGGTTTTAATAAATGAACATTGAACTTGCCATAATTGACCTCTGATACAGTATCTAGAAGTATATCTTGAATACTTTTCAAATTCATCAACAAACTGTTTGCAGCGATCGAATTATATCCATTAATCTACAATCTCTGGTGATCTGTCCTCTCTGACCTTCTCTGACTATCCTGTCGGGACTAAGCGTCGTGTCGGAGATACAATGTGAACATAGTTGTCTATAGTCTATTATCAAAATGATCGTATTTGTAGAGGATCACGTATATTTGTTATGTATTCCGAACCCTAATATACGCAGATTATACTTTGTTAGCCTACTCTCATCTCTTTTTTTTTATTTTTTTTTTATTCGCAATACAGACAGTTTACAATATCTTATTGATTACAATTTTCTTATCAGAAATATAAACCATTACAGAGATTTCGCATCTTAAAACTAAAAAAAAAAGTAGGTAGTTGTTGTCTCCGTTACTTCTATTTATATACATAAGCCCTTACTTTCAAATAATAATAGTTGATACAGCTTATAATTCTGAAAGTTATGATGATATACGTTGAAACCAATTCTCGGCCAATCCATCTCGGATTTTATGTGGAAGCGAGTTAAATAGGTCAAATTCGGGTGAGTTGAGGTTATTGAATAATTTTGAACTCCTATTGAAAAACGATTTTTTTCTGTAATTAGTACCACTGCGGGGAACATGCAGGAAACCTAGATCTGGATGCCGGCGAGCTCTCGTAGGTACCGCAACAACAATCCGGGACAATAGTTCCGCGGAATCTATCCGACACTGTGCTATTTTTGTTAGTGATTATATCTGCTATTTTACGTCTCTCTTCAAGAGGAAGTATGTGATGTCTTACGCACCCTGAAATGTAATCTTTATCACTAGTATTGCACTTATACTGAAAATACCAATACCTCATAAATAGCTTCTAAATCAATTCTATTCTATTTATATAGATTTGGTATTGTGGATTCCAAATCTGTGAGCAGTACTCGAGCATGCTACGCACATAAGAACAGTAGAGGATTTTGGTTACTTTAATATAATGAAACTGTGATCTGGCGCACTGGCGCAAGGCGCTGGTCTATTGCAACATATTGCAAAATGTTTCTTGTTTTAGTCCAAAAAACGAATGTAAATAATTCATCGCTGTCCTTGCAACACGTAGTGTTACATTCTCTTTGATGGATGGAAACGCCCCGCCGCGGTCGCTGTCAGCTAGTGTCGCTAGTGGTGAATATTGTAGCAAAACACCGATGATATTTGGGCGGTCATACATTATCATCGAAATCATATTGATAAATTAATTAATACTTTAATGATTTCCATACATTGATGATTTCGTTGACAAAATTGGATACATAATCGTCATTTTTAAAAGTTCGTGTGGAGTACAGACATATTAGTAAGATAGTTAGCAGACTAAACATATTCTTTTGTTTATAGCGCTATACTTCATCCTTTTCACTCATTTTATTTGTTGTATAACGCTATCTTTTTTTGGCATGTGTAGCAACATGCAACTCACACATAGACAGCGAACAGCGCGTAGCCTAAATTTCTACATAATGTCAACTATTGGCGCCATTTTTGAATCAGGAATTATATTAGTGTTTAGCCATCATCATCCGAGCGTCTGTCCCAGTTGCGTCTCGCGACGCCCGGGGTCCGCTTTCCTACATTTTCTCCTCCACTTCGCACGGTCTTCGGCATCCCCTGTAGTGAGACCATTGGCACGCATGTCATCCCTTACGACGTCAAGCCAGCACTTCTTGGGTCTTCCCCTCTTACCGGGACCCGGCGGGGCTGACATGGCCTGACATTTGTTACCTACGTAGCCCGGCGGTTGCCGCAAGACGTGACCATACCAACGAAGGCGACACTCTTGCAACTTGTCTGCAATGTCACGGACGTGAAGGCTGCCGCGGATGCGAGAGTTTCTCACGCGGTCCATCCGCGTGACCCTACACATCCACCGCAGCATCTTCATTTCCGTGACACGCAACTCCTGCTTGTGTCGCTCCAATATCGGCCACGTCTCACTGCCATGTAAAAGGACAGGTCTAATAATGGTTTTGTAGACCTGTCCCTTCAACCGGATCGGCATTTTAGGGTCACAAATGACACCGGTCATCTCCCGCCATTTGGCCCACGCGGCAGCAATGCGTGACTTGACATCGCAATCGATGTCACTGGACGTGTGAAAAACAGATTCCAGGTATTTAACCTGGTCCGTGCGCTCGACCAAATCACCGCCTATGCGGACGGATGTGGGATCTGTCGAGTTTAGTGGCAAGTACTCGGTCTTCGCCACATTTAGTTTCAGACCGCCGTTCTCAAGCGTCTCCTTCCACGCCTTTACACGTCGCACCAATCTGCCCCTGTCCGCGTCTGCCAGCGCAATATCGTCAGCATACATGAGCAACCATGGAGGCTGCTCATGTGGGTTTCTGATGCTGTCCGACAATTCGTCTAATATTACACTGAACAGAAGCGGACTAAGGACCGAACCCTGGTGTACCCCGACGGTGATGGGGAAGGGTTTCGTGTCGCCAACAGCAGTCGGAACCATTGAATCGGAGTCACAGTACATGTCCCGAATAGTGTCAATATAGACCTCTGGAACCCCTTTGGACCGCAGTGCCCACCAGATCATCGCACGAGGAACACAGTCGAAGGCCTTCTGCATGTCTAGAAACAAACAGTGCAGAGGCGTGTTCCTCGACCTGTATTTCTCTGCGACAACCCTCAGGGCAAAAACAGGGTCCGTGGTCCCATAACCAGGGCGAAACCCATATTGACACTCCGAGAGAGTGCACTCCTGCCGGATCCGAGAGTCTATAATCCTCTCGAAGATCTTCATGGTGTGGGACATCACCTTAATACCGCGGTAGCTCCCGCACTCCTGCACTGACCCCTTATCTTTGAAGACTGGAGTAATAATACTCAGTCTCCATTGGTTTGGGATCTGCCCGCTGAGGAGTATGCGGTTAAAAAGGTTTTCTAAGATGCCCACACCGCGAGGACCCATCGCCTTCCAGGCTTCGATGGGGACTCCATCGGGTCCGACAGCTTTCCGATTCTTCATGCGGCGAAGTGCAGTCAGGACTTCTCCAGGCGTTACCGGTGGCATTAGTCCCTGATTCGGAGGGAGGTCCGGAGGCTGCACCTCTTTGTGCTGTTTATTAAGCAGCTCGTGGATGTACGAGCGCCATCTCTCCTTTACCGCGAGGTCTTCGCTTAACAGGTTGCCTTCAAGGTCTTTTACACAGCGACACTTGGATATATCCTGTGCCGCTTTGACCCTGGAGCGCGCCAGCTTATAGATGAGCTTCTACCCCTCAGACGATTCCAGCTTATCATACAGAAGTTGTAAGTGGTCAGGTCTGGCTCTGGCTACAGCTCTCTTTGTGGCGCGCTTGGCAGCCCTGTACGCGTCGCGGTCTTCGGGAGATCTGGTCGCTTGCCATTTTTTAAAGAGGGCTTTCTTCTCCCTAGTCTCCCTCTGGACTGCGTCGTTCCACCACCAAGTTTCCTTGTCACATTTGCGTCCACCCTTAGACTCACCGAGCACCACCTTCGCCGCTCCAAGGATGGCCGCCTGAACTTTGTCCCAGCAATCTTGAACTGGTTCGCCTTCAGTGTCAGTGCACTTGTCACCGACAGCTGAGACGAACTCCTGGGACCTAGTTTCATCAAGCAGCCACCATCTGATGCGACGCTGGCACCACTCGATGCGTTTGCCTTTGGGCTTCACGCAGAGGTCCATGACAAGGAGACGCTGTTGTGCAGTAAGACTCTCACCGGGTATGACCTTGCAGTTGGCCACCTTGCCGATGCTGTGTCGCCTAGTGAGTAGGAAATCGATCTGAGTTGTACGCCTCCCGCTCTTGTAGGTGATGAGATGTTCGGATTTCTTTTTGAAATACGTGTTCACAATGGCCAGATCGGCAGCCGCACACGTTCTGAGGATAGTTTCTCCTTCAGCGTTGCGGGTGCCGTATCCAAAACCACCATGAACACGCTCAAATTCCTCGCACCTCTCACCCACATGACCGTTTAGGTCGCCGCCCAAAACGATTCCCTGTGACAACGGAATGCTCCGAAGCACTCCCTCGAGTTGACCCCAAAACGGCTCTTATCGGCGTCGCTACAACCGGCCTGTGGCGCGTAGGCACTTATCAGGTGGGTAATAATCCCATCGATAAGCACCCTCACGATCATAAGCCGGTCGCTACAGCGTTTCACCTCCAAGATGCCGCTCTGCAGCCCCTCGGAGAGCACAACGGCCACCCCGTTCTCCCCACCAGGCGCACCCGTGTAATACAGTTTGTAGCCGTTCTGCAAGGGCCGGGCTCTGTTGCCCTTCCACCGAGTCTCCTGCAGGAACGCCACGTCCACCCTCCGCCTGGAGAGTACTTCGGCCAACTCTACCGCACGCCCAGTCAGCGTGCCAATGTTCCAAGATGCGAAGCGGATTCGGGTTGAGGCTAACTTCTTTAGCCGTGCTGGCTTGACACACGGCAGCCCTAGCCCACTTGCCACAGGAGTCGGGCGGGGCTCCTGCGCGCCGTTTTGCGGCGGCGCCCTATCCCTAGCAGCATTCCTATAGTCCTTTTCCATTTTTGTTTCGGCGGGTGGCTTTTATGGGAGCGACGCCCTCAGACCTCACAACCCCAGAGGGGAAAGCCAGCGCCAGAGCCTCGTCCGTTAATCAGCAGGTGCACGCACTAGCACGGGAAGTTGACTTGGGCCCCGAAGATCTTGGTGGGGCCCCTTACACCCCAATTATTGTGTTTATATTAAAAAAAAAGGTTATAAAAGTATTAAGAAGCATGGTGAAGTATTGTGTAAAATGTTGTAATAGCTCAAGTCTTAAGAACTCACCAGGAATTACTTTTCACAGGTAATTGATGTTTAAGTTACGACTACTTGTTATTATTCTAAGATTTTTATCCAAAAATGGTGATTCTTCAAGACGAACACTTGACAAGTTGTTAATATCTGGTTCATAGCATCCGTTCCATAAACCGTTTGGTCGCTATCGTCATATATATCTAAGATTTTTGATAATTTACATACATTTTGTACTGTTACGACATGTCAAGTACACTGGGACGAATTCAGTTCAGAAAATTATTTGAAATGTTAATATCCAAAGTCAAGCTAAATGTAGCGTCCGATTCAATTAATTATGTTAATCTTGTTTTAGGTTTCCTAAGGATACCATTGAACAAGATGTTTGGTTAATAAAAATAAATCAGAAAGATATTAATATGATATGATAGCTGAATGCGACCCTAGATTAAGCTACCTGTCTATGTGTGTGTAATAGGCTACGCTATTTTTCGCAAACTTCGGTCTGCTTACTGTCTTATAAGTCTGTGGTGTGGAGTTAATTTTGTACCTCCTTTGCCACACGCTTAGATGAAGTATACTATAGATTCGACATGAGCGTATACCTGACCAAGACCGATATAGCGTACGTGGGTCTACCAGATGTCTAAACATTTTATCCCTTAAAATTATATTCACTATGGAGTACTTTACCTTATCGAATACATAACTATAAATATTTGGTACTTACAACAGACTGCAGAAAATTTAATTATTTTACATTTTGAACCTAGGGGTTATTACCAAGAAAGCAAATGTACTGGTGAAATGAATCTACCATCTACGTTATTTTCCACAAATATTTATATAAAGTAACCATAGATTCATCATAATTCGTGTTTTTAATTTTTAAGCTTTGCATTTACCCCGTTTTTCTCCTTTCCATAGTCTGGAGCTGGATATCAAAATGCAATTTGTGTACTGTAATTTTATATAATAATTAAAAAAAAACAGACTAATAAATCTTTTAATTTCAATATTTTCAAAACAAAACATGATTTAGTTGAATTTGTCAAAGGTATAAAGAAGTGGTTTCACTAGGATTACTTCTAGAGTTGCCACGTCTAATAATAAAAAATATAATGCTTATCAGAGAGGCTGGTAACGTCTGTCATTTACAAACGTTGGTTAAAAATAAAACATTAATTAATTAATGAAATATAATTTAGAAAAAAATAATCTAATCTAATCTAACTATGTTCCCGCTTTATACCTGACGGGGTAGTCCGAGAGGATAGATCGCCATGCTTCGCGATCCATGCATACTTCTTTCACTTCTTGAAGATCATCAATAGCTTCACACACGCACGTCTGGGTATCTGAGTACTTTTTCTACTATTTACATATACCGTTATGCTAAATATAATTTAGCATAATGGTAAATGGTATGACATAATTTCTAGCACAGTCAATTTCTTTATTTTATGTAAAATTTATACCGTCTCTGAAAATCGTACTGGAATCTTGACATCGCCAGTAATTTTATTATCATACAAGGTTAAATTCTGAAATGATTACGATACTTATTTGTTTCTAATTATAAAAATCTTTTAAATTCTACAAGTGTGTAAAGAAAGTACCTAATCAATAGTTTATTGTTTTATTTATTTTATGTTTACAAGTTCGGCAGCGCGAGTGCCGCACCTCTGGTGTTAAACGTCCATAGGCTACAGTGATACTTTCCGGTGGGCCGTTTGCTTGTGTGCCAACGCAATGGTATAAAAAAAATAGCGACTTACTAACATGAGCATTAAATATTGAAATAAGAACCTTCAGCAGGTTCTTTGAAAAACAGTTTTCATCAAAATTTTTAACAGCAGATGTGATCATATGTTTTGGGTTCCCAATTTCAGTGCCCAGTCAACAATTTAAGCACATTGGTATATTTCGGAAAGATAGAATGAAAAAAAAAATACCAGATCGTAATATAACTTTATTTATTAAAAGATGCTGTCGCCCAGTGATTGAAATTAGAATAAAATTAAAACAAATTACAATGTTTATTTTGAAATACTAAATGTCTCCGACAAATCAAAAATAGTGCTGAAAAGTTATTCAGAAACCCCCAGATTCTAATAACATTTCTCCTACTTAGGTGCCATTTCCAAGTCGAACATCAGTTTCCCCTAAATAATGAGTATTTTAGTACGCATAACAAAATGGAACTGAGGTATCACTATATCTTATAGTCATTAACATTTTTTTTTATATATTTATATATATTATTCATAATCATTATGACTTTCTTAGAATATAGTGAAAAAATGACGTAGATGTGGCACTTACGTATGAAGGTTATATTTACTTTTTTTACTCACTAAGGCTCTTACAGGCTATTTATTGCAATAAACCATGTTGACATTACGTAACTCTACTAATGACGTCAGGAAAATATTACTTAGAAACTGTTTTATGGACAAATAAGATATACTTTATCAGAATCGAGAAACATCACAACTGTTGGCCTCTAACAATGTGGTGACAAACAATAAAAATATTTAGTTTTTAGTTATTATTTTATTTTTATCACCTTGATACAAATAGTTATTTTAAAAAAGTGATAGTGGGAAAAACATTTTTGTCCGTCTTATTCACTCTGTGGTGTGCGCGTATAAGTGTATCTCGTTCACTCTGAGGACATTATTACAATGTCATATCTATGTTATACTTTATCTAAGGCCACATGATCTTCCATCTTCCATGATTGATTTGATTTCAGCTTGTAAACATGGTTTGAGTTACTTTAGTTTCACTGGAAGTTTGTTGTGCTTAATTCTTTGATAGAAACGCAAGTCTTTAACTTTCCCTAATTTTAGTAAAAAATATAAGTGTCATTAGCTACCAAATTCAGGTATGAACGAATGTTACCAAACGGCAATTTGCCTATATTTTTTCTTTTACGACTTGGCTGGCATGAGAGAATGCATGAATTTACTCATATAAAAACATATTATCTACTGCAGCTTATGAATTTTGATTAAAAGTTTTTAGAACAAATCGAATAAAATATAACTATGTAATTATGTATTTTTGATGATAACAATATATAAAATTATCGAAATGCATTGCTGTACAAATTCCATTTTCCAAAAATATCAAAGTATATCATTACTAGCTAACCCACGCAGCTTCGTTAGCGCCACATAAGACAGAGAAACAGAGAGAGAGAGAAAGAAAAAAGCGGGGTGTTAAGAATCTACATTACAATTCTAAAGGATCTGAAACTTCTTTTCTCCATAATACACTGACAACTACATTCATAATATTTGTAGGAAGATATTCCCATGGGATTACTGGGCATTCCATTTTTGGTGCTTATCTATGATACCTAAAAAATACTTTCACTAAATTTCAGGTATCTATGTCTAATAATTTAAACTGTGTGTGGTCTCGCATAGTTCTCGTTGCCATGACAATATCGGCAATTCTTTTGTTAAGTATATAATGACATTCCTACGGGAACGGGAACTACGCAGGTGAAACCGAAAAAGCCTAAACTGTTGGACATTGAAATTTGGTGAATTAAATTAGCACCAATAAAGGAATTCCCGGTATTTGCACGGCAATGTAAGCCTACTAATATTATAAATATGAAAGTTTGCGAAGTTTTATATATTTGAATGTTTGTTCCTTAATCATATTAAAATGGAATTCAGATAACACATAGCCAACTTTTTATATCGGGTAACATCTTATTCCCACTGGAAACACTTTGTGCAATAACCAAATTTCACGCGACACGAACATCGACTTGAGAATATTATTAAAATAAGACTTACACTAAGATAGTAAAATGATAATTGTAACTATAAAAAATAGGTGTGGGTGGTAAAATAAGTGAAAATGTAGGATTGTATATAATTATTAATGCCTATGTGGCATAAAAAAAAAACAAAAAAAAATTTGGTGGGACACTTCATTCGTTATCACTAAGGGGTTTGAAAGATAGATAGTAGCCGATTCTCAGACTTACTGAATATGCATAAAAAATTCATAAGAATCAGTCGAGCCGTTTCGGAGGGGTATGTGAACGAACATTGTTACACGAGAATTTTATATAATACTAGCTGACCCCGCAAACTTCGTACCGCAAATACTTACAACTTGTCTTTATATAGTACTGTTTAACCGCAGAGTTCCCGTTCCCGTGGGAATATGTTAATAAAAAATAGATGTTAACCGATTCTTAGACCTACCCGATATGCACACAAGATTTCATGAGAATCGGTCAAGTCGTTTCGGAGGAGTACGGTAACTAACATTGTGACATGGAAATTCTATATATTAGATAAGATTTACGGTTTTATGTATAGCTTTAGTACCTAGTAGTTTATCGGCTAATGCCGCTCCTACTAAACGTAGTGATTACATTGCCCGTTATTCCTGTACTGTCATTCCGTTGTCATTAATTATTGTTGTTTTGTTTTTGGCGGGAGAGTGACAAGTGCGGACGCTTGCTGTATATTATATTCTAAAACTAGTGCATTTATCTTGTTTTATGTGTGGGAGTGGTGGTTTCTTAGACATAAAAGTTGTGTTAACGTGCTATATATAGACAATGATTGAAGAGATTGGGTGTAAGGGGCCCCACCAAGATATTCGGGGCCCAAGTCAACCTCCCGTGCTAGTGCGTGCACCTGCTGACTAACAGACGAGGCTCTGGCGCTGGCTTTCCCCTCTGGGGTTGGGAGGTCTGAGGGCGTCGCTCCCATAAAAGCCACCCGCCGAAACAGAAATGAACAGACACAAAAGGATTGCAGCTAGGGATAGGGTGCCGCCGCAAAACGGCGCGCAGGAGCCCCGCCCGACTCCTGTGGCAAGTGGGCTAGGGCTGCCGTGTGTCGGGCCAGCACGGCTAAAGAAGTTAGCCGCAACCCGTATCCGCTTCGTATCGTGGAACATTGGCACGCTGACTGGGCGTGCGGTAGAGTTGGCCGAAGTACTCTCCAGGCGGAGGGTGGACGTGGCGTTCCTGCAGGAGACTCGGTGGAAGGGCAACAGAGCCTGGCCTTTGCAGAAAGGCTACAAGCTGTACTACACGGGTGCGCTTGGTGGGAAGAACGGGGTGGCCGTGGTGCTCTCCGAGGGGCTGCAGAGCGGCATCTTGGAGGTGAAACGCTGTAGCGACCGGCTTATGATCGTAAGGGTGCTTATCGATGGGATTACTACCCACCTGATAAGTGCCTACGCGCCACAGGCCGGTTGTAGCGACGCCGATAAGATGTCGTTTTGGGGCCAACTCGAGGGAGTGCTTCGGTGCATTCCGTTGTCACAGGGAATCGTTTTGGGCGGCTACCTAAACGGTCATGTGGGTGAGAGGTGTGAGGAGTTTAAGGGTGTCCATGGTGGTTTTGGATACGGCACCCGCAACGCTGAAGGAGAAACTATCCTCAGAACGTGTGCGGCTGCCGATCTGGCCATTGTGAACACCTATTTCAAAAAGAAATCCGAACATCTCATCACCTACAAGAGCGGGAGGCGTACAACTCAGATCGATTTCCTACTCACTAGGCGACACAGCATCGGCAAGGTGGCCAACTGCAAGGTCATACCCGGAGAGAGTCTTACTGCACAACACCGTCTCCTTGTCATGGACCTCTGCGTGAAGCCCAAAGGCAAACGCATCGAGCGGTGCCAGCGCCGCATCAGATGGTGGCTGCTTGATGAAACTAGGTCCCAGGAGTTCGTCTCAGCTGTCGGTGACAAGTGCACCGACTCTGAAGGCGAACCAGTTCAAGATTACTGGGACAAAGTTCAGGCGGCTATCCTTGGAGCGGCGAAGGTGGTGCTCGGTGAGTCTAAGGGTGGACGCAAATGTGACAAGGAAACTTGGTGGTGGAACGACGCAGTCCAGAGGGAGACTAGGGAGAAGAAAGCCCTCTTTAAAAAATGGCAAGCGACCAGATCTCCCGAAGACCGCGACGCGTACAGGGCAGCCAAGCGCGCCACAAAGAGAGCTGTAGCCAGAGCCAGACGAGACCACTTACAACCTCTGTATGATAAGCTGGAATCGTCTGAGGGGCAGAAGCTCATCTAAAAGCTAGCGCGCTCCAGGGTCAAAGTGGCTCAGGATATATCCAAGTGTCGCTGTGTAAAAGACCCGGAGGGCAACCTGTTAAGCGAAAACCTCGCGGTAAATGAGAGATGGCGCTCGTACTTCCACGAGCTGCTTAATAAACAGCACAAAGAGGTGCAGCCTCCGGACCTCCCTCCGAATCAGGGACTAGTGTCTCCGGTAACGCCTGGAGAAGTCCTGACTGAGCTTCGCCGCATGAAGAATCAGAAAGCTGTTGGACCCGATGCAGTCCCCATCGAAGCCTGGAAGGCGATGGGTCCTCGCGGTGTGGGCATCTTAGAAAACCTTTTTAACCGCATACTCCTCAGCGGGCAGATCCCAAACCAATGGAGACTGAGTATTATTACTCCAGTCTTCAAAGATAAGGGGTCAGTGCAGGAGTGCGGGAGCTACCGCGGTATAAAGGTGATGTCCCACACCATGAAGATCTTCGAGAGGAGTGTACTCTCTCGGAGTGTCAATATGGGTTTCGCCCTGGTCATGGGACCACGGACCCTGTTTTTGCCCTCAGGAAATGGAAATGGAGATGCTGCGGTGGATGTATGGAGTCACGCGGATGGACCGCGTGAGGAACTCTCGCATCCGCGGCAGCCTTCACGTCCGTGACATTGTAGACAAGTTGCAAGAGTGTCGCCTTCGTTGGTATGGTCACGTCTTGCGGCAACCGCCGGGCTACGTAGGTAACAAATGTCTGGCTATGTCAGCCCCGCCGGGTCCCGGTAAGAGGGGAAGACCCAAGAGGTGCTGGCTTGACGTCGTAAGGGATGACATGCGTGCCAATGGTCTCACTACAGGGGATGCCGACGACCGTGCGAAGTGGAGGAGAAAATGTAGGAAAGCGGACCCCGGGCGTCGCGAGACGCAACAGGGACATACGCTCGGATGATGATGATGATGAGTGATAGACAATGATATATATGTAGTGAAATGCTATTGTCTCTCTTGACGTGAAAAGTCCACTGAAAACCTCAGTATAAGAGTGACCATTATACTGAGGGCAAGCACAAGGACCTAGGACTGAGGACTCGACATCGACAAAGACTGGACAGGACTAAATAATAAGAAAATAGAAATACCGAAGACTAGGCTGTATGGAGAAGGTTTCCATTGCCTGCCCAATATGGGCGAAGAAAACCAAAATAAATATTGTTGTTTTTTGTACTGTCTTGCTTACTCAATGTTTTCTTTATATGTCGGTACAAAATCTTAAAACCCAGACTAAAAATTGTAATATTAATCTGTAAAAATGAACGATCATCTCAAAGAAGGTTTTTCTCGTATTAAACCTATATGCAATATTCTCATAGAGTGTCCATCAGTAGAAAGCGTTGGTGCCTACATTTCTTGTGTATCAGAACTGAGGACGAATCAGGCCGATGTCGTACAAGCGTTTCAACAGTACTTGTTACATCCGCTCATCACCCACTTAAAATCACCAAAAACTGAGTGAGAACTTATTTATTTCTAATTCATTTACAGATGTGCAAGCTTTACATTTACACCATCAAGCAATCCCTCCATTCCCAGCCTCTTGAGCCTTTTACAGTGTTTCATTATAATTCTTATTATATGCCCACTTTTCACCATGTATATTCCTGTCCAACGTAATAGGTGGTGAGCCCATTGCCGTATCGAAATAACACTTAACAACAGCCATGCTACTGCCAACGGGTCTAACGGCTTTACATGCCTTTCTAAGCATTGAAACGCTCGCAAATGTAAATGCCACAAAGTGGTAACCCATCCATGACCAGCCATAGCGAAAGCTGCTTAATGCAGTGATAGTTTACAGAACACTGAGTCCGCAGGACCACGAGCTTACTGAGTGGATGTGGTGGCATCTTTTACATATTTCTGAAGGAGTATGTGAGAGGAATTTTATATTTGTACCATACTGTAAGCAAATAAATAGATTTAATTTTATTTCACCGATAGAGATGACGAATATGGCGGCATATGTTTACTATATCACACATCACTTCAAATTGTACGTCAGCAATGCTAACCAGCCAACCCAAACATAGAGATTATCAAGTTGAGATTTTTAATGTGCCAGGTATTAAAAATATAATCCTCATTTATTGCCCACCTGGCATCAGCACAAGTCAGAGGGATTGGGACCAAGTGTTTGGTCTGTCTGACACAGGAAGCATAATTGCAGGAGACTTTAACGCACACCATCCACTATTGTCCAACAGAACAAATTCTAGGGGACAAATGGTTTATAAAGCTATGTTTGACAATAACTATGTGTGTTTGAATGATAGACGAGACACAAGATACAGAATGGTTAATGGATACCTACAAAAATATACTCCTGACATTACATTTGCTAGTACTGATAATGCAATAAGATCTGCATGGCTCGCCACCAATGAATCACTGGGTAGTGACCACATTTTTATTAAAATCACATATGGCTTTATAAGAACACTTTTATTTACTAAGAGGAGAAATTATATGAAAGCTGATTGGACGGAATTTCGAAAGAAATGTGATCAAGAGTTCTCGAACATGTCTATGTATGACGGTAACCTGAATGTACAAGCCAGTTACGATAGTTTTGAAGGCAAACTTAACAGGATAGCGGATAACACCATACAATGGATTAAAATATGTCATGATTCAAATAAAATTTTTACCCATAAACCATATTGGAATGAAAAACGTTCGAAAGCAGTGGCTGAGCGTCGATTGGCCCTCACTCAGTTATGAAAAATCCAACACCGGACAATTATAACAAATATAAGCAAAAAATTAAAAATGCCCAAAAACTTATTAGGAATGCACAATATGAGGCATGGTCCGAGTTCTGCTCCAGTATAGACAGTGCAGCTACTTCTTCATCTATGTAGAGGAGAATGAAGTGGATCAAAGGAATCAGATCAACTTACACAGTGGATCCAAATAGAGCTAGAGACTTACTATACTCCTTGACACCGGATAGTGTCGGGGATGTACCACCTATATTTCAAGAAAATAATAACAATAACCTTTTGAGTAAAAAAATAACTATGTGTGAGTTAAATAATAGCCTTAAACATAAGGATACATCACCTGGAAGTGATAACATTTCGGACTCTATGATATTTAGTCTGGCAAGCATTTCTATTATTTATTTATAATTTAGTATTACAGACTGGTATTATTATTATTATTTTCTTGTTGGGGACGCCGGCACCGCCGAGCGAACGATCCGACCGCATCTTTTGCCGCCCACTTCGCTCATTTCCCCGAAAAACTTCTCCTTGCGGTTTGGATTGGGTATCCCAGCAGTCTTCACGGCGCCCCGTCGAACCTTCTTGTTTCCTTGCAGAAGCTTACTATCTGATCCACATTCAGATGTTCTATGTCTTCTTCTTCTAGTCTGTCGGTGCCCATAATTTCCCATCTTGTTAACGAATACATGGGGCACTCAGCTAGTAGGTGGAAGCTGGTTTCTTCTTCCTCCATGCATTCTGGGCATAATGGGTCATCCATTACTCCTATCACTGTTAGGTGCCTGTTGAGGCGACAGTGTCCTGTGATGATCTCTATGACAAGCCTCATGTTTGCTCTGGTAAGTTTGACCAGTCGGCTTGTCCTTTTCGCATCCATTCCCCTGATGAAGATCTTCGACTGTCTCATGCCTATCGAGGACCTCCATCTGAGGTTGGTTTCTACTGTTATGCTTCTGGTAATTACTCCTTTCGTGATCTTATGAGCGATCGGAAGCCATGGCTCCGGTCCGATCACGCATTCGTCAGCCCCTTCCCGGGCTAGTTTGTCCGCTAGTTCATTGCCCGGGACTCCCTCATGTCCGGGGACCCAGGCAACGTGGACTTCAGTTCTTTCCGCCAGCTTTTCGAGTGATTTTTTGCACTCCTTGACTGTTGCTGACATTGTCTCTACTTTATTTAGGGCTTTCAATGCTGCTTGACTGTCACTGTAGATAGTCACCTTTTTTATGTCTGTATGGCGATGTATAGTTTGCGCACACTCTGTGATGGCGCATATTTCCGCCTGAAAGACACTTGCGAATTTGCCTAACCGTATTGATCTATTAATCTCCGTTCCATTTGCACATTGTATGTGCACTCCGGAGCCGGAGAGCTTAGTAGATTCCTTTCTAGAGCCGTCAGTGTAGCAGATGACGCCTCCGGTGTCTTCCGTCTGCCAGCTCTCTCTTTGTCCTATATGTATTCTATACTTTTTGTCAAAAACCCTCTCCTTCTTGATTAGGTCATTGTTAGAGAGAATCATTGACAATTTGTCTTCGTATTTCTTATTGATACTAGCATGTCCGCCATCTTGAGGATTACCTCTCCACAGGCCCACGCTTTTCAATTTAAACCATTGTTCAATTGCTTTCTTTTTAATTTCTAGATCCAGAGGATGGAGTCCCAATACGATCTCTAGCGCAGCTGTGGGAGTTGTCCTCATAGCACCTGTTGTCATCAGGGCTGCCAGCCTCTGTACCTTGTCTAATTCTATTTTGTTTGTCTTGTTCGCTGCCTTGTGCCACCATACTATGGCCCCGTGCAGTATTCTGGGTAGGATAATTGATTTATATATCCATATGACTGTTGCTGGTTTCGTTCCCCAGGTTCTTCCTATTGCACTTTTACATTGCATCAACGCCATTTTGGCTTTAGTGCATGTGTTCTTTATGTGAGTCTTAAAAGTCAATTTGCTGTCCAGTGTGACTCCCAGGTATCTGATATTCTCAACCACCTCCAGGGTGTGGTTGTTTAGTCTCACCGGTCCAAAATTGTCTTTCTTCCTTTGTGTGTATATGTGCAAGCTGTTAATTTTCTTGATAAGTTCATCTATTAGCAGGCACCATAGTAAAGGCGATAGGCATCCTCCCTGTGGAAAGCCTCTGCTTGCCTCTACTTTTAGGGTCACGCCTGCCATCTCTGCCTGTATCAGTCGGTGCCTCAGCATTAGTTTCACCCATTCTGATATGTCTTTATCTATTCCTTCGCGGTCGAGGGTAGCTTCTATCGATTCGGGAGTGGCCATGTCGAAGGCTCCCTCGACGTCAAAGAAGCATCCTAGTGCATATTCCTTATTTTCTATCGATCTCTGCACCCTGTTCACCAGGTTGTGGAGGGCTGTATCCGTTGATCTGCCCTCCATGTACGCATGTTGATTTAGGTGCAGAGGTGATTCACTTTTATCTATTTGTTCTCTTATTATCCTGTCTAGTATTTTTTCCAATGTCTTGAGTAGGAAAGAGGAGAGACTGATACACCTAAAGGCCTTTGCCTCCTGGTAAGATGATTTACCAGGTTTCGGTATGAAGACTGCTCTGACCTCTCTCCATTTCTTTGGGATGTATCTTGACTTAATGCTGCTGTTGTACAGAGCAAGTAGGTCTTCGCTTATGTGGTTTATTACCGTCTGCAGCATCTTCGGAAGTATCCCATCTGGTCCAGCAGCCTTATAAGGCTGGAACGATTTGACACTCCATCTCAGATGTTCCTCTGTTATACAACTATCCAGCATTACGCTCTCGATGTTAACTGAGTCGACTGGCGTTGTGTTATCTGTGTGTCTCTTGCATTCGGGGAAGTGAGTTTTCAGCATGATCTCCAGAATCTTTTCGGGATCAGTCACTAATTCTTCCCCGTTCTTTATGCTGCCTAGTTTGCAGGAGTTGACCTTGGAGAGCGTTTTCATCAGTCGTGCAGCATCTGGTTGCTTTTCGACCCCCTCACAAAACGCTCTCCAACAGTTCCTACTTTCCTTTCTGCATTCTTTTTTGAACGAATTTCTTTCTTCCCTATATGCTCGCCAGCTTTCCTCATCCCCTTTTTTGAGGGCTTGTCTAAGGGCCCGGCGAGCTTTTTTCCTTTTCTTACCTAGTGTTTTTGTCCACCATGGTTGTCCTTTGCCCGGTTTGATCTCCCTTAGAGGACATGCCTTGTGATATGCCTCTCTCAGGGTTTCGTCCAGCCTATTGGCTTCCCGTTCTATATCACTGGTGCTTCTTATCGGGATTTTCTGACTAGGGTTCCAGTTTTCCTTCACATAGCTTTCGAACTTAACCCAATCAGTTTTCCTCGCGTTTCTAATCATTACATTTTCAATATTGCTCTCCAAACTGAAAGTGATTCTCCTATGGTCTGACATAGAGTCACTTTCGTCCACTTTCCAGTCACTAATGTGTCGGCTTATTCTATCAGTTGCAACAGTAATATCCAACACCTCTCGCCTCGTTCGTGTAACAAAAGTGGGTGTGTTTCCCATATTTATTATTCCTAAATCTGAGGCACTTATGAAGTCTAAAAGTAAGTCTCCCTTTTTGTTGCAGTCCGTGCTGCCCCAGGCAACATGATGTGCGTTGGCATCACAGCCTACAATAATAGGTATGCACTTACCCTGGTATTTTTCTGTTAATTCTCGAAGTTCTTGTGTTGGCGGCTCGAAGTCTCTCTCGCTTGGTAGATAGGCTGAGACTAGGAGTACCCTTTCCTTCTCCTTTCGCGTTTGTAGCGTTAATTCAACGCTCGCGAGGTCACTGTAACAATCTGCCCTTATTAGTCCTAATGTTCTCGTCCTGCTGCTGGCATAAATGCACGCTCTCGGGGTTGACTCACCATTTTCATGATATATGATGTCTCCTCCCAGAGAGCCGAGCCCAACTATACGTTTGTTTAGTACGTATGGCTCCTGCAGTAGGGCGATATCTATTGTCTCTTCCACCACATAGCGGCAAAGTTCGATGGTAGCCTCGCGGCAGTGGTGAAGGTTTAGTTGAACTACTTTTATTTTATTGTGTTTTTGTGTAGTGTTTCTGTGTGTTGACATCTGAGTGATGAGTGTGAATGTAGGCTTGCGTGAGTGTTTGTGTGTCCTCCTACTTACGATCTGCGTCTGCGGCCCGCCCCCCACACCAGTACGGCTGCAAAAGCGCCATGCTCGGCGGGGGGGTCAGGTCCATCCGCGGACTAGGAGGGGTGTGTATGGTGGTGTGTGTTGGCGTATGTTGGTTGGGTGTCGCCTGCTGTTCACTCGGTGCGTCACGATTATCAGAGGGTGATTCCTTACGGATCTCCCCCTGCATTTCGCCCACGCCATCCCGGGGTACAGCCCTACCCGTTGTGTGTTGTGGTGTACTGTGTGTTGGGATAGCACTCCGTTGACCCGGCGAACGCCCCCCAGTGGCACCTCCTGTAGAGGTTCCAGGCTGGGTGACGTCCCCGCCGCCAGCGAGCGCATTTCCCTGTGTTGTGCTCCCTATTCTTTCTGGTGGTGCCTTTGTATTGAGTGGTCGTGCGAGCACCCGTGTGGCCTGGTAATTCAGCCACACATTACCCGCCTCCACTGCCTCCTTAGGAACGCCCACCACAAGCCGCACTCCCAGGGGTAGTGTTTCTTTCCTGATGGACGTCCACTGCGAAACTTTTAGGTCCTCTTCCCTGTTGTCGTTTTGGGCCTTAATAAAGTCCAAAGGCTCTATAGTAAGGCCCTCCGCGCTTCCAGGTAGCCAGATCATCATCCTGTGACGCTCCAGCCTTTTCGCCTTGAGTGGCACTCCGTTCTGCTCGCCGAACTCGCAGCTTAGGAGCCACCTCATCGACTCCTCGGTGCCCGGTGTCACGAGATAGAACCCCTCGGCCACCAGGCCCGAGGCGACGAAGGTCAGGCTTCCACTGCGCAGTCCGGCGATGATGCCTTTTTCTATTTGCAGCGTAAGTCTGCGCCTGATTTCAGCAGCCGTCGCCTCATCCACCGAGACTCCATCCTCCCGCTGGATAATGACCGAGAGATCACTGTGACCTGCTTGTGGTCGCCTTGATCCCTCGTCCCGACCAGTCTGGTGGTGTTTGGGGCGCTTCGGTGGCTGCTGCTGCGTCTGCTCACCAGGGTCAGTTCCCTGCCTTCTTACTTTGGCAGGCCTGGAACCTGCAGGCCCCGCAATCGCATTGGCCTGGTTAGCCATTGCCACGCCGGGTCGAGCTTGGCCCTGTCCTGACTCCATTTTCCTTCTGCGGGCCTTCTTGAGGCGCTTCCATTTGGAATTGGAGACCCAAGCTTCTTCATCTCCAATCCTAACTCTAGACAGATCGTCCCCGAGAGTCTCCGAAAGAGACCTACCGGGACGCATCTGTCCGCGACTACCTTGTTCCTTTGTACTCGTTGTGTTTCGCGCAAGTTGCTCCTCCACAGATACGGAGCTGCCTGCGCCACCAGCTGCAGCACTGTTCGATACTGCTGGTGGCGCAGGGAGGGGTTCTCCGGCTCCGCCGGTACCCTCCTGTGGTAGATACGTTTGCTTTTTGGACATTGCGCATTGGTGGTTTTTTTTTTTCCGGGGCTGCCGGTTTGTGGGGGGAGGGGTTGGGTGGATTAGGGGGAGGGAAAGGAAGGGGATGACCAGGAATGGGATGTGGGATAGTAATTTACCGTCGCGCGCGCCAGCTCGCAGGCGTTCACCTCTTCGTGTTCGCCAGTCCGCCAGCGCGCCCGCCCGGGTGGAGAGGTTGGGAGTGGAAAAGGTAGTGAAAAGGGGGGGGGGGGGTGGAGGGCGGCCAGAGGTTTTGGTTGCGTCAATTACTGATGGTAATTGACCAAGAACGGGCAGCAACCTCGAGAAGGATAGTCCTCTGGCCTTGTCTGGGGGATCTTTGCGACCTGCGCTACTCCCTAGACCGTTCGCCAAACCCAACATCGGACAGATGTTGAGAGTAGGAGGACGACCAACCACTCATTTAGTTGGTTGATCTTCCCCCCGCCCTAGGAATTTGGTTAGATAGGAAATTGCTTTGGGGAACTCACATCAATGAAATGTGGGAAAAAACATATAAAATGTTAAATATTTTAAAAACGTTAGCTGGAACTACATGGGGTGTTCATCCAACACACCTGCGAAGATTGTATATTTCCATGATACGTAGTAGATTGGATTACGGTAGTTTTTTATATGGTGGCTGTGCGAAGGTACATCTGGAGAAACTTAATATTATACAGAATAAAAGCCTTAGAATATGTGGAAATTTTATAAGCAGTACTCCGATACATGTTATGCAAAATGAGATGTGTATAGAGCCACTAGATATTAGAAGATTTTGGTTAGGATGTAAATATTGGTTACGGATCTTCTTTCTCCAATGTTACATTAGAGTTAATTAAGAGACTAGTAAAATTCGAAAAATTTTTGGAAGCGCCTGCCTATATTAATAGAAGTTCACGAAATGTTAAAGCACAATGTTATTCATAAGAGCTCTGTATTGGAAATGTTTGCTTTGAACACCTGGATCTCGGATATTGATATGGTTGGTTTACATGGGCCTAAACACAGTTTTCGTGTCAGGGATCTGCAAGATCTGGTACTTGCTGAGGTTCGACACAAATATGACTTATTTTATAAATTATACACTGACGGCTCCAGGACCTCAGGGGGAGTCGGCGCTGCGTTCTATGACCCTCAGGCTCTGCAGTGACGCTTCAGTGATGCGAGCTGAATTGACAGCAATTACTGAGGCCTTATCCTATGCAGATAGTTTAGCAGAACAGAAAATTGTAATAATGTCAGACTCGAAAAGCGCCTTGCAACATCTGGTTCGATGTACTTCGGGTATCCGAGGCATACCAATAGCCTATGAGGCATTGCGTGCTATTAAGAAATTACAGGACAGGAATGTTAGTGTCGAGCTTCAGTGGATACCTTCACATGTGGGATTGTATGAAAATGAGTTTGTGGATCAGCTGGCTAAGAATGCAGTGGTGAATGGTGTGGAAATGGGTATGAATGCATCTGGATGTGAGATTGTTCCTTGGGTGAAAGAAGTATGTAAGGAAAAATGGAAGGAATATTATATGGAGACTAGTAAAACCAAGGTTATTTGACATTACACTATTTAAAATATAATAAGACCAGTGCCATGGTTTGAAAATGCGAACCTGTCCAGGGAAATAGTGGTAATGGTGCACTTTCCATTAAATAAGTACCACCATATGATAGGAAGAAGTCAAAGTCCCATGTGTAAAATGTGCAATAAACCGGAAGATTTTGTAAATATGGTGATGGAATGTGATCAGTATCATACACTGAGGGAAAGGTATCTGATGGGTATCCGACTAAATAAGGGGGGGTTAAACATAGTCCTTAGTCGGCCGCTGTCTGAAGAATGCAAGGTGTTATGTGCATATGTCAAGGCTTGTGTGAGGGAAAGGAGAGAAAGAGTGGAAGAAGCAGAGTGAATAAGTGGTATGGATGTGAATGTGTGTAAAGTGTAAAAGTGTAGCATGTTAAATGCCAGATACTATGAGGCTGGCATGGTCACACGAAGCCTTAAACAAAAAAAATAGATATAAAAAAAAATATTATTTCATAAAGGTAAATCCTAACCCATCAGCCCAGGACCTGAAAAATGTTATTAAATTTTATGATCTTGTTATCAAAAGGTAAGATAAAATAATTATTTGTCCCATGGTAATATACACTGCAATCAGTGCCATATTGAGGAAAATCAACTGAGTTGAGTTTGTCAGCAATGGTATGATAACAGAGGTTGATGGGCAATTGTGTCCAATTTCCAGCAAGTAGGCCATATGCTTGTTTACCACATAGTGCTCTAAATTAAATATGTTACTTATTTTTTATAAATTGGATATGTTTGCTAAATTTCAGCAAGAAAACAGAACTACAATGTCAGATAGTGGATGCCATTACGATAGTTTTGAGCTCAGTGACTGTAAATAACTATGACATGTGTATCAAAATTGAGGTTAGCCTGTTGCAATTGGTGTTTGATCGTGACAAAGAAGGGATGAGTAAGTTTTATCCAGTAAATAATAAAATTACTTATATATTTTGATATTTTACACAGCACCATTTAGCATTAACTTCAAGAACAAATAAATAAATAAAATAAATAAATAAACTTAGCTAAATAGCATCAAGATAACTGCTAAACATATTTCTAAATACATATGTATCTTTCTATATAGATCTGTGCTCTGAGGAATTGTTTAATATGATGCCCACAGCTACCTTCTATCAGTGCACCACTTGCCATATACAGTGTGTTAGGCCCGATATAGGCTTTAGTCTGCATACACTTAGATCGTGCAATGAACTCCCTGTCTGGGTTTTCCCGAACGTCTACAGTATGGAGATCTTCAAAATGTGTCTTACAAGGTTTTTAAAGGGCTGGCAGCGCGAGTGCTGCGCTTCTGGTGTTGCAAACATTCATAGGCTACGGGTGACCACTATCCATCAGGGAGTATCCTTTTAAAAAAAGAAATGATATTATAGTAAAGAAACACCCAACCTCTGAAACAAACATTTAGGTACAGATCATACATATATTGTTGCCAACCAGGGATTCCAACCTGAGACCTCTGTAGAACAGTTCCATATACTACCATCACTACATATTATACAACAAAGTCGTTTTTCGCTGTCTGTCCCTATGTATGCTTAGATCTTTAAAACTACGCAATAATGCGATGCAGTTTTTTGAAATAGATAGAGTGATTCTTATAGAAGGTTTTTATGTATATTTTATTAAGTTTTTGCTATATTGCTATATTGCTATATTGCATATGTTGGCGGTGTCGGAAAAAATGAGCCGTCTGGGAGCTTTTAACGAAAACGCTGCCTAGACCATTTGAGATATAACAAAATAATGTATTGTGGAATTGTGTATCTAATATAGGTCTACAAAAAAGTCCGCGAGGGTAAATGTCTATCTCTTAAGGATAACGTACTATATCCATTTTAATACTTAAAAAACAGCAATAATAAAGCTGTAATTTAAAGGCTATTTACACAAATACCTTATTAATCCTTATCATTTTTAATATGTTAAATGATTTCAGCGTTTTATGAAGATTATTTTGTCCCTTAACACTTTGCAAATTAAATGAATATCTTAGGCGATATGGCAATACCAAAAAAATGCGCAAATAAATAAATTTCGTGGAACAAAAATTCGACCGGGCCGTGCGGGCGCGGGCGTAGTAGGTACTTGAGAGCGGAGAAGTAAACAATCAATCAAATCAAAAGTAATTTGGAAAATGTTCAAAATGTAAAATTAATAAACGACGGGATTAAATGGGTGCCACGGGGTTCGAAGTGTGTCACGGGCGAAGCCGGGCGGGTCAGCTAGTTTACTATAATTATGAGCTAATCCATTAGTGTCATCCACAAATTTTTGTGTACCTCCTTCCTACAACTAAATGTGAGTTGTAGCAAATCTCAGTCACTGTTTATTCTCACACTCACACGTCATTAATCAATCACTTGAATAGTCCGAGACTACCACTACCAGGACTTTAATTGGTCGTGCTAACTAGTATCTAGCACATAAGACCTTTTAACCTTTTTGTTACCACCTCACTAAAAAGGCAACAGGTTAAAAATTTCTTCCAAATTTAACATCTAAAATAGACACATTTTATTAAATTTATTCAGCCCTTTGTGAATTTTTGTTCCACGAAATTGACCCAATCGAGTTTCGTGCTTCGGAAGGCACGTTAAGCCGTTGGTCCCAGTTAAGCCCAGTTGAAGGCCATATTGATAGGCTTAAAAAATTTCAACAGCAGGTCACCGCAGCCTACGCCTGACCATTTCAACACGGCAATGGGCTCCCCACCTGTTACGTGGGACAAAAATACATACGGTGAAATGTGGGCGTTTAGTATGCCTCTGCCAACCCCTTCGGGGATAAAGGCGTGACAATATGTATGTATATATGTTGAATAATCCAGCATGCTCACGGCAAATTTATCAAAGTCTAAGAAACAGTCCTAATACAAGTTAAACAATTTTTTTTTATTTATTCCCTGAAATCTCAAGAAAGGTTTTTGTGGAGAGAAAAATTACAAAAAATGCAACGTGAACGGGATAGTTTCAATATGCAGCCGAAGCCGCAGACATCAACTTGCTTGTAAAAAAGGTCAAATCTAGTCTCTGAATTTAAATACCCACTGCATGTTTTTTCAGTAGCCGAGGTTCCAGAGGAATTGAAATTGAGTGTTATGAAATGTCTTACCATTTTACTACTGCATTTGGAACCAAAAGATAGAGAAAAACTTTTGAAGACTCATCAGCCATTACTGGGGAAGGCGATCTTCTTGTGTGTGCATATTGCTAAGTTAGAGAAGCTTAGATCTCTAAGGTAAATTATTTCACTACTGTTCATACTGCATTTTTTTTTATTCTTTTTGTATCCTGCTCATCACAGCAATCTGTCGACGACATTTAGCTGCTTCTTTGTCCGAACCTTCTCTGATTATTGTTTTCTTTGAAGCAGGGGAGTTGTCCATTGACCACTCTTATCATTCTTTGGGAAATCTGTTTTTGAGATTGGGAACACTGTTCCTGTTCCTTCTCAGTCTAGTGTAAATAGTGCTGCCAGAACCCGTCAGTCTGGCAGCCAGAACATTAACATGTGATGTTAATTTTTGCTGGTATTTGTTGCTCCAGGCATTTCTTGTTTCACAGTGTTAAGTTTTAAGTCTTGTAGAATATACTTGTTGTGAATGCATTTAGGAATTTCAAACATAGATCTCAAAGCCTTTGTCTGAAACCTGGATTCCAGGATTTCTATGTTGCTATTACTTGCTGTTCCCCACAATTCTATTCCGTATTTCCAAACCGGCTTTAAAATAGTTTTGTAAACTGCCATTTTACTTTCCTTCGTTAGCTGGGACTTCCTACCGATGAGCCAATGCATAAATCGAAGTTGGCCTCCAAAGCTTTTCTTTTGCTCCAGATATGCTTCTGCCACGTCAACCTCCTATCCAGGTGCATGCCAAGGTATTTTGCGGTAACGTCATGTGGAATTTGTTCTCCATTCAGTGTGATTGGCGGGCAGTCCCCTTGTCTTAGGGTAAAGGTAACTTGGACTGATTTGCTTTGGTTTGCCTTTATTCTCCACATCTTTAGCCATTTTTCAATTGCAAAGATGTGCTTCTGAAGATTCGCGGATGCAATTGCAGGGTTGGTATCAATTGACATTATTGCAGTGTCATCAGCATATGTGGCAATGAAGGTCCCTAAGGTTCTGCCATACACTTTCCACATTCTCACTGCTTACATTGACGTCGCCAAGCTTTTCGGCTACCCTTTCATTATATTTATCCCTAATGGATGCATCCTGCAGCTTCCAGCTTTTGATGCTATAAGTCGGCTCAAGCTCAGGACACTTGGTACGATGACGCCAACCCGCGAACAGACCCCTAATCCTAGTTATGACTAGGTAGTGGTCTGATTCCAGCTCAGCGCCTCGATAAACCCTTGTGTCCATCACCTGTTTACGGAGCCGACTATCCATTAGGAATAGATCTATCATGCTTCTCTTTGACTTACATCTCCTCGTATACATATGAATTTGTTTGTGGTTGAACATTGTGTTCGCCACAAACAAATCCTTTTCCTTACAAAATGCCAGTATAAGCTTGCCAGCGTCGTTCACCCTTTTATCCCCATACTTCCCGAGTACCGACTCAAAACCATCGCGAGCGGTACCCACCCATCCATTCAAGTCTCCACATACTATAAGTCTTTCATTTCCTTCTATCACATTTAGAGCTTCTCTCATACTCTCCCAGAAATCCTCTAGCTCACTCGCGTTCGACGAAGATACTGGCGCGTAAGCAGCTACCAGGAAAATCTTCGTCAAACCAAGTTTTACACGGATCCAGAGGATTCTAGGACCTACCAGCTTGTACTCATACACACCGGAGGCCAATCGCGAGTACAGCAAAATTCCAACCCCCCGACTGCCATGTTCGCTCTCTGGTACTCCAGACCAAAGCGCGAGCATCCCATCCGGGAGCTCCAAGACTTCGCTGCCCTTGCGCTTGGTCTCTGTCAAGCACACTGCATCTAACTTACTCTCATTCATAACATCCATCTACTCATTTATCTTATCTGTCATTCCTCCCCTAACATTCCACGCAGCTACCCTGCACTCCATCCTCCACTTCCCGCCGTGTCGGGCCGCGCGTGTAGGGTGGCGGTCCCCTACGCCGCTCTGGCTCACACTTTTCGCACCAGTGGGGACGAACTGGTGCGCGTCGCCTCGGGGGCACGCCCTAGCATAATTCACCCTGGTGGCACTCGTGTTGGAGTAGAATTGCAGCCGTAGCTGGCAGGGATGGCGACGTGCACGCTTTTACTCTTCATCCCCATGCTTTTATAGGGAAACACAATTGGCTAGGTGATTGTAGGTAATCCGCTATGTCGTCATCTTTTTTGCAGTTGGAGCTAGGCAGAGGTGTGAATACCTTTTCAAGATGTTCGGTAAATACTATCGTTTTCTCTGTCTCAGTCCTAGCCCAGCCCCTATTCTGTCGTCTCGGTAGTGGGATGCGGTTTTTCGGACGCTTGATGTTCCTAGTTGCTCGCCGTAAGAAATAATTAGTATCCTTGTGCGCTGTGAGACGAGACAGATGACTTTGTATACACAGATTTTCATGTTCTTTTATCAGGTTTTTCAGCTCTTTCGTTTCCCTATTGAGCCTGGCTTTATCAGAAACATATCTCGATGCATGCCATTCTCTTCTCAATTTACGCCGCTCATTCACCTTGTCGATTATGTTTTTTAGAAACAAAACATAGGGAATACCCTATGTTTTGTTTCTATATCTTTATGTTTTGGAGTAGATATGCTGGCAGCTAGGTGAACAACGCTGTTAAACTGTTTAATGCTGAACTCGATGTCATCACTTGTTTTAAGGCTAATATTCAGGTTCACATTATCCTCTATGAAACGTCTATATTGATCCCAGTTAGTGCGTCTGCTTATAAATATTCAAAATGACTGGAGTGTGATCCGATGAGAGATTTTCAATCTCTAAGTAATTTCGTCCAAGGCTTTTTGTAATAAAGAAATCCAACATATCTGGTAATCTGTTGGCCAGTATGTTGGTTCTCCCAGAGAGATACATTCGAGGTTGAGATCCAGTATGACCTTATATAGTTTTCTGCCTCTTGGGTTGATTAATCTTGATCCCCAATGGGTGTGTTTAGAGTTCCAATCACCGCTACAGACGAATACTGAGCCCAGTGTTTCGAAAAAAAGCTTAAATTCTTCAGCCTTAACATTGTGTCGTGGCGCGCAATAGATTGCAGCTAATGTTGTCTCGGCGCTTCTGTGATGTATTCTAATTGATGTTGCCTGAATTTTTTCGGTTTTAAATGATTCGAGAGGACAGTGTTTTATATTACTCCTAAGTATAACGCCAGATCCACCATGAGAGTTTCCAGAGGGATAATCACTTCTATAAATTGTATAATCCTGAAACTTTATGTGGGTCTTGGGGGGAAGTGTCGTTTCAGAAATTAAGGCCACATCTATACGTTCAGTATTCATGAACAATTCAAGTTCCTTCCGTCTGTCGGTCAGCCCATTTGTCATTCCAGGTAACAATACGAATATTTAGACCCTCTGTGTAGTTAGGCGTGTGATTAGTTTGATCATCTGATCAATCATGCTGTCCATCATGTCTTTCATTATTGCTTGAAATCTGTCAAACATTTTGTCTAATAATTTAGACATATCTTGTTGATTTGTATTTGAGGCAGGGTTGTGTTGTCGGGTGGTAGGGTTGTCCTGTTTGTTATTGAGTGCGTCGGCGTAGCTGAGGTTGACTTTACTTGCTTGTTTGTGGCTAGCTTTGGATGTGATGTTGTGGTTGTTGACCTTGGTAACTGTGAGGTGGGTTTGAGTTTTAGGATTTTTTCCTTGTACTGCTTGTATTTAATGCAGCCTTTGTAGCTCGCCGGGTGTTTGCCTTGGCAATTGGCACACCATGCGTCTGTCTCTGGTGTCTTAGAACATGTATTTGTCGGGTGGTCATTTCCGCATTTGACACATCGGAAGGTCCTAAAGCACTGGTTTTTAGAATGCCCGAATCTTTGGCATTTCTTGCACTGCAATACTTCTTTTTTCTTGTACGGAGCTTCAATTGAAACTTTCACATGATTAATGTATTGTATATTAAAAATATCTTTGTTATTGGCCTGTGGCTCTAGATCGACGAAGTAGAGGGGTAGTTTTTCTTTGGTTGCTCTATGCAGTACATTAATTATTTGGCGTATTTCATACCCTTTGATCTTTAGCTCCTCTTTTATCATGTCTGTACTTTCTGAAGCATGTAAGCCTCTAATTACCACTCTATATGCTCGTTCACACTTAAGTTTGTAGGTTTAATGGTTGACATTATTTTTAAGAGACTTTCCCTGATAACTTTGTAGGTTTTAATGTCAGCAGGCATTAGTTTTATTACATGTCCTGATTTTAATGTGGTCATAGTATACTTGTCTACGTCCACGGCTTTAACTATAAGTTATCTTAAAGGTGCTATGTTGACTATACCTGTTACAAAGATACTTGCTTGCTATACTTTTGGGGGCACATGACCCTTTGCGACGCTGTGTTCATTTTTGCGGCATTTGATGTTCGGGCGTTTTGTTCACCATTCTCAGTTCGCTCTCCTGTATCACATCTGGGCGCGAGACTGTCAACGTTACTCTTTCTCACCCTTTCTTCCGCTTTTTGAGAGAATTTAAGCCCTCAAGGCCCGAATGGCCTGGGAACAGGTTACTTAACCGCCGCCTGTAGTTCAGCGTTGCTGCTCGTTTAGCACCACCCGGGGGGCACGTGTAGGGTGGGTCTTATGAGGAAAAGATGGTAAATCCTACGGACGCGAGCAGCCGCCACCCCCCTACTACATACATACTGCATTATTAATCCATATCCATACTATTATATAAAGCTGAAGAGTTTGTTTATTTGATAGGACGTGCTAATCGCAGGAACTACAGGTCGGTTTTAAAAAGTTATTTCCGTGTTGGATAGCCCGTTTATTGAGGAAGGCTAAAGGCTATAATATCATCACGCTACTACTCAGAGTGCGGAGTAGTAATAATAAATGGGGAAAAATCGGCAAAAAATGCATTATTGTATGAAAATGAATTCTACAATAATGCATTTTATGCTTTATTGTAGAATTTTTAAGCGACGGGATTAGGTAGTTGCGACGGGAGTTCGAAGTATGTCACGGACGAAGCCGTGGGGCTCACCTAGTT
Organism: Thumatha senex; assembly: GCA_948477245.1. Taxonomy (NCBI): domain Eukaryota; kingdom Metazoa; phylum Arthropoda; class Insecta; order Lepidoptera; family Erebidae; genus Thumatha; species Thumatha senex. Next base: position 4,081,221 of record OX419734.1, read on the forward strand.
AATACGTAAAAAACATATAGGGAAAATATAGAGTTACATTGTACACAACAATGTGTCTTACTTTTTCTAAAAGTTAATGTGTTAACAAATTGATTACCAAGAGTTTGTGTACCCGAAAATAATAATATATGTGACCCAAGTTTTTATGCATTACAGAATAGCAGCAATAAACAGTGTGAGAGCACACACACTGACACACGAGCGGCTCATGACTGGCTATCAGATCACAAGCCCGGCGATGGAGAGATGCGCCGTGAATCTCCAGTCCGCCATCCTGCCCGGAGTGTTGGCCGCTCTGCATGATGTAGCGACCGACAATGATAATCCTGGTCACTTGGTCATAGTAGTAAGTACATTAAAGTCTCGTCAAATTTCTTGTTTTAATTTTTCACTTTTTTTTTGACGCGGCGTATGCTTTTTGCGTGCCGTCATTGCTTCTGCAGAGACAGCAGGAACGGTGTGTGGGACTCCCCGTCCTACTCACTAAACCCCGCAGTGTTTCGCCTTTTTCCCAACCGGGTCGCGGGATAGGCCTGAGAGTTATTCACCGGGCTAAAGGAATGCCCCAATATGACACTCTTCTCTGGGGGCTAGATGTACTAGCCCTCACGATATCCAGGAGATTAGCCTGTGCCCGCTTCGAGCTGTCCTAGACATCCCTCTGAGAACAGAGGGGGTGGAGAGCGATCGAACGGGCACTAGGAGGCACCCTGAGAGCACGAGGGTACAAGCTGCCAGAAGGCCATATAGAGCGGGGTCACTACCATTATAAGATTGCCGGCGGGACGGGATTGTGAGTCCTGCTCGCTCCCGAAACCGCAGCTTCTCTTTTGTTGCGCCATCACCTCGCTGGCGAAGGAGGCGACGGCGGCCCAACACTGTCGGCTGTCAGCCATGGCTCGCACCACGGTCGGCAGCGACAGATCCATCGACCCAAGCCGCACATGTCCACCACCCATAGACGTACAAGAGTAAGCAGACCAAACATATTCCTTTGCTTATGGAGCAATACTTCATCCTTTGCACTCTCACTTGTTGTATAAAGCTATCTTTGTTATTCTTGTGTAGCTACATCTAACTCACACATTGACCAATTTTTCTACTACAAATAAGCTACAAATTTGTAATGACAACCGCTACTGTCATCTTTAAATCGAAGATTTATGTGTTGAAGTGAAAATATTACATAAAATTATTGTAAAATGTTACAAAAGTAGACAAACACTATACAACAAAGTGTTGTGCTTAGAGTGATGAAGTTTCATTATCAAGAAATCACCAGAAATAAGCTAAGTTACCTGTCTATGTGTGTGTGTGTGTAACTACGCTATTTTTCGCTAATGTTGGGACTGCTTACTGTCTGTGCCACGACCCCGCTAGGGCAGCGAGGACACGCGGGATCGGGCTCCACACTTCCCACCTTCCACAGGTATTTGGCAAAACAGCCATGACCTGTAAAAGACCCTCAATGTTTTGTATACAAAGATACCTTTTAAACTTACTTTTTATTTAGGCGGCCATAGACACAATGCATCGAATATTATGCCTGTCATTGAACAATAAGTACTTGGCAAAAACCACAAATGTCACTGGAGATGACTTTTCGAAGCTGATCAAAGAGAAGGAAAACAAAGAAGTAAGCAATAAGGGTAATTAATAATTTTAGAGAATTGTATCGTTCACTGTTTAGTTCGCATGTTTGTCGTGTGGAAATGTCTGCAAGCTTCTTCTTCATCTGTATTTATTTCCAGTTGTTTTTAAATTCAACCTGGATTTAAAGCCTGGGGTGTACTTTTATTTCGCTGCCAGAAGCAGCTATCGGATTTTCCGTATTATTGGCACTACCGTCTGATCTCCCAATCCCAAAGCCTGCGTCATTGCCTCGTCCGTTAGTCAGCACCTGCTTGTTGGAGCTAGCGGTGCACCTGCACCGCTAGCTTGTGACGTCACGTGGGTCTCGGCGACCTGATGGAGCACCTTACACCCAGCCCTTTATACCATAAATGTCTTCAAGCATTTTTTTTACGCAGCTCCATCTATACCAAACTAAGCTATACGCCTGTACTATGGGATCTAGTCAACTGATATACATACTTACATATTCTACATACATTAATATTATACATGTGAAACACCAAAACTCCGAAACAAACATTAGAAATAATTTTTTGAAAAGCAATTAGTGTGCTAACTTTTTCTAAATAAAAAAAATTTTCCACTTTAAAATTTTAATTCCGAAACAAACATTTGTGGATCACAAAAATATTTGTGCATCACACAAATATTTGTTCAGACCCGGGAATCGAACCCGGTACCTCAGCGCGGCAGTCGCATACACTACCACTGCTTCACCGATGCAGGGTACAACAGTATCTAATATGTTTAAAATCTTGTGTCTTGGTGTTTGTGATCGAACGATATATTTTATTAGGTATGATCGTAATAAAGTTAATAAATACTTTATTACGATCAATTTTTGATCAATTCCGAGACGTAGTTAACGACACGGCCATCGTAAATTTTACCACTCCATTAACAAGGTAGTCAAGTATAGATAATGGAGAACACAGAAGGGTCAAAATATTACTGTCAAATACAGCAAAAATTGGAGCGTAGCTCATGTACATAACATTAGTTTTTATTTTTTATTTCACTTCAATACATGCAGTATTTCCGAAGTTATAACGACCTGAAGTTTTAGTCCTTTACTGAATTTCCAAAATTAGGCGCGCCCATTATGACGTCACAGCCTCGTACCGACTGCGACAAGGCGCGGCGCGGCGTTCGGATGCGAACGAGAGCGCGACTGGTAAATAAGCAGGGTTGTGACGTTTGCGGTCACTCTCGCACCCACGCACTTTGATTGTAAATATTACAGCCATTTATTTTTAATATAAAAAATAAAAACTCTTTTTTTTTCTTTTTTTTTTTAGTTTTGTTTGGCATTTAAAGCAAAAAATGTTTGTCAGACCCATTAAAAGAATTGCAGAAGCAGTAAAAAAAAAACAATATAAAACTTAAAACTCCATTTGGTTATGATCGAGATTACCATTAGATCCAATTTCACCACGACTTCCGTTTAGACCGTTTGGATAGAATATCTTAACCAATCCAAAAAAAATTGTTTAACAAATTAATTGTACTATTATATGTGTTTCCAAACACACAGCATTGTTGAAGAAGCATTCGATAAATTACCTTCTTATTCCTGTGTTACCTGTCTCTTTAGTAGAGTGCGGCAGTTATAAAAATGGAGTGCCTCTGTTAAACCTGGCGCGCTCTACTGCGTGCGAAAGAGACAGGTATCACAGAAATAAGAAGGTAAGGTGATATAACTTTTATGGCTTAATTTATCGAATGCTTCTTCAACAATGCTGTGTGTTTTCCACACACACAATAACTGTTTTGTTTTAGTGCAAAACAGTTTTATTATGTTCACAAGTTTCTCACTTATTATTGCTGCTTCATAAAATGTTGCAATTGTTGTAAAATTTTAAACGATTAATAATATTGATATAATCCAACAATAATTCTATAATACGTGACAATATTCTTATATTTATTTACTTTATAGAGAATTCCGATCCAAAGAAGTTTATTGCTAGAAGTCCAAAGTGGTTCCTGATGGCAGGTGGTAAGCTGCTACTTATAACCAAGAGTTTAGTTTCCTTGAGGACTCATGAGCACTTCAAAGTAAGGAAGGAATTGGCGGTGTTCTGTGCAAGGTTATTGTTTGAGTGCAACATGTAAGTATCTGTAAAATGGATTTATTATTGACTAGTTGGTGGGCGTTTAATATGCCTCTGCCTACCCCTTCGGGGATAAAGGCGTGACAATATGTATGTATGTAGTTGGTGAAGTTTTCCCGTTCCCGTTTCCCACAGGAACTTGTTCCCGGGATTAAAAGTAGCCTATGTGTTATTCTGATGTGTAAGCTATATTATTGTAAAGTTTCATCAAATGCCATTCAGTAAATTTTGCGTGAAAGAGTAAACATCCATACTTTCAAACTGTCGCGTTTATGATATAGATATTAGTAGGACTAATCAACGCTGCGCTTTTACACGCGTAGAGCCCGTTGCGGGTCGGTCGTAAAGTGTTGTTAAATATTTCAATTTTACAACCAATTCAGGAACATTTTTTTCCAGAGCCATGAGTACATCAGTGCCCTTAGCACTAGACGTCCTTATCAGTATGAGCAGAGATGAGTATCCCGAGGTATCGGAATATTGCGTGAACGCTATCAACACATACTTTCAAAATAGTACCGATGACAACAAACACAAAACATTCGAGGCACTGTGCGAAAACTTCTTCGCGACGGTAAATACTCTACCAAGGGTTATGAACAATATTGGTAAGTTGTTTTGACTTTACATTCATTATCAATTTGTTTTTACATACATACATACATACATATTGTCACGCCTTTATCCCCGAAGGGGTCGGCAGAGGTATACTATACGTCCACATTTCACCGTATGCATTTTTGTCCCACGTAACAGGTGGTGAGCTCATTGCCGTGTTGAAATGGACAGGCCAGGCGCCGACTATGGCGACCTGCTGTTGAAATTCTTCAAGCCACCCATAAGGCCTTCAACCAGGCTTAACGACTGCCATTTTACTGGTAACTGGGACCAACGGTTTAACGTGCCTTCCGAAGCACGGAAACGCTCGCAAATGTAAATTCCACAAAGTGCAATACACACCCATCCAAGGACCACCTATAGTGAATGTTTCTTAACGCAGTGATCGTTTACAGAACACTAAGTCAGCGGGGCCACAGGCGCTTTTTGTTTTTGAGCAATATCTTTCCCTTTCGGTTGCTGCTTATATTTTGTGGAAGTGATTTTGGAAAAGGAACGGAAATGCGTTACAGTAAACCGGGAAACGATATTTGATTTTACCAATGAGCGCGCGTGCTAGCGGCCTCGTGACACCCATTTAATTAATTTTACAACATATATGAAAACATATCCTATTAGTTGACATTTATAATTACCGCTCCACTCACCTGGACAGTAGTGTGATAGCATATAGCCTTCCTTGGTAAATGGGTAATTTGAACCAGTAGTTCATGAGATTAGCACGTTTACCAAACAAACAAATTCTTCAGCTTAATGATAAGCTGAATCTAAGAACAGCCTTCTGCCGTGCACATGACTGTACAGTTTACCATATAAAAACAAAGAAAAGCTAAGAACACTTTCTGGATTTGACTTGATTAATAATGTAAATTTTGGAGACATGAGAGAACATCTTCCAAACACAAATAATTCATAGTCTGCGTGCCTTCTATTAGCAAAACAATCTAATATGCTTGTATCACAGTGTTTGTTTCCACTCCGAATCCGTTTAACCAATTTATTATTACATTTTATATCTACATATTCGGTGGGTCTGAGTTTCGGTCGTAATTTATTTTTCATGCCATTAAATGATAAGGGCGACCATTTTTATGGTAAATACGTTTGCCGGGCAGCTAGTACTAGTATAGATTATACCCCCGAGGAAGTCAAGTAAAGTGATGGACGCATTTCTTTTATATTTTTAATTGTGGTTCACAATACTGGGTATATAATCTTCAATTCTTAAAGCTATTATCCAAGTGAATTACATAAGGCGATTATACCCTGCTAGATGTAAACACGGCATGCGACATTAGGTTATGCTATTTTGAATTAGGTACTATAAAAAAACAAATAGATATTATAAATTATGTTCCACGAGTATAGTCAGCAAAAACGATCATCAAATCGATCACCAAACAGATCAATAAAACTTGTTTTATGTTTGACCGCCTCGGTGGCGCAGTGGTAGTGTATGCGACTGCCGCGACTGAGGTCCAGGTTTCGATTCCCGGGTCGGAATAAATAATTGTGTGATCCACAAATGTTTGTTTCGGAGTTTGGGTGTTTGCTAGGTATAATATGTATGTATTTAGAAATATATAAGTATGTTTATCAGTCGTCTAGATCCCATAACACAAGCTTATACTATCTTACTTAGTAGTGGACGGCGCTGTATAAAAAAAAATAACCCACATATTTATTATAAATCACTCAGAAATCAAATCGTTCCAGACGCGGGCCACAAGTTATCGGGGCTGAACCTCGTGCACGGGTACGTGCGCGTGCTGTCCAGTGGGTCAGGACTGCAGCAGCTCACGTGCGCGCTCAGCGTGTCGGAGCGCGCGTTAGCTCTCTGTTCCGCGCTGGCTCAGGCCGCTGCGCTGGACCATCGCCTCTCGCTACTCACGCGGCATGCCTTCGCAGGTAATACCCACAGACATAAGACAGTAAGCAGACCCAACGTTAGCGAAAAATAACGTAGCCTATTACACACACATAGACAGGAAGCTTAGCTTAGTTATTTCAGGTGATTTCTTGATAATGAAACTTCATCACTCTGCACAATACCTTTTTGTAAATTTTTTGTCTACTTTTGTAACATTTTACAATAATTTTATGTAATATTTTCACTTCGACACATACATTTTTGATTTAAAGATGGCAGCGGCGGTTATCATTACAAGTTTGTAACTTATTTGTAGTAGAAAAATTGGCTACACGGTGTTCGCTGTCAATTTGTGAGTTAGATGCAGCTACACAAGAATAACAAAGATAGCTTTATACAACAAATGGCAAGAGTAAAAAGGATGTAGTATTGCTCCATAAGCAAAGGAATATGTTTTGTTTGCTTACTCTTGTTTGTCTGTGGTAATACCGCACTGTACACACATACATGGACATGTCACATAGCCTGAGACACAGGACTACCTAGTTCAGGCAATGTTTTATATACTACCCGGGACTTCACGCGAAACAGAACTCTACTTAGTCCAGCCGCGACCACAGACGCTGCAACGCTTTCAAAACGTCGGTGAATGTAAGTAGAATTTTGTATCTTTTGAAGTCCCGAGTAGAACATGAGTATACACCACGGCAATGGGCTCACCACCTATTACGTGGGACAGGAATACACATGGTGAAAAGTGGGAATATGATATGCCTCTGCCACCTTTCGGCGAAAAGGCGTAATAGATAAAATAAATAAAATACACCGCGAAAGTTTAGAAATAACATTAGTTTAGGCAAGAATATGACTGAATCTATATTAATTGTGTGCTTGTCGTTTTACCTTGTGATTTAACGAACTTTGTTTGTAATTTTAAGATACTAAATAAGTCATTAGAAAAGTAAGTAACATAGACACTATTGAAAACATTGTGATTGATAAATAAATTCATTATTGAACTAAACTATCTTCACGCTTTAGGGATGAACCCCCTGTCAGGGATACATCCCTGTCGGGGTAGTCAGAGAGGACAGATCGCCAGACTTAGCGATCCATGCATACTTCTTTCGTTTCTTAAAGATTAATCAATCGCTTCATACACGCACGTCTGGGTATCCGAGTACTTTTGACCTTTTGACTTTTCCGTTTTTGAATGTATTATTATGTACTAAAAATGTCCGTATTAGAGCAGTTAGAAATTATAAAACGGGACGAGTGTACTTTGTTGAACGAACAGACTTCTACACTTCGATTTTGCTTAGTTTATTCAAAAATAGACAAAACAACTATAAGTCTACATCGTGCTATCGTTTGGTTGCGTTCGAACTACAAAAGGTTGAGGTGAACGTGTAAGTACTTTTGCTGCCAAACAGTCTTGATAATGCCTCGTGTGTAGGCGAAACACGTGTCGGCATTCTAAACAAGCAGAATATTGCAAAAATAACATTTAATTATAGTAAACAAAATAATTAGTTTTATAAAATGGATTTCCGCCATATAACGCCTGATTCAATTAGTTATTTAAAATCAGCAGGCATAGCTTTACAGGCAAAATTATACATTAAAATATCAAAACATCACCGCGTTGCTAGCCAAAATGTGTGGTTCAATCGGCAATGTAAACACTACAACGTTATTCCAAGTTATATCAGTATAACTATCTTCACGCTGTATCCCTGACGGGGTAGACAGAGAGGACAGATCGCCAGGCTTCGCGATCCATGCATACTTCTTTCGCTTCTTCGAGATTCATCAATCGCTTCATACACGCACGTCTGGGTATCCGAGTACTTTTGACCTTTCCGTTTTTGAGCAATCTGCTCACGTGGTCTTCATATGTAAGTCTCGGCCTTCCCTGACTCCTTCTACCCTCTACTTTTGAACAATATATATTCTTCGTCAATCGTTCCTCACTCATTCGTTGGACGTGTCCAAACCAACGGAGCACGCTCTTTTTCAGCTTAACGCTGACACTTTCATTCAAACCTGCCATATTGCGTATCACTTCGTTACGTATTCGGTCGGCCAAGGTAACGCCGCACAATTTTCGAAGTGATCGCATCTCCACAGCATTCAATTTACTTTCATGCATCTGCTGACATACCCAGGTTTCACTACCGTAAAGCAAAGTTGGCACTAGCACTGCGTTATGAATCGCCATTCGTGCTTCTTTTACGATGCTTTGTCGCTTTACTAACTGGGACAAAGCACCGTTAACTTTGTTTCCGGCAGCTACTCGCCGTTCTACATCCGAATCACATCTTCCATCCGCGCTAATCATACTTCCTAAATACACAATTTCATTCACTTGCTCTAGACGTTCCTGGTTTACCCTAATCTCGCATTTAGTTCTTACGTCACCTCTTTCAAATACTAGAACCTTAGTTTTACTTGCATTCATGCGGAGACCCTTACTTTCACACCCCTCTTTCATATTAGTGACTAATGCCTGTAGGTCGGCTTCTGATGAGGCCATGAGCACCGCATCATCAGCGTACAGCAGACAGTTTACTGTAAAGTCACCCAAATTCACACCCATATTAAAATCTTTCAACTTCTGCAGGCAACTGTCCAGATACACTATGAACAGCCAGGCGGACATGACACATCCCTGTTTGACGCCTGTACAGACATCAAAAAGAGGTGACACATCCCCCCCTACTCGCACGCAAGCCTTACAGTCCCTATAAAGCGACTGTATTGCCCGCAGTAGCGAGCCGTCCACACCATATCCTGGCAGCAAGTCCCACAGCGTTTCTCTCACAACGTTATCAAATGCTTTCTCTAGATCCACAAAAGCGCAGAAAACCTTCTGGCTAAGAGCCAGAAACTGTATACGTACAAATACATATTCTAGGGCTGCTAATGTTGCTATAAAAAAGGCGCAAATAATTTGGTTGAGCGAGGAGACAAGGCGTTGCTTTCAAATTAAAGATAATTTAAAACTCCATTTAAAAATATTATATTCTGAGTTGTCATTTAAATTATATAACGTTGATTTTGACTTATTAGATCAAAAAGCCCGCGACCTGGCATCCTAAGTAGCTCATAAAAAAATTCTAAACCAACGTAATAAATTACAAACATTGAGAAATAGTGCTTCGCGATTTTAAAATAATGAGGAGGTACAACGTTGCAGTCACTCCTTTTACCCTAGAGTTAAAAATCTTTCAAATATTCAGTTTTCTACTAACGAAATGTCACTCCTGGAAAAGGGTTTAAAATATAGTATACCTAAACCGGTTGCTACAAGGTCCAAAGAGACACTGGCAGTGGATACCGAGGTAGCAATCGTTAGGAATAAAAAGGACAATATAGTTAAAAGTCTGGCGGCTCACCAGATAAAATCATATAAGTCCACAGGTTTTCATAGCTCGGAAATAACAAACTTTAAATCAATACACCAAAAACTTGTCATCAATAATTTAGTCAGTAATAAAGCTGGTAAAGGTAACACTATAGTGATTATGCCCAGAGCTGAATACACCAGCAAAGTGAATGACATCATTCTGACAGATGAGTTTCAGCGCCTGGGTTCCGATCCAACTTTGAAGTATCACGCAGAGCTAAAACTTTGTATAAAAGCAGCAAAATACCATTTTCCAGAAGATTCGCCGTTACTTCGGACCTTAATTCCTATGAATCCACAATGTCCACTACTTTACGGGTTACCATAAATTCATAAAGACAATGTATCTGTTCGACCTGTAGTCTCGTATATAAACGCGCCCACTTCTAATTAGCCAAGTACCTCAATTCACTTATTAAGGAAAAGACCGATTTCAATCCAAAATATTGTTTACTAGCTGACCTGCCCGGCTTCGTCCGGGACATACTTCCAACCCCGTGGCACCCATTTAATCCCGTCGCTTATTACTTTTCTAAAAATGTATGAGAGTTTCCCCGATTTGTTGATATTTATGATTACTGCTCCGCTCTCCTGTGTAGTAGCGTGATGATATACAGCTAAGAACCTTCCTCAATAAATGGGCTATCCAATACAAAAAGAATTTTTAAAATCGGTCAAGCCGTTTTCATGCTATGTCGTGACAGCGGAAAACGGGTTTCATTTTTATATATATAGATGTAACACTTATGATTTGATTCAAAAAATAAAAGACATCGAGTTGCCGCGTAATTTAATATTGGTATCGTTGGACGTAGATAGTTTGTTTACAAACGAAGGAACGTTTGTAAACAAACTATCTACGGAATGGGATATCTATGAGGATATCTATAAGGATATCTATAAGGAATGCTTAAATATCATAAAAATATGTTGCAAATTAAAAGATTACATCCAGAACAAATTAATGATATTTTACGCTTAACGTAGCTTTGTATGAAGCAAAATTACTTTCAATTTAACTATGAATATTATGTACAAAAAGAGGGTCTAGCAATGGGCTCGCCTTTAAGCCCCCTAATGGCAGACATATTTATGGACTATTTTGAAAATAGAAATATAATCAATAACAGTAATATTTCATATTATTATAGATGATATAATAATGAATTGGACGGGTACCCATAGACAACTAAGTATATTTCTCAGTAAATTAAATGGCATTCACCCTAAAATAAAATTTAAATTAGAGATAGAACTAAATAATTTATTAATCTTCCTAGACCTATCAATTTCAAAAAATGGCACAAAGCATAGTTTTGAAATATTCCGTAAACCAACTTATACAGATACTACAATTCCTTTTAATTCTTGCCACCCATGGCTTCACAAAATGGCGGCTTTCCACAGTATGCTTCATAGGCTATTAAATGTTCCATTAAGCGGAGAGGCATTTGACAAGGAATTGAATATTATTTGCAGCATTGCACAATTTAACGGCTATAGCTCAAAATTAATACACTCACTTTTATTAAAAAAGCAAAATAATATGGTTAAACTCCTTTTGTACCCATCAACTAAAGAAACTAAAAAGTATACTTCTAGTCTCCCACACTTTGGGCGTATCACACATCGTGTGGCGAGGGTACTTAAGGAAAGTAATGTTTTCTCGGCCTATATACCTCAAAATACCTTAAAACCATTATGTAATGGTAAAGATAGTATTAGTAATAGCAAAAAATCCGGTATTAATAAGTTGAAATGTGATGGTTGTAGCAATGTTTATATAGGCCAAACAGGTCGTTCATGTCACACAGATAAATCACATTTCGCGAAGCATTTGCTGGACACCGGGCATATTTTGAATGATAACAACAGTTTTGAAATTGTACATTTATGTGAAAAGGGTCTAAAAATGTCCGTATTAGAGCAGTTAGAAATTATAAAACGGGACGGGTGTACTTTGCTGAACGAACAAACAGACTTCCACATTTCGGTTTTGCTTAGTTTATTCAAAAATAGACAAAACAACTAGAAGTCATCGCGCTATCGTTTGGTTGCATTCGAACTACAAAAGGTTGAGGTGAACGTGTAAGTACTTTTGCTGCCAAACAGTCTTGATAATGCCTCGTGTGTAGGCGAAACACGTGTCGACAACGTACGACATTCTAAAAAAGCGAAATATTGCAAAAATAACATTTAAAAACAAAACAATTATAGTTTTTTATTATGTACAAATTGTCAAAGAAGGGTAAAGCCTATAAGCCCATATTTAACCTTATACATTTTTGTTTAACGCAACAGGTCCAGTTTGATTAGCTGATAGGGGCATCAGTCGTGTCACTTATTTATATCTCTATCGACTGTTGATACTAACTAATGTTTATTTTAAGATAACGGTGGTCGTCATAACAGAATAGACACACATCTAGTAACCCCTATAACCCCGAAGAGGTAGGCTTAAGCATACTTTATTCCCACATTTAAACATGTAATAGATGGTGAGGCCATTGGTATATTGAATAGGACAGGACAGGCGCAGGTTGTGACTACCTGCAGTTGAAATTTTTCGAACTTGCCATAGGGCCTTTAACATGACTTAACGACTGCCATGTTACTGGTAATTAGAATCAACGGTTTAACGTGCCTTCTGAATTACGGAAAATGCTCGCAAATGTAAATACCGCAAATTGGTCACCGATCCGAGGACCAGTCATAGTGAAAGTTGCGTAACTCAGTGATCGTTTACAGAACACTGAGTCTGCTTCTATAAACTATTTATAACTCGAATAGAAGGGATGGGTGATTCTTATGATCCTTAATTTGTTAGATTTTCTCTATTCCGAATAGTTAAACGTTAAAAACACATAGCTATTCCTAAATAATAAAATAATTAATATTGTGGAACACTTTCCACACAGCACCATCTAGTTCAAAGTAAACTAATATAGGCTTGTGGTATGGGATCTAGACGATTAAAAACATACTTATAAAATAATATATATACCTAAACTCCGAAACACACATTTGTGGATAACACAAATATTTATTCCGACCCGGGAATCGCCACTACCACTGCGCCACCGAGGCAGTCGAGTAAATATTAAAAGAGTTACATTAATATGCAATAAACAATGCCTACCTTATAAGCGAAGAAGCGCTCGTGGCCCCGCGGACTCAGTATTCTGTAAACTATCCCTGCGTTAAGCAACTTTTGCTATGGCTGGTCCTCGGATGGGTAACCACTTTGTGGCATTTACATTTGCGAGCATTTTCCGTAATTCAGAAGGCGCGTCAAACCGTTGATTTCAATTACCAGTAACATAATATAGCAGTCGTTAAGTCATGTTGAAGGCCTTATGGCTGGCTCGAAAAATTTCAACTGCAGGTAGCCACAACCTGCGCCTGTCCATCTCAACACGGCAATGGGCTCATCACCTGTTACGTGGGACAAAAGTGCATACGGTGGGCGTTTATTATGCCTCTACCAACCCCTTCGGGGATTAAGGCGTGCCATTATATATGTATGTAAAGAATGCCTTTAAATATTATTTTAATATCACAGACATAACATCAGCTCCTCCGACCACGTCCCCTTGGTGTAAGCTCCGCAACCTGGACGAGGTGTGCGAGCGTAGCTTCATCGACATCTGTCTCGTGCTGGGCGAGTCGGAGTGTGCTGACCTGCTTCTGGATACTCTGCTGGAACTGTTCCACCAGAGCCGGGACGCTGAGCTCGTGTACATCATGAACTGGATGTGTACAGGTAGAATTCAATAGAATAGAATAGAATAGAAATATACTTTATTATACACCAATTATTAACATTTTATAGAATACAGGTTTTAAAATGTACAATGGGCGGCCTTATAGCTAAGCTTAATTTCCTACAGGCAAGCTGTATATCATGAACTGAATGTGATCAGATGACATGACATGAGTGTGAAAGGCCGTTGGTGAATATCATGACCTGGACAGATGACTGAAAGGAAATGGGCGTAACGTCTACAGTATGGGATTCTTCAAAAGGGGTCTTAGATGGTTTATAAAGGGTCGCCATCGCGAATGCTGCACCTCTGGTGTTGCAAACGTCCATAGGCTACGGTGACCACTTTCCATCAGGTGGGCCGTACGCTAGACTGCCACCTCAGTAGTATAAAAAAAAACTTACAAATCTATCAATCAAATCAGCCTATGGCAATCCACTGCTAGCCATAGGTTTCTCTCAATTTACATCACATCACACGGTCCAGCGTCTTCCACGTCCAATCGTAAAGTAATTAAATGTCTTTATTTCTAAACCTTGGCCGACCGAAAACGTAACGAAGTGATACGCAATATGGGAGTTTTGAATGAAAGTGTCAGCGTTAAGCTGGAAAAGGGCCGTGCTCCGTTGATTTGGACACGTCCAACGAATGAGTGAGGAACTATTGACGAAGAATATATATTGTGCGAAAGAAGAGGGCAGAAGGAGTCAGGGTAGGCAGAGACTTACATATGAAGACCACGTGAGTAGGATGCTCAAAAAAGGAAAAGTCAAAAGTACTCGGATACCCAGATGTGCGTGTATGAAGCGATTGATGAATCTACAACAAGCGAAAGAAGTATGCATAGATCGCGAAGCCTGGCGATCTGTCCTCTCTGACTACCCCGTCAGGGATATAGCGTGAAGATAGTTAATTAGTTCTAAATCGATAGTGTGAAAATCTCCAGCGTGTTTGTTTATTATGACGATACTTCACACATCTCTTACCGAAACTGTCAAATCCATAGAAATAGCGTAACCTTTTACACCAAAACGAAAATTAGTTAAGCGTCTATATATTTATGGGATAGTTGACTATACACTCCCACCACGCCACAGAGGCGGCGTGGTGGGAGTGTGTATAATCCGACTTCTACGCAAGAGGTTGTGACTTCGATTCTCACCCAGGATAAAACTTTGTGTGATAAGCACAATGGTTTATTCTGTGTCTGGGTGTTATTTATCTATCATATGTATGTATTTAGAAATATATAAGTATGTTTATCAGTTATCTGGTTACCTCTGCTTAGTAACTAGTAGTGCTCAGAACTATAAATAAATATAATAAATAAATAAAATAAATAAATAACATATATAAATAAATATCGTTGGGACTACTCACACAACGCCATCTGATTCCAAACCAAGCCGAGCTAAGTAGCTGTATGTTGCAGCATCAAATTCATCCGAGGACCTGATCCACCGTATCCTCGCTACGTACATCGAAGAGGACCTGTGGTACTTGCCGCTGGAAGTGCGCTCTTCAGAGCCTCCACTGACGCCCAGAGACACTCTGGATGTGGCTGTATACAACCCGCGCTCGTGGCACAAGGACACTGTCCCAGGTACGGACTATTGTCAATGATGAGAACTTTTGTGTTACATTGACATAGCCAGCAATCAGTCTCACACGCACTCTGCTAGAGACGCCTCTCTATATCTATACTAATATTATAAAGCTGAAGAATTTGTTTGTTTGTTTGTATGTTTGTTTTGTTGAACGCGTTAATCTCAGGAACTCATCATCATATCATCACGCCTGTCTCCCATCGGGGTAGGCAGAGACTATGGCTTTCCACTTGCTACGATCCTAGCATACAACTTTTGGTTCTTCAACTTTCATAATTGTTTTCATACATGCTCGCCGATTAAGGCTACTCTTGACCTGGGGGCCTATTGCGCCACGGTTAACAGTCGAAGTGTAGTTGAATAGGAGCGCGGATAATGACGTTTCGTATTGCGGTGTCAACTTAGCAGCGCGCGAGAAGTTGAACTTTTCCGTGCAGCTGAAGTGCAGCTTAACGTATATTGTGCTCTAATTACTATGAAATTTCGTATTGCCGAACCCATTTGACGCGGAGTTTAGCTTCTAATATGTGTCAAATACGCAGTTGAACAAAAGTTAATAATTAATAACTTCTACAAAACTTCTAACGTGAGATTCAAACATATTATATTGAATTTATTAGTATTTTCACATTTTTACATCTTAGTATAGTAAATTTATTCAATTAGGTATGTAAGAAGTGTTTTATTTAAAGACTTTTACAAAAATGGCTCGATTAGGATTGTGGCTTGATTTGTTCGAACGGGTTCGTATATTCGATATACGTACTAGACAAAGGCAAATGCGCCAACAAAGGCACCTAGCTGACCCATTTGAGATGCCGGATGCCGAATTTATAGGGACCTATCGTCTCTCAAAGCCTCTTGTCGAAGACCTTATACTAGAGTTGCAGCCGCTGATGCGACCGACTAGAAAGGCAGGAGACATCACAATAGATACTAAGGTAGGAAATGCATATGCTAACTTTAATGTAATTGATATTATACCTACTATACTGTCTTATACTCAAATTAAAAAATATCTTTATAAATTGACTTTTCAAGTACTTTTAAATCGTCATTTCCCTACCACATACTATCTCGAAGCAAATAATGAAGTCAGATAATTATTTATTTAATTGCAGGTGTTTACTGCTTTGACATTTTATGCCTGTGGGTCGTATCAAAGAGGAGTCGGGCAAAACATCAGCCATTCCATATCCCAACCAAGTGTGTCCACTGTGCTAAAAGAGGTCACAATAGCATTAAACCACCCAAACATACTAAACAAATACATCAGATTTCCGCAGACAGCAGAAGAAAGAAACAAATTAAAAACAGAGTAAGATCATTCAAAAGTTGTTATATTTTATTATCATTTGGAAGATATGTAAATTTTATAATTAAATTATTATTTACAGATTTTATACTGCCTTTGGGATACCTGGCGTGTTGGGATGCATAGACGGCACACATATTGCTTTGGTACGACCCCCACACAATGAAGAACAATATTTTAATAGAACAAGATATCATTCTCTTAATACACAAATAGTAAGTAGTGTGTACCTGTTTTAAAATATAAAATTTTGTTTATCTTAGCATAAATTAAAAATAATCTGATTACTATCTCTTTCTATACCGGGATAATAAATAAAAATAATACAAGGAGAATTTATTCATATATTTTATTTTAAATAAATAACTATTTACAAAATTATGTTTCTTGACATATACTTATTGTCTGTTTTCTGTTAATAATCTTATGATGTCTTCATTTTCTGCAGATATGTGATGCCTCAATGTACATTTTGAGCGTAGATGCTAGTCACCCTGGATCTTGCCATGATGCCTTTATTTGGAATGCACACCCAGTAAACCGTCACCTGCAAAACATAGTAGAAAATAACCATGAAACTACTTGGCTTTTGGGTAAGAAGAAAATGTATTGCTTTTAATTTTTTATTGATAATCTTGTATTCGATTTCTTATGTTTCTGGTGATATATTTTTTCATATATTTCAGGTGATTCTGGATATCCACAAAGGAAATGGTTGATGACACCGATTCTCAATGCCATACCTGGCTCTCCAGAGGAACATTATACATATCTACATGTACGAGCCAGAAATGTAGTGGAAAGATGTTTCGGTGTCCTCAAATCTCGGTGGCGATGTTTGTTGTCTCACCGGGTATTGCATTATGATCCACATATGGTGGGCTTAATAATCAATGCTTGTGTGATATTGCACAACATTGCCATTCGAGCCGGACTGCCTTTACAGGAATTAACAGATAGAGATCAAGAGGCTGAGGAAGCTGTTAGGGTACCTGTTGATGTAGACGCCGAACCCATTGCTGGTGGTAGAGTTGCGCCAGAACTTGCTGCGGGACGAGCGTTGCGAAACGTATTAGTTAGGCGTCTTTGGAACGCTCGTGCCCTCTAAAAAAGGAAGTATAACTTGTAGCAAAAAAACTGTTTTATTTCATATAAAATTTATTATAGGTCACGGTCATATATCTTTAAATTTTCACAGATAAAAAAACACATGTGCAGTGAGACATTATGTACTAAATATTGCAACTTATTATACCTTAATTAAAAATGATTTTCTCTTATTTGTTGTATGTTTTTATGAATAAATAACCTGTATTTTATTGTTCAGCAAAAGAACTAAACCAAATTCATGTGAATTATTACAAAACATAGAAAATCTGTTCAAAATGAATTCTTGATACTATTTATTTTGAATGTAATTAAAAAAATATTTCTGGTTATAATAAAATAAATAGTCTTTGACAAACCTTTCAGCTAAAGCTTTTACACTCTCTGCTAAGTTATTTATAGCAGTAACCACTTCCCGTCCCAGCTCCTCCTGTGCTCCAGCAGCATGTTCATCATTGAAAAAAAAAAACTGTAAAATAAGAACATAAAATTCTATTTATAAATATCATCAACAGCCCACTCATCCATCTGTCCATCCAATAACTGATATTCACATTCAGTCCATTACTGAGTATTGAGCTTTTTTTAATTTCACAAAAAATAATAATAGCATGCAATAAAAAATAGGTGAAGATACTCACTTTGGACCAAGACTTCACATCTTTAGTAATGCCATCCCCTTCAGAATTAAGCAATGCAGCAAGTTGCTCCCACATTCGCAATGCTTGCTGCCTCGCCTGGGAACTTCTAGAGTACCCACGAGCTACTTGTGGGTTTTGCTCAAAAAACCCTACTAACTGTTCCCATTGGGCTGAGCTCAGTCTCGGTTTTTTATCCATCTGAAATTTTTATAAACGGTAACTATAAATGTAACATAATTTTACCAAACTAAAATTTTACTAAGTATACAAACTGTTAAAACGATTTCCTATTTAAAGAAGAAGTAGGCTCGCGGTTTGATGTCAGAAAACAGAATGAAACTTGCAGTTAATTTATAAAGTCGTCTAAAATGCATTCGTTCACAACACTTGAATGAGAGTCTTTTTATGAGGCAATAAATAAAGCAAACCCAAATCCACACAATGTTTACGTCGTCCTAATATTTCCACTTAAAAAAATAGCAACAAGAAATACTTATCCTTCATTATAGCGAAACACCAAGTAGGTAATAAATTAAACGAAACACTTAAATAATATGTTCATCGAGTTCTGTAAAAAAACACTTGGTTGAGGTATTTTGTTTACAAAAACTTTTTAAAAACAAAGTTTGACTGACGTTTAAGAAATAAGATCCATTACCCGTAAAACTTGCGTTTGAAATAAAATTATAGAACATGTATAATCGTAAGTATTTAAAAGTACTAGGTAGTTGTCTTATAAATACCCAAATAATATTGTACATCTAAAAGAAGTTTATAAAGCATTATTTAAATACTAGAATAAGCTTCGATTTTTTGTCTATTTAAATATAGTAATAGTATAACGAAACGTTACATAATCTGTGATTGCCAGTGTCAAAATGGAATAATATTTCTCCTAAGCATTTATGATTATATCACTTTTTTAAGGTTTCAAAATGCTTTTTAACCTAAAATGAACAAAGTTAGAATCATATTTACTCCTATATCTAACATAACTTGAAAATATTGAAATTTTAATAGAAATAGGGAGAACATTTTTTATATAAAGCATGCTTAACTATACGTTGAGCTACGCTGCTTGTTCGAGTTATCCGTTGACGGCTATTAGTCATCGCAATACGAAACAAATTTACCGTCGAACTTCTGCTTCGACTACGCTTCAACTGCGCTCCAACTTCTACGTATTTGGCGCAATAAGCCCGCTGGCCTTTTGTCAAAAGATCTTTAATTTGATTGGCATATGTACGTCGAGGTCGACCCTTACCAGTTTGCCCATTTACTCTTGCCGCATAAATATTCTTCGTCAGTCTATTTTCATCCATCCTCTTCACGTGACCAAACCATCTAAGCATCCCTTTTTCTATCTTAGTCACTACGTCTTCTGTCATACCGCAATGTTCCCTTATCACACCGTTCCTTTCTTTATCTATCAATTTCACTCCAGCTATACTTCGGAAACTCCTCATTTCTACTGCATTAATTTTACTTCTATGCTTCTTCTGCCATACCCAACTGTCACTGCCATATGTTAGAGTATGGACAAGCACTCCTCTATGCACAGCCAGTCTTCCCTTTTTCGACACGTTCTGTGTGCTCATAAATGTGTAAATTGCTCCATTCACTTGATTGCCAGCCAAAACTCTTCTTTCAATGTCATCATCACACTTTCCTTCTCTCGCAAATTTTGAGCCTAAGTATATAAATTCTTTCACTTGTTCTACTCTTTTTCCTTCCACAAAATCGATCAATCTGTCATGTTTTTCTATCTTTCAAAAACCATTACTTTCGACTTATTTAAATTCACTTTCTTTCCTTTGCCTTTTAGCGCATTATGCATAATATTAACCATCAACTGCAACTCGTCCGCTGATGATGCAAGTATTACCTGATCATCAGCGTAAAGAAGACATTTGACAGTCAGATCAGTCATTTTTAAACCATACGCACCACTTTCTTGCAGTTCTTTCTCTCAGGAATCTCAGAAACTACTGGTCCGAATTGATTTTTTTTTGTTGTGTTTGACAGTCCATTTATCGAGGAAGGCTATATAACATCACGCTACTCCCTAGGAGAGCGGAATAGTAATCATAAATGTCAACATGACAGGAAACACTTTTGTAAAAGTAATAACCGACGGGATTAAATTGATGCGACGGGGATTCAAAGTATGTCACGGGCGAAGCCGGGGGGGGTCAGCCAGTTTTTCATACAAAGCAAACGCGTCAGAGGCGTTATCCTTTTCTCATTACATTCCACCAATTATTACAGACGAATAGCAAGCAACTGACACAAGGAAGTAATAAAAAAAAGAACGATAAAATCGAGGGATAAAGTTTGGTGTTGCAGCTACATATTTACCATCTCCATTCATTTATTATCAATTCTTCCCCGATTCGGATTTTCACTTTGTCCTCGAACTACTCCCAAACCACTCAACACTTTTTGATCAAATTTGACCCATAATACGACATTTAGCCATAGATATTTTAGAAAAAAATAAAATCTGACATACCATGGAGGAATAATCCCCGAAAGGAAAATTGACATCGACAAAAGAACTCGAAAAACGGCAAAACGCGACGCTCCATTTTAAACTTACCGGAGACGGCAAGTGCACCTAGTTTACACCATTGGCTAGCTAAAAGACCAAACAATTTATTATGCTAAGTACTGTGACACATACATGCGGTGGAGAAGAAGCGCCGCCATTTTGAGGTCATTTCGCTGCGTATCAAAATTTCCATTTAATATAACTCGATATTGACTCAGAGAAGCTACACGTTCGTTCTAATTTAGAAGAAAGTGTGTGTGTACTTATGTACACACGTTAGAAGTAATACTTCTTTAGTCTAATAAGATTTCATCACATATACCACAGTTCTTTGTTTGTAACAGGAATGATAAATAAGTAAGAAAAAAAACATCATAATAATGTTGTTTCAAACGTCCATAGGCTACAGTGACCACTTTCCATCAGGTGGGCCGTATGCTTGTCTGCCAACTCAGTGGTATAAAAAAAAATGAAAACTATTTTGAATGTAGTTGTTGTCATAGAAACTTATCAGCTAACTTCAAAGTGTCTATAAGTTGTCATGGAAACACTTATCAGCTAACTTCAGGGTGTTTATAAGTTGTAATGGAAACAGGTATCAGCTAACGTCAGGGTGTTTATAAGTTGTCATGGAAACACTTATCATCTAACTTCAGGGCGCTTAGGGCTTCAGGACTTTCGTGACGGTGTGCGCGCGCATTTTAAACATTTACACTCATAATTTTTACCCAACGCGCCAAAAGATATAGTAAATAGTAAGGTATAATTTCAAAAATAATACTCGTTATGAGATGTATTTTTTTAAAGAACTAGTTTTGTGTAGAGCTGTACGAGGGCGCCACCGAGACGCGCTACACGGACATCAGCTATTCTGCGCCGGCGAGTTCCCGCGTGGTGCCGCGAGGCGCCGCCCTCACCTTGAGCGACGCACAGCGCAACTTATTGCTGTCCTGCTTACTCACAGAGGGACTAGGCGCCATCGCGACACGGCTAGCGAATAAGTTTGAGCCGTTCCTGCTGAAGACCTTGTGTTTGGTGCTCGAGAGAGTTGGTAATGATTTATTGTTAACCATAACATTTTGTGTCGACGAATTAAAAAAAATTAAAGGAAATGTAGGTGATAGTAGATTCAAGGCCAGGAGCCATAAATGATGCATTTTATTGGACTCATAGTTACAACATTCATTTAGTATAGTCCCGAAGCAATGGAGAACACAGAAGGATCAAAATATTATTGTTAAATACAACTTAAATTGGAGCGTAGCTCATGTACATTACATTAGTTTTTATTTCACTTCAATATATGCAGTATTTCCGAAGTTATAAAGACCAAAAGTTTTAGTCCTATTTGAATTTACGAGATTAGGCGCGGCCATTATGACGTCACAACGCTGCACAAGGCGCGACGCGGCGATCCGGTGCGAACGAGAGCGCGACTGTCGATTGAGCAAAGTTGTGACGTATGCAGTCACCCGCGTTATACGCACTTTGTTCGTAAATGTTTTTTTGTAGATTTATTTGACACTTAAAGTAAAGAACGTTTGTCAGACCCATTGGAGCCGATAACTATAGCCAAAGTCTACCCGAAACCCTGGGACAAGCTTCTGAGGTTTACCTGGAGTGCTCGGCGGATAGGTAGAAACCGTGTGACTTTAGTCAGTTCGAGTCCTGTATAACATCCCTGGATATTTCTAAATGTTAAAACCCCAGATAGATTCTTATTTCAAAGGTCTGAAAATAATGAAAAATAATAAGTATTTACTTGGTAAAGGGGCAGTAAAGTATGTGGCAAATGTCATTTTATCAGTAGATTTCCTTCAACGCTTTCAAGCCGTATGGTTAACAATTAACTATAGTGAATACATTTTTTAAAGCAATTATTATGCAGAATTTCTCATAAAAATTAATAAAGTGAAAAAAGACAATTCGACTCGACACGGGGATTGAACCCAAGACCTTTGCCTAACCAGGGCAATGTTCTATCCACTGAACGACCCGTACCGTATCGAACCAAGTTGAAATTCTTTACCATATTTTAATCGTCATTTAAGAGTATGACCAGAGCCATCTATCGAACTACTCAACAACTCGGTTCGGGTAGTTCAGTGGCTAGAACATTGCTTTGTTTAACAAAATGTCACAGATTGCGTGTAGTGACGTCATAACCGCTATGTTTAAATGGTCGATGTGGTCTGGCAGGCAGTAGGTACGAGATGCTGCACCTGTCAGGTCTGAAAGCCATACATGCCATAGCCCAGGCCTGTGGCCACGCCTCTGTACCGGACCTGATCAACTGCAATGCTGACTACTTCACCAACCAGGTCACCGTCCGACTTAAAAAGGTAATAAACTGCAATTAAGCTGGAAAAGGGCGTGCTCCATTGGTTTGGACACGTCCAACAAATGAGTGAGCAACGATTGACCAAGAAGATATATTGTGCGAAAGTAGAGGGTAGAAGGAGTCAGGGTAGGCCGAGACTTACATATGAAGACCACGTGAGCAGATTGCTCAAAAAAGAAAAAGTCAAAAATACTCGGATACCCAGACGTGCGCGTATTTAGCAAGCGATTGATGAATCTGCAAGAAGCGAAAGAAGTAAGCATGGATCGCGAAGCCTGGCGATCTGTCCTCTCTGACTACCCCGTCAAGGATATAGCGTCAAGATAGTTGATAAACTGCAGCTACTATAAATTTGTATCTTTTTTTCCTATTATAATAGTGTTTATTCGATATAAAATTTACCCAAATTAGATCTGGTTATCACACTTTAGGATACGAAGTATAAAACTACAAATTTTGAACAATACATCATATAGTTTTACATTTCGTGATGCAAGTTCAACTTCTCTCATCATCTTAATATACTAGGTGACACTCCCCTCGGCTTCGCCCGTGACATACTTCGAACTCCCGTCGCTTATAAATTCTACAAAATTGCATAAAAAATTGCCCGATTTGTTGACATTAATGGCTACTGCTCCGCTCTCCAGGGTAGTAGTGTTATGATATATAGCCTATAGCCTTCCTCGATTAATGGGCTATCTAACACAAAAAAATATTTCAGATCCGACCAGTAGTTCCTGAGATTAGCGCGTTCAACCAAACAAACAAACTAACTCTTTAGCTTTATAATATTAGTATAGATTCCAAGTTGCTTCCATGGCCTTTCGGATTTGAAGTAGGGGGTTATTTGGCTGCAGGAGCTATCGTATAGTAAACTTTTATTTTTAACATCAAAAACTATACTAATGAATAAAAAAATAACAGCCTATGTATCCCAATCCATTATACAACTTGTCTTTTTTGTTAATTTCAGGCTTGGAACTGTCAGTCAGCATTACAAATACTGTCAGTAGTTATGAAATACAGTGACAAGAACATATTAAATTATCTTTATGGAATTGTTCAAGATGTGAGTATTGAAGATTTACATACAAGGCTAAGATACGAGTATAATATCACAATCAATTCCATTAAACACATGAAATTATTGTTTCTAAATATATATATTTTAGATTTGTAGTTTAATGTTCTGCTATACTAAGCTAATTTCTTTGCTAACCGTACAAACTGTATACATGTGGTTTGTTTTAGGTGTTAGTCCAAAGTTGTGATAAATACTATGAGAAGGATTTATACGCGTATTTACAAGTTTTTTTGACTTTCATCGAATGTATTCGCAAATGGTATATGATAGCTCAGCGTGCGCCGAGTATATCCGACGAAGAATATTTAGACGTGTTGAAAGACACTAGAGAGTATCTAGAGAATAAGGAGGAGGAAGAGAAGCTGCTAAGTGAGATAGAGTGTGAGAAACAGTCCAGTAAGAGTGCAGAGGAGATGTACAAAGAAGATTTGAAAAGAAGTGAGGAAGATGATTTAGATTATGACGATAATGTAATAGGTAAGTTCATAGTGAGAATTAATTTTTTTAATAATTAAAGATACAATATCTGGATAAATTATTAAATTAATTTACAAGTATTTTTTAAAAATAATACATGTTTTTTAATTGAGATTTGTATTGTTTACATTTTTATTAAACTTATGAGACAGCATTACAATGGTGTTTACAGCGCTGCAAACGCTTATATTACTCTTAATGAACACAAATTATACAGCTTTTAGATCTTAATTGGTTCGTTATTTTTCTTAAAAATAGAAAAAAACTCCGACGGGGTAGGCAGTGGCATACTATATGCCCATATTTCAGCATATGCATTTTTGTCCCACCTGGTGGTGAGCCGATATTAATAGGATTTATAAGCGTTATATTCTATATATCCTATGCTATTGCACATTGTCGAACCTACTTCCCACGTCTAATAGTACACAATTATCACACATAAAAATAAATTGGTTTTGAATAAATTTGTTATCATCCAGTTCCTAGCTCGTCTAATCAGAAAATTTGAATTAATTTTACAGTACAAACACAACCACCACCACAGTACGTAACCGTCACAGTAACAATATTGAAACGATGTCTGAACTATGTTGCCTCGTCACAACGGGACAACTGCATTCTGGCGTTACAAGTACTGAACTGTGGCTTGCCAATACTTAGAGAACAGGAGAATGAGTTACTGCCATTGGTGCATTTGACGTGGGACCCTTTAATGAGCAAATTTCATTCGGAACCCGCCATGTTTAGACGAGCATTTGATCTGTTGGTTACGATGGCAGACTTATCGAAGGATTTTATCAGGAGTCGTGCAACCAAGTGAGTGGATTTATTTTTTATATAATTTTAGTTTAAAATTTCATTTACTCAGATGGGTGACGTGCATGTATGAAGCGATTAATGAATCTGCGGGAAGTTTGCATGGATCGCGATGACTGGCGATCTGTCCTCTCTGACTACCCCGTACGGGATATAGCGTGAAATTTAATTTCAGCTCGTTATGTTTATGGATAATGCTTATATCGCTGAAGTCCTTGTTGAGATTCTAAAGATATATTTTTACAAATGCGATAAAATAACCTTACATTTTCAATTAGCTACTACAAGATTCGTTACTATTTTTTATTATTTAGAAAATATTTTATTACTGAAGCTCAACAGATCTGCAACAAGTTACTGTATACATATAATAATATTAAAAATAACAATAGACCTAGTACACTTCCCTGTGACACGCCTTATTTGATTCAACTTGATTAAAAACAATTAATTTTATTTTGGGTTATGTGCATATTTATGATATATTGTATGGAATGCTACCAATAAATCAAGTTTTTGAATAATGTTTTCTTGAAATTTTCAAAATAATTTTTGATTCACTTAATTGAATGCTTTCGTCAAATCTTTGCTAACAGTAGTACAAAGTAATTTTGGTAAAATTAGTTATTCCGCATTTGAAATCTCATTGCTGACCGTCTAAATATTATTTCTACCGTTGGACTACCTTTGAAAATCATCACCGTAAACTACATCGGCATGAACATTATCTTATATTTGTTAAATATTAAAAAATGTATACATTACTTGTGAGTTGTGCCTGCTCAGGTTAACTGGAAGGGATCGATTTTAGCGATAAGACCGCCCATTGTACTCTCACTTGTAGTTTTAAGTCCTGAAAATACTGTATGTAATGGTGTGCAATAAAGAATTATCTATTTATCTATAACACAGTTCCTTGTTTGTCGTATGTTCGCTAGGGACGTGCTCCCCGGCATATACAAGTTCGTGTGTCAGTCGGCGAAGGACAGCTACCTGAAGGACGTGGGCTCGCACTACCGCACCGGTCAGGCCTACTGCGCTCAGCTCACTGCGCTAAGGGGCCTCGCGGCACTCGTCCAACGTCTCGGGCTCACGGACAACGCCTTGCACGACGCCCTTTCCGCCGTTACCCCCTACCTGTCCTGTAGACAGCCTCGACCGCTGCAGGTGAGATGAAGGCTTTTTTTTGTTCCGCTTTATTTTAACACAGATCGTTCAATAAGTCCCGAGACTAACTTGGAAATGGCGTATATATTAAAAACTGCGACTGCCTCTGTGGCGCGGTGGGAGTGAATCCGACTGCTACGCAAGAGGTCGTGGGTTCGATTCCCACCCAGGATAAAACTTTGTGTGATGAGCACTGGGTGTTATTTATCTATAATATGTATGTATTTAGAAATATATAAGTATGTTTATCTGTTATCTAGATCCCATAACACAAGCTAATATTAGCTTACTTTGGGCTAGATGGCGCTGTGTGAAAAGTGTCCCACAATATTTATAAAAAAAAAATTAAAAAAAAAATGATTTTTAAAAAGTACTGGCCTTCAATAAAATATATATATATGTGTCAAATTTTTAAAAATGGAACATTAAAATATTGATTTTGCAGACATTCAAGTGACGCTACGCTTATAGTTTCGATACAATGGAAAAAAACGAGTTTCGCGTGTTGATAAAACATTGTTTTTTAATGGGTAAAAATACCGTTGAAGCACAGCAATGGCTTATAAAATGTTATGCGGGATCAGCTCCCTCTAAAGCAACTCTTTGTCGGTGGTATGCCGACTTCAAACGTGGTCGCATGGACACAAATGATGGGGAACGCTCAGGTCGACCAAATGAAGCAGTGACTCAACAAAATATTAACCAAGTCCTCAAAATCGTAATGGAAGATCGGAAGATAAAAGTGCGCGAGATAGCCGAGATAGTGAAGATTTCAACTGGTAGTTCACTATTTTACATAAAAATTTGGCCATGAAAAAGCTTTTTTCCAAGTGGCTGCCGCGTCTGCTTACAACTGATCAAAAGCAACGTATCAATGATTCAGAGCGATGTTTGGCGCTGATGAATCTTAATAAAAAGGATTTTTTACGTCGGTATGTGACAATGGATGAAACATGGATACACCATTTTACTCCGGAATCCAATCGACAGTCAGCGGAGTGGAGAGCAGAGCCGCCCGAAGCGGCCAAAGACTCAGAAATCGGCCGGTAAGGTTATGGCGTCTATATTTTGGGATGAGCATGGAATACTTTTCATCGACTACCTTGAAAAGGGGCAAAATATATATTACATGTGCTTATTAGAGCGATTGAAGTACGAAATTGCGGATAAACGACCTCCAATGAATAAAAAGAAAGTGGTGTTTCACCAGGACAACGCGCCTTGTCACAAGTCTGTGAGAACGATGGCCAAAATTAATGAATTGGGCTTTGAATTGCTTCCTCATCCCCCTTATTCGCCAGACTTGGCCCCCAGCGATTACTGGCTGTTTGCAGATCTCAAAAAAATGCTCCAGGGTAAGAAATATGACTTAAATAGTGAAGTTATCACAGCAACGGAGGCTTATTTTGAAGCCAAAGACAAATCGTTCTACACGCATGGGATAGAAAAGTTAGAAAAGCGATGGAGGGACTGTATCGCTCTTGGAGGAGACTACGTTGATGAATAAAAAATAATTTTATAAAAAAAACCTTATTTTAGTACTTGGCCTCGGGACTTATTGAACCACGTATACTCTGATTTTTTCCCTTATATACTAGAATGACATTTGGAATGTTGCCGCTTTTTTTTTAATAATTATTTAATGGCCTGGTTTCTAAGACCTTTTAGCCAAATCTTATTTTTTATATCATATTTCTTCAATCTTATCTTCTAATTAGTCCTGTCCAGTCGATGTCGTGTCCTCATTGTCCGTCCTGGTCCTTGCCCTCAGTATAATGGTGATTCTTATACTAAGGTTGTCAGTGGACGTTTCGCGGCAAGATAGAAAATAGCATTTCACTGCATATATATCATTGTCTTTCACTATAGCACGTTAACACAACTTTTATGTCCAAGAAATCACCACTCCCGCACATAAAACAAGATAAATGCACTAGTTTTAGAAAATAATATAAAGCAAGCGTCCGCACTTGTCACTCTTCCCGCCAAATCAAATGTTGCCGCTTTATCGCAATAAAAAGACCAAAAATAATAGGTGGTTAGTTGATTAGTTTGAAATTGTGTCTATGCAAATTCAAGGAGTATTTATTCGGATATTGTGTTTAAATGTGTTATAAGTTGTCATGGAAACACTTATCAGCTAACTTCAGTCTCGGTTTTTCGGGACGGTCTGCGCGCGCATATTGTAAAAAAAATTACTCTTATTTTTCCCTAACGCGCCAAAAGAAGTATAACTAACTATCTTCACGCTGTGTCCCCGAGGAGGTAGTCAGAGAGGACAGAGCGCCAGGCCTCACGATTCATGCATATTTCTTTCGCTTCTTGAAGATTCATCAATCGCTTCATACATTCACGAAAAAGAAAAGGATAAAAAAGTATAACTTCAAAAAAGCCATATACTATACTCTGATTTTTTTTTTCTTTATAGACTAGAATGACATTTCAGTATGTCATTAACATTTTTAAAGTTGCAAGAGTGCAAGCATAGTGCCTTACTTAGTCAATTTAGTTTATGAATCGAATCACTCGACTAAGAGGAAAGGTTTTTAAAATTACTATCAAAATGCATACTGATAATACAAATAATGTTATAAATATTTCTTAACTCTTATTTTTGCTTTTGGACACACGACGGCGACTTGGCGACACGAAACCCTTCCCCATCACTGTCGGGGTATAACAGGGTTCTGTCCTTAGTCCGTTCTTGTTTAGCGTGATATTAGATGTGATGTCAGACAGCATCAGGGAATCACATGAGCAGCCTCCGTGGTTGTTCATGTATTCTGATGATATCGCGCTGGAAGACGCGGACGGGGGCAGGTTGCTACTGTTAAATTTTAGTTTTCATGTACGAAATCTTCATTTGAAGCGCTCGTGGCCCCGCGGTCTCAGTGTTCTGTAAACGATCACTGAGTTACGCAACTTTAACTATGGCTGGTCCTCTTGAAAAATTGGCGGCTTGAAAAATTTCAGCAGCAGGTAGCCACATCCTGCGTCTGTCTATTTCAACGGCGGGACAGGAATCCACACGGTGGAAAGTGGGCATATAATATGCCTCTGCCACCCCTTCGGGGATAAGGCGTGATGGACATTTTTTTTTTAAATCTTCTTTTCAGTAACAAAAAATATAAATAATAAATATTAAAACAATAAAATTCTTCGCTCCCGATCAGTTTAACGTATACTCACTCTTCCCTCTCGCTCTTGTTGAGCAAGCGGGTCTGTGCGATCGCTCCGTAATTTTAATATTTTTTCTTTGGTTTAACTTTGTATTCCCAGCTCGTGAATTGATTTATGTGATTTTAGTGATTGTGTTTCGGTAACACGTAAGTGAAACTTGGTTTTATTGTCGTTAATCGCGCAAATATTGCTATTTATCAATCGGTAAGTTTTTTTGATTTTCATTCTAAAGTGTGGGTATCAGTGAATTAAGTTGTGCCGATAATTTTATTGTTTACACTTTATTTAGACACTTTTTTTATTTGTGCTGTAAAATTAGTGTTAAAAAATAATGCCCTTCCGAGATGAACCTCCCGATAGAGGGGGAGGTAAACGCGTATGTGCTACTATAAGGTCGCCACCGGCAAAGCGACTTTTTAGTGAAATGTCTCCGGTTTTCCAAACACCCGAAGATGTAAACAAACGGGTACAATCAGTTAAATTGGTCAATAGTGACTTGTCGGAATACCATAATCAAGGCGAATATTGCACGTTAGTCGAGCAGGCAAACAGTTATATTGCTACAATAAATAATATAATCAACGATCAGGGATCGCGAATCACTTTGTCTAATAAAACATCTATCATGTATTTAAACCAGCGCTTGACCGGCATTATTTCTATTCTGGCATTAAAATCGTCATGCAACGAAACTAAGGTGGCAAATATGGCCAAAGAACTGCAAGCATTTAAATGTCAGCAACCAAAAATGTCATATGCGGATAAACTAAGGTTACGTTTGCCAGTTAAATCGGCCCCCGCCCTAGCTGCAGTGAAGGCTCTTTCAGCCCGACCCTGTGTGGTGGCTTACCCCGCGCCTGATCGTTCAACCGAGTTCACAACGGCGTCCGCGACTAAACAGGCACTTATGAAAGCTATCAAGCCCAGTGACGATGGCTTCCAAATTGTAGGCATTAAAAAAACCGCGAAATCGGGTGTAGTACTTCATGTTGCGAGCGAAAGCCAACTCAAGAAGTTGGAGTCAGTGGACGCAATCAAATCGGCGGGCTTGCGCTTAGAAAAACCCAAGGGTCGTAAACCGCGAATCCTAGTTAAAGATGTTCCGGGGTCTATGGAAGACCATGATTTTATTAGAGCCTTATATCGCCAAAACATTAAGGACGAATTAAAAATTAGCGAGGAGGACTTTATTAAGAATTCCAAAATAGTTCGTAGGCGTCGTTTAGTTAACGGTACCATTATAATGCCGGTCAAGCGCTGGTTTAAATCCATGATAGATGTTTTATTAGACAAAGTGATCCCTGATCGTTGATTATATTATTTATTGTAGCAATATAACTGTTTGCCTGCTCGACTAACGTGCAATATTCGCCTTGATTATGGTATTCCGACAAGTCACTATTGACCAATTTAACTGATTGTACCCGTTTGTTTACATCTTCGGGTGTTTGGAAAACCGGAGACATTTCACTAAAAAGTCGCTTTGCCGGTGGCGACCTTATAGTAGCACATACGCGTTTACCTCCCCCTCTATCGGGAGGTTCATCTCGGAAGGGCATTATTTTTTAGCACTAATTTTACAGCACAAATAAAAAAAAGTGTCTAAATAAAGTGTAAACAATAAAATTATCGGCGCAACTTAATTCACTGATACCCACACTTTAGAATGAAAATCAAAAAAACTTACCGATTAATTAATAGCAATATTTGCGCGATTAACGACAATAAAACCAAGTTTCACTTACGTGTTACCGAAACACAATCACTAAAATCACATAAACCAATTCAGGAGCTGGGAATACAAAGTTAAACCAAAGAAAATTTATTAAAATTACGGAACGATCGCACAGACCCGCTTGCTCAACAAGAGCGAGAGGGAAGAGTGAGTATACGTTAAACTGATCGGGAGCGAAGAATTTTATTGTTTTAATATTTATATTTATTGTTACTGTAATGAAGATTAAAAAAAAAATGTTCATCACGCCTTATCCCCGAAGGGGTGGCAGAGGCATATTATATGCCCACTTTCCACCGTGTGGATTCCTGTCCCGCGTAATAGGTGGTGAGCCCATTGCCGTGTTGAAATAGACAGACGCAGGATGTGGCTACCTGCTGCTGAAATTTTTCAAGCCGCCCATAAGGCATTCAACCAGGCTTAACGACTGCCATTTTACTGGCAACCGGGACCAACGGCTTAACGTGCCTTCCGAAGCACGGAAACGCTCGCAAATGTAAATGCCACAAAGTGGTCACCCATCCGAGGACCAGCCATAGTTAAAGTTGCGTAACTCAGTGATCGTTTACAGAACACTGAGACCGCGGGGCCACGAGCGCTTCAAATGAAGATTTCGTACATGAAAACTAAAATTTAACAGTAGCAACCTGCCCCCGTCCGCTTCTTCCAGCGCGATATCATCAGAATACATGAACAACCACGGAGGCTGCTCATGTGATTCCCTGATGCTGTCTGACATCACATCTAATATCACGCTAAACAAGAACGGACTAAGGACAGAACCCTGTTATACCCCGACAGTGATGGGGAAGGGTTTCGTGTCGCCAAGTCGCCGTCGTGTGTCCAAAAGCAAAAATAAGAGTTAAGAAATATTTATAACATTATTTGTATTATCAGTATGCATTTTGATAGTAATTTTAAAAACCTTTCCTATTAGTTGAGTGATTCGATTCATAAACTAAATCGACTAAGTAAGGCACTATGCTTGCTCTCTTGCAACATTAAAAATGTTAATGACATACTGAAATGTCATTCTAGTCTATAAAGAAAAAATCAGAGTATAGTATATGGCTTTTTTAAAGTTATACTTTTTTTTCCTTTTCTTATTCGTGAATGTATGAAGCGATTGATGAATCTTCAAGAAGCGAAAGAAATATGCATGGATCGTGAGGCCTGGCGCTCTGTCCTCTCTGACTACCTCCTTAGGGACACAGCGTGAAGATAGTTAGTTATACTTCTTTTGGCGCGTTAGGGAAAAATAAGAGTAATTTTTTTACAATATGCGCGCGCAGACCGTCCCGAAAAACCAAGACTGAAGTTAGCTGATTAGTGTCTCCATGACAACTTATAACTACATTCGAAGTAGTTTTCAAGCACCTGAAGTTACGAGGGGCGTTCAATGTATTCTCGGTATCGGGGTAATATACTAATGATGAGGGTAATTAAATTATCTCATTAGTTTATGACACTCATTGAGGGTATAAATACAAAATTTTATTTGATTGTCGCCATTAGTATTCAAAATATCATTTCGGAAAGGCCACTACGATGACTGATACGACAATGTTGAAAAAAATCGAGCATCGCGCTGTGATAAAATTCCTCACAAAACAAGGAAAGACTCAAAAAGTAATTCACGAAGAAATGATGGCTGTTTACCAAGATTCTGCCCCTTTATTATCTACAATTCAGAAGTGGTCAAGTGAATTTAAACGGGATAGAGAGAGTATTGAAGACGATCCTCGTGCCGGTGGGCTGGTTAGTGCCGCTACTGAAGAAAACGTAAAAAATGTTAAGAAACTTGTACTCAAAGATGCCCGTGTGAGAGTGAAAATATTAGCAGAAAGAACCAAGCTATCTGTGGGTACCATTCACACTATCCTTCATGACCATCTGAATTTGTCAAAGGTCAGTGCAAGATGGGTGCCGCGAATGCTCACAGCGCTTCAGAAACAAGTGCGAGTTGATTGTTGCAAGGAGTTTTTGGAGCTCTGTGGTGAAAATCCGCAAAGTATTTATGATCGGATTGTTACTGGTGATGAAACGTGGGTTCATTACTATGATCCTGAGAGCAAGCAAGAGTCTATGCAGTGGCATAAAAAGGAACAGCCCCACCGAAGAAGTTCAAAGTCAGCCCATCCGCCGGAAAGCTCATGGCCACAGTGTTTTGGGATTCCAAGGCAATCTTATTAATTGAGTACACAAAAAAAGGTGAGAGTATTACTGGCGCAACTTACGCTAACACCCTGCGCAATTTAAAGGAGGCAATAAAAGAAAAAAGACGGGTAAAATTGACCGCAGGTGCATTGCTTCTGCACGACAACGCGCCTGTTCACAAGGCGCGCATTGCTTGGCAATGCGCGCCTTGCAATCCTGCACAGCAGCATTGGTGCTGCTGTGCAGGATTGCGGATTTGCGGATTTGAAGAAATCAATCATCCACCCTACAGCCCGGACCTAGCCCCTAGTGATTACTTTCTGTTCCCAAATCTCAAAAAAGAACTTCGAGGCAAGCATTTTTCCGACGATGAAGAGTTAAAGGCAGCAATTAACGATCATTTTTCAGACCAGGAAGAAAAATATTTTTTGGAGGGAATTGAAAAGTTATTTTCCATGACAAATAAGTGTGTTCAGATCCTAGGGGACTACATTGAAAAATAAATTTTATTCAGAATTTTCTGCTTATTCTTTCATGCCGATACCGAGAATACATTGAACTCCCCTCTATAGTCAACATTTTAGTTTTTTCTACATACGTGGGATAAGGAAAATATTTTTTTTTTGTTAAAAGATTTACTCAACTAACAATTAGGTAATCGTTTTACCACCTAAATAAATATAAAATTACTTTTAAAATAAACTAATGATGAGGGTAATTAAATTATCTCATTAGTTTATGGCACTCATTGAGGGTATAAATACAAAATTTTATTTGATTGTCGCCATTAGTATTCAAAATATCATTTCGGAAAGGCCACTACGATGACTGATACGACAATGTTGAAAAAAATCGAGCATCGCGCTGTGATAAAATTCCTCACAAAACAAGGAAAGACTCAAAAAGTAATTCACGAAGAAATGATGGCTGTTGCGCTCGTGGCCCCGCGGTCTCAGTGTTCTGTAAACGATCACCGAGTTACGCAACTTTCACTATGGCTGGTCCTCGGATGGGTGACCACTTTGTGGCATTTACATTTGCGAGCGTTTCCGTGCTTCGGAAGGCACGTTAAGCCGTTGGTCCCGGTTGCCAGTAAAATGGCAGTCGTTAAGCCTGGTTGAATGCCTTATGGGCGGCATGAAAAATTTCAACAGCAGGTAGCCACAACCTGCGTCTGTCTATTTCAACATGGCAATGGGATCACCACCTATTACGTGGGACAGGTAAATCCACACGGTGAAAAGTGGGCATATAATATGCCTCTGCCACCCCTTCGGGGATAAGGCGTGATGGATATTTATTTTATTTTATTTAAAATAAACAAAACATAATGATAAACGCTTTATAGC
The DNA here is from genome assembly GCA_948477245.1 of Thumatha senex. Taxonomy (NCBI): domain Eukaryota; kingdom Metazoa; phylum Arthropoda; class Insecta; order Lepidoptera; family Erebidae; genus Thumatha; species Thumatha senex. Next base: position 4,116,164 of record OX419734.1, read on the forward strand.
GATCATATCACCGCCTTCGGGACCCCTGTGGTTATCCTTCCGATGGCTCACCCGCGACTCCCGGCCATAGAAGGAAGTGATACGTGTGGTTTTAGTCGGTAGAAGCCCGGCATAAACTGACGAATTAAAATGACGATTAAAATATAGTAAAGAATTTTAACTTGTTTCGGTACAGTTCGGGTAGTTCAGTGGCTAGAATTTTGCCCTGGATAGGCAAAGGTCACGGGTTCAATCTCCTTCTCAAACCAAGTTGTCTTTTATCACTTTAATAAAATATTTATGTAATGTTGTAACAAAATTATCAAAAACAATAAAATTGGACGGATAGATGTATGTATGATAAGAATGCATGGATGGAAGGCGAAGCCTGGCGATCTGTCCTCTCTGATTACCCCTTCAGGGATATAGCGTGAATATAGTTCAGTTTTTGAAGTTCTTTATCGACGTTGACAGAAATTTCATAGCTGTAAAAATATGTCGTAAAGAAGTTTAACTTCTTACTGTACTTTGGTACACACATATTATCAATCAAACTAACAAACCATAATGTCTGTCTATACAGTCATCGGCTGTGGAGTTCTACCAGACGCTCCTGAACTACGACTACGGCGCCGCGTGGCTCCACCTGCGCCGACTGTGCCGCAACGAGCACGCGGCCATCCCGCCCGACACGCCCTTACCACTGGAGCCCGTACTGGGCACTCCCTACCTACCCACTGATACAGAGTACCTAAATAATGTTCAATTAATTTTTAGTTAGGTATATAGTCATAAAATTAAGTCAATTAGTTAAGAGAATTTTGTCACAATAAATATATAAGCAGAAAGGAAACTTTATACAAACGTGCGAGACGGTCTAACCACATAGACGCACATATCTACTGAGAGCCGAGTCTGCTATTTCAATCGTGTTGGAATAGAATTGAAATCATCGCTCAATACAAAGTCAAACGTACAATGTTGACAACTTGCGTTATCTTTCGCACTCCAATAGACTTCTATCGGTCGGCCGGTAGAATTATACTAACACGTGACGCACTAAGCCGCTAGTCAGTTGCATTTTTGATAGTTTACTAACATTTTGACTGCAATTTTTTGTTGCAAATTTGAATGCAAAAAACAGCAAATCTGGTTCTATTCTACGGCTTGTCAAGAGTAGACTCGGCATCCAGGCCGCAAGAGCGGATATAACAGTGCTGCGTGAGTCTGCCAGTTGCGGTTGAGTACTAGTTGACGCCCGCCGCTTCGCCCGCGTAGAGAAGTTTCCCGGGATAAAAAGTAGCCTATGTGTTATTCTGATATGTAAGCTATATTATTGTAAAGTTTCATCAAAATCAATTCAGTAGATTATGCGTTAAAGAGTAACAAACATCCATACTTACAAACTTGCGTTTATAATATTAATAGGATTGTTATTTTAGTATTGAGAGTGACCATCCTAACCCTAATCGAAAGGTTTACTATTATATTGCCAGTGCTAATTATCTCAGGTATAGCATAATTAATTATATAAAAAACGCTTCAGTGGAAGATAGATACGTAATTTTAGATTAAGGCCTAGTTTCCTTACTGCTTTAATATATGTACTGTATTTTTTTTATGTCATGTCAATGTGCGTTGACGGAGCAGATATGACAGAAAAGTTATGAAAATGTAAATAATATCAGGACAGGGAGCATCCATACATTACGTGACGTGCTTGAGCTCCTCTGATGTTGCAAACGTCCATAGCCTACTTTTCATCAGGTGGACTGGTGGTAAAAAAAAAAACTATAAGATCTTACTATTTAAAATTAAAATTGTACACGCAGGTTTTATTTTTTATTAATAGATTTTTATCATAGTTGCCCAAAAAATACGTTATATATTACTGCAGTGATGTTCTAATATTACGTGGGACGTGAGATTTGGTTTGACATCCCTCTTATGTCGTTACGTAATTTATGGACGCCCCCAGAAGTAACTGTATATGCCGCTCAAACTATTTGGAAAGTATTTGTCACAAATAATAAATAACGATAGCACATATCCCTCCTCCTTCTCTCCTTCGCACAAGTGTACAATCTCAGATTAAATTTTACAGGAGAGATTTGCTAAAATTTTAGCGAGTAATAAATGTTGCATAAATAAACTTCTAAGCATTTTATGGTTTTTGTTATCATCATCCTAGCGTCTGTCCAAGTTGCGTCTCACGGCGCCCGGGGTCTGCTTAGTTGTATTTTTATTCTTACACTAATTGACGCTCCGCACGGGTGGTGAAGTTTTCTCGTGTCCCACAGGAACTTGTTCCCGGGATAAAAAGTAGCCTATGTGTTATTCTCACGTGAAAGTTATATAATTGTAAAATTTCATCAAAATCCATTCAGTAGATTTTGCGTGAGAGTAACAAACATCTATTCTTACAAACTTTCGCGTTTATAATATTAGTAGATTTAACTTCTGAAATAACCTACCCGCGGTTCTACCTGCGTGGTGAAGTTTTCTCGTACCCCATTCCCACAGGACGTTGGTATCGCCATAAAAAGTAGCCCATGTGTGAATCCCGGGTGGCGGTAAGGGGACCCAGGCGCGTGCGGTCCATACATGCAAATAAGCACTGCATACCCTAGCCCAATCCCAATACTACAAGTTGTATAAATAATTAATTCCCTATACAATGAAATATGTGATAGTGCCATCTATTAGTATTTGAAGGAACTTCTAACATAACACCTAGCAGTATGTAAGGAGGTCGGTGCCTGCGACTAGCAGCGCTGCGCGCGGATTTATGCAAAGCTGATGTTTGCTTTTTGTAATCATATTTTTATAGGGCAAATCATTTGATTGTATGTGTCAATTTTACGATTGTGTGCGAAATTATAAGTCGCGGAGGAAGCACTGCCTCTGAGTATAGACATAATTAAGTAGTTGTCAAAAATAGAGTTGTTTCGAATATAGATCTATTTTTATTTTATGCAAGGTCTACAGGACGGTTAGCACGGAGGCTCTACCGGTGATGGCAGGGGTTCTCCCGGTTGATCTCGAAATTCAGAGACGCGCGGCTTTATACTATTCGGCTAAGGATGGCATGGATGATAGGTTTTTGTTAGAAAGAGATCGCCATAGAATTGCCAGACTGTATCGTGATAATGTACGTGAAGAACTTTAGACGAATGGCAGCTGCGTTGGAACACTTCCATCAAAGGGCGCCACCTCTACCAGTTTTTCCCAGACGTTCGTGAACGCCTGGGAATGTCCTGGCTGGAGGTTGATCACTGTGTTGCTCAATTTCTCACGGGACATGGTAACTTCAGGAGCAAATTACAATCGTTTAAGCTGGTTGAGTCACCGTTCTGTCAGTGTTCAACTGCTGACGCCAAATATGATCAGACCGCCCATCGTATACTTTGGGAGTGTAGCATTTGGCAAAATGAGCGATATAATTTGCTTAATTGTTTACAAGTAACGTCGGGAGTAGTTTACTATGCGGATCTAGTGGCATCGAGGGTGAATTTTTGTGCTTTTAAACGTTTCTGCCATACATATTACTGATATCAAACAGCTCACATAGGACCCGTAATATACTAGTTCCGTGGTGCTTCCCTATTTCTATAGGATTTACACCTAGTTGCTTTCCAGGTCTCCCGCTTTGCAATGGAGGGATGAGGCATTACGTTCTTTTCTTACTTCCTCACATTATCTTCTGATTAATTTCGTTGCGGGTTCCAAGACATGCTAACTTCTCCTGGGACATCACCGAGATCGAGCTCGGTGTAACTTTTCTGGTGTTTTGGTCATTGCTGTAGATCCTGGTTTACAGGAGTCACAGTAATGGGAATGGGTGGGATTAGTCCCAAAGAAAAAATATAGATCTAGTTTTTTAGGTTGTATAATATGAATACGCCATTTGTAATTAAAATATTGTTTCATTAAAGAGCTGTCGAGCGACTTTAAGCGCCGTGTTTAATAATTAATTACTTAGTTTACTAGAATAACTGTACATTATAGAAAATTATAGCTGTGAGATCTGTGCTGGTGATGTGTGTTTAAATAAATTAAAAACTCGCGTTTTCTCGACGTCGTTTGATAAAAAAAAACAATATTATTGTCAGAGGACGTTCTGTTCGCGATTTGAATCTAATTAAAAAAAAAGGTAATAGCATACGTTATTTTAATAAAAAGTATTACGATAATTATATCTGGCTAGCGGGCTGTGTACACACAAATAAATTATTTTGTTTTCCTTGTATATTATTTTCAAAACAAGATTAAATATATAAATAATTTTTACTACGCGGCTGCTAAACACGATTTATCGAAAAAAACTTATAGATTCTTGTTTATAGTTCCAATTTTTTGGAAAAGGTAGAATAGAGTTTAGTTTGAATGGCCAGTTCAAATTATACGTTGATAAGCACAACGCAAAAGTTGATAGGAATATAAATATTTTTATACCATTGATAGACGATTTCGTGGTCATGATGAACACGCTTCATCATATAATACTTAAAGGTAATTTTTTGGAACTTGTAGATCTGTTAGCTAAATATAACGGTAATTTAGAAACTCATTTTTATAATATGCCTCTGCCACCCCTTCGGGGATAAGGCGTGATGGATATTTATTTATTTTATTTTACAATCGACGTCTGGTAGCTCATTTACGGGGTTGTCGAATGGAACTCAAAATGATCTGATTTCTAGCGTCGCGTCTGTTATGTATAATGAGATAAAAAAAGAAATAACACATTCTGATTTTGTTGCTGTTATTGTTGACGAAATTCCGGATGTCAGCGGTCGCGAACAGTTAGTTCTTGTTTTGAGATATTTTCGCAACTCAGAAATAATAGATCGATGTTAGTTATGATCGGAGAGCTGTCACTTTAAGCTCGATTATTATCAACGTTTTAAAGGAATTTAATTGCCTAAATAAAGTAGTTGCTCAAACTTACGATGGGGCGTCACTTTTATCTTCTGAGGTTAATGGAGTTCAAAGCATAATAAGACAAAAATGCCCACTCGCGACGTGTGTTTGGTGTTCAGCACATGTACTTAATCTTATTATTTCCAAGTGTTTTGAAAGAGTTTCGGAAACCAAACGTTTTTTCAGTATTTTGAGTTAGTTATTTTAAAAATATTACAGATCCTGTTAACGTGGCTACATCAGGATAATAAGTAGATATGTTAATCCTGTCTCTAGCTATCTACATACCAAGTTTCAATGCAATCCGTTGCTATTTTTACACAACAAACATCCATCCATCCAAACTTTCACATTTATGGTTATTAATCACGTCTTATCCCCGAAGGCAGGCAGAGGCATATTATACGCCCAATTTACACCGTATGTACTCATGTGTCACGTAATAGATGGTGAGCCCATTGCCGTGATGAAATAGAGAGACGCAGGTTATGGCTACCTGCTGTTGAAATTATAGTCGCCCACAAGGCCTTCATACTTTGCTTAACGACTGCCATGTTACTAGCCCCGGTTGTCAGTAACATGGCAGTCGTTAAGCCAACCAACGGTTTAAGATGCCTTGCAAAGCACGGAAACACTCGCAAATATAAATGACACGAAGTGCACGCCCATCCGTGACCAGCCATAGCGAAAGTTGCTTAACGCAGTGATCGTTTATAGAACACCGAGTCAGCGCTTCATTTCTCGCGAGGACTTCGGGTAGGGCATGCATAACCGATCCGAAATCCTTGTGCACACCACTGAGGGGACCCACCATAATCTCTCCAGTACCAAGCGACGTCACCTGCATCAACGGTGCACCTGCTGACTAGCAGACGAGGCAACGAAGCAGTTGGTTGTACGGGATGTCAGACGGCAGTCGCTTCCAATAATGCCGAAAATTAAAGCCAAACGATAGCTTTTTATTGCAGCCAAAGAAAGGTGGATCTCGGGCTCCAAATCCAGGTAAGAGTTTGGCAGCAACAGGAAATCGCAAAGTGTGGATAATAACGTCTAACCTAATCTATGTGTCTAACTAATGTGGCTAACAAACACCCAGACATCTACACAAACTTTCACTTTCATAAGAATATTCCCCTAGCATCCTTGCCTAAGGTACGTAAGTACCTCATATACTGGCGAGGCTTAAACGCATAGCTTTATTAGTCTATGTACGATAATAATTATCGTAAGGGATTTATCAAAGGATTATTGACAGGGACCGCCAACATACATGTTGGCATGAAGTGTCTGGCTGAACCGCCTCCGCTCAATTTCAACGGAGACCCAAGTAGTCCGGTCTGACGGCAGTGAAGAATGGACATGTGTGTCAATTTTCTCTAGAGATGTTAGACTCGTTTGTCATCGAGCACCAGTACAAGTTGGTTCAGTCAAATGGTACAAGTTGGTCGAGTCAAGTGGTACAAGTTGGTCGTTACATGGTACATTGTTATTTTTTCAGGATGAGATTATTTGCCTAACAAGAACCAGTGGGAACCGAACCCAGGGTGAATTAAAACAAAATCTGGCAGTAATTACTTCAACTTTATTACAAAACATGTTGGTCACTGAACTCAAATACCTATACCCAGTATTTTATATATTTATATACTTATAATTAAGTATTGCAACCACTTTAGCATATTAAACTCAGTCTAATAAGTTAACTGCTGATCAAATGAAATTATATATTGTAAAAAGTTTACGTGTTTTGGTGAGGAAACTGTGGAAGGCTGTTTGTATGTGTGTGTGCCTGTACTGTACACAAAAATATTCAAGTTGGTTGGGCATAGGCGCTCACACATACAATCTTTGCGTGTTGCTGGTCAGAAATACCATATTATATCTCACTCCAGTTAAGAGATTATTTATATTGCATTCAGTATAATAGACAAATTATTGAAGTGATTATAACAATATGTTTCGCCATTGAAAGTGGTGCTATCTACACCAGATTCTATTAAATCTAGTGGTATAAATATTGGATATACATAATGGTACACATAAAATATAGAAAATAATACCCAAATCCATTATATGCTTAACAAATTCAACAAAAGTTATTACTATAATGAAATGGTAACATTCCAATGTTTGGAAATAGCCACTAAAAATAAATAACCCTATTTAGGAGAATCGATTAAATTGTATATTCAGTTTTACAACTAAAATGTCAACAGTGTAACAGTAATGACAGTAACTGTCATAAAATCGCTGCTGTATTGAGACCCGACATTGCTGTGAATACGATATACCAATTTCTGGTTTACAACAATGGGAGTCTGATTAGATACACCCTACAGCAATGACCAAGATTAAAAAAGTTACACTGAGTTTGAACTTTAAGGTCCCACGAGAAGCAGAATGTCTTGGAACTCGAAGGAGTTGGAAAACAGAATATTAGTTAATGACTGCTAAAGCCGGGGATAGTGGAGACCTAGAACATAATCACAGTTGCAACCATAGCTTATATAATGAGAGCTTCGCGTTAGGTACTTTTTAACGAATTACTCCAGAAGAATAATATTTGTCGCACGTATTATGTGAGTAAAAAGGAAGTAATAAAAACGACGTAATAATTTTTTTTTATGTTTAATATGTCAGAAAAAAAACCGCGTGTGGGTTGACCAAACATTCTTGACAAATTACTTTTTATTGAATATATTACACACACAAGTAAACTTAATACCAATCGAAAGTATGACGTCCATAGAATACAACGTCAGCTATCGTATCAAAATAAACGCTATTTCATTGCGAACACTTTGATGTAAGGTCTGCATAAATTGTTTCAAACGACGCTTGTCAAATTTAAGAAAAAATACTAACGGAAACATGCGACAAAGAGATCCGATCTAAGTATCCTGTGCGTTAGAAAAGGACGCAGCATTACAGTTGCGCCCTGCTCTACCACCGGTTGAAAGAGTTCATACAATTTCTGCACCCTATTAGGTGTGTGAGACACTAGGTCCAAAATCATTCTCGCGTAAAGGCTTTCCAAAGCTATTCAACGCTGGAAAACTGCTCGAGTAATGGGTACCCAACAAAGAATCCCCAGTTTAAATTTCGATAAGTAGTTAGTTTTGTTGGTGAAAGATATATTTACTTATTTCAGGACAGTTATCTGTTGAAAACACATATATCATCTACCCAGCGTTTAATTATACGTATATAACGAGTTATATCAATAAGACGTACATAGCACTATTCACTTTATAGTCTATGGTAGCAACATTTAATAACATCACATAAAAAGTTATACGGTAAAACATTAACCTTAATTGCTAAATAACAACTCTCTGTGAGCAAAATACTTTAAAACAAAGAAATCCTCGCATAAAATAAAAGATTATGTATCATTAGACACAATCGGTGTTGCCGTGTTTATAACTCGTTCGCTGTCAGAATGCTGTGAGAGCACATTTTCAAAACCTTTATGTAACGCATAAAGGACACAACCGTTTTGTCCTTTGACTAGTCACTGTAAACTCGACTTTCTAATTGTCGTGAACCCGAATGGTCATGGGGCAATGTTGAGTCACTGCATTCTTAATGCGAACAAACTATAGTTATTTTATAAAATGTGTAAAAAATAACATTAGTTTTCTAGTTAAAACTATATAGTACGCTTGCAGTCAGCGTTAAAACTTACTTTTAGTTCGCGTAAAATTGCATTGATAAAATGAAATCTTCAATGCGTTACTTTATTTCGAATTAAAATGTATTTAGAGAATATTTTACTGATAGTTAAAATTTACAATAATGGCTACATCGTACACGACCAATTGGACTCAACATTTTTTTCATGTTAATGCCGAAAGCTGGCAATAATAAATTAGTGACATTTGATAGCCAACATCAGTTGTGATAAACACATTTTTTTTCCATAAAAATGCTGTAAACCCGGCAATAAAACAAATACAAAAAGACTGAACAGAAGGTGTCGAGCCGTGGAATGGTTATCAAATAATAAATAAAGTAAATATCCATCACGCCTTATCCCCGAAGGGGTGGCAGAGGCATATTATATGCCCACTTTTCACCGTGTGGATTCCTGTACCACGTAATAGGTAGTGAGCCCATTGCAGTGTTGAAATAGACAGACGCAGGTTGTGGCTACCTGCTGTTGAAATTTTTCAAGCCGCCCATAAGGCCTTAATGACCAAGATTTAAAAAGTTACACAGAGTTTGAACTTTAAGGTTCCATTATTTGTTGTTTATTTATCAATGGTTATCTAATAAATAAAAATAATATAGTATAAAGATACAAACCACCCTTAAATAAATAATACCTCTAAATTGCACTAGCTAAATTTCACAATAAATTATGTATACGGTGTAATGTGAGACTGACTTTTTTACGACTTGACGACGATTATTATTTATTTTATTGTTTATTTATATGTCTTCTTATGCTAACTATGCTATGTTTTTTTTTCACTATATAGTAGATTAATATTTAAACTAGTAACCTCTCGACTGCAATTGGGTGTCAACCCATTCAAGATAATGAATGATGAAAGTTGTCTTATAAACTTTTTTAACATCTTAAATGCTCCAAATAAGACCAAGGCGCTTTTCTAAACCCAAAACACGAGAGTCAATCTCGGTTCCTGTTACTTGTCTCCGTCTCTCCCGCTCAATTATATATTGGCATTTCACTCACACAATGGCGCTCGTGACAGTTCGGACTTGTTCGGTAAACGGTACGATTTGTTTTTGACAATTACTTACGGCGTCAAGTCAAGTTGAAACCTTATTAATAGCTTAAATTTTCAACTGTAAGTCAAAATCAGTCTGTTCATTTTAGCATGATAATAGGAGCCTATTGAATATTAGATACTACTGAAGATTCAAATACATTTGACGAAGTGTTCTTGTATTGTATGCCTCATTAGGTATAAAGGCATACTATAGTGGCCTTCCCATTTGGAAAAGAAATGCATGATTTATAGGTAGGTATTAGTTATAATGTATATATCACACACGTGGCGAACACTACGGTGTAAATGAGATGCCAATATTATATTTTCCACACATTACATAGAGAAATAAATTATAAAACCAAGTAAAAGGTTAAGTCTAAGCCTTACCTCAAACTACATAAACTATTTGAACAAATTTGATCACTGTTTTTATACAGAAACAGTTTAGTTTCTATGTGAAAGATATTGTACGCCCAGTCATGGAAAATTAATATAACTTTTTTTGATAACGAGGTCATTGAACATTGACTTTCCCTTCACCTAGCCACGTGATAAGACAGCAAATGACATTTATTATAACTAGAATAATGTGACACATTTTTCTTATTTTGCCTTTACATGAATGTCTTTGAATATTAATTTTGTTTCATACTTAACAGACATAGTGCCACATGACGTCAAAATATAAGGTGGTTCATCACAAAACTTAAACAAACTTCGATTCGACGACTTTTATGATATTTACGATTATTACGACCATTTTTATGGACTGTGGCGTATTAACAGTCTGGTACCGTTCGTATATATTTTTGTTATAATCAGCTACAAGTAAAACACAACTGAGCACATCCATACTTTATTACACAGATATTTTATATGGGCCTGTATTTATTTACCACACACTCACTTTATGTGATCATTTAACTATTTTATTTAAAGTCTCATAAAAGCAAAGAGTTTGGTTACCTAACGAAACACTCACTATATGTGATCATTTAACTATTTTATTTAAAGTCTCATAAAAGTAAGGAGTTTGGACTGTGTAGTCAAATATGGCAGTGGAATTTAAACATTATATTTTTGTAACTTATAGGCTTGCGTTTGACCAGAATCTCTCCAGATAAATATTAAAATATTCTGAACTTATATTAAGGTTTAAGGGTTGAATTACATCTGACCGCACACGCACACCACACTTTTCTATCCTTTTCTGATACCTAAAACCGTCACTTACTAGAGTGAGCAAAAGTGAGCGAGTCGCCCTAGCACTCACTCTCATTTTCGACTAGGTGTAGTTCAACCCTAATGCGTATTCCTAAAATATATGTTCGTCATTCTATTCCTATATAGGCACTAGTCCAATCGTGACCTAATAAAATAGTATTTACTATCTAATTTTGATATTAGGCTTGTAAGACTTTATGAACAATCAGAATAAAAGCCTTGCACTAGCAATAAAAAAGGAATAAAAAGGCATTTCAACACGCATTTCTGACAATATTAGATTATTTGCTTCAATTAATTCTACACTTTATTACTTACACAACTCAGTCCAAACTCCACTGCAACGAACTTACTAGCATCACTTCCACGCGAGTTTCAGCATCTTCCTCGATGCAAAGTATTTGGTGCTGTATGTGGCCACTATTAAGGCACCTAGAACTATCGTTATTAAATAGTAGTCGAAGTCATCCTTCAGTAGGTCAAACGTTTTAGATGGCGCTACACGCGTGTAGAACAGATCTGTGGACCGAAAGTAAAATGCTAGATTTTTTCGTCACATGAGATAAAAAGCGACTTTTATAGAGGCCCTCATTTGTACAGCAGTAGTGATAAAGTACATAATGTCAGTTAAAGAAGTAATTATTATTGCCTTTGTGTATATTTTACCTGAAGACTAACCACGATTTATAGTTCGACTGCAATTGCTATATCTATCCTTTGGAACAAAATCATACGCAAGGAATGAAACAGCGGTTTGGTCAAACTATACATCTATACTAATATTATAAAGCCGAAGAGTTTGTTTGTTCGGTTGAACGCGGTAATCTCAGGAACTACTAGTCGGATCTGAAAAATTCTTTTTGTGTTAGATAGCCCATTTATCGAGGAAGGCTATAAGCTATACATCATTACGCTACTACACTGGGGAGCAGAGCAGTAGTCATAAATGTCGACAAATCGGGCAAATTATTATGCATCATTGTAGAATTTATAAGCGACGGGAATAAATAGGTGCGACAGGAGGTCGAAATATTCCACGGGCGAAGCTGTGGGGGGTCATCTAGTAAATCATATAATATGAGACGGAGGCCGGCATCGGCGCGTCAGTGGACAGTGGGCGGTGGCGTGTGGACAGTGGTGTGTGGACAGTGGTGTGTGGACGGTAAGACACTAGCCTTTTGACAGTGGCGTGTGGATAGAAGTATGGCTTGTGAATGTGAACAGTTGCGTGTGGACAGTTTACAGTGGCGTGTGGATAGTGAACAGTGGCGTGTAGACAGTGAACAGTGGGCGTGTGAACAATGTCAGGTCGTTGTACACACCCAAACCAGTGACGAGCACGAGACTCGTGGACTCGAGTCCGGCGGGCGCGGTGTGCAGACGCGTCGGGCGCGCCACAGTGCGGTTGTAGGTGAGGTGCGCCTCGGCGGGCAGCGGCACGTCCGGAGCGGGCGGAGGCAGCACGGCCTCGCCGTCGGGGCTGGCGCCTCCGCGACGCGCCTCTAGGTACATCCACGGTACCTCCACTACTGCTCCCGATGTCAGTGCCACTGAGGGAGACATACACCTCTTTCAGTATATTTGTTAATAACGGGACTAAACGCGGTTCTTTTACGTACCTTTTGTTGCCTGACGTTTCGACCAGGTTGCACCGGCCGGGGCCACAGGCTGAAGGTATGTGAAATAACCGTTTTTGGTCCCGTTATTAACAAATATACTGATGGTATGCTACGCGATAGTTTAAAAGTTAGTATACTCCTCTTTATTGCTTCCGCAACGTGTATTTTTTTTTAAACCTTTAATTTTATTGCTTACGCATAATCAACTGTATTTTTTTATGATTACCGGACGTATCGCGGTTTCACTAGCTTAGTGCCCTTTTCCGTGGGAATATGGGGATAAAATTTAATTTAACCTAAATTACTCCTTATACCATCAGCTTAGTCCAGCTATTTCAGAGATTACCCGGAACAAACAGACACACAGATAGACAAAGAGAGAGTTTTTTTTTTTTTAATTTAAACCCATATATTAAGTGAAAAGCTATTGGTTTGGAATTACAAACGGATATCTCAATTTTATTTATTTTTATAGGGTATAGATTTCAGAGACCTAAATGCCCGCTGTGGACGTGACTACTGTTCAAGACCAAATTTTATTAAGTCACAAAACACTGGCATTTATAACATAAAGCGAGTGCTTACACAGTATGTGTTTGTCGGTGAGCGATCTCTCAGTGGTGGTGGCGGCGGCGGCACTGGGCGCGGCGGGCAGCACGTAGGCGTGGCGCGACACGCTGGGGGCGCGCGACGACTCCAGCGAACTGAACGCGCCGCCCGCCGCTACCCAGCGCTGCTTGCCCTCGTACAGCTCCATCGTGGCTGGAACGATACCCCACAAACTCTCGGTAAATATGACGAAAACAGCTCCCCGAAAATACATTTCGACGAAAAACACTTCCCCGAAAAATGTTCACAGAAAGACACTTCCCCGAAAACACTAAACCAATAATATTTCACTGAAAATACTAAACTATCATGATCTCATGATTCGAGTGTTCTACTTGAAAGATTTATAGTAAAATGTTTGTAGGTATATTTAAACAACTTACTATTAGTCAGTTCTATGTCGTCGTTCTGCATTTATTTATATCTATCATAAGTACTGTAAAAATTAAATTTGGTCTAGAGTATGATTAGACACCTTCAGAAAACATTGTATCGGAAAAACTTCGTTCATTCGACGAAGTTTTTCTAAAGGCGTTAATGCTTAAGGTTTTCCTTAAAGTGTTATATATTTAAAATAATGTCATTCAACGAAGTGTTATATCTATCTGTAAAGTGTTTTAGGTGAATTGTTGTTTCCGGGAACTGCTTTTCGATTAGCTTTTGTTTGAACTAAGGTTTTTTGGTGAAATAAATTCGTGGATATTTTTTCTACAAACTGTCAAATACGCGCAGTCACCATCTCTAGCGCCCAACACATTTAGGTTTATCAAAATCAATGTCATTGCTCATGTTCGCTGACGATATTGTGATGGCGTGTGCTCTGCGCGTTGGGAGTGTATCCGATTCGGGTTGTATCGGGTTCGATTCCCACCCAGGATAATACTTGTGTGATGATCACGATGGTTTATACTGTGTCCGGGGGGTTATTTATCTATAATATGTATGTATTTAGATATATATAAGTATAGTTATTAGTTATCTGGTTACCATAGTACAAGCTCTGCTTAGTTTGGAATCAGATGGCGTTGTGTGAGTTGTCTCAACGATATTTATTTATTAATAAAAAAAATAATAATATAATACTCACCGATCTCGGTGCGGCGATGTTTATCATTGTAGTAGACGTAGGCTGCGTAGTGCTCCGTGTGCACGGCCAGGGGCGTAGCCCTAGCGCGCCGGTGCGCTTGCGACGCCACCACGGCGCCTGATGCCGCGTCCACACACAGAGCTACCACTACATCTACCAACACACACATACAGAGAGTAGAGACCATCATTTAATGTTGAAAATCTGTATTATACATACATACATACATATTGTCACTCTATTATCCCCGAAGGGGTATGCAGAGGCATACTTTACAGCCCACATTTCACCGTATGAATTTTGTCCCACGTAACAGGTGGTGAGCCCATTGCGCTGTTTTAAATGGACAGGCGCAGGCCGTGGCGACCTGCTGTTGAAAATTTTCAAGCCGTTCTACAGGGCAATAGGCTCATCACTTATTACGTGGGACAAAATGTGGGCGTATATTATGCCTCTGCCTATCCCTTAGGGGTTAAAGGCGTGTCAACTTATGATGTATGTATGTAAAAAAGGAACACTAAATTATCTGAATTAAAAAAGGAAACGAGCGTGCTTTAGACCACGCAACTAAAATAAAAATCTTTTTTTAGCCTAATTTACTGACTATGACAGAAAGAGACAAAGAAATTGTGTGCCTCTCTCTCTTGAAACCTCCCTCTCTTGTCCGTACAGTAATATAAGAAACGTTTCACTTTAAAACGACATAGCGCGTAACCTAAAAACGTGACCTTTTTTACAACTAAAAATTTTCTCTCATACTTCGATAAAGGAGTTTCACTTTAAAAATATTACGCACCTTTATGTAACGCATCCGGTCCTTCAGTAACGAACAGCACCAAGTTGGGATTGATGTACTTGTAGAGCACGCTGCGGTCCGGCAGTACCCGTCCCGGCGAGTGCACTCGCTCTCCGGCCGCCTTGCGAGCCACGGCCACGATGCGGTGCCCCGAGCTCGCACTGCCGCCCAGGTGCACCAGCCATGTCCTTTGAGCTATTAATGACTGTAAAAAGTTCTTTTTTTATTATTATTTTATGGCCTGGTTACGAAGATCTTTTAGCCAAATCTTATTTTTTGTATTATATTTCTTCAATCTTATCTTCTAATTTAGTCCTGTCCAGTCTTTGTCGATGTCGAATCCTAAGTCCTAGTCCTTGCCCTCAGTATAATGGTGGTTCTTATACTGAGGTTTTCAGTGGACTTTCGGCAGCAAGATAGAAAATAGGATTTAACTGCATATATATCACTAGCTGACCCGCGCGACTTCGCCCGTGACAAACATCGAACTCCCGTCAGTTTATCAGTCACGTCTTTATTCCCGCCACTCTCATTTAATCCCGTCCTTTCTTACTTTTAGCATAATGTATGAATATTTGCCCGATTTGTTGATGACTGCTCTGCTTCTCAGGGTGGTAGCGTGATTATATAGCCTTTTATCAGTCTCGCCTTTATTCCCGTCGATCCCATTAAATCCCGCCGTTTATTACTTTTACAATAATTTATGAATATTGACCCGATTTGTTGATTACTGCTTCGCTCCTCATGGTAGTAGCGTGATGATATAGCCTTTTATAAGTCACGCCCTTCTTCCCGTCGCGCCCATTTAATCCCGTCGTTTAATACTTTTACAATAATGTATGAATATTTGTCCGATTTGTTGATTATTGCTCAGCTCTCCAGGGTAGTAGCGTGATGATATAGCCTATAGACTTCTACGATAAATGCGCTATCCAACACATCTTTATATTATTATTAGTATACCTAGTTACCAAGGAGCAGGACACATCCTTACTTAGTCGGATCGAGCACGCGTTTATTTGAGTTGATTTGATTGAGATGAGAAGCGAGGACTTCCAGAGCTCGCTATTGGCTAGTCGCGACGTCGCGCATGCGTAAATCGCAAATCATCGGCCATACTTTTCACTTGTCATGTTAGGCACAAATTTTTTCACAATAAAATGATTATAGTAAGTTAACCTTAAAAGATAGACATATGCTGTCGCGGACTTTATTTTAGAACTTTTAAAGGGGAATAATTATGTAATACATAGTCTTTGCGTAACTTTAATCGTTTACGCAGCGTTCGCAACGGAAACTATCAAAAGGAATATTTTGTCCCCGATTTTGCCACATTTATCATTGCTGTGCCGCACCTATTGGTCGTAGGGTGATGCTATATAGCCTTCCTCGATAAATGGACTATTCAACGCAAAAGAAGTTTGCAAATCGAACCTGTAGTTCCTGAGATTAGCGCGTTCAACCAACCAAACAAACAAACTCTTCAGCTTTATAATATTTGTATAGATTGTCTATCACTATAGCACGTTACCACAACTTTTATGTTCAAGAACCACCACTCCCGTACTTAAAACAAGATAAATGCACTAGTTTTAGAAAATAATATACAGCAAGCGTCCGCACTTGTCACTGTTCCCGCGCAAAGTCAAAAAAAAAGTTCTACGTCTTATCACTCGGTTGCTGGATATTGGACTTTTGGCGCAAACATTAGCAATGACGCATGTTTGTCGTATATCATTTTCCAAAACTAGCGTAAAAATTGTGTTCTTGTGTTATATTTTTGTGTTATAGCGGTGTTGTTTCTGTTAGAGCCAAATTTCCATAGAGAGCTGCAATAAGGGATCCACTGAGTATAGAATAAGGGGACTGAGGACTTGACATCGACAAGGATTAGACATGACTAAATACTAAGAAAATACAAACACTGAAGACCAGGCTGTATAGACCAAGCTTCCTTTGCCTGCCCAAGATGGGCGTAGACGAAAAAAAAAAGGCTGCTAGTTTTTTTTTGTGGGAATGATTTTGAAAAACGAACGTGAATGTGCTATTTGATTTTACCAATGAGCGCTCGCGGTGGCGAAGTTTAGAATATATTCGACCAATTATATGAAGAGTAAATATTTGATTTGACTCAAAGAGTGGTGACGGACCTTAAAATATATTCGACCAATAATGACGAATATATTGACTTCACATATATTTTATCTCAGTGACTACAACGATCGTTCTCTTATAGAATACTAAATCGTAATATTTACAAAAACAAAGTTTTATTTGTTTATAATCGATAAACTCAGGAACTACAGACCCGATTTTTAATTTATTTTTACTATTGCAATATTTTATACAATACCTTTCCGTCATACAGTATGGCGTATCCCTGGACTCTAGCCGTCATCCTCTCGGCCACGTACATGAACATATTCTCTACAAGCGGCGCCGCTGACAAGGGCAGAATCTGAAACGATTTTTTTTTATGTTTGACATATCAAAATGTCGCCGCCCGCCTGATGGAAAGCAGAGACGACGATCCGTGACTAAGGGCCGGTTCCAGTGGGTAGGACCCCGATAGCGATCCTCAGGTTGACGGCCCAGAAATATGCCTTTTTATAAAATTATTTACGTTAAGGGACAACTATAACTAAACAAAGGAGAGATAATTTTAAAAAAAGAAGAAAGAATTATTACTTTAAAAACATAGTCACTTGAGAGTTAAAAACAAAATTACCTGCACATTTTCATATTTATCCAACAATATGAGTGCATGTAGCTTCTCATTGTCCGGTTTGTGCAGCAACGCAACTTGCAGGAGTTGCACGTCCAGTTGCAAAACGCGCTCGCCTATCAGTGAGCCCGTAATTGGGTTCAAGCTTATGATGAGGCCATTGCCTGTCTCCTGTAAGAAAAAAAAGGCTGTGTGGACAAAGGTCCTTTGCCTGCTAAGGAAGCTTTAACAAACGTCTGAGTTTGTGCGAAAACATGGTATACTATCTTTCCAGCTCCCTACAAAAATAATTTGATGCAGATTTGATGAATGAATATCGATAATTTTGTTTTTCAAAATCATTAGGTTCGATTGCTGGCTAGGATTATTGATTTTTCAAAAATCCAATGATGCAGCTTTTATTTTCATCAAAATCGGGCTCGCGACCCCTTTGAGCATTTTTTGATATTCCATATAGTTAAGGATTTGGCCTTGAAGGCCCACTTCAAAAATTCATGTATATCATTGTGTTACCACTAAAGGGAGCGTAACAAAACGGGCAGATATTTATACATTACAGTTTTTTTTAATCCACTGAGGTGGTAAACAAGAATACGGCCCACCTGATGGAAAGTCGTCTACGGACGTTTGCAACACCAGAGGTGCAGCACTCGCGCTGCCGACCCTTTAAAAACCTTCTAAGACCCCTTTTGAAGAATCCCATACTGTAGGCCTTCGGGAAAACTCAGGCAGGGAGCTCATTACACATCATAAGCGTACGCGAAATAAAGCTTCTATCGGACCTAACCGTATGTGAGCGCTCCGGACGCAAAGTGTTATTAAAAAATGTAGTCATGACGTACCTCGTGTTTTCCAATAACAGTAAGATAGGCGTCATGCGGCGGGTGCCTCGTGGAGCGGCGAGTGAACACCACCACGCCGTCCGTGTCCAGTGAAGGCTCGTAGTGCCGCCATAGAATCGCGCCGGACAAGTTGTCCATGCCGAAGATCTGTCAATAAAATACATCGTTTATACTAGCGGCACGCTATGATGGCCGTTTGACATATTACAATAATGCAAAAAAAAATCGATTCTAGAAATAAAATACCTTTTTTTTTTTTGTTTTAGGCATACTATATTTAGGGTATTTTTTATTAATATCAATCTGAAATATATTATTTTCCTGAAACAATAAAGTAAAATGAACGGCCATCATAGCGTGCCGCTAGTGTAGTTTTTGAAGATATACTTCTTTTGGCGCGTTAGGGTATAATGATGAGCGTAAATTATTAGGATGCGCGCGCACACCGTAACGACATACCGATACCATGAAGTTAGCTGATAAGTGTTTTCATGACAGCTTATAAACACTCTGAAGTTAGCTGATAAGTGTTTCCATGACAACTTATAACAACATAACATTCAAAGTAGTTTTCATTTTTTAATGTTCTTTTTCTAACTAATTTATCATTTCTGTTACAAACCCGGAGTTGTGGTATATGTGATGAAATCTAATTAGAATAAAGAAGTATAACCTCTAACGTGTGTACATAAGTACACACACACACTTTTTTTTTAAATGTCTTAGATTGTCTTGTAGTCAAAAATTGGCAATCCAACCCTTTTCGATGTTTTTTAACTCACACGACTTATACTATTCATTTTATGTTATTCGGGTCTTTTTCGTCTACGTCTACTCGTGACCACGGCTATTGCAATATAGCCGAAAAGTCGAGAGGGCAGAAAAAGTTAAAATATTACCCTTTTCGTTTTGTTATTGACTTTTCTTGACACATAAATTTTTCATACACTTATTCATAACAAGTGCAAGACACGCATTCATCACTTTGAGTTTCCTTGTAAAATTTATTGAAATTTACTTAATTTCAATGCTTTCGTATCTAAATATGTTAGTAATATCGTCCACCTGTGAATATTATTGTGATAAAAACAATAAAAGCCTATTGTCTGGTCTAAAACATCAAGCGAAGCGAAGCGCTCGTGGCCCTGGAAAGGATCACTGCGTTAAGCAACTTTCGATATGGCTGGTTGTTGACCAATTTTCTTTACCTTCTTAAGTGCTTCACAGCGGAAAACAAGGTATTTATTGTTATGAATGATTAATGTCGTTATTGTATTTTCGCATCGTATCTTAAAACCCGTTGCTAAAAAATTACAGTCCAAATCAAAATCATTAACATACATTGAGATTTTAAAATAAAAGCCTTGAGTATTGGTCTGTTGGTGCACCTCTTTCAGATAAGGTTGGTTTGTGCACCAAAAATCTTTCAGGGTTCCATGTACATTAATTTCTTAATTTAATCGAGACATAATCAATATATATATAAATCAATGCCACTTTTCGTTGTAATTTTGTAACCTATCCGATCCAAATGTTTAGGCTTTGTTCGGACTATTTAGTAAGTAGATGGTTTTTGTGAAGTTTGCACAAAAACGGTCGAGCGGTTCTTCATTTAAGTGGCGCTAACGAAGTTGCGCGGGTCAGCTAGTAAACAATAAAATTTTCTCTTTATAGACATAGGTTAGTAGGATTCTCACCTTGCCAACTTCTGTGACGAGTACGATAACCTTGTGTAGTCCAAAATAGTCTCTCACAAGCGGTGATGTGGAATCCTGCTGCAATCCCTCCCCTTTGTGTATACTCTGTATCAGAGTCTGCAGCTGTTGCAACTGTGTCTGCAGACGGCGGGAGAACGCTGCCCAGATTGAACCTGGTAGAGAGGAATTTTTAGAGTTAGACTGCCTCTGTGGCGCGGTGGGAGATTATCCGGCTGCTATGCAAGAGGGCGTTGGTTCGATTCCCACCCAGGATTAAACTTTGTGTGATGAGCACGATGGTTAATACTGTGTCTGGGTGTTATTTATCTATCATATAAAAAAAGAAGATGTGTCAAATATATATTTCGAGGATTTATAAAAGAATGAGGTAGGTCTGCCACTCTATGACACTCTTCATACTCAAAGCTGTTACCATACAAAAATACATTACTATCTTGCTACGTGATAAAATACAAACAGACCAATACGTTTTAACATGTCATGTAAATATATATATTATTATGAATGATGTACTACAGTAACTTGTTTGATTAATCAATTGTTGTATTATTAATACGATAACTTTTATAAATTAATAATCTTCTCATACGTTAAGTCTTATTTTGTTATTTATGTTTAAAAACTTAATTTTATTTATTTATGACTTTTGTTTAAGTATAAATTTTAACTAAGACATATTTATTTATCTATCACGCCTTATAAAGGGGTGGCAAAGGCATATTATGTGTCCACTTTTCACCATGTGTATTCCTGTCCCACGTAATAGGAGGTGAGCCCATTGCACGCAGGTTGTGGTTACCTGCTGTTGAAATTTTTCAAGCCTCCCATAAGGCCTTTAACTTGACTTAACGACTGCCATGTTACAGGCAACCGGGACCAACGGCTTAATGTACCTTCTGAAGCACGGAAACGCTCGCAAATGTAAATGCCACAAAGTCACCCATCCGAGGACCGGCCATAGTGAAAGTTGCGTAACTCAGTGATCGTTTACAGAACACTGAGTCCGCGGGGCCACGAGCTTTCTAACTAAGACATAAAATATATATACCTACGTAATAAAAATACAATACATATATATTTAAGTTTTCATTTAAAATTTTAATCGTCATTCTACAGTGTTTCGTCAGTTAACATAACACTCGGTAGTTACTTATGATTATTATTACTTATTTATTTACTTATACTTATTATATTTACTTATACCCGAAAGGATGGCAGAGGCATAGGTACTATACGCCCACATTTCGCCGTAAGGATTTTTGTCCAACGTAACAGGTGATGAGCCGTGTTAAAATGGACATTAATTCTTGGATCTAATCAAGATGGTCACCACCGGGATAGAAATATATCCAACACTAATAATTATATGTATCCGTAACTCAATTTCGCACCCAAAACATAAAAAGCAAAATTTTTTCATGAAACTTATTTCACATTTACATAATATTTTAACTTTATTTACACAATATGCATAAAAATATGGATTAACAAAGCTAAAACACATAAACTGCTGTTTAAACTTGACATAATATATACTTGAGATTAATCACCTTATGTTTCTATCAATAAGGTTCACTGTCCATTGCGCTATCGCTCGCTCGCTCGCTTCACAGACTCTGACGCTACAAAATACAACTTGCAGTTGCAATACATTTACAATACACCCGTAGATCGGTGTATATGTCGCAGTCGGATTGCATAATCCGCCATATTACTTTAAGGCTAGCCGTTTTGATATGTGGCGGTTCAACGATTAGCCAAATTGTTATATACAAAAACTAAACTACCATCGATTATTAGGATTTCCAGAAAAGAGTGCGCCTAAAGTATTGAGATTTTACATATTCTCATACATACCAAATTTACATAAAAAAAGTCATTACGATCCGTCAAACCGTTTCGGAGAAGTTGATAAAAAAAGTATTTATTTTGCATAGACCATTTTAATGGCGCTTACAAAATGTCATAAATTAATTAAAGATAATATTAAGTACATTACTACCATGACCACCGGTTCGGAACGCCGCCCCCGTGAGAAGAACCGGTAAGAAAGTAAGAACCAATTTTTGATGGCCTTTTTACACGTTTATTTCACACAACCAGCAGATTATTTCTAGGCGTACCTGTCCTACAAAGTCTTTAACAGCATAATAACCTTTTAAATTTTATTAGAAACACCGAGACACGAGTTATATATTAAATTACTAATTGCATTTGTTATTCTTCAAACTAAGTCACAACTGATTACATTTACCTCAATTAAAGTACCGAGATAATTAAAACTATATACAGGTAGTTGAGCACTGCAGCTGTTTTATATAAACATGCTTGATTAATTATAAAGTATAGTATTTCAACGAATGAGTGAGGAACGATTGACGAAGAATATATATTGTGCGAAAGTAGAGGGTAGAAAGAGTCAGGGTAGGCCGAGATTTACATATTATGAAGATCACGTGAGCAGATTTTTAAAAAACGGAAAGTTCAAAAGTACTCGGATACCCAGACGTGCGTGTATGAAGCGATTGATGAATCTCGAAGAAGCGAAAGAAGTATGCTAACCCGTCAGGGATACAGCGTTAAGATAGTTAGTTTTTTTTAGTATTTCTCTTACAAGAATTTTACTTGACCATTCTATAAGATGACAGTTATAACTAATAGACATATATTATAAGGATAGTTTCAATAATACGGAACAAGCTAAAATACACATTCCATATTATTTTATGAACAACCAGAATAAAAAGAGTACGTAACTCAAACCTTGTAAAGATTATATATAGCCGTGTTTGAATCATATTAATTGACAGTGGGAGATAAGATATAGCCAGTAGTCTGAAAGTTTAAACGAGGCTTATACCTACCCGCGAGATGGCCGAGGACCTAGAAAAGATCGCAGGGAGGAACTAAATTGAGAGGATTATCTCCAGCAGTGGACTGCTATGGACTGAATATTAGTTGATAGGCTACTTTTATAGCGGGAACAAGTTAATGTAGGAATCGGGAATAGCTCCACCACGCAGGCGGAGCCCCGGGTATTAGTTAGTACTTACTATTTTAAATCTCTCTGTCAAATCAGTTTACGTTTTAACAGGCTGTTTGCCTCTCACCGCATTGCGATTCATTGGATTTGAAAGTAATGAAATGAAATGAAAAATCTTTAATCACAAAGTAACACTTATGAACGTAAAGATTCTACATTTACTTTAAGATATGCAAAGCAAAGGGTAAATCCTGAAAAAACATTGCTAGGTGCAATAAAACTCATGGCCATTCTTTTCTAATGCCAGTAATTACATTAATATAGTGTATTATTTATTCAAATATGTAATGGGCAATGTGACAAATGCATTTTATTCTGATTGTTTAAAGCCCTACCCCGAGCAAAGTAACTTTGATCTGCACTTACAGAGAATGTGCAAAAATTTTATATGAATTATAAACAATATTCGAAATAATAGAAGTTAAAATGGTTAGTGGTCTATGGTCCGTATTCCAGAACCTTTTTCAAAGCTCAATCAACGCTTGAGGCTAGATTTTGCCTTATAAAATCTACTCTCAAGCGTCGATTGAGTATTGAGTAACGTTCTGGAATAAGGGCCTAATGTATGAGTGTATTCATCAGTACTTAATTTAACAGTAGTTAGGTAATAAAATACAATGTTTTACAGCCATTTGCTCAGGGTGACGTCATAAGCATTCGCATAACTAAACTCAATACACACAATAATAGGTACAGGTCACGCGGCGAATGATGAGCTCTGACAAAAATTAGTGGGGATAGTTTGCGCATGTATAATCGCGCACAATATTATTACACAAAGTATCAAGTTTAATACGATTGCTTTGAACCGTTAAACATATTTTTTTTATAACATAGGTAGGTGGGTACGTAAGTAGGTTTATATTATTTACAACAAGTGAGTTCAAAGTGTTTTGCGTGAAAATATTAAACCATGATAGGTATTTTATTTAGTTTTCAGTGATCGTATTTCTAGAAAAAACATTTGATTGTAATATTTTAATGTAGAAATAGGTATATAATGTGACACTGACAATACTTATTAAAGTAAAAGAAGTGGTAGAAGTCTTTGCCTACCTCGGTAAATAAGCGGCGTGATTATTTTTGTATTAAACATGAAATTGTCGAAAATTTATAACTAAACTAACTATCTTCACGCTTGTATCCCTGACGGGGTAGTCAGAAAGGACAGATTGCCAGGCTTCGCGATCCATGCAAACTTATTTCGCTTCCTTAAGATTCATCAACCGCTTCATATACGTACGTCTGGGTATCCGAGTACTTTATACTTTTCCGTTTTTGAGCAATCTGCTCAAGTGGTCTTCATATGCAAGTCTCGGCCTACCCTGATTCCTTCTACCCTCTACTTTCACACAATATATATTCTTCGTCAATCGTTCCCCACTCATTCGTTAAACGTGCCGTGACACTTTCATTCAAACCTGCCATATTGCGTATCACTACGTTATGTATTCGGTCGGCCACAGTTACGCCGCACAATTTTTGAAGTGATCGCATCTCCACAGCATTCAATTTAATTTCATGCATCTGCTGACATACCCAGGTTTCGCTACCGTAAAGCAACGTTGGCACTAGCACTGCACACAATAATATTTATAATTGGTATAAATATTTGATCAAACAATTTACATAATGAACCATTTTTCTTTCTTGTCCAGATTGGACAGTCAATTTTCTCAGGGCATCAAAACCTCAATACGCTATTGATAGATTTGCCAAAAAGAGTAGAATATTTTATGTGCGTGACAGTACTGAGACTAGTGACAACACGTGCCAACATATCGCGGAGTAATGTGCGGCTGTGCCCTAGTGTGCGTGTAGGATTTCGACCACTCCTGCGTCCACGCTCCTACACTCCCGCCCTTCAGCCCTCTCACCCCGCCAATTAGACCTAATTTATGAGTTCTGCGCATTCCCCTTCCAATTTCTTACAGAGCTTATCATTCGCCGCGCGACCTATATAGTGTTACAAGCTCATACTGCATTAAGTACACAATTCTAGATATATTTTTGAATACATTTGAATCACAAGCGAGTTGTACACAAACCTAAACAGTACTTACTATACATCTTGGCGGCTAGAAAATAAGAAATAATATATGAATAAATGATATCTTTAAATATTAATACAATATTGTATAATAAATGACATGACATGAAAAGACTTTTACTAACTGAAACTAACAACTATTGACAACAAAAATGTTTAAAGGGCTTACCCCTTTAAACATTTAAAGGCATGTAGATAGTCGCAGGTTTTGGCTACCTGCTGTTGAAATTTTTCAAGCCGCCCATTAATCTTCAACTTGGCTTAACAACTAACTGCCTTATAACTAGTAACGAGACGAAATAACGGAAATTGTTTGTAAACGTAGTTGTTCGTAATTGTAGTTTCCCACGAAAATTTTACAAAACATCAGTGAGTCAAACGGTCGAATAGATTCAAAAATACTCTACGATCTATGATAAGCACTGTGAACCTCATTTTATAATCCATGTCTCTTTATGGTAACATGACAATAAATTTCGGAAACATACACTATACTTAATTATAACATCGACTATCCTGTAAGTGTTAGATATTAAAAAACACAAACCTTCCTTCTGATCGAATTCTGATTCAATAGCCGCGTCCAAGTCAGACACGGGAAGTTCCACAAACTCAACAGCAACCACATTGGCCAGAGCTTCTTCTCGAGACCATAGCACACGACCTGCACACGACATATGAACCAGGTTTAGGGCACATTACTTGTAGAACTGATAGCTTTTGGGATCTGATAATACAGGTCTCTTAGGTAATGACATCATAAAGGTTGAGTTCTCATCTATGGGATACAACATCATAATGATAATGAGGAACTGCTGGATGTGGTAAATATTTATGGTTATGTTTAGGCTGGTATAGCTCTTCAGTGACATCAACCATCTAAGATGAAATTTGTAAGAGTATAACGAGAATACTAGGAAGTTAGCTATCATTAGACTTTTGATATTCGGCATTATTGGGAGCAATGCTGCCGTCTGACCTGCCAACCCCTTAAAGGCGCCAGCATCGTAGGCAGCAAGTGCTCCACTAGCAGATAAGGTCAATTTTGACGATTTTGACTGCCTCTGTGGCGCGGTGGGAGTGTATCCGACTGCTACGCAAGAGGTCATGGGTTCGATGCCCACCCAGGACAAAACTTTGTGTGATGAGCATGATTGTTTATTCTGTGTCTGGGTGTTATTTTATCTATATGTTATATGTATTAAGAAAATACTTAAGTATGTATATCAGTTATCTGGTTACCATAGTATAAGCTCTGCTTAGTTAGGAATCAGATGGCCTTGTGTGAGTTGTCCCAACAATATTTATTATTATTAAACTGGGCCTTGTAATTCTTTCCTGGAGACCTTGGTGCGCCACACACAACCATTTTTTCTACTGTACCTATGCGAAAAGGAGTAATAAAAACAATTAAGAATAGTACCATCTTGTTGCATCAGATGCGTAGAGTCATCAGCACCCATGACAAGTATCCTACAAACTAGTTGGTCTCTCGCCTTAGAGCATACAGCGGACGAAACCTCTGGCTCCGGTACTTTCAGTTTAGGGTCTGTCCAACTGAGCTCTTTGAGTTCCAGCCCTGTTGTTATGCTATGAGCTTTTACTGAGAAACCCTGGAAAATATGTTAATAATAGGCTTAAACTTGTTAAACGGTTTAAGTTTTTATATATTTTAATGTTTGTTACTTAATCACATTTAGATGGAAATATGAATATAGATAGAACTTTTGCCAGATTAACACATAGGGAACATTTTATACTGAGCAACATCTTTTCCCATGGAAAACACTTTTGTGCAATAACCAAATTCCATGCGAACTGAGCCACGAGCATCATCCAGTTAATAATAAATTTACTTAAGAAGTAAGAAGGCTTATAGTGTGTGAGAGACAGGAGGAGACTGCCTTCAGTCTCATTCCTACTTTGTGTTGTTTACTGGGTTCGGCTCCAGATCCCTGTTAGACACCTGGCCTGGTGAGGATAACTGATCAAGTGATAATTTATTAGTTTTCGACTAGTTAAAAATTGTTAAACTACTAATATAGTAATAAAAAATAGTGGTGGGTGGTAAAAATGTGAAAATTTAGGGTGGACTACCCTACTTAAGGGTATGAAAAATAAAATACGACCGATTCTCAGACCTACCGAATATACATATAAAATTTAATAAAAATCGGTCAAGCCGTTTCAGAGGAGTTTGGTAACAAATTGCGACATAAGAATTTTATATATAAGATAGAATGGAATCTCTTACCGAGATGTTTGGAGCCCATTCCAGCCCCACCACTTTCTATTTATTCTAATGAGCACAGTCTAAGGCCTTTTTGAAAAAAATATAAAATGTACGGTGAAATGTGGGCATTTTATATGCCTCTGCCTACCCCTTCGGGAATAAAGGCGTGATAATATGTATGTATGTATGTATAAAATGGTGTTTGTAAGAACTGAAGTTAACTAAAAAAACAAAAACTGAACTATCTTCATGCTGTATCCCTGACAGGGTAGTCAGAGAGGACAGATCACCAGGCTTCGCAATCCATGCATACTTCTTTCGCTTCATCAAGATTCATCAATCGCTTTATACATGCCCGTCAGGGTATCCGAGTACTTTAAAATTTTCCGTTTTTGAGCAATCTTCTCACATGGTCTTCATATGTAAGGTACGTATTCCAGAACGTTTCTCAATATTCAATCAACGCTTGAGGCTAGTTTTTGCCTTATAAAATCTACTCTTAAGTGTTTCTTGAGTGTTGATAAACGTTGGAATACGGCCCTAAGTCTCGGCCTACCCTTCTACCCTTTACTTTCGCGAAATATATATTCTTCGCCAATCGTTCATCACTCATTCGTTGGACGTGTCCAAACCAACGCAGGACGCCCTTTTCCAGCTTAACGCTGACACATTCATTTAAACCTGAAGTTAACTGATACTTTATAGTTAGTTAGTTAATAAAACTATTCAAATAATAAAATATGAAAGCATACAAAAAAGTTATCTGTTATAGATGAGATGATAATGCTTACAGTGTCACTCCAAGCTTGCAGTGTCAAAGGTCCATTAGCACTTTCTATAACAGTAACACTGGCGGATGGGTCAGCAACATCATATTTCAAAACATCAAACTGATTGTTCTTTATAAGCACAATCTTTCTGTTGTCTAATGTAAAACCAGGTATAGCACTGTACCCATCCAGAGGGCTTAGAACCACATCGTTAGTGTTGAGACTGATGTATTCTGACAAAGGTCGGCTTATAAGTTGAATGGCATCTGACGTCACATCCAGGGATAGTAGCATTTGGCTGCTAACATCACCAGAGATACAGGAGTAATAAGGTGCAGATAACACACATCTGTAATGGTAATAATAATGTTAATATATCTGTTTTAGTTCTTTTACACTAGTGCTTGTAGTGTGTTAAAACAATTGTTAACATAATATACATACATTCATATCGTCACGCCGTTATCCCCGAAGGGGTAGGCAGAGGCATGCTTTCCCACCTAACAAGTGGTGAGCCCAAAATATAATAGAATTCTAATAAATTCTAAAAAAGGCTATCAGCATGAGACTTTGCAACTCGTTTTGCCTATTTCAGAGTGATCTGTTTGTTTAAAAATCTTGGTTTACAATCTTCTAGGTTAAGACACTGTTATAGCTACCTAAAAGGATCATGGTGTCAAAATCTAGAAGAGCATTAATACCAAACTCATTAATAAAATTGATAATAAGAACACTACTTACCCATCATTGGTCCATGGAGCTGGTAACTTTGATGAAGCACCTCTGTTTTGGCCAGAGAATACATTGTACATAGTTACTTCAATGTGTGCACCAAATATGGGGACCATGTGCACCAGCACATTGTTTTGCACCCACCATTCTGAGAATTCTACATGGTCCTCGTTTTGTAATGTAAGTGACCATTCCCATAAAAGAACACCTGGAAATTATTATTGAAATGAAATAAAAATATATGTTTATTTGTGTAGGTCACACTAATAATACTTATGAACATCAAGATTATTGCTTCTACATTTACATTAACTGCTAGATTCGCAAAGCAATAGACAGAGCTTAAGCAAAAACCTGGCAATAAATCTCAAGTCACTATTTTGTGGGTAAATATATATTCCAATTTTCATTGCCAGGCCTAAACCAAAAAATCCCAAAATTAAAAGAAAAGATTCTTTTCTTAAGACTTTAATCGTTCAAACATGTTTTCTGGTTTTATTTGTATAAATATTTTAGTGCATTGTAAGTAAATATTACCTGTAGCTGAATCCCATCCTCTCACCAAGTACGGATTTGATCCAGATACTGTTACTACTTTCTCTGTGACATGCAACAGTTGAATGTTGCCTGTTGAAGCACTCTCAAAAACATGCCGCCATACTACTTGCCCTGTCAAGGTTTGAGGAATATTAGATTATAAAATATCTACAAGATTTTATACAGAGCCTGAGCATAATGGAATAAAAAAAAATAACAATGTAGCCATTATTTGCTGACAATAGATACATATAATTAGTTGTTTGTAGTCTGGTAACCCCATGGTATGAGATGTTATTGGAAGAATGCTACAAGAAAGAAACCGATAGTATTGCCCCAATATACCCTAAATATGTCTGTGAATTTCCTATCAATATTAAATAAGCGAGATTTATGTTCTCACTACCTGATTTCAATTTCTGGCCATCACTACATGGTTTAACTGGAGAGGTTAGAGGGAATATTAGTAATCTGAGGATGCCTTCAGCTCCAACTGTACAGTAAAGTTTTCCTTTAACCATTGCCCACAGAAACCTGTTCCGAAGTTCAAAAGAAGCCTATAATTTAATCCAGTATTAGCAACCTCCACACCAACTATTAAATTTCTGTATGCATTTGAGCGTGTTTATAACATTGGTACTGATAATGCTCACCAGGGTTCACACATAATTCTTCTATTAAACATAGCCATTTAAAACAAAATGTATATGAATTAATGATTTCTATAGTGCTAAGAATTTGAAATCCTATGCATCATTTTGTCTGTATCTGTATTGTGCATAGAACACCCAATCACATAGTCACCAGTCAAAGCAATCTTTTTATTTAGTTGTTTTTAAAGAATAATAACTCACATTTAGATAAGTGCTAAAATTAATTAATACTCCATAATATAGTATTTATATGAATATTCTTAAATTCTTAAAGTAACACCGGCTGGTTACATATAAAACGGAAATAGTCAATAATATTAATTTACCAGTCTTCAGGTTGAGTGCAGCTAAAACATTTTCCTCTGTAGCGACAATTATCTTTTTAGCGGTAGATACGGTATCAAATTGGGAAAACTTGATTCTGCCCACGTACGTTTGACGCCTGAAAGTTATTAATTTCATTAAAAATTCAGTCAACTCAGGGCCTTCATTGACATACAACTAATATAACCTAAAATGTTTACTTACCAGTCGAATTTGCCGATTTGATCTTCGTAAATACATACTGATAAATTGATTAGACTGAAAAAGACAATAAACCAATTTAAACTGTTTAAACATTTTAATAAACCCAAAAAGTTGGGCTTAAAGCTATTTGACAGCAACCCCATTTCTGATTGACTGAACTTGACTGAAGAATTGCAGTATTGCCAAGGCAAAATATATATTGTTTTTTTTTTACCCCCTATCCGCATTGTGTCCCATATTTGCACACATATCTTTTTGCCAATATTTTGAATTATTTTCATGTATGGAACATAGAATAGATATATAGTTTGATGTTTAGTAACTTTTTGACATTGAGAATCTTGACATCAACGGAAGAAAGCTATATTGAAATCAACCGTCCACGGAAAGCAAATAGCTCATAATTTGAACTCAATTTTCCCAGAATCCCATGAAGATTTCAGCTTGATAATTTTTTATCGCATAAAACCATCTTCAGTGAAACTAAATTAAAAACAAAATAGCCTAAATTTTAACTGATTGTAAATTTATTCTGCCAATTATGTTGTGTGTATATCTGGGACAGGAGTACACATGCTGAAAAGTGGGCATATAATATATAAGCCTCTGCCACCCCTTCGGGGATAAAGCGTGATAGAAAAATAATAAAATAATAATAAATATATCCCAAAATTGGCCCATTCGTCCCAGTATAAAGAAGTGGTTAAATTGCTGCTGTTCAGATAAAAAAAAATCCATAACGCCTTATCACCGAAGGGGTGGCAGAGGCAAATTATATGCCCACTTTTCACCGTGTGGATTTTTGTCCCACGTAATAGGTGGTGAGCCCATTGCCATGTTGAAATAGACAGACGCAGGTTGTGGCTACCTGCTATTGAAATTTTTCATGCCGCCCATAAGGCGTTCAAGCAGGCTTAACGACTGCCATTTTACTGGCAACAGGGACCAACGGCTTAACGTGCATTCCGAAGCACGGAAACGCTCGTAAATGTAAATGCCACAAAGTGGTCACCCATCCATAGTGAAAGTTAACGTAACTCAGTGATCGTTTACAAAACACTGAGAAGGCGGGGCCACGAGCGTTCATATATAACATACTTATACTGTTCTAAATGCATACAAATGATACTTAAAAATAATTTTACACATACAGTAAAAAAAATGTTTTACATAGTTGTTTGTTGCCAAAACAGAGATCTTTAGTTTTTATTTTTGGTTTATTGGATAAAATCGTATTTGTAAGTGTACTTTACGCAGAGTACTTTTTTTTTTAATATATGACCAAGCGATCATATATTTTAAAATTCAATAATTAAATTATTAAATTAAAGTAGTAGTACTTCAATAATTATATTATTTAAGTATGATATTATTATAAATATCGTTAAATTGATGGGTTAGCTTAGTTTTGTTAATCGTAGTCCCACATACAACAAATAGGGTGGTTGCATGTGGTCCCATATTTGGTATTTAAACAATTTTAATTCAAGTTATGCATAAGTGTTGTAAATAAAACTTTCAAAAATAGTGATAGAAATATTTTTTTTTTTCTGTTTCTTGTGCCCAAAAATATAACACATATTTTTCCTGGAATTATACTAAATTTCATGCAGTAAAGGGGTTAACACTTTCTGCTCACTGCTATAACGGCTCTGTCCGCGAACGTGTTTAGGACTGATGGCAAAGTCCTTTGTGTGTAAAAGGGCCCATTCACTATCCTGCGTGGCTGTCCGCCCTGCAAGACTGCGAAGCAGGACTTAACTCACACATTGTACTGCATGGGCGTCCATAACCAGTACTTTTTCTTTACTCTCTGTTGTCGGTGCTCTTGCAATTATGTTGTGTGCAAAGACCTTACACTTTTAACTAGACTGATTACCAAAAAAATTCGTTGCTCTAAAATGACATCTATTTTCTTAATCGTAGGGTAGCTATTTCCTTATAAGCGGTAGCTAGCTAAAAACGGTCCTGGCGAGAGAGCTCCGAAAGGTGCTGTGTCCTTGTCTTACGCGCTGCCAGCTACCACGGCACCACGAATAAGTGAGTGCGCAGCCGGGTGTGCAACTCTCTCTCTCCCTCTCTTTGTCTCAAAACACGTATTTTTTTTGAATTTTTTTTTTAAACGTTTACCTCGTTTCTGACAGGGGGTCCTAGACTGTATAATATTTGTATATTATATAAATTGTTTTTAATATTTTTACTTAAATATAATAATTAATTCAGTAGGTACAAACAATCGTTTAAGGCATTTGTTCTGTGTTCTAATTTGTCATGGTCACTTATTTAGAAAGGGACACCACTACTATAATAATAATAATAATAGACAGAACTTAAAGAAGAAATAACTAGAATATGGAAAATGAACAAAGTTTATATAGTACCTTTAGTACTATCTAGTACAGGATTAATACCTAAACATCTATTGCAATCCCTTAAAACAATAGACATAACTGAAAACACATATATGACAATGCGAAAAGCCGTAATTTTGAATTCTTGCCGCTTAGTCCGAAAGTTTCTCCAAGAAGACTTAAACATCCAACACGAAGCAGACAATAAAACTCACTTGGCTTAGGCCCGTGGTCTCATATTTACCGATGTGTCCTAATTACATCGAGATGAAAAGAAAACTAAGCAAATAATATTAAATAATAATAAATCTTTATTCATTTAGCTCACAAAGTAACACTTATGAACGTCAAGAATAATGCTTCTACATTTACATTTACTGCCAGATTCGCAAAGCAATTGGTAGAGCCTGAGGAAGAACCTGGCAATAAAACTCATGGCCACTCTTTTCTAAACGCCAGTAATTACATTAGTTTGATTAACATGATAATAGACCAATTATATAGTAATGAATTTTTACAAACAAAAAAATAATCAATGTTGTGTTTAAAATCATATCAAAATTAGAGCGATTATAGTTGCCGGTTCTAAGGGCAGCCTACCCTTGAAGAAGAAGAATCTGGCAAGAAAGTCAATGAATGCCATTTTAAAATGTAGGAATGGCTTACAACATTACAATTACACTTACATTGTTCCTTTGGATTTATGTGAGAACAGTCGACTAAACTTAAGTTTACCTTAAATATAAATAAGATTATTTGTAATAATGCTGACCAGTCCCAACAGACGGCACCCGTTCACGGGTATGACGCATTATATTAGCCATCGCCCTTCTAAACCGTATTATAGGGAATAAGGCGACCCGATACATACGCCACCACTGCCAGGACACTTAGGCGAGCATGACATACTCAAAAACTGCACAGCAACTATCATGTCAATTTCAAAATAATAAATAAGTCTACATGGTGCTCACACAACAACAAAGTCAAATTACATATAATTATGTAGTTATTACCGGGACTAAACGCAGCCATATCTTTAGTTGCCTGGCGTTTCAAATTATTTATACTGTAGAATGTAAAAAGCAAAAAAATAAAATACAACATATATATGCAGATTCAAGACAAGTATCATATAACACAAGATTCATTCGAATATTAAATAGCTCGAGCGAAGAGCAAGCAACTCATTTCCATTTATTTTTATCATTCAAATAATCATTAATTGTGTAATAGGCCCTTTTCAAGAGGTGAGTCTTAATTTCCGCCTTAAATTTATGTAACGGCAGGTTCATAATGTTTAAAGGAACTTTATTATATAGGCGTACGCCAATTCCTGCAAAAGAGTCGTGAACCTTCTGTAAACGATGATGCGTTCCAATTAATTTATATTTATTTCTAGTATTTATCGAATGTATGTCACTGTGTCTATTGTATAAATGTATGTTCTGTTTAACTAACATAATATTTGCAAATATATACTGTGATGCAACCGTTAAAATGCCAATTTCTTTAAATTTTTCTCTAAGAGACACTCTAGTACTCAATTTATATATTGCACGTATAGCTCTCTTGAGAAGTACAAAAATTACTTGTAGATCAGCTGCTTTGCCCCACAGCAAAATGCCGTAAGACATGACACTATGAAAATAACTAAAGTATACCAGCCTGGCAGTTGCCACATCAGTAAGCTGCCTGACTTTACTAACGGCAAAGGCTACCGATCTGAGTTTACCCGCAAGACACGTTATTTGGGCATTACACTGCAGTTTGCTATCTAAAGTGATCCCCAAAAATACAGTTGATTCTACAAGATTAAGGGTATCACCGTTCAATGTTATATTTATACCCCAATTCCTGACATTAGGCATGCTGAATCTGATACATTTTGTCTTCTCAGCGTTTAGCAAATTATTGGTCGTAAACCAATCTACAACTTGGGCAAGTGAACTATTTACGCCGTTAAAATTACTAAGCGTGCGATCAACTTTAAAAATAAGTAACGTATCATCAGCAAATAGAACAATGTCGCACAAGTTCTGTATATAGAATGGCAGATCGTTAATATAAATTAAAAATAGAATCGGACCCAGAATTGATCCCTGCGGTACGCCCATTGAAACAGGTGCTCCAGAGGAGCGAATTCCATTGACATCAACATGTTGTATTCGATCATTTAGGTAGGAGGCAACAAGGTTCAGTGCTGAGTCTTTGATACATAATAAAAGAGTTTTCCCAACAGTGTTTTATGGTCAACGTAATCAAATGCTTTGGAGAGATCGCAGAATACACCAATAGCATCTTGACTATTCTCCCAGGCGTCATATATATGATTCAGAAGTGTCACACCTGCATGAATGGTAGAACGACATCTTGTGAACCCATACTGCTCCTTATGTAATAGCATATTTAAATTAAAATGAGCTTGTAAATGTTGCAAAATAATTTTTTCAAAAATTTTGCTATTGGCTGGTAATATTGAAATTGGTCTGAAATTACCAGGGTCTGTTTTGGATCCAGATTTAAATAGAGGTATTACTTTACTGTGTTTTATTAAATCTGGAAACACTCCTTTATCAACACATTTATTAAATATTTCAGCTAGATGTGGTGCTATATTAACAATGATAGACTCAATCAATTTTACAGAAATACCCCACAAGTCAGCTGTCTTTTTTGAGTTAAGTGACTTGAATACTTTAACGATATCGTTGGGGTTTACATATTTAAAGCCAAATAAGACACTACACTGATCCACGCTGCCCTCAAGCATGCGTTGAGCTTTTATTGGACAAGAATTTAAGGAGCTAGTTGTTTTCGCGGGTATGTCTATAAAATAGTTGTTAAAAGTTTGTGCTATATCTAATGTATTATTACACACTTCGTTATTTATAATTAACTCAATGTTATTATCACGGGGTAGTAATCGACCGGTTTCTTGACAGTTGACGGTTATTGACAATGAAGAACATGGAAGGGATTTATCACAGTCAGGTGTTTGATTATATAATTTTTCAAGTGATAAGAACCTTTGTTCATTGCTGTGACAAGACTCCACCAAGCTATTCAATGCCTTAATGTACTCCCCAATTTCTTTCTGTGATGTTTTGTATTTTAAAGTTATTGACTCTAAGGAATCATTTACACATAATTTCAGTCTGTAATTGATGTATATCCATCTCATATTGCTCTGTTTGGGTGTATATATGTTTTTACTTGTTTCTATTAGTTGTTTTAACTGTACATTTGATTTACAAGTCCTAAGAAAGTTGTTCATTCCAATTCTAAGCTTTTTAATGTGTTTCTGTGATTTGGAAATAAATTTATTGAGTTTTATGTATTTTTTTAATTTATTCCTGTTACTACTAACTAATCTTATTGATGTGTTGGTGTTAGTCGATAACAAATGTTCACCAGTTTTGTCTATTGCTGCAATAGGAATATTCAATGAGTTAACTATCAGGTGCGAGGTGATAGGCTCATCAAGACAAATAAGATCTGGCTCCTACCTCCCACACATTAGCTCATTATACAGACTGTTGGAAAGGGCAGCCTGATCTATCGATTTAAGATTTTCCCTAAGAGTGATGGAGTTATGAGCATCACTCAGCTCACACTCTAGAATGCTAATACGATTTAGAGCATGTTCATGGGTGTTACTGCACTCTTCTAGACCCTTCATTGTTGACTGAAGGTGATCTCGCTGAATGGTGAGCTCCATGACCTGCGTATGTAGCTCAGCCAACTCTTGTTTGAGTTGGGTGTTTTTGTCAATTACATTTAATATTTCTTTTTCACTATCATCCCGTTCCTCTAGCAACTGTTTGTTGAGATTTTTGCAAATCTCCAGTTCCTTTATAGTGAGGTTGAACTTTTGTTGCAAGTCACGGGATACTGCACTACGGGTCATCATTTTTATTTTATTATTTTATTCCTAATAAATATCAACAAGAAATCTAAAATAATTCTCAACACACTAATGACAAGATTATAGAAAAAATAAGTGAACTATTTATTATAAGTATTATATCTTATTTTTATTTTATTATTTATGTACAAATTTTATATTAATATCCCAATAGGTGATGTGATATGTTCTTTCGGTAGGTATTTGAATTGATATCATGTACCCTACTCTCAATTTTAATGTTCGAATTTT
Organism: Thumatha senex; assembly: GCA_948477245.1. Classification (NCBI taxonomy): domain Eukaryota; kingdom Metazoa; phylum Arthropoda; class Insecta; order Lepidoptera; family Erebidae; genus Thumatha; species Thumatha senex. The sequence continues at coordinate 4,153,484 of OX419734.1, forward strand.
GTACAGATTAGTAATAAGTAAGTATGCTATTCTTCTGTTTAAGTTCATTACGTGTCACAATATTTGTTTGTTTTTATTACGATTTTAGGATCACTAATAACAGTTCATTCGTCCACTTAATTTTTCACAACGGTAAAAAATTTGAAAAAAATTACGGTTGATCACTGATTCACTAATAACTTTGTCGTAGTCTTGTGCTTGTATATACTAGTATTTACGGTATTTTTATGTGTGTTTATTTGCACTTTTAACACTTTTTTATTGTAGTATAACTTAATATTTATAAATTTCCTTAATAAAAATATACAGAGACACTGTTTACGTTACGGCGTTAGTTGTTGTTGTTGTTGCCAGCCCAATCTCTGGGCTGGCAACACTAACGCCGTAGATGGGTCTACTGCCGAGAGCCATCTCACGCGGACCGATTATTTCGCATTAGTGCACAGTCTAGTTATAAGTATAAGGTCTTTGGTTGCGTGTTATGTCAAAAAGAAAAGAAACAATTCAGTAGACCAAAAATATAAAAATCCGGTCACGTGCGAGTTGAACTCTTGCGCCGAGTTTTTCGTACCTACCCATCATACCGCCATAACAAAATTAGTACCTTGTTCGAGGCTGTTGCCAATTAAGCTAAACCTCCAAATTGTATGAGCACCTATACTACTCAGAGGTCTATGTTAATATTTTCAGTTTCTGTAACACAGTTTACACTAGCACAGACACTGACGTTCACTCGATCTCTAGAGCGCATTGTTATAAACCTATTAAGTATGTTGTTTTCTATATATGTAGAGATTGTCAAAATGTATGTTGCTTATATATCGCCATGGACACGATAAGCCTGTAAGGCGACAGAGGGCAACACCGGTGTTAGTGGCTAGGGGTGTCGGGCGGTGTGGCGCCGGTTTCATCATCGCGGGTCAGACTCGGAGTGGGCTTCGCCGTATTTATACCCTTAAAAATTCCACTTCCATCCACAAGCATATAGCTCTGGCTCCCTCCCTCTGACCAGCCTATTAAGGCAAGCCAGAGTTCATATTTGTTGCAATCCCGGGAGTAGCATATTGGTGTCCAGTTAGCCCATTAAATGCTAACTGAGTCTAGAAGAGCAACAAAACTCTGAGGAATCGGGACCGAAGATGTGCGGATGTGAGTTTTTCAATAACTTACTGATACATTTTTTGTTGATATCAGAAGGCGGATGACTCAAAGAAACTAATCTACTATGCCCATACTATGAATATACTGTAGGGTTGCGGTATTCCTATAAAAGATAACGACTGTCCTCGAGGGTTTTATTTTTTATCTATCACGCCTTATCCCCGAAGGGTTAGCAGAAGCATATTATATGCCTACTTTTTACCATGTGTATTCCTGTCCCACGTTATAGGTGGTGAGCCCATTGCCGTGTTGAAATTGCTATTATTATTTTTAAAAATTGTTATATACTATGTATGTATGGGGATATGTTGTCAATTTTTGTATTTGTGGAACTTTTTCATTTATTTGTGCCGTAAGACCTAGATTTTGGCCAAATTGCGTGATTCCAGTTCAATAGTAACTACCATAAAGGTTTTCAAACCAAAACTTATAAGGTACTTCTGGTTGACCTGGAATTGTCAATTTTAGTTAAAAGCAAGGTCTTAATATGTTACAATTAAATTGAATATTCTGCTTAAGTTGACTAAAGACCTTGATTTTTATACACCAAGCAACTGACTGTGGCTGGTCCTCGAAATTGTGACCACTTTGTGGCATTTACAATTGCGAACGTTTCCGAGCTTCGGAAGGCACGTTAAGCTGTTGGTCCCGGCTGCCAGTAAAATGGTGGTCGTTGAGCCCAGTTGAAGGCATTATAGGCGGCTTGAAAATTTCAACAGCTGGTCGCCACAACTTGCTCCTCTCTGCTCTGAGTGTAACTATAGTATGCCTCTGCCTACCCCTTCGGGGATAAAGGCGTGATAAAATGTATGTATGTGAATAAAAAATTAGAATATCATGCTAACCCTTGATACTAAAATTACTAATTTAGGTGCCAAACTTCAAATTTTCAAATTTCAAATTTCTGTAATTTAAATATGACATTGGTTAATGGACACAATCTAGGGTGCCATCAAAATAGTATTTTCTGGTATTGTTTTGTAGATAGTATAACAATTTATCTTAAAAAATCTTTAAATTATTAAATACCTGCCAATTTAAAAAAGGAGACCGTTGTACAACTTGATGAATTAAACATTGATGAATTATACAACTTAAATTATCTCCAGTCGAAACCCGAACACACTGTGAAAGTGAAAAGTGAAAGTGAAAAATCTTTATTCATGTAGGTCACAAAGTAACACTTATAAACGTCAAGATTATTGCTTCTACATTTACATTAACTGCCAGATTCACAACGCAATAGGTAGAGCCTGAGGAAGAACCTGGCAATAAAACTCATGGCCACTCTTTTCTAACTGCCAGTAATTACATTAGTTTTATTTACATGATATTTGAACAAATTATATAGTAACGAGTCTTTACAAAAGAAACCAAATCAAATCAAAATGAGAGCGTTTCTAGTTGCCAGTTTTAAAGGTAGCCCACCCTTATGAGGAAGACTTCGGCAAGAAACTAAATGGCTGCTATTTTAAAATGCAGGTATGGCTTACAATATTAAACTTACATTGCTCCTTTGGAGTTACGTAAGAACAGTCGACTAAACTTAATTTGCCTTAAATATAAATAGTTTTATTTGGAATAATTGCTATAACAGCTATGAGCTGACCAGTCCCAACAGACGGCACCCGTTCACGGGTATGACGCATATATCAGCCATCGCCCTACTCAACCGTATTATAGGGAATAAGGCGACCCGATACATGCACCACCACTGCCAGGACACTTAGGCGAGCATGACATACTCAAACTGCACAGCAACCATCATGTCAATTTCAAAATTTATAAAAAGCTATGTTGACGGTGCTCACACAATAACAAACTCAAATTACATATAATTATATTAGTTAACCTGACGTTTCAGATCACTTATGTTGAACAAATGTACATTATATTTATAATGTTTCTTTATTATTATTATTAATTATATTTGTATATTTATGTGTGTTGACTTAGAGCGACTTACTCCCATGCATTTTTATCATTTATATAGTCTGAAATTTTATATTATGCCTTGTTACACATTTTGGCCTTGACTGTTGTCTTAAACATATTTATTGACAATATTCTAATTTCATCGGGAAGGTTGTTATAGAATCGTATACATTGCCCCATAAAAGAATTGCTGATTATTTCGAGACGAGTAGAATGTAATACAAGATTATCTTTATGCCTAGTGTTTACATTATGTATATCACTTTTTTTAAGAAATGTGTCTATGTTTTTGTGCACATAAAGTAAATTCTCATATATATATTGTGATATAACGGTAAGAATATTAAGGTCTTTGAATCTTTCTCTTAGAGATACCCTGGGACCAAGCTGGTATATTGCTCTCACAGCTCTCTTCTGTAAAATAAATATCGTATTAATGTCCGCTGAGTCTCCCCAGAGAAGAATTCCGTATGACATAACGCTATGGAAATAACTGAAATAAACTATTCTAGCCATTTTAAACATCAGTGAGCCGTCTTATTGTTGTTACTGCATATGCAGCAGAGCTTAATTTATCTGACAATTTTTCTATATGTGGTCCCCACTGCAACTTTGAATCAATAGTTATACCCAAAAACACAGAAGCCCCAATAGTATCCAACCCTGATCCATTAAGTTGCACATTGGTCGCCACCTGTCTCACATTAGGTGTCGAAAACTTAATTACTTTAGTTTGTTTATCATTTAAAAGAAGTAAACTAACTTTATCTTTAAATATATCGATATACAATATCGCTGCACTACGAAAAGGCCCCATTTTTGTTTCTCAGTTTGAGTAGTAGGGATCTTTCATCTGTCCCGACTCCCAATTGCTCTCCATTTTCTTTTAGTGAATTATCTGCTTGTGATGTTATTAAGAGTATAATGTCAATCACTTCTAACGCAGTGGGAACTGACAGTGTCAGTCGTAATATGATCGTCCCCATTATATTATCGATGAACTTCTTCCAGTTATTACTCACATACTAAATTTTTCTATTAACAATAGTGTATTTCCCACGGCTTGGAAAGGGGCTCAAATAGTTCCTATTCCTAAAAAGAAAAATCCTTCCTCTTTTACTGATTTCCGTCCTATTTCCATCTTACCGTTTCTATCCAAAGTTCTTGAACGCCTCATATATAATCAATTAAATTGTTTTCTTACCAAAAATTCCTTATTAAATCCTCTTCAATCCGGATTTCGTCCTGGTCACAGTACAACTATCACCTTAGTTCATATTACTGAAGATATCAGGAACGGTATGGAAAACGGCGAGCTGATACTACTGACACTGTTGGACTTTAGCAATGCGTTCAACACCGTTGATTTCAAAATATTACTTGGCATTATGAGCTCTCTTAACATATCTCGAACAGTAATTGACTGGTTTCATAGTTACCTGTTCAGCCGTCGGCAGTAGCGTAGTTAGTATTGAAGACACCATGTCCTCTTGGTGCACAACGTCTGCCAGCGTACCACAGGGTGGCGTTCTATCTCCTTTAATCTTCGCAGTTTTTATAAACTCTGTCACTAAAGAACTAACTTCTTCCTACCACCTCTACGCAGACGATCTTCAAATTTACATTCAAGCGACGTTGGATGGATTGGTGGAGGCTGTCAATACCACTAATAAAGACCTTGTATCTATTTGGAAATGGAGTAAATCTTATGGCTTGAAGATCAATCCTAACAAGACACAGGTCATTCTTATCGGTGGGTCTCGCATGATATCTAATGTTGACTGGAGGCTTCTCCCATTGGTTTCGTGTAACGTTACTAATATCCCATTCAGTATTGAAGTCAAAAACTTGGGCAACCTGGAGTCCTCAAATCCGGGAAATGAGCCGTAAAATCTTTGCCGTCACAGGATCCCTGCGTAAACTGCGAATTTTTCTGCCTGTTACCACAAAGACTGCGCTAGTACAATCCCTTTTATTTCCTATCCTTGACCATGCTGATGCCAGTTATCACAATCTCACTGAAGACCATCTTAATAAACTTGAGAGACTCCAAAATCTCTGTATAAGGTTCATATTTGGATTGCGCAAGTATAACCATGTTTCTGCATATAGAACACAGCTCAAGTAGTTACCTATCCGCCTTCGCCGGAATGCTCGTACCCTCTCCTTATTGTATAGTAGTATTTTTAATCCTCACACTCCATCATATCACAAAAATAGGTTTGAGTTTATGAGTGACGCACACTCCAAGACATTGAGGTCATATGTGAAACTAATCTTAAAAATGCCCGGCCACTCAACCAATTTTGCAGATAAATCTTTTTTGGTTCAGGCAGTGCGTTTATGGAATGATCTGCCTGTGACAATAAGACGGGCACAGTCTGTGTCTGTCTTCAAAAAATCGGTGTGGGAATATTACTTGAGTCTATGCTAATGTTATCATTGTTCACAAGACATAGTGATATGTGTAGGATTTTGTGAATGTATGTGCAATATTTATGTGTTATATGTTAAGAATAGTATGTATGTACTTATATATGTGTCAGAAGTATGGTGTTAGACTTTTATTTTCATCTCTTTATTTAATCTTATTTTAATATCTTTTTTTTTCTCTGATAATGTGTGTAGAAAGTGCTGAACTTTTATATGCGTACACCACTGCCTCTAATAAGTTAATTTATTTTCTCTCCATACCATGGTTGCCTGGAAGAGATTGCCACTGTGCGATAAGGCCGCCAATTTTACCTATAATATGCATACTGTAATCTTTGTTATTTTGTAAATTTGGTGTACAATAAAGAGATATTGTTATTATTAGAAGCGCTCGCGGCCCCGCGGTCTCAGTGTTCTGTAAACGATCACTGAGTTACGCAAGTTTCACTATAGCTGGTCCTTGGATGGGTGACCACTTTGTGGCATTTATATTTGCGAGCGTTTCCGTGCTTCGGAAGGCACGTTAAACCGTTGGTCCCGGTTGCCAGTAAAATGGCAGTCGTTAAGCCTGGTTGGAAGGCCTTATGGGCGGCTTGAAAACCTTCAACAGCAGGTCGCCACAACCTGCGTCTGTCTATTTAAACATGGCAATGGGCTCACCACCTATTACGTGGGACAGGAATCCACACGGTGAAAAGTGGGCATATAATATGCCTCTGCCACCCCTTCGGGGATAAGGCGTGATGGATATTTATTTATTATTTATTTATTTGTTATTATTATATACGCAATTTTCGTAGGTACCTCTAGTTACTCTAAGAGTGAAATGCGTTTTACCATTTTGCAGCGTTATAACTAAAAAAAGTACCACAAAGGCACAAAGGTTCGCAGCCACGCCATAAATATAAATATAAAAAAAAACGTTTTTGAACTCTTCGGTTTGGCGCCAATTCTTGAACATGAGGCACGGTTGCCGTATTTTATTTTCCAATACTAGTGTATAATTCGTGATTTTGTGTTAAATAGTAGTGGATTATGATACATATAGTGTTCGAAAATGTGCATGAGTGCAGGAAAGTGAAATATTGCAGTGAATTGCGGTGTTCTATGTATTAGTGCCTAATCGCCATAGAAAGCCCTAGTAAAGGGTCCACTGTTTTACTAGGGCAACAACCAGGACCTAAGTCTGAGAACTCGACATCGACAAAGGACTAGACATGATGTCCAAGATGGACGAAGACAACTAACAAGTGATAAAAAAAAAATTTAGCTACTTCCAGCTACTTTTTTTACTTTTACTAAAAACTGGCAATCCAGCTACTTTTAGTGAAATGTCTACTGACTAAACGTAGCAGTTGGCAACACTGTACGTTGCATCTTTACGGTTTACAGGATCCAATAGGAATTATTAGCATTAGCAATCATATTTAATTGCTAACACCACATTAGCATTAAGTTATTGAACAGCAATTGCTAAAATTAATTATTTGTAACACAGGCGTAGCCTATTTCACACATATAAACAGGTAGCTTCATCCAGGGTCGCATTCCGCTATCATTTAATAAATAACCGTGTTGATAGGTTATTAGTAATGAAATGAGTCGGCAATAAAGGAGTTTCAAATCGAACCAACAAGATGCTTTTTGACACATTTTGACATAGATTTCGAAACCCGATTTGAACAGCAATTTAATAAATAAATATTGAGGGACACTTGTGGAATGGAATCTCGACAACTGATAAACATACTTATATATTTATAAATACATAAATATTATACATAAAAACATCCAAACTCCAAAATAAATATTTGTGGATTACACAACTATTTGTTCTGACCCGGGTATTAATCCCGGGACCTCAACACAGCAATCGCTAGACCACCACTTACGCCACCGTGATAGACCATAATCGATGCAGTGAATCGCGGCATAGGTTTTAGTAGGTATATACAAAGTAGACCATTTGTAAAACTCCAGCAAAATGTCAAGACCAGTTAGCTAACAGCATAATCAATGACGATAAAGTTTTACTTTGTGGCATTTACATTTGCGAGCGTTTCCGTGCTTCGTAAGGCACGTTAAGCCGTTGGTCCCGATTGCCAGTAAAAAGGCAGTCGTTAAGCCTGGTTGAAGGCCTTATGGGCGGCTTGAAAAAATTCAACAGCTGGTAGCCACAACCTGCGTCTGTCTATTTCAACACGGCAAGGGGCTCACCACCTATTACGTGGGACAGGAATCCATACGGTGAAAAGTGGGCATATAATATGCCTCTGCCACCCCTTCGGGGAAAAGGCGTGATGGATATTTAATTTAATTTTTATTTTAATAAAGTTTTACCATTCTTTTAATTTTAGGGTAGATACCTACTGCTTGAATTATAATACTATACACCTCGTGAAAATCACAGGCGATGGGTTGTGGGCCGGTGCTAGCTCCTTTGATCTTGACCTTTTCAACCGCATTAATGCGCACACGTACTTTGTCCATTGAGACATGGAGATTAAGTACTCACTGTATGCAGTCCACTATAGTGGTACTGGTTGGTAGAAGAGGCAATATATATTATATGTTTGTCACTATTAAAGTGACAAACATATAAAATTTTTTGATAAGTTATCAAGTCTAAATGTAAAACAAGTCATTTTGTCCACCTTGCCATACAGCACTGCTGCATGAGCCACAAGGAAAACAACTTAAGATACAAATTAAATATGTAACTACTTGGTATGGTATCATATTCCAAAAAAATTTAATTGTTAGATTGGAATATAATTTTTAATAATAATAGTCTGTTGACATTAGATAGATATTTTCTATCAAAAACTTTACAACGAAAGGTAGCTCTGTTGCTATCTAATTTTTTTTACTTTTCTAGCCAAATTATTGGCAAGTACAACTGCTTTTATTGAGCAGGATAATTTTGACACTTCACATTTGGAAAATGAAATTCCAAAAAACTAGTTTGTAGGACAACAGATAATAAATCTGGCCAGTTTTGTCAGACTTTGGCCCCTGAGAATAATCACAATAAAAATATTGTTTTTATAAACCTGGTGCACCATAATGTTACAGGTTAATGGTAAAGATTTAGAGTTGGAGCTATACATTAATGCAAATTCTATTAATATTTTTTTTGCTACAGAGCACTGGTTAAAAGATCATGAAATCACATTGTTGAACTTCATAAATCACCAGGTTGCTAGCTCGTTCAATAGAAAACATTCTAAACGTGGAGGCTCTTTAATATTAATTAATAAAAACTTAAAATTTAAAGAACGTAAGGATTTAGTAGCTCTCTCCATTGAGCGAGTTATTGAGATTGCCAGTATTGAGTTTGAGCATTTCATCTTGTTAAGCGTATACAGTCCCCCTGATGCTCCGTACATTAAATTTGAAGAAAAGCTTGAAGAAGCACTGTTCTAATGCCAATTTTCTAAGAAATCTATAATAGTTTGTGGAGATTTTAATGTTGAAATACTAGATACATCATTAACTCCATCAGACAAAAATTTATTTAAATCCTTTAATCTGCATAGTACTTTCTTAGAACCTACTCGTATTACAGCCACCAGTGCAAAATGTATTGATAATATTTTTACTAATATTAAACCAATAAATAAAGGTATTGTGGATCCTGTAGAGTCAGATCATTGTGGCCAATGGATAAAGTTTCCTAAAATTAGTAATAAAGTCTGCAAAAAACAAATTTAAATTTAACCAAAGTCGTTTGAATAATTTTATAGAAAATATAGTAAAGAGATTGCCATATCTACCTAACTTTAGTAGTGTATACAGTCATATACAAACTTATTTAATTTGATTAATGATGAGTTTGGCAAAGTTTTTACCTCAAAAGCTCTACAGATTGGTGGTCGTCCTGTTTTCAGTGATTGGGCTAAACCAGGTATTTTTAAAAGTTGAAACAAATTATTTGAATTATATTCAGAAAAATCATATAATTTTAACCAAACCTTTCAGGAATATGTTAAAAATTATTCTAAGAGATTTAAACAAACATGTTATCTTGCAAAGCCAAACTATATTAAAAATAAAATTTCTAATTCTGTGAATAAAATAAAAATGACTTGGAATATCATTAACTCTGAATGCGGTAGAACTGGTGACCGAAAGGGATTTCCACTTAAAAGTAAATGATTGTCATGTTACAGGGGACTTGGAAGTGGCGACGGAATTAGAATTTTTTTTCGAAAATGTACCTATTTTGACAACTAAATCTCTGCAAGCGAAGACGCTTTTTTTTTAAAAGCGAAGAAATGTTCAGAGGAACTGGAAGACCAGTTCCTCTGAACATTTATTAGCTTGAATAAGAATCTGTTCCTTATTGCAGGGATGCATTTGAATTCACAGATATTTGCGCTTAGGATATTATAAAAAACTTTTAAATGTATTGAAATTAAGAAAACCGCGGACCTTTGGGAATTATCATTAAAACTGCATCATGTATCATTGAGGTCATTGCGCCGCATCTAGCAAATGTGTTTAATGACTGTGTTTCCAGTGGTATATTTCCTGATTTAATTAAACACAGCAAAGTCATACCCTTGTTCAAGGCTGGCAGCGCTACAGATCCGTCAAATTTCCGACCAGTGTCAGTGCTGCCAACTTTGAGCAAAGTATTTGAAACAATAATTTTGAATCAAATGCTATCCCATTTTGATATTCATAAAATATTTCATGCAAAACAGTTTGGTTTTACGAAAGGGCGCTCAACTTCCGATGCTGGTGTTGAGTTATTAAGATGTATTCATGAAGCCTGGGAAGACAAGCAAGATGCATTAGGTATATTCTGCGATCTATCCAAGGCTTTTGATTGCGTTCAACATAAAACATTGTGCAAAAAAGAATAAGAGGCAAATCTCTCGACCTTCTGTTTTCATATTTGAACAATAGAATACAAAGGGTCGATATTAATGGTACACGTTCTGTAGGATCCATGGTTACAATGGGTGTGCCACATGGCTTGATACTTGGGCCATTCTTGTTCATCATTTATATTAATGATTTACCATTTTATGTAGGGGACACGAATAGGATTGTTTTGTTTGCAGATGATACCTCATTGATTTTTTAAATTAGAAGACAATTAGATAATTATGACGATGTAAACAATGCAATCACGAGAGTAGTTCATTGGTTCAGCTCAAATAATCTTTGCCTAAATGAAAACAAAACTAAATGTATTAAATTTACTCTACCAAATGTAAAACAAGTTACGGCCAATGTTCAACTTAATGGACAAGTGTTAGAGTTTGTGGAATCAACTGTGTTCCTCGGTATAATTATTGATGCTAATTTGCAGTGGGGCCCGCACATAGAACAGACGGCCTCTAGGTTAAGTTCGGCTGCATACGCTGTAAAAAAGATCAGGACTCTAACAGATGTAGATACGGCTAGAATGGTTTACTTCAGCTATTTTTATAGTATTATGTCTTACGGTATTCTCCTTTGGGGGAGTGCTGCAGATGTAAATAACGTTTTTGTTCTTCAAAAGCGGGCTGTACGCGCTATATATAATTTGGGCCCCAGAGTCTCCCTCCGAGAAAAATTCAAAGAAGTAAATATTCTAACCGTAGCATCACAATACATTTTTGCCAATCTTATGTATATCCAGAAAAATCTATCACAGTTTACCAAACTCTGTGATATACATAATATAAACACTAGACATAAAAACAATCTTTTAGTTCACCACAGTCGGCTGCATAAGATTGGCGATTCTTTCCAGGGTAACTATACGCTTTTACAACAAGCTTCCCTGTGACCTGAGAAATTTACCATTAATTAAATTTAAAAAGTATATTAAAAGAAAGCTTTGTGAAAAAGGTATTTACTCTATTCAAGACCATTTACAGGACAGGGATGCCTGGAAATGATCTGCTGGCAAATAAAATATTATAGTCATAAAATATGAAATTGTAACTAGGCCATCAAAAAAAAAGCCTTCCTAAGTTTCTTGCCAGTTCTTCTCCGGTGGGCCGCGTTCCGAACCGGTGGTCACTTTAAATATACATTTTTTTTTCTTTAGTTTTAGTGTATGACTGTTTGTAAGCGCCGTTGAAATGGTCTATGCAAAATAAAGAAATTTTTTTTATTTATTTACATGCTATACTTGACGAAGAAGAGACCTAGGACTCCTTTGAAGCAAACCCATGGCGCAGCTCGACAGTATAATGCTGACAGATCCAGCTCCGTAACAAATTGACAAAAATAAAAGACACGTCGGTGATTAGGACCTTAGCTATCTACTCCTGGCTATTTCCTGGTGTATAAGACATACAAAGTATTCGTGAGTGATTGGATGCCAAATAATCCTGCAGTTGTGGTTGATAACGATCGCAAAAATATGACACCTGCATGCCCATATTTCTTATTATCTTCGCCAGGAAAAATACTGTCCTACAGTATCTAAAGATTAGGATTAAAATAAAAAACAGTAATTTACAAAGTTATTTCATTTTAATCAATACAATGATTATTTTACAGTTATAAGATTATAAGTTATAACTAAAATATGAACTCTTTATTGAAAATCTTTATTTTCTTACTAAGAAACTCTGTAATCTCTCTCTCTCGAAGAAGCGAAAGAAGTATGCATGGATCGCGAAGCCTGGCGATCTGTCCTCTCTGACTACCCCGTCAGGTATACAGCGTGAAGATAGTTAAGTTTTAAGTTAAGAAACTCTGTCTTTTGGTAGGCTTAAATAGGGACATACTGGTTAATACGCAGAGACCCTTGAGAATTTTTGAACCTTGGGACTTATCTAATAGGAAATGGGACCCTCATTCGAACATATAGCTGTAGTTGGGAGAGGGAAGACTAACCGGTCAACAATGGCAAGCCTGTTGTGAGATTTGCTGCACTCCTGAGATATAGACCCACGATTTGTACTACACCGAAAGCATCTTCACTAAACAGAAATATTGTCTTATAGGGTCTAAGATAAGATAAAATTTAAACCATTATTGTACAAAGTTATTTATTTTTAATTAATACAATAACCTTTTATTTTACATTTTTAACAGTTATTTATTGATTATATTATTGTAAACCTAAAACAAGATTTCCATAACATTTAGATACACTGAGTATTGAAATATAACATTTTGTGGCCTCTGTACTAAATTCGTCCCTGATTACTTGAAATAGCATTACAGTACAAAGTGTAACTAAATTAACAAAAAACTTAGCTGTAGATGACGACAGCAACCAAACGATTTATGGAACAGATACTATGAACAGTTAGCAATAACCTTTTCAAGTGTTCACCAAGAAATTTCATCATTTTGGATACAAATCTTAGTGTAACAGTACGTAGTCGGAAGTGGTACATAAATTGATAAATTTTTAAAGCAAGTTATTTGCTAAATTTCTCATAAATTTTTAATAAAGTGGAAAAAGACAATTCGATTCGAGACAGGGATAGAACATTTTTGAAAAAAAATGTATGAGAAAAATAGCAAATAATTGCTTTAAAAATTTATCAATATACTGAGTGGAGTCCATTTCATCAATGTTTAAAAATAGTTGTAACACTGTTCATTGGTATCGAGTTGTTCATTAGCTCGATAGATGGCCCTGGTCATACTCTTAAAATGATGATATAAATATGGTGGAGAATTTCAACTTGATTCGATATGGTTCGGGTAGTTCAGGTGGCTAGAACATGGCCCTGGTTAGGCAAAGGTCACAGGTTCAAACCCTGTCTCGAATCGAATTGTCTTTTTCCACTTTATTAAAAATTTATGGTACATGAATTATCCATGAAAAGTTATTCCTTGTGATTTCTTGTTCACCACACTATGTTATGTTTGAATAATTGAACTGTTTTCATATTTTTTTACTACTTTTGTTACATTTTACAATAATTTTATGTAATATTTTCACTTCGATACATAAATCTTTGATTCAAAGATGACAGCGACGGTTGACATTAGTAGAAAAATTGGCTACACGCTTCTTGCTGTCAAAGTGTGAGTTCGATGTAGCTGCACAGAAATAATAAAGATAGCTTTATACAACAAATGGTAAGAGTAAAAAGAATAAAGTATTATACCATAAACAAAGGAATATGTTAGATCTGCTTACTCTTCTACATCTGTGATTTGTAAGAAACATCGATTACGTTACAATTGTCAATTCGTCACGAAGTTACAAGTTCCCGTTCCCGTATTAGAATGCTTGTGTTTGGAGTAATTTATTCCATTTTAGAATTAGAATTTAATTAAATAAGAATTCGAAGTTCAGTACGAAGCTTTTACGAGTTGTATTTTGTTTAGTTCATTGTTAAAATACAAACCTAGCATAGCAATAGCTAGAATCTAGAATAGATCTACCATAGAATGATAATAAAGGAGGGGATGAGAATCCCACCACACACCCTCGATTCGTCAATTCTAACGCACAATGGTCAAGGATAACCTCTACTAATTATAACGGAGGAATGACGAACCAAACTCCTCAAGGAAAGGGATGTAGGATAGGTAAAAGGAAACCTTATCCTCCAGATTGTCATTTTTTTTTGCAATACTCCGCTTTACAAGGTTGCACTTAGTCGACAAGTCGACATGTGTTTCGCCTACACAGGAGGCATCCTCAAGTCTGTGAGTCATCCAAAGACCTTATACTTATAACTAGATTGTGCACTACTGCGAAATAATCGGTCCGCGTGAGATGGCTCTCGGCAGTGGTGTTGTCCCTTTCTAAATAAGTGACAATGACCAATTAAAACACAGGACAAATTCCTTGAACGATTGTTCGAACCTACTGAATTTATTGTAAGTAAAAAATATTAAAAAGAATAAATATAATATAAAAATATTTTTATTAGGCCATCTAGCCCAAACTAAGCTATAAGCTTGTACTATTGGATCTAGACAACTGATATACATACTTATACATTTCTAAATACATACATATCATAGGAAACACCAACGTTTGTGAATCAAACAAATATTTGTTCTGACCCGGGAATCCAACCTGGGACCTCAGCGCGGCAGTCGCATACACTACCACTGCGCCACCGAGGCTGTCAAAAAATACAAAAATTATGTTATATAAGACTTTATTCTTGCTCGGACTGCAGAGATAAAAAAATGCGTGTATCAACTGTCCTGGCTGCTGGATATTAGTAGTAACGCAATGGATATTGAAAATGTTTAAATCCGGAATGGCGGCTATGTGATTCGCAACCCGTCACGTCTCGTCTCCCATCGAGGCGGAAAGTGGGCTAGGGATAGCCACTTTGCTACATTGAATGTTAGAGGAGGAATGAAAGACAAAATTGATGAGGTATGCGAGATGATGCGAGAAAGACGACTTGATGTTTTGTGTGTGAATGAAACGGGTGCCCTTTCGATCGCATAATTTTTTTCAGCATTATGTAGTTTGGCATAACAGTTTCAGCATAGTTTTCTCGCATAAATTATGATAAGCAGAGTGTTATAAACGCCTAATGGTTTTATTGGCATAACATTAACTTACTCTAATTTTTTTATCATAATTTTAATCAGCATAAATGTAAAGGGTATAATTGTTATACGCCTAAAGATAATTTATCATAAAATACAAAACGCATAATGGAGGTATGGATAACTGTTTAAATCATAAATGAATAATAATTTGACTAAGAATATTTAAGAAATGATAAGACACCAAAATAATCATCTCACTCATAGCCAAGTTTTTAAGGTGTAACATATAAAACGATATTTTAATCGCATTAAAAAAATTAAGATTCGCGGCCGGCGATGCGCCAGAATAGAATCGCTCGTTTTAATCTACCTACTTTCTTTTTGTATTTTATTTATATATTCTATATATGTGTTGAAATTTTGAACTTCAGTATAGTGACTATCGACATTTTTAATCAGTGGGCATTTCAATCTTAGACAGTTCAAGCTTAGATATAAAAATAAAAATATGTACTCGTTAACATTATGGTATTCTATATGTATGACTTGAATGAAAAAACTGAGAGAAATATTTAAAAGTAACCTAACAATACAAATTAAAACTAAAGTTATGATGACCTGTCTCATACCGTGCCTATTGTACGGCTGTCAGACCTGGAAGTATACTTCAGAAATCAGACATAAAATAACTACTTGTCAACGAGGAATGGAGCGTAGTAGGATAAGGAAGATACAAAAAATCCGTCACTCAAAAATAAGACAAATAACAAAAGCTACCGACGCTCTATATCACTCCCAGAGATTAAAATGGAAATGGGCGGGACATGTGGCACGACTGCAAGACGAGAGGTGGACAAAAAGAGTGACGTCATGGACCGGCCCAAGTGGCAAACGTCGCAGGGGTAGACCGCTCACGAAATGGGAAGATGACATAACCAAAACGGCTGGCTCTCTCTGGATACATGTCGCCCAAGACAGGGATAAGTGGAATTCTTCGGAGGAGGCCTTCACCCGAGAAGGGGTTCTTGCAGACGAAGTTGATGTATAACATCACAATACACATCACTTTTTTACATTTATATCTCCATTTATATACCTACTAGGTTAAGCATAGAATTAGTATTAGAATTAGTATTAATTTCATTATTGTAACTGTTGCAAGAAATACAAGGCTTTTTTTTTTATTTATTTATATGTATGACTTGTAATCTTTATGCGAGAGTGAGTGATATGCCAATAAATGCTATGATTAGTAATCGTTATTGTAAAAAAAATTATGCGTAAACATTTTATGCGGGTATATCATTATTATAAAAAAGTTATGGGAAAATAAAGTATGCCTAATGATTTATTCTGTTTGAACGTTATGCGAAACGAAGAGTATGCCAAAAAACGTTATGCATTTTAATTTATGCCTTAAAAATTTATGCAACCCAATACGGACCCGAATGAAACAAAGAGGAAAAGATGTAACACCACTACACATGGACCCTATACAGCCTACTGGTCAGGTATAGCCACAACCAGTACAGCGAGCCAGAGTGTTGGTGTTCTACTGTCCGCGAGAATGAATGAATGTGTGACTGACTATGAATGTTTGAGCCCAAGACTCCTTTGGAAATTGGTTGAAGGTTGGACTTACCCGCATCTTTGTTTTGGGCGTTTATGCTCCGCAAGATGCGCGGTGGCGCCGATCTTCAAGAAACCAAAGTGAGAGACAGGCATTTTGGGAGAGTGTGAGCGATAGTCTGAGTAAATGCAAACGGAACGAGAGAATTGTAATGTTAGGTGATTTTAATGGTTGGTTTGGAGTGAAGCGTGATGGATATGAAAGTGTATTGGGCAAGTTTGGTGACGAACGAGTGAATGAAAATGGTGAGAGTTTGCTTAAAGTATGTTTGGAAAGGAATCTTGTGGTAACTGACACCATAATTAACTACAAACAGATTCATTTGTATACTAGACAAGAGGGAAACCAGAGAAGTATGATTGATTTTGTGGTTGTAGATGCAAGACTTAGAAAGAAAGTCTTAGACACCCGGGCATACCGCGGTGCCGGGATTGATACAGATCACTTCTTGGTTATCAGCCGAGTAAGAGGTCTGTTTCAACGGTGTCGGCATCGTGTGTGTGAACATGTAAGTGTACTACAGCGCATAAAAGAAGGATTCGTGAGTAAATTGAGTAAGAAATTTAAAAATTTTGATGAATTATGTGAGATTTAAGAATTATGGAAGACGCTTAAGGAAGGTCGAGTGGAAGTTGCGGTGGAAGTGTGTGGGGTAAATAAAAGGAGCCAAGGTTGTAAGGTGAAGAGTATGTGTGCAGAAGTCATGAAAGCATTGTCCGACAAGAAGAAGGCATGGTTGGACTGGCTGACTTCAAAGGTCAATCAAAGAATGCAGAGGGAATCGGATGAGGATGTAAAAATGGCAAAGAATGAATATAAAAGGTATAAACGAGTTGCAAAAGAAGTTATAAAAAGAGAGAAAGAGAACAATAGGGATAAATTTAATAGTAGGTTATCTGATAATTTCCAGCAGAATATAAAATTCTTTTGGAAATCTATAAAATCTGTGAGGGGTCAACAAACATCATCGAAACTCAGTAATGTCAGAAACCAGGATGGCAGTTTTCTAAAAGGAGAAGAATGTGTGCTAAAAAGATGGAAGGATTATTTTGAAAGCTTATATGAAAATGAGGATATGGAAGCACAAACGAATTCTTGGGAAAGGAATGAACTTAGCAACGAAAGCATCATAAGTATGGAAGAAATTGTGGAAGCATTGAGTAGTATGAAATTAGGAAAGGCTGTGATAGGATTTCTGTCGAGATGCTGAAAGCGGGACATGGTGTGGTGGCTTGCCAGCTGTACCGCCTTTTTAATCTTTACTGGAGGAGTGGCAGCGTGCCATGAGATTGGTGCAAGGCTGTCATCGTGCCGCTTTACAAAGGAAAAGGGTCACAGCAAGAGTGCAAAAACTACCGAGGCATAAGCTTGCTCAGAATCGTCGGCAAATTGTATGCAAACGTTTTGATAAAAAGAGTGATGAATGAAACTGAAGGGAAAATGTGGGATGTACAAGCAGGACTTATGAAAGGAAGAGGATGCACGGATCAGGGCTTTTCCTTACGATGCATAGCCGAAAATTTATTGGCGAAATGTCAAAAGGTCTATTGCATATTTGTAGACTTGGAAAAGGCCTATGACCTATGAGTGGTGAGGCATGAACTATGGACAACACTGGCCAAGTATGGAGTAAGCAGTCACTTGATAAGAGCACTGAAATCTCGCTATGAGGGATCCAGTGCTTGTGTCAGAATCAACGGAGCTTGCACAGACTTTATTAACATTGAAAAAGGTGTGAGACAAGGTTGTGTAGCGTCATTGGCGCTGTTTAACCTATACATGGACAGTTGTTTGAAAGAACTGCATGAGAGTGCGTATGGTTTAAAAATGAATGAACTGACTGTCAAATGCCTCCTATACGCTGATGATCAGGTAATACTGGCATCATCGGCGGAGGAGTTGCAGTTGATGGTTGACATTATGCATGATGCGCTAAAAAGCAAAGGAATGAAAGTGAATGTAAATAAGACAAAAGTAATGGTTTTTGAAAGAGAGGAAAGTATGACAAATTGCTCGATTTTTGTGGAAGGAAAACGAGAGGAACAGGTGAAAGAATTTGTATATTTAGGTTCAAAATTTGTGAGAGATGGAAAGTGTGATTGTGACATTGAACGAAGAGTTTTGGCTAGAAATCAAGTGAATTTAGCCATGTACGCCTTTATGAGCACTCAGAACGTGTCTGAGAAGGCAAGACTGGCTGTGCATAGAGGAGTACTTGTTCCTACACTCATGTTTGGCAGTGAAAGTTGGGTGTGGCAGAAGAAGCATAGAAGTAAAGTTAATGCAGTGGAAATGAGAAGTCTGCGGAGTATAGTTGGAGTGAAATTGATGGACAAAGAAAGGAACAGTGTGATAAGGGAACATTGCGGTATGGTAAAAGAAGTAGTGACTAAGTTAGAAAAGGATATGCTTAGATGATTCGGACACGTGGAGAATATGAATGAAAGTATACTAACGAAACAGATTTATCAGAAGAGAGTGAATGGGCAAACTGATAAGGGGCGACCTCGACGTACATATGTCAATCAAATAGAATACATTTTAGAAAAAGGTCAGGTCAAGAGTACCCTTAACAGGCGTGTGTGTATGAAAACACTTATGAAAGTGGAAGAAGCGAAAGTTGTATGCCAGGATCGTAGCAAGTGGAAAGCCATAGTCTCTGCCTACCCGGGAGATGGGAGACAGGCGTGACGCTATGTATGTATGTATTATTTTCTAAGGTTGATTATGCATACAGCCTTTTATGTCTAAGGCTGTACGTTTTAAACTCCAAACACCGACTTTTAAAAAAAACTGGTATTTTCATGACAGGGTATTAATTTATATTTACTCGAATATCAGGGTGCAGTAGCGTCCCCAAATTTTACTATTATTGAGTATTTTTGTAAGTTTTATCTTATATAAATGAATAAATATATATGAATTTATGAAGCGCTCGTGGCCCCGCGGAGTCAGTGTTCTGTAAACGATCACTGAGTTACGCAACTTTCACTATGACTGGTCCTCGGATGGGTGACCACTTTGTGGCATTTACATTCGCGAGCGTTTCCGTGCTTCAGAAGGCACGTTAAGCCGTTGGTCCCGGTTGCCAGTAACATGGCAGTCGTTAAGTCAAGTTGAAAGCCTTATTTATCATGTAGTAGGTAACCTAGACAGTATTTTACGTAATTGCTCCACACTGAGTCAGCCAGATAAGTAGGGACCGGGTTTTAATTAAAGTTTTATTTTCTTATCCCCGAAGGGGTAGCTGAGGCATATTATATGCCCACTTTTCACCGTGTGGATTCCTGTCCCACGTGTGTCCCACAATAGGTGATGAGCCCATTGCCGTGTTGAAATAGACAGACGCATTTAGATAAACGTGTTAATTTTGCAATTATATTATACATATGATTCGGATTTTGCGGGTGAATAGCCAATACCTGTTTTTAAATAAGAAAATGTGTAGAGTATACGACCTATAAAAGAAAGTGATGAATGTAAAAATCTAGTAATGATATTGTGTGCTGAATAATGAGTGTGAGCCGGTTAATTGTTTTCGGAGATTTATTTAGCTAGGTGCATTAAATAATCTGAAAAATCAAGAAAGATCTGTATTTATTAATAACGACAAAAATTTTCCAAAAAAATAACCAGTTCATCGTCGTAGAATCGCCACGTACTGTATGTTCTGCAGCAACATGATCTTGAAAAACATTATTATCTCATTTCGATGCTCTGAGCTTGTAAATATTGTAATATGCATACGCAACAATATTTGTCCTACCTCGTCAGGGATACCTACAGCGTAAAGATAGTTAACAATATTTGGCTTTGATTAAAGTAGATAGGTATAAAATTGTATAATCCGCACCACCGCGCGTGTAGAAATAACAAACTGAAATTGCAAAGTTTGTAATAGTGATCTTTTGTACTTTAGATAAAATTTTATTTGATCAATTTATTTTACTAAAATACGACATATACAGTTGACACCAATGACATTGAGACTAAAGCTACTGAGCCCAAAAACGATTTACATTATTAATAGAGAAATAGTTTAACCGGTGGTTGATAGGTGTATGGCATATAAAAACGTTTAAGTAACTAGACTATTACTGTGCCATACTTCGCTCACTTCTAGGCCTACGTGCGATGTTTATATTCTCTATTGAACCTGAACAAACTCTAGCCAAAGTGCAGCCCATGATATCAATCGTACGAAATTTGTGAAAGGATTTAGTGAGCTGGCAGCAAATCGTTAGACCGTAGCATACAACAGTATCCTTGTAGTCCCTGGGTTGATCTGTAGAGTATTGAGCATTTGAAAATTACGTGTAGTTTTTTACACTTTCGCTTGTAATGCTATCACTCCGTTAAGCATCTACACTACGGTTGATTTTGAGATGGGTGACCGTTTGTGGCGAATGTTGCCGCCATTCGAAAGACGTTGGTTCCGTTTGCCCTTGAGCAGTTGGAAGACTTTAGGGGTTGCCTTAAAAGTAATTTAAAAGTAGAAAACCACAGCCTGTGTAGTCCGTTTCAACACAGCAACAGCGACACTGTGACACTGACAGCGCGAGTGTAGCTTCTGTTATTGCAATTATCTACAGGCTACTATACTCAGCAGTATATAAAATAGATTATGGAAGTACCCACATGCTTGCAATTTGTATTATCAAGTGGATAGGATAGGATAGTACTAATGGAAATAAATGTGCAAGGTAGCCATAGACATTCTACTTAAAAGTCCAGATAACATTAATTCAAACTAATCAGTGCCTGAAAGAGCCACAGTTTTGATAACATTGCAAAACTGTTATAACCGTGCCAAGTGATCGCTGTTAGTTCGGACAAACATTACAGTTGGACACGTCAATCTTTGGTACGTAGTATAAAGGATTTTCGTTATTAATGGATTAGGATGCTTTGATTTGCCTTGTGATTACATCCAATGTCAGATAGCTGAAACAGTAATGAGATATTGTCGTATAATGTAAAGACCTATCTTAGGATAGCTAGGGCGACTATAGTATTGTACTGTTTATTACTTTCATTTTATATTTAGCCAGCCACAAACCAATTCTCTTGTTCCCTTTATGGGAACAATTGTTACAGAAAAGCCGAGCCAGTCTACCGTGATGTAAAGCCATGCCAAGCTAAAGTCAAGCCAATGCCACAGCCAGGCAGATACCAAGCCAGGTATGCCAAGCCAATGCCAGTGCCATCCAATGCCGATGTCAGACGAAGCCGATGCCAGGCAACGCCAAAGCCTGCCAAGCTATGCCCAACCCAAGCCGAACCTACTCAGACAGCTCGTTCTTATTGCAGGAGCAATTGCTTGCGTTGCCGATTGTAACGCCACTCAAGATGTGACGTCGCGTCGTTTCCTACTATGCCATATTGGGCGGCAATGCTTACCTGTGATTTATAACAGTCTCATATAAAATAGCGTATGCACATGTTTCTCTGGTCATTCTGTCGTTGTAAGTCAAGCAATAAACAATCTATGTTGACATACTCGCCGTTATATCATTCTCTATACTGCCCTATAACCTCGTTGTAATAATAGCGACCCTCATTTCGGCCCAGAAATATGCCTTTTCACGCTTCTCTTAAAGGACCCAGGATTGTAAGAGGAGTACATACAATACATAGCATTTATTTAACGACTAGTTGTTGACCGCGTGGTGAAGTTTTCCCGTTCCCGTTTCCCACACGAACTTGTTCCCGGGAATAAAAGTAGCCTTTGTGTCATTCTGATGTGTAAGCTATATTATTGTAAAGTTTCATCAAAATCCATTCAGTAAATAAGCGTGAAAATTAACAAACATCTATCCTTACAAGCTTTCGCGTTCATAATATTAATAGGATTTTAGGTATCTACAAATACTTATAATTCAAAATTAATTTTAAAACATGAATTTAGTTTCGTTGAGATGGCAGCAGAGTAATAGCAGTAGGTACGGTAGGTATATTTTTTTTTTAATAATATGATAAAAATCGTTTACTATTAGGTATTGTTGAATATTTTTACATACCTGTGTTGTGCTGTTGTTTATTAACGCTTTCATTATACCTACCTATTGTGTGCAACATTTACCCATCCAAATTGGCAAACCTACTGAAGCATATCTCAATTGCCCTATCGCACTCCACATTTGGACCCCGTCCGGTTTCTGAGACACATAAAAATAGACGTATCTAAAGATTCTCGCTGACACTTTCTATGCATGTCAATCGTGTAGCTATAGTTTTCGATTTATATACGTTTCGGGAAACGAGGTGGATAATGTACAAACAAGTATAAACTTATATAAGTATTATGTAAGCTTCAGTTAATGAACTACATGAAAAAATATCGACGTGGCTCGCACAAAACCACAGACAGCTGGCGTCACCCCATATGCACTAATAAGTGCCATGTGTTACCCCGATGCATGGAGCTTACTTTTAAGGCTTCTATTTTGTAGACTAAACGCATGCAGGGACTCGTTATTGATTTAATCTACTTGTCGCGCAGTGCAAACACCATGTAGTATTTAATACTTAGGTACTTATACCTGCCTACTTTTAGCTAACCTTTAGCACAGTTTAAACAAATGGAATCTTTTAGAAAATGATTTTAAATTTATATATGTTATTTATAAAAGATTACTAAATAGTACTTATTCACTTTAAACTATAAATCGGAGAGTCTATTGAAAATCAGGTTTTTAAAGAAACTATTGCTGTCGCATGTACGGGGTCTGTGTGTGCGATAAGGGGACAGCTGCAGGCTCAACTGAGTAGCAATAATTAAAAAGTCCATTTTCATTTTTATTGGAAATCTTTAAAATTAATTTTACATATACATTTATAGTAAGAAAAATGAATGATGTTTCCCTTTTTTTTTATTATTATTTATTTATTTATAATCAGTTGAGCCAGACAGACAATTTTAAACCTTTTTTTTTATTCACCTGAAAGAGGGATAATGTGAGTAGATTTGTACTTTCTATTAGAAAAAAAAAGTGTGTGTGTACCATAGTACACAGGTAAGAAGTGAAACTTCTTTACGACATTATTTACAGCTATAAAATTTCACTCATACGTCGATGAAGAAGTTTTACGTATGATAAAGAAGTTTCACTTCAAAATAACATGGCGCGTAAGTGAACAACGTGACGATTTTTTTTTAGTATAAAATTTCTCTCAACGTCGATATAGAATATTCACTTAAACAAAAACAACTTATGTTATAAGATCATAAACTTTAGAAAGAAAACACCTCGACATAATGAAATAGCACTCGCTATGCCTAATAAACTAATCAAAATTGCTTGTGTTATACTGCATAGGTTTGACATCGGTCTGACCACAGGTCAAACTCAGTAAAAAAGTATACCTACTCATGCACACCACTGACACAGACGGTGCCAGTGACCAAGTCCACGGCAGCCTCAATATTCGGAATGTGACGGCACACGGGGTCACAATAGGAAGCAGCATGCCCTGTGAGGAGCTGAGTGAAGTGATGGGTCGGCACTCCGTCTCTCCACTATTTGCTCTGTTTCATATGCTCACTCATTGTTTTTTTTTTGTACGTGGTGGAATGCAATAGGCCGCTTTATTATTATATTTTTAATTCTCTTTATTTTTATTCGGCCCTTTAGACCCACCCCAGTTCCGTGTTTCAGAAGGCACGTTAAGCCGTTAGTCCCGGTTGCCAATAAAATGTCAGTCGTTAAGCCAAGTTGAAGGCCATATGGCGGGCTTAAAAAATTTCAACAGCAGGTCGATAGGTATAGCCTGCGCCTGTCCATTACAGCACGGCAATGGACTCACCAGCTGTTACGTGGGACAGAAATGCATACGGTGAAACGTGGACGTTTAATATGCCTCTGCCTACCGCTTCGGGGATAAAGGCATGACAATATGTATGTATGTATGTATTATTCTACCCAAACATGTATAAAAGTTTAACAGGGCTTTTACATTTAATTAATTGTTAAGTAAACAGTGCGTATATTTGTTACATTTCGATGTAATCTAAAGAACAAGCTAAATAAAATCTAACATTTATTAACTGATGCTTCGGAAGGAGCTTTAAATAATGGTCACAATAGTGGTTGCCAGTAACATGACAGTCGTTAAGTCGTGAAGACCTGGCGCTTTAAAAATTTTAACAGCAAGTCTCCAAAACCTGCGCCTGTGCATTTCAAAATCTGTAGCGTTGGACAAAAAACATCATATGGTGAAATGTGCCCGTAAAGTATG
This sequence comes from Thumatha senex, assembly GCA_948477245.1. Classification (NCBI taxonomy): domain Eukaryota; kingdom Metazoa; phylum Arthropoda; class Insecta; order Lepidoptera; family Erebidae; genus Thumatha; species Thumatha senex. The sequence continues at coordinate 4,178,316 of OX419734.1, forward strand.
TCTCTGCCAGCACTTCGGGGATAAAGGCGCAACTGACTGATAATAATGGTCCATCTTTATTTATTACAATTAGGCCAATAGAAAAAGGCTTAAATCTTTTAGTTTGTATTTTCTGAAAACATGACACGCACACCATTTGTGTGACAGGAAATAATATAGCTAGTAAACATGTGAATCCCATAATAGACCACATTACCTACCCACCTAAAGGATTAAGCAGAACAGAACACTATCTCTGCTTATCTAAACATAATATACCTACCTATTTATACGCATTATTTCTAATGTAATACGTACTACATATGATCGTACTTAATTTGCCTATTAGTGTTTTTTTTTAATGAAATCACATCGTATGTCATGCCGTAATCGAACCGACTAAAACTGCAGAGTCCTGGCCTAACTGTCTATTGCCGAGCGTCCAGGGTACCTAACTCCTCGGAAAGATGGTCCCAGTGCTCTCGGCACACTGGCTACCACCGCGGCCTCACCCAAGGATTCCGGTGTTATTTCGCTGCTTTAGTCCTTTAAGGTCTTGCGATATTTATGACTCTTGAAAAGACACTTCAAAAGCGTTTTACTGCAAATTAGCTCAGCCGTCGCTCGTATCGAAATTCGGTCCTATACAGTACACACTTTTCTTGTTGTTACATATGTATTGTCTTATAAACAAATACAGCCTTTTCGTAGATGTAATAGACTAGGCAATACATACATACATACTTATTGTCAGGCCTTAATGCCCGAAGGGTGTAGGCAGAGGCAAACTATACGCCCACATTGCATCATATGCATTTTTGTCCCACGTAACAGGTGGTAAGCCCATTGCCGTGTTGAAATGGACAGGTGCAGGCTGTGGCGTGCTGTTGACATTTTTCAAGCTACCTATAAGACTTTCAACCAGGCTTAACGATTGCCATTTTACTGGCAACCGGGACCAACTGCTTAACGTGCCTTCCGAAGCACGAAAACGCTGGCAAATGTAAATTCCACAAATTTGTCACCCATCCAAGGACCACCTATAGCGAATGTTGCTTAACACAGTAATCGTTTAGAGAACACTGAGTCAGCGGGATCACAAGGAAAAAAAATATTTTTAAAAGTTTTAAGAATTCTTAAAGTTGAAATGATATTAGTGGTAGTAGAATTTCACCACAGCACTGCATTAAAATCGCATCATATTCAGGGAAATCTCAATTCTATCATATACTTATTATTTGTTCCATTCTACCTAGTCACAGATGTCCACCACAGTCCACCACAGTCGACTACATAAGATTGGCGATTCTTTCCAGGGTAACTGTATACGCTTTTACAACAAGCTTCCCTGTGACCTGAGAAATTTACCATTAAATAAAGTCAATAAAAAAAAGCTTTGTGAAAAAGGTTATTACCCTGTTAAAAACTATTTGCAGGACAGGGACGCCTAAATTTGCTGGCAGAGCGAAATAATATTAAATTGAAGTTTCTTGCCGGTTCTTCTCAGGTGGGCCGCGTTCCGTACCAGTGGGCACTTTAAATATTTTACATAGTGTATGACATTTTGTAAGCGCCTTTATAATAGAGATTTTTTTTTTGTATTTGTTGTATTTGCAAGCCGTTCCGCAGCGTTAAGTACCTAAGTTTCATTTGGTCATTTTTCTGTCACTGAATGAATGAACAGATATAGCTAATTACACGCCATCACTAGAATGTCTTACTAAATTTTACAGTTTATGGTAAACGTCTACAGCTTTCTGCTAAACGAGTTTAACTATTTCCCATACCGGGTGTATGGGAAATTGTTAAACTCAGTGAATCATGTGCTTGATCACTACATATTATAAAAGGCTATATTATAAGTCGCTTTTCGCTGTCTGTCCCTATGTATGCTTAGATCTTTAAAACTACGCAACGAATTACGATGCGTAGTTTTTTGTAATAGTTAGTGTGTTTCTTATAGAAGGTTTTTATGTATAATTTGTTAAGTTATTGTATACATTGACTAAACTATAAGGATATTTGTTGGGAATGTCGGAAAAAACAAGCCGTCTGGGAGCTTTCAACAAAAACGCTGCCTAAACCCTTTGAGATATAACAAAATAATGTATGGTGCAATTGTGTATCTAATGTAGTTCTACAAAAAAGTCCGCGACGATATATATCTATCTCATGAGAATAACATACCATATCCATTTTAATACTTTAAAAAACCATCAAATATAAAGCGGTAATTTCAAGGCTATTTACACAAATACGCTATTAATCCTTATCATTTTTACTACGTTAGTTATTTTGTTCCTTTCCACCTTGCAAATTAAATGAATACCTTACGAGTTATCGCAGATTCAAAATAAAGCGCAAAGAAATTAATTTCGTGTAACCATAATTCGACCGGCCCGTGCGGGCGTAGGTAGGTACTGGAGAGCGGTGAAGTAATCAATGAATTTGGAAAACGTTCATACATTATTCTGAATGTGAAATTAATTAACAACGGGATTAAATGGGTGCTACGGGGTTCGAAGTACGTCACGGGCGAAGCCGGGCGGGACAGTTAGTATAGAATAAGCTCGTTAAAGTAGCAATAAGACCGCCTCTGTGGCGCGGTGGGAGTGTATCCGACTGCTACGCAAGAGGTCGTGGTTTCGACCCAGGATAAAACTTTGTGTGATGAGCACGATGGTTTATTCTGTGTCTGTGTGTTATGTATCTATAATATGTATGTATTTAGAAATATATAAGCATGTTTATCAGTTAACTGGTTACAATAGTACAAGCTTAGCTTAGTTTGGAATCAGATGGCGTTGTGTGAGTTGTACCAACGATATTTGTTATTATTGTTTATTTACTGGCCATATCTTTAGAACTTAGAGTAGAGACAACGACTCGGCAAACGCAAGGTGGGATCCTCCAGCATATTGACCAACGACTTTGAAAGGGTCACTGGCCCATATTTTGAATAAGATTACTAATTTCATCGGGCGCTACACGGCGGAAATCTATCGTAGAACGATAATAAATGAGTGGAGGAGGATCCCACCACACACCCTTGATTCGTCAATCTTAACGGACAACGGTCAAGGAAGCAATTTGCTGTATCAAGCATTCTTGAGGATGCCTCGTGTGTAGGCGAAACACGATTCGACACGATTTGTCGACTAAGTGTCACCTTGTAAAGCGGAGTATTGCACAATTTTGACAACTTGGAGGGTAAGGTTCACTTTTACCAAACCTACATCCCTTTCCTTGACGAGTTCGGTTCGTTCTCCCTCCGTTACAATTAGTAGAGATTATCCTTGACCATTGTGCGTTAGGATTGACGAATCGAGGCCTCCTTTATTATCGTTCTTGAATAAGATTTCTTCAGACAGATGGGTTCGAGGAATGGAGTGCCTCGGTGGCGCAAGTGGTAGTGTAAGCGACTGCCCCGCTGATGTCCTGGGTTAGATTCCCGGGCCGTAACATATATTGTGAGTCGCAAATGGTTGTTTCGGAGTTTGGGTGTTTCCTATTTATAATATGTATAATGTATTCAGAATTATATAAGTATATTTATAAATTGTCTAGACTGCATACCACATGCTTATATTAGCTTAATTTGAGCTAGATGGCGCTGTGTAAAAAAATATGATATAATATTTATTTATAACAATTGCCTCACGTACTCTCTGTATTTAAGCTTCGGTCTACTCTGAATCCTTCTTGTCTTACATTCGCACAATAAATTATTCGTCAATCATTCCTCACACGTTCGTTAGACGTGTCTAAACCAACGAATATATAAAATAAATTAATAATAATAAATTAATCCTGCTAACCTAAAATTGATGAACAGTAACTTGAAAGATAACACTTGTACTAGTTCACATTAAATATTAACTTTTTAACCTGGCCGGTTTTGCCTTACAGCCTTTTTAAAGGTCAGGTTAAGAGAAGCACGACTCGCGATTCATACACAGTGATAGCGAAACCAGGGTATGTCAGCAGATTCATGAAAGTAAATTGAATGCTGTCCAGATGGGAAGCCCTTTCGATAGCATAATCTTTTTTATCATAATGTAGTTTGGCATAACAGTTTCAGCATAAAGTTTTCTTGCATAAATTATGATAAGCAGAGTGTTATAAACGCATAATGGTTTTATTGGCATAACTTTAACTTACGCTATTTTTTTTTCATAATTTTAATCAGCATACATGTAAAGGGCATAATTGTTATACGCCTAAAGATCATTTATCATAACATATGGAGGTATGGGTAACCTTTAAAATCATAAATAAATAATAAATTTGACTAAGAATGTTTAAGAAATGATAAGACACCATTGTAAATAATCATCTCACTCATAGCCAAGTTTGTAAGCTGTTACAAATAAAACGACATTTTAAAAGTGTTATTAATTTTAGACTAGTCTAGAGCAAAATCGTAAATAGGTACGACGACGATCGAAGCGAGGAGGAGTTTTTGGGCCCTTGTGACCACAACGCCAGCGCCAGAACTTAATCGCTCGTTACCTACTTTTTTTTGTATTTTATTTATATATTCTAAATATAAGTGTAGACATTTTGAACTTCAGTATAGTGACTCGACATTTTTAATCAGTGGGCATTTCAATCTTAGACAGTTCGAGCTTAGATATAAAATTAATAATATGTACTCGTTAACATTATGGTATTCTATTACTTGTAATCTTTATGCGAGAGTGAGGGAGATGCCAATAAATGTTATGATTAGTAATCGTCATTGTAAAAAAAATTATGCGTAAACATTTTATGCGGATATATCATTATTATAAAGAAGTTATGGAAAAAAAAAGTATGCCTAATGATTTATTCAGTTTGAACGTTATGCGAAACGAAGAGTATGCCAAAAAACGTTATGCAGTTTTAAGATATGCCTCTAAAATTTATGCAACCCAATATGGACCCGACCAGATGCGATCACTTCAAAAATTGTGCGGCGTAACTTTGGCCGACTGAATACGTAACGAAGTGATACGCAATATGGCAGGTTTGAATGAAAGTGTCAGCGTTAAACTGGAAAAGGGCGTGCTCCGTTGGTTTGGACACGTCCAACGAATGAGTGAGGAACGATCGACGAATAATTTATTGTGCGAAAGTAGAGGGTAGGAGTCAGGGTAGGCCGAGACTTACTTAAATGAAGACCACGTGAGCAGATTGCTCAAAAACAGAAAAGTCAAAAGTACTCGGATACCCAGACGTGCGTGTATGAAGCGATTGATGAACCTGCAAGAAGCGAAAGCAGTATGCATGGATCGCGAAACCTGGCGATCTATCCTCTCTGACTACCCCGTCAAGGTGAAGATGGATAGATAGGTTCAAAAGTAAATAATGTGGAATAGTACAAGTGTTATCATTCAAGATGTGTAGCAAGTTCCAACAAGTGCCAACCATCAACAGCCCAGTATAAACAGTTTGATATTATAGTACATAGTTTACTGCCAAGTGATCATGGGTATTATAATTCATAGAAGTATGAAAAAGTACACGAACTGGTTTTAAAATATAAAATCTAATGCAGTCAACTGGAAAGGACTTACAGAAGTTGTACAACCAAAACTAGGTCAAACATCGATCAGGCATGCAGCTAATTATGCAGTCAAGAATCACTTACATGCAAAACATATATATTTCACAATATCCACACAGGTAGAACTGAAAGGTGCACATAGGTATCCTGTTATGTACAGATTGTATGTACGTTTTGCCTTTGCTCTATATAACTACTTATTAATTATAATACAATAAGTTTAGTATAGATTAATAGGATTACTAGTTGGTAACTGCGAATCCACCCGCGTTGTGAAGTTTTGCCGTTCCCGTTTCCCAAAAATTTATTTCCGAGATTATAAGTTGCCTATATCTTTTTCGGGCTCTAAACTACCTTTATACCAAATTTCATTTACATCGGTTTAGTAATTTATGCGTGAAAGCGAACAGATTGACAGATAAGAGTTACTTTCGCATTTATAATATTAGTAGGGATTGTTAAGGTAAGGTAGTTGCAGGGATTGTTGAGCTAGATCCTTATAGGAGATGTAGCAACGGTTAAATTTGGGGGAAAAGTGTAGAATAATGATATTAAAGAGAATTAATGAATGAACCCCTTATAGAATAAGCATTGTCATACAACGTCGCAAGGCGGCCAGCCTTATGGGAACCTTACCGATTGATTTTGATGAGGAGGGAAATCTTTGACACCTAGTCAGGGCGTCATTGTCAGTCTTGTAATAATCCTCACCACTTCCTTTTTTTGTACTGGGTACTGCAAATATGCTAATTTTTAATAAGTTAAATACCTATCTAATTAATATTCTATTGTTAACTAATGTTACTTCATTAATACCCCTTATAGGATAAAGTCGACTTGATTATATATTATATTTTATACTATACGTCTACATTTATAGGTCTAGACTAGACAAATATAAAAACAAAAAAAACTGGTCAAGCACGAGTCGAACTAGTGCGCCGAGGGTTCCGTAAAAATTTGTATCTACCTTATGCTAGTCAATTGCATTTTTGATAGTCTACTAACATTTTGACAGCTTAAAACAGCGGTTCTGGTTCTATTCTACAGTTTGTCAATAGCAGACTCGGCCCCCTGAATGACATTCCCTCCCCCGTCTCGTCCCTTGTCCCCCTCACGATTGCTCTATCTAGACAGCTTCGTCGACCGACTGTATGATCTTTCGGCTGTGCCTCTACGCAGCTCAATGGATGTCTTTTGGTCTTGGAGCTGAACTGTCATGGTAGCGGCGTCGTCCAAATTTTAACTATTTGATAAATTTCCAATCAATACGACTTCGCTGTAGATCATCCAGGACTGCCCAGGTTTCGACAGATTCGAAAGCTTTGTCGTAGTCCATGATAGCCGTATACAGAGGCTGTCTTTTGTGTTCTGTGCAATCTGCCGAACAGTATGGATGTGGTTTACGGTACTTAGCCTTTTCGAGTTTTCCGGCAAGGTGGTTTGTGACTACTCTCGACTCGACAACAACTTGTATATGTGGCTCAGAAGTGACATGGGTCTGTAGTTCTTTAGTAAGGTTTTATCACCTTTTTAAAGAACAGAGCCAGCACTCCCACCCCGCGCTTTCGGTGTTTGTCCCAGCTGGCGGATGGAATTAAATAAGCTCACCAGCCTCCATGGACCACTCGCTTTAAGGAGTTCTGTCTTTACTCCGTCCTCTCAAGGGGATTTAATGTTTCAAGTCATGTTGTCGTTGAAGTCCCTTATAACAACGTTGTAGTGAGCCTTAGCAGTACCGGGTAATGCTTTCGCTATATCCTTCTACACGTCTCGTCAGTGCTTTTCGAGCACGGGGTATACACTTTTCGCCTTCAGAGAGTACTTGTCGCTTAAACTGAGCTTCTCATGCCGACACACTGCTAACTTCCACAACGTTACTGTAACGTTATAAATAAATAAACAGAATTACTTACGTTTTTACGACCAATAAATAGACCGACCGGTTTCAGCTTTAAAAAAGTTACTAATACGGTCCATTTTCACCATAAAACCGAAACAAACTTCGAAGAAATGCCTTTACCTTCACGAAAGTAAAACAGGACGCTGGAAGCAAGGGTTATCGTGTCCTCCCTGTTTCTTCGTACCTCGCACAAACCCAAAACGTGCCAGTGCCATGAGACCCAATTCTCCCTCGAGTACTCCAGCCCTAAGGTATTTCAATTATAGGTTGCCAGGGTTAGTTGGTATGGTTGTAGAAGGTAGCCCAAAGATTCTGACCCATCCCCTCTTCTGCCGACACCCCGACCGCTACCGTAACTAGGAACAGTAAAAGTGCTGGGAACTGGGGTCCGTTTTCTGATAGCCTTGTTCATATTGGGAGGGTGTTTGGTCCTACTGTACCAGGCCAGACGAGTTGGTACAGTAAGGCAAACACACATTGATTGAGTTGGTTTGAATGAAATGAAATGAAATAAAATATCTTTATTCATGTAGGTCACAATGTAACACTTATGAACGTCAAGATTATTGCTTCTACATTTACATTTACTGCCAGATTCGCAAAGCAATAGGTAGAGCCTGAGGAAGAACCTGGCAATAAAACTCATTGCTACTCTTTTCTAACCGCCAGTAATTATATTAGTTTGATGATGACATGATGTTTGACCAATTATATAGTAATGAATTCATACAAAACAAAAACAAAATCAATGTTGTGTTTAAAATCATATCAAAATTAGAGCTAGTCTAGTTGCCAGTTCTAAGGGCAGCCTACACTTTAAGAAGAATCTAGCAAGAAAGTCAATGGATGCTCTTTTAAAATGTAGGTGTGGCTTACAACATTGGTGAGGCTGGCATCAGACCCGAAGATATAGGTAGGGCCCCATTCGCAATTCTATATCTAACTCCAGCCCGATTTATTTCACACTGTATTCTCTAGACCAATTTAAGTCAATTAACATACTTTTTATTTAATTTATTTAGGGGTGGCCCAAATGCCCACTTTTAACCATATGTTTTCCTGTCCCACGTAATAGGTGGTGAGTCCATTGCTGTGTTGAAATAGACAGACGCTGTGATTTTTTAATAACAATATAATAGAGTGTCTTACACGTCCATGTATGTATGGTTGTGAGCGCTAGATAGGCTTTCCGTGAGGTTTTTCCATCAGTGGCCGTTTGATGACCGAAATAATGATGATGCTAAAAGTAAAATTATAGACGGGGGATCTATTTTCTAGATTTTGCCCCGCCTAATATCTCATCATATTTATAAAAATTAATCCCTATTTCCGTCAGGGATACAGCGTGAAGATAGTTAGTTAGTTAGTTAGTTAATATTACCCTATTTCCCTTAGTCACGTCATCACGTGTGAACGGCTGGACCGATTTGAAAAAATATTTTTGTATTGGATAGCCACTACACAGGAGAGCGGAGCAGTAATCATAAATGTCAACAAATCGGGGAAACTTTCTTACATTTTTGCAAAAGCAATAAGCGACGGGATTAAATGGGTGCCACGGGGTTGGAAGTATGTCACGGAAGAAGCCGGGCAGGTCAGCAAGTATTATATAAAACTTAATAATAATAATTTGAATAGTAATGACCGTGTAAGTTTAAAATCATAATTTCTAGATAACTTAGCATCGTAAACAATATTTTGATCAAATCTATCTGTATTTACAAGATTAAATTTCGTAAACGACACCAAGGATTGATGTCTTACATATTCCATATTAAAATAAGTAAATACTGTAAAAAGGACACAAAGAACTGAAATCATACATTTTCCATAGTAGGTAGGTAACGATGGCAAAACCACTAAGAGAATTCATTAGTTTTTTGTAAAAAAATTTTTTTTACTCGCTTATGTGACAACATACTATCATTATCATTGGTATCCGTCCATAACTTAACTCTTTTTAAAAAAATTCGTAACCTCTCTTCCAATAAAAATCGGAGTTTGATGTACCTTGCTCAGCTCTAAGGTCCGTATTCCAGAACGTTACTCAATACTCAATCGACGCTTGAGAGTAGATTTTATAAGGCAATATTTACCCTCAAGCGTTGATTGAGTATTGAGAAATTTTCTGGAATACGGACCTTAGACTATTATGAAATCAATAGATTCATCTCGTCTACTACTAAAAACAAAAAGTTTTTGCCACGATGTTTTTTTTACAGACAGATTTGTAAATTCCGTATAACTTGTAAATCGTTCGTTAGGATGATTGCCAACTATTTCAGAGTCGTTACGTAATAACTGCAGTGCACTACTTGCCGTGAAAGTATAATTTGCCGCATATCTAATGTGGCCATTCTTCCAGCGTTGACTGGGACAGTCAGATGGATGTCAGTTTTATAATCTGTGTCCAAAGGCGTAATATTAAGACTTGCCTTAGCCTTATCAAGACGTTACATTTTGTAAGGTGGTCAAATGCATTTTGGCACTTCGCTATCCTACTGAGTTTGCAGTAGAGTACCTTTACTTGAAACTCAGAGTCCTAAAGAGGCCAGACTACGTTTTGTGTCACAGGAGAGGCTGTGTGTCGTAGTTTAGCCCTGTAACACACGGCAAGGCGCAACCTAAAATTTCTCAAAAAATCACTTTTGTAAAACGTTGTATGTATAAAATAGGTTTTCGTTCTTCGGTTAACAGGTGTTGCCAGTCGGTTAATGGTAAATGACTCTAATGTCTTTGTAAGATGTTTCTAATTGAGATTTTATAACTAGCCAGGAATATTTGTTCACCAATTAATTGGTTTTAAAATATAGGCTGATACCATCTCCGAGTGTTTCTTAATACTCACAATTTTTAACTAAACGATTGTAGGTACTTGGAGATATGAATTAAATGAAATAAACATTATCTTTATTCATGTAAGTCACAAAGTAACACTTATGATCGTCAAGACTATTGCTTCTACATTTAGGTCCAGATTTGCAAGGCAAGGTAGCTATAGTCTGTGAGAAAAAAACCCAACTAAAAAAAAATCAACGCCACCATTTTCTTATTGGAATAGACTGTTAGGAGCTAACGGAGGGCCTTCTTTAAGAAGCAGTCGTCAAGTTATATCGAGGAGTAGTTTTCGATTATCTGGTCTGAGGTATCATCTTACTTTATAGCTTGATATCGGTTTCGTGAGTAAGGACCTGTATTAGGTCGGTAAAATTACATTCGAGGAAGGTTTTTTTATGGATTTCATTGATTGCGCTCATATTAGAGATTACCTATATTTGTTCTGTAAATTCGTATGATCTTCAGCATTCCTTGTAGTGAGGCCAACACGTCAAGTAACGACTGTTTCGGTCTGCTTATTCTATTCTACTGCGACCTGTCAAGATCCAGCCTAGACCTGGAGGCGCCAGACCATATGTTCCCCACATATCCTGATTGTTTCCTTAAAACGTGGCCGTACCAGCGAAGGCGAGTTTCTTGCAGCTTATCCGTAATATATTCCGACTATATCGGGTACACAGGTAGTGTAGGTAGTAGCTCAGCGTCAATAACATCTTACTAATATTGTAAATGTGAAAGTTTGTGAAGTTGTTTAGATATTTTTATCTTATTCAATCGCTCTCTCTCTCTCTCTCTCTCTCTCTCTCTCTCTCTCTCTCTCTCTCTCTCTCTCTCTCTCTCTCTCTCAAAAGACAAAGATAATTTGTCTCTAATTCAAGGAGTTGCTGAGATCTCCGCCGCGCAGTCCTCCATGTTACATTCACGCGGCCATCTTTTTACAATAATTTCTTTATTTCTACTTACTTTGTTTTTTTTTTACATTGTTGCTATCGACTTTGACAAATTTTGAAGTTTATTTTGACGGGGTGTATTTTTTTAAACAGATGATGTACGAACTAAATGCGAGATTAGGGTAAACCAGGAACGTCTAGAGCAAGTGAATGAAATTGTATATTTTAGGGAGTATGTTTAGCGCGGAGCGCGGATGGAAGATGTGATTCGGATGTAGAACGGCAAATAGCTGCCGGAAACAGAGTTAAACTTTGCTTTACGGTAGCGAAACCTGGGTATGTCAGCAGATGCATGAAAGTAAATTGAATGCTGTGGAGATGCGATCACTTTGAAAATTGTGCGGCGTTACTTTGGCCGACCGAATATGTAACGAAGTGATACGCAACATGGCAGGTTTGAATAAAAGTGTCAGCGTTAAGCTGAAAAAGGGCGTGCTCCGTTGGTTTGGACACGTCCAACAAATGAGTGAGGAACAATTGACGAAGAATAAATATTGTTGCGAATGTAGAGGGTAGAAGAAGTCAGGGTAGGCCGAGACTTATATATGAAGATCACGTGATACCCACACGTGCGTGTATTAAGCTATTGATGAATCTTGAAGAAGCGAAAGAAATATGCATGGATCGCAAAGCCTGGCGATCTGTCCTCTCTGACTACCCCGTCAGGGACACTGCTTGAAGATAGTTAGTTTAGTTAGCGTATTTCTTTTTATTGGACATTGTGGCGGAGTATTATAATCTGTATCAATATAATTAAAATAATAGGTACAAACGAGCAGAATGAATTGAGAATTACAATACAGTTTTGTTAAGTTTGTGTTAACGTGAATCGGTTAGACTTTTCTATAATATGTCTGTCGAAGAGTGGCGTTTGGAATGCATCTGCCTAACCCTTCACAGAACCCATATTTGTGAGCAATAAAAATAATTAACATTAAGTTGCGGGTATTATTATATTCACTGCCTCTGTGGCGCGGTGGAAGTGCATCCGACTGCTAAAATAATGTTTATACTATCATAGTAAAGGGTGTGAGGTATCCTTTTATCACTGTAACCCCGTGTTGACCCTATATAGACCTCTGGACTACATTCCCCTTTTAAAGTTATTTCATTACGCGCTGGGTCAAGTCAGGTCAAGGTTTAAGGTTGACCCGGTTTGCCTTTATAACATAAGGTCTCAGATGAACTAAAAAACCACTTGAGCTCGCACATGAAGAGTTCCGTATCGTCCTAGCTAATATTATAAATGTGGAAAAGAAAATTAAAAACATCTCTGTCTGTCTGTTTATCGTGCCTTTAAGCGAAAACTACCGAACCACTGCTTGATTCGAGGCAGAGGTCTAAAGGTAAGACTGGGATGAGTTTGTTATTATAGACTTAATTAAAATAAAATATTACTTATTGACTGAGGAGGCGAGTGAAGCGAGCCGACGAATGTCTTTGTTTTAACTCCACTGGTACGGGAAAAATGACGAGATAATAATGTCCGTCCGTTCGTCAGTCTACAGGTCGCATTTTTCATCGGATATGCATGCAACTTGGCATGGACAACCCTTGATGTAGACAACAACTTTTAGCGAGAAGGTTTTTCGATTGAGGGGAAGATGGAGGCAGGGAAGGGGAAATGGTCCCGTAGTGGATGGCAAAAGCGCTCAAAAAAAAAAGAAATCAATTTAAAAAAAAATACTCCGAATTCTACGGTTCACAGAACCACTAGTAATTAATAAATAACTAGTTTGCCGCCAAAAAAATTGGCTTGAGTTTGCTTTTACGTATTTTATACTTGCAGACGTTTTCACTTCTATTTTCAGTTTTTTTAATTTTAATATTAGTACATAGTCTTGTGTTTATATACAAGTACATCTTAGATGAAGTATCACTTACAGATAGCGAGCAAGCATGACGCTTCGTAAACACGCTGTTATTAATTACCTACGTACCCTCACATCACGAAGATCTTAACGGTAGACAGCCCAGATTACATCAGCATCTTTTCTGAAGATAGATACCGTAGCTTTCTTATCTATGTTGTGTTTTTCTAGAGCTTAAAATGAGTGAAGAACAGTAAACAATGATACTTGTGAGTTAAGCAAACTACAACTACACATAAGTACCTACATGCATGTCATATTATTCACTTACACGCTACTATCCTGGCATATAACTTTCGCTTCCTCTATATTCATAAGTGTTTTCATACACGTTGGTCGGTTAGTACTTTTGACCTGGTCTTTTCTCAAAAGGTCCTAGATTCGACATACGTGTTTCGAGGTCGACCAGTTTGACCCATCACTCTCGCCACATACGTCTGCTTCGTCAGTCTATTTTTATACATCCTCTCCACGTGTCCGAACCATTTAATCATCCCCTTTTCTATTTTAATCACTGCATCTTCTATCAGACCGCAATTTTCCCTTATCACGCTGTTCCTTTAACACGTAGTATTTTGTTTTGGAAGCGAGAACTAATCTTGGAGTCCAGTCTAAATGCTATTGTTCTCTGTACTGTTGGGTCCACTAGGCTATATTAGCAACAAACGTCTGGCCACGTCTCCTCCAGGCTCCACCGGATCGCAACGGCGCAGACCCCAAAAACGCGTGATTAAAAGTCGTAAAGATTAATTTTTTCTCCTTCTTTTCAAGTGTTTCTTCTTTTTTTTTCTTATAAAGATACCCGGGCTTTTGGTAGGCGTACATGGGGACATACTGGTCCAATAGGCAGAGGCCCTTTGAGAATTTTATTCTAAAAGGAAATGGGACCCCCACTGCAGACAGTCCACGCCCGCCTTATGTAGAAGAACGATAATGGACCACCTCCAATGGGAGTTAAACTATTGTAAACTATGTTAACTGTAAAATGGACTATTGAGTTGGGGGTTAAATGGAGTAGGTAACTAAAACTATGGATGAAGACGGCGTCTGCCATTTTAATATATTATAATCAAAATGTTGGCAGACTGTGACTTGCCAACTCACTAGATGGGCCCCCTATACAATCGACATAGGCATGATAAGCCTGTAAGGCGACAGAGGGCAACACTGGTGTGAGCGGCTAGGGGTGTCGAGCGGTGCGGCGCCGGTTTTACCATCGCGGGTCAGACCCGGGGCGGGTTTTCCCGTAGTTATGCCCTTGAAAATTACACTTCCACCCCGAGCATATAGCTTTGGCTCCCTCCCTCTGACCGGCCAATTAAGGCAAGCCAGAGTTGAGATTTGCTGCACTCCCGAGAGTAGCACTCTCACTGCTCTCCCGTTAGGCCATTAAATCCTAACCGGTGCAGAAGGGCAACAAAACTCTGAGGAATCGGGACCGATGTGTAGCCACGCACATTCAACTCGTCACAAGCTGCCCTGCGGATGTGAGCTTTTTTGTTGATATCAGAAAGTGGATGACTTAAAAAGCGAATCTACTATGCCTTCATAGGGTTGCGTTAATCCTATAAAATATAACGACTGTCCTCGAGGGATTATATTATATTTTCTTATTATTATTATTTCTTTAACTCTCCTTTTAAAGCCGGGTAAAGGTGTCACTCTCATGCAGGGGAGACTAAGAACCTTTTTTCTCTAACCATAGAAGTTTGGAACGCTCTGGCAGCGTGTTTCTCCCCGAACCGATTACAACCTCGGGTTCTTCAAGTGGAGCGTGAAGAGGCACATCATTGGGCTAACTTGAGAGCCACTGTCACTCTCACTAGTCTAATAGACTGTAACCTTCATTGCGTTAGTTGTCGCCATGGAAAGTCATGCAGACAGTTAGGCGAGGGGCGTCATTAAAACAAGCTAAATATAAATCGGGGTATCAGGGTACCTCTGTGGCGCGGTGGGAGTGCATCCGACTGCTACGCAAGAGGTCGTAGGTTCGATTCCCACCCAGGATAAAACTTTGTGTGATGAGCACGATGGTTTATTCTGTGTCTGGGTGTTATTTATGTTAGTGACTCATGTTATTATTTATTTATTTACTCAGTCTGAATCTGAGTAAATAAATAAATTACTCAGTACTCTGTGTACAGGATGCGTGCCAAAGGTCTTAATATGTGAACGTTATAAAGTAAAAATAGATATAAATATGGGTGGACTTGCAATAGGGTCGAGCCGTCGAGCGTATGGATGAGGATCGATGATAATTGCAAGTTCATGACCGATGATGGAATTAGTGATTTTAATTCTTTAGGTTTATTGACTACCTGTAATCCGGTTCATCAACAACCTAATGTCCTCATCGACACCTTCAGAATCAAAGGTTTACGTTATATACTCTATTTGCGTGTGAGTCGATGAAATTTTGATGCCTTTTTTTGTATACCACTGAGGATGCAGACAATCATACCGCCCACCTGATGGAAAGTGGTCACCGTAGCCTATGGACGATTGCAACACCAGAGGTGCAGCACTCGCGCTGCCGCCCAAAATTATAGAAAAAATATTGAAAGGGAGTTAGTTAATATTAATAGAAATACGTTCCATAATCAATTTTTTTTATATATTTACCAAGTAGGTAAGTATATAAAAAAACACCTAATCTAGCTTATTTCTATTATATTATTCTTTTACAGTCTGTGAGATTTTAGGACACTGTCTTTCCAGGGAGTTAGACTTGGGTTATGATGTCAAAATTTGCTCTTGTTACGGAACTGAAATGTAGTATCATTATATCATAATTCATTATACTCGTATCATAATATCAGTCTAATAGCAACTCTCTACTCCGTGGTCCCATCTCTCCAACTGTACAGTACTTCAAACTTTTAGAGTTAAAGATAATGTGAAAGACATATGTTTTATACAACAAAGAACTGGATTTTAAACGTTAATAAAATAAGTTCGTCATTAACAGTATTCAGCAGATACATACTTGCAATCTGTAGTTACTAAGCGAAAATGTACATTGTAAAGTACACTCTCCAGAGTGAGAATAAAGTATAAATTCGCATGAATAGTTTTTTGCCATGTGACAATGACTGTAAAATATCTTTAGTCATCCGTTGCTGGTACTACTGAGAACAAAGATATTATAAGTACTTCTGCATAATGAATTAGCACACCAACTAAGTACCTACCAAATTGAGATTGTGCATGAACATTCCTTTGTCATTGTAAATAACACGCTATCCCTTCAAAATGCCCCATTTATAGAAAAAGTTATCGGGATCAACGTCACAAAGTTCTGTTTATCAAAAAAAATTCCATGGAATTTTTCCTTTCTTTGAAATTTAAACGCTCTCTTTTCTATAAAGGCCCTATTTTTGAAAAAAAAAGTTATCCAAAATCAACGCCTATAATTCTGTTTATCGATATTATCTCTAGGAAAATTAAATTTGATTAAAATTCCATAACTCAAATCAATAAATGAATCAAAAATCAAAAATTTTGCGATTTACTGAGGAACTTAGATCTCTCCCAATTCCCGACATATGGGGAGGGTAATTGACCTTATTGTTTTTTTTATACTACTGAGGTGACAGCAAGCATATGGTCCCCCTGATGGAAAGTAGTTACCGTAGCCTGTGGACGTCTGCCCACTGTATCGCGTTAGTGACACGGATTAATATCGAGTTTATTTTCTTTTGCCTCGTTCGTTACATCGTTTTAGTCAGCAGGTAAGAGACAAGACTTGCATTTGCAAGACAACAAAAGTTTGAAATATACGGATACAAATTAATATCTTGAAAATCCAATCGACTCGATTTGTTGCGTCTATTTATATTATTTACGACCCTAATGATTTAAAATGCGTACAATAAAAAAGGAAATTCAGTCAAATTGATAAAGATACTTTTTGAGTTACAGCAAAGGTTAAATATATTTGACACTATTATTTACTTAGGGCAATACAAAGAAATTATCTGGAATAACATTGTAAAGAAACTAGATTATAACATTACAACAAAATGGTCGAATTCAATCATGCGACGCGCGCCCGTTATTTGTTCTCACCGTTTCTAGGCATTGAAAGAGACCTAGGCTGCCTATTGCGACATGGTTGGAGTCTAGACAAGAGCGGTGTGAAATTCGCACCGGCTGTAGCTTATGCGTTTTCAATGGTTGAGATTGATCGAGAGAACCGGTTCGAGAAGAGGCGGACTGTTACTCTTCAGGCAATGGCTGATTTGGGAACGTTTTTATAAATAATATCTTTCAAACGTGACTACTATATATATATATATTTATATTTTTTTTATTGCTTTTATTACTTTTATAATTTACCCTAGGATATTTTATGCTCGGAGTTATTAAGTACTAGGTAACGCCCACAGCTGTTCTTCGCCAGCGCGTTGAAGATTTCCCGTGCCCGTTATCCGCAGTGAACTGTTCCTTGGATATAAAATAGCCTATTTACGCATCTAGGATGTCAGCGACTTCTACACAAAATTTTGTTATAACTGGTCCATAGCTGTTTGAGTGTAAATAAATTTAAATATATCGTTGGGACAACTCACACAACGCCATCTGATTCCACACTAAGCAGAGCTTGTACAATGGTAACCAGATAGCTGATAAACATACTTATATATTTCTGAATACATACATATTATAGATAAAAACACCCAGACACAGAATAAACCATCGTGCTCAATACACGAAATTTTATCCTGGGTGGGAATCGAACCCACGACCTCTTGCGTAGCAGTCGAATGCACTCCCACCGCGCCACAGAGGCAGTAAAGAAGTAACAAACGTTAACTCTTTTAAACTTTCGCCTATATAATATAAATACTTACTAGTCTTACTCATGGTGGTGGTACAAAGTATTTATCGCTGCACTGGGAACTACAGGAGTTACAGTAGTGGAACGTGGGGAGAATAAGTCCCACATCTGAGCATTGTTTTTGATTTTAATAGTAGTTAAAATATTTAAATAACTGGGTGAATTAAATAAACAGACGTCAGACATCGCAGTTGCTCCCAACAATGCCGAAAATAAGCAATTCTTGCAGATAATATAAACGGACCCTAAATTTCAAATCCAGGTTGGGTCTAGAAGTAACTGAGAAGGCTACTAAACGAAGAAAATGATTGTTATTTATATAATAGATAAGTTTCTTAGTAAATTTAATGTGATCAGAAAAGGGACGCCTTGGCCGATTCAATTACGAAATGATTATTTGGTGAAAAAGTAGTCACAGAATATAGATTAGAAATCAATCAGTTAATTAAATCAGCCTAGCAGTCTACCTCTGCTTGCTACTCAATTCAATTGAGCTGCCATTTTGTATACTCGTTTAGTTTGGATAGCCATGGATGGTTAACTGTGCGACGCCATTCTAAATGCGTTATTGTGGAACTTAATGCAACTCTTTATTTGTTAAGTTAAATATGGGTATCAAATGAAAGGACTTACTAAACATAACTCGAGAAAAAAGAGTGACATCAATCTAAGCCCAATTTGATGAACTACTGAATGGATTAACTAAACTCCAATGAGGGAATTCGTAAACCCTATCTATCATGTATGGTTGTTCTTTTATATATTTTGGTATTTTATTTAATTTACTTATTAACATTGTAGGCATTATGAATGCTTAGTTGATAAATATATTAAAATTATAAAAAAAAATAGTGTCGTGGGACACCAGGTACGAACGAAGTTCCTTTTAAGAAGTTTGAATTTCTTTATTTTTCGCGCCTGCGCACGTCTCATTTAACGGTTTTATTCTACGGACTTTTTCTTACGGTTTTACTATCACATTTTTTTCAGTTCGGTCGCGGAGCAAGATCTCTTTCTCCTCCAAGCCTGCCGTAAGGAACTTCGTTCCAATTAGATACTCGAAACGTCCAACAAATAATATTTTAAGACGTCTATACAGCATCCAGACGCTGTAACAAAAGGAGACAGAGCCGCGACTTGTCCGACACCGTCAGCCGGCCGCAAGGCAGCGAGGGGGCGCTCAGACCGGATCTCAGACCCTAAAATAAAAACATCTATCGAAATAATAATACGCACTCCTTACCCACGACAAGTACGCGAATCGAATGGCGTTGACCCCCAGAACATTCCCATGCTTAGTTGCGGTCCAACTGGATTTTTCTTTATCGTGGGGTGGTACTACATTTAGAACCGAATAGGCCTTTCATACTGTGTGTTTGGACTTATTAACTTTTATTTCTAAGACTAGCTTTCATGGGAGCTTCGTGATCTCGGTATCGAGGAACGCAGAAATTGATGAATGACTTTCTAACAAGTGGTGTGGTAGGTGACGCTTCAATGTTGAGATAAAATATACTATAATGTACATAGACATAGAATACCTTTTTGATATGTAATACTTTTTTAAAACATGTGTTCATTCTATTTTATTGGAATTTAAATCTGTCATCTAGAACCAATGCTTTTTTAAACGTTCTTTTTTTTCATCTTGGTGCATTTCCAATTGCTTTTAAACTCTAACCTAGATTTGGAGTCTGAGAACAAAATATATCCTTGACTTTTAGTAAGTCTGTCCACTTTTACTTTCAGTCACACTTTTTTCCTTTCTTTTTATGCACTGTCGCGAGCGAATGCCCAACCAGGGACGAGTCTGCTATTTCAATCATTTCAAAAAGAATCGAAATCGTCGCCGTTAGCAGGTGCACGCAAGTCAGCTTGGATCCTCGAGATCTTTTACGGGTTTCTTACATCCCTATATTTTTTTGACTTAGCAATTTATTTCAGTCGATTTGCAAAGCAGACATGTGGAGTTACTCAACTGCCTCAGTTTATCTTTTCATACTCCCTCAGTTTATCTTTTCATTCATTATGATGAGGTTTCTAAGACACTAACTTCTCGTGGGACTTCACCAAGTTCAAGCTCTGTGTAATTTTCTGGTCTTGGTTATTGCAATTGATTCTTGTTTAAAGGAGTCATTGTTTAAATTGTGCGTCGAATATTAGGCACATAAATAACTACCCCCAACAACTTACTGATCTATCAATTAATGACTAACAGTAGCCACTGGACATTTGCAACACCTTAAGTGCCGACTTTACAACAACCTGCTAAGACTCCTTATGAAAAACCCTATATTGGATAGACATTCGTGAAAACCTAAGTAGTAAGGAAATTTCGCAATTTAAGCGTACGCGGAAGAAAGTCCTTATCTGACCTTACTGTATACTTAAAGTATGAGGATGAACACAGTGTCTATAGCCAGCGGTGCGATGATAGAATACATTGCATTGCGTTACTAACCCAACGTTTTTTATTATTTTATAGAAAAACCTAAAATGCAATAAGAATGAAAACTACTGGGCCATGCTAGGTGTGTTAAATTTTTATGGGACCAAATGGCAACTATTTCGCATCAAACAAAGAAGAATCTTTTTTTTTTTTAATAAATTGGAAATAGACAATTCGATTCGAGACGGGGATTGAACTAAACTAACTAACTACCTTTGCCTAACCAGGACAATGTTCTAGCCACCTGAACTACCCGAACCGTATCGAATTAAGTTGAAATTCCCCACCATATTTTAATCGTCATTTTAAGAGTATGACCAGAGCCATCTATCGAGCTAATGAACAACTCGATACCAATGAACAGTGTTACAACCATTTTTAAACATTGATGCAATGGACTATACTCAGTCTATGGATAATAAACCATTATTTTGCTAAATTTCTCATATTTTTTTTTATAATGTGGAAAAGGACGATTCGATTCGAGACGGGGATTGAACTCGTGACCTTTGCCTAACCAGGGCAATGTTCTAACCACCTGAACTACCCGAACCGTATCGATACAAGTTGAAATTCTCCACCATATTTTAATCGTCATTTTACTAGAACCATCAAAATCATCACCTAAATCGGATCATAAGTCTTAGCGTAATCGATGTACCTACATACAAAAAAATGTACCAATCGGTAACCTCCTCGTTTTTGGAAGTCGGTTGAAAAAGTACGACGTTTTTTATTAATAATTTGGAATCATTTAATAGCCCTATCGAACCCGAATCCAGCTAAGAATGAATAAATGAGCTAAGCTGAAAATTAATTAATTTGTAACTGACCTAATTATCTTTGACCACTCTTGTTTCCATTTTTTTTTTATTTTCCAGTCAAGGTTTATTCATGCCTTTTCTCAAACGAAAATACACGAAAATCATTGTCCACTTTATTATTATGAAAAATTTTTTATATAATTTTCCTTGCCCTGAACCGCTATTAATTTAGGTTTTGAACAGTACCTAGTGGAAATAAACATAGTCAATATTAGGATTGGCAGCGCGAGTGCTGCACCTCTAGTGTTGCAAACGTCCATATGCTTGTATGCCACTTCAGTGGTATAAAAAAATGGTCAATGTAAAATGCTGAATGCTACAAAACTGCACATAATGTAGCGCTTGACTAGAACTTTTATTATAATAGATAAACGCGGCAAAGTGTTGCAGTGATTTTCGACCTTTCGGCCTGTTCACCCCCAGTCTGGCTAGATTCCTTTAGAACTTTCCTGACATCCGTCCAGACCCGTCTTATGAATTGTATGTATAATTTAACCGTGCCCTTTCTTCCATTCTGCTTTTGTTCAGAGCAGACAAACCCGTTGCCACGACATAAAGAAATAAAAATTAATGGATGTCCGAACAATGAGGGTGAAATTTTGATAGGTGAGAGTAATCTTTGGAGATATAGAAATCCTTTTTATTACTTGTTCTTTTATTTTCCTTCAAGAAACCCCGATTGTTGAGGTTAAACAGGGTCAGAGATGTGATCTCCATTTTGAATTGTAAATTGCATTATACGCATAATCAGACACTCGTATTCACACCTTGAAAGATGCATTTTATTATTTAGTGAAAGTGTCACATTCAATTAGAATGCGTATTATTAGAAAAAGACTAACTGGTCATTAGTTTCTAAATTTTTTTCTAGGGGTCCGTTGTGTAATCAACCGTTTGAGTATTACGATGTACGTCTGTCCATACGTCCGACCGCCCGTCCTTCCGTTTGTAAGTAGCTCAGCTTAGAAAACGGTAGTATAAGAAAAAATATAAAATATTTTTTTTTTCAACAAATTTCAACAGCTGGTCACCGCAGCCTGAGCCTGTCTATTCCAACACGGTAATGGGCTCACCACCTGTTACGTGGAACAAAAATGCATACGGTGAAATGCAGGCGTTTAATATGCCTCTGCCTACCTCTTCGGGGATAAAGGCGCGACAATATGTATGTATAAAATAAAATCTTAGTTATTTTTTGAGTACATGTTTTTGTTCTCGTTTACTGTAGTGTAATTTTAAAATTAGAATTATTTCTGCATTAAATTTTATTTGCAGTATTCCGCGTTTGTTTTATATCAATGTCAGCTGCCCTAGAATATGTATTTGATCGTACGTTGCATACTGTCATAACTTGGAATAGCGTTAATTAAATTTATTAAACGTTAATAAATTCATCCAAGTGAGAATGTTCGTATTATTTCGCCAACGAATTTACATATTACTGCACTGACCAATCTGCACCTGTTCGTGTTCAATTTTATAAAATTGCTCCGTTCGTATTAATGAGTTTAATGCTGACAAGGCCGAATCCGGTCTTAAAACATGTGTGTACAATATAGGGTCCAGAGAAAAACAAGGTTTACCAGCATTGATAGACAAAACACGACTGCGGGTCATCGGCGGTATAGGGTCATCTTTACTCGTATCAGTTTTCAATATTAGTAGTTATTCTGGAAACTCGTCTAATAAATCTTGCTCCATACCTTGAATCCCAGGAGAAACAAAATGTTAACCTCCATTTTCTTACGTGTTGAAGTCCACGTGGATGCCATGCTAAACTCCTACCGACTAAAACCACACAGTGCCCTTCCATTTGTCGTTTTGCTGGACGTCTTGTGTGAGCCCTCGAAAGGATAACCCTAGGGCTCCCGACGGCGGCCTCGTCTCAGGGGGTTCGGGTGTGATCCCGCTTCTTTGGCGGGTGGGGGGTTTGGGTTACATATCCCACTTGATTGGGGGTGAATGGTGATGCGTGCAGCTCTCACGCCACACCACCGTCTTGTGCCTGCTTCTGTAATAACAACGAGCAGCCCTCCCCGCCGTCCTCAGGCCCCCCGTCACGCAGGCCGGTAGTATATTCCAACCTCCATTGTGATAATATGTCGACCAGCCGTGCGTTGTTCTTGCAACCCAGCAGGGCCACAATTGGCGCCCAACGTGGGATGCCTAGGGCACTTAGATGAACTTAAGGAACAGTTAAGTTGGTACTTGTCGGGTCATAGTTTCAGTGGCAACCTATTTGTGCGAAATACTTATTTTACAAACATATAATTCGAAAAGTACTATTTTTGGAGATGGACAACTAAATGTTACCTGACTAAAACTATCGACCAGGCTATACCAAATGCCAGCATTTGGTATAGCCAGCGGTTGTAGCTAAGGGTGGTGAGGAATTTGCAGCCATATCAACAGTAGATTACCAATATTCCTAACATTTCCTTTGTTCAAGTTCTGAACTTGGATCCTCACACCCAAGCAAAACATTGACAGCCTAATTTTGAGGATGAAAAACGTCTGTTTTTGATAATCGACAAAATCTTAGATATCATTAAATGTGTTTATAAAATTTGATGACTTTTGGATCAACTATTATTTAAAGACTAGTGATACGAGTAGTTGTCTGCGTTACACGACGTGGAACAGTAGTAGATTTTCAAAATTCGGATCTTAAGATACACAGTTGGACATAGGAACTCCTTCCGGAGCAAGACATAATAAAGGTCAAATTGAGGTGCACTGACAAAAGTCTTTCTACAGTTTCTACTGTGTCAACGGCCCTCCTTGCGGGGTGACACCATAACATTCCATCAGCCGGTAGTATCAATTTGCGAACTGTTATCTGCAAGTCGAACTCGCGCACAAAGGTTTACGTGCCATTCTATACATACATACATATTGTCACGCATTTTAAACCGAAGGGGTAGGCAGAGGCATACTATACGTCTACATTTCACCGTATGCATTTTGTTCCACATAACTGGTGGTGAGCCCATTGCCGTGTTGAAAAATGGACAGTGGCGACCTGCTGTTGAAATTTTTCAAGCCACCCATAAGGCCTTCAACCAGGTTTAACTACTGCCATTTTACTGGCAACCAGGACCAAAGGCTTAACATGCCTTCCCAATCACAGAAATGCTCGCAAATGCAAATTCCACAAATAAATAAATATTTAAGAAAATTTCAACTGTCTATCACGGTTCATGAAATACAGTCCGGTGACAGACGAACAGCGGAGCCTTCGTAATAGGGTCTCATTTTAGTCTTTATGTACGAAACCCTCAAATATACAATCATATATCTTCTGAAGAATGATAAGATGCTTAACGCCGTGATCGTAGCAGGCTAAACAAACCCTTCTAAAAAAAGTAGTGAACACTATTTATCTATTATCCAAACCAGCGACAATTAACATCACAGGTAACAAGGCCTTTGGTTCAAGCATACTAAATAAAGAGGAAGTTCGATTGCAAATTAACTGGCAATAGACAAGGAAAAAAAAGAACGCATTATTTAAAAGTATGATTCCAGATTAACTGGCAATATTTATTTTTATAAAGCGGAAAAAGACAATTCGACTCGAGACGGGGATTGAACCCGTGACCTTTACCTAACCAGGACAATGTTCTAGCCACCTGAACTACCTGAACCGTATCGCATCAAGTTGAAATTCTCCACTATATTTTAACTATCATTTTAAGAGTATGACCAGAGCCATCTATCGAGCTAATCAACAACTCGATACCAATGAACAGTGTTACAACCATTTTTAAACATTGATGCAATGGACTCCACTCAGTCCATGGATAATTTTTTTAAAGCAATTATTTTGCAAAATTTCTCATATATTTTTTAATAATGTGGAAAATGACAATTCGACTCAAGACGGGGATTAAACCCGTGACCTTTGCCTAACCAGGGCAATGTTCTAGCCACCTGAACTACTCAACTTGATTCGATACGGTTCGGTGTCTTTTTCCACTTTATTAATAAAATATGAGAAACTAGCTGACCCGCGCGGCTTCGCCCGCGACATACTTCCAACCCCGTGGCACCCATTCAATCCCGTCGCGTCGCTAATTACTTTTCCAAAAATGTATGAATGTTTCCCCGATTTGTTGACATTTATGGTTACTGCTCCGCTCTCCTTTGTAGTGGCGTGATGATATTTAGCTTAGAACCTTCATCAATAAATGGGCTATCCAATACAAAAAGATTTTTTTAAATTGGTCCAGCTATTCACGCGTGATGGCGTGACCAAGGGAAATAGGGATTCATTTTTATATATATAGATTTAGCAAAATAATTGCTTTAAAAAATTTATGCATCACTAGCAATAGACAAGAAAAAGAAAATCATTGAATTGTATTCCCGCTAATCACCTTTTTGAAGCGCTCGTAGCTAGTTCGTAGCCCCGCTAACTTGTGCCTCGGTGGCGTAAGTGGTTAGTGCGACTGCCCCGGGTCCCGGGTTCAATTTCAGGGTGGGAACAAAAATTTGAGTGATCCTCAAAAGTTTGTTTCAAAGTTTGAGTGAATTCCATGTATTATGTGTATGACTGTTTATGCTATTGATTGATGACACTTGGTGGAACTAGCTACACATCTTGACTATAAACACTTGTACTGTTCCACTTATCATTGTATATACATGCATACCTTTATCCCCAAAGGGGTAGGCAGAGGCATATTATACGCCCACATTTCACACTATGTGTTTTTTTTCCTACATAACTCATGGTGGGCCCTTTACCGTGTCTTTATTCAAGACGTATGTATTTAGAAATATAAAATGTGTGTTTCTCTGTATTTACTTTTTAGGCCAACGGCAAAATAAGGCTAGAGGCAAATAGCCTATAGCCGTCATCATTACGCTACTGCCCGGGAGAGCGGAGCAGTAATCATAAATGTCGACAAATTGGGCAATTTTTTATACATTAATATTATTATTTATAAACGACAGGATGAAATACAAGGTGCGACGGGAGTTCGAAGTATGTCAAGGGCGATACCGTGGAGGTCACCTAGTAACGTATAAAATACTTTTCGTAGAAACTTCAAAGAATCTTACATTGCGTGTGAGCTTACATACATTTGGCTGTCAATTTTTACTGTTAGCTCTTCCATATTCCCGCACAGCTGATGAGAAGTCTCGGACACGTTCAAAAATTGAAGCAATGGATGCAATGGGGCTATACCGAGATATTCGGAGCCCAAGCTAGCCTGCCTCTCTTGCACGTGGTGTTCCGGAGAAGAGAAGGAAGACTAAAACAAACTCTGTTCCAACCCGTATCTGGTCAGCGTAGCAGAGTAAGGCTCATCGTCATCCAAAAATGATTGGGGGAAGTCTAGGTTGTAGGCTGTGATAGGCTGGTTTGATACAATAGCAGCTGAGGTTAAAGACAGTGGCTCTCAAGCGCGTTCACTGCGTAAAGCATCTTTCATTATGGCTGGTTCTCAGATGGGTGTCCGCTTTGTGGTATTTCTATTTACGAGCGTTTCCGTGCTTCAGAAGTCACGTTAAGGCGTTGGTCTCGGTTACTAGCCTTATGGGCGACTTGAAAAGTTCAACAGTCGCCACAGCCTATTTTAGTCCCTATAACATCAGCCATCTGCCTATGAAAATCAAACCAGCCGTTTCTGAGTTAAGCCAAACTGACAGATGGCGAAAATTTTAAAAATAGATTTTTTATGTAAGTGCCCTAATGTTACTTTCTTATGCATTTAGTGAAAAGCTGTTAATTCTGAATTAAAAACAGACATTAGTATAGAACACAGTATGGAAGTAGTTCTATAGATATATATATGATATATATCTATAGCACTATGTGGCGCTGGGGGTCGAGTCTACTATTGACAAGCCGTAGAATAGCACCAGATTCGCTGTTTTTAGCTGTCAAAATGTTAGTAGTCTATCAAAAATGCAACTGACTAGCGGCCACTGGCGCGGTACCCACATGTTACTAGAATCCTATTGGCCAACCGATAGAAGTCTATTGGAGTACGATTGTATGTAATAGTAGACTACGAAAAACTGTCAAAATTGTACCGGTAGCTTTCTATTGAGCGACGATTTCGAGTTTATTTCGAGACGATTGAAATAGCCGACTCGGTCCCCTGGCCGTCACATCACTCCCCTCCGAGGCCGGGGGTGGATTGTAAGTTTATCTGGTGTCTTCGTCTGTGAATCGCGCTAGTGTTAGATTATATAGTTGCAGTGAGTCGGCACTGTTTGCCGCTGATTCCAGTGAGTCATGTCTGCGTGCAGTGCAGCGGTGCGCGGTGAGGTAACTCCAGTGAGTCGGGATGGTTGATGCTGCGTAGACGGTAGAGATGTGCTTTTCGTACATTTAGCGTAGTTGCAGTGTGCTGTGACTAGACACTGGTGTGGCCGTAGAGGTAACCAGGTTGGAGCGGTCGCTTGTAGCTATGGTATCTATAGACGTAATAGTATAGGCCTGAGCCTCATTAGAGATACCACCTACCATATATATACTATATAGTAGGTATACCATCTACTACCAACTGTAGCAGAAGTCGAAGCTGCAAGTGCAGAAAAGACTACACGTGAGATACTATGACTGGAAAGAATTATTAGAACTTTTCTGACTGACTCAGTGTTCTGTAAATCATCATTGCGTTGAGCAACATTCGCTATAGGTGGTCCTTGGGTGACCACTTTGTGTAATTTACAGTTACGAGCGTTTCCGTGCTTCGGAAGGCACGTTGGCGGCTTGAAAAATTTCAACAGCAGGTCGCCACAGCCTGCGCCTGTCCATATCAACACGGCAATGGGCTCACCACCTGTTACGTGGGACAAAAACGCATACGGTGAAATGCGTATAGTATGCCTCTGCCTACCCCTTCGGGGATAAAGGCGTGATAATATGTATGTATGTATATAAAATTTGTCAAAATCTGCTACGTTTTTGATCAGCTGATTCCTGTTTCTAAAAAGACTCCATTTCATATGTAAACAAATATAGCATACCTACGTACGTTACCTTTTCTGTATCAGTAATATGAGTTGTATAAAATGTTAAGGCACTACCTTGAGAATCGAACACGGTACCTAAATCACAGTTGACTGAGTACTCATATAAGTAGTACGCCCTGGGCTATCGAGGAATTCTACTCAAATCTATGTTTAGATAATGACACTATTTAAAATGGGCTTGGTGCCTACGTCATCACTACGTAAAATAGCAACGAACACCTCTGAAGAGAGCGTCAGTTTTTAAAGGTCAGTTTTATGTAAACATGCGTAGCCGTACGTATTATAATCTATTATATTGAACTATAAATAAAAAATAATAATTAGAAACACCTGTTTACATTGACTTTCTATAGTGTGAGTGTTGCCATTACATATGTATAAATTTTTGACTGTGATGTGAATTTGGCTACGTGTTGTGAAAAGCAAATAGCAGAGAAAATAGCTTCGTTAATTCTGAATTAAAAACAGACATTAGTATAGAACACAGTATGGAAGTAGTTCTATAGATATATATATGATATATATCTATAGCACTATGTGGCGCTGGGGGTCGAGTCTACTATTGACAAGCCGTAGAATAGCACCAGATTCGCTGTTTTTAGCTGTCAAAATGTTAGTAGTCTATCAAAAATGCAACTGACTAGCGGCCACTGGCGCGGTACCCACATGTTACTAGAATCCTATTGGCCAACCGATAGAAGTCTATTGGAGTACGATTGTATGTAATAGTAGACTACGAAAAACTGTCAAAATTGTACCGGTAGCTTTCTATTGAGCGACGATTTCGAGTTTATTTCGAGACGATTGAAATAGCCGACTCGGTCCCCTGGCCGTCACATCACTCCCCTCCGAGGCCGGGGGTGGATTGTAAGTTTATCTGGTGTCTTCGTCTGTGAATCGCGCTAGTGTTAGATTATATAGTTGCAGTGAGTCGGCACTGTTTGCCGCTGATTCCAGTGAGTCATGTCTGCGTGCAGTGCAGCGGTGCGCGGTGAGGTAACTCCAGTGAGTCGGGATGGTTGATGCTGCGTAGACGGTAGAGATGTGCTTTTCGTACATTTAGCGTAGTTGCAGTGTGCTGTGACTAGACACTGGTGTGGCCGTAGAGGTAACCAGGTTGGAGCGGTCGCTTGTAGCTATGGTATCTATAGACGTAATAGTATAGGCCTGAGCCTCATTAGAGATACCACCTACCATATATATACTATATAGTAGGTATACCATCTACTACCAACTGTAGCAGAAGTCGAAGCTGCAAGTGCAGAAAAGACTACACGTGAGATACTATGACTGGAAAGAATTATTAGAACTTTTCTGACTGACTCAGTGTTCTGTAAATCATCATTGCGTTGAGCAACATTCGCTATAGGTGGTCCTTGGGTGACCACTTTGTGTAATTTACAGTTACGAGCGTTTCCGTGCTTCGGAAGGCACGTTGGCGGCTTGAAAAATTTCAACAGCAGGTCGCCACAGCCTGCGCCTGTCCATATCAACACGGCAATGGGCTCACCACCTGTTACGTGGGACAAAAACGCATACGGTGAAATGCGTATAGTATGCCTCTGCCTACCCCTTCGGGGATAAAGGCGTGATAATATGTATGTATGTATATAAAATTTGTCAAAATCTGCTACGTTTTTGATCAGCTGATTCCTGTTTCTAAAAAGACTCCATTTCATATGTAAACAAATATAGCATACCTACGTACGTTACCTTTTCTGTATCAGTAATATGAGTTGTATAAAATGTTAAGGCACTACCTTGAGAATCGAACACGGTACCTAAATCACAGTTGACTGAGTACTCATATAAGTAGTACGCCCTGGGCTATCGAGGAATTCTACTCAAATCTATGTTTAGATAATGACACTATTTAAAATGGGCTTGGTGCCTACGTCATCACTACGTAAAATAGCAACGAACACCTCTGAAGAGAGCGTCAGTTTTTAAAGGTCAGTTTTATGTAAACATGCGTAGCCGTACGTATTATAATCTATTATATTGAACTATAAATAAAAAATAATAATTAGAAACACCTGTTTACATTGACTTTCTATAGTGTGAGTGTTGCCATTACATATGTATAAATTTTTGACTGTGATGTGAATTTGGCTACGTGTTGTGAAAAGCAAATAGCAGAGAAAATAGCTTCGTTCGAATTTTGAAAAAAAAAAGCGCTTTACGCCGACCAGTTTACATAGGCGCTCGCACTCCGCTGAGTTACCAGGCCCAGACACAGACGTGTCTATAGTATCTATATAAAAAAATGTAGTCTATTGAATTACGCGACGCGCCGCGCACTTTGCAAAGGTCGAAAACCTCCGCGACAATGGACAAGATTCTTCGCTTCCACGATTAATTGCGCTGAAATTGGTGCGCTCTTTTTAAATATTTGCCATTACTTTAATAATTTTATGTCTAATCTTTAATAACAGAGGTGAAAAGAAGTAAACTTAGTATGTATTCTTTTATGTTTTGTATGAGTTGATGATTGTGTAGTGTTGTGAAGGCGCCCTTGAATAACAAAAAAAACAAATAGTAACGACCTCGGCACACATGATAGACACGAATACTTCTACTATTATTCAAACTAAGTCAGGTCAGATTAGGGCGTGAATTATAATGTTCATAGTACACGTTTGGGGAACAAGTTATTATAAAATAGAACTAGAATCACCGGCTAGTTTAATTTGATAAGGTGACGTCATCTTCGTCTGGGCCCCCAATTTGACGTCAGCTAGTACAGTGACCCACAAATCTACAGACACAATAAATTCAGCAACGTACGACGCGAAACCAAGCGGGTCAATGAACTGTTGACGTATTTAAAATACGCATAAGTAGGTACCTTATCGCGAAATGTAGTACGCGGCGCGGCCAGCGGAGCGAACTTGCTGTGCTATGTGTTTGCAAAATGGTTATTTATAGATGTGGAGTGTCCGTGACGGATGGTTCGTGTTATTTGTAAGGTCCTGAGGATTGGTGAGTAATAACATAATTAATATAAATACGTAACTAGCTCATAAACTTACATAAAATTAAATTTTATTTTTATTATGATTATCTATGTATGAATCCTATTGCGGCTCTGTTTAAGGGCTCTTGCAAGTAGATATTTTCATATCCAAATAGTTTTGTTAGAGGTAATTTATCACTGGCTGTTTATAAAAACCTTTCTTTTAATTTTGTATAGAAAAAAGAATGATATTGACAAATTGACAATTTTCGAAAGTAGTGATGTCCTATATTTGAACCGTAGTTATAATATTTTGGGAATATCCTTAAGTATCGGTTTTTATGAGTGGTTTGAACACATTTAAGTTAATTTTTATATGAGTAGGACTTATGACACTTCAATATCTTCTGTCAAAAGTATCCCAGGATTCGATTTTATCCCAAGACGGATCAACGCCGGAAACTCGGCGAGATTTCGTTTGGCTGTTGTACTTTTAATGCTATTGATGTTAAGATCATGTGGGAAAGGAAGTGTGTCTGTCTGCAGTACTGCTACAAAACGCATTACACACCAAAGTTCATTCTTTATGAAGAAATGAAGAGACTGCTAAGTTTAAGCGATTCTCAACTTGATGCATATTTGGATTAAGATTCATATTGGTAGTGAAAGGATTGCATTAGCTGGCACTTCGTTTCTGCAAAACGAGGCACTCACTGTAGTCACCCAACCTACCTACCCACAGACGGATACAGATCCGAGTTTCTTACTTACACATACACATTGCAGTACGAAGCCCAGTTTTAAATATGTGTATGAGTATGTGTCGCGAATACATAGGGCTTCGACGATCAGCAGGTGTAAGCGTACTAAAGGCAAGGGGTTATTGCGATTAACTCTTTTATCCCTTCGTTTCCATATCAAAGAGTAATGAACCTTGTTCTATATTGGACAACGCCGATTAGTAGCCGTGTGATTTTTATTAAGCTTGAACGCCGTATTTTTCATTCATATTTCAAAATAATGTGGTATCGTGCGGTATGTTTGTGGATAGTGTTGCTTTACTTTACATTACAATATCATTAGTTAATATATCTTTTTAAAAAACTACCTACCTAATTGGAATTTGGAAATTCTAATCTTACAAGGTAAAAATTCCAATTTGACAAAATGTGTGAATTGTTAGGAAATACGGAAAAAAAATGTATTTAATATTATTCTAAGTGTCCTTGAAGGTACTTTTAGTTAATTTTTTTAAGGATTAAATTTGTCACAAATTGTAACCAAAAGTTCAAAACTGGGATTGAATCGATTGTGAGTAACGAAGGTCATAGGGTTTGCAAGTGTGCGTATGTATGCAAGTATGCAGGCGAGCTCGGTGCGACAACGCTGCTGCACGCCTGCACCGGCGGTTGCAACACCCTCCCCCCTTCATTCTCGGCTTCTCGCTCGTCGCCGTCTTGCCGCTGGCCTGTCTCACCTCGCGGCCGGCAACCTTGCGCGACGCGCCGCGCTCTTTCACATTCAAAATTATTCGCAACCATTGCAAAAACTCTCTGTGCAATAAAATATTTTACATTTGTTGCTTTCTTATTTAGTTTTAATACAGAGAGGTCACTAAAAGTTATCAAACAATTAAAGTGCCTTTAAAACTTTGAGTGCACTCCTCATTGCATGTCCCGCGCGTCGTTATGTTATGAGAACCCCGTACTCGCGGTCACGTTGACGTCGCGCGGTGCCGCCATATCTGTCTCGGCCACCAACTAGCAAAATTAATAGGTAATTATATTCGTGTACAGTGTTTCTGATTGATTTTGTTCTGCAGTGATTTGTGCTATACAGTGTTTTCAATATTCTGGCATTCTTTGTGCTGATTCCAACTGGATTCTTGTTGGAAATCGAGACGAACGCCGGCCGGTTCTTATCGGGTGCAATGCAGTTGCAGTCTCAACTTATTGCAGTTTTGCATTCACCAAAGTTTCATGCGCGAAAAGTTTCTAGTGTATATTTTTTACTTATAGAAGACTGTAAATGTGTTTTAAAGTGATTATTTATTATAAGTGATATGTGTAGCTGTTTCTAAGGAGCCGTCACAGTTTACTCTGCTGTATTATTTCGGTCATTGACCGCCGGAATTCGCATCTCCTTTATTATTAGTTCTGTTGTTAGATTTTTTGACATAATCCAGAATTTCGTTTTTTAGGCTCAAAATTGTGTCACCTCACTAGAAGAATGCATTGACCCGCGCATTCGCTTTTTGAAATTTCACCTTCACCCGGATGGAATGAGGAGTGCACAAACCCATTGTTTCACAGTTTCCTATGTTTGAACATCATTTGTTTTTTTGTTTTTCGGACGATTAGAGCGTTATCATTTTCTTCCAAAATTACAAAAATTACTAAATAAAGGTAAATATTATTTCATTAACAAGTACTATTTATAAAGTTACGTAAAATACATAAAATATATTCGTAGCCATTGTTCACCCGCGTGGCTATCTTGAATCGCATGTAAATGACATCTGTAGGCAACCTAGGTCCCAAATCAATATCCTAAGTTTGATAGTTTACTTTCCTTAACTGATGAAATTCGTATTTAAGTGTCGTGTGTGTAAAATGATACAGAATGGCGGAGGGCAATGGAGAGATACCCATTGAAGAAATATCTGGGAAGGACTCAGATGTTGGCCGGACACCAGATTACCGCACACTCATTGAATATGGCTTGGATCCTAAGGTAAGCATTTATAATATAGGTACTCTATTTAACTAAAATAAATCTAAAGATATCTCTATCATTAATCCTTACTCAAAAAATTTACATGTAATACTGAGAAATTTTTCATCGGTACAGAACTTATTTTCAATTAATTTTCATTGTTCAAGTAATGTGCATGTGTTTACTTTACTATAGAGATGAACTAGTTTTAATTATTCAATTAAATACCTAATTTATATTATATAGATACAATACTTTGAGAAATATGAAGCTCGGCTCGGCTACCGATTGGACAATTGAAATTATAGTTGTGTAGAGCCGTTTTAACAGATATATTACTGTGATTTATATAATGTATTTAATATATTAAAACCACCCCTGCTTTTAGAATCCTGTGAAAACCATAGTGCACACAAAAAAATCTGTTTAATTTTTCTTATAAGAATCTTATTGGATTGTCTATAAGTCTATTACTTATTGGCAATCATGAACTTTTGCAATTCCTTGTTTTGCTTGTAAAATCATCATGGCCATATTTATGTATTTATTTAGTTATTATCTCTTTATTATTTAATTATAAATAAAACCTAACTTTGATGATACTTGCTATATATTACTTGTATATTAGCAGTAGCACTATGTCCCAGGCAAATAGGCCATAGATACTTATGTTTTCTAAATGCAAGTATATGTTATCTATGTATAAATATATACACACTATATTATGTATATATGTATGTATATTATACGCCTATATTCCAAATTCCTGGTATTTCACAATAATAAAAGTTATTTGAAGTATTATTTCTCAGTACATTACTTCATAATTTTATATGTAGGTAATAAAAGAGGCTTAGAACTATGGAAATGATTCACAAGTCTTATCATATTATGGCAACATTGAAAAATATGACTTCTGGGATTTCTTTATACTTGTGTTGCCACTCCTGAAAACTGATGCAGAAAATTTATAATGTTGGTAGCACTGTTTACACTTTCTCTCTGATAATGTTGACTTTTGCCATTTATTTATCTGCCCACCTACAATGCATGCATACTTTTGCAGGTCTAAAAAAGGTCATAACAGATATTATGTTCTTTGTCTGCATTTATATAATGAGAACCTAGCTAGCATAAAGTACCTTGACTCCTTCAGGCTGTGTAAATGGGATGTCATTGCCTCTTGACTCTGTATCACCTCTTACTCACCAATAACTTAGCCCTTATCTTGATCAAATCGCAGTTGAATGAAGTTGTATAGTTGGAAAACACGTTTTCGTGTTTTAGTTATAAGGTTTAAATTTGCACGTTTTTTAATGTACTTGATGGCGAATTATTATGCCTTATATGCCTGAGGTCAATGCATACTGGTATGACCCTCGCGGGCCGTACTGGCGGACCGGGGTGGGGAGGGCCACTTGGTAAGTTTCCTTGTCGATGTCCTTGCGACTTCGGTAGGTATAAAAATATGTACTCTTAAGAACAATTGATATTTATATTAAGTTCGAAACAGACCCAACTCCTTATCTTGTGTATAAAATGAGTGAGTTGCGATGGTCAGTACAGTATATACTTACCTAGGTACCTATTATAGACGTATTATCATTCGACCGCGTGATTTGATAGCAACATATACCTTGGTAGATACTTAGGTATCTTTCTCCAATAATTCAAGTAAAACTAACTAGCTAGGTGACTATTTTAACATAATCCAGTAAATCTAATCGTCCAGGCGCGGCGGCGTACAGCGCCGGCGCGGCGCGGTGTAGCGTAGGTAGTCCCGGTCCCAAAGAAACCTATAGGAGAAAATGCTTTTTTTATCATTATTTTTTAAACATAGGTATTTCTCCTATTTTTTCCGCTATTCGATATATTTGTAGCAATTTAAAGATGCGTTCTTTAGTTATAAATGGTGTGAGATTACGCGTGAAGTATCTGCTCGGAAAAGTTTCGTTTGAAAAGCAACCTTTACGAACACACTTTCCACCACTCAAGTGTTTGTTATGCATCCCTTAGGATTCCAAATTCTTTTGCTCAGCCGTAGGAAGTGTTTTCAGAGCAAGGCCTCTACTTCGCAAGTTCTTCGCATCCCTATCCGGGCCACTAATTCACATAGGTATCATTCCGTCCAGCTAGATATGAGCTCTTCTACAGGGACTTGATGCAAGTAGCATTGTCAGATAGTAGTCCTGTGGTCTCCGTAAGACCGTGCCGCAAATTGTCAAATATAATATTACCGTGGATACTGGAGTTTCTCACGAAAATCGTACTCACAAATCTACACACCCATTGCAGCATATCTATATCTGCAGGTGCTTCCTTTCTGTGTAAAACAAAAATGTAAACTCCATAACATATAAGATTATGTCCCTACCTACTTTAGGTTTCTAACGATCGGTTAGCGATTTCCATTCAGTCGAGACGTGTCCATAAGGGTTATGGACTAAACCGACCATTGCTTCTTTCTGCCTGCTGAAAGCCGGTACTCCCTATAGAGGATGTCCCCCAGGACTCCAAAGGCATTTTTCTCAAGTTATTGCCTACACGCCTTTATCCCGAACGGGGTGGCAGAAGTAAATTATACACCCACTTTTCACCGTAAGCATTTGCTCCACGTAATAGGTGATGAGCCCAATGCTTTGTTGAAATCGACAGACGCAGGTTGTGGCTACCTGCTGATCAAATTTTTCAGCAGGTAGTTTTTCTTTTCAAGCTCAATAGTCAGATGATCTGGGCCCCATAACATTTCTACTACTTTAAATATTGCTGTACTTGCCAAGAAGAAGAAGAATAGCATACAGCTTAGCCAACGGCTGCGACTATTTGCAAGAAATAATAATCATCATCTTCCGTTAGTTTATTACTCAAAACTTATTAGTCTTCGTAAAATATGACCGCCAGCGATTCTTCTGCAGTTTTATGCAAAATCTTTCTTCGGCTATATTTTATAGAAATCCAGCTATAACTTCTTAACCACTTAAACGGGTCGTAAAAAAAATATACCTATCATTTTGTAATTGGACTATGCCCTACTAAAAAATAATCATAAAAATCTATCCAGCCGTTCTCCCGTGCCGAGGTAACGAACAGACAGAATTAAATTCGTGTTCTATTACTTGTATTTGCAGTTCTAAACAGTTTTTCTAAAAAATAAATCTTTAGCTGATCACACACTTGTTGAAGATTTTCCGCACCTGCTTCCCACAAGAACTTCTTCCCGAGACAAAAAGTAGACTTTGTGACAATTCAGAGCCTCGGCTATCTGTAGAATTTTTAGCCAAATTATTTCAAGCGTTAGATCGTGAGCGTTAAAACATTTTCATAAACTTTCACATTTTTAATATTAGTAGGATTTTTTAAGACGTGCCGAAGTCCTCGTGGATCCTCGGATTATAATGCTCGATGGACTAAAACCACAGGGTCCCTACCTATCTATCTAGTGCCAGGCGCCCATAGTAACTCCTCGGATAGATGTCCCAGTAGGGTAAGTTCGCCTGTTCGCGTCCACTTAGTGGAGTTGGTAGGTTTCAGCAAGAAAATAAAAATTTTAGAGTAGTAATTTCGAATAAAAAATGTGTATCACATATTGTATACAGTCTTGTTAAATCTATGATACAGTTTTGGACAAACCGTTTGATATATTAGTAAATAAATACTAACTAATAGCCAAAACATATGATTTTCCCATTTTGCGTCCATAAAATCCAGATTGTGACCACCTGTGGACCAGTTTGCGTCCACTAATTTAGAAGAGATAAATATAAGAGATAACTATCTTAGTCTTTAAAAAAAATTAGAGATTATAGGTGTAGTATTGTTGACCGGGATTAAACGCAAGAGCGGCGATGTCTTACAGCCCCGGATTTGTCATATAATAAAAACCATCCAAGTTAGAATTAGATAGACCAGATGGCGTTCATTGCGGACGCAATGTGGCTAATGTATAAATTTGGTGGTGCAGTTCGCGTCCAGCGTTAAATTACCTGTTAATCAAATAAAATTTGAGCACAAACATCATTACTTTATTATATGGTTCATAATTAAGGTTTAGAAACGATAATGTATCCCGAATTTGAAATAAAGCCATTAAAATTTTTTCGTGAAACGCGCTGCTGCTCACTAATTTTTTGCAAAATATCATAGGATCGCAAGTATTTGTATTAAACAAGATTTTAGTATATTTTTTTACGTAATGGTGGTAACGCGTACAAAGCTTTTATTTATATGCATATACCTACCACATATCTACGCTTTAATAGAAATACCGTTCATTTTTGTTAGTGACTCGGTATGGTTATTTCCCACTGTTTTTGAGGAGTGCCCCATCTTTTGGACGCGAACTGGGTGGTGGAGGCGAACAGGCGACATTACCCTACTCCCTTTTAATATTACAACGAGATGGCCCCGGCCTTCCCCGGCTTCTCGTCGCACCTATTTAATCCCGTCGCTTATAAATTCTACAACAATGTATAAAAATTTGCCCGTAGCCGCGTAGTGTCGACATGAAAACTGCTCAGCTCTTCAAGGTAGTAGTGTGATGATATATAGCCTATAGCTTTCCTCGATAAATAGGCTATTTTATACCTAAGACTGTAAAACTAGCAAACAAACTCTGCGGCTTTATAGTATAGATTTATTATAGTAGAGATCTTCTTTGATCTAGAGCTAAGAGATACTTATGTACTGGTTTTCTACCGCAGCTTCGACCACATGGATACCGAACAGTAGTGTATTTTCGAGCT
Source organism: Thumatha senex (assembly GCA_948477245.1). NCBI lineage: Eukaryota > Metazoa > Arthropoda > Insecta > Lepidoptera > Erebidae > Thumatha > Thumatha senex. The sequence continues at coordinate 4,216,924 of OX419734.1, forward strand.
TTGATTTCAAGGTATCTTCTTCTTCGTCTTAGCGTCTTCCCAGTTGCTTCCAAATCACGGCTATATTTGAAGCCTTAGGTTGGCTTCAACTGGGTGTTGGGAGCAGCTACGAATAGAAACTTTATTTTTGACATTAGATATTTGTTGTTGATTGAAAATTAAATTAGCATAGGAAAATCATATATAATAAATAGCATTTATTATTTCTTTAGACTAGATGAAACGGCGTAGATGAAAATGTTGGAAACTGTCTCAAAATGTTAATCTTTGCTTAAACATCAAAATTGGATCAACAAATTCATACACTCAACACAACAAAGCTTAGTAACTATTATTTCCATGTGGAGAGCAAACCGCGTGTTTGCCGCTCACTTCTTCCAAATCTTAACCACTCTTAACCGAACAAACAAACAAACAAGCTAACTAAATAAATTACATATTTATAAAACTAGTGAGGCTTTGAAAGGTCGTTAGGCTTTAACGTATGAGTCTGGTGTTGTAGTATATTTGTTCTAATTACAACAAAGTGGAAAATTTGAAACAATTATGAAAAGCATTTTAGTGTGCCTAAATTTACAAGTTAAAAAAAATTCAGTCTCGAGCTGGACTCGAACCAGCGTTTTCTAGAAAGGAGGCGTCTTCTAGAAAAAGGTGGATTCATTCGTCCGTTACGAGTTGGTCTCGATGGTTAGTGGTAACGCGTCTGGTGCATCTAACCAGGAGACGCTGGTGCGAGTCCAGTTAGAGATTGAAAAACTTTTCCACGTTGAATTTACGATTAGTTTCGGTACGGTCCTGTAGCTTTTAGAGGTTAGAACATAGCCTTGCAAGCCTAGCAAGGTCATGAATTCATTAATTCTCTTTTCACTCTAATTAAAATTTGAAGTAGTCCCGTTTCCTACAAGAACTTATTCCCGGGATAAAAAGTAGCCTATGTGTTATTCTGATGTGTAAGCTATATTATTGTACAGTTTCATCAAAATCCATTCAGTAGATTTTGCGTGAAAAAGGAACAAACATTCATCCATACTTACAAACTTTCACGTTTATAATAATAGTGGGATTTATTCTGTTACGGAACTGAAGAAATTAATGGTGAATGTTGCCGTGAGCAAAAACTAGTTTAGTGCGTAAAACTTGCTATACCGTTAAGGCAACGTATTATATACCTATGTCGCAAGTGCATTGTCAGACAGTGTAAAATTAAAAGTTGTCGCAACCTCCTTTTTAGTCCAAATATCGCTCTTTCAGATATCAGATGGAATAAAACATACTTATAATGATGAGCAAGTTTCTTTACACCCCTTACAGTAGTCCACCAAAATCAGAACATTCATTCATCAGCATTGTAAGCTGATGCGTCTGTTCACTAATGCATAGCGTAGGTCTACTTTGAGCTGAAACTGCGTTAACGGACGCACACTCGGCGTCTTTATAGCTTTTTATGGAACTGCGCATGTGTCTGCGTAATGCAGTGTTCACCCTTAGATGCATTGAGAGACCAGATGATAACATGCCAATACATTGCCAGTCTGTATTCTTTGATAAAGGAGAGAACGTAAACAGGTTACTATACGTCCACTCTTCGCTCACTTGGATTTGATAATACGTTACCACCGGCGAGTTGATTGCCGCGATACTTGTTATTTGGTAGCTCAGGGATACGGGATTGTAATCAGAAGTTACTGTCCTAAGCAAACTTATTGCCCCCAGCTTTCTGTCCTTGTAATGATTTATCAAGCCGTGTTTAACGTTAAATATTGTGTCGTTTTCAGGTAGCCGCCAAGCTCGACGACATTTATAAGACTGGAAAGCTAGCGCACGCCGAACTGGATGAACGTGCGCTAGATGCCTTAAAAGAATTTCCATCCGACGGTGCTTTAAGTGTTCTTGGACAATTTTTAGATTCAAATCTCGAACATGTATCTAATAAAAGTGCTTATTTATGTGGAGTCATGAAGACCTATAGGTAAGTGTGTTTCTGCATTGCATTTTTTGCCTGGTAACACTAACACGACATTGGACGATTGCCAAACTCCTTATATCTAGGTCATCGGATTCTTTAAAAAAGAATTGATATATTGGCCGCACTGCAGACCGTTGAATTTAAATCGCTGCTTGCTGGTTAAGTTGCACTAAGTAGGAAATGGTTTTAAATACTGCACGACCTTGCAGTTAAATGTTGTTGTATGCACAGAGCCTGCACAAAGCTACACCGGTTGTGAAGTCTTCCACTAATCAAAATATTTTTACATCGTCTTCAGTTTTTAATGGCGCGATGACCTTTGGCGGAAGAGGTCATTCACAACGGTCATCAAAAAGGTCAATAAAGTTAATTACATTTTTATGACCGAAGCTGCGCATAATCGTATACCATTTTTACAATTTTCTCGTATGTCATTCAAGCACAATGCACTGAATTTAAAACTAACTGAAGTTTCTCTGAACCAGTACAATCCGGACAAGAACGTCAAATTACTTGTATAAAAATATTTTTATAACATTTTTCTTTAATTTTTAGACCAAAAAGTACTTAATAAGTTGTTCGCAAAATGTTTGTCGTCCCTATGTTTGTGCGACGGTTTCACTTCGCCTATTCTTGGCCGCTCGTGTTTAACATAATAAGACAATAACACTGAGAAAGTTGCCACCACCGCCATACAAGTACAAAGCCCTGTGATGGAATGTATATGTATGACAGGCCGACGGATCATTTCGCTTGTCCTCGCGTTTATTTGCAGCGTAAGATTAGATTACGAATGGTCATTAGCCCCGCTGCAGTCGTGATGCAGAACCTGTATTGCGAGATTTAATAAAATGTTAATTGGTATCAAGTCTTTGTCGTGTTGTACATGTTTTGTATTTTTTTTATTATCTACAACTTGTTTGCTCACAAAGTCATTCATTTTAATGCTGTATGTACCTGAATCTTGGCTTAAACTGTCAGTCTTGTCATAAAATATGTTCGAGAGGTCTTTTTTATGTACTGGATGTCCTTTCGTATTGTCGGGCGTGTAGTGATTATAATGAAATCTACTATGACACAAACACCTATACTATTTTAGTTTTTATACACGAAGTCGTGAGTTGCTTCTTTGTTCCTGTGTTGCCATTCATAAATTTATGAGTTTTATAAATGGCGGTAACTATAATTAATTTCCTTTAGGATCACACGCAGTCAAGGCCTCCCAGAACACTTATTCCTCAAAAAGTTCACTGTTTATTATATTTCCTGCTGATGCCGCTCTTCCCGTAATGTCTGCATACCACAATGACCCGCGTTCCGTAATGTAACGCAAATAAAATAAACGGAAACACATGAAAGATGTAATAACAAAAATTATGTTTATTTGTTCCGACTTTCATTTTGTTTTCTTATGTTTTTACAAAATATTTTTCACCTCACTCTAGCTGGGAAAATCTACGTACAAGATAGGCCGCGTAATATTCGCTAGTAAAGTAAAAGCCGCGTAGTATTAATTAGTCGTAAAAATTTTCAAGCCGCCCATAAGGCCTTCAACCAGGCTTAACGACTGCCATTTTACTGGCAACCGGGACCAACGGCTTAACGTGCCTTCCGAAGCACGGAAACGCTCGCAAATGTAAATGCCACAAAGTGGTCACCCATCCGAGGACCAGCCATAGTGAAAGTTGCGTAACTCAGTCATCGTTTACAGAACACTGAGACCGCGAGGCCACGAGCGCTTCGCATTTTGAATTCAAAATTTTGAGAATTCAATATTTTGCAAATTCAACATTACTGGCCGGAGCGGTAATATTCAGTTGGTAGTAAAATTATGCAGGGTTTACAAAATAAATATAACTAAAACCATTTTAAGCGGCTTTCAATTATATATATTATATTATATATTATATTATCGTATCGTTAATTATACTATTTAACATGGAAGGCCAACGTTAATCACACTGGTGGGTGAGAATCATGGGACCGGATTTCAACAACCTTTTTCAGGAATACTTAAACCAAAGTCTTCGTTTCGGGTTTAGCCATTTTTTGGCCCAGATATAAGTCTGTAAGCACTGTCTTGTGGGCCTATATTTACTACAGTAAACGTTTAGGACGCACGGTTATAACAGCAAAGTCAGTGACTCGTGCATCTTGCCCTCTCCTAATGCGGGAGTTCCTCACCTGGTCAATCTGCGTGACTCCACGGTGTCCGCACTGCGACATATTTATCTCGGCTACCTGCGGCACATGCTTGTGACAAACGACATGCCAATCGTTAATTTTGTGTCAAAAGTGACAACATGCTAATGAAAAACTGTTTTGATGAGTAAAGTTAGAATGTAGGTAATGTAGTAAATGAATATCGATTAATAGAAATACAATGAAGTGCATAGCTGTAAAGACAAATGAATAACAGTAAATTAAACGAGCATCGTTAAAAACAAATGAGATTCACAAATAACTTTCGGACGTCAGACGCCGTAAGAAGTGATGGTTTTTCCCATGTGTCTATTAAACAGATAGAGAAATCGGCCATTCGACTGACAAATTTCCATCCTGCCTACTTGCTACACTTCGCAGTATTAATTAGTCTCATACACTTCCTACTATAATTATACACCGGTTGTGTCGGCTTGCTCCATAGTCAGCCCTGTCCTGAAGTAGCCAAAAACCTCGAGTCGGTGGCGGAACGCAGAAATACGCCGTTTTTTACGGAATCTACCGCGACGAGAATTCTGGAGACCTCATCCATTTAATCCTATTCTTCTTTTCGATCCTGAACTAAATGTGCGAATGCAGCCAGACGGCAACTACCAAGCTGTTGGCGAAGACGTTGTGCCCCTATTTTATTGCAGCCGAGACAATGCGAGTGTTGTAGTTCTGTGGTTGCGTCGTATCAACTCCCAGATCCTACCTTGCGTCATTCCGGTCTGATGAAGACTAGCATAGGTAGCAATTTCCGTCTAATTGTCGTAAGTTCACGCGAGTTTCAACCTTCGAGACACGTGCCTGACTCCAATTGGATTCCAATTGATCCTAATTGGAATTTAAAGAGTCAGATGAATTGAAATTTTTGAATTCAAAGGTAATATATAATGGAGGACAAAAATGTTAACGGTGAAATGTGGGCGTATAGTTAATTCTGTGTCAAAAGTGACAACATGCTAATGAAAAACTGTTTTGATGAGTAAAGTTAGAATGTAGGTAATGTAGTAAATGAATATCGATTAATAGAAATACAATGAAGTGCATAGCTGTAAAGACAAATGAATAACAGTAAATTAAACGAGCATCGTTAAAAACAAATGAGATTCACAAATAACTTTCGGACGTCAGACGCCGTAAGAAGTGATGGTTTTTCCCATGTGTCTATTAAACAGATAGAGAAATCGGCCATTCGACTGACAAATTTCCATCCTGCCTACTTGCTACACTTCGCAGTATTAATTAGTCTCATACACTTCCTACTATAATTATACACCGGTTGTGTCGGCTTGCTCCATAGTCAGCCCTGTCCTGAAGTAGCCAAAAACCTCGAGTCGGTGGCGGAACGCAGAAATACGCCGTTTTTTACGGAATCTACCGCGACGAGAATTCTGGAGACCTCATCCATTTAATCCTATTCTTCTTTTCGATCCTGAACTAAATGTGCGAATGCAGCCAGACGGCAACTACCAAGCTGTTGGCGAAGACGTTGTGCCCCTATTTTATTGCAGCCGAGACAATGCGAGTGTTGTAGTTCTGTGGTTGCGTCGTATCAACTCCCAGATCCTACCTTGCGTCATTCCGGTCTGATGAAGACTAGCATAGGTAGCAATTTCCGTCTAATTGTCGTAAGTTCACGCGAGTTTCAACCTTCGAGACACGTGCCTGACTCCAATTGGATTCCAATTGATCCTAATTGGAATTTAAAGAGTCAGATGAATTGAAATTTTTGAATTCAAAGGTAATATATAATGGAGGACAAAAATGTTAACGGTGAAATGTGGGCGTATAGTATGCCTTTGCCACGTCTTTGGGGATAAAGGCATAACTGTTAAATAAGTACGAACCAAAAACGATGAGATCCTGTAAAAATATTTATGTATTTGGAAAAATAAATAAGAAAATTATTCTGAACCTTTTCTTAGGCTGTGTGTGTGGTATTGTTTGCTTTCAAACGTAAAACAGATCGTCAGTATAGAAAAACAATCATCATGTGGACACGGAAATTTTCATTTAAGTTAATAATTTTAGTCGTATTAAAGCAAAATTGTTACGTTTCAGACAGAAAAGCAGAGCAGGTGTTCAGGGCACGCCTGCGCTAGCTTCCACTGTCCAGGTGAAAGGACCCGACGAAGAGAAGATAAAACAAATATTGGCCCGGACCGGGTACACGTTAGATGTCACCACAGGTCAGTCTGATAGTCCATCCTAAAATCTATCTATAGACCATAAGTAGACTCTCTTTGCTATTGTATGTAGTAGCACAAGTATTAAGTACACAGTAGTTTGTGTACGTCCAAAATATGAAACCGACGTCGTGAGTTCGATTCCCACACAGACCATTTCTTTGTACGATTGTTTCTGATCCTATAAAAGATATTATGATCATAAAAAGAGCTCTATGAGTTGTTCTGTGTAATTTATCTATAACTAGTGACCCGGCGAGCTTTACATAGCCTTAGCATAGAAAATTTATGAGAAAAGGAACGTTTTTTTTTCATAATTTTCTTGTATTTTTGTTTTATTTTTATTCTGATATCCAGGGTTAGAAAGAAAGCAAGCAAATCAAGACCCACCTGTACTTTAGTTATAAATGGCGTAACTAACACGACTTTGTTTTATGTATTGAGATGTAGTATTTAGTAAAAAGAATACGACACTTGTGTGTACAATCAAAATTATCATCTATAAATGCCAAAGTACACAGCACAAGCCTCTATTAAGCTTAATTTGGGATATATAGCGCTGTGTATGTAATGTAATGTCTTAAAATAAAAACGTCGTGCCTTAAACATGGATTTAGAACTTCAACATGTACTAGAAGTATGGCATATCGATTATAGCACAGCTTATAGAACTGTAGCGTGCTAACAGAACGTAACATGTATCATATTAGCGTGCTTAATGAACCAAACATGAATAATGCAGTAAAACAGTAGCATAATAATTATAGTGCTATTATACTGATTACTGATTACACACGCTACTACGGCAGCAAGCGATGGTGGCGCACCGCTGCCAATAGAGGCTGCCTCCGTTTCCGACAAACATTCACCAAAGTATCGTAATGTCATTACCCGAATTCGATGATAAAATTTAAAAATATCGTAGAATATTTTTGGGATTCCGTACCTCAGGAAAAAAACCTGAAGCTTTCTATGATCACTTTGTCGGTGGTCCATCTGTCTGTCAAGACCCTTTGTCTCTTACACCCGTGGAGGTAGAGTTGAAATTAAAACTATATAGATACTCAGGTACGGTACCTCGACGCTGTGAAAAATCTAACTTCCAAAAAAATGGCCGGTATGACTCAAAATACGCTTTTTCCAACGCTCTCAAGGGAATCAATATCAGCAGGGCGACTCAGATATTTATTCAAAACATTGCATTTTTTACGGAACCCTATGTAGAAGAATCTGACTTGCACTTGTCCTGTTTTTTTTTAATTAAATCGCGCAGAAGTATTATAAAGTCAATTGTGTTTCCGACTATCATAGGTATTCGAGTGATTTGAATCTTCGTCTGAAACTTAACGCTTTAAGGAGTTGCTTCAGCCCACTGGATCAAGTATTAGGGTAGTTCAAAATAATTTTGAAAACCGACCTCACTTGCTAACGGTGCATTTGCTGACGAGGCAACCTCCTCTTTGGAGCCTGAGCTCCAAATCATGGTACGGTTTGAAAGCATCTGGGAAAACGCTTAAGTGTGTTATTACATATTTTAAAATGGATATGTATCTCTCATGTATCATAATAAGCTAAGTTGACTAGAACACATTTCGTGACATGGGGAACGATAATCCGTTCACACGTTCGCAGTTAATAAGTCTGACAGCAATGAGCTCCGTCACAGTGGTAATAATGCGATCGCTTTCTTTTTCTTTAAATCCGAACAGCTCATTGTGGGAAACTAAAATATTCGCATAGAAAGATGCGATCCGCGTTTTTTTAACGAGGTTATCCATTCTTCGACAAGTTCTGCTAGTCTGTTCGTTACATACCTAATTATGAATAGTTGAATCTCTAAACAGGCGTCCCACGGCTATATTACATGGAAAGTATTTTTTAACTTGTAGCTACTTTTAATTTGGCCGATTCGATTCAGACAAGCAAACAAATTTTTGATTATAGTTAAAATTGTTCTTAAGATCTGGGGAAGTGAGCGAAGTAGGCGGTAGGTCACGGGGTTGAATCGCTCGCACCGGCGTTCCCAAAATAATAATTTACAAAATAAAAACTTTTTTCAAAATTAACCTCCAAAAAAAGTTAAATACAATAGTTTCCTTTAATTCCTAGGAGTGTAGAATATAAAACGTTTGTTTTAGTTCTTTTTTCTATAAATGCTTCCAAAGTAATTGTTTTCTATAGTTTCAAACTTTCTATCACCCAAAAAGTCATCAATTAGGCTTTTCGAAGGACGACGTCAAGTATGGAACTATTTTGATATTCCATTTACACTCGCAGGAGCCACGAGACGAGCCGCGTATGTAAACAATAATATGGTACATTTTTTTCCGAGCTCGCGGCTCGTCTCGCAGCTTGTCTCGTGACTCGTGCGAGAGTGTAAATCGGGTATAAGGATTTTCCTGTTTTGCTATTTAATATAGTGCGATTTGTGTTGAGTGTGGTGTACCCCGTTAGGTCAACGCAAGTACGGCGGGCCGCCGCCGGGGTGGGAGGGCGGCACGCCGGGCGCCGGCTGCGAGGTGTTCTGTGGGAAGATCCCCAAGGACATGTACGAGGACGAGCTCATCCCGCTGTTCGAGCGCTGCGGCAGCATCTGGGACCTGCGCCTCATGATGGACCCCATGACGGGCACCAACCGCGGCTACGCCTTCGTGACGTTCACGACGCGCGAGGCCACGCAGCGGGCCGTGCAGGAGGTGAGACCACCAGCCGCTGCTGTCATCTCTCGTGCTCGGGTCGGAACACTGGTATACGAGCATCGGAGACTGTTTGAGGGGGCGACCATATCTTTGTATGCTTCGATAGTTCAATGTCTGCTTTTTATTATTTTGGCTGATCTCAATAAACCTGTGTCTCTTCCTGCATCGAATTAATTTTGGATTATAATGTTCACTCCCTCGAACGTTAGATTACAATAAGCCGTAGAGTTGTTGAACAAACATTAGGTACAAAGATTGGTGCCATCCGCAGCCTTGAGTTTGCATATATTTTGATAAATAGCCGCCGACCGATTGCGGCACCTATCTTTGTGCGGTTCATGGATGTTATCGAGCACATCTGTACCGATAGCCAACATTACAGCACAGTGTTATCGCAGGACTAAAACAATGGTGCAATTGTTCATTATCAGCATTATATCACAATTGGTAACACAAAATTGTGTCAAAACTCTAAAGCTTTACTGAAGATGATTTTTGTATTGAAATTGGTGTTATAGATTTGAAACAAAATTTATTCTAATTTGACGTCTACTTTCCAGGTGTCTCGCCGAATGTTTAAGTATATTCCCTTAAACGATTAACTGATCACAGCACTTAGTTGCCACGTTTGGGGACGTGCAGTGTGTCTCTGTTCACCCTATGGGTGAAACCATCATGTCCATACTTGCGCCCTCTTATCTCGTGTTGTACTGAAACTATAATATGTACCGTAAGTTTGCAAGCTCGTGATGTTTTCTCCTCTCGCAGTGCAAGTCCCCAAACCGTGGCCTCTCTTGCAAGACTACTAGAATCCATCTGACAGTATTTTTGCAAGGTTCCCTATCATTTGCCTGTCGAAAATGTTCACAGTCACACTTGGGAGATTTAGATTTAAGCTTCTTAAACAGCATGTCATTAATATAATCCCGCTCACGGCGGCCATTTGCACCCATTCACACAATAATATTAATCCCTTTGCTAATGTAATTTACACAAAGTAAGCAATATGAATGTCTCGTGGCAAGCAGCCGCCGTCCCATTAATATGTAATCACTGAATCTGTTTAAATGTGCAATGTAACACCTGTAAACTGATCTCGCCTCGCTTGTCCTGAGATATCATCCCGTTCTATACTTTGCACCTCGTTCAATTTTAAGTTGCTATTTTATTTTTTTTGTTACCATCACACACGTACGCTTCTTTTATTTTCACTTCCATCAAACGGTCCACCTACAGGGTTAACTTTGAATTGGCTTCGAAAAGTTCTCCAACTGAGAATATAATTATATCTCAGGCTCTCCTCTTTGCTCCGAACCACTCTGTCGGCTTATCATCCAAATTCAGTTAACTCATCACGATTGGCTCTAACCGTCACCGCCATCAGCCGCGCGTCGAGGGCCCGCCCGCGCGGCAGAACGAAACCGTGTCGACGCCCTTTTTCAAAATTTTTCCCTTATTATTTTTCCCACAGCTCGATAACCATGAAATTAAAGCAGGGAAGACTCTGAGAATTAAGATTAGCGTACCGAATCTGCGACTTTTCGTCGGCAACATTCCCAAGTCTAAAGGCAAAGAGGAGATACTGGAAGAGTTTGGTAAATTAACAGGTAAAGTGTCACGTATGAATGAATTAAGGAGTTAGATTTGTCGGGTTGAGTGCGTGGCTTGGTGTGGACCGCTGGGGAGCCCGCTTGTCCCGCTTGTCCCGCCCGCTCCGCTCCCGTCCCGCTCCGCTCCGCTCCGCTCCGTCAGTGCGCCCGGCGGCCGCGCCCGCGCCCGACATGCTATTCTCCCTCGAATTGTTCTTGCAGCTGAATGATTATGAAATTCGAAAGGGGAAAAAGATTGGCGTAACAGTTTCCTTTAACAATCACCGGTTATTCGTGGGGAATATCCCTAAGAATCGAGATCGGGACGATTTGTTTGAGGAGTTTACTAGGCACGCACGTAAGTCCTTGTCGAATTCATAATAAAGTGCTACTCGGTTAATGTTTAGCGCTGCGCCTCGGGCCACCGTGACCGGGCGCGACCCACCCAGTACCGGGTGCCGCGGCTCCGACTCAACCGACCGCCCGACGCCGGGTCACCGTGGCCCGAGGCGCGCTTAACCGATATACCTATTGGCCTTCGCCTCGAGAATGCTCACCGGTCATGACTGGAGAACCTTGCTATTCTCTTGATTTAAGACTTGTTCTCAGTACCGTGTATGTTCTCCTTGAATATAGTTTGATTTGCTTCATATTCTGTAGTTTTTGAATGAGTGAAAGCGCGTCGGGCTCGGGGAAAGCTTTGTTCATACCGTTGGCGAGCGTGCGACGCGCCGCCCGGCCCTTATCCCTCTTGTGTGATTGCAGCTGGGCTCGTCGAAGTTATAATATATAGTTCCCCTGATGATAAGAAGAAAAATAGAGGATTTTGTTTTTTGGAATACGAGTCTCACAAAGCGGCGTCATTAGCTAAACGTAGACTGGGAACTGGTAGAATAAAGGTAAGCATACACCCTGCATAATATAAATATCAGATTTTAATTATATTTTCGGCTGTTAGCTGTTTTGCCTGATTTCTATTCCAAAAATTATTACATCCTAGCGACTCACTGTTGCTTTGAATTTCATAAAACTGTTACAAAACCTTTCATATACAGCAAAAAAAGTGAATTTGCCTCTTAAAACTCGGTTGCGTAGTTTAGTTATAAATTTTTATTTAGTTTTATATATTTTCCCAGGTTTTAGAGGTTCGCCGTTTAAAATGTATATTTTTTTAGGTATGGGGCTGTGATATAATAGTTGACTGGGCAGATCCTCAAGAGGAACCAGACGAGCAAACAATGAGTAAAGTAAGTATACAAACCTACATTAGCATTAGTAGTAGGTATGAAGGTATATTTTATTTTCCCTATTGATATTCTTCAAATGTCGACCCACATATTTTCAGCATTAGTAGACTAATAACGCCGTCCAATTTCCCCTACCGACAGATGTATATCCCCCACCGACAGATGTATATTACCTCCGACAGATGTATACCCCCCACCGACTAATGTATATCCCCCACTGACAGATGTATATCCCCCACCGACTGATGTATATCCACTCCGACAGATGTATATCCCCCACAGGGTATTCTGTAGGAAATATTTTAATAACTACTGACTTACTACGCTGGAAGGGCGGTGAGTTGTCAAATTACTATTACGTTGTATCCCTGACGGGGTAGTCGGAGAGTACAGATCGCCAGGCTTTCTGATACATGCATACCTCTTTCACGTTTACATCTGGGTACACTTTGACCTTTCCGTTTTTGAGCAAGCTGCTTACTAGTCTCGATCTACCCTCTACGGTCTTCCCTCTACTTTCACACAATATGTGTTAAACTAGAGGGTGGAAGGATGGATATTCTTCGTCAATCGTTTCTCACTTTCAATGTACGTGTCCAAAGCAACGCAGCACACCCGTATCCAGCTTAATGCTGTTGCCAAATTCCATTACAATAATTAATCTCAAAGCAAATCCAGCATCGAGATTTAAATTCCAGCATTGCTGTTCTCTCATTGACAACATCTATCTGTTCTTCAGTCTACATAATTATATCCACATCATTTTTTCGACTGCCTCATACACTCACACTGCGTCACCGACCGCCGCGCCGAGGTCCTGGGTAAGATTCCGGGGTTGGAACAAATATTTGTTTTGGAGTTCTGTGTTATTTAAGTATTGTATAGAAATAAATAATTATGTTTATCAGTAATCTAGATCCCATACCACAACCTTATACTAGCTTACTTTGGACTAGATGGCGTTGTGTAAAAAAAATGTCCCTTAATATTTATTTATTTATTTTAACGTATTTAGAAATCCCCTATGCTTTGACTTTGACTTAATATTTCAGTCGCTCTCCACTAAACGTATAGTTACAATGAGTATGCATGTCTCTATCCCTCTCTGTCAGGGATACAGCGTGAAGATAGTTTAGTTTCTTTAGATAGATTATTCCATCCAGGTGAAAGTGTTATACGCACGAAACCTGACGCAAGAGATAACTGAAGACGCACTAAAGGAAGAATTTGAACGCTTTGGAACCGTCGAACGAGTGAAGAAGATTAAAGACTACGCATTTGTACACTTTGAGGACAGAGATTGTGCAGTTAAAGTTAGTGCAAGAGTTTTTTACCATTATATTTAGTTTGCGGTTACATAAAATTATATAGTTAATATATTATACACACGGTATATATTAACTATTACTGTAAAGTTTCATCAAAGGTATTGATCTCACTACAGGGGATGCCGACGAAGTGGAGAAGAAAATGTAGGTAAGCGGACCCCGGGCGTCGCGAGACGCAACTGGGACAGACGCTCGGATGATGATGATGTAAAGTTTCATCAAAATTCATCCAGTAGTTTTTGCGAAAAACTGCAACAAATATCTATCCATTCATACACTTTCGACATTTTAATAATAGCGTGATGTGATATCTAGGAAGCAATTGCCGCAGAACACTTTTTGCCGCTTTTAAAGAAATAGTTCAACGGATTTGGTAGAAGATTCATTTTATTGACCATATTTTAAAACAAAATGAATATTATTACTAATTAAACGATTCGACTCGCGTGTAAAATTCGGAATTACCCGACTAGTTTCGGACCTAACGGAGGTCCTTTTTCAAGAGGAGCGTTTAGCTACGTCGGAAGCTGCTAGTTGGGCTTTGCTATCTCGAACTTAACACGTGAGTAATGAATAGGTTCAGAAACAACTGGGCCAGTTTTAAAAATGCTTCTACTTTTACAAAGCTACACACTTCGTGAGTAAAATAAGCTATATTGGATTTTCAAAAAGGTTAGGGTTCCGTACGATATCTCGAATAGGAAACAAAGCGGGTGAAGGTGCGGGCAAAGTTGTTATCCTAAAATGTTTATTATCATGATAGGCAATGCAAGAGTTGGATGGAAAAGAGATGGGTGGCGCGCGTCTGGAGGTGTCGCTGGCCAAGCCGCCCTCCGACAAGAAAAAGAAGGAAGAAATATTGCGCGCCAGGGAGCGCCGCATGATGCAGATGATTCATGGACGTGGCGGGTAAGCACCAAATGATACTTATGCTTAGATTTAAAGGACTCCAGAGAGCAGGCCTTAGGCTCACCACCTATTTCCATGGGAGCAAAAGTCTTGGCGATGTCATGCCTATGCCGTTCTAGATAATGTACTTCAGTACATATGACAATAATAATGCCTCGGTAAGTGGTAGTGTAACACCACGTATGCGACTATCCGCACTGAGGTATCGGGTTCGATTCCCGGGTCAAAACAAATATTTGTGTAATCTGCAAATGTTTGTTTCGGAGTTTAGGTGTTACGTATGTGTGTATTTAAAATATATATATATATATATATATATATATATATATATATATATATATCTATAAGTATGTTTATCAGCTGTCTCGATCCACCTTATATTAGCTTACTTTGGGCTAGATGGCGATGTGTAAAAAAAGAAAACTATCCCACAAATGTCCCAAGTATACGTAAAGGCCTAAGTATCTTAAATGAAGAACTTTTGGACTCAAATGGCCACCGATTCCATGAACATAGTAGCAATTCATTCGCCTGTCTGTGATCAGTCCCCTAGTCCTTGTAATTGCTTGTTGCGGTTTCGTCACGAAATAATTATATTGTTTTTTAGCGTTCAGTACCATAATGAAAAAATCCACTTCCTAAAATGCCCACTTCCCAAAAGGACCACATCCCATAACGACCGCTCCCATAACGACCGCTCCCAAAACGACCACTTCCCGTAATGACTACTTGCTCAAATTGACTACTTCCCAATTCGCCCACTTCCCTAATCGACCACTTCTCAAAATGACCACTTTCATGATGACCACATTAATTAATAGCAATGTTACTTGATTTCATCCTGACGTGGGTTAATTTGATTGTTCGTCGGTGAAAACAAATGAACATCGGTAAAAATAAATATCACAAAATATATCACAAAAAAGTGCACGGCAATTAAGACCTTTACGGCACAGTACAACATCAAGTATTTTTATAATATTCGTGATCAGTATCTATAATGTCAAAGAATGTTTGTTATAATCTCAGAGAAAAAATTGGGTACAAACGATTCAACTATTTATTTTTATTGATGGTCATTTGTTTTCACCGATATTCATTTGTTTCACCGATTATCAATTGTATTCCCCTATGTTCATTTGTTTTCTAAACCGCCTGAAAGTGGACGTTGTGGGAAATGGATATATTGGGAAGTAGACAATCTAGGAAGTAGCCATTTTGGGAACAGTCATTATAGGAAGTAGTCGTTTTGGGAGTGGTCCTTCTGGGATGTGGTCCTTTTTGGGAAGTGGAAATTTTAGGAAGTGGACATTATGGTACTAAGCGTTTTGTATTTACTGTCGACAGAAAATTGTGTGCTTATTGACCTCTACTACACTAGTATCACTGACCTCCATTATAGTACGCTGGAAGCAGTTTGTCACTGACTGAAGTTTATTCCGCTTATGTCGGCACAATATATAAATATTAAAACTTAAGACGCTCACAATGGCACTTTATTTTGACACAAGAAACAGAGCAATGCAATGTTGTCCAGTATACCACTTAAATAATGAACGTCAGTAATATTACAGTTTGGTTAAGCTTGACCACAATCCCTATACCGCTCCGTTAAAACAAAATTGGACACAAGGAGCGGTACAGTGATCGCGGTCAAACTATAAATATTGAACTTTTGAACTTCAGAATAATATCAGTTTTCATTCGTTTTTACCCCAGTAAACTAGAATAGTTAGTCGTCTATAGGTTGCTTGATTAAATCGATGGCGACGCGTGCCAATAAACAAAATACTATGCAGTTTAAATACATCTTAGTTTTTAGTCCTGATAGGCACAAATCTGTTTAGATCTTTGAGTAGGATATAGAACCACGATTAGATCGATGAACACCTATAATCAAAATCTAGTGCTTGCGGAAATGTTGGAAATTTACTGATGAAATATTATTTGTCTCAATTTTGCAGTTTCTAATGAAATACGCAAGGTAGTGAAATAGTATATTGACAACAAGAAGTTTGCTTTAGGTTAAATTAGCTGATCTGGAGTTAGACATATTAGACTAGAGCAATACGGAATAGGAACGAACTATTGCGCTGCCAGCCTACACATATTATATTATTGTCGTATTATGCGGCGGGCGGTGAGATTCAAGCATCCGCCATAACATTTATGCAGTTTCAGTCTACAAACATACAAGAGTGTTTTGTGACGTACAATACATTAATGCGTCGTGTAGAGGGAAATACAGTTCTATATCTGTAAGACATCTTCTCTTTCCGGTCAGTGCACACAGTGTTGCTCTGAGGCTGTATACATAATTTGCACAGTCAAATAGACATTGTTTCATAATAGAGATTGAGACACGAAGAGGCGCGATATTTTCATTTTGATTGGTCCTACCAATATAAAGTCTATCTTGAGCGCGTTTTTATTTGTCACGCCGCAGTGCCTCTATCGTAAGCTAATAGCAGACTTGTAATTATTTCTCATTATATACGTTGCCAGAAATGTGTCACTGTTATACGATATCGATTGACTATGTGGTCATTTACTATAGTATACGACTATCTGAGCATTAGTATAGGAAAAACTGTCGTATTTATGGCATTAGATTGTTAGGCTATGCGCATGTAAAGTTTACTGGGGGCTAGGTAGGCACGTTCACGTTCGCCTGTAACGTGGTGTTAACTGTCAGATTCGATTGGTGCAGCTGCTCACCGGTGATGCGAGGACGCACGCCTCAGCCGCAGCAACGTCCGCCGCAGGCGCGCGGGGATTACGGTCAGTATACAACACACACACATCACACACATACACATCACACACACACTCCCTACAGACAAATCAACTGACATGTCAACACGCCGCTGGGTAGGTGGACGCTCGGTGGTGGACGCGACCCATCTATCACAAATCGATCATAAATTTCATCTTGTACATGTTTATTACACCCATCATCATCATCATCATCTAGCACAGTCGAGTTGACCTTTGGAACTCTACGGATCCCGCACTAGTATATAAGATTCCGTTGACATATATAAATTTGTAGTTTATCAAAATTTGATTACGAAGTTTCATAATAAATATAGATACGGTAATATTACGCGATGAACTGATTCATTCCAAAGTCATAATCTAATTAACCAAGGTGGCAACCGAGTCTGGAGAACTCGTCTATACGTATTTCCAGCCAGACCAGAACGTATCTGCCGAGCGTTTACCCATACCTCTAAAATTATACAACTGGACAGCTCAGAGATGGGTGAAGGGAACTCATTATTGAATAGCCGCTAAATATTATGCATCATAAAACATTCTGCTGCATTTGTCACTGACAGACTCCCTCCACCTTTCTCCCCGTCTACCTCGACACACAGATGATGTGAACACGGTGTGGTCTCCACGCGCACACTCGCACATTCCGCTACTGTTCCTTACTAACAAGATGGCCGCTACAATACACCTTCCCGCGCGGGACTTTCCTCATCAATGTTGCCAATCGTTTTCTAATATTGCAAGTGTGTAACAATATGGAGGTTTGGGCGTTTTTTGTAGTGTATCGTCACGGCCTCGTACATGTTTCATTAACGCTACTATCTAGGCTAGTTATTAATGTCAGGTAGGAATTAAGGTCGATGCATGATTTCGGAATAAAATTGATCTGTCGAAAACTTAGTCTAGGATAAACACCATCGTTCATTTAATTCGTAATAACAATATTAACAGACAATGCATGTTACAGGTGATAAATAATTTTAAATTGCTCGGAAAAATACCATTAATAGATAATTTGCACTTTAGTAGGTAACGGTGATGGTTCCTTATAAAAAAAATACGAATCTATCAAAAACTTTAAACAATATTATCAGAGCAAATAGACTTTGAGGATGCATGTTCCCGTGTGTCTGTGAAGACGCTTGAGTCGTGTTCGAGGTGTGAGGCCGCCGGAGGAGCCAAGGTGTTGGATTTAACCCGTGTTCTGAACCATAACTTACTGTACCCCGTGTAACGTGACAACAGCATGTGTTCACTTGTAATCTTTTCCCGGTACGAGTGTCGTGGAGGCTCGCATTCCGCCAGCCGACATCGGTAGCTTGTAAGTTAGCGTAGTTTAGCTTAGCCTCTAAAAGGCCTGTGTTGTGTGTTTATAGATTATGATTACGACTATTACGGGTACGGTGATTACCGAGGTGGCTACAATGAGCCATTTTACCGGTACGATGAGTTCTATTTTGATTACGCGGGGCCACCGCAACCGTCCGCCGTCCGCCAGCCTACCAACAGACCGCAACCGGTGGGTCCCCACACACACTCACTAATGTATCACTCTTATTTACTAGTCACTAGTCGCTGTACTCATTGTTCTATCAATTCTGATTTGCAAAAATTTTATCATTTACTTGTTTTTTTTTTTATTTTGTTGTTTAATCCACCATCCTCGGAGTTAGTGACTCGGTAAAGACGATAGTGTGTAGGCCTGACGGTGGTGATCGCACTGCGGCGGGCGTGCCTCGCTCTTGTCACTGATTGCCGGGAAAAGTGTTAGTGGGCGCGCGGGGTGGCTGGCCGGCCGATCTCACCATCAGGGCTATATGACTGCCGCCACTCCGACTAACATCCTGCCCGTCTGCCATCTCTACCTGTGGTTTTCATTTGCCATTTGACACTAGCACCGCTTGAATCATTCCGCTGCGCTTGACACCCCATGTAGTGCTTTTGCTTTGCTTCATCACTAACTGATAACACGCTTTCGCTTTGCCACCCGCACACATCCCAGTAGGCGAGGAACGTAGCTACCCCAATACTTGGAACGCCCGAGTAATGTTGCATTTGTCGTTGTTGTAACGAGGTAGAGAATATGTTGAGAAGACTTACTGACCCGCTTGGTAAATGCCTCACTCAGGACGACGAACTCGGGCTAGGGCCCAACTCGCTTTACTACGATCTAACCGGAGGCATTCAGGTACCGCCGATGGGCGTTCACTTTATTCCAAATTATTGATGTTGTCAATTCGATGTTAGATTATGATTAGAATTGACATTTAGAGTTGTATAGAAAATGTAAAATATTGGAGAGTAAACTACTTTCGTGTACAGTATTTGTAGTAAAATAGCGATTCCACATCCTAGAATGCATTTTATTTTGTAGAATGAGATAAGCTTCAGTACCTGACTGTTTCACATTTACTCTAGAACAGCCATTACTCTGTGGCGTTCCGTGGTAAAAGATTTTCTTGTAACCATGCTTTGTGATGTTGATTCTAACAGTGATAATGGGTTCACATACTTTTATCTCGATCGCCACAATGGTATTGAAACCTATGGAATTTCTTGCGAAGCTGTTCAATTTCTTTATGTACATAAATTAACTTTGAACATTGTCGTCAAGAATACATATAACTTTATTTGGTATGTTGCCGATAACTTAAAATAGAGATAGCAATTTTTTGCAGCATGTATTTTATTATTTACACTAGTATTCAACAATAATACATTCTTAAAAATACTACTATGTATTTTACAGAATGTATCATATGTATTTTTGATTAAGTAATATATTTGACTTTGAAAAATATTTAGTTGTCAATTAATAAATCGGTCAACACCATGACATTGGCTCTTTCTGGATTCCTTTAGATGCCTATTTTATATACGAAACATGAAAGAGACAATGTCAGGGTCAATTATCTATCCTACTCTGTTGCACTAAAGTATCGCGTCAACCGGGCAGTTCTGTATCGAACCGGTTGATAGTCTCTGACAGGAAATTCTGAAAAATCGATCGCCGAAATCTTACAGGTAATGTATTGAATTACCTGCCAAAAGTTGTTATCCAGATCGATATAGAACATTGCCGGCTGGTCTTTGTAGCCATTCTAGACCTTGAGAAATGAAAGCTAAGTAGTCATTTTAATTATTCTTTATGGAAAGGCGGTTTCGGAATCAGAAATTCGAACTGCTTTGCCAAAGACATGTGCTTAGGACGTAGTTATAAATATGATTCGTTTTAATCATAAGACGTGGCATATCAACCGTAAATATTCGACTAAGCTTTCAATTCAAATTGGCGTTTATTCTCATGATCGAGAATAAACGCCACGTTTTGATCTGATTTTTAGCTGACGAACCCTGAACGTAGTGATATTGTAGAATACTCAACATTACCAGAACTTTCACAATAAATATTGGTATTCCTGTAATTCATACACTCGTGCTCTACACGATGATGATAACAATGTCTTATGAAAATTCTGGTGACGTTGACGATGCTAGGCGTGCCATCAATTAATAGATGCTTCACTTACAAATGATGGATGACGTCTTGACTTGGCTTCCGATTGAAATACTATGAAACAAGAACTCGACTGAAGATCGTTACCATACGATTAAAAATAAAATCTGTTAAAAGAAGAAGTTTCGACTCAATTGGCAAAAAAGGGGGGTACCGTTCCAGTACAATCTTAACACAAAATTCTATCGTCTCGTTTCATAATCCGTCTTGTTTTATAGTATAGGCAAGTGCTGTTCCTATGGACGCTTGTACCTGTGAACACAATCGATTCCGACGAAACTAGCAACCCTAATATTATAATTTGAACGCGACCGTAAAGCTTAGTGTATGGTTGACAGTTTTAAATAAAATTAATAAAAATAATACTGATTCAAATATATAAATGTATTATTCTAAATTCTGGAAGGTGTCCACACGCTCCGCACTTGCCCCTACATCAAAAATGTTGAGGATAATGTTCGCGTTCGGCGGGTTGTAATGATGTAAACGTGGTGGTTCGGTTAGGCTGGGTCATGTGGGACGGGCGGTCGATGGGCGCGGCGCGCGGCGGCGGCGCCGGCCCCCGCGGCTGGGGCCCGTGGTGGTGCCCGCCGCGCCGCGCGTGGCCGCCGCACGCCCAGCGCCATGCGTGGCAATCCCCGCGCCAAGCCAAGTTTACCAGGTCAGTGCAGCTCCGCCTCACACCCACCCACACACAAACACCCACCCACACTCACACTCGCCGACAACTCCCGATTCGCATGGGTTGAAAGCATAGACTGACATTGCAAATGTCCATTCAAAATTTCAAGAAATCGATGTCATTGATGAAGATGCCTGGGCTGTTTTTATCATTCACGCGTTCCGTTTATCGGTTCAGTTAAATCGCAACGATATATCGTAGTACCACTAGTAAATTTCCGTGTATGCTTTTAATGTGCATGTCGGTCTGATGACTTTCAATCGGGAGAATCTGGTAGTTTGTGTGAAACTAGATCAGTTTTAGGAGAACGGTTGCACCTAGTTTTTCACCGATTGTCAGAGATCACCCGGTTGAAAATAGTGCTCTTTAGTTCTAACCTTCATGACGGACGGCGTTTGAAATGCATAGAGACTGCTAAATAGCAGTTTAGTTGAGAGTTAATACAAGTATGACTTCATCAAAACTGTGATTTCGGAGTTAGTCTGCAGTTCAATCTCGTAACAGTCTGCTTAGATTTTAATTCGGACCGGCTATTGACAAGTGCAATGAGGACTCGACTTAGGAAGATTTTAAAGCAGCCAGTGCCTTTTACAATTTAAGCAGTCTGTAATTGTGCAAGACTATTATCAAACAATTAAAATTATTTCCTTACTGTGATGATATGTATAGAGGTAATATGACGACTCATTGCACTCGATGCTGGCGCCCTCCGGTTAATATTTGTATCCACGTTCGCACAGCACATAGCGGAATGTCTGTGGGTTCGTCGTAAGGTTTAACTGAGGTCAATGAAGACTATCGTCTTTGTGAAATCTATAAATCGCTATGAATTCAATCCATTCCTAACCCATCCTACAAATATGAAAAAATAAAAACATTGTACTCAATACGGTTACACCGTTGTGTCGCCGTTTTTTTTTCTTTTTAACCCTAATTCCTTCTAACCTCACTTAACCTATAGCTGTGTGTATGCCATCAGGTCCTTTAGATTGTCTGAACGCTCACTCTGTCTATTACAACTTTTTGCCCATATTCCCCCAATGTTCTACTTTTCCCGAAATTCTGCTCGGTTTCAACGGCTTGTCACGCTACAATACTCATTTCCTACAGCTTTTTACAACCAAGACTTGTCTTTTACTTTGTGTAGCTGTACAAACTGATAGTGATGTATCAATGAGCAATACGGTAGAACCACAATGTTTCCAGTTAAAACAATTGGTTGCAAAACTGCACCAGCGTAGAAGCCCCAGTAGCTTTAAGGATCAGTACTTGACGTTCCTGAAATAGTCCTCGGGAAGTCTACGTAATGGACTAAATGGACGTTTGCCTTACGGACCTGAGGGTGTGTATGACAAACAAAATTCTAAATTACAAAATTATAACATTGGACTCTCTCTCGGTCGATTCTATGAATGACACCATCCTGAAACCTTTTCCTTTCATTTCAGCGTGTTTGATGGTTTGCGTGTAATCTGGAATAATGCATTGTATATCGGTAACTATATCCTACTCCTACGTCCTTAGTCATAGGGCTACCACAAACTTGTCTAAATTGTAGTGCTCGATCGAGTGACGAGTCCATTGTTTCTTGTTCGAAGTTTGTGGGAGACCCTTAGGTTCCTACTTACCGTAGTATTGTTAACAGGGTATCTTAACGGTATCTTGACGAAAGTCTTTATGCATGTTGTTATAAGATTATTTAAATGTTTTGGTAAGTTTAGAAAATTATAATAAATTGGTAATTATATAAAAATTTAGAAACCAAAATTTATACGCGAAGATTCCGTACAAGATGCCCTGTTTAAGATTGTATCGATGTGCTCAGGCCAGGGTCCAGTGCTGGAAAAATTTGGTATTTACATATAAAATTGGCGTTTTATACTGAACGGAAGCGCTCGTAGTCCCGCTAACTTAGTGTTCTGTGCACGGTGTCACTGTGTTAAACAACTTTGCTATGATTAGGCCTCGGATGGGCGACTGCTTTGTGGCACTCCTTTTACTAGTCTTTTGGTGCCTCGGAAGGCACCTTAAGTTGTTGGTCCTCGTTGCCAGTAACATGGCAGTCTTAAGCAAAGTTGTAAGCCATTTGAGCGGCTTGAAAAAAGGCAACTAACCAAAAAGGGTTCCCTAATTAAAACGTGGGACAAAAATTAAATGTTCACCGTTTAATTTTTGTCTTCGGAAAAAAATGTGACTTAAACTAGTATTTTCCTGTGACATACCCCTTGTGTTGCAAATTCAAGTATTTTTTGGAGTTGTAATACACGAAACGCCAATTTTATATCATCTGTCGTACACACGGTAGCAGTGAGCTTTGCGTTGTGCGCAGGTAAACGTAAACTCGACGGGGGCCACCAGACCGTGGGGGGGGAGTGCAAGCGCGAGCGGCGCGAGTGGGGCGGGGCTGGGGTCGGCGGCGCGCCGGCGCAGCCGCTGGGCAGCTAGCGGGCCCGCGCTGAGGGCCACAAGCGCGCGGGCCCGCCATCGGCCTACGCTGCCAGTGTCGGGGACGATCGCTCTACCTTTTCTATATATGTGTTTTTTATTTGATTTTCCAGTTTTCGATTTTGTATCGCATCGATCCGTAAAAATCTTAAAGTAGGACGTTATGAAATGTTTCGATATAAGTTTCCCGTTATGCTTACGTTTTTTCACTTAGCCGTATATATTTAATATATACTTTATTTTTTTTGGGGGAGCGCGCGGCCGCGGTTGCCTGTTTGCGGTCGCGCGCTCGGGTCGCGGACCCGATGACTGTCTGTTTTTTTTAATACATGTTATTCGATATATTTTATTCCTGTGAAACGCATTTTGCGATGTGATGTGTATTTTAGCAGTAATTATTATATTGTAAGGAGTTTGACTGTTGTTTTTTGACATACTTACAACTTAGGATACTTGAATGAATTTAATCGGATGAATTGAACTCTACTTAGCGGTTACGGCTGAAATAAAACCACCCCCTGTAGTACTCGAACATTTCCCGACTGTGTTCCTGCTTTAGTTTTTTCGCTTTATTTTTATTACATATTTCCCTTAAAATACATTAGTGTGAGGCAGTAGTAGTATTGTAAAGTTCAGGATTTCTAATGTTTATTATTACTGTACTAAAGGTTTTTTGTATTCGACCACGTAGCATATCCATACTGTTAGAACTCTGACTTGTATCAATCTTGTATCAGTTTAATGTGGAATAAATTTGCAAAACTGTGTTTGCCTTATTATACATTATTTTGTATGTGTTATTTTTACCTCTCGAAGCCATACTTCGTTAACTTCAATTATATTCCGGAATTGACATTCTGAAGATACTGATACCATTCCGGAGGTGGCACTCTGAAAGTGCTTCACTCTACGTGGTACATTTTGTAGGTGGCACTCTCTGTACGTGGCACTCTACACTGCACAATATGTGGCACACTCTGTATACTCTGTACATGGCACATTCTGTACTTGGCACGTTTTATAGATACGTGGCACTTACAATCTGGAGGTGGAAATCTCGGTGGCACATTTTGGACGCGACAAACTTCCACATTCTGTACGTGGCACACTGTACGTGACATTTACGTGGCTGATTTAGCTTTTGGCGGGAAGAGTGACAAATGCGGACGCTTGCTGTATATTATTTTCTAAAACTAGTGCATTTATCTTGTTTTATGTGCGGCGTGGTGGTTTCTTGCACATAAAAGTTGCGTTAACGCGCTGTAGTGAAAGACGTGATATATATGCAGTGAAATGCTATTTTCTCTCTTGCCGCGAAAAGTCCACTGAAAACCTTAACTATCTTCACGCTGTATCCCTGACTGGGTAGTCAAACTATTATATATATTATAGTCCGTAAACCTCCGTATAAGAATCACCAGTATACTGAGTGCAAGAACCAGGACTGAGGACACGACATCGACAAAGACGGGACCGGACTAATTAGAAGATAAGATTGAAAAAATATGATATAAAATATAAGATTTGGCTAAAAGGTCTTCGTAACCAGGCCATAAAATAATTATAAAAAAAAGTAGCGCATTTATTTTGGAGGTGGCAAACTAGGTGGTACGTGGCACACTTTACATACATATTGTCACTCCTCCTATTATGCCCACATTTCACCGGAGGTATGCATTTTTGTACCACGTAACAGGTGGTGAGCCCACTGACGTGACCTCTAAAACAAATGAATATCGGTAAGTAAAAACTAATATCAGGAAAAACAACGTTACAAAAAATATATGTAGGTAGTAAAGGACAATCCATGGCGAGTTAAATCCTTTGTACCCAATTTTTGTTAACAGCTTATCAGAGATAATAACCATCAGGTGCAAGTAACTTCCGACCTTAATAACATTTTAATAAAATCATTTTTTGACATCTATAGATGACACTGATCATGAATATTATAAAAATACATGAATTTGTGCTATGTTGATGTTAGTCTAAAATGCCGATTTTGTGAAATTAATTTATTTTTACCGGTGTTCATTTGTTTTCACCGACGAACAATCCAATTATCCCACGTCAAGATGAAATTAAGTAATCTACATGGCTATTAAAGTGGTCATTATGAAAGTGGTCAATTTGGGAAGTGGACAAAATATGAAGTAGTCAATGTGAGCAAGTAGTTATTACGGGAAGTGGTCGTTCTGGGATGTGGAAATTTTAGGAAGTGTACATTATGGTACTAATCTTTTAACAACATTTAATAGAACAAATTCATGTATTTTTATAATATTCGTGATAGTCATTTCGCGCAAATTGCCGCGTCCTCGCCGTAGACTGAAGGGAGGAAGAGCTCTCTCACGTTCTCTCTCCGCCTCTCTCTCGAGCATGACTTGCTCGCAAAAAGATGCATCTGCGTGGTGAGAGCCATGGAGCCCACTTGCTCCAGCGTAAGCAAGTGGGCTCCATGGCTCTTACCAGTGCCGGCTGGTGGGTTATCGAACTGATAGTGCACTTTACTTGCTCACTTAGTATGATTGGAAATTGCAACAAAACAATAATTTACTTACCTATACCTATAAAATATGTTAATTGTTTATTATATTTTATACATTAAATCAATGCTATGATATTTTTCTGTTCCGAAATATAACCTTCGGGACTCCTTTCGGGTAATGTTTGTATACATTTGTTATTTTGACATGTTTTGTTAGGTATTTATCTTTAATATAAATTAGTGTAAATCAATGTTTATGCTCATTTTCACTTACGCCACACACTGTAAACACAATAAAGAATAAAACCAAAACGAAAATAAGATAATTAGGTACTATAGTTGAGTCATTTTAAGAAGCCACATTTGACACTACATTAAAAATCTCCAACGTAGGATACGTTATAGAGTACTCGAAGAAAATAACAAATATAAACTTTTAACATTAATATATTTAATTGTCTAAAAATCAATCTTCTAAAAATATTAACTAAATATATCCTATCTTATCCTTTTTAAATTTCCGTGTATGCTTTTAATGTGCATGTCGGTCTGATGACTTTCAATCGGGAGAATCTGGTAGTTTGTGTGAAACTAGATCAGTTTTAGGAGAACGGTTGCACCTAGTTTTTCACCGATTGTCAGAGATCACCCGGTTGAAAATAGTGCTCTTTAGTTCTAACCTTCATGACGGACGGCGTTTGAAATGCATAGAGACTGCTAAATAGCAGTTTAGTTGAGAGTTAATACAAGTATGACTTCATCAAAACTGTGATTTCGGAGTTAGTCTGCAGTTCAATCTCGTAACAGTCTGCTTAGATTTTAATTCGGACCGGCTATTGACAAGTGCAATGAGGACTCGACTTAGGAAGATTTTAAAGCAGCCAGTGCCTTTTACAATTTAAGCAGTCTGTAATTGTGCAAGACTATTATCAAACAATTAAAATTATTTCCTTACTGTGATGATATGTATAGAGGTAATATGACGACTCATTGCACTCGATGCTGGCGCCCTCCGGTTAATATTTGTATCCACGTTCGCACAGCACATAGCGGAATGTCTGTGGGTTCGTCGTAAGGTTTAACTGAGGTCAATGAAGACTATCGTCTTTGTGAAATCTATAAATCGCTATGAATTCAATCCATTCCTAACCCATCCTACAAATATGAAAAAATAAAAACATTGTACTCAATACGGTTACACCGTTGTGTCGCCGTTTTTTTTTCTTTTTAACCCTAATTCCTTCTAACCTCACTTAACCTATAGCTGTGTGTATGCCATCAGGTCCTTTAGATTGTCTGAACGCTCACTCTGTCTATTACAACTTTTTGCCCATATTCCCCCAATGTTCTACTTTTCCCGAAATTCTGCTCGGTTTCAACGGCTTGTCACGCTACAATACTCATTTCCTACAGCTTTTTACAACCAAGACTTGTCTTTTACTTTGTGTAGCTGTACAAACTGATAGTGATGTATCAATGAGCAATACGGTAGAACCACAATGTTTCCAGTTAAAACAATTGGTTGCAAAACTGCACCAGCGTAGAAGCCCCAGTAGCTTTAAGGATCAGTACTTGACGTTCCTGAAATAGTCCTCGGGAAGTCTACGTAATGGACTAAATGGACGTTTGCCTTACGGACCTGAGGGTGTGTATGACAAACAAAATTCTAAATTACAAAATTATAACATTGGACTCTCTCTCGGTCGATTCTATGAATGACACCATCCTGAAACCTTTTCCTTTCATTTCAGCGTGTTTGATGGTTTGCGTGTAATCTGGAATAATGCATTGTATATCGGTAACTATATCCTACTCCTACGTCCTTAGTCATAGGGCTACCACAAACTTGTCTAAATTGTAGTGCTCGATCGAGTGACGAGTCCATTGTTTCTTGTTCGAAGTTTGTGGGAGACCCTTAGGTTCCTACTTACCGTAGTATTGTTAACAGGGTATCTTAACGGTATCTTGACGAAAGTCTTTATGCATGTTGTTATAAGATTATTTAAATGTTTTGGTAAGTTTAGAAAATTATAATAAATTGGTAATTATATAAAAATTTAGAAACCAAAATTTATACGCGAAGATTCCGTACAAGATGCCCTGTTTAAGATTGTATCGATGTGCTCAGGCCAGGGTCCAGTGCTGGAAAAATTTGGTATTTACATATAAAATTGGCGTTTTATACTGAACGGAAGCGCTCGTAGTCCCGCTAACTTAGTGTTCTGTGCACGGTGTCACTGTGTTAAACAACTTTGCTATGATTAGGCCTCGGATGGGCGACTGCTTTGTGGCACTCCTTTTACTAGTCTTTTGGTGCCTCGGAAGGCACCTTAAGTTGTTGGTCCTCGTTGCCAGTAACATGGCAGTCTTAAGCAAAGTTGTAAGCCATTTGAGCGGCTTGAAAAAAGGCAACTAACCAAAAAGGGTTCCCTAATTAAAACGTGGGACAAAAATTAAATGTTCACCGTTTAATTTTTGTCTTCGGAAAAAAATGTGACTTAAACTAGTATTTTCCTGTGACATACCCCTTGTGTTGCAAATTCAAGTATTTTTTGGAGTTGTAATACACGAAACGCCAATTTTATATCATCTGTCGTACACACGGTAGCAGTGAGCTTTGCGTTGTGCGCAGGTAAACGTAAACTCGACGGGGGCCACCAGACCGTGGGGGGGGAGTGCAAGCGCGAGCGGCGCGAGTGGGGCGGGGCTGGGGTCGGCGGCGCGCCGGCGCAGCCGCTGGGCAGCTAGCGGGCCCGCGCTGAGGGCCACAAGCGCGCGGGCCCGCCATCGGCCTACGCTGCCAGTGTCGGGGACGATCGCTCTACCTTTTCTATATATGTGTTTTTTATTTGATTTTCCAGTTTTCGATTTTGTATCGCATCGATCCGTAAAAATCTTAAAGTAGGACGTTATGAAATGTTTCGATATAAGTTTCCCGTTATGCTTACGTTTTTTCACTTAGCCGTATATATTTAATATATACTTTATTTTTTTTGGGGGAGCGCGCGGCCGCGGTTGCCTGTTTGCGGTCGCGCGCTCGGGTCGCGGACCCGATGACTGTCTGTTTTTTTTAATACATGTTATTCGATATATTTTATTCCTGTGAAACGCATTTTGCGATGTGATGTGTATTTTAGCAGTAATTATTATATTGTAAGGAGTTTGACTGTTGTTTTTTGACATACTTACAACTTAGGATACTTGAATGAATTTAATCGGATGAATTGAACTCTACTTAGCGGTTACGGCTGAAATAAAACCACCCCCTGTAGTACTCGAACATTTCCCGACTGTGTTCCTGCTTTAGTTTTTTCGCTTTATTTTTATTACATATTTCCCTTAAAATACATTAGTGTGAGGCAGTAGTAGTATTGTAAAGTTCAGGATTTCTAATGTTTATTATTACTGTACTAAAGGTTTTTTGTATTCGACCACGTAGCATATCCATACTGTTAGAACTCTGACTTGTATCAATCTTGTATCAGTTTAATGTGGAATAAATTTGCAAAACTGTGTTTGCCTTATTATACATTATTTTGTATGTGTTATTTTTACCTCTCGAAGCCATACTTCGTTAACTTCAATTATATTCCGGAATTGACATTCTGAAGATACTGATACCATTCCGGAGGTGGCACTCTGAAAGTGCTTCACTCTACGTGGTACATTTTGTAGGTGGCACTCTCTGTACGTGGCACTCTACACTGCACAATATGTGGCACACTCTGTATACTCTGTACATGGCACATTCTGTACTTGGCACGTTTTATAGATACGTGGCACTTACAATCTGGAGGTGGAAATCTCGGTGGCACATTTTGGACGCGACAAACTTCCACATTCTGTACGTGGCACACTGTACGTGACATTTACGTGGCTGATTTAGCTTTTGGCGGGAAGAGTGACAAATGCGGACGCTTGCTGTATATTATTTTCTAAAACTAGTGCATTTATCTTGTTTTATGTGCGGCGTGGTGGTTTCTTGCACATAAAAGTTGCGTTAACGCGCTGTAGTGAAAGACGTGATATATATGCAGTGAAATGCTATTTTCTCTCTTGCCGCGAAAAGTCCACTGAAAACCTTAACTATCTTCACGCTGTATCCCTGACTGGGTAGTCAAACTATTATATATATTATAGTCCGTAAACCTCCGTATAAGAATCACCAGTATACTGAGTGCAAGAACCAGGACTGAGGACACGACATCGACAAAGACGGGACCGGACTAATTAGAAGATAAGATTGAAAAAATATGATATAAAATATAAGATTTGGCTAAAAGGTCTTCGTAACCAGGCCATAAAATAATTATAAAAAAAAGTAGCGCATTTATTTTGGAGGTGGCAAACTAGGTGGTACGTGGCACACTTTACATACATATTGTCACTCCTCCTATTATGCCCACATTTCACCGGAGGTATGCATTTTTGTACCACGTAACAGGTGGTGAGCCCACTGACGTGACCTCTAAAACAAATGAATATCGGTAAGTAAAAACTAATATCAGGAAAAACAACGTTACAAAAAATATATGTAGGTAGTAAAGGACAATCCATGGCGAGTTAAATCCTTTGTACCCAATTTTTGTTAACAGCTTATCAGAGATAATAACCATCAGGTGCAAGTAACTTCCGACCTTAATAACATTTTAATAAAATCATTTTTTGACATCTATAGATGACACTGATCATGAATATTATAAAAATACATGAATTTGTGCTATGTTGATGTTAGTCTAAAATGCCGATTTTGTGAAATTAATTTATTTTTACCGGTGTTCATTTGTTTTCACCGACGAACAATCCAATTATCCCACGTCAAGATGAAATTAAGTAATCTACATGGCTATTAAAGTGGTCATTATGAAAGTGGTCAATTTGGGAAGTGGACAAAATATGAAGTAGTCAATGTGAGCAAGTAGTTATTACGGGAAGTGGTCGTTCTGGGATGTGGAAATTTTAGGAAGTGTACATTATGGTACTAATCTTTTAACAACATTTAATAGAACAAATTCATGTATTTTTATAATATTCGTGATAGTCATTTCGCGCAAATTGCCGCGTCCTCGCCGTAGACTGAAGGGAGGAAGAGCTCTCTCACGTTCTCTCTCCGCCTCTCTCTCGAGCATGACTTGCTCGCAAAAAGATGCATCTGCGTGGTGAGAGCCATGGAGCCCACTTGCTCCAGCGTAAGCAAGTGGGCTCCATGGCTCTTACCAGTGCCGGCTGGTGGGTTATCGAACTGATAGTGCACTTTACTTGCTCACTTAGTATGATTGGAAATTGCAACAAAACAATAATTTACTTACCTATACCTATAAAATATGTTAATTGTTTATTATATTTTATACATTAAATCAATGCTATGATATTTTTCTGTTCCGAAATATAACCTTCGGGACTCCTTTCGGGTAATGTTTGTATACATTTGTTATTTTGACATGTTTTGTTAGGTATTTATCTTTAATATAAATTAGTGTAAATCAATGTTTATGCTCATTTTCACTTACGCCACACACTGTAAACACAATAAAGAATAAAACCAAAACGAAAATAAGATAATTAGGTACTATAGTTGAGTCATTTTAAGAAGCCACATTTGACACTTCATTAAAAATCTCCAACGTAGGATACGTTATAGAGTACTCGAAGAAAATAACAAATATAAACTTTTAACATTAATATATTTAATTGTCTAAAAATCAATCTTCTAAAAATATTAACTAAATATATCCTATCTTATCCTTTTTCCTACCCTCTAATCCGTTTCCTACCTTTTCCTCTTCCCATCCTTTCTCCGCCAAGCCAAGGTTGCCGTGCCGATGAGCTACGTGGCTAGGGGCAAGCTTAGTCGTAACGTGCCTGAATGACCTGGGACCGGGCGACCCCAGAATAAGGCTAGCCTTACCTAGACAAGCGGGGCTCTGTCTAAGCGGACTTTGAATTTCCCTTGCCACTCATGGGAACGCTATGGATGTTGAAAATTGTAAAATCCGGAATGGCGGCGATGTGGTTCGCAATCCGTCACGTCTCGTCTCCCATCGAGGCGGAAAGTGGGCTAGGGATAGCCAATTTGCTACATTGAATGTTAGAGGCGAAATGATAGACAAAATTAATGAGGTATGCGAGATGATGCGAGAAAGACTCCTTGATGTTTTGTGCGTGAATGAAATAAAGAGCAAAGGATGTGACACCACTACACATGGAACCTATACAGCCTACTGGTCAGGTGTAGCCACAACCAGTACAGCGAGCCAAGGTGTCGGTGTTCTACTGTCCGCGAGAATGAATGAATGTGTTAAAAATTTAGATGTAGTATGTGAGATTGAAGAATTATGGAAGACGCTTAAGGAAGGTCTAGTGGAAGTTGCGGTGGAAGTGTATGGGGTAAATAAGAGGAGCCAAGTATGTAAGGTAAAGAGAATGTGTGCAGAATTCATGAAAGCACTGTCCGATAAAAAGTAAGCATGGTTGGACTGGCTGACTACAAAGGTCAATCAAAGAGTGCAGAAGGCAACGGATGAAGGATGTAAAAATGGCAAAGAATGAATATAAAAGGTAGAAACGAGTTGCAAAAGAGGTTATAAAAAGAGAGAAGGAGAATGATAGGGATAAATTTAATAGCAGGTTATCTGATAATTTCCAGCAGAATATGAAATGCTTTTGGATATATAAAATCTGTGAGGGGTCAACAAACATCATCGAAACTCAGTAATATCAGAAACCAGGTTGGCAGTTTTCTAAAAGGAGAAGAATGTGTGCCAAAAAGATGGAAGGAATATTTTGAAAGCTTATTTGAGAAAGAGGATATGGAAGCACAAACGAGTTCTTGGGAAATGAATGAATTTAGCAACGAAAGCATCATAAGTATGGAAGAATTGTGGAAGCATTGAATAGTATGAAATTGGGTAAGGCTGCTGGATTTGATAGGATTTCTGTCGAGATGCTGAAAGCGGGACATGGCGTGGTAGCTTGCCAGCTGTACCGCCTTTTTAACCTTTGCTGGAGGAGTGGCAGCGTGCCAGGAGATTGGTGCAAGGCTGTCATCGTGCCGCTTTACAATGGAAAAGGGTCACAGCAAGAGTGCAAAAACTACCGCGGCATAAGCTTGCTCAGCATCGTCGGCAAATTGTATGCAAAAGTTTTGATAAAAAGAGTGATGAATGAAACTGAAGGGAAAATGTAGGATGTACAAGCAGGATTTGTGAAAGGAAGGGGATGCACAGTTCAGGTCTTTTCCTTAAGATGCATAGCCGAAAATTTTTAGCGAAATGTCTAAAGGGCTATTGCATATTTGTAGACTTGGAAAAGGCCTTTGACCGAGTGGTGAGGCATGAACTATGGACAACACTGGCCAAGTATGGAGTAAGCAGTCACTTGATACGAGCACAGAAATCTCTCTATGAGGAGCTTGCACAGACATTTTTCACATTGAAAAAGGTGTGAGACAGGGTTGTGTAGCGTCACCGGCGCTGTTTAACCCATACATGGACAGTTGTTTGAAAAAACTGCAAGAGAGTGCGTATGGTTTAAAAATGAATATGATACCATTGGACATTTAGAGATAAACCAAACGACAAGATTTTGTCTACCCCAATCGGACACTACTGCGAGAGTAACATCGATTTTAGACAAGTTATTCAAGACTTTTTTTCCACTAGGTACAGTCCGAAGATACTTGTGCGACCTACGTAATAAGTATCATATGTACATCATCCGCATAGCAATGGATACCATTAATAATAATAACTTTGTAATAATAACTTTATTTCTCAAAATTTTACAATTTTATGTACTTAAGTTTGCCGCCATTTATGAGGAGTGTACATCAGGTTGAGGTAATTTTAATTTCAAAATAGGTAAGAACCTGAATTTTGGAATTCAGTAAATAAATGTTCATCGATATGCAGCAAAAGCAGGGTAAGGTACAAAAACGTGCCATGTGGGACTCCAGCATTTAAGGCCATGTAGTCTGAACAGCTGCCATCGACGCTGGCTCTAATGATTCTATTGGACAGAAATCTGGATACCCATCCACAAAACTCGTCGGGCAGTCCTTTGAAGGTAATTTGACCCGGTCAAAGGCCTTAGAAATATCGAGTCTGCCTCTTCTTTACTCTCGCTAGCCGTCGCCCAGCAGTTTGAGGTACTCAAGAAGATCGACGAAAACCTTGTTGCTGGTCACTGAGCTGGTCGTATTCGTAAAACCTCAAGGGCTATGTCTGGATTACTAACTCCAATGCCTATAATAGCACGGAGGTGACGACTATAATCCTGTAACTGAACACGTCCCGTCCTTCACACAGACCATAAACTAATTATAAAAAAAAAAGTAGCGCATTTATTTTGGAGGTGGCAAACTAGGTGGTACGTGGCACACTTTACATACATATTGTCACTCCTCCTATTATACGCCCACATTTCACCGGAGGTATGCATTTTTGTACCACGTAACAGGTGGTGAGCCCATTCACGTGAACTCTAAAACAAATGAATATCGGTAAGTAAAAACTAATATCAGGAAAAACAACGTTACAAAAAATATATGTAGGTAGTAAAGGACAATCCATGGCGAGTTAAATCCTTTGTACCCAATTTTTGTTAACAGCTTATCAGAGATAATAACCATCAGGTGCAAGTAACTTCCGACCTTAATAACATTTTAATAAAATAATTTTTTGACATCTATAGATGACACTGATCATGAATATTATAAAAATACATGAATTTGTGCTATGTTGATGTTAGTCTAAAATGCCGATTTTGTGAAATTAATTTATTTTTACCGGTGTTCATTTGTTTTCACCGACGAACAATCCAATTATCCCACGTCAAGATGAAATTAAGTAATCTACATGGCTATTAAAGTGGTCATTATGAAAGTGGTCAATTTGGGAAGTGGACAAAATGTGAAGTAGTCAATGTGAGCAAGTAGTTATTACGGGAAGTGGTCGTTCTGGGATGTGGAAATTTTAGGAAGTGTACATTATGGTACTAATCTTTTAACAACATTTAATAGAACAAATTCATGTATTTTTATAATATTCGTTGTAGTCATTTCGCGCAAATTGCCGCGTCCTCGCCGTAGACTGAAGGGAGGAAGAGCTCTCTCACGTTCTCTCTCCGCCTCTCTCTCGAGCATGACTTGCTCGCAAAAAGATGCATCTGCGTGGTGTGAGCCATGGAGCCCACTTGCTCCAGCGTGAGCAAGTGGGCTCCATGGCTCTTACCAGTGGCGGCTGGTGGGTTATCGAACTGATAGTGCACTTTACTTGCTCACTTAGTATGATTGGAAATTGCAACAAAACAATAATTTACTTACCTATACCTATAAAATATGTTAATTGTTTATTATATTTTATACATTAAATCAATGCTATGATATTTTTCTGTTCCGAAATATAACCTTCGGGACTCCTTTCGGGTAATGTTTGTTTACATTTGTTATTTTGACATGTTTTGTTAGGTATTATCTTTAATATAAATTAGTGTAAATCAATGTTTATGCTCATTTTCACTTACGCCACACACTGTAAACACAATAAAGAATAAAACCAAAACGAAAATAAGATAATTAGGTACTATAGTTGAGTCATTTTAAGAAGCCACATTTGACACTTCATCAAAAATCTCCAACGTATCCTTGTATCGGCGGGTATAAAATATTATTTAATTTTTCGAAGTTAGAACTACACCATTGCTGAACTTTCTCAGTTACACATATACATATTTGATTGTCTAAATACCCAAAGAAGGCTATTTTACTATCTACTTTCACAAATAAACCATTATAAAGAAAATAAACAATTATGTTCTCCAGAACTGAACGTCGTTACAACGTTGCGGCAGTGGACCCCTTTCCTTTTTAAACACTAGGGAGGTTACCAAAAAAATCGAAAGTTTAATAGCAGAATCGTGTGTAATGAGACTTATTCGAAATAGTCCACCACTTTTAAAGTTTTGTTTTAATCATACCTACTCATTTTGCGTCATTCTTATGTAGTACTAGTTGACACCTGCTGCTTCGCTCGAGTAGAGAAGTTTCCCGTTGCCGTTTCCCATACGAATTTGTTACAACTAAACGTATTATTGGTACTGTCACATTTATTTATTTCATTTCTAGTAAAATAACTTACCTGGCTTTTATGCTTTTTCTGTTTATGAGCAGTAATATATTACTATAAATGAATACCCACATTGCCAGCCTCCACGTTATAGAGTACTCGAAGAAAATAACAAATATAAACTTTTAACATCAATATATTTAATTGTCTAAAAATCAATTTTCTAAAAATATTAACTAAATATATCCTATCTTATCCTTTTTGGTCAAAAGTACTCGGATACCCAGACGTGCGTGTATGAAGCGATTGATGAATCTCGAAGAAGCGAAAGAAGTATGCATGGATCGCGAAGCCTGGCGATCTGTCCTCTCTGACTACCCCGTCAGGGATACAGCGTGAAGATAGTTAGTTAGTTAGTTATCTTATCCTTTTTCCTACCCTCTAATCCGTTTCCTACCTTTTCCTCTTCCCATCCTTTCTCCGCCAAGCCAAGGTTGCCGTGCCGATGAGCTACGTGGCTAGGGGCAAGCTTAGTCGTAAAGTGCCTGAATGACCTGGGACCGGGCGACCCCAGAATAAGGCTAGCCTTACCTAGACAAGCGGGGCTCTGTCTAAGCGGACTTTGAATTTCCCTTGCCACTCGTGGGAACGCTATGGATGTTGAAAATTGTAAAATCCGGAATGGCGGCGATGTGGTTCGCAATCCGTCACGTCTCGTCTCCCATCGAGGCGGAAAGTGGGCTAGGGATAGCCAATTTGCTACATTGAATGTTAGAGGAGAAATGATAGACAAAATTGATGAGGTATGCGTGATGATGCGAGAAAGACGACTTGATGTTTTGTGCGTGAATGAAATAAAGAGCAAAGGACGTGACACCACTACACATGTAACCTATACAGCCTACTGGTCAGGTGTAGCCACAACCAGTACAGCGAGCCAAGGTGTCGGTGTTCTACTGTCCGCGAGAATGATGGATGTGTGAAAAATTTAGATGTAGTATGTGAGATTGAAGAATTATGGAAGACGCTTAAGGAAGGTCTAGTGGAAGTTGCGGTGCAAGTGTGTGGGGTAAATAAGAGGAGCCAAGTATGTAAGGTAAAGAGAATGTGTGCAGAAGTCATGAAAGCACTGTCCGATAAAAAGTAAGCATGGTTGGACTGGCTGACTACAAAGGTCAATCAAAGAATGCAGAAGGCAACGGATGAGGAAGTAAAAATGGCAAAGAATGAATATTTAAAAAAAAAAGAGCAGAAGAGAGGCAAAAGAGGTTATAAAAAGAGAGAAGGAGAATGATAGGGATAAATTTAATAGCAGGTTATCTGATAATTTCCAGCAGAATATGAAATGCTTTTGGATATATAAAATCTGTGAGGGGTCAACAAACATCATCGAAACTCAGTAATATCAGAAACCAGGTTGGCAGTTTTCTAAAAGGAGAAGAATGTGTGCCAAAAAGATGGAAGGAATATTTTGAAAGCTTATTTGAGAAAGAGGATATGGAAGCACAAACGAGTTCTTGGGAAATGAATGAATTTAGCAACGAAAGCATCATAAGTATGGAAGAATTGTGGAAGCATTGAATAGTATGAAATTGGGTAAGGCTGCTGGATTTGATAGGATTTCTGTCGAGATGCTGAAAGCGGGACATGGCGTGGTAGCTTGCCAGCTGTACCGCCTTTTTAACCTTTGCTGGAGGAGTGGCAGCGTGCCAGGAGATTGGTGCAAGGCTGTCATCGTGCCGCTTTACAAAGGAAAAGGGTCACAGCAAGAGTGCAAAAACTACCGCGGCATAAGCTTGCTCAGCATCGTCGGCAAATTGTATGCAAAAGTTTTGATAAAAAGAGTGATGAATGAAACTGAAGGGAAAATGTAGGATGTACAAGCAGGATTTGTGAAAGGAAGGGGATGCACAGTTCAGGTCTTTTCCTTAAGATGCATAGCCGAAAATTTTTAGCGAAATGTCTAAAGGGCTATTGCATATATGTAGACTTGGAAAAGGCCTTTGACCGAGAGGTGAGGCATGAACTATGGACAACACTGGCCAAGTATGGAGTAAGCAGTCACTTGATACGAGCACAGAAATCTCTCTATGAGGAGCTTGCACAGACATTTTTCACATTGAAAAAGGTGTGAGACAGGGTTGTGTAGCGTCACCGGCGCTGTTTAACCCATACATGGACAGTTGTTTGAAAAAACTGCAAGAGAGTGCGTATGGTTTAAAAATGAATATGATACCATTGGACATTTAGAGATAAACCAAACGACAAGATTTTGTCTACCCCAATCGGACACTCCTGCGAGAGTAACATCGATTTTAGACAAGTTATTCAAGACTTTTTTTCCACTAGGTACAGTCCGAAGATACTTGTGCGACCTACGTAATAAGTATCATCTGTACATCATCCGCATAGCAATGGATACCATTAATAATAATAACTTTGTAATAATAACTTTATTTCTCAAAATTATACAATTTTATGTACTTAAGTTTACCGCCATTTATGAGGAGTGTACATCAGGTTGAGGTAATTTTAATTTCAAAATAGGTAAGAACCTGAATTTTGGAATTCAGTAAATAAATGTTCATCGATATGCAGCAAAAGCAGGGTAAGGTACAAAAACGTGCCATGTGGGACTCCAGCATTTAAGGCCATGTAGTCTGAACAGCTGCCATCGACGCTGGCTCTAATGATTCTATTGGACAGAAATCTGGATACCCATCCACAAAACTCGTCGGGCAGTCCTTCGAAGGTAATTTAACCCGGTTAAAGGCCTTAGAAATATCGAGTCTGCCTCTCCTTTACTCTCGCTAGCCGTCGCCCAGCAGTTTGAGGTACTCAAGAAGATCGACGAAAACCTTGTTGCTGGTCACTAAGCTGGTCGTATTCGTAAAACCTCAAGGGCTATGTCTTGATTACTAACTCCAATGCCTATAATAGCACGGAGGTGACGACTATAATCCTGTAACTGAACACGTCCCGTCCTTCACACAGACCATAAACTAATTATAAAAAAAAAGTAGCGCATTTATTTTGGAGGTGGCAAACTAGGTGGTACGTGGCACACTTTACATACATATTGTCACTCCTCCTATTATACGCCCACATTTCACCGGAGGTATGCATTTTTGTACCACGTAACAGGTGG
Source organism: Thumatha senex (assembly GCA_948477245.1). Lineage (NCBI taxonomy): Eukaryota > Metazoa > Arthropoda > Insecta > Lepidoptera > Erebidae > Thumatha > Thumatha senex. The sequence continues at coordinate 4,256,178 of OX419734.1, forward strand.
TGAGCCCATTCACGTGAACTCTAAAACAAATGAATATCGGTAAGTAAAAACTAATATCAGGAAAAACAACGTTACAAAAAATATATGTAGGTAGTAAAGGACAATCCATGGCGAGTTAAATCCTTTGTACCCAATTTTTGTTAACAGCTTATCAGAGAAAATAACCATCAGGTGCAAGTAACTTCCGACCTTAATAACATTTTAATAAAATAATTTTTTGACATCTATAGATGACACTGATCATGAATATTATAAAAATACATGAATTTGTGCTATGTTGATGTTAGTCTAAAATGCCGATTTTGTGAAATTAATTTATTTTTACCGGTGTTCATTTGTTTTCACCGACGAACAATCCAATTATCCCACGTCAAGATGAAATTAAGTAATCTACATGGCTATTAAAGTGGTCATTATGAAAGTGGTCAATTTGGGAAGTGGACAAAATGTGAAGTAGTCAATGTGAGCAAGTAGTTATTACGGGAAGTGGTCGTTCTGGGATGTGGAAATTTTAGGAAGTGTACATTATGGTACTAATCTTTTAACAACATTTAATAGAACAAATTCATGTATTTTTATAATATTCGTTGTAGTCATTTCGCGCAAATTGCCGCGTCCTCGCCGTAGACTGAAGGGAGGAAGAGCTCTCTCACGTTCTCTCTCCGCCTCTCTCTCGAGCATGACTTGCTCGCAAAAAGATGCATCTGCGTGGTGAGAGCCATGGAGCCCACTTGCTCCAGCGTGAGCAAGTGGGCTCCATGGCTCTTACCAGTGGCGGCTGGTGGGTTATCGAACTGATAGTGCACTTTACTTGCTCACTTAGTATGATTGGAAATTGCAACAAAACAATAATTTACTTACCTATACCTATAAAATATGTTAATTGTTTATTATATTTTATACATTAAATCAATGCTATGATATTTTTCTGTTCCGAAATATAACCTTCGGGACTCCTTTCGGGTAATGTTTGTTTACATTTGTTATTTTGACATGTTTTGTTAGGTATTATCTTTAATATAAATTAGTGTAAATCAATGTTTATGCTCATTTTCACTTACGCCACACACTGTAAACACAATAAAGAATAAAACCAAAACGAAAATAAGATAATTAGGTACTATAGTTGAGTCATTTTAAGAAGCCACATTTGACACTTCATCAAAAATCTCCAACGTATCCTTGTATCGGCGGGTATAAAATATTATTTAATTTTTCGAAGTTAGAACTACACCATTGCTGAACTTTCTCAGTTACACATATACATATTTGATTGTCTAAATACCCAAAGAAGGCTATTTTACTATCTACTTTCACAAATAAACCATTATAAAGAAAATAAACAATTATGTTCTCCAGAACTGAACGTCGTTACAACGTTGCGGCAGTGGACCCCTTTCCTTTTTAAACACTAGGGAGGTTACCAAAAAAATCGAAAGTTTAATAGCAGAATCGTGTGTAATGAGACTTATTCGAAATAGTCCACCACTTTTAAAGTTTTGTTTTAATCATACCTACTCATTTTGCGTCATTCTTATGTAGTACTAGTTGACACCTGCTGCTTCGCTCGAGTAGAGAAGTTTCCCGTTGCCGTTTCCCATACGAATTTGTTACAACTAAACGTATTATTGGTACTGTCACATTTATTTATTTCATTTCTAGTAAAATAACTTACCTGGCTTTTATGCTTTTTCTGTTTATGAGCAGTAATATATTACTATAAATGAATACCCACATTGCCAGCCTCCACGTTATAGAGTACTCGAAGAAAATAACAAATATAAACTTTTAACATCAATATATTTAATTGTCTAAAAATCAATCTTCTAAAAATATTAACTAAATATATCCTATCTTATCCTTTTTGGTCAAAAGTACTCGGATACCCAGACGTGCGTGTATGAAGCGATTGATGAATCTCGAAGAAGCGAAAGAAGTATGCATGGATCGCGAAGCCTGGCGATCTGTCCTCTCTGACTACCCCGTCAGGGATACAGCGTGAAGATAGTTAGTTAGTTAGTTATCTTATCCTTTTTCCTACCCTCTAATCCGTTTCCTACCTTATCCTCTTCCCATCCTTTCTCCGCCAAGCCAAGGTTGCCGTGCCGATGAGCTACGTGGCTAGGGGCAAGCTTAGTCGTAAAGTGCCTGAATGACCTGGGACCGGGCGACCCCAGAATAAGGCTAGCCTTACCTAGACAAGCGGGGCTCTGTCTAAGCGGACTTTGAATTTCCCTTGCCACTCGTGGGAACGCTATGGATGTTGAAAATTGTAAAATCCGGAATGGCGGCGATGTGGTTCGCAATCCGTCACGTCTCGTCTCCCATCGAGGCGGAAAGTGGGCTAGGGATAGCCAATTTGCTACATTGAATGTTAGAGGAGAAATGATAGACAAAATTGATGAGGTATGCGTGATGATGCGAGAAAGACGACTTGATGTTTTGTGCGTGAATGAAATAAAGAGCAAAGGACGTGACACCACTACACATGTAACCTATACAGCCTACTGGTCAGGTGTAGCCACAACCAGTACAGCGAGCCAAGGTGTCGGTGTTCTACTGTCCGCGAGAATGATGGATGTGTGAAAAATTTAGATGTAGTATGTGAGATTGAAGAATTATGGAAGACGCTTAAGGAAGGTCTAGTGGAAGTTGCGGTGCAAGTGTGTGGGGTAAATAAGAGGAGCCAAGTATGTAAGGTAAAGAGAATGTGTGCAGAAGTCATGAAAGCACTGTCCGATAAAAAGTAAGCATGGTTGGACTGGCTGACTACAAAGGTCAATCAAAGAATGCAGAAGGCAACGGATGAGGAAGTAAAAATGGCAAAGAATGAATATTTAAAAAAAAAAGAGCAGAAGAGAGGCAAAAGAGGTTATAAAAAGAGAGAAGGAGAATGATAGGGATAAATTTAATAGCAGGTTATCTGATAATTTCCAGCAGAATATGAAATGCTTTTGGATATATAAAATCTGTGAGGGGTCAACAAACATCATCGAAACTCAGTAATATCAGAAACCAGGTTGGCAGTTTTCTAAAAGGAGAAGAATGTGTGCCAAAAAGATGGAAGGAATATTTTGAAAGCTTATTTGAGAAAGAGGATATGGAAGCACAAACGAGTTCTTGGGAAATGAATGAATTTAGCAACGAAAGCATCATAAGTATGGAAGAATTGTGGAAGCATTGAATAGTATGAAATTGGGTAAGGCTGCTGGATTTGATAGGATTTCTGTCGAGATGCTGAAAGCGGGACATGGCGTGGTAGCTTGCCAGCTGTACCGCCTTTTTAACCTTTGCTGGAGGAGTGGCAGCGTGCCAGGAGATTGGTGCAAGGCTGTCATCGTGCCGCTTTACAAAGGAAAAGGGTCACAGCAAGAGTGCAAAAACTACCGCGGCATAAGCTTGCTCAGCATCGTCGGCAAATTGTATGCAAAAGTTTTGATAAAAAGAGTGATGAATGAAACTGAAGGGAAAATGTAGGATGTACAAGCAGGATTTGTGAAAGGAAGGGGATGCACAGTTCAGGTCTTTTCCTTAAGATGCATAGCCGAAAATTTTTAGCGAAATGTCTAAAGGGCTATTGCATATATGTAGACTTGGAAAAGGCCTTTGACCGAGAGGTGAGGCATGAACTATGGACAACACTGGCCAAGTATGGAGTAAGCAGTCACTTGATACGAGCACAGAAATCTCTCTATGAGGAGCTTGCACAGACATTTTTCACATTGAAAAAGGTGTGAGACAGGGTTGTGTAGCGTCACCGGCGCTGTTTAACCCATACATGGACAGTTGTTTGAAAAAACTGCAAGAGAGTGCGTATGGTTTAAAAATGAATATGATACCATTGGACATTTAGAGATAAACCAAACGACAAGATTTTGTCTACCCCAATCGGACACTCCTGCGAGAGTAACATCGATTTTAGACAAGTTATTCAAGACTTTTTTTCCACTAGGTACAGTCCGAAGATACTTGTGCGACCTACGTAATAAGTATCATCTGTACATCATCCGCATAGCAATGGATACCATTAATAATAATAACTTTGTAATAATAACTTTATTTCTCAAAATTTTACAATTTTATGTACTTAAGTTTGCCGCCATTTATGAGGAGTGTACATCAGGTTGAGGTAATTTTAATTTCAAAATAGGTAAGAACCTGAATTTTGGAATTCAGTAAATAAATGTTCATCGATATGCAGCAAAAGCAGGGTAAGGTACAAAAACGTGCCATGTGGGACTCCAGCATTTAAGGCCATGTAGTCTGAACAGCTGCCATCGACGCTGGCTCTAATGATTCTATTGGACAGAAATCTGGATACCCATCCACAAAACTCGTCGGGCAGTCCTTCGAAGGTAATTTGACCCGGTTAAAGGCCTTAGAAATATCGAGTCTACCTCTCCTTTACTCTCGCTAGCCGTCGCCCAGCAGTTTGAGGTACTCAAGAAGATCGACGAAAACCTTGTTGCTGGTCACTGAGCTGGTCGTATTCGTAAAACCTCAAGGGCTATGTCTTGATTACTAACTCCAATGCCTATAATAGCACGGAGGTGACGACTATAATCCTGTAACTGAACACGTCCCGTCCTTCACACAGACCATAAACTAATTATAAAAAAAAAGTAGCGCATTTATTTTGGAGGTGGCAAACTAGGTGGTACGTGGCACACTTTACATACATATTGTCACTCCTCCTATTATACGCCCACATTTCACCGGAGGTATGCATTTTTGTACCACGTAACAGGTGGTGAGCCCATTCACGTGAACTCTAAAACAAATGAATATCGGTAAGTAAAAACTAATATCAGGAAAAACAACGTTACAAAAAATATATGTAGGTAGTAAAGGACAATCCATGGCGAGTTAAATCCTTTGTACCCAATTTTTGTTAACAGCTTATCAGAGAAAATAACCATCAGGTGCAAGTAACTTCCGACCTTAATAACATTTTAATAAAATAATTTTTTGACATCTATAGATGACACTGATCATGAATATTATAAAAATACATGAATTTGTGCTATGTTGATGTTAGTCTAAAATGCCGATTTTGTGAAATTAATTTATTTTTACCGGTGTTCATTTGTTTTCACCGACGAACAATCCAATTATCCCACGTCAAGATGAAATTAAGTAATCTACATGGCTATTAAAGTGGTCATTATGAAAGTGGTCAATTTGGGAAGTGGACAAAATGTGAAGTAGTCAATGTGAGCAAGTAGTTATTACGGGAAGTGGTCGTTCTGGGATGTGGAAATTTTAGGAAGTGTACATTATGGTACTAATCTTTTAACAACATTTAATAGAACAAATTCATGTATTTTTATAATATTCGTTGTAGTCATTTCGCGCAAATTGCCGCGTCCTCGCCGTAGACTGAAGGGAGGAAGAGCTCTCTCACGTTCTCTCTCCGCCTCTCTCTCGAGCATGACTTGCTCGCAAAAAGATGCATCTGCGTGGTGAGAGCCATGGAGCCCACTTGCTCCAGCGTGAGCAAGTGGGCTCCATGGCTCTTACCATTGGCGGCTGGTGGGTTATCGAACTGATAGTGCACTTTACTTGCTCACTTAGTATGATTGGAAATTGCAACAAAACAATAATTTACTTACCTATACCTATAAAATATGTTAATTGTTTATTATATTTTATACATTAAATCAATGCTATGATATTTTTCTGTTCCGAAATATAACCTTCGGGACTCCTTTCGGGTAATGTTTGTTTACATTTGTTATTTTGACATGTTTTGTTAGGTATTATCTTTAATATAAATTAGTGTAAATCAATGTTTATGCTCATTTTCACTTACGCCACACACTGTAAACACAATAAAGAATAAAACCAAAACGAAAATAAGATAATTAGGTACTATAGTTGAGTCATTTTAAGAAGCCACATTTGACACTTCATCAAAAATCTCCAACGTATCCTTGTATCGGCGGGTATAAAATATTATTTAATTTTTCGAAGTTAGAACTACACCATTGCTGAACTTTCTCAGTTACACATATACATATTTGATTGTCTAAATACCCAAAGAAGGCTATTTTACTATCTACTTTCACAAATAAACCATTATAAAGAAAATAAACAATTATGTTCTCCAGAACTGAACGTCGTTACAACGTTGCGGCAGTGGACCCCTTTCCTTTTTAAACACTAGGGAGGTTACCAAAAAAATCGAAAGTTTAATAGCAGAATCGTGTGTAATGAGACTTATTCGAAATAGTCCACCACTTTTAAAGTTTTGTTTTAATCATACCTACTCATTTTGCGTCATTCTTATGTAGTACTAGTTGACACCTGCTGCTTCGCTCGAGTAGAGAAGTTTCCCGTTGCCGTTTCCCATACGAATTTGTTACAACTAAACGTTTTATTGGTACTGTCACATTTATTTATTTCATTTCTAGTAAAATAACTTACCTGGCTTTTATGCTTTTTCTGTTTATGAGCAGTAATATATTACTATAAATGAATACCCACATTGCCAGCCTCCACGTTATAGAGTACTCGAAGAAAATAACAAATATAAACTTTTAACATCAATATATTTAATTGTCTAAAAATCAATCTTCTAAAAATATTAACTAAATATATCCTATCTTATCCTTTTTGGTCAAAAGTACTCGGATACCCAGACGTGCGTGTATGAAGCGATTGATGAATCTCGAAGAAGCGAAAGAAGTATGCATGGATCGCGAAGCCTGGCGATCTGTCCTCTCTGACTACCCCGTCAGGGATACAGCGTGAAGATAGTTAGTTAGTTAGTTATCTTATCCTTTTTCCTACCCTCTAATCCGTTTCCTACCTTATCCTCTTCCCATCCTTTCTCCGCCAAGCCAAGGTTGCCGTGCCGATGAGCTACGTGGCTAGGGGCAAGCTTAGTCGTAAAGTGCCTGAATGACCTGGGACCGGGCGACCCCAGAATAAGGCTAGCCTTACCTAGACAAGCGGGGCTCTGTCTAAGCGGACTTTGAATTTCCCTTGCCACTCGTGGGAACGCTATGGATGTTGAAAATTGTAAAATCCGGAATGGCGGCGATGTGGTTCGCAATCCGTCACGTCTCGTCTCCCATCGAGGCGGAAAGTGGGCTAGGGATAGCCAATTTGCTACATTGAATGTTAGAGGAGAAATGATAGACAAAATTGATGAGGTATGCGTGATGATGCGAGAAAGACGACTTGATGTTTTGTGCGTGAATGAAATAAAGAGCAAAGGATGTGACACCACTACACATGTAACCTATACAGCCTACTGGTCAGGTGTAGCCACAACCAGTACAGCGAGCCAAGGTGTCGGTGTTCTACTGTCCGCGAGAATGATGGATGTGTGAAAAATTTAGATGTAGTATGTGAGATTGAAGAATTATGGAAGACGCTTAAGGAAGGTCTAGTGGAAGTTGCGGTGCAAGTGTGTGGGGTAAATAAGAGGAGCCAAGTATGTAAGGTAAAGAGAATGTGTGCAGAAGTCATGAAAGCACTGTCCGATAAAAAGTAAGCATGGTTGGACTGGCTGACTACAAAGGTCAATCAAAGAATGCAGAAGGCAACGGATGAGGAAGTAAAAATGGCAAAGAATGAATATTTAAAAAAAAAAGAGCAGAAGAGAGGCAAAAGAGGTTATAAAAAGAGAGAAGGAGAATGATAGGGATAAATTTAATAGCAGGTTATCTGATAATTTCCAGCAGAATATGAAATGCTTTTGGATATATAAAATCTGTGAGGGGTCAACAAACATCATCGAAACTCAGTAATATCAGAAACCAGGTTGGCAGTTTTCTAAAAGGAGAAGAATGTGTGCCAAAAAGATGGAAGGAATATTTTGAAAGCTTATTTGAGAAAGAGGATATGGAAGCACAAACGAGTTCTTGGGAAATGAATGAATTTAGCAACGAAAGCATCATAAGTATGGAAGAATTGTGGAAGCATTGAATAGTATGAAATTGGGTAAGGCTGCTGGATTTGATAGGATTTCTGTCGAGATGCTGAAAGCGGGACATGGCGTGGTAGCTTGCCAGCTGTACCGCCTTTTTAACCTTTGCTGGAGGAGTGGCAGCGTGCCAGGAGATTGGTGCAAGGCTGTCATCGTGCCGCTTTACAAAGGAAAAGGGTCACAGCAAGAGTGCAAAAACTACCGCGGCATAAGCTTGCTCAGCATCGTCGGCAAATTGTATGCAAAAGTTTTGATAAAAAGAGTGATGAATGAAACTGAAGGGAAAATGTAGGATGTACAAGCAGGATTTGTGAAAGGAAGGGGATGCACAGTTCAGGTCTTTTCCTTAAGATGCATAGCCGAAAATTTTTAGCGAAATGTCTAAAGGGCTATTGCATATATGTAGACTTGGAAAAGGCCTTTGACCGAGAGGTGAGGCATGAACTATGGACAACACTGGCCAAGTATGGAGTAAGCAGTCACTTGATACGAGCACAGAAATCTCTCTATGAGGAGCTTGCACAGACATTTTTCACATTGAAAAAGGTGTGAGACAGGGTTGTGTAGCGTCACCGGCGCTGTTTAACCCATACATGGACAGTTGTTTGAAAAAACTGCAAGAGAGTGCGTATGGTTTAAAAATGAATATGATACCATTGGACATTTAGAGATAAACCAAACGACAAGATTTTGTCTACCCCAATCGGACACTCCTGCGAGAGTAACATCGATTTTAGACAAGTTATTCAAGACTTTTTTTCCACTAGGTACAGTCCGAAGATACTTGTGCGACCTACGTAATAAGTATCATCTGTACATCATCCGCATAGCAATGGATACCATTAATAATAATAACTTTGTAATAATAACTTTATTTCTCAAAATTATACAATTTTATGTACTTAAGTTTACCGCCATTTATGAGGAGTGTACATCAGGTTGAGGTAATTTTAATTTCAAAATAGGTAAGAACCTGAATTTTGGAATTCAGTAAATAAATGTTCATCGATATGCAGCAAAAGCAGGGTAAGGTACAAAAACGTGCCATGTGGGACTCCAGCATTTAAGGCCATGTAGTCTGAACAGCTGCCATCGACGCTGGCTCTAATGATTCTATTGGACAGAAATCTGGATACCCATCCACAAAACTCGTCGGGCAGTCCTTCGAAGGTAATTTGACCCGGTTAAAGGCCTTAGAAATATCGAGTCTGCCTCTCCTTTACTCTCGCTAGCCGTCGCCCAGCAGTTTGAGGTACTCAAGAAGATCGACGAAAACCTTGTTGCTGGTCACTGAGCTGGTCGTATTCGTAAAACCTCAAGGGCTATGTCTTGATTACTAACTCCAATGCCTATAATAGCACGGAGGTGACGACTATAATCCTGTAACTGAACACGTCCCGTCCTTCACACAGACCATAAACTAATTATAAAAAAAAAGTAGCGCATTTATTTTGGAGGTGGCAAACTAGGTGGTACGTGGCACACTTTACATACATATTGTCACTCCTCCTATTATACGCCCACATTTCACCGGAGGTATGCATTTTTGTACCACGTAACAGGTGGTGAGCCCATTCACGTGAACTCTAAAACAAATGAATATCGGTAAGTAAAAACTAATATCAGGAAAAACAACGTTACAAAAAATATATGTAGGTAGTAAAGGACAATCCATGGCGAGTTAAATCCTTTGTACCCAATTTTTGTTAACAGCTTATCAGAGAAAATAACCATCAGGTGCTAGTAACTTCCGACCTTAATAACATTTTAATAAAATAATTTTTTGACATCTATAGATGACACTGATCATGAATATTATAAAAATACATGAATTTGTGCTATGTTGATGTTAGTCTAAAATGCCGATTTTGTGAAATTAATTTATTTTTACCGGTGTTCATTTGTTTTCACCGACGAACAATCCAATTATCCCACGTCAAGATGAAATTAAGTAATCTACATGGCTATTAAAGTGGTCATTATGAAAGTGGTCAATTTGGGAAGTGGACAAAATGTGAAGTAGTCAATGTGAGCAAGTAGTTATTACGGGAAGTGGTCGTTCTGGGATGTGGAAATTTTAGGAAGTGTACATTATGGTACTAATCTTTTAACAACATTTAATAGAACAAATTCATGTATTTTTATAATATTCGTTGTAGTCATTTCGCGCAAATTGCCGCGTCCTCGCCGTAGACTGAAGGGAGGAAGAGCTCTCTCACGTTCTCTCTCCGCCTCTCTCTCGAGCATGACTTGCTCGCAAAAAGATGCATCTGCGTGGTGAGAGCCATGGAGCCCACTTGCTCCAGCGTGAGCAAGTGGGCTCCATGGCTCTTACCATTGGCGGCTGGTGGGTTATCGAACTGATAGTGCACTTTACTTGCTCACTTAGTATGATTGGAAATTGCAACAAAACAATAATTTACTTACCTATACCTATAAAATATGTTAATTGTTTATTATATTTTATACATTAAATCAATGCTATGATATTTTTCTGTTCCGAAATATAACCTTCGGGACTCCTTTCGGGTAATGTTTGTTTACATTTGTTATTTTGACATGTTTTGTTAGGTATTATCTTTAATATAAATTAGTGTAAATCAATGTTTATGCTCATTTTCACTTACGCCACACACTGTAAACACAATAAAGAATAAAACCAAAACGAAAATAAGATAATTAGGTACTATAGTTGAGTCATTTTAAGAAGCCACATTTGACACTTCATCAAAAATCTCCAACGTATCCTTGTATCGGCGGGTATAAAATATTATTTAATTTTTCGAAGTTAGAACTACACCATTGCTGAACTTTCTCAGTTACACATATACATATTTGATTGTCTAAATACCCAAAGAAGGCTATTTTACTATCTACTTTCACAAATAAACCATTATAAAGAAAATAAACAATTATGTTCTCCAGAACTGAACGTCGTTACAACGTTGCGGCAGTGGACCCCTTTCCTTTTTAAACACTAGGGAGGTTACCAAAAAAATCGAAAGTTTAATAGCAGAATCGTGTGTAATGAGACTTATTCGAAATAGTCCACCACTTTTAAAGTTTTGTTTTAATCATACCTACTCATTTTGCGTCATTCTTATGTAGTACTAGTTGACACCTGCTGCTTCGCTCGAGTAGAGAAGTTTCCCGTTGCCGTTTCCCATACGAATTTGTTACAACTAAACGTTTTATTGGTACTGTCACATTTATTTATTTCATTTCTAGTAAAATAACTTACCTGGCTTTTATGCTTTTTCTGTTTATGAGCAGTAATATATTACTATAAATGAATACCCACATTGCCAGCCTCCACGTTATAGAGTACTCGAAGAAAATAACAAATATAAACTTTTAACATCAATATATTTAATTGTCTAAAAATCAATCTTCTAAAAATATTAACTAAATATATCCTATATTATCCTTTTTGGTCAAAAGTACTCGGATACCCAGACGTGCGTGTATGAAGCGATTGATGAATCTCGAAGAAGCGAAAGAAGTATGCATGGATCGCGAAGCCTGGCGATCTGTCCTCTCTGACTACCCCGTCAGGGATACAGCGTGAAGATAGTTAGTTAGTTAGTTATCTTATCCTTTTTCCTACCCTCTAATCCGTTTCCTACCTTTTCCTCTTCCCATCCTTTCTCCGCCAAGCCAAGGTTGCCGTGCCGATGAGCTACGTGGCTAGGGGCAAGCTTAGTCGTAAAGTGCCTGAATGACCTGGGACCGGGCGACCCCAGAATAAGGCTAGCCTTACCTAGACAAGCGGGGCTCTGTCTAAGCGGACTTTGAATTTCCCTTGCCACTCGTGGGAACGCTATGGATGTTGAAAATTGTAAAATCCGGAATGGCGGCGATGTGGTTCGCAATCCGTCACGTCTCGTCTCCCATCGAGGCGGAAAGTGGGCTAGGGATAGCCAATTTGCTACATTGAATGTTAGAGGAGAAATGATAGACAAAATTGATGAGGTATGCGTGATGATGCGAGAAAGACGACTTGATGTTTTGTGCGTGAATGATATAAAGAGCAAAGGACGTGACACCACTACACATGTAACCTATACAGCCTACTGGTCAGGTGTAGCCACAACCAGTACAGCGAGCCAAGGTGTCGGTGTTCTACTGTCCGCGAGAATGATGGATGTGTGAAAAATTTAGATGTAGTATGTGAGATTGAAGAATTATGGAAGACGCTTAAGGAAGGTCTAGTGGAAGTTGCGGTGGAAGTGTGTGGGGTAAATAAGAGGAGCCAAGTATGTAAGGTAAAGAGAATGTGTGCAGAAGTCATGAAAGCACTGTCCGATAAAAAGTAAGCATGGTTGGACTGGCTGACTACAAAGGTCAATCAAAGAATGCAGAAGGCAACGGATGAGGAAGTAAAAATGGCAAAGAATGAATATTTAAAAAAAAAAAGAGCAGAAGAGAGGCAAAAGAGGTTATAAAAAGAGAGAAGGAGAATGATAGGGATAAATTTAATAGCAGGTTATCTGATAATTTCCAGCAGAATATGAAATGCTTTTGGATATATAAAATCTGTGAGGGGTCAACAAACATCATCGAAACTCAGTAATATCAGAAACCAGGTTGGCAGTTTTCTAAAAGGAGAAGAATGTGTGCCAAAAAGATGGAAGGAATATTTTGAAAGCTTATTTGAGAAAGAGGATATGGAAGCACAAACGAGTTCTTGGGAAATGAATGAATTTAGCAACGAAAGCATCATAAGTATGGAAGAATTGTGGAAGCATTGAATAGTATGAAATTGGGTAAGGCTGCTGGATTTGATAGGATTTCTGTCGAGATGCTGAAAGCGGGACATGGCGTGGTAGCTTGCCAGCTGTACCGCCTTTTTAACCTTTGCTGGAGGAGTGGCAGCGTGCCAGGAGATTGGTGCAAGGCTGTCATCGTGCCGCTTTACAAAGGAAAAGGGTCACAGCAAGAGTGCAAAAACTACCGCGGCATAAGCTTGCTCAGCATCGTCGGCAAATTGTATGCAAAAGTTTTGATAAAAAGAGTGATGAATGAAATTGAAGGGAAAATGTAGTATGTACAAGCAGGATTTGTGAAAGAAAGGGGATGCACAGATCAGGTCTTTTTCATACGATGCATAGCCGAAAATTTTTAGCGAAATGTCTAAAGGGCTATTGCATATTTGTAGACTTGGAAAAGGCCTTTGACCGAGTGGTGAGGCATGAACTATGGACAACACTGGCCAAGTATGGAGTAAGCAGTCACTTGATACGAGCACTGAAATCTCTATGAGGGCTCCAGTGCTTGTGTCAGGATCAACGGAGCTTGCACAGACATTTTTCACATTGAAAAAGGTGTGAGACAGGGTTGTGTAGCGTCACCGGCGCTGTTTAACCCATACATGGTTAAAAATGAATATGATACCATTGGACATTTAGAGATAAACCAAACGACAAGATTTTGTCTACCCCAATCGGACACTCCTGCGAGAGTAACATCGATTTTAGACAAGTTATTCAAGACTTTTTTTCCACTAGGTACAGTCCGATGATACTTGTGCGACCTACGTAATAAGTATCATCTGTACATCATCCGCATAGCAATGGATACCATTAATAATAATAACTTTGTAATAATAACTTTATTTCTCAAAATTTTACAATTTTATGTACTTAAGTTTGCCGCCATTTATGAGGAGTGTACATCAGGTTGAGGTAATTTTAATTTCAAAATAGGTAAGAACCTGAATTTTGGAATTCAGTAAATAAATGTTCATCGATATGCAGCAAAAGCAGGGTAAGGTACAAAAACGTGCCATGTGGGACTCCAGCATTTAAGGCCATGTAGTCTGAACAGCTGCCATCGACGCTGGCTCTAATGATTCTATTGGACAGAAATCTGGATACCCATCCACAAAACTCGTCGGGCAGTCCTTCGAAGGTAATTTGACCCGGTCAAAGGCCTTAGAAATATCGAGTCTGCCTCTCCTTTACTCTCGCTAGCCGTCGCCCAGCAGTTTGAGGTACTCAAGAAGATCGACGAAAACCTTGTTGCTGGTCACTGAGCTGGTCGTATTCGTAAAACCTCAAGGGCTATGTCTTGATTACTAACTCCAATGCCTATAATAGCACGGAGGTGACGACTATAATCCTGTAACTGAACACGTCCCGTCCTTCACACTTTTTGGGTGCAGAATAATCGTGTGCGGTCTTCCATATAGTTGGGACTTGTTTCATGGAATATGAACGCCGGAAAAGACGTGGTAGTACCAGACACAATTCGGGACCATACTGCTTTAATACTACCGCACATATTCCGAATGGCCCACTCGACTTATAAACGTCGAGGGTCTGGATCTCCCGGCGTACCTCTGGCTAAGTAAAATAAATTGTGGGCATGGCTGGATAACAGGCGGCAAAGAGCCCCCGTTGTTCATGCTCAATTTAAAATCAAAGAGAATTCCAAATAGGCCAGCTTTCTCTAGACTACAGTCAGGTTTATGTAAGGGTGGTAAACCAGAGTGACAGAATTTTTAACGGTAGCCTTGGCAAGCGATCGGAATTCACGATTTCCAGAAGATCTCGGTTTTTTACTTATTGTACTTATTGTTATTTTGGATAACCAAAAGAGTACGAGAATTTGACTTGTCGATTGTTAGTGTTAGTGATTGACTATGTCTTGGGCGCAATCTTCGGGATCTATAACTTTGTTCATGCCAATTTCACTCAGCTTGGAAAAACGGGACAGTTTAGCGTCCCGAGGGTTGTTCCGGGGACAACGGGACGGAGACCCGGAAAAAGGGACGGTCCCGTTCAAAACGGGACGTATGGTCACGTTAGTCATGACCGGCTTCACCGCCTCAATTGTGTTATGTCCCCGCTTAGGTTGCTTAAGTTGCACCTTCCATGTCTACATGAGCTCCTGTCGGAGCAGGGATCACTAAGCTTCGATTTCTCGGGACATATTTATTTTTTTAACGAAAAACCATATACTAACGACTTGATCAAAATACCTACCTCAAAATCATGACTATTAGCTCGCTCTCTTGTTAGAAAGTTCTAATTGAACTATATAAAGTAATAGCACCGAATACCTACTTATGTAGGTAGTTCAATTTCAATTTAATAGATATTCGATGTAAATAAAGTGCAACAACCCACAACGACCGCTTACTGTAGCTTTATGGGATTCGAAATTCTGAGAAATCAACATTTTGGGAAATGATGTTCAACATGTTGGGATTTTAACTTTATTGGATTCAACATTCTGGGAAAACAACTTGCTGAGAATGCAACTTTATGCGAATTCAACTCAATGGTCCTAAAAGTGATCAGTGTCATATACATAGTTACACCTAGATGTAAAATAATATCTAGGTTTTCTTATTGAAATGTAATTAAGGTCGAAAGTTGCTTGCTCTTGATTTTACATACATATTGTCACGCCTTTATCCCCGAAGGGGTAGGCAGAGGTATATTAAACACCCACATTTCACCGTATGCATTTTTGACAGTACAGTAACAGGTGGCGAGCCCATTGCCGTGTTGAAATGGACAGGCGCAGGCTGTGGTGACCTGCTGTTTAAATTTAAGTTTTTTTAAGCCGCCCATATGGCCTTCAACTTGACTTAACGACTGTCATTTTATTCGCAACCGGGACCAACGGCTTAACGTGCCTTCCGAAGCACGGAACTGGGGTGGGTCTAAAGGGCTGAATAAATTTAATAATATAAAAATAAAAAATAAAAATGTGTCTATTTTAGATGTCAGGAAAAATTTTGAACCCGTTGCCTTTTTAGTGAGGTGGTAACAAAAAGGCTAAAAGGTCTTATGTGCTAGACACTAATTAGCACGACCTATTAAAGTCCTGGCGGTGTCTGACTTAAAAAAAAAAAACAACAAATAAAATACAAGAACTGCGTGGAATTTGGCCTTCTCTCAGCGTAAACACACTGGACAGCCAGTTAGACAGCGCTGATTTTCAAATTAAGCGAACGATGGCGTAGGTACCTGAGATAGTGCCACTACCCCTTTGCTTCGAAGTAGATACCTATTGTACTTACTTACAATGTATTTAAAAAAAAGAAGAAGAAAGCATGGCTAGACTACTTAGCCTCGCGGAATGATTTTTATATAAAAGAGAGATACAAGCTGCAGAAAGTTAACACGAAGGCACTGATAGAAGAAGCTCGTGAAAGGTGCAGAATAAAAGCGGATGAAAGGTTGTCGTCCAATTTTCGGGCTAATGCCAAGCTCTTCTGGAAAGAGGTAGGCAAGACCCGAAGTTGTTCGGCAATCTGCAGTATGAATAAAGTGCTTAGTGTTAACAATGACGTCCTAACAGACCAAAGTGACGTCCTGCAGAGATGGAGTGAATATTATGGAAAGATGTATGCAAGAAAAGACAGAGATGCCACATCGGGAAGTAGAGCTCACTTCGATGCTCCGGATCCCGATGTCATTGAAGTCATTAGTATGAAAGAAATAGAACAAGCGATAAGAAGTATGAAATGTGGTAAGGCTGCGGGAAAAGACAGAGTTACTGCTCAGATGATCAAGTACGGTGGGTCGCGTGTCTGGGACACACTATGTCTGTTATGCAACTTGTGCTGGCGGACAGGTGAGGTCCCGGATGACTGGCGAGTAGCAGTTGTAGTACCTATTTACAAATGGAAAGGCTCGCGCCTAAACTGCTCCAGCTACAGGGCGATCAGCTTGGTCAGCTTAGCTAGTAAGATGTATGCAAAGGTTATAACGGCACGAATGCAAGAAAAGTCTGAAAGGTATTTATGGGAGGCTCAATGCGGATTCCGACGTGGAAGAGGTTGCATGGATCAAGTGTTTTCTCTCCGCATGATCGCGGAAAAGTTTCTGGCTCTTAGCCAGAAGGTTTTCTGCGCTTTTGTGGATCTAGAGAAAGCATTTGATAACGTTGTGAGAGAAACGCTGTGGGACTTGCTGCCAGGATATGGTGTGGACGGCTCGCTACTGCGGGCAATACAGTCGCTTTATAGGGACTGTAAGGCTTGCGTGCGAGTAGGGGGGGATGTGTCACCTCTTTTTGATGTCTGTACAGGCGTTAAACAGGGATGTGTCATGTCCGCCTGGCTGTTCATAGTGTATCTGGACAGTTGCCTGCAGAAGTTGAAAGATTTTAATATGGGTGTGAATTTGGGTGACTTTACAGTAAACTGTCTGCTGTACGCTGATGATGCGGTGCTCATGGCCTCGTCAGAAGCCGACCTACAGGCATTAGTCACTAATATGAAAGAGGGGTGTGAAAGTACGGGTCTCCACTTGAATGCAAGTAAAACTAAGGTTCTAGTATTTGAAAGAGGTGACGTAAGAACTAAATGCGAGATTAGAGTAAACCAGGAACGTCTAGAGCAAGTGAATGAAATTGTGTATTTAGGAAGTATGTTTAGCGCGGATGGAAGATGTGATTCGGATGTAGAACGGCGAGTAGCTGCCGGAAACAAAGTTAACGGTGCTTTGTCCCAGTTAGTAAAGCGACAAAGCATCGTAAAAGAAGCACGACTGGCGATTCATAACGCAGTGCTAGTGCCAACTTTGCTTTACGGTAGTGAAACCTGGGTATGTCAGCAGATGCATGAAAGTAAATTGAATGCTGTGGAGATGCGATCACTTCGAAAATTGTGCGGCGTTACCTTGGCCGACCGAATACGTAACGAAGTCAGCGTTAAGCTGGAAAAAGGCGTGCTCCGTTGGTTTGGACACGTCCAACGAATGAGTGAGGAACGATTGACGAAGAATATATATTGTTCAAAAGTAGAGGGTAGAAGGAGTCAGGGAAGGCCGAGACTTACATATGAAGACCACGTGAGCAGATTGCTCAAAAACGGAAAGGTCAAAAGTACTCGGATACCCAGACGTGCGTGTATGAAGCGATTGATGAATCTCGAAGAAGCGAAAGAAGTATGCATGGATCGCGAAGCCTGGCGATCTGTCCTCTCTGACTACCCCGTCAGGGATACAGCGTGAAGATAGTTAAAAAATTAAGATAATATACCTAGTACTAATAAAATAATGCATTATGAGAAGAGGAAAACAACGAATACTAATACATAAACATAGAAATTAAGATAGATGTAGGTATGTTTATAATTTTCCTTGTGTACCAAGTAAATATAATGTCACATGAAGATACATAGATAGAATTTTACTTAAAATGTCCGGGACACTAGCAACACTTTTGGGCATTAGACCATTGGACCGGACGGTAGCCGCATGCTCACGTGATTGACATTCTGCCTAACTTAGTGATATATTCTTTTTGATTCTGCCGTCCAAATAAGGCCATACCGGGCGAACTCACATGTGACAAACGCAAATATGGAGTTAGGTACCAGTTGGACGGATTGATGGCTAGATCTGACCAGTGGGAATATACAACAAAGTTGCCATCCATCCATGTCTAAAACCTGGAACTTTTGGTGAATATAAATTACCCACATATAAAACACCCAGCCCCGGATCTTGATTTTTTTCGAGGCAGGGCAAAAACTAAGAAATGCCGCCCCTACCCGTCTATATTTTTACTTTTATCATCATCATTATTTCGGTCATCAAACGGCCACTTATGGACATAGCCTCACTTCCGTGAGAGAGCCTATCTAGACAAAAAAGCTCACGGGACCCAGTGATGATGCCCTGTTTTCTGTCGAGCCGGGCTAGGTTAAGGCGGCTCTCGAGCAACTTGAAACATTAAATCCCCTTGAGAGGATGAAATTACGAACGAGGCAGTACTCCAGTCCTTAACGAGCTGGCGAGCTTATTTAATTCCATCCTCCAAAATGGATGGGTGGCAGCTAGCGAATGTAGTAACTAACCTAACCTAACTTACAATAAATACTTGACGTTTATAAGTGATACTTTGTGACCTACTTACATGAATCAAGGAGCCGCCCGGGGCGCGAGCCCCGACTTGCACTCCGACCTAAATCCTATGCATGTACCTAGACTGTCCACTAAAACCATAGTTCAAGCTATATTTACATTAGGTACCCCAAGACATATTTTCATTAAACGTTCATACATACATACATACATATCATCACGCCTGTCTCCCATCGGGGTAGGCAGAGACTGTGGTTTTCCACTTGCTACTATCCTGGCATACAACTTTCGCTTCTTCAACTTTCATAATTGTTTTTATACACGCTCGCCGATTAAGGGTACATTTGACCTGGCCTTTTGTCAAAAGATCTTCAATTTGATTGGCATATGTACGTCGAGTCGACCCTTACCAGTTCGCTCATTTACTCTCACCGCATATTCTTTGTCAGTCTATTTTCATCCATCCTCTCCACGTGTCCGAACCATCTAAGCATCCCTTTTTCTATCTTAGTCACTACGTCTTCTGTCATACCGCAATGTTCACTTATCACACCGTTCCTTTCTTTATCTATCAATTTCACTCCATCTATACTACGCAGATTCCTCATTTCTACTGCATTAATTTTACTTTTAGGCTTCTTCTGCCATACCCAACTTTCACTGCTGTTAGTGTAGGGACAAGCACTCCTCTATGCACAGCCAGTCTTGCCTTTTTAGATACGTTCTGGGTGCTCATGAAGGTGTACATTGCTCCATTCACATGATTGCCAGCCAAAACTCTTCTTTCAATGTCATCATCACACTATTCATCTCTCGCAAATTTTGAGCCTAAGTATATAAATTCTTTCACTTGTTCTACTCTTTTTCCTTCCACAAAAATCGAGCAATCTGTCATGTTTTTCTCCCTTTCAAAAACCATTACTTTCATCTTATTTACATTCACTTTCATTACTTTGCCTTTCAGCGCATCATGCATAATATTAACCATCAACTGCAACTCGTGCGCTGATGATGCAAGTATTACCTGATCATCAGCGTAAAGAAGACATTTAATAGTCAGATCAATCATTGTTAAGCCATACGCACTTTCTTCCAATTCTTTCAAGCAACTGTCAATGTACCTGTAGGTTAAACAGCCACGGTGACGCTACACAACCCTGTCTCACACCTTTTCGATGTGAAAAAAGTCTGTGCAAGCTCCGTTGATTCTGACACAAGCACTGGAACCCTCATATAGAGATTTCAGTGCTCGTATAAAGTTGCTGCTTACGCCATACATGGACAATGTTGACCACAGTCCATTCCTCACCACTCTATCATAGGCCTTTTCCAAGTCTACGAATGCGCAATAAACTTTTTGACTCTTCGCCAAAAGTTTTTCAATTACGCATCGTAAGGAAAATACCTGATCCGTGAATCCTCTTCGTTTCATAAATCCTGTTTGCACATCCCACATTTTCCCTTCAGTTTCATTCATCACTCTTTTTATCAAAACTTTCGCATACAATTTGCCGACGATGCTGAGCAAGCTTATGCCGCAGTAGTTTTTGTACTCTTGCTGCGACCCTTTACCTTTATACAGCGGCACGATGACAGCTTTACACCAATCTTCTGGTACGCTGCCACCCCTCCAGCAAAGGTTAAAAAGGCGGTACAGCTGGCAAACTACCACGCCCTGTCCCGCTTTCAGCATCTCGACAGAAATCCTATCAATTCCCGCAGCTTTGCCTAGTTTCATACTATTCAGTGCTTCCATAATTTATTCTATACTTATATCACTTTCATTGCCCCTTTCACTCACTTCGCAGCGATGTGTCTGTGCTTGCATAAATTTAAATAAAGTTTCAAAATATTCCTTCTATCGCATCTTTTATTGCATTTTTAAATAAAGTTTCAAAATATTCCTTCTATCTTTTGAGCACACATTCTTCACCTTTCAAAACAATGCCATCATGGTTTCTGGTATGGGTGAGCTGCGATGTTGTCTGTCGAGCTCTCATTGTTCTTATGGATTTCCAAAAGAATTTTATATTCTTTTAGAAATCATCAGATAAACTTTTGTCAAAATCATCTCCGTCATTCTTCTTCTTTCTTTTTATCACCTCTTTTGCAATACTTTTAAACCTTTAATATTCATCCTTTGCCATTTTTACATCCTCATCCGTTGTCTTTTGCATTCTTTGATTGACTTTTGTAGTCAGCCAATCCAACCATGCTTTCTTCTTATCGGACAACGCTTTCATGACTTCTGCACACATACTCTTTACCTTACATCCTTGGCTCCTCTTGTTTACTCGGACACACTTCAATCGCAACTTCCACGAGTCCTTGCTTAAACGAATTCCATATTTTTTCCATATCACATACCTCATCTAAATTTTCAAATTTCTCGCTCACTTTACTTAAAAATTCTTCTTTTATACCTATCTCTTGCAAATCATCGACTTTTATGCGCTCTAGTACACTACAGGGTTCATGCACACGGTGCCGCCACCGTTGAAACAGACCTCTTACTCGACTCATAACCAAGAAGTGGTCTGTGTCAATACCGGCACCGCGGTATGCCCGGGTGTCTAGTACTTTCTTTCTCAGCCTTGCATCTACGAGTACAATAACAAAATCAATCATGCTTCTCTGGCTTCCTTCTTGTCTCGCACACAAGTAGATATCCTTGTGGTTGAACATGGCGTTGGTTACCACAAGATTCCTCTCCAAACATACTTCAAGCAAGCTTTCTCTATTTTCATTAATTCGTTCGTCACCAAACTTGCCCAATACTCTTTCATATCCATCCCGCTTTACACCAACCATACCGTTAAAATCACCTAACATTACTATTCTTTCGTTCTGTTTGCATTTACTCAGAATATTACTCATACTCTCCCAAAATGCCTGCCTCTCGCTTTGATCTCTTGAAGATCGGTACAACCGCGCATCTTGCTGAGCATAAACTCCTACAACAAAGATGCGGGTGAGTCCAACCACCATTTTGTCTCTCATTCCTCCTCTTATATTCAATGTGGCAAAGCGGCTATCCCCAGTCCACTTTTCGCCTCGATGGGAAACGTGACGTGACGGGTCGCGAACCACATCGCCGCCATTTCGGATTTTATTTTTACTTATATCCTTAGCGTACCCACGAGAAGCTAGGGAAATTAAGTTTAGTCCGCCTAGACAGAGCCCCGCTTGTCTAGGTAAGGCTAGCCTTATTCTGGGGTCGCCTGGTCCCAGGGCAATTAGGCACGTTTAAAACTTGGCTCGCCTCTAGCCACGCAGCACATCGGCACGGCAACCTTCGCTTGGTGGAGAGAGGATTGGACGAGGACAGGTTAGGAAAAGGATTAGAGGATAAGGAAAAATGAATGAGGTAGGAAAAGAACTAGGATTAGGGTATAAAAATCTTAACCTTCCGTATTCCAATCCGTAAAAAATCAAACAGCCAGGACAGTTGTTAACACACCTTACATGACCTCTTGACTCATGACCATTAAACGTTCAGCAGTAGGTATTTATGTTGAAGAAAGACTTGGAAATACAGTACCTATATAGTCAAGGGCCTGGATTTTGCATGAATGTTAAGCAAGCAGTGTTTTTTTATATTTAGCTTGCCAAAGTGACGCCACCCGCCTGATGTAAAGCCAAGGCAACATCTAGCGAACTGAAAGCCACTGTCACAATCCACAAGACTATTAACAATGACTCTCAAGTAGGCGGCCTCACGTTGTGCCTCTGCACGCTCCGCTTGAAGAACCCTGGGTTATAAGAGGCAACACGTGCGCTCCAGTAAAGATTGCTATTGTTCGACAAAGAATGATCTTTTGAACCACTCAGTTTCGGCGAAAATTCTCTCCACTGTGTCAGAGGGGCACCACAGCCTGGCGCACTTTGCTCGGAATCGAAAAGGAGATAGTGGGATGAAGAGCATAGGTAAAAGAGCTTTTCAGAACACTCGCCATGGTAGATACGTAAAATGCAGTCAAGGAAGCTATTGTTCTACGCTGCGCTAGCAGTTCAAGGGTCTTGCTACCTCAGGACACCCTATAACGCGAAAAGCACGTCTCTGCATAGCGTCTAGAGCATCCAGCAAGTATTCGGAGTTATCCCAGAGGTGAGACCAGTATTCAACGCATGGACGATACTGCGTCTTACATAAATCTACAAAAAAAATAGAAATATAGAGAAGTAATAACATAACACAAGCTTTCTATTAGCTTACTTTGGGCTAGACGGCGTTGTGTTAATAAATTTGTCCCACAATATTTATTGTTTATTTACCAAGTACCTATTTAAATCGGCCATAGACACGCGATTTTTGCCCAGTAGTGGTTTTTTTTTACAGAAGTATAGAATAAAACAACATGTTACGTTAAAGTGGTGTAATCAATAGTTGTATGGTGCTGCTTGCCGCTGGTGTCGCGGCAGGAGGCGCGTCGTCATACGGTGTCGGGTGCCAGCGGGGGCGGCGCGGCTAGACGAGCGGCGGGGGCGCGGGCGGGGCGCGGAGGGGGGCGCGGGGGTGGAGGGGGGCGCCGCCGGGAACGTCGCGACCTGCGAGTGCGCCGCGCCCACCACGCGCCGAGAGCCACCGCGCCTCCACCCCCGCCGCATACTGCCCACCACCACGCCGTACTCTCAGACCCACCGCCCGCAACCACCGACCCGCCTACGGATACGTCACCCCTATAACCTGCTCGTTTTGAAACTGCCGAGGATCGTTACCTTCGGAAATGTCTTGGATCAAGGTTACCATTCATCGAAAACTTATCATTAAACTATTTGTAAAATAAAACAATAGAACGGGCAGAATTCTTACCTAACAAAATCTAGAAAGTTACTTAAGATTGCCTTCGACCCCTATCAGCTCAAGCTTTCTTAGAGCATAACGGCTTATCAGGATAATTTAATACTAAGGTATGTTTAAATTATCTTTCGTGGCATATTATGATTTAAATTTAATGGATTAATCTTTTTGATAATTTTAATTCTTTAGAGATCTCCATATTGTAAGATGTTAAATTTGGAGTGCCACAGGGAAGTATCTTTGGAAAATTTAATTAAGTAGTATTTCGCTACTTATTTTACAAATAATTAAACTAGATTGTATGGATATACGCAGTGAACTTTCTAGACGTAATATTCACGTTCAAAAGAATCATTACTGTACTGTAAAAGATCATACGATATATTTGAAGAAAACTGACATGGCGAGACTATAACTCACGTTTTGACCAGCACAAAGAAAACTGGATACAAAATTTGTTATTTAGTGCTATGGTAAATGAAACGAGTAATACACCAGGCACCATATGGCTTATTTGTGTTGAAGACGTACCTACATTGTCATATCAAAACTGATAAATGGTAACCTTTAACTAAACTACACTTGCGAAGATACAGTAAGTTTTAGAGCACTTTACAATATTAAGAGACCATCATACCTATGTTCCATTTTATAACTTTCACATTTCGACATAAATAAAATACAGAGTGCTTAAATTTCGTTCGCAAATGTTTTAGGTATGAAATAGATATACAAATAGGCAACTATATATAATCTGTAAATATTGTAAAGTTTGGCTATTTAATATCATTACTTTATGTTTATTTTAATCATATGTTTAGGTTGATATTTTTACAACATGCAACATTTAAGATTTAGAAAAGATGTTTAGTTATAGGAAGTAGAGATTGGTGAAGTGAAGCGAATAGTCACAATAATTGCCTTAAAGCTAATCCCGAAATCTTGGAGAGAATTTAATAGGATAGATACAATTATTAGATTTTGTTCATGTAGATTAAGGCAATTAATGTTTTAAAGATAGACACACACATTGCAAGGCAAAAGCAACCAAAGACTTACCTACTTCTTTAACATAAAATTTAAGATAGATACCTACTTAGTACGTCGAATATGAGCGCAACAGAAATTTCAGTCCATACTTACTACCTAATTCACTATATTTGCTCAAGCGAAATATCTACATGTAGATAAATCGCTTAATCTTAAACATCAGTTTCTAACAAAAGCATGATAGCGGAGAATAAAGACAGTCGATCAAAACCTTCTAATTAACACCAAAAGGTTTGAACTGAAGTTTTATTCAACTGTCATTGGTTCCAAATGGCCGAAGCAATGGCGATGGTAAGAACTAGGAGACAGGAACCGTGCGAGGAAGTCTGGGGTGGAGGGAATTAGGTGGTTGGTTCTGGCAGGTGTTAGAAGAGACTCACGTGCGCAGCGCCCGGTCAGTGCGGGGCGGCGAGCACTAGCGAGAGGGCGACCAGAGCGGCGCGCGCCGCGACTCGGGGGGACGCCGCGCCGCCTGCGCACACCGCCGCGTCAGACCCACGGGGCCCCGGGGACTTACCCGCCCACTACACTAAGGCAGACGTCACACGGCACCGCGACGACGGCAGTGACTCACCGTACCAAACAGTGAAGATCACACATTTCTTTGACCACCGCCGCAGTGCCGAGTTAAATCAGCCTAACTGATGGAAAGTTTGGCTATGGCAAAATCTTACAAGGACTTAATGCAACACAAACGGCTGCTTAGTTAGTAAGCAAGTGGGAAGCCATTGAATGCTACTTTTAAGGCTATTATTGTGATTGAACAGAATCAGACTCATTAAGACAAATGTGTTATAAAAATGGGACCGGTAAATATAGTTACAGTATTCCATCAGTTGACTAGGTGCCCCGGGTCCCATAGTGCGATGACTCAATGCAAGCTTTGTCCCATCGGAGTTATAACATCGTTCAATTGTATAAGTAATAAGTTAAGAACTAAACGCAAACGGTTCAAAATACAACAATAATTTAGACTTAGGACAGAACAGAGATGCAACTCTCCTGAGTCATCACAATATTGAAAACATAATAAACAGCAAAACATTTAGATAGAGTAAGACTTATGAATGTAATAATGAATCAATACGAAGAACATTTAGATTGAAATAACGCTAAGGGTAGACTTGGTACGTAAATGAAAAATATTTTATCTTTGCAACATATTCAATATATTTTGCTATTTCACCAACAATAATATTATCTATATTTTGAAACGTTTGTCTAAATATCTAGAGTATTTTAAACGATAATACAACATGTTCAGAGACAAAGATTGCATTGAACCATCATTGGCTTATACTGAGAAAGTACAGTGAACATAACATTATTTTTGTTTGTTTATATATAGTTGTTAGTTAACAGTGCTATAGTGTTTAGAGTACAATAATTTACAATAATTTAGAAGATAAAAGCAAGAGTAAGCAGACAATGGAGGAAAAGCCAATAGCGCGGTATTTTCAGATCTATATTAAAATATCCACAGACTTATATTTCATAGTCGATATTGATAGAATAACTACTATTACGAAGACAAGCTGTGTTCCTTCAATAATCACTAGATGTTTTTGACAAGTATTAGACATAATAGTTATTTTGAAATTTTCGACAATATTTTTTTTGGCAGTTTTAATATTTTTTTTACCACTGAGGTAGCAGACAAGCATACGACCCACCTGATAGAAAGTGGTCACCGTAGCTTAAGGACGTTTGCAACACCAGAAGTGCACTTACACTCGCGCTGCCTAAATATATTCTTCAGCATTAACGTAGATATAACTTTTTCCATACATGGTTAGAATTATATTGGATAAAAAGAAGTTAAGAACAATTGCCGTGACTTTGTTAATGAGTTGGTTGCATTAATACTCGTATCTTTGCAAAAGCAGTGTAAGCCTTGTAAGGTTCGCGCAGGCAGTAAGTCCATGTGCTGCTTACTCCGTAAAGTTCTCAACAAGCTACAATAATTTATAGTTATAATTTATAAGTATAGAATTTATTATTATAATTATATCCCTAGTATGCAACGACAAAATGCAATGGTGTAGATACATTTATATTCAAGTGAAAATGCAAAGTGCAAAAAAGTGCCAATTAATATACAGTGTTTTTAAATAATCAAAAATTTTGAATAGGTAACTTATTTTTTTAATATTTAGACTTATTATAAAGTATTCTACAATTTAAGACGAAGTAAAACAATCGTATATCGCCATTTATAAGATAACTATAAAATAAAATCATAAGAGAGTTACGATATGTAGGTAGATTAGATATAGATTCACTACTAAAGATTGAATACATTTGTAAAAACGATTATTTAGAATGACTATACAACACTCCCACAGACGAAGATGTCGACGTATTGTAACGATTATATCAACATTTCATGATTTAAAGGGGCTACTGGATTAGGTCTGAGTCACTCCTAATAAATAGTCATTATGTGATTGTTTTTCGCTATTTTTGCTTATAGTATTTTAGTCAAAAAATAACTTTCTTACAGAATTCGTACAATCTTTGAGAGTATATGAACATTATTATTATATTTTCTTAAAAAAAGCACTCTAACGTTTGAAAATTTGGTTGCTTTGGTTTCAATTTCTTCGTCTGTTAATTATTTTTTTTTGTATAAGTTGAGATGTTGTAACAATCATAAATATTATAATGATATTTTCTATAAATTTTACCTCTTTTAAAGGATGATGCTAAGCGTCTGTTGAAATGTAAACGTTTCTGGCGACCACGGCTGGTTTAATCCGGTTGAAACGTTGGAAAATATAAGGTAGGCTTTGTACCTAATAATATACGTCGCGAGTAAGACCCGAAATATCATAAATATGAGGGAAAATCGCGAAAATTTAAAAACGTTTCTGGTTTAGATAGAACAACTTGCGCATTTACTTTCCTGTTCATTGTATTGTATTTTACATACGTCAAAATCTTCAATATATATCATAAAATGATTAAGCACTTAAATTCATATCCAATTATATTGACTGTCGTTTCCACCCTGGGAAATCCTGCCCTAGGGTCACATCTACTGATAAATGCCGAAAGAGAGTATCGTACACTTCAGAGTGCTCTAGGTGTTAAACGACAGCTAGTTAGGTGTACATTGAAACTCCTAGTATTCTTGTAAACGAGATAAGCTAAATTGGGTGTGATAGGAATGTGTTCACGTCGCAGATAAACGAATTCGGGTTTTGTTGACCCGAAGGCATTTCAACAGATGCTTAGTTGAGCGAGTCGTTAGAAAGTGCATACTAACAGTGGTCGGGCTGGCGTTGCGGCATGTTGGCGCAGTGCTGGAGACGAGAGCAGGCGGCGGCGGGCGGCAGGCACGCTCCTCCGCACTCCTCGGGGTCGGCGCCGCACCGCGCCGCCTCGCCCGCCGCACCCGCTGTCACCTCCGTCCAGATGGCGCGCCAGCCACCTGCTCCCACTGACTTGTCCGCTATTATAAACCTGGAGGTTATGAATAAAAGTCAAAAAGGATTGACTGGGAGTCAACACGCTCTCAGGACCCAGGGCCGATTTCACTTACAAGTGATGCACCTGCCCTAGCTCTTCATTAGAACTACATGTAAATAGGCCAAGTTTAAAATCGTAAGCTATTGCTTTAATTATATACAGAAAAGCACTTACGATAATCTTATCGAGTTGGATGTGGAGAGATACTGCCAGTGGTCCGTGGGCGCCTTCTCGCCGCACAGCTCCACCGGCGGACCGGGGCTCTCGTACCACAGCCGTAGTACCGCTGCAGGACATCCACGCTCTGAAAAGAAACACAGATTCAGTCTTACTTTTTTGGGGTACCTCAGGGCGACGTTATCGGTCCCACCATGTAAATATGGTACATTAACGTGCATAGAAAATACATCTATTTGCATTGCACTTTACACATTTTAAACTCAAACAGTAGTATTTAACTAACTATCTTCACGCTATATCCCTGAAGGGCTAGTCGAAGAGGAAAGATCGCCAGGCTTCGCGATCCATGCATACTTCTTTCGCTTCTTGCAGATTCATTAATCGCTTCATACATGCACGTCTGGGTATCTGAGTACTTTTGACTTTTCCGTTTTTGAGCAATCTGCTCATGTGGTCCTCATATGTAAGTCTCGGCCTACGCTAACACCTTCTGCCCTCTACTTAAAGGCAGCTAGGTATTTATAAAGGACATAATTTCTTACTATTTCTAGACACATCGGAAGCGCTCGTGGCCGTTCCGTTAAGCAACATTCGCTATAGGTGGTCCTTGATGGGTGACCACTTTGTGAAATTTACATTTGCGAGCGTTTCCGTGGTTCGGAAGGCACGTTAAGCCGTTGGTCCCGTTTGCCAGTAAAATGGCAGTCGTTAAGCCTGGTTGAAGGCCTTTTGGGCGGCTTTAAAAGTTTCAATAGCAGGTCGCCACAGCCTGCACCTGTCCACTTCAACACGGCAATGGGCTCACCACCTGTTACCTGAGACAAAAATGCATACGGTGAAATGTGGGCGTATAGTATGCCTCTGCCTACCCTTTCGGAGATAAAGTTGCGATAATATGTATGTATGTTCTAGACATCTAAATAAAGGGGTCTTTGAGTTCGTCAGAGTGGCGATTTGGGTGCCAACAACAACAATGCAACAAATTCTTACCACAAAATAAACATCCACGCGTATTGCTTTAATCAAATTTAAAGCAAGCTTACGACACTGCTAGTAATCATCATACTTTTAAGGTTGCAATAGTTGCGAGTATAAAATGCTTGGTAGGTGAGAACGTGGTAGTGCCAGTAATTAGCAGTAAAAATATAGTAGGTACGTAGTATTAAATGAGATATAAATGTTCTTTAGCTTAAAACAAGCGTTGCAAATTTTATTATAGACTTTCGGATTTTTGAAGATTATATAACTGTCATGGTCATAAACACTACTAAAATATGGATTGTCGGGATATTTACCATGTTATATAATTACATGCCGTCTAAAGGAGCACATAAGGGCAGTCAAAATAATGAACCGCATAAGTCCGCAATTGCTCAACATGTATTGGAGTCGGGGACAAACCACTGGATGGAGTTCCACAAACATCAGATATTATCGACAGAACGCCACTATATACCGAGAATGGTAAAAGAAGCCATTGAAATTATGAAACACAAAAAATTCAATCGTGAAGACGGGTTTCAACTGTCGAGTGTTTGGCATCCAGTGGTTCAATTGTGTAAAAACAAAAAGCAAACCGTACCAAACATGCGTGTTGATACAGTGAGTATTGTGTGTCGCGATCGAGTTTGAGTAAACAGTGGTAGTGGTGTCGTTCCGTGTAAACGAACTAGAAGGAGGTTAGAACGATATATGTGTTAGGGACAACATTTCAACCGCAGTGTCTCCAGTTACTCCGTGGTCATGGCGCTTGCAACAGTGCCGAAATATCGGATACTCGCGTATGAAAGTAGACATGGTAAATATCCCGACAATCCATATTTTAGTAATTATATAACTGTGTATATTTAGGTAAACAAAATAAAGTAATTTAATTTTTTAAACAAATAAACTATATTTAATTATTTTTAAATGATTATTATTCCTACATACTCTTTTTTACGCTCGAAGTTTCTTCATATTAAATAAAAATAAAAATTATTTATTTCGAGCAATTACCCATATGTGTTAGTAAGAAAGGACTTAATAACTATGTTAGTAAATATAATATAATTTAATAAGATAAAAATAATAACTTATTCAAATTCAAACTAACTAAAAAAACTAACTATCTTCACGCTGTATCCCTGACGGGGTAGTCAGAGAGGACAGATCGCTAGGCTTCGCGATCCATGCATATTTTTTTCGCTTCTTCGATATTCATCAATCGCTTCATACACGCACGTCTGGGTATCCGAGTACTTTTGACCTTTCCGTTTTTGAGCAATCTGCTCACGTGGTCTTCATATGTAAGTCTCGGCCTACCCTGACTCCTTCTACTCTTTTTTCTTTTCTTCTATTCAAATTCAAAATAGACATAATTAATTTTTGTGTCTTTGGCGAGGTGTACACGTGTCCAGTGCTGCATAATAGCACTGTCAACGTCGAGCCTCGCCGCAACACTCTGCAGGAGGCTGTTGGAGCTGCCCCGTACCCAATTAATCATGGAGGCGATGCGACCCCTAAAATAGCTGCAAAACTTTTAATGCGAGCCTCTGCAAACATCCCCGAAGCACTGCAGTAACGTGGCAGCCCCATTAAACATCCTGAAGGCGTTGTTGTATTGAGTGCATAGGGCCCTATACGCCACCAGTGGGTGTAGCCCGTCCAAAGGCTGCACGTGTACAGCGAATTACAGTAGGCTTTAAAAAGTGTAATCTTAACCTGTTTAGTACATCGCGCAAATCTACGAGCAAGCATATGGGCCCTGACACACAGCGCCCTGATATACTGCAATTTTTTCAATGTAAAATTGTAGTAAAATATGAAGGTTTTATGACTCCTAACTTTTGAACAATTTTAATCATTGTAATTTTGGAACCATACGAACATAGTCATTAACGTGAATAACTTATGTATGTCTTATTTTTGGTCATACGACTTTATGAGTTATCGTCCAACGAAGTTTGTATTGAAGAATGACTGACTAGTTTCCACTTAATTTAAAAACAGATTTGGGGTATCTCCAGGTAACATTTTGGGAACCATCCGGTAGGAATACATACCTTAAATATCGTATA